>CM062652.1:48856682-51256682 GCA_031772095.1 Zeugodacus tau
TAACCATCCTGTTGTAGATGTAGCTGATCTGAAATTCAAAATCATTCAAATATATTAGACCTGGCTCATCAGAAGTTTGTAAATCTTAATATTGGGTATAGGGAGGTTCGTGGAAATGAATAGAGTAACACAATATTAACCCTGAATTTTTATAGAAGAGAGGCGATTTTTTTTCGATATTTTTCGTAATATATTAACCACGCGTATTGAGATCTCGTGTCCGGTATTCGAGGTCTTGAAAAGTTATAGTCCGATTTTACTATTTGTATACTCTCGCAACAAAGTTGTTAAGAGAGTATTATAGTTTTGTTCACATAACGGTTGTTTGTAACACCCAAAACTAAACGAGTTAGATATTGGGTTATATATATCAAAATGATCAGGATGACGAGAAATCCGGATGTCTGTCTGTCCGTCTGTGCAAGCTGTAACTTGAGTAAAAATTAAGATATCTTGATGAAACTTGGAACACTTGTTTCTTGGCACCATAGGCAGGTCGCTTTCGAAGATGAGCAAAATCTGACCATTGCCACGCCCACAAAATGGCGAAAACCAAAAACCTATAAAGTGTCATAGCTAAGCCATAAATGAAGTTATTAAAGTAAAATTTTGGAACAAAGGATCGCACTAGGCAGGGGCATATTTGTGTGTAATTTTTTTGGGGAAGTGGACGTGGTCCCGCCAACAAATCGATTATTTGTATATAACTCGCAAACCAATAAAGCTATATAAACCAAACTTTCTGCAGTCGGTTCTCTTACGTACCCCACCACACACCATGAAAATTGTTGAAATCGGATAATAACCACGCCCATCTCCCATACAAAGTTTAGGTTGAAAATTACTAAAAGTGGGTTAACTCACTAACGAAAAACGTCAGAAACACTAAATTTTCCAGAAGGAATAGTAGAAGAAAGCAGCACTCAGATTTTTTTACAAAATGGAAAATGGGCGTGGCATCGCCTACTTATAGGTCAAAAACCATATCTCAGGAACTACTCGACCGGATTCAATGAAATTCGGTACATACTATTTTATTGACATCCTAATGACACTGATGATATCGGTTCACAACCACGCCTACTTCCCATATACCAGAACTTTGAAGACGTTCTGAATCGTTTACTTTACAATCTATAAATTAAGTATTAGTGATGATATCGGCACAGAACTTTACACAAATAGTGCATATCATCTATGGCTTCACTTGTGGAGAAATTGTCGAAAACGGACTATAACTTTTCAAGGACCCAGATATCGAACATGTTGAACTCAGCGCCTAAGGATAAATTTTAACCGAAAATATGAGTAAATCTCTCAGATAATTTAATGTAATTCAGAGGAAATTGTTTTCTTCTAATAGTATGTCTCTGTTCCAAAAATTATTAAAATCGGGTCATAACATCTCCATATACCTCATTGTAGGTTTTTCAAAAGTATTTTCTCCTAGCTCCCATATATATGACGAATATGTGGGTCAAATTGTTTGTTATATTAATAAAACTAAATAAATAAATTGCGAGAGTATAAAATGTTCGGTTACACCCGAAATAAACCTTTCCTTACTTGATATAGGTGTATTTGATTTGAAATCCAGAATCTTTCTAATATACTAGATCTGACCCACCAAAAGTTTGTAAATCTTAATATTGGGTATAGGGAAGCTCGTGGAAATGAATAGAGAAGCATATTACTATAAGGAAAATATTAACCCTGAATTTTTAAAGAAGAGAGGTGATTTTTCGATATTTCCGGTTTTCGAGGCCTTGAAAAGTTATAGTCCGATTTTACAATTTTTTAGATAAGAAATGTAACTTCTCCAATGAGGTACTCCCACCAAGTCTTATCCCGATAACATTTATTGGAGTTCTATTATTCTACCTACAGATTCTACCTCAAATGAAATTTCTATATAATAAGGACTTACTTACTTTTACTCCGTGTACTGATTTTGATAAGAGATTGAGATTCTTAGTATCCTCCCCACCAATTCGATCCAACCAAGAAACATAGAAACACAAACATGATATCTGCGAAATATATATGTATTCCCAAGAAATGTGGTGAATTGCAATTTCCCGCAATAAGAAAGAATTGTGCAAAGTAACCGCCAAAGCAGCAGCCGAGAAATCAGCGCGCAAACAGTCAAACGAACAGTCGAACGAGCAGCCAACAAACCAATAAATGCCAATAAGTGCCAATGATGTAGCTATTTCCACAGCAATTTATGTTTCTTCGTGTTGTTGTTTGTGTGTGTGTGTGTGCGAAGGCCACCGTTGTGCGTGTTCGATACGCTGATATGCAAAAGTTTTGCTGTTTTATGGCGAAAAGTTTTGCAAATCTCTGCTGTTTCCTCGCACTTCGCTGCGAAGGTGTTTTAGATTTTATTTTTGTTGTTTTTGTGACTTTTAGAAAGTGCGTGTTTATGTGTTTGTGAATAGCTCCATAGCTGAGATTGCGCATTCCTACAATTATTAAATGCTTACGCTTTAACCAATAAATTTCTATACCAGCTTTTCAACAAATTTTCTTTCTTTTTATAAATCTTCTAAGTCAGTTCATTAATAGTTTATGAGTGTCTCTTGTGTGGCTCAACTTGTACATGAAAGCTATTCTTCATTGCTCATGAAAGCTTCTCACTGAGCGTAAATTTAATTAACACTTTTTGTGGATCAAAAACTGATTTTACGAGCGTCATTAAGATGCTTGACTAATGAGTGGCGACACCAAGGTTGCGAATTCACTTAAAGTGGCTATGCTATGAAATGTTGAAAAGGAATGCATGGGACGAATGGAAAAATAACAAAAAATAATAAAAAATAAAATAAATGTACTGCAAAATCAAAAGTGTGAATTTCAAGAATTCCCAGTAGACTCAATGTGCGCAGACAAAAGGCATTGAAACTTGTTTTAATTCAATTAACCTAAGCAGTTTTCATGCGTGCGATTTTGCTTTATTCTCTGACCTTCAATGGATTTGCGTTCTTGTGTAGGGTGAATAAATCGTCTAAAAGTGAATTTTTTTCTAAAATTTATATAAAAGCTCATTTATTGATTTTTTAACTAACAGCGTGTTGAAAAAGTTAGGCGGACGTGGAACGAGGAATGACGCCTATTAAGCTATTGTGAAATTTTTATTAAAAATTCTGAAAACTCATCTCCCTTGACGTCTAAAAAATGTGGTCTGGAAAGCATAACTCATTATTGGTTCTTCTTCTTCTTAACTGGCATAGACACCGCTTATGCAGTTATAGCTGAGTCCACAACAGCGCGCCACGCATATCTCCTTTTGGCAGTTTGGCGCCAATTGGTAATACCAAGTGAAGACAGGTCCTTCTCCACCTGGTCCTTCCATCGGAGTGGAGGTCTCTCTCTTCCTCGGCTTCCACCAGCGGGTACTGCATCGAAAACTTTCAGAGCTGGAGCACTTTCGTCCATTCGAACAACATGACCTAGCCAGCGTAGCCGCTGTCTTTTTATTCGCTGGACTATGTCTATGTCGTCGAATAACACATACAGCTCATCGTTCCATCGTCTGCGGTATTCGCCGTTGCCAATGTTTAAGGGACCATAAATCTTCCGCAAAACCTTTCTCTCGAAAACTCCTAGTGCCGTCTCATCGGATGTTGACACCGTCCACGCTTCTGCAACATAAGGTAGGACGGGAATGATGAGAGACTTTTAGAGTTTGGTTTTTGGTCGTCGAGAGAGGACTTTACTTTTCAATTGCCTACTCAGTCCATAGTAGCACCTGTTGGCAAGAGTGATTCTGCGTTGGATTTCAAGGCTGACATTATTATCGGTTCATTATTGGTTCATTCAAATTCAATAAACCAAAAATATTTTGTTAGTACATGAATAAATGTGAGTATTGAATGTATGAAAAAAATATTAAAATTTGAATTTTTGATAGACTTGGAACAATAAATAATAATTTTGTTGGCAAATTTTCACAATATATTGGTTCGAAAAAATAGTATAGAGTAATTAAAATAAAAAAATCCTTTATTCATTAAATTTTGATACCCACTTAACCCCTAAACTACACAATACTCCAAATCAATATCTGTGGACCAATTTAACACTTATTTTAAAATTATATTTATATTCCACTTTTGCTTTCTATGTGTATATTTGACTTATAAGTTTTATCTTTAGCTATGTATGTATGTACGAATATTACCTGGCAACATCATACAAAAATTTATGAATTAATAAAATAGCTACTTTAAGCCGCTATAACTCTGTCTATCTACATTTTGCCGTAATTTTATTAGCCAACTTTGCAAATAAATAATTTTTTGTGCGCTAGAAATGTCCACCTTTCGTTAAATGTACATACATATGTACGTTGTTATTTGCGAATTAAATCAACCTATTTTTATGTTGGATGCGCCCAGCTTAATTCGATTAAATGTGTCACTTCTTTATATGCAGAATTGTATATATACACACTAACATACAAATATAAATATACATATACTCGTATGTATATTGCATGGAATTTCGCTGGTTTCGAAGGCCAACTAAAGCCCTGGCATTGTCAAACGGATAATCTACTTATTTCGGAATCAATATGAATACGAAATCAAAGTACAACGAAACAAATATATGTATATGAACATATGTACATATGTATACCATAAATTTGCGAAAATAAATCAATATATATATATATAGATATATGTTTGCTCTATGCAAAAAGGAGACCTTACCCTACCCTTAGACTATTTGTTTGAATACAAACTTTCAAGACGAGCATCTACAATGCCCACTGATTAAGTTGTCTTGCCATTTTCAACGGTATATAAGGATTTTGCCTTGATATGTGGCACAGTTAGAATAATTTTATCAATATATATATCCAACGTTCTGGAGCCCTGAGAAAAGGTGTTTCATGTTCCTTCAGGATATACCAATTTCAAGTAATAAAGTAATCATAACGCATGAAGAGACAGAATTTCGAAAATCAAAAAATTAGACCAGCTAGTGAATCTGAACATTTTGTTATACATAATCTATATCTTTCTCCATTTTAGGTGTTACAAACAGCCGTTAAGACAACAAAACTGTTATAGTGCCCATGCAACATACTACGAAATTCAAAATGAGATAGTGTAAAGAATGGGGAGATATTTTGTTCATAAGATGAGATCACTGAAGTCATTCCTACAAATATAAGATCGATGAATAACAAATCACTTGTTTAAGATGGTTTGTGATTTCTTCAGTATTGCAAACGAATCGTTGTAGAAACTTTTTTCAGATGAACATTCTATTATCTAAATTCACTTTCTGTCACTTTTTTTTCATCTCATGTGTCATCTGATAAAGGTATAAGTCAAGTAGTGGTAGAGATCTTATGCTCCAATATCCATGGAGTATTTTGCTTGAACTAGGTTAATATATTTACATACAGTGGAACTTTTCTAACTCGTATCACCACAATCCACAAAAAAACTTCGAGTTAGAGAGACTTTGACTTATAGAATTTTTCAATAAAACAATAAAAAATAAATTTGTTCGTTGTACTTTGCTATTGTTTAGCTCTTGTATGTATCTCATGCCTTTGTTACAAGATTTATGAAATCCATTCTTTGTTCGCTTCTTACGAATATAGGAACTCTTTTAAAATTTTGCCTCGATACTAAAATTTTAAATTTTGTATTATGCCCTGGTCGAAAAGTTCGATTAATGGAAGGCAATTTGTATCATATTTGACTTATTTTGCCAATTCAAGAGTTCGAGTTATAGAGAACTTCAAGTTAGAGAAGTTTGAGTTATGGAATGAAATTTGTATGAAATTCGATTTCTAAACGTTATGCCAATTCAAGAGTTCGAGTTATGGAGATCTTCGAGTTATAGAAGCTCGAGTTATGGAAATTCCACTGTATTTAGCTCAGAGCCCTGTTAATAACATAACTATTACATATATAACTATATGAAAAAATCGACATTTTGTCTGGGTATTGGACCAAACTGATTTTCTTTGTATAACACTTTCCAACCAAATTTATATGACAGATGCTATAAGGTGTACAGTATTTTTGGATTCATAAAATTTATATTTTTTTTCGAATATCTAACTTTGACCCTTCATATTATCTGTTATATAAGTTTGAACGTTTGAGTTTTTAAATCATTAAATTTTATTTTTTAGGAACTATATCCTGTAATTAATAATTATTATTTTAAAAATGCCTTTTTGTAAACTTCGAAACCAAATATTTAAATTTTGGAGGTTATCTTTGAAAATCGGAGACTGCAATTTTTTTACTTATGTCTCAATCTCCCGAAAAAAATAATTTTGGTCCAAAACCGAGGGTTGTACAGTATTATAAATGGAATTTTCTTTCAAGGAGTATAACTTCGTCCGCATTCTAGTGATAAACAAATGCCTTAAAATTAGTGCTTATATAGCTGATAAATGGAATCCAGAGTTAAGAAGTTAAATATTCGATGTTAAGTACTTACTTACTGTATTAAGTTTATTGTCTGGCAGATTTTGATGGCTTACCAACACCAACAATTTAAAGAATTTCATCAAAAAAGCCATTAAACTCGCTCGTAAGACAAAATATGTAAAATGCAGGAGGTGTGGAGCTAACGCACCCATTTGCATGGTATGTCAAATGCAACATATGCCGCGGGATGTGTGAAGCTAACCATGTGCAGTAAATGCATTACGCGAACAATTAGAGACACTTGTGCTTCATCATAGTGGCATAAACATAGTGACAATTCTGAGCTCTCATTAAAATGGCAATGTAGGCAAGAGGATTCATGCTAAGCAATTCGATTTGAAGTCTTCATGCAAAATGCGATTGTTTGCATTGCGAAAGGACAAACACATATGTGTATGTGCATGTATACAAATATTTCCAACGCAAAGCATATATGTATGTATGTATGAAGAGATGTTTGAGGACCCAAGCCGTTGCACAATCGACTGACATGCATGCAGCCTCAATAATCCAAGTTTGTTGCAACAAAGATTGCGCAAGTAGCACACACACAAACACATGCATACACACACACACAGAAAATGAATGATTATTATGCAAAAAAGTTGTAGTATATCACAGCGTGCGCTCTCCTGCTGGCTTCCAATCATTGCTCCGCCAGCCCTGATTTCCATATGAAGCCAACGAACGTCGTCCCATAGTCGTGTTGTCGTGGTCTTATACGAACCACTTGAGCTGTCGCTGCATCCTTGAAAATCCACAAAGCCGACATGTGTCGCTGCATATAACTGATATACATATGTATGTATGTATGTAAGGATATATGCATGTTTGTATATATTGGTCTATTCTAGTTGCATTTGCATAGCAGAAATGTGATAAAACATGTCTTTGTCGCGGCTTTGTTAAGCGCGTTTGCCGATGCGAGCATGCTTACTGCCATATTAACATACCCACATGGCTGGCGGGCAATTCTATAGTTACTAGGGTGCGTCACAAAGTAATTGGTTTCATAAAATGAAGGTTGCCAGATGCTTTTGTAACCGATATTGGCGATATTTCTTATCTGGATTTTAGTTGTGGAAATGGCCACGCTGTAAGACAACTGCTTGTTGTTGTTGTTGTAGTGCTGGAAATAAATATTTTCAAGATAAGTTTGAGAAATTTTACCGAGTTGACAGTCCTTGGGCGGTTAAAAATTGTGCTCTGTTCTGTTTATGTAGACACAACTGTCGTAGGAGACTTCTTCACATGCATTCTTCTCATCTTCAAAAATATTTCTTGATTGTCATTCTTCAGCTTTCAATTTATATATATACATATATACATATATATATTTGGCGTAGGAACCGCTTTAAGCGATTATAGCCGAATCCATCAGAGCGCGCCACTCGTTTCTACTTTTTGCTTTTTGGTGCCAACTGGAAACACCAAGTGAAAACCAGATCACTTTCCCCTTGATCCTTCCATCGGAGTGGAGGTCGTCCTCTTCCGCGGCTTCCTCCAGCGGGTACTGCATCGAACACTTTCAGAGCTGTATTGCTTTCATCCATCCGTACAACATGTCCTAGCCATCGTCTTTAGCTGTCTCTTTATTCGCTGAACTATGTCAATGTCGTCGTATAAATCGTACAGCTCATCGTTCCATCGTCTGCGGTATTCGCCGTTGCCAATGTTCTGAGGACTATAAATCTTGCGCAAAATTTTCCTCTCGAAAACTCTTAGTGTCGTCTCATCTGATGTTGACATCGTCCAAGCTTCTGCAAGGATGGATGGGGTCATATGTAGAAGTTCACGCAAGTGAGGAAAGTTTCTGATTGCCATTCACTTGGGAGTGGCCAGGAACGATTCTTTTGCAGATGACTCAAGCAGCTCACGGCTTCTGGTTTTACACCAAGAATCCTCTGGGTAGCAAACAGACATCCGTTTGAAGGCGAGCTAAAGTGAGAAGGCGAAGCCCGCTTCTGCGCTTATGCGTAGGGTTTGGGACCCACCACTTAAAAAAACATCCCCAATTAAAGACCGAACAGCTTTCAATTTACGATTTTTTTCATTAGTGAAATTTCATAAACCATAGGTTAGGTTAGGTTATACTGGTAGGCCAATACGCCACACATAGACCAGTTTTGGTCCTTTGCGATATCAGATTGAATGCCGTCACGTTGTCCACGGAGAGTAGTCATCCTTTAGAATGCATAAACCATAAATATTCATTGAACTTTCCAGTTCACATTGTTTTTGAATTGCATGTATCCCTTCTACTCGGAGACTAATTTCGGAAATTTCGGAATTAGTACAATTATAGCAAAGCTCGCATTGGTTCATTCATTCTGAAATCAGGGATTCTAAACCCAGTCCAGCTTATTTTCATCCATATTGACTTTTCAATATAAAATTTATTTACTTTCTTGGAACCAATAGTTGATTCTTCGCTTGATATTAAATATTATAATGAATTTAATTCTTATAGTAGCTATATAGTCCCAAATTTTTTCATTGATCCAAGCCTAACATTTTTTAACCATTAACCGATAACTTCTCTGAATATTGCAGATGTAATTTTATAACCCTTAAGGGGCTATACCAGTGTAACCTATGAAAAATTAGGCAATTTTCGTGAATTTTTAAAAGAAAGTACTCGATCGATTGTTTCGAAGTTTTTTGCACATAATAAGGTATATTTTCAGCTACATTTAAATTTTTTTTTACAAAAATATTGAAAAATAACGGAGTTATATGCTATCTTCGGAGGTGCCAAAAAAAAGTTCCCCAACTGCTGACATGATTCCGGCCGAATGAGTAGCTGAAACAAAAAAATTCAAAAAGGATATTACGTTAAATATATTTCCTATACAATGACCTACGATTTTTGAAAATTTAAAAAAATTGACAAAATGGTGTGGTTCTGAAAAAAAAATTTTGTTTTTTAGATAAAAAAATGGTATATTTTTAAATGCCATATTGGCAATTTTCAACCAATCAAAAAGAGGTCATTGTATAGTAAACATATTCAAGAATACTCAGTTTAAAATTTAAGTCGATCGGTCAGTGTCGATTTTCGTTGAGTTATGATGTCAGCGATTTAAGTTTCGACTATAGCCACTTATACCTGCAAGCGTTCGCTCTTTAGAACGCTACCATTCAAAAACTATTCAAGATACGATCTTACCGCTTTCACAGGATATTTTTGAAAGTATAAACTATCGAATAAGCAAAAAATAAAAAAAATCGATTTTTTGAAAATGTCACACTGGTATAGCCCCTTAAGTTGCCAATTTACACTGCACTGGTATTAAAAAATGGCATATAATTTCCAAGAAAGAAACGATAAACTTTTTTAAAATTGCTGCTATACATTAATTTCGCTCCGAATCCACTTATTTTTTGATGCACCCTCGTATACTCGGTACTTGTATTACCTAATATTATATATACATATATCTATAGCCTTGTTTGCAAGTTGCTCTTTAAATGAAAGTGTGCCATTGGGAGATTGTGTCTCTCAGCAGTTAAGGCTGCCCAATCATTCTACACAGAAACAAAACCTATTAAGACACTTCCAAGCATCATTCAAGTGCACGACAAGTGTTCAGTCTACGCTATCGCGCAGAGTCTAGCTAGAAGTCTTCTATAATATACACATACATACGTATATATCATTTTGTGGTATTTCACTTTTGATTATGCCTTTCTTTTACACATTCTTCTTCGTTCTTTCTTTTGCTGCCGCCACTTAACTTTCGGTATTTGTCGCCATTGTGGCATTCATTCTTAGTCGTTAGTTGAATTTTTGCTGATTTTGGCAAATCCACTCACGGCAACGCTGCCGCTGGCGCAGCCGCTGCCGTTGCACTTAAGCGTAATCGTAAAATGTCCTTATTCGCCACTTGAGTGGGTATGTGTGTGTGTGTAGGCGAGTGGTTGCGCGTGAATGTGATTGTTCAGTTGTAATGAAACAAGCACAATTTACCGCATTGAACTAAATAAATCGTAAGTCCTATGTAAGTAAGCGTGTGTGTGTTTTCGGTGAGTTCTATGCTTTCTATGCACTCAGTAGAATCTCAAGTGCTTGAAAATTACTTGTCAAAGAATTTAGTGTGTTGAATTGCTAGATTTACGTGCTAAAATAGAGTGCAAAGCGATTTTTGATAATAAATCTTACTTTAGTGTAAATGGTCCTTTTAATAGCTTAGCTTGAATTGAAATCAATAACTATGTTAAGGTGGTGTAACTGTTAATAGAATTAGTTTTCAAATTGCGCTCGGCTTTTCTCAGGCAAATTTATTTATATTTTTCTATATTTTATTGAACGATCTGGTGTAAAATTGAAGCATACTTTTAGGCGCTTAATGCTTTTTGCTGTTCCTCCAAGGCTTACTTATCTTATATGTTTAAATCCCTATTACCCTTGTTTGAAGTTAAAAATTAATTGGAATACAAAATACGATTTAAAACAGACTTTATTTAATAATATTTGTATGAGGGTTGCCACTGTTAATTTTTTCAATTAAACAAATTTTGAAATGTATGAATTTTTACAAAATCACCATTAAATTAACAAAAAACAGATATTTTGCTGAGAAAAGTAAATTTTTGTATAGGTAAATACATAGAAGAACCTATTTAATTAATAGAGTAGACATATCAGTAGTCAGAACTTTGTATTGCAAATGAAAAAAGGTAACAACTCGAAAATTAGTTTTCTAATAGCACTAAGCTTTTTTAAGGCAAATTTGTTTCTTATTTATGTATATTTTATTGAGCTATCAGGTGAAAAATTGAAGCATACTTTTAGGCGCTTAATGCTTTTTGCAGCTCATCTAAGGCTTACTAATCTTATAAGTATAAAATCTTATCCCTGTTTGAAGTTAAAAAAATTGGAATACAAAATATGGGTTAAAAAAGACTTCATTTAAAAATATTTTTATGAGGGTTGCCACCAGTTAATTTTTTTTAATTATATAAATTTTTAAATATATGAATTCTTACAAAATCACTATTAAATTAACACAAAAGAGATATTTTGTTGAGAAAATTAAATTTTTGTATAGGTAAATACATAGAATAACCTACTTATTTAATAGAGTAGACTGATCAGGACTTAGAGTTTTGTATTGGAAAAAAATTAAAATTGGGCCATATGTTCTCACATCCGAAGCAGTAGTTCCCATGTTGAAAATTTTAATGTAAATCTCAATGAGTCCGACAGATATTCCTAAGTGGAAGAGCAATCAAATCTAAATATTTAGATATGTCAGATGCATAAAGTCTCTCTTTAGAATTAAAATTTCTTCTATTCACATCGAACCTATTAAAAATTCTGACTGATCTGCTGCGTATGTTTGTTTAAAATATATATGCAAATTTGAAATTATAAAGTGAGACGCACACTCTGGCTGTTTGTAAGGCAAAACGAGAAGAAATGAGCTACCAGTAGTGGTGGAATAAAATTAAAGTGTTGCCAATGTAATTTAATTTGCATAATTTGCATATTAATAACACTTAACGGTTAGACCAACGGCAAATGATGAACAACAATGGGCGGAGTAGACAACATGCAACAGCAGCAATGATTGAAACTATAACGGTTCGACGAAGAGCAGAGTGCTCCTTGTCAGCTCGTTTGTTTGCAATCTTTTTTCGTTTTTATACTCTCGCAACCTGTTGCACAGAGTATAATAGTTTTGTTCACCTAACGGTTGTTTGTGTCACCAAGAAATATAAGAGTTAGATATGGGGTTATATATACATAAATGATCAGGATGACGAGTAGATTTGAAATCCGGATGTCTGTCCGTCCGTCTGTCTGTCCGTCTGTCCGTCTGTCCGTGCAAGCGATAACTTGAGTAAAAATTAAGATATCTTAATGAAACTTGGAACACATGTTCCTTGGCACCCTGAGGAGGTTGCTTTCGAAAATGGGCAAAATCGGTCCACTGCCACGCCCACAAAATGGAGGAAACCGAAAACCTATACAGTGTCATAACTAAGCCATAAATAAAGTTATGAAAATGAAATTTGGAACATTGGATCCCATTAGGAAGGGGCACATTTGGATGTAATTTTTTTGAAGAAGTGGGCGTGGCCTCGCCCTCAAATCGGGTTTTTGTATTTATCTCGCAAATCAATAAAGCTATATAAGCCAAACTTTCTGCAGTCGTTTCTTTTAGCCATTTCCTTATACAGTCCAAAAATGAAAGAAATCGGATAATAACCACGCCCACCTCCCATACAAAGGTTAGGTTGAAAATTACTAAAAGTGGGTTAACTCACTAAAGAAAAACGTCAGAAACACCAAATTTTACATAAGAAATGGCAGAAGGAAGCTGCACCCAGATTTTTTTACAAAATGGAAAATGGGCGGAGCATCGCCCACTTATGGGTCAAAAACCATATCTCAAGAACTATTCTACCGATTTCAATAAAATTCGGTATATAACACTTTCTTGACACCCTGATGACACGGGTGGAATATGGGCGAATCGGTTCACAACTACGTCTACTTCCCATATAACTCAATTTTGAATTCCATCTGATTCGTTCACTTTATAATGTAATCATAAGGAACCAATGAAGCTAGCAGAATAAAACTTTACACAAATACTGTATTTGGGCTGTGACATCACTTGTGGAAAAATTGTCAAAATCGGACCATGACTTTTCAAGGCCCCTGATATCGAACATGAAGAACTCAGTGCCTAAGGTTAATTTTTCACCGAAAATATAAGTAAATCCCTCAGATATTTTAATGTCATTCATTCCCTCTGAATTTTTTTCTTATAACAGTTTCTCTCTGTACCTGAAATGGTAAAATTCGGGTCTTAACTTCCCCCAGATCCCATATACCTAATTATAAGTAATATTAAATTAAGTGAGCGTATAGTCTTCGATACATTGTATCTTGGTGGTGAAAACGAGTGAAATCGGTTTAGGGATTACCTCAGTCCCCATATACTATTTATGATGATTTTCGTTATTCTATTGAACTTTATACCAAATATATGGGTCGACTTGTGTTATCTTTATAAAATTACATCAATAAATTGCGAGAGTATAAAATGTTCGGTTACACCCGAACTTAGCCCTTCCTTACTTGTTTTTTTTGTATTCTCCATTTTACGTTTAGTAATTTATGCTGTTGTTGTACGCTCACTGAGTTCCAATTGCCGCAATTCCCACCAATGTCAAAGGTTACTGTGTCGCTGCGCGTGGCTGGGCACAGAAGATAGATAGAAACGCAAAATTATGCCACAACAAAGAGAGAGTCAAGTCACTTCAACCGCCAAGTGCTGGCAAGTGATACGGTTGCGGATGCTGATGCGTAAATGACAGACACTCAAGTAGGCAATTATATATGTACATGGCTACTTAAGTATAAGGATTCATGTGTTTTTTTTTTGCATGCGTATATGATTTGACAAGCAGCCAGCTACTTTACATGTCTTCCTCTCACTCTAGCGCCGAAATTCTACTCAACCGCAGCTAGATGATTGTCAGTAAGGCAACTGGCATGCGAATATATGGACACGTTTATACGAATATAATGTTGGGACGTTATGAAAAGGCAGCTCAAGTGGACTCTATCTCTTTGAGACACTTAATATCCAGTATTGCGGTAAACACTTTTTGCTGATTCTATTGGTCAAAAAGTACTGTGATTCATAATATATGTTTAAGATTCTTCTTAAGTTTCTCTTCATTTTAAGTCTCTTCCACGACTTTCTTTTAATGATCTCAATGATCGCATAACAGTGTTTATAAGTTTGTGTTTCGGGAACCAGAGTTTTGGATGAATAATGATTTTTATATGTGATTCTTAGAATAGCATTATTTTTACACTCTCGAAAGATGTTGCACAAAGGGTGTTATAATTTTTTTCATATAACTGTTGTATAAATGTTTATCAAATATATCAAAATGATCAGGAAGACGAGCCGAATTCTCCGTCCGTCTATCCTTGCAACGGAGAACTTGAGTAAAAACTAAGATATATTGAATTCCATCTGATTCATTCACTTTATAATTGTCGAAATCAGACCATAACTTTTCAAGACCCCACATATCGAACATGAAGAACTCAGTGCTTAAGCGTAATTTTTCACCGAAAATATCGTTAAATCTTTCGGATATTTTAATGTAATTCACAGGGAATCTTTTTCTTCGAATAGTGTGTCTCTGCACAAAAAATGATTAAAATCGGGTCATAAATTCCCTTACTCTCAGATATCTAATTTTAGGTTTTACAAAAATTCCGCGGACGGTTTAACGGTTAATATGTGAGATATCTTGGCAAAATAAAGGGGACGTATAATCTTGGATATGGTGCAGTTTGGTGGTAAAAATTAGTGAAACCGGTCCAGGAATTACCCCAGCCCTTTTATACTATATATTAGATTGTCAAATACCGCCTTTGTGTCTTTTGAATTTCGCGGCTATGTATAAAGCGCTACAGAGCTCGTATCTGGCAATACTATACATCTTCTTCAACGTCCAGAACCACACACTTCGTTAATAACTCGTCAGAAGCTACGGGAGCTCGGATGGTAGGTTTTATCGCATCGACCATATAGCCCGGACATAGCGCCAAGTGATTACCACCTATTCCTGTCCATGGCGAACGCCCTTGGTGGTGTAAAGTTGAACTCAAAAGAGGCTTGTGAAAAGTGGCCGTCAGAGTTCTTTGCAAATAAGGAGGGGGGTTTCGAACGGGGTAGTATGAAGTTGCTGTCGAGATGGAAACAGATTATCGATCGAAACGGCGCGTATTTAAACTAAATCCGATCAATGTGACACTTTTTATAATTGAATATAATAAAAAGCAAAAAAAAACTAAAAGGAGATACAATTAAACTTCCCTAACTCAAATCACTATAATCCACAAAAAACCTTCCGGTTAGAGAGACTTCCGAGTTACGGTAGGTAATATGTATGTAATTTGACTTCTATTGCCAATTCAAGAGTTCGAGTTATGGAGAACTTCGAGTTATAGACGTTCGAGTTATGGAAGTTCTACTGTATTTGACAAACTAATATAATGATTTCAGCTATTCTTTTGGACTTTATGTCGAATAGTTATTGAAACAAAATTTAAACGATGATTTAAATAAATGTAAAGCTAGCTGTTTTTAATTAGCTTCATTTAATATTGTTTACAATTCAGACAAAATTCCACAAAAAGTTGCTTATAAATATTTAAATGGTATTAAGCCGATTAGACGCACACACAGCCGCAACGACCCTAAAGTAATATTTTCTATTTATTTTTTTCACTAACAGTATTTATTTTTTGTATTATTAGAGCATTTCATATTTTATCACTTTGTGGACTTTGTGAACTTTGTGGGTATTAAAAAGGACTAAAGGATACCCAAATTGACAGTTAGGTTTCGCACTGCGCAGCACTAATTAGTGTGATTTCTCTGCATACTTTTACGCAATACGAATATTAATGGCAAGTTATGACTTGTTTGTGGCGATAGGAATTGAGTGAGCGCTGAGGCAATTAAAATGATTGGAATTGCTGCCTTGATAAGTTGTCAGTCAGTGGTTAGTGGAGAGCTTTGAAGTGCTTGCGTGATTGAGAGAAACATTAAAAGGAATGAATTGAATGTTATTGAAGTGGCGAAGGGCAGCGGCTGAAGTTGGTTGCGTTGACATTCAACCCCAGAAAGTGAAGGTCAGCTAAAGAGCAAGAAAATTTTACAAAATTGTAACAATTGAAAAGAGAAAATAGGGAGAAAGAGAATTAATTAAAAACACTTCCAACGCTCATTCATCATTTATTTTTATTTTTTCAATATAAACTATTTTCCTGAACACACCAGCCAAAAAATCAGCTTTACGCTGCTATCTTCTTCATTAACATTAATTTACTTGCAACTCATTGTTTTTAATTCGCTCGGCTTAATACCCGAAAAACCACAATGTCTTACACCTGGCGCCCCCAATTGTCAGCGTCACCTTTTAGTGCGTTACATACAAAAACGTATAACTGTAATTTACATTAAATATTCAAGAGCACACGAGTAGTGAAAGCTTTTGTCAGCGTCATCAGCATGATAGCGCCAAATTAAAACAATTCCGTATTGAGAGTTTCAATTAATTTTTATGCGCACGATTAAAATTACAACGGACAGCAAGGACACACCAACACACGGACAAAATCAATTTCATTTAAACTCTATCGGCATGCAATTATAATGGGCGGCGACTCGCTGCTTTAATCACACGCTAGTGACAATACATACCTTCCCATATGTACATATAGTATATGAGAGAGAGATGGTTAACAAATATAGTGTATAATTATAGTTTGGATATTCTGCGATTACTGACCCATTAAGTAATCATTATATTTCATTGATAACAATCTCCAACCGAGTGGACGTTCGACTGTTTCCTGAAGTCTCAATTACTAGTATTTGTTATTGCTATGATTGGAGTCTCACAATTCTTCAGTGTTTACCAATAATCGTTGGCTTTTTAACATCAAACTTCAAGTAAGCAACACAAGGATATTTTTTCTAAATATATACTTCATATACATATATATGGCGTTGTTGTCTGGTGGAGGGCACTCGAGAAAGTCACACTAGCTAAGCAGCTGGAGCGTGTCCAAAGAGCGGCTCTCAATGGAATCAGAGGAGCGCTAAGAACAACACCAACAATGGCTCTAAATGCCATCTTACACGTCGCACCTGTTGATATCGCCGGTAGGTCCACTGCGGCAAAGGTCGCTGTCAGACTCAGAGACGCTGGGTACATGATCGGTCCCAAGCAGGGGCTACCTGACCACTGTAGTGCCTTCCAAGTAGAGCTCGCTGCGATCAAAGGAGGAGTGGACGCACTGCTCCATATGGTGACCTCTTTTAGAGAGGTATGTATTCACTTCGACAGCAAAGCGGCAATACTGGCATTGGAATCGATGACAGTACGCTCTGGTCTAGTCAAGGAGTGTCTTAGATCCTTATCAATAGCTTCCAGTTATTTTGCGATCCGACTAGTGTGGGTACCCGGTCACCGCGGGATCGTTGGTAACTGTATAGGAGACAAGCTTGCAAGGGAGAGTACCCTCCCTTTAACGTCGGAATGGGATCGCATTGGTAGTCCATGGTCCACCTGCGCAAGAGCGCTGGACATGCAGACTACGCATGAGCTCGTTAAACGCTGGTCAACTACCAGTACTTGTGCAGTGGCGAGATCCTTTTGGTCCTCTGTGGAGCGTAAGCGGTCCTTGCAACTGCTTTCTCTGGGCAAGGTCCATCTCAGCGGGATCATTGGTGTACTTACTGGACATTGCCCAATGGGTACCCATGCGGTAAGACTTGGGATCGTGGCAGATGCAAGTTGCCAAAGTCCAGCTTTTGCCGGCCTGAGGTTGAAACACCTCGGAAGGCCCTTTTTCGGCGATCCTAGCGAATTGGCTAGAATCGATATTAGCCGTCTTAAGAAACGGATTCCAATCGTTTTGCTGAATCTTAAAGGTCTTTGATCCACAGGGAGTTTTATTGGTACCACAATGCACAGGGCCAGGCTGTATAAGTGAGATCTTCTGTTTTTGCAGAGGTCTGCCTACAAACCTAATCTAACCTATACTATCATATATTTCATTTAAACAATTCAGCATATCAAAGATACATACATATGTACAATAGTATTTTGTGAAATTTTTATTTAAACATTTCGAAAACTCAGCCGTTGGTGCCTCATCTCTGCTGACGTGTTCAAAAACATGCTCTTGCTGTGGACAGCATAACTCATTATTGTTTTATCTAAAATCAAGAAATCAAAAATATTTCGATAGTACATGGAAAAATGTCATTTATGCACGTACATAGGTAGAAAATATATCAAATAAGAATATTTGACAGATTTTGAAGAAAAAATCTAACCTTTTTGGTCAAATTTTCCCCATATATTGGTTCGAAAACATTAGTTGTAATAAAGAAAAATAAAAACATTCGTTCAATAACTATATAATGTTATTTCAAAGATGCGTGCAACATTTGAATAAAATCGCTTCATAACTTTTAGAGAAATCGTGTTCACCGACTTAAAAAATTGAGTTTTGAGATAAACGCATTTAAATTTTTACATTCAAACCGACGTGGCCTGATGAGCGGAACTTTCAAAGGATCAATTTCTAAGAATTATACTTAGAATTTAAAGACAAAAAAATTTAAAATTTTGAAATCCCACCTAACCCCTTAAAGGGCTTTAAATTCAGTCAAAAGTATAAATGACACCTGCTTGAGAACTTCTTTCAATAAATCTTTTTTGAAATCAAAACTCTTCATACAAAAAAAAATATTTTTTTTATTTATTCAGTGTATCGATTGAGAATATGTTTCAAAAATTTAGGAGATATCGGAGATAGTATTGACATACACCACGCAGGAAAGCGCATTCGTTCCATATTGATTCGGGTCTACTTTACTAAATAACTTAGTTTATGTTGTGATAAAATATTTCTTAAATATTTTTGGGATTAAATACATATGTATTCATAGAATAAATCTAATATTGAACCATTTTTATTGCTCTATGTAATGAAATATTGCTAATCTTCATCGATTCAGCTCTTTGTAATAACAAAAGAAAATTAATTCGTTCAACACAAATTATAACTGATAGGTTCACTCCTTCCAATGAAAAGATGAAATCTGTCTCCTTATACCGAATATGAAAGTTTTCGTCCATCTGGTCTACTTTATACGGTATATCGGTAAGTTAGCGTAGGATATTATGATGAATGCGGCCAGGTTTCGAAAATTGATGATTTTCTGTATATTTCCTAGTACTTATATGCTAGGATATTATGATGAATGCGGCCAGGTTTCGAAAATTGATGATTTTCTGTATATTTCCTAGTACTTATATACCGATAAATTATATCCTCCAAGTCGAACAGCTGAAAATGTTTTGCAGTGTAGCTTAAAACCTCTTCATATCTTCTCATAGTCCTATATGATTAAAATACAAATTTCTATACTTGACTTTAAAGAAATTTCTGGCTGCTCATACCAGTTGCTCAAGCCTTTCAAATGTTGGATGGTACATTAAATTCCAGATATTTTTGGGCAACAAAAACCTGGTAAGAATTTCGACCTAAGTTTCCTCAGTTCGGCACTACAAATTTTCTGACTAGTGATCGCTTTCCTGCAGGGCATGCACATAACCGTTGGTATCACCTTAACAGCATTTGCAACAATGCATGTCAGTCCATTTACATAGTATGTTGGTACACATGTACAAATGCACTGGCAAACGCCCATTCACTCAATTCACAGATTTTCACCATTCAATTCGCTCAGTCATTCGGACGAGAGATAAGCGTGTAACGGCAAATGGTGATTGGTGTGTGAAGAGATAATGCTTTTTACGGGCAGTTGCAGCTTTGAAAGTGTTGATTATACCGTTGGTTAAATGCCGATTTATTGGTTGAATGAATGAGGCGCAAGAGAGGAATGAAATTGTGCGGCAAATGAGGCTGAACGGTATGGACCCACCTCTGTGCTATGGAGTGGAAATAATTAAACTATTAAGATGTGTGTGTGGCACGACTAATACCCACATTAATAGTAATAATTACAAAAATATAAATATCAACAGTAATGCTGTGCAGAAAGCTACATGACGTGGTCGAAATTTCGCGCCTATCATTAACATTTGGCGCTCCCTGAAGTTTGGCAACTGTGTAATGGCCACCACCAGCTGGGGGCATCATTGATTGAGGTTGGCATGAATTGGCGAGAAAACGTGTCGGGAAGTTGCATGTCAGCATGCAGCGTGCCACATCATTGCCGAGCAACTCCGTACACTATTCGCTTCGAATTTTAAATGACTGGCGTTTTTTCGGATATGTGAATACATATATGTATATATGCATGTAAGGAGGCATGTTCGTGTGTCACGTTTTTACGATTGCAATCAACCTCCTTTGTGGCCTGCTGCCGGTCATTTGTGCGAATAACGCTTGACGCTTCACGTGGTTTAAATTTAATTTTCGCGTGTCACGTGCTCATTTAATGAGCTTTTGTTTTGCTTTGCTTACATTTTATATACCCTTTTATTTGCTTCAGTGCTTTCAGGTTTATTATTGCTTTGGCGCGAGCCATTGTTTTCAGCTTCGTTGAATAAGACTAATTCTCTAAAGTTGCAATATATTTTGGTAAGCATGCCACAGCTTGCTCCTTTGCTTACTTTGGCTACTTTACTGCAGTTTAGTTTTTATTAAGAAGTCACACAACGTGACTGGATTAAGAGAAATTTTATAGTTTTGAAACAAATTTGTCAAACTAGTTCCTTAACTCAGGAGTTTCCGGTAACTGGCTATTCGGACTAGCTTCAAGATGTCAAACTGGAAAATTTACAGTAATTGATCTATTATGATACCAAGCGGGATTATGACATGTCGAGGTATTTATTCTGATCTGCAATTGATCATATTTCACATTTATTACATATACAGTAGGAATAGTATACAGGCTATCGTTTAATTGCTATGGTGTGTCAATCAAAAATATGAATGAATAGACTATTATAGAAGTTTTATTAGTTCGAACGCGTTATGGAATTTAATATTAGTCTGAAGCTTTCAAAAAATGATATTAGTTCTACAACTTTGCTTTGTTTCCAAATGATGTAGATGCACTGGTCGATTAAATCGATTTTTTTTAATGGACATTTGTATCAACATTAACCCAACAAAATATTTGTAGATCTCTAGTTTGCATCCCAAACTTATTCTCAACTGAAAATGTCAATTTTTGAGCCGAGTTCTCGATATTTGCGGGAAATTTCGCTTTTCTTTTTTAATTCCAAGAAAAGTGCGGCTGAGGCTCATCGATATTTGTAACATCGACATTTGTAACCGTTTACAAATAATATAATTTCCAAAGCCCTTAAATTCACATCTTCTGCTTCGGTTAGCCAAATAGAATCAACTAAAGGGTGGTCCATTCAAGGTTCCCTATTTTTTTAAAGAAAAAAAACACATTTATTGTTTAAAGATTATCTCATTGAAATGTTGGTCGCGGCTACGGCTCAGATGGTTCATCAGTTGATTCCAATTTTCAATGACTCGTTCGAGCATTTACTGATAACTGGTGAATGGCAAGCGTGTTGCTTTGCTCCAAGGCCTGAATCGAAGCCGGGTTGTCCGCATAGACTTCAAATTTTACATATTCCCACAGGAAAAAGTCTAACGGTGTAATATCACACGATCTTGGTAGCGAATAGACCGGCTCAGAACTTGAAATTATCTGTTCACCGTAGTGTTCTCTCAATAAATCCATTGATTGATGCGATGTGTGGGAAGTGGCGCCGTCTTGTTGAAACCAAATGTCGCCGAGATCACGAGCTTCAATTTCAGGCATCAAATAGTCGGTTATCATGGCGCGATAACGGTCGCCATTGACGGTTACGTTCTCACCGGCATCATTTTTGAAGAAATGCATTGAAACGCTTCCACCGGCACACAAACCACACCAAATCGTTATCTTTTCTGGATGAAATGATAGCTCTTGAATCACTTAAGGTTGCTCTTCGTCCCAAATGCGAAAATTTTGCTTGTTTACATACCCATTGTGCCAAAAATGTGCCTCATCGTTCGAACAGAATTTGGCTCGGATCTTCTTGGAACTTTTCAAGAGCCCATAGAGCGAAGCGATGTCGCTTGGGAAGTTCGAGCGACTTCAGTTCTTGCAAAAGCTGTATTTTGTATAATTTTTAATGCTCTAACAAACGTGACGAATTTATTAATTCTCCACATAACAGTGAAGGTCAGACGCTACATTACTTTTACTTGCTTATCTGCTGACATTTTGGGTGAAGTCAACGAAATAAATCACTACAAAGGACAATAGAATGAAACTTCATTTTAAGAATTGTAAACCCTGAACAGAATAAAAATAATAAAGTAGAATAGACTGAAGATAACGGCAGCATGCAACCGTTATCTCTAAACACAATACAAAAACCACTTTCATGATTAACAAAAATAATGAAAGAAAACAAAACAAACAGTGAAAAAATAAACTCCCGAAAAAAATGGCGGTTAGCAAGCACATTTCTGTGGTGCCTGTAGTGCGCTGTCACATTAAACGGAAAATATGTAGTGCTTAAACGAGATATTGTTAACAAAATCCAAAATTATTTTATTTTTCTTCGCAATTCCGTTTAGCTTTTGCCTTCTGCCATAACAAAGCGCACGCCGGACAGAAAATTTTGGCATTTCCTTTACGCTTTCACATTACGTGTTTATTAGTGGGACAATGGAATTTACAACTGACCTTTAACGGTATTGTAGTTAGCAAATTAATTTCAAAAATAAGTATTTTTTACCTTAAGGTTAAATAAATATAATTTAACTGGCAAATGAGTATATAATTCCTGTCGTTTTACCAATTTAAAGACCAACATGCACTATCCTTCCATGGCAAAAATATGCAACATAACCTAATTGCTTATTATTTCCGTTATTAACATAAACATTTTCAATGAGCTGAGCATTTTTTTCTATGAGATTTTTATGCAAATTGTAAGAACTACAAATCATTTCGCGCGCTTGAAATGTCAACAACAGCTTAGCATGGCTTACGGATGGCATTGCGTGTAAGGTGCGCGCGGTGAGCGCACATTCCCCACTACAATAACTCTTTGGCCCGGCAGCTCTTCATTATGCCTAAGTTGTCGCACTGCTTTCGCCGACGCTTCGCCGTTCATTCACTTAAGCACTTGCTGGTGGCGCCACAATCTCTGTCTTGGCCACTACTTTTCGCTTTTCCCAACACAAATAAGCGCTAATGCACAAGCGCTCCGCTTAAACTTCTTCGCCACAAAGGTCTTTTATCATGCCGCGCTCACTTGGCCTATAGTAAGGACTTCATATACAAGTATATATGTATATTTCTAAGTATGTATATATAATTTGTTTTCCATTTTTACTTAGCCACTTCCTGCCTGTTTTGCGCTTGACTTAACTCGCTCGTAGTTTTTGCGGTCATCAGGGTTAACCGCGTAGCTTTTTGCCCCGACTGTTTTGTGGCCGTGTTTAACAACTTCGAACTTTAAATGAAAATTTGGCTCACAATAAGCGCCGCGAAAACAATGGACACGAAAGTGCTGAAAAAGCAAAATGTGCTCCAGCCAAAAAGTGTGAGTAAATGGTTGGTTTAAGAAATTGTTTTCAACATTTTTTTGTGGTTTTAATTGCGCACCAACAAGCAACTTGCTGCTTAACTACAAGTTTTTCGGTGTTTGAATGCGGTGAATTTGGAACATGAAATGCTTTGTGGTTGGTTGAGAAAGTTTTGCGAACTATTTAAATTTGTGGGTATTTTATTAAATTAGGGAATGGTAGGAAGACTATATAATTCCAGAGATACAATTTTTTACAAGGTGTTTGTGTGTATGACGGAATGAATTTAAATGGAGGTTAGAAATTGTGAAACGCATTCTTCTCGAAAGAAATGTTTAACTTAAGTCCTTTTTTCAACAACGATACTTTTTATTATAAGCTAAGACCATTTTGAAATCCAAAGCTTAGTAATATAAATATCAAACAAGAATTTCCAAAATTCCCACCATTTGGCACTCCTACCAATGAGAGAACGTTTTTTGTATGAAAATAGGGTCTTTCCTACATTATGTCCATCTAGAGTAATACAGGTATTGTAATGCATAGTCCTCCCACAGTTCGATACCGGTTCGATAGTGTGAATAGAGGCCTTCAAAAGAGGAGTATGTTTCCATCTTGACGACATCTTTTGACTGAAATATTTTCCTATTTTTTTCTTAACTGGTAGGAGCCAGCGCGCCATTCGTTCCTCCTTTTGGCTGTTTGGCGTCAATTGGAAATCTCAAATACTACCAGGTCTTTCCAAAGGAGTGGAAGTCTTTCCCTTCCTCGGCTACCACCAGCGGGTATTGCATCGAACACTTTCAAAACCATTAACATATAAGAAAGAGCCGTTAAACGGTATGAGGGAGACTTGTTCATAGTGTAATGTCTTCAGCTGAATGAGTAGGACAATTGAGTGAAGTTAAAAATATCTGTTTACGGTGGAAAACAGGGAAGATAACAGAACGAGATTATTCATATTGAGTGGTAATATTTAAATTGGTTACTTTGAGAATTTGGCAGCCCGAACCTACTCGGTACAATTTTTGAAATTTTGCGGACCCTGACAAAAGACGCTATTATCAACTTACAGCAAAACAGTTATAAACTACGAAACACCGAAATGAATATTCTACAGACCTGTCATAACACCGCGCTCTAACACTAGAAGACCATGTACAAACAATTCTCCGTTCGTCCAGTTGTAGAATCCACTACTGTAAAAACAATGCTTATTTTGAGATTTTCTTGGAAATCAGCTATCCTTTCCTCAGGGGTAGAACACTCCAGAAACACCAATAGGTACTTCTATGGTAAATCATTCACAGTGAGACAATCCACTGCTATTCTTTTCTCTGCCAGTTGTGTTAGAGGGTTTGTCTTGCTCTCATTCTCGTAAACTGAATAAGCGGTGAATAAGCGCTGCATGTCAAAATACCAGACGGTAGTTATCAAATTGCACGCATAAGGTTTTTTGGATTGTTGTGCCATTTCCAATACTGTTATCAAATTGTTAATAGTACTTATATACTTATGTCCATAATCGAGATCTTCGTTTCCACCTTCAATATACCGGTTGGCAATTAATTTTTTTCCACACAATAAACTAAGCTGCTAATCTCTCAAAAGAAACATGGGTACGCAATTACTCGCTCAAATGATTCTTAATGATTTTGGAGCTTTTCTGCTTCACTAAATCACTGTCGGTATGCCGAAGTCAAGAGTTATTTCCTCTAACTAAACATGATTTAGGCACAAAAATCTGTAAGCGGTACTTAGCTGCACTTAAAATTCCGTTTCAAATGTTTGGCTAAAGTAACAAATACGAAAAGTAATCTACTTTATTTTTCGATTGAATACTTTTTGCCAAGAGAAGTACATACATACACCTTACGATAAGAGACCAGCTGATAATGTGTGTATCGAAAATATTACACGATACCCATGCAAGAGAGGTGGAGAAATTTATTAAGCAAACATGTAAACAAAAAATCCATCAGCGTGGAATCATCACTTGCCATAATAGAAATGGCACCCGATTGCCGAGAGAGAGTGAGTAAATGTTGTTGAAACAGAAGTGTTCCGGATTAAATTCAATAACGCAAACGAAAAAGTATCATATTGCGTAGCCGACATGTGAAGAGGGCAGACGACACGCTGTCTGGCAGCTGGGGTCGTCAATAGGATGCGTTATCAAGTTGCCATTGGATGAGGGGAAAATTGATTGTATTTACTCGCTCTCAAATATGCTTTCAACTCAATACGATGATGAGTAGCTGCTTGCTTATTGCGTGCCTAGAATAGACGTTGGCAATTTGTTGTTGCCTTTATTGTACTTATCATTGATAGCAGCGTTGCTATTGTTATTTTTATTGAGATTATTGCCATTTTTTGGCTGATGAGCAGATATTACACTTGTCACGCTCACATGCGTAGTGGAGGCTCTTAGTACTTTACTACTGCCCAGTGAACATTGAAGTTAGAGGTGTTCCTTATCCATTATAAAGCTATGAAAGTAAAAATTGGTACAGAGGATCACACTAGAGAGCGGAATGATGAACTCGGATTAATTTTTTTTGGAAAAGTGGGCGTGGTCCCGTCGTTAATAACTTTTTTTGTGTATATCTGATAAACTACAAAAACTGTTTCTCAACAGTACCTAACTGAAGAATCAAGGCCTCCCGTAAAAATAATTTTTTAGTGTCTTTGATTCGCTACTTATTAGAGAGTAGGGAATCGAACACGCTATAATTTTATTATTTTAATCAGTTATTCAAATACTCAAATTCTCCGTTCGTCCAAATTCGACTCTATTGATTTGTTATCTTTTTTATAAGAGAGGGAGAGAGAGTAGAGAATTATTTTAGAGACTAACTTAAAAACTATATAATTCTGCAAATGTTAGGAAAATATATTTTCGTTGCTTGTTGGGTAGTATTAGCAGGTATCACATGAGAACCCATCTGAGTTTGTAAAACGCTGTTATTGTAATTTATGTGTTATGATATCTTGAGGAAGCCACTCTTGTACATATTCTGAATATATTGGAGTAAATGTGAGTTTTGTTGTCATTATAGCTACACAACTACGATATATACAAAATATGTATATATCATTGATTTCGATTAGGAAATTGTTAACAAATAAGGAAACATCAAAATAAGTATGAAGAAAAGTGAATTTATTGCAAGAAGATAGTAGATGTACATTACATACATACATATATGTAATCAGTATTGCAGTATATTATATATATTTAAGGTTCCAATTGAAACTTGGTCTAGCTTAACTTAGGCAATATATAGAAACATCTCATTTGTCTTCATTGTATCTCATTTGCATATAAAGTTTTGCACTCTTAGAATATTACCAGGAAATCATACTTGAATTAGCCATAAAATGACGAATTCAATTGATATTGTATGTGAACTCAAATCATTTGCAAATAAATTAGTTATTAATTCAATGGAATTCAATGAATAATAAACAGAAATTTAAGAATAATTTTGAATTGTTATGGTTATATTTGCCTCCTCACTGAATCTCAGTGTTCTATCGTGAATGCTTTCAGAGTTGTACGATTCGAATCATTAGTTCAACCCCATTCCTTCATTTCAAAATTGTATATTAGGGTTGAAATCTTTGCATATTGTCTATACTACTATTATAAGGAGGAAAGATTTGTATGTAGGTTTTTAATGAATAAACTCAAAAACTACTGTGCCGATTTCAAAAATACTTTCACCATTTGAAAGCTACATTCACCTCGAGTAACATAGGCTATATGTATTGCTAGAATCTCAACTTTCTAGAAATAGTTCCCAGGTGAGATAATCAAAAAGACTCCGTGATGGAGAATCATAATCTGAAACTGAAAATCGTTTTGCAAGTCATTCTCTTCGCTTCGCAATCGCGTGCTAGACAGTCGAGTAACGAGTGCTCAAAACCTGTCAAGTACGCGCTTAAGAGTCGAATACGGAGCGTGTGCAGCGGCTTGAAAAACAAAATATTAGTTTGTTTTTCTTTGCTTACTCTTAGACTTTCTCTGTCCATTAAAAAGTAGATAACCTGCATTTGTCTGTTAGGCTTCAACGAATTTGTATTGCTAGACATAACATCTCCTACTTTGAACACGAAGAGAGAATAGGCGATATATTACATATATATATGTATGTATATAATATAAGAGTACGACTCTGCTTTCATATGCTTCACGTACAAATAATACGTGTCAGATTGCTGGAAAAAATGATGCTAAAATAACTGTCAGGCTTTGGTTTTATTTTCGTGCTGCAATTGACAGCGGGTGGGAACATAAGCTATAACAACTGCAAGATAATAGCCGAACGTCTTCTTTTATTTACACTGGCAAAAATACGGTACAGCTCTCATGATGCTGGTGTTGTCTCACAAAAAGAAAAGCTTTCTTTTCCCCGACTCCTCAAAGTTCTGATGCCATATAGATTGTTATGAGAAATATACAGTTTTAGATAAAACTGTCATTTTTTATACTCTCGCAACCTGTTTCACAGAGTATAATAGTTTTGTTCACCTAACGGTTGTTTGTGTCACCAAGAAATATAAGAGTTAGATATGGGGTTATATATACATAAATGATCAGGATGACGAGTAGATTTGAAATCCGGATGTCTGTCCGTCCGTCTGTCCGTCCGTCCGTCTGTCCGTCTGTCCGTCTGTCCGTCTGTCCGTGCAAGCGATAACTTGAGTAAAAATTAAGATATCTTAATGAAACTTGGAACACATGTTCCTTGGCACCCTGAGGAGGTTGCTTTCGAAAATGGGCAAAATCGGTCCACTGCCACGCCCACAAAATGGTGGAAACCGAAAACTTATACAGTGTCATAACTAAGCCATAAATAAAGTTATGAAAATGAAATTTGGAACATAGGATCCCATTAGGGAGGGGCACGGATGTAATTTTTTTGGAAAAGTGGGCGTGACCCCGCCCCCAAATAGGTTTTTTGTATATAACTCGCAAACCAATAAAGTTATATAAGCCAAACTTTCTGCAGTCATTTCTTTTAGCCATTTCCTTATACAGTCCAAAAATGAAAGAAATCGGATAATAACCACGCCCACCTCCCATATAAAGGTTAGGTTAAAAATTACTAAAAGTGAGTTAACTCAGTAACGAAAAACGCCAGAAACACAAAATTTCACATAAGAAATGGCAGATAGAAGCTGCCCTCAGATTTTTTTACAAAATGGAAAATGGGCGTGGCATCGCCCACTTATGGGTCAAAACCCATATCTCAGGAACTACTCGACCAATTTCAATGAAACTTGGTTTGTAATAGTTTCTTTACATCCCAATGATATGTTGTGAAAATAGGCCAAATCGCTTCACAACCACGCCTACTTCCTATATACCAGAACTTTGAAGGCGATCTGAATCGTTTACATTACAATATATAAAGTAAGCACTAGTGAAGATATCGGTGCAAAACTTTGCACAAATACTATGTTTATAGTGTGGAAGCCCCATTCTAAAAATCGCCGAAATCGGACCCTAGGTTTTCAAGGCCCCATGTATCGAACATGAGGACCTCGGTGCTTCTAACCTAATATTAGGGTTTCCAACTTTCAATGGACTTTATACAATATATATGATGAATATGTGGGTCAAATTGTGTATTATATAATATAAATAAAGTTAAATAAATAAATTGCGAGAGTATAAAATGTTCGGTTACACCCGAACTTAGCCTTTCCTTACTTGTTTAAAGATGGATTGCTTCTCTACGATCATGTGGTTAGGCTTCAACAGCTTTATTCCAAATCTGACCTCTAGCTAATCTTGTTCTCAGACCACAAAAAATTGCACCGAGGCTGAGGCCTATTTGGAAACGATCGTACTAAAATTATGATAACGAAAGGTTTAAAGACCGCTATAAGCATGGTTTACTTCGTCGAATAGTAAAATCGGATTTTACCAATAAATTTTTTTATTTTTATTTTTAATTTATTCGACGCTTCGACCTATTCAGCTTGCCTGTTAGGTATGTATGTAATCGAAAGACATTACGAAATTGATAGATAATGTAACTGAACTACTTGCATTAATATCCATTATGCCAACCAAATTTATTATCGTTTCAAGAGCTAGAAAAAAGCAATCCCACATTTTATGGATTACGATATGGGTATCAATCATATGTGCTTCCCCCACATAAACAACGAATCGAACTGCCATTTGCAAGCAATAGAAATGTGATGAGTAGTACATACATATTTGGCTTTGTATCATTTCTATTATATTTATATTGATATTAAGTGGTGATTATGTAAACGTTTAGGCCATAATACTTCCCTTTGTTGCTTTCATTATATGCGGGTCAAAACTAAATTTGCCAAAAAGGTATACAAAAACCAATATCTCCTTACCAACACTTATTTGCTTGCGATTATTTATTTAGTGGACAAGTTGAAGCATTTCTGGGGTCTCAACAACGTCCAGTTTTGTTAATGTTTCGAAATTTTTGTTCTTTAGCTAATGTATAACATTAGAGGAACATACGAACTGTCAAGAATTATGTAGTTCTCTATAGGAAAGAAGATACGGTTTTAACTACCATGAAATGAAGTTTTCCTTAAATTTATTTTAATGTGATCAAAAATCTTCAGAAGCTTTTTGAACTCGACGCATGTGAAAACGATCTAGACTAAAATAGATGTACCATTTCATATAGTAAGGTTGTATCTTATTTCTAAGAGGAGAAGCCTAACTTAGTCCAACCCCTTAATATGCAAGACATCATCTACGTCACACACAAATCCATTTTACGTGCTTTTGACACATTCTCCGTTTTTGTGCTGTTTTATTATTATTTATTGTGGCTTTCTACTTAATTGACCATTTAACGCAGCTGCTTGATATTGTTGGGTTCTCATGCATATTTGGGGGGCACCGCATGCGAACATGTGCATAAACCAATTTTTGCATACTTCTCCGCGTAAGACTCGCACTTCGGAGCTTTAATCAAGAGGCTTATGCAATATTTATGCATATAAGACTGATTATTTTGACAACTTGTAGACCCTTATTAATGTATGTGGTACAGTAGTTTTGTACTGTTGATACACGTGTGGCTTTCTCAGCTCTTTTCACTTGTAAACGGTACAAACAACTGTACAATTTATTTATGATTCTTCTCAGTATTCAACATAAAATACTTACCGAAATTAGCCAAGCATAGCTTGTATATAGTAAGAAGTATAAGTAAAACAGTTACAAATAAAATGTTAAGACACAACTTCATATAAATAAAACTAATCCTCTGTTGCTGGATCCACGGTGGTATACGTATTTTCCTCGAAACTAATTTCGATTGTTGAGTTCGGTTGAGAAGGCTCTTTTTTTCTGTGATTTTTCATGAAGTTCTCGGCAAGTACTGGTTTATTGTAGTAATACTGTACACCCGGGGACTTGGAGCGCAATATTTTCTCGGACACCAGTACTTTGGGTTCCGGCAGTGGTTTAAATTTGAACAGACGTTTACGCAAAGTTGGCTCATAAGCTGGACGCATGTGGGCGGGCATATCGTAGAGATGCGAAGTGATTTGAGACAAGCTCTTTTGTGTTACTGGACGATCATGCAGTCTGCGCTCAGGTGGTAGTGTGTTCTTTAGAGCCTCCAATTGTTTAACCGTAAATTGTACGGGGCGTATCTCGAGTTCCGGAAAACGTTCGCTACCGCTGTTGAATACGATTTTCTTATTATTGAGCAGATGTCGACGTGTCACGCGTCTGAAGATACAATTGAAGCGGATTCTAATGGGCGCTTTAGGCGTACCACCCTGATGTACCGATATGAGCTCTTTGCGTGGTGCATTGATCATATTTATATATTTAGAATCTGGATAGAGCACAAACTGTCTGTCCACCTTGTCGGGAGATTTGTCTTTGGTCTTCTCTTTGGTTTTCTCTTTTACCTTCTCTCTGCCTTGGGCTTTACCAAACGTCTTGGGTAGGCGAAAGAGGCGACGAAATCCACGTCCGGGCACATGACCCCAATCAGGCGCACATAGACGGCGAGTCTTGAGTTTCTTATAAGGCAAGCGTCGAAATTTCTTTCGTTTCTCCCGGTCAATAATCAAACGCAAGCCGGGCGTCAGAATTTTACGCGCACAGGCACAATTATGCGGGAAGCGCACTTCATAGCGCCCCACCGCCGGCTCGAAGCTTATGTGGCGACGTATCAGCGGCAAACATTTGTCGGGCACAGATGAACGGCGCAGAAATAGATGAATTTTCGGCTTGGGTTCGTAAATCTTTGGCGATCTGAAGGCAAATTTATAAGAAAGCAAGAGTTAGTTGGATGTGCAAGATGCAAGCAAGTCGCACTTACACGTTATAAGCGAGCTCATGCAAACGCGGATTGTAGTGCACTGGCGAGGGTTCGGCCGGATCGTGATACACCAAGGACGGTTGGCTGATCATGCAACGTGCCGTGGCACGTCGGTCGCGCGCATCTAAAAGTGTAGAAATGCAGACATATGTTTGACCATATATAAGGTCTTTCGCTTACTTGTTAAGAAGACTCCCTTGTGCCTGTTCGGCGGCGCATTGAGTAAATCTGCATTTGTCGGCAAGTCATAGAAGATCCATTCCCCCTTGTTAACGTTCGCACGGGCCAGTTCGACTGGAGTCGGGTCAAACACATTACTGACATCTCTGGGCAACTTCCGCCAGTAGGAGCCAAGGTGACCGCGTTTACTTTCGTAAGGCTGCCACATCGTATTGTATATGTTCGGTGGCAAATTCCAAGCTTTTTCTTCACTTAATTCGCGTGAAATTTTTGTTATATGCAAATTGGTACACCGTTCGGGTCGTGCGCTGTCGACGCCAATCAGATTTTTCAAATCTTTCTCAGCTCTTGTTTCTGCTGGCTTTTCTGCAAGATGCAAAAGGTTACGTAATACAACTATTAAAAGTAGAGTTGGTAGGATTGCAGTTTACTACCTTCATTGCAGTGCTTTGCGTAGAAATGCTTCTTCTTCTCAATATAGTTGGGCACCTTGCGCCACTGGTCATCTCTAAAACGTGTTCCTGGCGAATGAAATTTGTATTATTATGGTCGGGAAACAGTTAGTGCTCAAGTCAAAAGTCAGTTAATGTTAATACTTGCTTCCTGATAAAAATAGTGGCAAGTTGAGTGGCGTGCTGACTGTGCGCACGCGAGTCTCGCATTTTTTTGCGGCCGTGGTCGCTGCCTCTTTGCCCATCGAATCTTAAATATATATAGTATAAATAAATATATATAGTATAGTATCTTTATTTAACGGGTATAAATCTTCTAAAAAATATATATATATTTGTATTTGTGTGTTCTTTTCCTCGTTTTTTACAAGATATTGCTTCTTTTCCTTAGGAGAAATAAAAAATATGTAATGTTTTTGAAACAAAATTCTGAGTTTTACATTTCATTAAAATCTTCGAAAAAAGCACAGTAATATGTAACAGTTGATCTTTTGTAATGAGAAGCTCACTTAAAATCCATTCGCCCATCAAGATTTATTATCGTTTTAAGAGCTAGAATAAAGCAATCCCACATTTTATGGATTACGATATGGGTATCAATCATGTGTGCTTCCTCCACATAAACAACGAATCGAAGCTGCCATTTGGAAGCAATAGAAATGTGATGAGAAACACATATATTTGGCTTTGTATCATTTCTATTATATTCTTATTGATATTAAGTGGTGTTTATATAAAAGTTTAGGCCATAATACTTTCTTTTGTTGCTTTCATTATATGCGTGTCGAAACTAAATTTGCCAAAAAGGTAAAACCAATATCTATCTTCCTTACCAACACTTATATGCTTGCGATTATTTATTTAGTGGACAAGTTGAAGCATTTCTGGGGTCTCAACAACGTCCAGTTTTGTTAATGTTTTTATACTCTCGCAACAAAAGTTGCTAAGAGAGTATTATAAACGTGTTAGATATAGGTTATATATATCAAAATGATCAGGATGACGAGACGAGTTGATTGTCTGTCTGTCCGTCCGTCCGTCCGGTCTGTGCAACGGATAACTTGAGGTAAAATTGAGATATCTTAACGAAACTTGGAACACGCATTCCTTGGCACCCTGCGGAGGTACCGAAAACACATAAACCGTCATAACTAAGCCATAAATAAAGTTATAAATCGCACTAAGAAGGTGCATATTAGGATGCAATTTTTTTTGGGGAAGTGGGCGTGGCCCCGCCCCCAAATCGGTGTATATCTCGCAAAGCAATGAAACTATATAAACCAAACTTTCTGCAGTCGGTTCTCTTACGTACCCCACCACACACCATGAAAATAGTTGAAATCGGATAATAACCACGCCCACCTCCCATACAAAGGTTAGGTTGAAAATTACTAAAAGTGCGTTAACTCACTAACGGAAAACGTCAGAAACACTAAATTTTACAGAAGAAATGGCAGAAAGAAGCTGCACTCAGATCTTTTTAAAAAACCTTTTTAAAAATGCAAAATGGAGGTGGCGTCGCGCACTATAGGTCAAAAACCATATCTCAGGAACTACTCGACCGATTCGAATGAAATTCGGTACATAATATTTTCTTGACACCCTGATAACACGGATAAAAAATGGGCGAAATCTTTTCACAACGACGACTACTTTCCTTATAACTCGATTTTGGATTCCATCTGACGACACATTTGACTTATGACGGCGAAATCGATTTATATTTTTCACAAATAACAACATAACAATCAAAGTGGCTCACGTTTATGCCCAAGAAAAAGCATTAGTACACTCTTTTGATCCACTTATGCTCAACATTGTATTTAATATATTACACGCCACTAGATTTGTCAATAAACTTATGGAATATTTCTATATTTGCCAAATAAGAGACAATTGAAAACTTTAAATCGTTCTCCTGAAAAATCGACTTTTTTGAGTTGTGACACTATTCAAGTAAATGAGCGATATCATCTCTGTATTCACTTGTGAAAAAATTGTCGAAAACGGACTAGAACTTTTCAAGGCCCCTGATATCGAACATGTTGAACTCAAAATATGGCTAAATCTCTCAGATAATTTAATGTAATTCAGAGGAAATTGTTTTCTTCTAAAAGTGTGTCTCTGTTCCCAAAATTATTAAAATCTGGTCATAACATCTCCTAGCTCCCATATATATAATTATAGGTTTTTCAAAAATTCGTTGGGCTTTATTACGCATATATGTATTGGTTAATATGTGAGATATCTTAGCAAAATTAAGTGAGCGTATAGTCTTGGATATAGTGTACCTTGCAAGTGAAAATGAATGAAATCGGTTCAGGAATTACCTCAGCCCTCATATCTATATATGACTATTTTCGTTATTCTATTAAACTTTATTCCGAATTTATGGGTAAACTTGTGTGTTATCTTAATAAAATTTCTTCAATAAATTGCGAGAGTATAAAATGTTCGGTTGCACTCGAATTTATACTTTCCTTAATTGTTAAATGTATGTTTTTTAGCTAATGTATAACGTTAGAGGAACATTCGAGAACTATACGGTTCTCTATAAGAAAGAAGATACGGTTTAAGCTATCGCAAAATTAAAAGTTTTCCTTATATTTTAATGTGACCAAAAGTCTTCAGAAGCTTCGTTTGAAGTTTTTTTAACTCGACGCATTTGAAACCGATCTAGTCTAAAATACAAACACTTTAAAAGTTGTACCATTTCTTATTGTAATGTTGTAAATTTGTTTGTCGGAAATTTGGTTTGGAACACTAATCAAAAGACTTATACTATGTTTACATATAACGAGATTATCTCCATTTACGAGCTTAACTCGATAATCTGTAATTAAGAAACGAGATTTCTCATACAAAATAGCTCTCTTGATAATCCGAGATTATAAAATTATCTCGTTTTATACAACAAGAATTTCTGTATTATTCCTAGTTGTATCGATAATTTTGCGAAGAAGACGAGAAATGTCAAATGAAAATGTAAACAAAAATGGCCGACAGCGAGAGAAAGATGTGTAATACAACAACATATACAACACATTTGACAATTGATAATCTCATTTGGCTATATTTGACAATTGATAATCTCATTTGGCTATATGTAAACGATTAGATTATTGAACGAGCTCAGAACGAGATTATTTTCATATGTAAACGTACTATTATGCAATATTTATGCATATAAGACTGATTATTTCGACAACTTGTAGACCCTTATTAATGTATGTGGTACAGTAGTTTAGTACTGTTGATACACATGTGGCTTTCTCAGCTCTTTTCACTTGTAAACGGTACAAACAACGGTACAATTTATTTGTGATTCTCCTCAGTATTCTGCATAAAATAATTATGGTTTTAACAAACCAGCTTTTGCTCCCGAAGCTTTTCCAAGTTTCTCTTTTATATAATTTCGAGGAAGAAGCATTTGAGTTGTACAAAACACTAGAATTTATTAGAGTTATACGTCAAATAGTTACAAATAAAATGTGAAGACACAACTTCCGATATATAAAACTAATCCTCTGTTGCTAGAGCCGCGGTGGTGTTCGTATTTTCCTCCATACTAATTTCGATTGTTGAGTTCGGTTGAGAGGACTCTGTTTTTCTATGAGTTTTCATGAAGTTCTCAGCAAGTATTGGTTTATTGTAGAAATACTGTACCTCCGGAGAACTGGAGCGCAATATTTTCTCGGACACCAGTACTTTGGGTTCCGGCAGTGGTTTAAATTTGAACAGACGTTTACGCAAAGTTGGCTCATAAGCTGGACGCATGTGGGAGGGCATATCGTACAGATGCGAAGTGATTTGTGATAAGCGCTTTTTCGTTACTGGACGATCACGCAGTCGGCGCTCAGGTGGTAGTGTGTTCTTTAAAGCCTCCAATTGTTTGGCCGTCAATTGAACGGGACGTATCTCAAGTTCCGGAAAACGTTCGCTGCCGCTGTTGAATACGATTTTCTTATTATTGCGCAGCGGACGACGTGTCACTCGTCTGAAGATACAATTGAAGCGGACTCTAACGGGCGCTTTAGGCGTACCACCCTGATGTACCGATATGAGCTCTTTGCGTGGTGCATTGATCATATTTATATATTTAGAATCTGGATAGAGCACAAACTGCTTGCCCACCTTGTCGGGTTTTTCTTTGGCCTTCTCTTTGGCTTTCTCTTTTGCCTTCTCTTTGCCTTGGCTTTTACCAAACGTCTTGGGTAGGCGAAAGAGACGACGAAATCCACGTCCGGGCACATGACGCCAATCAGGCGCACATAGACGGCGAGTCTTGAGTTTCTTATAAGGCAAGCGTCGAAATTTGTTTCGTTTCTCCCGGTCAATAATCAAACGCAAGCCGGGAGTCAGAATTTTACGCGCACAGGCACAATTATGCGCGAAGCGCACTTCATAGCGCCCCACCGCCGGCTCGAAGCTTATGTGGCGACGTATCAGCGGCAAACATTTGTCGGGCACAGATGTACGGCGCAGAAATAGATGAGGATTCGGTTTGGGTTCGTAAATCGGTGGCGATCTGAAGACAAAATTATAAGAAGACGTAAGTAAATTGGGTGTACAAGACGCAAGCAAATCGCACTTACACGTTATACGCGAGCTCATGCAATATCGGATTGTAGTGCACTGGCGAGGGTTCGGCCGGATCGTGATACACCAAGGACGGATCGCTGATCATGCAACGTGCCGTGGCACGTCGGTTGCGCGCATCTAAAAGAGTAGAACTCCAGACATATGTTTGAGCTTATATAAGGTCTTTTGCTTACTTGTTAAGAAGACTCCCTTTTGCCTGTTCTGTGGTGCATTGAGTAAATCTGCATTTGTCGGCAAGTCATAGAACTTCCATTCCCCCTTTATAGCGTTCGCACGGGCCAGTTCGACTGGAGTCGGGTCAAACACATTACTGACCTCTCTGGGCAACTTCCGCCAGTAGGAGCCAAGGTGACCGCGTTTACTTTCGTAAGGCTGCCACATCGTATTGTATATGTTCGGTGGCAAATTCCATGCATTATCTTCACCTAATTCGCGTGAAATTTTTGTTATATGCAAATTGGTACACGGTTCGGATCGTGCGCTGTCGGCGCCAATCAGATTTTTCAAATCTTTCACAGCTCTCGTTTCTGCTGGCTTTTCTGCAAGATGCAAACGGTTACTTAATACAACTGTTAAAAGTAGGGTTGGTAGGGTTGCCCTGGTTGCTGGAGTTTACCTTCATTGCAGTGCTTTGCGTAGAAATGCTTCTTCTTCTCAATGTAGTTGGGCACCTTGCGCCAATGGTCATCTCTAAAACGTGTTCCTGGCGAATGAAATTTGTATTATTATGGTCGGGAAACAGTTAATGCTCAAGGCGAAAGTCAGTTAATGAAAATACTTGCTTCCTGATAAAAATAGTGGCAAATTGAGTGGCGTGCTGACTGAACGCACGTGGGTCTCGCAATTTTTTGCGGCCGTGGTCGCTGCCTCTTTGCCCATCGGTTCTCAAATAATGTAGTATCTTTATTTTACGGGTTTAAGTCTTCTAAAAAAAATATATATTTTTGTATTTGTGTGTTAATGTGTTAATGTGTGAAATAGAAAAAACACAATGTTTTTGAAACAAAATTCTGAGTTTTACATATTACATTTGACTAAAATTTTCGTAAAAAGCAAAGTAATATGTAACAGTTGATCTTTTGTAATGAGCAAAGTGTATTCAACTTTGGTAAATGAGAAGCTCGCTTAAAATCGCAGCAAAAGCAATCAAAATAGGAACCAGAAAAATGATTAGGCTTTTGTGCCCTACATATCAAGTCTGTGAAAGGAGGTTATTTTTTAAAGAAGCAGTTCCGACTATTCCGCGCTTATCTAAGCAGTTCAGGCATTTCAGATTTTAAAATTCTACAAAAAAACCAATCTAACACTCTCTCAGGCAAGTGATTGAGCTGTTTAGGTGGAACGTTGTTCTTTAGTGCAGACAGATCTCTTATTTAAGGCATTAGTCACTGTGTTTGGGTGATCTCCGAGTTTAGAGACGTATTTCTTCTGTTGTCTTCTTCTACTTCTTTCTTTATCGTAGGAATATCAAGATTTAATTATACCATGGTGAGCACGTGATTACTATAATCATATTTTGATTGGGTGATCCAAGTGAAGGTACTTTTTGATAAACTTTTTTTGACAGATCACGTGTGAGTCGTGGTCAAACTGTCATGTTATTTTTGTTCAGTACTGTTTGGTATTTCATTATGGAAAGACTTACGCCTGAACAACTTTTACAAAATATTTTCTATGAAAATTCACGTTCTGTAAAGAATGTGTTTCGCGCGCTTCGCTCAACTTATGGTCAACAGAATCGGTCTACTGAGTGTACTATCACCCACCTTGAGACCCAGCATTAATTATTGGATAATATTCAACTGAAAACACCAATGCAGCTCGCATTGAAGAAAATATATCGCCACTTGCTACACATCGAATCAATCAATAGATTTATTCAGAGAACACTTCTGTGAGCCGATAATTTCACGTTTTGGGACGGTCGATTGGCCACAAAGATGGTGTGATCTTACACCGTTAGACTTTTTATTGTGGTGATATGTAAAGAAGCAACAACCTCGCCGTTTGTTCTGCTTTTTCCCGCATGGATAAGGAGGCGAAGCGAATGGGTCTGGAGGTGAATGAGGACAAGACGAAATATCTCCTGTCATCAAGCAAACAGTCGGCGCACTCGCGTCTTGGCTCCCACGTCACTGTTGACAGTCATAACTTCGAAGTTGTAGATAATTTCGTATACCTGGGAACCAGTATCAACAACACCAACAATGTAAGCCTCGAAATCCAGCGCAGAATAACTCTTGCTAACATGTGCTACTTTGGACTGAATAGGCAATACTGTTCAAAGTCAAAGTCCTCTCTCGACGAACCAAAATCAAACTCTACAAGTCGCTTATCATTCCAGTCAACATCATCATCATCGATGTCAACATCAGATGAGATGAGACTAGGAGTTTTCGACAGAAAAAATTTGCGCAAGATTTACGGACCTCAGAACATTGGCAACGGCGAATACCGCAGACGATGGAACGATGAGCTGTACGAGTTATACGACGACATTGACATAGTTCAGCGAATAAAAAGACAGCGGCTACGCTGGCAAGGTCATGTTGTCCGAATGGACGAAAACACTCCAGCTCTGAAAGTGTTCGATGCAGTACCAGCCGGAGGAAGCCGAGGAAGGGGAAGACCTCCACTCCGTTGGAGGGACCAGGTGGAGAGCGACCTGGTTACACTTGGAATCTCCAACTGGCGCCGAACTGCGAAGGAAAGAGAGGAGTGACGCGCTCTCATCGATTCGGCTATAACCGGCTAAACGGTTGAACGCCAATCACATACACATGTAAAGTCTAAAGTCTATGCGGACAATCCCGCTTCGATTCAGGTCTTGGATCAAAGCATTACCGGTCGAAATGCTCGAATGAAAATTGGACTAGACGGATAGACTGAGACGTAGCCGCGGCCAACATTTGAAAGTGATAATCTTAAAAAATAAATACCAAAAACTGTTCTTTCGAATGATAATAAACATTCCCCATTAAGTCTGAATTTTCTGTGTTTTTTTCCTTAAAAAATTAGGCAACCTCGAAATAGATCTCCCTTCATTAACAAACAATTGGAAAAATTACCAGTTTCAGTTTTAAGTACACTGGAATCTGGGCCCCAATTACAGGGTATATGTATGGTATTTTAATGAACTTTTGAGCTATTAGAGCTATTAGATTTGAGCTTAATCTGTCATCTCGCCTGACAAAAAAAAAATATGAGGCCTACAACTTTGCTCCCGCCGTTTTTTTGTAAATTTAAGGCTTTATTGTATAAAAACGGTTACAAAAATGTTGTTCAAAATATTGGCCGTCGCTAGCTACTACTTTTGACCATCTTTCTGGCAACATGCGTATTCCGTGACGAAAGAACTCCTCATCTTTCGAGTCGATCCAAGTATCAATCCAATTTTTGACTTCTTCATAAGAACTGAAGTGCTCGTTAGCTAGACCGTGTGCCATCGATCGGAACAAGTGGTAGTCAGATGGAGCAACGTCTGGAGAATACGGCGGGTGGGGTAAGATCTCCCATTTCAGCGTCTCCAAATATTTTTTGACCACCTTTGCGACGTGAGGCCGAGCATTGTCATGCTGGAGAATGACTTTATCGTGCCTTTCCTCGTACTGTGGTCGTTTTTATTTTAGTGCTCGGCTCAAACGCATCAATTGCGTTCGGTATCGATCTCCTGTGATGGTTTCACTTGGCTTTAGCAGCTCATAATATATCACCCCCAGCTGGTCCCACCAAATGCAGAGCATGACCTTGGCGCCGTGAATGTTCGGTTTTGCCGTCGACGTGGAGGCATGTCCAGGCTTTCCCCATGACTTTCTTCGCTTAGGATTATCGTAGTGGACCCATTTTTCGTCGCCAGTTACAATGCGATGTAAAAATCCCTTTCGGTTGTGCCTTTGAAGCTTTGAAAACGGTGGAAGCAAAGTTGTAGACATATATATTTATTAATCTTTTTTAACTACTAATATTTGCTATGACTACATACATTGTATCCATGACACTTATCTTATGAAAAAATTATAATTCCATCTCTCTCCCTCTCTCCTTACAGGTATGTACATAAATGTATGGGCAAAAGCAATAAGCTAAGTGAAAATTAGTGGCTAACAAAAAGTGTTGTAAGTATATTCGTAAACGAGTATATGCAAAGGGAATTATACATTTTCGCCTCCATAATCCTAGTAACAAATCCACGTCCACAAATCCACTGACAGCTGGCAGTTGGACACTCCTCTGTGCCTGGCAGGAGATATGAATTTGCAACGACTTTTTGCGACGCGCTGACAACGGTCAAATAAATGCTGCTACCCAAAATGGGAAATCACTAAATTCCCCAAACAACTAGCCGGAAGGTTAATTTTTATCTCGGCTTATCAGCACCGAGTGTGCGAGCTTTTTCACTTGAGACCGCTTTGTTGTTTATGCGGTCATGTTGCCAGCACACAAATTTCTTGTTTTGTTGTGTGTTTTTCTAATTTCTTCTTTATTATAAGGTGATACAATAGAGTGCTCGAGGCGCACAAGGTCCGCTTTGAGTGGAGAGGAGTGCAAAAACAAAGTGGAATAAAATGAAAATAAAATTGTGATTTGCTGTCATGGTAATGTTTTTACTATAACTAGCCGCATAGCAAGCAGTTTATTAAAGTAATATGTGACATATGGCAAGCTGTGACGGTGTAGCGTATCTGGACTTAGGCGAACTTTTGATTTAGTATATGTGTCAGATGGAAAAGTTTGTAGAACAGTTTTGATTAGTAAATTAAATTATTTGTTTAATCTCTGAGAGATTTTTGGACATGATACGCTTATGGAAAAGTTTTAGTTATACAATTATATTCTTTATATATACATAGGAAACGAAATATACATGCGGGATGGGATTTTGCAATTAGAATGAAATTACATGAAGTAGTGTCGTTCGTAGAACTGGTAGTATAAATTCTGGGTTTTTTGTGGCATAACTCATTTAAAAATTGTCGAAAACAGACTATAACTTTTCAAGACCCCAGATATGGAACTGAAGACCTCGGTGCCAAAGAATAATTAAAAAAAAAACTATAAGTAAATCTCTCTGATATTTCAAAGAAATTCAGAAATAATTTTTTCTTCTAATAATGTGTCTCTGGGCCAAAAATATATGAAGTTGGGTCATAACTTCCATTAGCTCCCATTACCAAATATTCGGGGTTTCTAACTTCCGGTGTACTTTATCTCGTATATATCGGGTAATATGTGTGATATTTTACTAAAATTTAAGAGGTTATGTATCAATGTAACCCATGGAAAACTAGGCGATTTTCGTGAAAGAATTCCCCATTTTTTAAGAAAGTACTCGATCGAATGTTTCGAAGTTTTTTGAACATAATATGGTATATTTTGAGATTTTTTTTTACAAAAATACTATGTGCTGTCTTCGGAGGTGCCTAAAAAAAAGTTCCCCAACTTCTGACATGATTCCGGCCGAATGAGTAGCTGAAACAAAAAAATTCAAAAAGTTTATTAACCCTTATGTGAGCACCCAGTTTTAGCCACCTTAATGAGCACACAGGGTACCCGGGTACCCACCACACTAATAAAATACTTTCGAAGTTTGGAAGCGAACGAAATTCTGAAAAAACAATTGAATAATTCTCTTAAGAGAATATAACGATTATTTTAGCTGTGTTTGACTCTTGTCGCACATTTTATATTTCTGGAAGAGAAATCGGTAGAGGGATTTCCCGCGCTCTGCGAGTGGGACACGGTCAGTTTTCACCTTTACACGTCGACACATATCCGAAATGTTTGTAGTTGTGGTATTATCGAAAAATAGGCTCACTTCAGTAACTTCGGAGTACAGAGTGACACAGCTTGGCCAGTGATAAATTGAAATGAAACTCTTTGATTCGTTCTGTTGCCCTTTGCCCGAAAAAAACAAAGCTGTTATTCTGCTTTCGACTATGCATTCTGATACTGCTGTAAATGACGACGAGAAAAAAACCTGATATGATTACTCATTATAATAAATATAAGACTGGTGTTGACACTATGGATCAAATGGTGAACCGATACACCACTCATAGACATACTCAGAGATGGCATCTTGCAATGTTTTTCAATGTCTTGGATATTGGTGCCCTTGCTGCTTACTTGGTTTACTATAACAATAACAAGATGCTAAAGAAGAGAACTGATTAGCGACGTATTTTCTTGCGTCAGTTGAGTGAGGAACTAGCCAAACCTTCTATTAAAGACCGAAGGCGAAGAAAAACTCGAAAAAGTTGTACCAATTGCAAAAGGCCAGTATGCGATGAACACTTTATATCGAAAATAATATGTCCTGATTGTGCTGAATAATAAATGAAGTTTTACTAAATTTATGCTACCAATTCATGTAATTAAGGGTACCCGGGTGCGGGTTTTTATGTAAAATATGGAGTTTTTTAAATGCCGAATTGACAATTTTCAACCAATCAAAAAGATCGTAGATCATATTCAATAATATTCAGTTTCAATTTGATGTCGATCGGTCAATTTCTCGTTGAGTTATGATGTCTGCAATTTTGAAAAATTTCGTTTCTAGAAAAACGCGTTTATACCTGCTCTTTAGAACGCTGCCATTCAAAACCTATTCAAGATACGACCTTACCGCTTTCACAGGATATTTTTGAAAGTATAAGCTATCAAATAAGCAAAAAAAAATTTTTGAAAGTGTCACCCTTAAATTATTGAAATCGGTTGAGAATTACACCAGTTATATATATAATATTGATAATGCAATTAAGTAAATAAATTGCGAGAGTATGAAATGCTTGGTTACACTCGAAATTAGCCCTTGCTTACTTTTTTTCATTTCTTTGTGTATGTTACTTAACAAAATATTTTTTGCTTATTAATATTTGAATAGCTTATTCGCCAATTGAAAAAAAAATGTATTGATTAAAGCGCTTTTTTTGCATAACCCACATATACAAGCAATGTTACTCATACGCCCCAGCACACCTGCCTATCAAGTAATTGCATTGAGACAACCCGCAAACTGCAGCATCAATATTCCAAATAACCGTGAACTTCCTTGAATATATGCACTTTACATAACTACTTCAGCTCCAAAGCCACTTTCAATGCTCTCCAATGGTATCCCACACACATACACACACACGCATATTTACTTACAAATTATGCTCACGAGATTGTATATTATGCTCGTGCATTATTCATAAGCAACAGCTGAAGTACCAGTACCGTGCACGCGTATATATATACACACAATTATTTGGTAGAACGCAATGGGACAGACGTGAACTAGGCGCTTATTAGAGCATGCGACAGCAGCATAGAGACGTGCTCGAGTGTGAATAACGCATACAAGTCAAGTAAAAATGTCATACGAGTATATACATACATATGTGAACACCGTGAACTTTCAATGCTTCAAATTTTAAATAGACGTGTAAGCAGTCAGCGCACAACGACACACGCACACCTTTAACCCCATAGACGCACAAATGTAAAGTTTAATTTAACCAAAACTTTCGTCTCAAAAAAAGTAGCAAAATTTGCACGCGTGTGTGTGTGTGCCTTTGACAAACCACAGCGGGCAACAGCAGCAGCCGCATCCTCATTTAGGCGCTTCTATATAGTACTTGCTTTGAAGGCGCTCTGCCAACCCATCGCACGTTGGCAAACTTAATGAGTGTAATAATTCTCGAGTGGTTATTCAAAAATAAGACTACGAGCAAGCTCAAATCTACAAAGTTCTGCTAAAGTTTCAGTTCACAAATTTTTGCTGAGTGTCAACGTGGAAAAATCTCTGTGACAGTTAGCGATGACAGACTTACCGGGGGCCATGAGCAATTAAGGGGCATGGCAAAGTTATGATGTATGCATACTTTCTTCCAAAGTTTTTTTTTGGTCTGAGAATTGAAAAAACAAGTACGTCGTAAATTACTAAGAGATATGCATGACAAGTCATTAAATCATTACTGAATTTATTTCGGAAAATATATTTTTCATGAAAGGAAATAGGGAAAGAAATATGTCAGCTTCCTTTTAATTTGATTACATATCTTTTTTTAGTCCTCAAGACTTTTATAAAAAAATCACTCCTGCTGTACGTTCAATTAATCTGCAAGCTTGCCCAAATTCCCAGATGCATAGCTGTCAAACCTGTTGTCAGAACTTCAGTGTACTTTGACAAATTACCGTACAAAGGCTTATAATTTCCAAGGCTCGGGTTACAATATTAGTGTGCAACCAACGTGAGCGATAAAGCTTTTGTCTGATTTAACAAATAGTAACGTTCTTGGGTATTTCGAAGCTGTTTTGTTTCCACCTCAGTATCAAGCACTTCCAGGTGCCAACAGAACATTAAAAAAACCCCTTGAAGTCTTTACATCGCTGAATCAATATTTGAATAATATAAAAAATATAATATATTGTCCGGAACTTCTCATTAACTTCAGCTTCAGGCTTCCGGACCATTGTAGCGTGTTTCAAGCGGAAGTGGTGGCTATATAGGTTGCAGCGGATTCACTGCTGCGGAGCAACTTTCAAAAAGGTAACGATCCACTCTGGTAGTAGGGCAGCAATATTAGCCTTAAGCTCAATGACTGTGCGCTCCAGGCTGGTAAAGGATTGCCAGTCCTCGCTATCAGTTGCATCGGAGCACTTTGCTATCATACTAGTTTGGGTGCCTGGCCACAGCGGAATCGCAGGAAACTGCAAGGCTGATGAGCTTGCTAGGATAGGTACTTCTGTTGCACTTACAGTGGAATGGGAACAAACAAGAGCGCCGCTATCCTCTTGCAACTTGCTTCTGGTCGAACTGAGCAGGCGTTGAAAAGTCACTAGCACCTGTTCTGTCGCAAGATCATTCTGGCCCAAAGTAAATCGCAAGAGGTCAAGGGAACTCTTTGCCCTAAACAAGATCAATCTTTCCCAAGTTATAGGTGTTCTAATTGGCCATTGTCACATTGGAACTCACGCGGTCAAATTAAAAATTTTTACGGATGCTAGCTGCAAAAGCTGCCTAGAAGAAGGTAAGGTAGAATCCTCCCAGCATTTCCTTTTGGAATGTCCAGCCTTTGCGAGATCTAGACAAAAAATCCTTGGACCTCACTTTTTTGGGCACCCCCGCAAATTAGCGGATACAGAAGTTAAAAACCTCTGCAGATTTGTGGTGGGTTCCAAGCGCTTTGTCGATTCATAAATAAGTGAGGGGGTTGAATTTTTACGGCATCACAAAGGACTGCTCTCGATAGTCTAAGTGGGTTTCCCCCTTTATAGGGAAACAGCCTTCGTACCTAACCCTAACCTAATATAAAAAATATCCTGTGGCACCTCAATCATATGGATCCATAAGCTCTTCTTTGTAAGGGTCAATGTTCCAGCTACGACTATCATTTGTCACGACCTGGGGGTCTTACTATGTGTACCATTTGTTTTTAGGGTCGCTGAATCCGAATCCGAGGTCCCCCATCAGATCAGGGTTTTGAGATAACCCCAGAAAACCAATATCTAACAAGTAAGGAAGGGCTAAGTTCGGGTGTAACCGAACATTTTATACTCTCGCAATTTATTTATTTAACTTTATTTATATTACATAATACACAATTTGACCCACATATTCGTCATATATATTGTATAAAGTCCATTGAAAGTTGGAAACCCTAATATTAGGTTAGAAGCACCGAGGTCCTCGTGTACGATATATGGGGCATTAAAAACCTATGGTCCGATTTCGGCGATTTTTAGAAATGGGCTGCCACACTATAAATACAGTATTTGTGCAAAGTTTTGCACCGATATCTTCACTAGTGCTTACTTTATATATAATAAGGTAAAATATCCAGATAGTCTTCAAAGTACTGGTATATAGGAAGGAGGCGTGGTTGTGAACCGATTTGGCCTATTTTCACAACATATCATTGGAATGTAAGGAAACTATTACAAACCAAGTTTCATTGAAATCGGTCGAGTAGTTCCTGAGATATGGTTTTTGACCCATAAGTGGGCGACGCCACGCCCATTTTCCATTTTGTAAAAAAGTCTGAGTGCAGCTTTCATCTGCCATTTCTTATGTGAAATTTAGTGTTTCTGACGTTTTTCGTTAGTGAGTTAACCCACTTTTTGTAATTTTCAACCTAATTTTTGTATGGGAGGTGGGCGTGGTTATGATCCGATTTCTTTCATTTTTGTACTGTATTAGGAAGTGGCTAAAAAAAACGACTCCAGAAAGTTTGGTTTATATAGCTTTAGTAGTTTGCGAGATATGTACAAAAAACTTAGTAGGGGGCGGGGCCACGCCCACCTCCCCAAAAAAATTACATCCAAATGTGCCCCTCCCTAATGGGATCCTATGTTCCAAATTTCATTTTCATAACTTTATTTATGGCTTAGTTATGGCACTTTATGTGTTTTCGGTTTTCGCCATTTTGTGGGCGTGGCAGTGGTCCGATTTTGCTCATTTTCGAAAGCAACCTTCCTATGGTGCCAAGAAGTAAGTGTGCCAAGTTTCATCAAGATATCTTAATTTTTACTCAAGTTACAGCTTGCACAGACGGACAGACGGACGGACGGACAGACATCCGGATTTCAAATCTACTCGTCACCCTGATCACTTTGGTATATATGACTCTATATCTAACTCGTTTAGTTTTGGGTGTTACAAACAACCGTTATGTGAACAAAACTATAATACTCTCTAGCAACTTTGTTGTTGCGAGAGTATAAAAATCGCTGCCTCTCATCAGCTTTCATCAGAATAGCTTTAGACTCGTTATTCGAGGGTTTTCGGAGTCGCTGATTACGAATTCGGTGCCGGTTGTTCGACATTCCAAAAGGCGGATCCAATATGGCGGACGAATTTTGAAAAATGCGTAGTCGGGGGTTTTCGGGGTCGCTCTACAAGTATCCCTAAACAAAAATTTTGTAAAATCTTCTTAATTTCGTTTCTGAACTTTTTTTTGAAATATTTTGATTAATTAAAACTCACCAAAAATAGTCGAGAAAAAAAGAAAGCATAAGTAGAATAGCTATTAAAATGACAATCAGCTTCAGCTATCTAAAACTGACAAGTTGTTTTATCCGGGCAAGTAGATGAACAGCAAGCACAACAACAATAATGACTTATTTACTAATGAATAAATTATTTAATACATTTTCGCCTTATTATCTCAAAGTATTTAGCTCAACAGTATTTATGTGTACAACTAGCAGTTTTACTAACGGCATTTGGTTGTCGCTTAGCAGAGCGCAATGAGCCGAAATGTTGATTACTGCATAATTAAGTTCATTTTGTCCAATATTTGTGCATTTCTGTTTGCCTCACTACTTAATACGAACTTATATATGTATCCACAAAATTCATGCAGATAAATAAATATCTAATTGTGTGAAAATCCATTGTTTAATGAATAATTAATGAGCTGAAGATTTGGAGAAATCGAAATCAATTAAGTCGTGTGCACTTAGTAATTAAATTTATTCATATATACATACTATACATATCTAGATATTACACTGGTTACAAAAATATAATAATTTTCATGTTATTTGACGAACTGTTACTAAAAAAATAAACTAATTGGTAGAGTTATAGACAGTTTGTATAACTTAGTAAAAATGTATTATTAGACCTGGATTATAAGAAAGAGATTTATTATACCCTGAACAGGGTGTATCACGAAGTTTATAACACCCAGCAGGAAGCGTCGGAGGCCCTATAAAGTATATATATAAATGATCAGTATGTTGAGCTGAGTCGATTTAGCCATGACCGTCCGTCTGTCTGTCTGTATATATACGAACTAGTCCTTCAGTTTTTAAGATATCGTTTTGTAATTTTGTAGATGTTATTTTTTCTTCAAAAAGCTGCTCATTTGTCGGAACTGCCGATATCGGACCACTATATCATATAGCTGCCATACAAACTGAACGATCGGAATCAAGGGCGTGTATGGAAAACTTCCGCATTTCACTACATATCTTCACGAAATTTGGTGTGAGTTATTGTTCATAGAAATAATTTAATCTCCGAAAAAATTGTTCAGATCGGTTCACTATAGCATATAGCTGCCATACAAACTGAACGATCAGAATCAATGTCTTGTATGGAAAATTTTCGCATTTGACGTGGTATCTTCACTAAATTTGACATGGATTACTGCTTAAGGTAATAATATAATCTCCGAAGAAATTGTTCAGAAAAAAATTAACAGGTGGCAATTCTACACAAAAATATTATTAATTAATTATGTAACGAATATAGAATTAAATATTCCCATTATATTAACTTGTGAGTCCAATACATTTTTTGTGCTAACTTTTAAACAGGTGGCAACACTCTCCCACTCAAAACTACGTGTATTCTATCTTCCTATACCTTATAAATTCTTGTGACGTAAAACTTCCAAAGATTATCATCTCTTACCTAGCAACCTTTTTGCCTTAAAGCATCAGAGCATTACCCTGCTCCAGCTTTTTTTGAGGCGGTCCAACTTTAATATCGCTCAAAATGTGGTATCGCTCGACAAAATATCGTTGCGGTCGAATTATTCCTACTAAAGACATTATGAAATCGGCATTTAATTTGCCACCCTGTGTTATTTGTATTTATAAAATATCAACGCGTAATCTTATCCTTATTTAATTATTAAAGGCATTTGTACAAAATTCAATTTGCAAACGCAACTTCCTCTCCACCATTGGCAGCTACTTTTTATTGATTCTCCTTCTCATTATATTTTTCCTACTCAAACTCATTATTATTACTTGTGTGTGTGTGTTTTTTTTTTTGTACTTTTACGTTTTCCACAGTTAAGTTGTTTGTTCGGCGTTTGCTTTCAGACAATTTCAATGGCAGCAACTTTGCCGGCTCAATCAGTTGCATTCAACGTTCTTCTTTGTAGAGAATATAAGTGATTTCCTTTCAATCAATCCGCTCGTTTGGAAATTCTCTCTAGTGAATTTTTATTTTATTTATTTCTTTGTAATTTACGTCTGCGTCTTATAAGTTTGTCTGGCAGTTTTGCCGTTTCCGCCTCTCACTGTTATTCGTCTCTTAATTTCCAGCCAAGTTATAGTTTTCTGAGAATTAAAGCACATTTCAATAAAAGGTAGCAAAATTGAATTTATTAGGTGCAGTTGAAAGCAAACAAATATCTAATGCAGTTGCTAAGAGTGGCCCAATAGCCAATTGAAAATTGGGCGATATGGAAATCATCTTGAATTAGTGAGAATGTATACACGTAAAATCCTTGTTGAGAAATAGTTAGTTATAAACCAATTTACTTTTATTTGAAAACTATTTTTCAAATCTAGTATAAAGCATAATCTCAACTGCTCCTACAATCTTTGCTCCTTATAAATTGCTGGAATTTTTTGGTGTTGAAGTTCTATTCTATGAGATAAAAATTGACAGATTGGGAGTCTCCTTTTTTTTATTGAAACAATGCTTCCGATTGAACTTTGAACCTGTTGTTAAGGATATACATATATTACCTAAATATTTTCGAAAAGAAGTTAGACATAACGTTTTTCTAACTCTAATATAGATTCTTGTTAGGTATTGCTTTATCAACCGCTTAAAGAAAAATTAAGTAGATTCGAATCAGGAACCAGCTTTAATGAAATAGTAGTCATAGGACAGTGGGAACTCTTCTCAAAATTTGAGTAGTCTAAGTACACGAAGCCGTGAAATAAAAAAATACATTAGATAAGAAAAAATCGAATCGCTTTAAGCTCATTCCTGGAAGTATCGATTAGAATCACTCTAATAAAAAATAAAACCTCGAAATTGACCATGTTTCTACGAATATATTGAGATATCTGGTAACTATTCAGAACTTTATTGTCAGCTGAGCTGAATTCAATACGAGAGAATATGTATATATTTCAGAAAAGTGGTATAACCGCTATCTTCAATACTACTAAGATTTCTGTTACATATTTTAGACTAGTTTTCCATTATGGAAGAGTCAAAGGACAAACTGTTTCAAATGTTTTTGATTTTAACTTGACAACGTACGTACGCTGCTCGAACTAAAGTATTAAGTAAGAATCTATATGATATAGTGGTCCGATGTCGGCAGTTCCAACAAATGAGCAGCTTCTTGAAAAGAAAATAACATCTGCAAAATTTCAAAACGATATCTTAAAAACTGAAGGACTAGTTCGTATATATACAGACAGACAGACAGACGGACATGGCTAAATCGACTCAGTTCAACATACTTATCATTTATATATATACTTTATAGGGCCTCCGACGCTTCCTTCTGGGTGTTACAAACTTCGTGACAAACTTAATATACCCTATTCAGGGTATAATTATATTTGTATTAGTAAAAATATTTTAATTCAATTAATGAGTAAGATTCTTATTAATTTTATATATTTAAAGGTTGATGAGTATGAATAAACGTGTTATTATAGTTACCGATTTTGTTGTTTTTAATCATTTTAATTATACATAACTGGAGTAGAATCATCATTTAATTTTAAATTCAAATTATTTTAAAATTCCTCTGCTAACAAACAGATTAATAAAAGTGTGACTTAGACAAGCTATTCTCATTTTAAATAAGTTGAACATTTGTTGTTGCCAATGCTCCTCTTACATATGCAGAGGAATAATCAAATATACATACAAAAGAACAAACACTTTGGTGACTACAAAATTGTGGGATTAAAATAAAATTTCGTTTAAAAAGAATTTAAAAGGTGATTTGGTCGTTAAGACCGCGCTACACTGCGCTCAGAGCGTAACAAAACTAAATTTTGTGAAAGAACTCACTAATTTTAAAATATATGCGCAATTTTGTGTTAGCGCAGCGTAGCAAGAAAGCTGAGTTTAGTTAGTTAAGTCTCTGTGAGTAAAGAATTTGAATAAGCGTGCCACGACTGATAACAACCCTGTAGGAAATCTCATGTGATGACAAATATAAGATATTTTTGAGAACCGATATGAATATATAGTTATTTCAGCCATAAGTAGATAATCAATTTCTGATTGAAATGATCGGAATCAGATCGGGTCTCAAAAATATTTGTATTTGAAATTGCTGAAATTAAAAGTAACCCCTACCCTGCAGGGTTCCTTGTATATAGAATAGTCATTGCAGTGTGTGTGGGAGACCTTCCCCACCTGTATTTACATATTAGAAAAGGACACGCAGACTGCAGTGGAGCGCACATAAACTGGTGAATTTATTTCATTCGCTCCGAGCGTCGACTAATTGCAGTTTAACAAGCGTATGACCAGTTTGCATAGATATTTAGATAGTTGCATAACAGCTGCTAACGCAAAACGAAAAATTGGAATTCTGAAACGAAAATCTAAAATTCCGCATACATTATAATAAGCGTCAAATTACAATAAGGATATACGAATTTAACAACCATCTTAGCTTGGATGAACCTGTATTATACTTAGGTGTGATTAAGATTTCACCCACAAACGTTACGTAATTTCTCGCGGTAAACGAAACGAAAATGTTTGCTGATACTTGATATTACTATATCGTAGTACGAGCACATTCTCCTAGACGCCGACTATTATTAGGTCTACAACTTTGCTTCCGTCGATGTCCAATAGATGTCTCTAGGGTCAAGCACTGGTCGATTAAATCGTTTTATATCGATCTTGGACATTTGCATAAACATTAACCCAACAAAATATTTGTAGATATCTGTTTGCATCCCAAACTTATTCTCAACTCTCTCAAATGTCACTTTTTGAGCCGAATTCTCGACATTTGCGGGAAATTTTGCTTTTCTTTTTTAATTCCAAGAAAAGAGCGGCTGAGGCTCATCGACATTTGTAACCGTTTTTCTACAAAAAAAAACTTAAATTTACAAAAAAAAAAACGGCGGAGGCAAAGTTGTAAACCTAATACACCGAAGAAATCGGACTCCTATTTATATTTTTATCGGCTTTGGAATTGGACATGTCCGCAAATTTTAGATACATGGATAAAGAACAATATCGATTGTAGAAGAATAAGAAATGTTCTTATAACTTTTAATAATCTGTGCTGAACTTTTTCGTATTCACAAAATAAACGAATATGATATACGAAAAACTGTTTCTCTATAAAAGCCTCTTCAGTTTTTATGCAACTTATTTTTTAAATTTTATTCTGATATATCGGCATGAATCTATTTTGAGATATAATTCGAAACCACTACTTTGATTGCCGTTAAAAATCACAAAAGAAACTTAAAATTATTGTCAGAGACAAAGAGTTGTACAACTCTCAGGTCATTGGAAGTGAGAGCGCAATGCGAAACGTCAAAATCTTCTTTTCTTTGAGAGATGACTGAATTGAGAAGGTTTTGATGTTTAGGAATTGGGAAGAATGGAATGTACAGATGGAATGCGCATTTCCAATTGTTAAAAAAATGTTAATTTGAGGCGCTCTCACGTTGGAATAAGTTGAACATCCCTGCCTCTATACTGAATGAAAGATACGAGTATTCTATATATTTGCCTACATGGCTATGAGTGTCATCGTATTTTTATTTTCTCGTCAAATATGCAAACGAAATTAGTTTCCTATGTCAGTGGAAGCAGCTGTGCCGTGTGAATTAAGAAGCTTTGGAGCGAAGCGTGACATTTTTTTGGCTTGACTGTAATTTGTAACTAGATTTGCACGAGTACATCACGGCATTACAACTGTCACATATTTTGTCAGCAGTTGCACACCACCTAGCTCGTGCGCACATTCACTTGTAGAAACCTTTTTCAGTCAACTTTATTATTTTGTTTAAATGTTTTTTGGTAGCATCCTCTTCCAGCTTACCCCTGCCACTTGCCGCACTCGTAAAGGTACTGCGTTGTGCTTATAATGTGCGCAATAAAAATTTAACATTACAACCAGGTGAGGAAAAAGGCACATTTACATGGAAGCACTACAAAGGTATGTGTTTCTCGGTCCCCAGCAGCGTGTTAACCAGCGTGCTACATAAGGTCGACAAGGTGGTAATTGTTAAACGGCTAGTGCTGCCAAGCTTATAAAATGCAAAATTTCACAACTAGTTGACTTGTGTTGGCATATTTAAGCATTTAAATTTGTAAGCTGGCGTGTGTATTAGATTACCTTATGCTAGTGCGGGTGTATGCATGTGTGCTGCGAGCATCCAAAACACAGCCTGAAGCTTTTGTAGACATACATACTTCTATATGAGCTTTTAAATATTTTGTTATTACTTGCCTCGTTTTATTTACAAATATTCCCTTTTTGTTTTGTATTTTAATATTCTCTTATCGGCTCCTTCTACATTTGCCGCTGGCATGCGCTGCAGCCTTTGCCGCTTGTCAAAGGTTGAAATTAAAATTTTATTAAAACAAAGCTGAAAAAAAGAATATGAACCCATAAAATTGTAATGAAAAAAGACTGGCAAATATTATTATTTTCAACTCACACCAAAACAAAAATGCTTAAAATACCACGGAATTCCTTCAACTTTGATCCGACCTTACGCTGAGTAAGTGAGGCATGCAGCTGTCAATCCTGGCATTTTCGAGATGAGATGATAAGATATAATTATAACATTTTATGTTTGTCTTTTATACAAAATTAATTAAATAATTCTAAAAGATTTGGAACAAGTGCGAGGGTCTTAATTGGAAGAAGAACCAGATTAAATAAAATATGTATCAGCCAGAGAACATTTGAACTCAAAATAGAGATCGAGAGAGGGCTACTCTAAGGTCTATTGTGTCATCTCCTGTTATCACTAAATACCATCCAACCCCGACGCGTTAAGCAAACGTAAGGGGGTATTCTGGTCTAGACGCATGAATTTTAGGCATTTTTTAAACTAAGATAAAAAAAATTAAAAACATTTTTCTATCCATTTTTTTATATGTTTTTTATAGACATTTTAATAATATAAAAAAAATGCAAGAAAAAAACCAAAATTCGTCGAGATACGGGACGGTTAGTAGGGCTTAAAAAAAACGGTGCGTCCTGGTTGACGTGATTTCAACCCATGTAGAGATCTAAAACACAAAAAACAAGACGATTCTTCGTTAGGATGTCGTTATCGGGTTGAACATTTAAAAAAAATAAATAAAATAAATAAAATAAATAAATAAACAAATGAAAAACATTTTTTTTTGAGCCGATAAAAAATCGACCTTTTCGAATTTTTTTAAAAATACTTCAAATCAAAATTTTTGAAAATCCAAGGCAGACACGATAGAGCATTGTATAAAGAAGATATATACCAAATTTCAAAGGAATCGGTTCAGTAGAACTTGAGATATCATGTCAACCACCTCAAAAAAAGTAGTTTCGAGAAAAAACGCGTTTAGGATACCGCTCGACCGGCTCGGAAGCCATGTCACAAAATCGGCTGTATCTCCGAAAATAAGTCGAATTTTGAAAAATCCTTCCAAGGTAAAAAAAAAAAACGATTTTTACAAAATCCTAGACCAGAATACCCCCTTATTAATGTTACAGGGCTGAAGGTCACGATACTGTCTCTTTGGGGATATACAGCTCCCATTACATGACTCCTTTTCCTCGCAATCGCTCGGCGGTCAAGGAGTAGATGCTCAGGTATCTTCGCTACTAGATCACAAAACCTGCACTGATCCGACGAGCAGATTCCTAGTTTGTTTAGATGCCACCTTAGTCTGCAGTGGCCGGTGTAAAGTGACACTAGTTGTCTTAGTTTGTTTCCTGGGAGCGTTGGGTTAGTTCTTTAAATTTTTTCCCGTTGTACCCCCCGAGAAACAGTTTGGAGTGGCGAAATTCCTGCAAGTGCAGCCAGTAGCGGTTCCTACTTGCCAATTCATCTTCTAGTAGACGATTTCTGAGAACATATCGACCAACTACAATGCAACTGGGGCTTTTTTTGCTTGTTGATTCTCAAGTTCGCTGTCTTGTATACTTTTGTGTCCTTGTACCCAGATTAATGTTATAATATTGTTGTTGTAAACGGTGTTTAGTTTTTCAATGCAGTCCAGAACCAGCTCGGAATATTTTTGAAGGGATGACCATCACTGATGATCCGCTCACCGTGGTAGTTCTTGTCCAATATGATATAAGTACATTTTCTAATGGGTTACAGCAGCTTAAAAGCTGTTGGGGAATTGTCTCATGGGCACAGATAACTTGAGGTGTGGTCCCGTTAGCTCGGTTCCTATATAATGTGCTGCCTTAGATCCGTCCGTGTACCATTACTGGGTACTTCTGCTTATAAATTCCTTGAGGAATCCTCCCATTCTCTCTTATTGCTCAGAGCTATACTGAATCGTCTCTCATATTATTTTATAGTATTTTAGTGTTTTGAGTGCATGCCCCTCATAACACAGCTAAATGATTGTTTAATTATTTGATAATAACTGTCTTATATTCACTTCACAAGTTAAAAGTCTTCTTCATGACTTTTTACGCCCAATCAATAATTTTCAATAAAATCCGCCTCAGTTTGACCACCACTTAATGCCTGCCAATTGCAGCAAATTTCAAGTTGTATGCATTTAGACACTTCACTTCACTCAATATAGCAGCAAACACTTGAGCACTGAACCGAAAGAGTGCTTGCACTTGGAAAAGCAGTAAGTCCAAGTGAAGTGCTAAAGTACTGCAGCAAAATGAAGTTTCGATGATTTCGAAGTTTTTCAGCACTTTTTAGAGGCTGGAAGATTTAAAGGAGGCTCAAGTTGTATATAAAGTGTTATTGTGGACAACTTGCATGGGAAAATGCGTACATATGTATATAAAGAAATATATTTTGTTAAAAAATATATATATATTGAACATTCACTTAAGGCCATCATCGAAAACTCTTTAAACATTTGTTCATTAAAATAGTCTCTCCTTGAAATTGGCAACAGCAAGATCAGGAAATTTCAAGCAAAATTGGGTACCATGAGCGCTTCATTACTACCGCGTCCGTGTCTTGAAGCTACTCATGCTCCCTGGCTTCCGGTTCGCCTGTCGGCCTTGCTCCACCTCCGCCAGTGCATGAAAGCAGCAATTTTCTTAAGAATATATTTTTACTTCCTGTGCTGCGCCAATGCTACTGTGAGCCTTCGTTCTGTTGCTATTGCCAGCGACTCGACTCGACGCAATCAAGGCGCACTCTGTGCGAATGAATACAAAGAAAGCGGAAGCACAAAATAAAAGCTTGCGTACAAATACAATATATATACTCGTCTGCAAGTATAAATGCACTGCCTTGCCTTCCAAGGAAGAAAGCGCAAAATTTATTATCTGCATACCACGCCAGCAGCAACAGCAACAATAATATGTATGTGTATATGTGTATATATAGACTGGCTGTTAATGCATAGTTCCGTTGTTGCGGTCGCTTTGCCCTGGTAGTTGGCGAGTGTTCAAGGAGCATGAAATTTTCCAGCCGAGTGCCGAACTCGCTGCTCTCTAACAAATCGTAAAAATAATATTTTTAAATTTTTATTAAAAAGTTTTGTGTAAAATGCGTGTACACACACACACGCAGAGTAATTTTTTAATATTTTTACATGTGCATGTGTTGGTTATTGTCAAGCACGACAATTTTATGGCACGCCAAATGGCATGTTATTGTTGAACTTATCGCTCCGCATAGCAGCACTTAGTTCAGCGGGTAAATATGAAAGCGTGCTGTCCCCATCCACTCTGCAGACACTCCTCTTTACTGTAATTATAATTTTTTATTGAAAATAACACGCATACCGTTATTCACTTTTCTGTCAAGTTTTTTTGTTCAACCTACTTTACTACTTTAAACTCGTGCGACAGCTTGTTATAAGCCAGCGCTTGTAGTGCTGCCTACTTTTAGGCGTGTAGTCTATAATAAATCATGTTCATTTAATTACATTATAATGCACGCAAAAGTGTAAATTATAGAATATGTTAAAATACTGTTACATTCATAAATTAAAATTTCGGACAAATTTAAGAACATAACTCTCTTCAAAAATTTATTATCCTTGGAAGGAGGAAGCCCTAAAATATGCAACTTCAAATTAAATACCCACTTGAATATAGCTTTAACATAACCTGGATTCCATTATATTTTTGATTCTCTATAGTTTCTATCTTAGTCGAAATGCAATTGAAAGCAAAGTACCGAGCCTCAACATGTCGGTTTTTAAATGTAACTTGATAAATTAACCCTTTCATGTCAAATGTTGCCTATAGGCAACATTGTACTTACCGGCTTCTAACTCTCGTTATTTAAATATTTTTGACCAGCGGTTTTTTCAATTATGTAGACTTATGTGTTGTGCAAGCTTACAGTTACATTTTTTGTAATGAGCTGTGCACGTATTCATTCAGTAGGCCTTCTCCGCAGAGTGAAATTGTCAAAATCGGTTTCGCGAAAAAGTTATACTGAAGTGTTTATACAAAAAGTGCTCAAAAACATAAAAAAAATTGTTTTATTTTAAAACAAAGTGAACTATATAAATAAGTAAAGATAAGAGAGTTATTTAAAAAAAAAATTTCACGAGAAAAGTGTTTAGTTTATTTATAATAAATTAATGTGTGCCTATAAGCAACATACTGTAATTAATGAACCAGGATACATAGGACTTTGAAATTTTTATCACTTCATATTTGAGTTAAGACTAATAATATATCTGTCCAAAAAAACATGTTAGCTGCGCCCTTTTTAATTCTGACATGAAAGGGTTAAATATTTAAACTGAATACAATTTACTTTATTTCGATGCTTGTGATATCTGAGTAAAGTACCGACATAAAAATGCCTTTGATAAAGTCAAATGAAAAACTATATATTAGGTTGGCAAATATCTCCCTTCCGCTCTTTTGCTCTTTATACAGTTCAAGTGTTACAGTGATCGGGTTTGGTTCAAATATGCGCCGTTTCGTTCTGTTTCCATCTAGACGGCAACTTCATAATAGCCCCCTCGTAGAAGCCCCTCCTTATTTGCAAAGAACTCGGACAGCCACTTTTCACAAACATTTTTTGAGTACAACTTTACACCACCAAGAGCGTTCGCCATGGACAGGAACAGGTGGAAATCACTTGGCGCTATGTCCGGGCTATAATGTGGATGCGAAAAAACCTCCCATCCGAACTCCCGTAGCTTCTGACGAGTCTTCAACGAAGTTTGTGCTCTGGCGTTGTCCTGGTGGAACACTACACCCTTCCTATTGGCCATTTCTGGAAGCTTCTGGTCGATCGCCTTTTTCAGGCGGTCCAGTTGTTCGCAGTAGATGGTAGAATTAAGCGTCTGGCCATATGGGAGCAGCTCATAGTGTATGATTCCCTTATAATCCCACCAAACACACTGCAAAACCTTCTTGGCTGTCAATCCCGGCTTGGCCACTGTTTGGGACGATTCACCGGCCTTCGACCACAATAGTTTTTGATATTGATATATATGACAGTTGATATTGTCGTATGTGATCCATTTTTCGTCGCCAGTCACCATCCGCTTCAAAAATGGGTCGAGTTCGTTCCGTTTCAGCAGCATATCGCAGGCGTTGATTCGCACCAGAATGTTTTTTTGGCGTCAAATCATGCGGGTCCCAGACATCAAGCTTTTTTGTGTATCCAGCCTTCTGTAGATGGTTTTAAAATGGTTTGGTGACTAACTCCCATCTCTTGGGCGATGAGACATCGTCTAACTCGCTGATTGACTTCTCAACGATGAGACAGTCAAAAAAGGAGTTTTGTGATGAAGCTTTTTAGGTTAAATGATACTGCGGAAAAGCCTATTGGACAATAAGGTGTTAAAACCTCTACAACTAGGGTAAAACTAAACATGAAGGGAGTTAGAAGTTTTCAAAATAAACTAACTTGAATTAAAGTCACCAATCAATCCAGCTTGTTTGGGCTATACTTTTCAATGGCCTTCATAAGCTATTATTGCTTTACGATGTGGCATTCCACTGTTATTTGCTCGTCTAAGTCAGGAGGCCCTGTGTTTCGATTAGGAACTTTCGAAAAAAAAAATATATGTAAGACAAGACAGAGTATATCGGTCTTCAGCATATATGTATAACATGAGCAGCATATAGGACAGATCTTTTAAAATATATTCCAACGGAAGTTTAGTGCAGTTACGTTCAGATTGCGCTGTTGTGGTAATCGCTTTAAGTTGAACGATGTTGAACTAGGTTGAATAGGTTGAACTGTTAGAGACCGACTTCTAATCACGATCACTGTCCACAGGTCTCAACTATATCAATAATAGTGAATACTATATAGATCTTGAAAATTTTTTTCCAATACTACTAACATCATCCAGACCCTGTATTAATGAAGACGACCTTATATTAAATGATACTTAATATTTATTAGTCACAATAAATTATTAAAATATATATATGTAGTATACAGAAACCATGAAACTTCTGTAAATAATTCCTTCCTTTCACCACTATTTATGAAGCACTTAACAGACGTCGAATAGCTGCAGCAGGTGCAGTTCACATGTGTTCGCTTTACCACGACAATAAATTTTATCTCCGTTTTATTGCAGGAGACTTTAAGTACTGCACTTGCTACAGTTTCATACACTCACACATATATGCGTACATAATTATATGTTATAAGAGCTTGACAGTACAATAATAGTGGCAGGCAGGTAAGATTGACGAAGTGCGAGTGGGATAGTAAGGTCATTGATAATTAATGTGCTTGCGATGTTAAGCGGAGTAAATAAAAAAGAAATATTATTTACAATAAAAGCAGGTGAGCGCCGAGTGAATGATGTTTAAAGCAGACTTAAGGTTCTCTATAATAATATAAGATAATATATGGGGAAAAGCTCTTGTGAAATTAAGAATTGAGCACAATTTGAAAAATTCACGACATAATTTCAGTTTTAAGGAAAGATTGGTACAGTTGAACATCCATAACTCGAACTCTTGAATTGGCCACAGAAATCAAATTTCACACAAATTACCTTCCAAAACTCAAAGTCTCTCTAGCTCGAAGTTTTTTTGTGGATTATGGTGATTTGAGTAAGTGAAGTTTAACTGTATATGTATTGCACCCTAAAATTATTATTAATTATTTAAAATTAATTATTTAAAATTATCACTCCGAGTGAAGTTGAAATATCAATATAATACTTGTACATAATTTTAGTAAGAAGTTCCCCCACCCTGGAAATTATTGCAGAAGTGTAATTAAACAACTGACGTGTAGCCTACAGCAGCTGCTGTTTTACCCATAATATTCTCTAATCTTCTATGTTGATTTATTACCCACTTATAGACTCACTGTTCATAAGTAGGCTATCGACACGCCTTTCAGCGTCAGGAAATTCACTTTACCAGTGTAACGAATATTTTCCTTTTAACAATAATTTTCTAACTGAGCTTCTTATATTATTGATTCTCTGACGTAAGAGAACGAAAGGATGCCTGACTGCCGGATCCAAATCGTGTGCACTCAGTTATATTTCATATTAAGTGATAATTTCTTAAATGCTAGGTAACAAGATTCTATACAATCGACAATATGGTGCCAACTATTATATCATTGTGCCCAGATATACATTTTCTGGATGGTTTTTCTATATTCAATACCGAATTTTCAAATTATTAGGTCTACAACTTTGCTTCCGCCATTTTCCAATAGATGTAGTCAAGTACTGGTCGATTAAATCGTTTTATATCGATCTTGGACATTTGTGTCAACATTAACCCAACAAAATATTTATAGAGATCTGTTTGCATCCCAAACTTATTCTCAACTGAAAATGTCACTTTTTGAGCCGAATTGTCGACATTCAAAAGTAGTAGCTAGCGATGGTCAATATTTTGAATAACATTTTTATACAAAAAAAGCCTTAAATTTACAAAAAACAAGTAAGGAAGGGCCAAGTTCGGGTGAAACCGAACATTTTATACTCTCGCAATTTATTTATTTAACTTTATTTATATTATATAATACACAATTTGACCCACATATTCGTCATATATATTGTATAAAATCCATTGAAAGTTAGAAACCCTAATATTAGGTTAGAAGCACCGAGGTCCTCGTGTTCGATATATGGGGCCTTAAAAACCTATGGTCCGATTTCGGCGATTTTTAGAATGGGGCTGCCACACTATTAACATAGTATTTGTGCAAAGTTCTGCACCGATATCTTCACTAGTACTTACTTTATATATTGTAAAGTAAACGATTCAGATTGTCTTCAAAGTTCTGGTATATAGGAAGTAAGCGTGGTTGTGAAGCGATTTGGCCTATTTTCACAACATATCATTGGAATGTAAGGAAAATATTACAAACCAAGTTTCATTGAAATCGGTCGAGTAGTTCCTGAGATATGGTTTTCGACCCATAAGTAGGCGACGCCACGCCCATTTTCCATTTTGTAAAAAAATCTGAGTGCAGCTTTCATCTGCCATTTCTTATGTGAAATTTAGTGTTTCTGACGTTTTTCGTTAGTGAGTTAACCCACTTTTAGTAATTTTCAACCTAACTTTTGTATGGGAGGTGGGCGTGGTTATGATCCGATTTCTTTTATTTTTGGACTGTATTAGGAAGTGGCTAAAAAAACCACGGCAGAAAGTTTGGTTTATATAGCTCTATTGATTTGCGAGATATGTACAAAAAACTTAGTAGGGGGCGGGGCCACGCCCACTTCCCCAAAAAAATTGCATCCAAATATGCCCCTTCATAGTGCGATCCTTCATACCAAATGGCACTTTATGTGTTTTCGGTTTTCGCCATTTTGTGGGCGTGGCATTTGTCCGATTTTGCTCATTTTCGAAAGCAACCTTCTTATAGTGCCAAGAAATAAGTGTGCCAAGTTTCATCAAGATATCTTAATTTTTACTCAAGTTACAGCTTGCACAGACGGACGGACGGACGGACGGACAGACAGACATTCGGATTTGAACTCCACTCTTCACCCTGATCACTTTGGTATATATAACCCTATATCTAACTCGTTTTGTTTTGGGTGTTACAAACAACCGTTATGTGAACAAAACTATAATACTCTCTTTAGCAACATTTGTTGCGAGAGTATAAAAACTGTGGAAGCAAAGTTGTAGACCTAATAGCAGTGAACCGTTTTCTTATTACTTAAAGAATGTGAGTTCTATAATCGAAATCAATATATAATTTTCCTTGACTTCTTAATAACCCTCGTTGATTGGGGTCTGAAGATGAAACAGAGGTTAAATTCGATATTGAAACGTAATCTGCGCCACGGAGATCACACTAGGGCTATTGTAGAGCAGTCTCTTTTGATAACAGAATACTCTTAAAGTGGAAACAGAACCTTATACATTGAGCTAGTTAAGTTGCCTGATTGATGGTTAAGAGATTCAAGTAACGAATAGATCAATATATATTCACCGAAAAGATGCTCCAGTTGAGTTGTTTTCATATACACGATATTCTAAAACCAGATTCAAATCACACAAATGCCACCTCAACTGTTTAATCGTGAATCGGATATGCATGAAAACTTATACAAATTGAACAAATTAAAATAGAATAGAGAAGAAGAAAGATAAAGATAAAGAAAATGAAGTCCAATAAAATGTAATTTATGTGAATATGGCGAAAGTTTCGCTGAAACTACTAAGTAGGCAATGTGTTTAATGCACTCAAGAGAGCCAAGGCGGGTAATGTTGAAAGCGCAGCGATGCAATAAGTTCCACTTTTATTAAGATGATAAAAAGTAAACCAGCAGGCAACTGCAACTGAAAACAAAATGATATTAATGTGAGCGGCGAGCGGAGCCATACTATTTTAAGAATTTCCTGAAGTGAAATAAGTTACCGTTGAGCATTTAAGCGCCGCTGGTGAGCAAGCAAATATAAAGCACAGCTGGGTAAAAGCAAAGCGGACAGCCGACTGCGGTGCAAAAGTGTGTCTTCAAAGCGTTAAAAGAAACGGTTAAAGTAGGATAATAAAGTTGTCATTGTATTACCGACAGCGCTTAATGCAAAGGCAAGAAAATAAAAAAAAAAATCATTTAAAATAGCAGAGGAGTGCGCATTGAGGTAAAAACCAATATGAAATGCCACTGATGAGCAAAAACTTTTCACTTTTAAATGGAAGAAGGCGCATTTAAAGGATAATGAAAAGAATTTCTTAAGTACAGAAGGCTCAACAAAAGTAAATGCCCAAAGTATGCAAATGCAAATTTATGGCGAAAAAATGCAAAAAGCTTCGCATTGAAAGCTTTTGAGTGAAATAAGTTGAATTCCAAATAAAAAATGTGTAAGTGATAGTATAGCCTACAAACTTAAGCAGCAAAAAGGTTACAAAAAAAAGGCGTCCAAAAATGCACAGCATGCTATAGATTTATTGAAATAAGTCGAAGCATGGCTTTCGTCAAAGTAACGGTTCGCACTTTATTTGGTAATTTCGCGACGCTTTCAAAGCAAGAAAATTATTTGACGCCCCAAATGGGATTTGGTTGGTCACAAATTTGAATGTCTATGATAATGAGTAAATTTACGGGTCATTTGCGCTGGGGGCGCGCCAAAAACGCTGCAAGTTTCGTAAGTTTTTTCAGCGGGAAGAGTAGTGGAAGTAACGGTTGTTTACTGACAGCGCTTGGGTACTCTATTTCTTGCTTGTTGACATTAAAGAAGGCACTCTAAAGTGTATGCTTATTTTTTGTGGTTAATACTAGGGTGTTCGGATTTGTTTGGACTGAAATTGTTTTATTTTTTTTTATATCAAAATTAAATGAAATTTTGTAAAATATTATAATGGATGCGAAGCGTACTCTACATTGCCTTTAAATAACGGAAATTTTGTAATAAAGTATAGCAATAGAAAAAGTATTGCCTACATTCAGGCGATGTTTTTTTTATCAAAGTCGCACACCTTTAAACTTATGTCGAAGTTATGGTATATAATATGGTTGGAACCAGAAGAACCAACTCAAAGTAAACGTAAATAAATCAGACTGAATTCTTCCAAAGTTAGATTGCAAGAGTTAATTCCAGGTGAGGATACCCTCTAGACTAGAATGGAAAAAAGGCTCTGTAGGGGATAAGATAAGATAAAATCATCAGTCTCTGCCGACAGGTCCAAAATAGACTGCGGAGTAGGAACAGGAATATATTCCGATGATCTTAACGTTTCCCTGTCTATTCGTCTACCGAACTCAGCCAACATCTTCCAAGCGGAAGAACTGGGCATAGAGAAAGCATGAGAAGCTATATTGAATAACTACGAGAGGACACATAAAGCAACAATATGCACAGATAGACAGGCGACACTCTTGGCCTTGTCGTCGCCAATGACTCATTCCAATATAGTCCATAACTGCAAGAAGGCATTGAGCTCACTGGAAGGCAAACACCACCTAGACTAGATCGGGGTCCCCGTCCACGAAAAGGCAGACAAGTTGGCGAAGGCAGAAGCCTTTCTAGATGAATCCGAGGGAAAGTTAGTTCTATGCCCGCTAGGATCGATCGAAAGAGAGCTCAACACACAATTTGAATAATAATAAGCCGAGAACAAATGGAAATATACAACCAAATTCAAAATAACTAAACAGTTGTGCCCAAAATATGAAAAGACAAGAACTAGGGAAAAAGTATTTACAGACTTACAGCTACTATAACGGAGTATTGGCCATTTGGAGAACATGTGATCAAAATGGGTATGCCTTACAAGAACGTTTGTCGCGATTGTGAATAAGAAACAATTTGCCACTTTCTTTTTGAATGCCCAGTCCTATCGCAGAGCCGACATAGCATTTTTTGAATCCATCAGGCATTAAACCTTTTATATATGTCTACTAAAAGCATATCAGGCATAAGTAGCTTCGTCGAAAGCACAAAATGGTTATCTTGAATAACTAATTATCGTAGGAGCCAGGTTAGATCTTCAGTATAAATGATCCATATATCGAATATCAAGTTATATCAAGTCAGGATCATACTTCTCCAAACATATATTCGCATACATCATATATTCTTCGATATAATTTTTTTAAACGATTGCGGCAATATTATTATTTAATCAGCACTTTATCGACTCCCTGTCATCTTTGAATGGCCAGTCCACGTTTTCAACAATGGTTTCTCTTAAGCGTGAAGGTTCACAAAATTATTCCACCTCCCACCAAATAGCCGAAATAACATTTTAAGCTGGAACTAATGGTTTTCAAATCACACCCAGCGGTTTTTTACAAATTTATGCTTAGATCGATACCGGACATAGTCGCGACACATGCGGAAAACTTAGTTATGGAAAATAATGCAAACCAACACACCCTAGTATTTATGCATGTACACATTTCCACCATTTCCGGCATGCTGAAGTGGTCGGCACAAATAATTTGCATATTTTTCGCCAACATTTTCAGTTCCACTACGCTCGAGCGAAAATCTAAAAAGAATAATAATGGAATGAACAAATTCAAAATATTCCGGTAAAAGCGGCCAGAAGGCCTTGTGGAAACATTAAAATAAAAGAATAATAAAAAACTTTATAAATTTTCCAACCAGTCGCTAAGTAAAATAGCAGTAAAATCGTACTGCCCGGCATGCATGCATGCAGCGTGGTATGGCATGGCGTGGCGTGCGGCAGCAAACACGAGCTGACCTCAATAATAGTGGAAATTTCCTGATCGCAATTTCGCTAGTCTCTAGGCACCGGCCCACTACGGCGCTGCAGCGTGTGTTTGCGATTGGGGCGGTGCATATGCAACGTAAATTCCACATGCAGCATGTGGCATGTCCTGTGGTTATGTGCTCTCCATCGCTGCTCGACACGGCTCTTTCGCAGTCCTCTCTGCCCGTTTCACAACACACCATTTAAAGTGAACTTTTGCGAATGAAGCGAAATTGTAAATTATTTTAAAGTACTGATGAGATAAGCATAAATTGTATTTGTGGTCGGGCGCCGTGAATAATGCATGAACACGTTTATTGCTTCACGAACACACGTGTTGAAGGTGACTTCACTTCAAAATACAATTATATGCGCATATGAATGAGACTTCAATGTCGCTGCATAAATGAGGGATACAAATATATAGCTGGCTTGAAATATGTTGAGAAATAATTATGTTACAGCTGTATTAAGTCCAACAAGCATTTCAAGTCAATCAACGGAAACTTACATGCCACACGCAAACAAATTAATGCCTCACCACACAAACGCCTCCATGGCGTATACGCAACCGATTGCGCTGTGTACTTTTGCACCGATTACAATGTATGGTGAATCAATTAGCGAAACTTTTGCAAATTACTTGTAAGTTCAGCACAAAGAAACTTGCTGCGAATTTACGAATTGAATGCTGATTGCTTGAAAGACATCGCTTTGACACAGTTTTCGCGAAAGCAAAAGAGCGAAGCAAAATGAATGCAAAGTGCACAAATTTAAGAGTATAAATTTAAATTACGTCGTATCGATTGCAATTACCATAAATTCTGGTGAAATCTTAATGAGCAATGTAACGTATGACCTTTCTCTTCAAATGAATAAAAATTTTATTTTCTTAATAATTATTTTAAAGATTCATGTGCCTGCTTAGAGTTTAGCCTCATAAAAATTAGTTTGAACAGAAAATAATTAATTAAGAGCATAGTTTTGCTTTCATTGAGGCAATTAAGAGCAACTCAGAACAAAAATGTAAAAACAAAATTCAAGATAATTTTTTCACAATCCTGCTTAGTTTGACACTCACTTGATTTCTAAGATATCTCACATATTAACCGATATATGCGATATAAAACCCACCGGAAGTTTGATAATCCGACTATAAGGTATATGGAAGCTGGGGGAAGTTATGACCCTATATTAACCATTTTTGGTACAAAGACACATTATTAGAAAAAAATATTCCCTCTAAATTACTTTAAAATATTTGATAGATTTACCGATTTTTTCGGGAAATAATACCCTAAGGCACTGAGTTCTTCATGTTCGATGTCCCGGGCATTAAAAAGTTACAGTCCGATTTGGACAATTTTTCCACAAGTGATGCCACACTCAAATACAGCATTTGTCTAAAGTTTTATTCCGCTATCTTCATTGGTTTCTAATGTATATATTACAAAGTGAAGGAATCAGGTGGAATTAAAAATTGAGTTACATAGGTAGTAGGCGTGGTTATGAACCGATTTTCAGGTGTATCATTAGGATGTCAATAAGATACTATGTACCCAATTTTATTTAAATCGATCGGGTAGTTCCTGAGAAATGGTTTTTGACCCATAAGTGGGCGATGCCACGCCCTTTTTCCATTTTGTAAAAAATCTGAGTACAGCTCCCTTCTGCTATTTCTTTTGCAAAATTTAGTGTTTCTGGCGTTTTTCGTTATTGAGTTAACTCACTCTTATTCATCTTCAACATAACCTTTGAATGAGATGTGGTCGTGGTTATAATCCGATTTCAACTATTTTCATGGTGTGTGGTGGGGTATGTAGAGAACCGACTGCAGAAAGTTTGGTTTATATAGCTTTATTAGTTTGCGAGTTAAATACAAATAATGATTTGTGGGCGGGGCACACCCACTTTCCCAGATAAAATTATATTCAAATATGTCCCTTCCTAGTGAGATCCTTTATACCAAATTTTACTTTTATAAATTTATTTCTAACTTAGTTGTGACACTTTATATGTTTGCGGTTTTCGTCATTTTGTGAGCGTGGCAATGGTCCGATTTCGCATCCCTCCCACGGTCCCACGGGGAAAGTGTTCCAAGTTACGTCAATATATCTTAATTTTTACTCAAGTTATCCGGATTGACGGACAGACTGACATCCGGATTTCAACTCGTCTCGTCATCCTGATAGTTTAAGTCTGTTTAGTATGATACCGATTATGTAAAAATTTCCGCAGGGCCAGTGATATAACATCCGTGATCATATTTCTTTAGTCTGGGAGCAAACCGGCACACCGTTGTCCTTTTCTGGTCTGACAGTGTATCAATAGACTTACGCGAGTTTGGCGTTGTTGTTGTTGTTTAACCACTTGCACCTGTTCGCTTGGGAGATCCTTTTGGCCCAGAGAGAAACGCAAGAGGTCTGCTGAACTAGGCTAGGAATCCTGATGGCGAGGTGGTAATTAATTTGCTCCTCTACTGTCGTTTCGCAAGACTGAGTTTGAAACATCTCGATACTCATACCTTTGGTACCTAATCGTTTGGTATAGATGGCTAATCATCTCAGAAAATTTTGGATAGGCTCAATCAGCTTTGACAATATATAAGAGTCTTCTATGATATAAGTACATGTATGTAGGAGTATTTTTGACACGTGACCTAATTGGTGACAATATATACTTTTTTTCTATGAATGAAAGAAATATGAATTGGCTTAGCTTTCATTATGAGGATTTGTGTCACTAAGTTGGTACATGGTTACTTGAGATTTTTTTGTAGTACACATTGTAGTACGGAAACCATATGTCTTTTTATGGCATAATAATGTTAACTGTCAAATACAAAATATAGTCTTTAAATTATATTAAGATGTTGTTAGATTATCATAATAAATCAAATAAAAATTGTGAAATACTATGGTTATTCGAAAACCATATATCTATGTATCTTAAAATGATTTTCAATTAGAATCAAGAGCATGATTGGATTATATCACCTGTTCAAATAATATGCAAACATTCAATCTGTACTATTTTTTTACTTTATTACCATTTTAACTTAGTAATCAATTAGAAATAGATCCAATCTATTAGCAGAGGAATTCAAGTCGTTGTGAACTTACTCAAAGGAGTACCATAACAATTTCTTGCTTCACTAACTGGAGCTCTAACACGCCGTGCCATTCTGACACCAATTCAAACGGAATAATTTCGCTTTTACAGTTACACTTCAATGGCTCACAGCGCTCGCGTTTTCAACGCCACTCTGACAATCAGTCTAATTGTTGCTGTTTCTTCTTCACTCAAAGTACGCTTCAATTTGCATGAGAATTTTCGCTGAAAAAGGAAATGCACAAAAAAAATCCGATAAAGTGAAAGTGAAAATGCTGCTCTCAACTTAGCTGTGATATAACAAATGCGTCGAATTTATTTTCCGGGAGGTTTTGTATTTACACTCGCTGGAATGTAAAAATAATATTATTATATTCGTATATGTATGTATGTATGCCGTTACGCTTTTTGGCGAAAATCAACTTTAGTGCGGCATAAATATCAGCCATTTGCGCTGACACTGCTCTTTATAGCTGTTTCTCATGCGCACTTCAGCGGAGTCAAATAGAGCTATGTATATACCCAGTAGGAAAATACTGAGGTACTTAAGGCAGTAGTCTGCTTTAGAGGCCGAAAAAAGCCTTTTTTTAGCAATTTTTTTTGAAAGGGAAGGAAATGATTGCGGTAAACGGAATTTTAAGACGATAGTGTACTATATTTAAGGCTTAAAAAACAATATTTAATATTTATTAAAAAAAAATTTTTCGAAGTTGTAAGTATTTTTCTGGAGCGCCTGGAGTCTGCACTTGTAAATCGGTGCCGGTGATGGAGGCGCATCTGAAACAGTCGAACCAAATTTTTTTTTAAATTTTTATACGCTTCTTTTCTTTATGAACTAAAAAAATACCGAAGAAGTTATAAAATTCCAAATTTTTTCGAAGTTTGAAGTTTGAAAAATTCACTTTTAAAAAAAAAAATTGACTTTTAGTTGCAAAACAAGTAGTTTAAATAATACTTTTGTCAGTTCAAATAGAAGATAATTTAATACTGAAGCTAGATCACTTTGGTTTTTTTCGATCGGACATTCTTTTTGCTATCGCCGGCACCATTTTCTAACAATTTTGAAAATGAAAAAAATCGATTTTTTTAAGCCTGTAAAGCAGACTACTGCCTTAAGCAAAGGGCCATTACTTGAATAACTCAGAATTGGTACAATGGCGAGGGTAATAAGGATTATTTTTACCAATTAAACAAAAAAAACTTACAATGCGTTATAGAACTGGTTCTTAGAAATATATACATAGTTCTTAGAATATAAAAATGTTAAAAGAGAGAGAGAGAAAGAGAGAGAAGTTCTCAGCAAACACATTTCCCTGAACTCTGATTGTTATATTAGAGTAATTTTCAGATTAATTTCTATATTTTCTCTAAATCTATCTTAAAAATTGAACTCAAGGCTGGCCAGACATATCTAACACACTTCTTTTATTGGAGCATTCTTTCCCATTTCGTTTGAGTGCACTATGTTTAACTCTTTCTTTTCGAAATGCTAAAAATTAGATATCATGCAGATTGGTTATCTAACATTTCTGTAATCTACAACTAACCTTCGTTTATACTGTGATGAAAGCGCGGAGTGCGTTCAAGCTTCAGTACTACCTCTCAAACGGTATTGTTCTGTACTATTTTTGAACTCACTCGATTTCTTGCAGGGTCTAAAAGCACAACAATAAAAAATGTGAGCATCTTTGGCAGAAAAATAAAAGCGAATGAAAAATTATGTAATTATTTCATGGCATCTAAATAATAATGAGCCCTTTATTAAAAGCGCAATAAAGCGGAAATTGCTTGTTATGAATTAATTATGCATGAAAAGCATTTGAGAACCACAAGAATTTTTTATGAGACAGAGAAAAATATACAGAATAATAAATATGTATAAAGGAAAATAGAGAAAGACTAATTTAAATTCCAAAGCACAGCAAGCACTAACACTGAAATCCAACAACACAACCAACAACCTTGAGACGACGAGAATTAGATTGATTTCGCGAAAATGAGACTGTAATGCAACCGACGCCAACAACAATCAACTTCCACATTTAATACAATTCATTTTGTGCTTTGCAACTCCGCTCTCCACCACTTCAACTATCGTCTGATGTCAAATCAGGCTTCCGCTTACATCGCACCTTAGCTTCAATTAAGTATATACCCCGCAAATCATTGGCATCCACAACAGCTGTGAGCTGTGTCACACTACACGATATCACAGCTGGCGCAGTTCGCGGCTCGTTGGCGAAATATTTGCTGCAACTGCTGACGTTTCGCTCGTGCCGTATTTTCCATCAGGTGAACATAACTGTATTCAATTTAAAATCTGCCAAGCTGTCAGCCTCAATGTCAAATGAGCTTAGCAAATAACTAAATGCGCAAATAAGTTGTTACAGATTTGTTTGTGGATATTTATTTATTTGTATGTATTACATACATATATTCCGATACTTATTTCAATCAATTCACAGAATGGATCTAACGGCATTTTCTTTGAGAGCCAGGTCATATATAGAACGACAAGAAAGATGTAACAGTGCAGTAGGGAACTATTTTGACTACTTCATAAGATGATCTTTCCAACAGAGTGGAGGTCTTCCTATTCTTCTGCTGCCACCAGCGGGTACTGCGAAGCACATTTTCAATGCTTGAGTGCTCTCATCCGTTCGGACAGCATGACCTAGACAGCGTAACCGTTATAACTCGTACAGCTCATCTCGAAAGCACCTAGTGTCTCATCGGATGTTGACATCGTCCTTACTTCTGCACCATAAAGCAGGACAGGAATAATGAACGCCTCGTAGAGTTTTAGTTCGTCGAGGAGGAAAGTTCGCGATTGCGCTGACTGTTTGTTTGATGACAGGCGATATTTAGTCTTGTTCTCATTCATCGCCAGTCCCATTCGCTTCATATCCAATGATATCAATGCGTACGCCAGTACCTTATTAAGCTCTGCATCTCCTGACGGAGCACCCATTTCCACGGTAGTTGACACAGAATGTGGGGTCTCCCTTTTGTGGAATGAGAAATCTGATACATTGACCTTATAAGTTCTTCGCCGCAGTATTTGAAAAGCTCGCCCGGAAATACAGCGGCACCGCCGCTTTGTTGGTCTACAGGTGGGTAATTGCTATTCGAATCTATGTATATTCATAGTCAGGCACTGGTTCCATCGTCATCGATTGGGGAATCGGGTTCGTCATCTCCTGGTGTCGCACTTTGTACATCTGAAACTATAAAATTTTAATATATTATATTTCCGACAATTTGTGGATTCCCTGCCACAGAACGGCCAAGAATGGATCAAGTCACTTTTTAATACACTATTCTGATGCGAACGGTTTCCATTGAGGGCATTCTCTGTCGATCGGAACAAATGGTAGTCAGAAGGACCAAGGTCTGGGCTATAAGGCGCGTGAGGCAAAACTTCCCAGCTGCTGTTTTCCAAATATTTTTAACCAGTCTTACAACATGAGGCCGAGCGTTGTCATGATGGAAAGACATTGCTTCTTTCATAAGATGTCCAGTGTTTTTCGATATAAAAATTTTTTATTTTTTCGAACATAGATTAATATCATCCGTTATATAAGCTTGAGCGAAACATTTATATATCATTAAATTAAGAGGAAAATATAGATTATATCCGTAGTATTTAGTAGCTATATCCTGTAATTAATAATTATTATTTAAAAGTATTTTTTTCGAACTTCAAAACCAAATATTTCCATTTTGGAAGCTTATTTCGAAAACTTGAGAATGCACATAAATTTACGAAATTTCGTGACCCAAAACCCAGAAAAAATTCGATTTTGTCGTATAGTGTAAACGATTTGACTCTTGAATGCGACACGAACTTATCATAAAAATTAAAAAAAAAAAATGGTTTCCCGACCTTTCGTTCATCACGTCACGAATTAATTATATGATCCTAATGGATAAAAATGCCATAATCTCTCTGTTCTATCTGCCCTACTTAGAGCGGTTGATCTGAGTTTCAATAGGAATCAAATGGATTTCGAAATCTCTTTGTTGTTGACTTATTTTAGTTTAAATATGATTTAAGCAAATTCAATTTGTCATTCATTCAAAATGTTTGATTGACGCTGAAAAATGACAATGACGAAGCAGAACAACAAATGGCGTCACCATGAAACTTTAATTAGTCCATCAATTACTTCTTAACCCAATTTCATAAATCGATTCTTTTGTTCGTCCGCAAATCAATAGAAATTCAATTAAAAATGCACAACAGCCAACAAACAATTGGAAATTATATGTACGAATAGAAAACAAAGTGGCAGCTAGTAGCGCGAGAACGGAAGGGGTTAGTAGTGAGCTGAATTATTGAAAACACTAAACAAGCATTGAGCGAAAAAAAACGAAATAAGAGAAAGGAGAGAGGTAAATTTATTGTAGCAATGAAAGTGGAACGGAACTAAGCCGCAAAAAGTATACAAAAAACGTGAAATAAAAGAAAATAAAGTAATAATAAAATAGACAGGCTTTCAGTCGGGCGCCACAACCCTGTGCTAAACAATGCTTGAATGTGTGTGGATGGCGTGGTGGACAAATTGATTAAAACACATGAGAATTCGGTAGGAGAATGGATATTGAGTTGAGGTGATAAATGCACAAAACAATGACAGAGAAGGGACAGAAAGGAGCCCCCAAATATAACATTATATAAAGGTGGTAGGTGGCATAAGAATTGAGTTGCACAAAAGGGTAATATAGAATTAGTGGCATAGAAAGGTATATTGCCATTACAAATTCCACTCTTCATTTGACCTTAAATAATTTTGACTTTTTCTTAACATTATTTCACGCTTCATTTTTTGTTCTATTTGCAGCCAAAGCCGCCACTAAAATCCAAGCCGTTTTTCGAGGACACAAAGTAAGAAACACCATGAAGAAGAGCGAAACTAAATCCACCCCCACCGCTAGCGCCAACGCTGCGTCTTCTAACAAAAATGATCATAGCAAAACCGTTGCTGCGTCGGCGGCAGCTGCAACCGCAGCGGCGGAGCCAACCAAAGCTGAATTAGAGGCTGAATTCGATCCCAATGACAAAGGTAAGTGCCGTTGTAATTTAAACAAAAAAATGGGGTAATACTAAAAGAAGTTGAAGCATGTTTTGGTATGTAACGTGTAATGGGAGAAGTATGATGGAAGTTGTGAGACAGCAAAGTAATAGCATTCGCATGCGGCAGGCCGGCGCTTTCGTCTTTCTTAGGTTTCTTTTATGATGCCATGGCAATTTAGTTGGGTTGCAATTTGACCATAATGGCAAAAGTTTTATCAGTGAACTAATTTAGTAGAAGAAATAGTATAGTAGAGGACAGTAAGCTTAGAAAAAGTATAGCAAATTGGAAAAGGTAGCGTAAAATTTAAAAATATAATGTCGATAAATAGTAATAAAAGTCTAACAAAAACCATAAAAATTGAAGATTTGAAGCTTCTGGGTTTTTAGCTTATATCTAAATATATAGTTTTTCATAAAATTAAGACTTTTTAACTGATTTATATTGAAAATATCACATGGTGTTTTCAGAGTCGTTTGTGAATCTTCACAGTCAGGTCAGCTTGCCAGACGAGACACTACTTCCTTCAGATCATCTGTCAAACTCGCCATAAGAATGTTTAGGAAAGAATTGACAAAAGTCATATAGAAATTCATTTATCTAAAGTTTTAGAGTATTTCAAGCAAGTGAAGCAGAGTTGCCACTACACCAAGTGTGATACTTGTATTCCTATTTTTATTATAGAGAATTACATTTGCGATAAAAACTAAGAGTTGAGATTGAATAAACTACATCATAATATAAACCAAGATCTCGAACCGAAAATGTAACCGCATAGTTTTAGTCAGTTTTGTTCTAAAAGCAAAAACCGAAACTTTGTAATAGTCTTTTCGCACAGCTAAATTAATCGATCAATTAAAATTTTAATTGAGAAATCAGTTTTTGCCTTCGCACTGCCGGCTACTCGATAATCAATCGGCTGTTAGATATTTTTGTTTTTGCTTTTCATAAGAAGTTGGTATTAGGTATTAGCTGTTTGTTATTTTAATATTTATATCCAGCAGCGATATCTACCGTCGAGCAGCGTGAACAACAACACGCAGTCAAAGCATCGCTTTAATCGAGCAAAGGTCGGTTAATTGATCAATTAGCCCCTATGCGAAAAGGCTATAAAGCACACAACAGCTTCGAGTTAATTAAGAATTTCGAAAAAACTAAAATTTATTTTATTTGTTATTAACTGTTATATCTGGCAACCACAAACTAGTTTTTGTTCAATAGCAAGAACTATAATGAAACATATTTAAAACAAAATATACTCTATTTTGATTTATGGATAATTTTTAACTGGAATTGGTCATATTCTGGAGCTAACATGAAAAGCATAAATAACACTTTTATTCAATAGAAAGACCACAACAAAAGCTTTTTATGAAATGACAATGTTTAGCTCTTGAAATTAGTTTGAAATTAGTGAAGGCTAAGACAGTTCTCCTCTGTAGACTTTTTTCAGAAATTACTCACATGACAAACAATTAATAAGCTGGCTAATGTTTTTATTATTTTACCTATTGAATTCTGGCAACACTTTTAATTATCTTGTTCGTAAAAATCGCTTTACTGTTTTTCTGTTGTCTCGGTTTTCTTTGTTTACAGATATTGCAACTTTGTTTACAGATATTGTAACCTGTTCAGTAGGGTTGTTGGATATACATATGTATAAAATTGTCTAGAATATTCAAATTATTCATTTCTCAAGTTCACTTGGTGTTCATTTTGCACCCAATGATATACAACTTTAAACAAAATTCTAAACAAGTTCGCAGAAAATTCGAGGATTTGTGTTGTATGTATGTGATTGGCGTTGTGATAGCCGGTTATAGCCGAATCGACGATAGTGCGCCACCTCTCTCTCTCCTTCGCAGTTCGGCGCCAGTTGGAGATCCCAAGTGTAACCAGGTCACTCTCCACCTGGTCCCTCCAACGGAGTGGAGGCCTTCCCCTTCCTCGGCTTCCTCCGGCGGGTACTGCATCGAACACTTTCAGGGCTGGAGTGTTTTCGTCCATTCGGACAACATGACTTAGCCAGCGTAGCCGCTGTCTTTTTATTCGCTGAACTATGTCAATGTCGTCGTATAAATCGTACAGCTCATCGTTCCATCGTCTGCGGTATTCGCCGTTGCCAATGTTCTGAGGACCATATATCTTACGCAAAATTTTCCTCTCGAAAACTCCTAGTGTCGTCTCATCTGATGTTGACATCGTCCAAGCTTCTGCACCGTAAAGCAGGACGGGAATGATAAGCGACTTGTAGAGCTTGATTTTGGTTCGTCGAGAGTGGACTTTACTGTTCAATTGCCTACTCAGTCCAAAGTAGCACCTGTTGACAAGAGTTATTCTGCGCTGGATTTCGAGGCTGACATTGTTCGTGTTGTTGATGCTGGTTCCCAGGTATACGAAATTATCTACGACCTCGGAGTTATGACTGTCAACAGTGACGTGGGAGCCAAGACGCGAATCCGCCGACTGTTTGTTTGATGACAGGAGATATTTCGTCTTGTCCTCATTCACATCCAGACCCATTCGCTTCGCCTCCTTATCCATGCGGGAAAAAGCAGAACAAACGGCGCGGTTGTTGCTTCCGATGATATCAATATCATCGGCGTACGCCAGGAGCTGTACACTCTTGTAGAAGATTGAAACGAAATACTCTACTCGACTTGCACGGTATAAGGGAACTGTGGAACGGCATCTCAAACTCACTGCGTACCGCTGCAGCCGAAACAATTGGTTTTCGGCAACGACAAAAAACAAGCTGGTACGATGAGGAGTGCCGTCTCGCAGCGGAGAGAAAACAGACTGCCTACCTCGCAACGTTGCAAACGACCACAACACGTGCGGGATGGGATAGATACCGAGAGCTGAAGAGGGAAGCGAGACGCATCTGCAGACAAAAAAAGAAAGAGGCCGAAATGCGTGAGTACGAAGAGCTTGAGAAGCTGGCAGACAGAGGGAATGCTCGAAAATTTTATGAAAAAATGAAGCGACTTAACGAAGGTTTCAAGACCGGAGCATCCTCATGTAGAGACCAAGGTGGTAATCTGGTAACCGATGTCCAGGGCATACTGGGATTATGGAGGGAACACTTCTCCGACCTGCTGAATGGCAGTGAGAGTACAACACCAGGAGATGGCGAACCCGATCCCCCAATCGATGACGATGGAACAGATGTTCCATTACCCGACCATAAAGAAATTCGAATAGCAAAACCCGCTTGAAGAACAACAAAGCAGCGGGGGCCGATAGATTACCGGCAGAACTATTCAAATACGGCGGCGAAGAACTGATAAGGTGCATGCATCAGCTTCTTTGCAGAATATGGTCGGAAGAAAGCATGCCTGACGATTGGAATCTCAGTGTGCTCTGCCCAATCCATAAAAAGGGAGATCCCACAATCTGCGCCAATTACCGAGGGATCAGCCTCCTAAATATCGCATACAAGGTTCTATCGAGCGTACTGTGTGAAAGACTAAAGCCCACCGTCAACAAACTGATTGGACCTTATCAGTGTGGCTTTAGACCTGGAAAATCGACAACTGACCAGATATTCACCATGCGCCAAATTTTGGAGAAGACCCGTGAAAAGAGGATCGACACACACCACCTTTTTGTCGATTTTAAAGCTGCTTTCGACAGCACGAAAAGGAGTTGCCTTTACGCCACGATGTCTGAATTTGGTATCCCCGCAAAACTAATACGGCTGTGTAAATTGACGTTGAGCAACACCAAAAGCTCCGTCATGATTGGGAAGGACCTCTCCGAGCCGTTCGATACCAAACGAGGTTTAAGACAAGGTGACTCACTATCGTGCGACTTCTTTAACCTGATGCTGGAAAAAATTATAAGGATTTGTGTTGGGTGGCCATAAAATGAGTGGATTAGTTAACAATACTGACATCTCAAAGATATCTCATTCACATGGAATTATTTTCATTCCCGAATATAGTAAAAAAATCAATATGCAATATTATCGTGCGTTATTCGATGGTTTGCACGTCAACATAAAAGTTGTGTTAAAACGTTAGACAAAAGATTTTATAAAATAAAATATGTGCATTTTTGTAAATTGAAAAGTTCGTATCTCTCTCAAGAGACATATATTTTTTGTTGACAAATCGAATTATTTGAATATTAAACATAATTGAAATCGATAGAACTGTTCATGTAAATGAGCGATATGGGCATTTCCGCCAGAAGGTCCACCACAGACAAAATATTAAACATTATTAGAATTACAAAGTTTTTGCATATTTTCATAGGAAAATATTTAAATTTATTTATATTTAATTAATTTTAAATTAATTCATAACCAATTACGAGATATACGAAAGCCAAGTCGCATAGGAGCTACTTTTCTCATTTCGATTTTCCTACTGCATTTGTTTTTTCGTCAAAATTGTTAACGAAACATATCATGTATAATTTTTTGCTTTGTGTAAAACCTTTATAACGGTACGAAGAGCAAAATAAAATGCATAAGAAACCATGCGATTGCAAATAACTGTAAGTTTTTGCTCTCTTATTATCCTATATTTTAATGTCCCGTGCGACATCAAAAAACAACACTTATTCCCAATGCATCACAAATAAAAGCAGCAAGCTCGCCAAATTTTGGGTATAAACAGTAAATTTTTATACAATTGAAATAAAAAAAACCTTGTTCAAAAATCAGAAAATCAGAAGATTTGTGGTTTTGGTAACTACTTAAAATTGGTCCCGTGCGACATCGTAGGTGTGGAATTTAAAAATTGAAATTTTTTTTGTTTTATAAAATTGACTTAAGTATGTGAATATATACATTTACATTAATTATTTACATATGAGCAAAAACCGCACTTTAAATTCCACTAACTAGCTATTTAAATCAGGGACCGGAAATAAGAGTTATTTTACAATTTTTAATAAAAAAAATCATACATAAAGGAACATCGTAGAAAAGTTTTGATTACACCATCATGATTTTTAGGTGAACTATATGCGAAATATTGTATGATTTTTAAATTTTGATTTTTATATATTTAGATCAAAAATAAAAGTTATTTTTGACTTTTATTTTTTTAGATCAAAAATAAAAGTTATTTTTGATTTTTATTTTTTTAGATCAAAAAATAAGAATTATTTTTGATTTTTATATTTTTAAATCAATAATAAAAATCAATTCAAAATTTGTGAGATATAAAAATTGGAATGATGCAGCATATTGTAATACATACGGCATAAATAGATAAATAAAAATTTTGAATTGATTTTTATTATTGATTTAAAAATATAAAAATCAAAAATAATTCTTATTTTTTGATCTAAAAAATAAAAATCAAAAATAACATTTATTTTTGATCTAAATATATAAAAATCAAAAATAATTTTTATTATTGATCTAAATATATAAAAATCAAAAATAACTCTTATTTTTTGATTTTTTTGATAAAAGTCATAAGAGTTACGGTCCCTGATTTAAATAGATTTTGATGAAAATTATAGGCCTACAAATCAAAATAAGAGTGCTCATTTTAACAATGTTGTCAGAAGAAAATCGTTTGCCTGTAAAAGTGACAAGTTAACTCATGACTTATTGTTTTCTTGATAAATCTCTTAAATAGAATTAAGAAATCCTTTAGTTGCTTTTCTAAAATATTTATTTTTTTTAATGTAACTGCTCTCAGTTTAAAATCAAATTTATATTATCAAGCCTGATTGATTTTATAAAATAATTAAAATACTCTTCATTAGAATATAATTTTTTTGCAAGGAGCCATCGATGGAGTGGGAGCAGTTATCAAACGAAAAGTCTAGCAGATAACAAAATCCAAAAATTTGTATACCCAAGGACAACATTTTCTTAAAAAACTGTATTTCACATTCATAATACTATTTTCATTTCATTTTGTTTCTCTTTGGATATTAGTTAAAATAAATAAATAAATACATTTACTACTTTTTTAAGCCATTTTATTGGACTTGTTGTTAAATAATTACGTATTATAACAACAAAATCAACATAAATATTATGATGGAAAAAAATGTCCCGTGCGAATGTGATTAATAATTAATTAAAAAAAAACTATTAATTATTTTTGGATGAAATTCATACCATCTTTAAAGGTTATCAATGCGCAACATTTTACAATCAAAAACATTTGAATATTGCCTAGCAATTCGCTAAAATCGGCGTTTGAATCGTTATCCCCAAAAACGACTTCCATTTTTTGTCCCGTGCGAATGCCTAGGTTTTTTGCAATTATCTTGTAAATGAAAACCGTTCCAAAATCAACCTTAACACTAAATGTAGAGCTAATGAAGAGCTATTAAAAAATCCTACTGTCAAAATTAAAAAACATTTTAGTTCATATTTTATTTTAGTTGAAAGGTGTACGATTGTCCCGTTCGACATGGCGGAAATACCCATATGTCTTTTGGGGATTACATCTCACTACACAGTGGAATCAATTGTAGTGATACATATGTATATGGTGATATGAAATCCTATAAAAAGTCTTCTTCTTCTTACGTCATTAAATATATAACGATAAATACTCCATTCCTTTTCATATACCTTAAAATTTTAATAGCACAGCATAAACCAATCAAGGCAAATGTTGCTTTCAAATATAGGGGATGAATGTATTTCACACTTTTACTGCAGAAAGTATTACTTGAAAAACGCAATATATGTCTTAACAATCTACACATCTCCATATATACTTGCTTTCATATATATATGTACATATGTAACTTCTATACACTTCCATACAAACAAGGAAGTTTGCCTTCAATCAAGTTTAATTATCCTTGAAAATTGCATGAAGAATTAACTGTGTTAACAATTTCGCTCGGTTGCTGCCGTCAATTTTAAACCCAAAACGCTAGCAGTGATTTGTGGGTTGCGTATACGCCACAGCGCACTCAAGCGCCAGCATTAGCCTTTGTGTGCGCACAACAATGACTTAGCTCATAAAGCAATATTGCACAAGCAACTTAGCGAAGCACAAACACACTCATATATAGAAGCTATACAACACCTTCATTGGCACTCTACCCTACATTGAGCATAAAAGCTTTTCGCTATCTGTGGAAAAAATGTCAAAAACTTTGAATTCATTGTTTGACACTTGTCAGAAGTAAAAATTAAAATTTGAAAGAGCCAAAACAAATTGCAATTAAGCAAAATATTAATTTTCGTTGAAATTACGCACGAGTACACGCACACGCACCGCATTCAATGACTTCGCTAATAAAACGCGTTATTCCCACATTGGATCGCATTTTGGTGCGACGCGCTGAGGCAGCTAACGTCACCAAAGGTGGCATCGTGCTCACCGAGAAGGGTGTGGAACGTATGGTGGAGGGTACTGTTGTGGCCGTCGGTCCCGGTTCGCGTAACCCGCAGAGCGGCAATTACATACCGATTGGCGTGAAAGAGGGCGATCGTGTGCTGCTGCCGAAATACGGTGGCACACGCGTCGACATGGAGGACCAGAAAGAGTATGTGCTCTATCGTGAAGCGGATATTTTGGCTAAATTGGAGTAGTCAACCTTTAGCTGGGGCGCGGCAGTTGAGCAACGGGAGAATATTTGTAATGCAAATTAATGAGCGATTTTAATTAACTTACTTTAATTTATGGAATAAAATAAATTTCTTTGTTCATATGAAGTGAAAGAGCGGGTGTGCTTCCTTTATTCGGTGCAGTCAGTGGTAGTCATAAGGTTATGTATGTGGGCGCAGTTTGTGATAAATTGAGTAGTTTGAAGTTTATTTAATATATTATTTTTTAAATTGGAGAAATCTAATCTGCATTATATTTATTCTTTGAGTACTAGTTATGAACGGCAGAAGACTATCTACTTCAAGTCAAGATGTGGCCCGTGGTTTATGTATTATATTGACTTTGACTACCTAAACCTTGTACTCGATAAAGCCCACGGCTCGAAATAATTTTCTGCGACGTATAATGGATTCACGAAGTCAGTTTTTTTATCCAACTCTTATCCCTCATTTGGTATTCGCTTTCAGGCTCAGAAATGTTACTAATCTACTTGATTAAAAAATAAAATTTTGTTATATTAAATAACTACAAAATAGAAGTAATTAAATTTACGTAGATGCAGTATATGTCACGTTGAACCATCTTTGGAAGAAACAGTGGATATGAGTGGTGGCTACTCCAAACGAGTTTAAATTCTTATAAAAACTAAAATAGAAAAACTTGTTTTGCCAATAGTAAAGGAAGGACCGACTTTATAGATCCAAAGGATTTTTCAAATAGAATGCTACAAAAGTAGACCGATAGGGACGACGAAACGACGCCATATTTTCCCCGCTCTTTTGACATTTATCTTCAGTAAGGTTTCCCATTTCATCATGGAAAGATATTTTACTACCGATATTCGGAGTCAGTGATCTCAACCTTACGAGCGCTACGCCCAATTTATGGTCGTCATAATCGTCCTGTCAGATCAACAATTTAGCGCCTAGTAGAATAATTTGAATTCACAGATACAGTACAAAATGTTACCATGCCAGCGCGACAAAGAAGTATCCGTAGTGTGGAGAATATTGCTGCCGGTAGCACATCAATTGAGAAAGGTCTCTCACACGTCGTTATCAAGCTGTGAACATTTCTGTAACGTCGTTGTGGCGTATTTTGCGAAAAGATCTTGGCCTACATTCTTACAAGATCAAATTAATGTAAGAACTGAAGCCGCTCGGCCACAAGAATCGTCGTATATTCGTGAATTGGGCTAAGCAAAAACTTGAAATCGATCCGGATTTTCATCGCAAAATCATCTTCAGTGATTAGGCTCTTTTCTGGCTCTTTGTGACACCATTAAATCCCGAAAAAATTACGATTTGGTGCGGTTTATGGGCCGTCGGCGTCATTGGTCCCAAACCGTTTTTAGTTTTATTTGGCGCTCTTATTGAAAACCCCTTTATATATATTCCCCACTCTGCCCATAACAGAATTTGTCGTTCCATTATTTTAGCTGTTGGTTTGAGCCAAAGTTCGCTTTGAAGTAGTAACAAATATAAATACAACTCTGTCAGCAAAGGGCGCCTTTGCAATCTCCAAAAACTTGCTGACAGGTCACACACAGATACTTATGGAGGCATATATTCATATGTATCTCCTAACTTTTTGCATTGAAAACTTCAAAATGGGCAAAGTTATTGCCCTTGCAGTTGACAAGTGCTTTCTTACTTTTATTCGGGCAGCTTGGGTAGCTTGTCAAGTCGAACTTTTTTCTCTGCATATACTTATGTTTCTACTAGAAGTCTATATATATATACGTATATACAGTTATGCGATTCACAAAGTAAAGAAAAAACACTTGAACTCTGACACACTTCACAAACTCACACGCACACTCGAGTGCCGCGATATGTGGCACTTGCTTGCTTGCTGCCGAGCTTGCAAATAGCTGAAGTCAAACGACAGCGCCGCCAACAAATTAAAAATGAATGCAAAGCCTAGGGCTTTGAGTGCAACAGTGGCACCAGTCGTCAGGTTCTTGTGCCGCTGAGAGGCAAGGCACGAGTATTTCTTCATACGGCACCCTCAAAGCTACAAATTATTTCTGTTGCTTTAGCATTTCGCATAGTTTGTCTTATTAACTGACATTTCAGTGTCTTTGCGCCGCACTCTACCGCGCTCCGCTCACACTGCCACTTTTACTTTTGTAGCAAGTAATTTTAGCTGAAATTGCTGTACTTTTGCGCGAAGTTGTCAACACCAGCGCGGCTTGCCACACGACACACCTCTCTTGTCTGCCAGCCAAAAATATTCGACTTGCCAAACAATTTGTTGTTATTGTTATTGTACTTGTACTTGTTACTATTACTATTAGCGTAATTGTTGTTGCTTGTTTTCTCGGTTTCTCTATTTCGATGCTATAAATTTGCATTTGTTGTCAGTTAGCGCGCCTGCAACGCAACGGTGTTGGCGCGGAAGTGTCAGCGGCAACGCAACCAAGAGTTTGAAGTGTCACTGTGTGGAAGTGGCGGCAGAAGTGGAAGTGACAATGACAGCCAGCACCACTGACAACAGCACAAGCACTGGCATTTGCACTCAAACTATGGTGAGACTAGAGAGACCTGCGAGTGGGTGGTGGTTGGTGCAGCTGTCAGCCGCTAAGAAGCAAGCATTGCGCTGAGTTATTCACTGAGTGGTACAATTCATGCCTCGAAGTGTATGTAAAAATAGCACACACATTTGTTTGTTACCTAACACCTCCGTACGCTGTACTTTTTGAGCACTCTAAGCAGCTCATTAGCTGCGTGCGGCACTGGTTGGTGCGGCTCTGAAATTGCGGCTTTCATTTTGAAGAAAAATAGAAGATGTATTTTTAAGCATTTAAAAAAGCTCTAGGGTAACATTTTCTCGCTAATGACAACGCTACCAACACGATTTTGTTATTACCAGTTCACATGGATGACCAAAAGTATGAGATTCAAGATGTTTCTTCTCCAAGCCCTGAATCGAAACGGGATTGTCCACATAAACCCCACTGTTAAAAGTCTAACGTTGTGATCGACAGTCCTAAAACGTGAAATGTCGCGACTCACGCGTGATCAGTAAAAAAGGGCCTCTACTTGGATCACCCGATTTTTAACATCGTATTGGACACCATAATGGAAAAAGCTACATACCTGCGAAATCAAAGGAATAAGCAGGGGTCTAAATAGACGGATAGAGGACCTACACCTTTGCTAACATGGCGAAAAAACATCGGCAAAATAATAGAAATACGTATCACCACCACATCAACACGGGGAACTTTTAAAAAATATTCAATTCCAATATGAAATCTCGCAGCCTCCGTCATCCAAAAGTCACAAACTGATATCTTCACAACGTTTGCCGCATTTTCTGGCCCATCACCGTCACTAACACGGACTTCAGGTCACACAAAAACCAAACAGCCTTGTGGGCCGTAATTCTCAAAAGAAAATGGGGCTGTCCCGTGCATCATCTGTGACGTGAATTAGATACAGTCAACCGGAACGCTATCGACTGAAATCCATAAGGCAGCCGAAGGAAAGACCGACGCGCTCTAACCTGGAAAAAAATTTGGACGACGAAATAAAATGTACGAAACGAAATGTTCAACTCTCTAAAGAAGTTATACATTGTGTAACCAATTGAGCCATAAAGTCCATATTTGATACATGAATTTATTTTCATCTTAACTATAGGAATTAATGCTTCTTCCCTGCATTAAAAAATGTTAGAAGGACTTTTTCACTCTGTCAACTCTTGAACAGTTTGTGAGATATGTACATGAAACTATTTGAGAGTGATGCCAAGCCCACTTTTCAAGTATAATTTAACTACAGATGCGACTCCTATCTATTTGTGATATTCTGTACAGAACTTTTTGCTTTATTTTTGAACCAGTTCTGGCACTTTATTAATATTTTTTTATTAAGGGGGGTAAGGTTTGTTTCGTCGAAAAAAGACCTTTTTTCATGATTTTTTTAGAAAAAATTATTGCTGTAGGTTTATTTTACTTATTATTATATGAAAGTACAACATTTGAAGGATACTTAAAAAAAGTTTTATCGAAAAATAGCGAGGAATAACGGATTTATCGTCGATCTCTGCAGGCACCTCGAAAAAAAGTTTTTGTGCGGTGACCAGCCTACAGCATCACTGGATCATCCGAAACCAAAAAATCAAAATGCTTTCTTTAGTTTATTAGTTTATCTTTCAATTAACGTCGAGTTTTTTTTAATTTTTCAATTTTTGGTACCATTTTAGACGGAAAAATCGACCTATTTGTTGTTGTAAAATTGTTAGTAATTAAAATTTTTGGAAAAACGCGACGTCATTCGAGAGCTATATATATGTAGAATATTTGTTCAAAATTTCAAAACGATCGATGCAGTAGTTTTTTCTGTAGGCTGGTCACCGACTTTAAAAATGACATATTTGGGAAAATCGATTCAAAGTTTTGTACACTCAGCGCAGGTAGCTGGAGGTACCGTTACTCAACCTGCTGTAACTTCGTTAGTTTTTCTCCGAATGACCTAAAACTTTAACACAATATTCTAGAGATGTTGATGGTTCAGAAAAAAATAAAAAAAATGAAAAAAGTTGTCAATCCTTTTAAAAGTCACTTTGTGACCGTGGAGACCAAAGGGACAAGTGCAAAATATGAAAAAAATTGCGAAATTAATCAAACTCTCGATTTGTTTTTGATTTCATGGAATTAATGTATCACACACAATTTCATTTTACACGAAAGCACCATTAAATTGTTGATAATTTTACAAATATATAAATAAACAGATATCTAGCTTGTGTCCATCAACAGACTATCTTTGATCTGCAAACGAGCTCGCTCCACCCCGGCATTAAACAAATTAACTCCCTTTGCTGTAGCCGGAGTAAGGGTTTCAACCTGCTCGATTTCACAACAGAATCAGTTAGATAAATGTGCCGTTGTGGCGATAATCAACAGCGCCACCACAACAATAGCAAATGTCACACTAATTGCCAACAAAACGGCAAATATTTAGCTATTCATGCTTTGTTACACCAACAACAACTCGTGGCTGGGTTTAATTGCGAGGGCAGCGCTTGTGTACGACATTTCGCGGGCCAAAAGCCACGCGGCAAGGCGAGTGCGACATTTTGAGCGCGAACGAACATTTCATATGGACATAACCGCAAAAGCAGCGAACAAAAGCCACGCACACACACTAATGCCACCGCGCTTTAGAAAAGAGACTGGGTGGGCGTGGGTTCGGGGGCGCCAAACAATAGTGGCTCAATTAAAACCACACGCCGGCGCTGAGTGAGCGCGTGCCTTCGCGCCTTTGCTTGCGCTACTAACTAATATTAATGTAAGCAGCGGCGCATTAAAGCAGTAAAGTGGATGAGCGGGCGGAAGCGCGAGCGCTGACAGCGAATGTGCTGCCAAACAAAACAAATCCTTTTATACCAGACACTTTTGGCGTGCTTTTATGGCTGCCACCAGCCAATTCGGCAGTGCATTAAGGGATCCAACAGCTGGTTCGCACTTTCCAAATTAGTACGCCGTTGAGTTTGTAGCCACACAGCAGCGTAGTAGAACTGCCAGTTCAAGTCGTAAAAATCAAAAAACTTATGGTCAGCACATGTTGGCAGCCATATAATTTTATATAGTCAGACACACTAACACACACACACATATGTGGCGCATTTGTTGTCGGCTTTACAAGTAATTTTCGGAGCTTATTAGTTGGCGCGCTGTTGTGTAGCAATGAGGTCGAGTCATATGAGCCTCGTATAGTTTAATTATGTCGAATTCCACTGTACGATAATAACAAAAACAATATGGTTTTGTTGTTTTCACCACTAACAAGCAATTTGCTGCTGCTATTCAATGCTTTCGAGTGCATAAAATTTGATGCCGTCACACCGCACCACCCACAACATTGGAATTTTGGTGCATACAAAGCGGTTGATATTAAAAATCAAACCCCAACCGAATTTGTTGTAGCCCATGTTTGAGTTGCGGTTTTTAGGCACAGGCTGCAAGCTGTGGCACTTCCGCTCATTAGCTATTGGTATTTGTATGGCAACGTTTTGGTTTCTAAAGGTTTCTAAATTAAATTTATATTTTTATGGCAGGTATACATATAGTATAATAGAAAGTAGATCGGAAACCGCTGTTCGCGTACCAAACATATTCTGCTTCTACGTTTTTAGCCATGGGGACCTGGAGATTATTTCGTTGGTTTATATACTTAAATATCGACAAAAACTCGAGTTTATTATAAATGTTGGTGTTTACTAACAATTTTCTGAAACACTCCTTTTTATGTTTATAGAGATATCACATTGTTTTTGAAACAAGGTTTTATTTCGGGTTTTAAAGGTTTTTTATTTGTGCGACGAGGGTTCTTTATTGTTATCTGTTTTATTTTATTTTTGTTTTTTTATTCCATACAATTATTTTACTTTATTAATAGCCACACAAAGTTGAAAGTCGAACAACCCCTGTCGCACGAAAACGTACGACATGGCAGGCAACGTTTTAAGAAGGTTGCTTTCGTAAATGGGTGAAATCGGATCACTGCCACGCCCACAAACCGACCGGCGATAACCGAAAAACTATAAAGAGCTAAATAAAGCTTCAAAAATAAAGGTCAAAAACCAGATTTCAACAACACTCGGTTCGTAATATTGCCTTGGTATTCAAATGCCAAATTTTGAAAATGGGAGACATCGGTTCCCAACCACGCCTAATTTCCTGCTGCCACAATTTTGAAGTCCATCTGATTTGTTCACTTAGCAATCTATAACTTAAGCACCAGTGAAGATATCGGAACAAAAGTTTGGGTAAATATTCTTCCCATCACCGAAATCGGACTATAAAATTTCATGGCCCCAGTTACCGAACATGAGAACCTCAGTGGTTATGACCTATTTTTTTAACGAAAATATGCTTAAATCTCTCAGGTATTCTAAAGAAGATCTGACGTTTCTCTGTGCCAAAAGGACAAAATCGGGTCAATACTTCCTTTAGCCCCCATATATGTACCTAATGGGCTTTATACCGTATATATCGGTTAATATGTGAGATATCTCAGCAAAATTAAACAAAGATATATAATTTTGAATATAATTTAAGTGGATATGAGGAAAAACGGTCAAGGGATTACCCCACCCCCCATATACTATATATAGTGATTCTTGTTATTCTAGTGGATTTTATACCGAATAATTTATGCCGAATTTTAATAACAAAATAAATAACTTTCAAGAGTATAAAATGTTCGGTTACACCCAAACTTAGTTTCGCACTTTTGAATAGTCCGACATATAAACCATATACCTATAAAAATTAAGTTATAATTATATAATAAATACACCTCGTATATGTTCAAAAAACAACGGGAATTTTCGTTTCTTGAAACAAATTTTTATACATTCGTCTATATAAATATTGTCGCCTTTAAAATAGTCCCCATTCGATAATATGCAGTAATGCCAGCGCTTCTATCAATCATCGAAACACTTTTCAAACTCGATTTTTGATATAGCCTTTAGCTCTTTCTGCGATTCCGCATATGCTAGCGATGGACCTTTAAGATTATCTTTATTTTTTGAAATTGGAAAAACTCACACGTAGTCTTGTCTGGCGAATATGGAGGCTAGGGAATCGTTATAGTATTGTGTTTAGCCAAGAATTCTCGAAAAATCTACGAAGTGTGAGCTTTTAACAAATGAAACACGTCTCATCTTAGCGTCTGTTTCAAATAAAGTAAGCAATGAAAATGTTGACAATTGGATTCTATAAACCCGCGAAATTTCACATTTTAAGATTCCCGTTATTTTTTGAACACATCTTGTATAGCACAGAGTTTCTTAAGCAATCCTTAAATATTAACGTCCAGCAATATTTGAGAGTGTAACGTTTGTCATTTTTATATGATTTAAGATAAGAGTTTTCTTGGACTGAAGAAAAATCTGTTTAATGTGCAGTTTTCATGGTGTCAAATTTAATGACACTCACAGTCAAAATGTAGAAAACTATTGCAATTTAATTGAATTTAAATATAAAATTGATATGTGTCAATTCAAATAAGCAATCTAGTGAAAACGCATAAATTCAAGCTATATACCGCTTAACTAACAACTGTTAATTTAAGTGACTTTTGATGTCATTCAATTTGGCATAGTATAAAGAGCGCTTATGCTGGAAATAGTAATACAAAAGACCACACAACAAGATAAGTCTTCTCTTCTTAAAAGCAAAAACACCACAGTCAAGCTACACATCCACACCAACATTTATACGTCAATTGTGCTCAACATCCGCTACACCAGCCACGCCCTAAATCTGTTAGTTTTACAAACGCCGTCGAATTTTAGTTGTCGCTCCATTGTTTGCTTTGTTATTTATTGTGCATTTAGCGCTTGTCTATTTCCACCATTGTTCTAATGATCTATAAACAGCACCAAACAGCCAAAAGCACAATAGAAAGCTACACATTTCTTCTTCTTCTTTGTTAACTTGCCACCAACAACTAAACTGGCTAGCTAGCTATTATCCTGTGGCATTCAAAGGAAGCGTGGCGTTGCGAAATCCTCAGCTACAATAAAGGCAAAAGCGTATTGCAGATGATTTGATTTATTTCTTCACATGAAAATTTATTGACTGGCTACGCTCGAAAATAGTACACAAAATCTGTATATGTATACGAGTATGTATAGCATATATAGGACCACAACAATGGGATAACTTTGGTAGGCAAACCATATTCAATATAAAATGGTGTGAGAGTTTGAGTATCACTATGTGAGTTTTTGTGCTAGTAGTGCCTGAATATTATACCATAAATATTTACTTAACTAATTGCCTAATTAATATCCTTTACGGTTTAACACAATTTACACAAAAACTACCGTTGTTTTTGCTCTGATGTGCGTGTCTGCTTGTGATTTTGATTTATTTGGTTGTGAGAATCACTTGCGTCAGTCCAAAAGCGTTTGAGTTACACGAAGGAAAACTCAAATTAGTTTTTCGATGATTTCTATTAAATGGGTGTATGGCATGGGAGAGTAAATTTTGTGGCAAAGTATAATTATATTTGAGGTAACAATGGAAAACAGTTTGCTTGTTTTGTTTGTAAATTGCTTTTGGTAATTTTCATTTACTAGCTGTGAATTTGAGTTATGGGTTAATTTATAGGATTAATGACTTACGCTCTTATTTATTGGGGGTTTTTGTGGAATGTTTTTCACTTGTAATGTGTTTGCCATTCTTGAATATTTTAATCCTTATAAATGCTTGGTTATTTATAATATTTTGAACGCGAAACGTCTTACGGGTTCTACATTTTTCACGAAAAACTCTCTTTACCAACTTACAAGCATACGAACAGTTCCAGTTTTTTTTACTAGTTGCTAGCTAAGGTCTTTTTTTTTTTTTTTATTAACCCAAACGATTACCCTCCTCCCGCCCAACCGACGCGTGGGGCGCAGTCCGCATACGAGCGGAATTTACCGAATCTAGAAAGGCAAGAGATTTTTAAGCGTCCGGTTCTCAAACTGCTCAGCTACAGAAAGAAACAAAATAGTTTTTTTGATGCTAAATATCGAGTCAGATGGATCAAATGTGCTGGAATGCGAATTAAAATCATGACATATTCGGCGGAATGGTTCATTTAACTCAAAATTTGTTCTAGAAGATTTTAGAAATAATGGTCTAAACTGCCTGGATGAACGCAATGGGACATTAAACTTATTATCAGACAAAAGGAATGAACTACAAGCTAAACCATTCAGAAGTTTTACTAGGAATATTATACCTAGCATTTCTCTGCGACTAGTGAGTGTGGGAAGATTTATAAGTTTTAAACGACTAGTATACGGGGGAAGATTCAATCTTGAATCCCAATGTAAGTGGCCTAAAGCAAAAAGTAAACAAATTTTTTGAACGGACTCAAGCTTATCAGAATGGGTATGGTAACTAGGATTCCATACCACAGAACCATACTCCAATATAGGCCTTACCAATGTTGAAAAAAGAATTTTAGTAATATACGGATCACTAAATTCTTTAGACCGATTTCCAAAAAGAGCACCTTTAGCTTTTAAGACAATTGAATTTACATGAGAATTAAAATTTAGTTTAGGGTCCATAGTAACTCCTAAATCAATAAAGCTAAAAACTTGCTCTAAACTGAAGTTATTTATTACATAGGGAGAAAGATCAACAGTTCTACGGGAAAAGCACATCATTTTACATTTTTTAAGATTCAGTGGCATATCATTTTTGTGACACCAAGTAACTAAATTATTTAAATCCGATTGCAACTCAGTCCTTTCGTTATGAGAAGTATATGATTTAAAAAGTTTTACATTATCCGCAAGTAATAAAATTTCTGAAAACTTAATTACAGAAGGTTATCATTGATGAACAACAAGAACAGAATCGGGACGAGATGACTACCCTGTGGAACCCCTGAAGTGACACTAATTGAATCGGATAATGTATTATTAAATAAAACTTGTTGTTTTCTGTTAGTAAGATATGAGGATACCCATTCAAGAAGTCTTGGTTGAAAACCAAGAAGATCCAGTTTTTGCAAAAGAATTGAGTGGTTTACTCTATCGAATGCTTTACTAAAGTCAGTATATATAACATCAATATTCTTATTATCCCTAAAACCCATTGACACATGGTTTACAAATTCAAGCAAGTTTGTTACTGTAGATTTCCCTTTACAAAATCCATGCTGAGAAAATGAAATTAAAGGAGAGATTAAGAAAGTTATTTGGTCAGTGACAATAGCTTCAAAAAGTTTGGGTATAGCTGACATTTTAGCTATCCCAACAGATGATCTAACTCCACTTTTATGCAAAGGTAATATAAAAGAGTTTTTCCACATTGACGGAAAAATTATAAACCCACCCCTTTTTAGAATAACTGAGTAAAAATTTTACTGTAAATATGTTTAATATTCATTTATACCCATAGAGTTAAATATTTCGATACATTCTAATTCCAAGAAAGATGCTTACAAAACGCTTTAAAGCCAGTGAATGCTTCGTTGCATTTTTAATTAAACATAATTTCTTTCTTAATGCCTTACTTACACAAAATAAATTAATAAATGCACACTTTTTCCATACAAACCAATCTACAGCCTTTTTTCTTTGCGCAAGTTTTTATGTCCTCCAGCCACAAAACACGTATGAGTAATATTTTGGCCTGAAGCTTTACCACACAAAGCACAAAGCAAAAGCCTCTCAATATTATCAAATGCAAAAGTTCTGTACACATACATAGAATTAATACAAGCAAACAGGGTGGTCCATAAAAAAGGTTGATAAACTGTTATTTTGACAGTAAATTCACTGTCACATAATTGACAGATTTCTGACTAACATATCGCTGTAAAGGAACTTAACTACAAATTCAAGGTTATGTAGTCCAAATAGAGCGACGCTTTGAGATAATTGAACATATTTTTTAACTTAACTTAGACTTAGAAAAACTAAAATTTCATATTGGAGGAGCTTATAAGCTCTCAGACTGCGAATAATGCTACACAACGATTTTTAGAGCACCAACCTAAAAATGCAATTAAGGCAGTAGTCTGCTTTAGAAGCCGAAAAAAGCGTTTTTTAGCAATTTTTTTTTTAAAGGGAAGGAAATGATTGCGGTATACGGAATTTTAAGACGATAGTGTACTATATTAAAGGCTTAAAAAACAATATTTATTATTAAAAAATATTGAAATTTTTTCAAAGTTGTAAGTTATTTTCTGGAGCGCCTGGAGTCTGCACTTGTAAATCGGTGCCGGTGATGGAGGCGCATCTGAAACAGTCGAACCAAATTTTTTTTTAAATTTTTATACGCTTCTTTTCTTTATGAACTAAAAAAATACCGAAGAAGTTATAAAATTCCAAATTTTTTCGAAGTTTGAAGAAAAATTCACTTTTTTAAGAAAAAAAAATTGACTTTTAGTTGCAAAACAAGTAGTTTAAATAATACTTTTGTCCAACTTCAACTACTTTTGTCTAGTTCAAATAGAAGATAGTTTAATACTGAATAACTTAGATCACTTTGGTTTTTTTCGATCGGACATATATTCTTTTTGCTATCGCCGGCATCGTTTTCTAACACTTGTGAAAATGAAAACTCGAGAAAACGCGCTTTAAAGTTTTCAGTCCAAAAAATATATATCACACCTGCTCGACGCTCGGCCACTAAAACAGTTCCAGCTTCGAAAATATGTCGAATTGGCCTCTGGAATTTTAAAGACATAATCTTGGATAGTCTTGCAAGAGATTTAAATAAAACAAAAAAATCGATTTTTTTAAGCCTGTAAAGCAGATTACTGCCTTAAAACTTTTTGCCGGGCCAATATATGCTAAAGATAAACGAGTAACCTGCAAATTTTCCCGATTTCTTAAACAAATATTTAAAAATTTAGGAGGGAAGTAGGTCAATAAGTCCACCGAGGCACCAAAACCAGTGGAAACCTTCTTCTTTCCAAAACTAAAGGAATGTTTTCTTAACATTTTCAAAGATATAAAGAAAAATTCAATCGGGTTTTTCCTTAATTATCTTTAAATATTAAAAATTATGAACCACCCTGTATATTGAGATATTTTCATGTTAGAGAAAGGTGAAAGGTAAAGGTGCAAGTTATGTGAACCCAAATAATTCTATACACAACTGTATGCTCAAATTCTTAATACATATACTCGTATAAATATGCTTCATATGCTTGAAACAAACTAAATGGTGGCAACGCCTCCACCGAAACAAAGCACCGTAACAAGCATGAAAATTGGAGTTGACATACAAAAACAATAAAAGGAAACAAACGTAGAAGCTAATAAATATAGAGAAATGTACGAGCGTTCAAATACCATGGCTGTTGCTGTCAGATAACAGTTAATAACTGTACATACACGGTTGTTTAAGTGTGTGTGTGCATAGGACACGCACGCCCCATTCAACACACTTATGACTTTTCTAAGTTTCATTTACAGCGCTCGGTCTTCCTTGCTGTTATCCAAGCTCATCAGTGCTGCCATTGTTTTGCACAAGAGTGCGTGCTATATTGAGTTGGTTTTGTTTTTGTTATCTGCCGCATGCAAATGTCGTTGTTTTCAAATGTATAATTGTGTTAGTGTTGTTACGTGCTCAGAGGCGACTTTAATTGGTTTTCATTCTACTACTGGGTACATTGGATTTGTTTCATGAGAAATGGAGCTGGCAAGTGAAGGATATAATTTAGGGTGCCTTTTGCTGGTGGTTTAACTTGATTGCATATATAACAGAACAGTTACATACTTACTTCTGAAGCTTGAGATTCCAATTTGAAGACCCTCTTCATATTTAAGAAAAAAATATTCTTGACCTACAGCTCCAAGCTTTTCTGTGGTAAAGCCGAAGATGGCACTTCAACTGAAATCTGGAATCCCTGAGTGTTAATGGAAACCATTTTCTCTTACTGAAGGTTTCTGGAATCCCTGAGTGTCAATATGAAACCATTTTCTGTTACTGAGGGTTTCTGAAATCCCTGAGTATTAATAGGAAACCATTTTTTGTTACTGAGAGTTTCTGAAATCCCTGAGTATTACTAGGAAACCATTTTTTGTTACTGAGGGTTTCTGAAATCCCTGAGTATTAATAGGAAACCATTTTTTGTTACTGAGAGTTTCTGAAATCCCTGAGTATTAATAGGAAACCATTTTCTGTTACTGAGAGTTTCTGGAATTCCCGAATGTTAATAGGAAACAATTTTCTGTTACTGAGAGTTTCCGGGATCCGCGAGTGTTAATAGGAAACCATTTTCTGTTGCTGAAGGTAGAGTAAGTAGGATACCATTTTCTGTTACTGAGGGTTTCTGGAATCCCTGAGTGTTAATAGGAAACCATTTTCTGTTACTGAGGGTTTTGGGTATCCCTGAGTGTTAATAGGAAACCATTTGCTGTTGCTGAGGGTTTCCGGAATCCCTGAGTGTTAATAAGAAACCATTTTACTTATTACTGAGAGTTTCTGGAATCCCTGATTAACACTCAGGAAACCATTTTCTGTTACTAAAGGTTTCTGTAGGCCCTGAGTGTTAATAGGAATCCATTTTCTGTTACTGAGGGTTTCCAGAACACCTGACTACTAATAGCAAACCATTTTCTGTTATTAAATGAAAAGCCGAAGCTCGCCCTGGGACAGATTAAAACCATATCTGCAATGACTTAAGTCGACTTAATTGAAGTTACCCTTTGATGTGTTAAATTTTCGGTGAATCTTTTGTCGTTTTATTTGTGGTAAATTCTCGTTTCAGATTGTTAGTTCACACGCAAAATAAAGAAAGAAGTTTTTCAAAATATCTCAAAATCCCATCGATCTAAGTCACCTTAACTTAGAGCCAATGATATCTCTACCATTACTATAAAAAAATATTCATTTATATATAGAATTACTACTGTTATAAAAGCTGGTGCAACCTGTGGTTTATCGTCGCTTTTCAGGCGCATCCCCTTACAATACCCCCAATATGAACGCCATAAAACTTATTTACACTCAAACATATGCTGCAGCTTTGCATATTGTAAGGATTTCATTTGAAGTAGCACAAAGAAGTGCTAACAATATGTTTTTGTTGTCATTAATATTACCACATTTCTCAGAGCAAGCTTAAACGCCTAAAGCTATGCTGTTAAATTGCGTATGCAAACTACCGTTTGTCTATTTATCCAAGAAACACAACATTGTGCGGTACTCGGTACACGGCCAACCTTCGTACACAAACACAAAAACCCAACCATCAAATTTAATGCGGCTCCAACACCACGCAATAACAACAAATGGGACCACAGGCAGCCACACACATTGTGGCATATTTGCATTGCTGCCATTGAAGGCCAGCGTCCATTGTGTGTCTATATCAAAGTGGGTGTGTATGCGTGTCTGTGAGTACGAAGGCCGCATTAATGCCACTTACGACACAGCTATCATTGTTCGGCATTTGGTCTCACTGCCTGGCGCCTACAAGTATGCTACTTATTATTGTTGTTAATGTCAGGGAGTATTATGTGACCACACAGTTGGTCTTACGTTTGCAACGGTTTAAATATTTTAGCAGTTTAGCACCTTGTGTCGGCCAGCACTTTACTCCAACAACAACAACAATAACAAGAGCATACTTGTTCATTAAACATTTCCTGCTTTCATGCGCCCCATTTGCAAGCCTCTTGTTGTGTGCGTTTTAAATATTTAAGCGCGTCTTCTATTTGTTTTTCCTCGTTTCAATGTGTCCGTTATCAAGACTTATTTGCTCTCTTTTTGTGTAAACTTCTTTATCTTCAAAAGTTGTTTGTTTCTTTTGTTGTTCTAACATTTACAATATGTTTTTTTGTTGTGGATTTCTTCGGCGTAATCGGATTTTGTATTCAAATGACGGCTTTTTGCGTTGGTGGCGATAAAAATTAATTCAAGACAGATTGCGTTGCAAACGTTTGGCATAATTTGCGATAAGTTTGTTAAGGATTTTATTTGCATTTCAATATATTTGGCATAAAGTCCACTAGAATAAAGAGAATCATCATATATATTGTCTACAACATCCGTTTTCCAATAGATGTCTCTAGGGTCAAGCACTGGTCGATTAAATCGTTTTATATCGATCTTGGACATTTGTGTCAACATTAACCCAACAAAATATTTGTAGAGATCTGTTTGCATCCCAAACTTATTCTTAACTGAAAATGTCACTTTTTGAGCCGAATTCTCGACATTTGCGGGAAATTTTGCTTTTCTTTTTTAATTCCAAGAAAAATGCGGCTAAGGCTCATCGAATGCTTTCGGATACGTACGGTGAAGCTGTCCTAAGTGAAAAAACAAGTCGCGAATGCTTTCAACGTTTTAAGAATGGTGTTTATGAAGTCGAAGACCGGCATGGTGGTGGAAGGTTATGGGTGGTTATGAGCTCCTAAGCCAAGTGAAACCATCACAGGAGATCGATACCGAACGCAATTGATGCGTTTGAGCCGAGCACTAAAAGAAAAACGGCCACAGTACGAGGAAAGACACGATAAAGTCATTCTCCAGCATGACAATGCTCGGCCTGACGTCGCAAAGGTGGTCAAAAAATTTGGAAACGCTGAAATGGGAGAACTTACCCCACCCGCCATATTCTCCAGACGTTGCTCCATCTGACTACCACTTATTCCGATCGATGGCACGCGGTCTAGCTAACGAGCACTTCAGTTCTTATGAAGAAGTCAAAAATAGGATTGATACTTGGATCGACTCGAAAGATGAGGAGTTCTTTCGTCACGGAATACGTATGCTGCCAGAAAGATGGTCAAAAGTAGTAGCTAGCGACGGCCAATATTTTGAATAATATTTTTGTCACCGTTTTTATACAATAAAGACTTAATTTACACAAAAAACAAAAAGTTGTAGACCATAGTATATGAGGGCTGGGGTAATTCCTACATATAGGACTATATGCTCACATAATTTTGCTAAGATAATTCATATATTAACCGATATATGCGGAATAAAGCCCACCGTATTTTTAAAAACCTATAATTAGGTATATGGGAGGTTGGGGAAATTATGACTCGATTTTAATTTTTAAAAATTTCTTCTGAATTACATTAAAATATCTGGGAGATTTACCGATAGTTTCGATGAAGAACTACTCTTAGACAATGAGTTCTTCATGTTGAAAAGTTATAGTCCGAGTTCGACAATTTTTCCACAAGTGATGCCACAGATGATATACAGTATTTGTGTAAAGTTTTATTTCGATAACTTCATTGGTTCCTAATGTATATATTATAAAATGAACGAATCAGATGGATTTCGAAATAGAGCTATATGGGAAATATGCGTGGTTGTGAACCGATTTTACCCATTTTTCATCCGTGTCATTAGGATGTAAATAAAATATTATTTACCGAATTTCATTGAAATCGATCGAGTAGTTTCTAAGATATGGTTTTTGACCCATAAGTGGGCGACTCCACGCTCGTGTGAACAAAACTATAAAACTCTCTTAGCAACTTTGTTGCGAGAGTATAAAAACAACATTCACATATTTTTATACCCTCGCAAAGTGTTACAGACAGTCAAGCCCCCATATGGAGAATCGAAGAACTTCAGCTCTTATGTCTAATATTTTACGAATAATATTTGTAAGTTTGTAAGATATATAAATAAAATTTCGGGTCTACCTACTCCAGGTCCAGTGCCAGAGGTTTAATACTTCCTCTAGTCTCCATATAGTTTATTTAATAAATTCCCAATCATAATTTAGAGCCGGAAGTTGATTTAAGTCCTTGCTTGTTAAAAATATATATTTAACTATCAACTAAAGTATATAATTTATTTAATATAAAAAATACAAAAATCATAAATCCTCATTTAAGTTGTTGACATTTTCATGATTTTGTGTAATCCCCTATTGGATTATGCTAAACGAATTTTTCAAATCAGAAATATCTCTAGCAAATTTAGACACATACTCAAGAGATTGCACAAAGTAACTGCATTCTGCACTGAAATCACACAAATATTTATGATTATTTATGCTGAAGGTTGAATAAGCAGCAAATCACAGCTTTGCACGCGGCATTGAAATGTAAATGCAACAACACACAAACACTAACATACATACATACATAACATCAATACAAAGTGTATGCTATATACGCATCAAAAATATATGTATTTATATGCTTTTTATGTGCTTTCTAATCAGTCTCTCAATGTGAATATGATAGCTCATTCCCAAAGGCATCGACTACACAAACGCACAGAATATCGCAGGGAGATTTCCCAGAGATGCAAAATGAAAATGTGTTGAGTTGAGTTGGTGAGTAAGTACGCTAGAAGTGAATTGATTTTAGTGTATGTGTTTGCATCTTGTTTTGCTGATTGAATGTGCAAGAAAAGTAACAACTGTCAAAATGAACTAGTTTCGAGTGAAAGGAATAAAGAAGAAAGCTGTCGCACACAAAAACGGGATATTATGGTTTATAGATAGTATTATATGCTTTTATTATTCAGTTTACGCAATTAAATCGAAACATATAACAAAATCTATTTCACCCAAAAAGGGTACAATCTATATCTCTAAGAAAGAGACAAAAAATAATATTAATAACAATAAAGTCCGATACTTCTCTAAGCAGGTGTCTGTAAGTAAGAACAACGCTACCACGTTGTTTTATTCTACGGGTCCAACAAGCCTACGATGAATAAGCCTTACAGCAGATACCACCAACGGCAGTCTCAGTCACCTCTTACGCCGATGATTGTACGATAATGGCTTTGAACAATGGAATCGATGACATGTGTTCGAAAGTGAATGCCTAATTCCTCAACTTTTCTCGCTTCTTTACTGCTAAGAGAATAACAATCTCCACTAATAAATCTACAGCGATCACATTTATCAATTGGAGTACAGTCTAGACCATAACATTTCTGTTGATGGCATTCAAATTCAGACCGTAAACAACCTCAAAATGTTGAATGTTACGCGGAAACCTGTTCTCTTTCACTTCACATACGACTGCGAGGGGTATAAGGTACAAGGAACAGAGACGCAACAAGATCCTCAAGTCGCTAGCCAGCAGCACATGGGGTAAAGCCAAGAAATGTTGTAGGCATCTTACCAGGCTATCGTCCGACCGGTCATAAACTAAGCCGCCCCTATGTGATCGCATGGGTGCAGTAGGACGCAGCTAGAGAAGCTTCAGACTTGTCAATATACCGCTCTCCGGACAGCTACAGGTTATCTCTTAATGTCTAAGGTCGAATACCTACACAATGAGGCCCATATGCTACCTGTGAAGTTAATTTTGAAATGCTGTACAAACAACTTTCTGCTGAGATGTTTTCGCAGACACCATCCCTGCAATCCAGCAGTAAGAGTATCTTCCTGAAATACCTCGACGATAGTTCAGTAAAACTATACTGACCGGACTTCGGATGCGACATATTTTCGACAAGCACTGAACTCCATTCATAGGGAAGCTATTAACACCTTCATCGGCTCCCTCCACGTAAATGGCGTACTGGGAGCTAACTCGTCACCTCTTGCAGAGAGCGAGCTCGAGTTGCCTCCCGAAACTACAGTGACCTTCGCGAAACCTCGTTCTGAATACTGTAGCAAATTAAACTCCTACCTATCGAGATTGAACCCCGACATACCCTACAAGCAAAGAGTCCCCATTGACTTGACATTAACACCAATTTGCATTTTCACTTAACTAAAACCACTCTCCTTTGGTCCGACTCTGTCGAAAAATCACGTTTCCTGGACCTCTCGCTAGTTGACTTTGATGACAATTGAGTTAGGTTTGCCAGTTCAGGCAGGTTTGGGTAACCGCTATAACGACAACAATCAGTCCATGTGTAGAAGAACAGAACACCGACGTAATACCAAAGCCAGTATCAGCTCACTCGTCTCAGATTTTTCAATATTTTTCTATTCACGAATACTCTAAACCCCACATGGAAATTGGTCTGAAATGCTCTACAATTATAAATTTGAAAGTTTTGAACTGAATTTTCAGGCTAGCAAGTTTCTTCTTTGTATAAATAAGACAGTCTCTGACGCGAGAGTGCTTGTTTTATAAAATTTCTTGAACCTTTGGATATCTGAACCCTCAAAAGAAAGAATGTTATAACATACATAATTAGCCCTTCAACAGTACAACATTTGTGTATTAAAATAACTTAACCCAATACTATGCTTTTTGATATCAAATAAAATTTTGTGCATTTCCCTTTCTCTTTTCTATAGTAATTTTGAGCGTCAAGTTCTGAACTATCAGTTAATTAAAAAAATCAACGGATTTTGAACAATTTCTTCAAAATAACTAAAATAGACATCAATACCTCAAGTCAACTTAAGCGCTTTTAACATATTCATATAATAATTTCCAATTTCCCAGTGGACGGTGGCAAGACACATATTCAAAATGGAAATATTGTGTGCTTTTATGGACACACATATTTATTTGCATAAAAATTGAAAATAAATCATTCATTGTCCTTCAGATACTTTTTTATGGCCGACAGCGTGATTACTAGTCCATTTCGCACCAGCAGAAGCAAAAGAGCCTGAAGTGTCAGCAACACAAAATTGTATACAAACAAATATTGGATTTCCAAGCGTGATTTTGTGTTGGTTTTATGATACTACTATATATGCAGGAATATTTTTAGTTAGACCTACATGCATGCCATATATGTATCTGTGTTTATATTATATACCCTAGTCAGTGTTTGCTTGCCATGAAATGTCACAAATTTGTTGATCTTGCAAGTATTTGTAACTATTTTTATTTTCTCCATAATTTTGTTTTTGTTTTGTTTTTTCTGGTCTGTTTTGTGTTTACTCTGTTTGTTTGTCCACTTTAGCGTCAAAGTTAAAACTTTAAAATAAATATACAAAGTGAAAATAAACCAATGTGACACTTTGACATCTGTCAAAATATACAGCTATACAGTGTGACAACTACAACTACCGTAAAGACAGAACAGCAACAATCTCGACTAAAAACTGTACGAAGAACAAGAGAACAGCGCTAGAATTGAGTCATAAAGTGCGAACAAAGGAAGCAGCTGTCACTTTTACTCGTGTATTTTTCGTTGATAAATTTTGTGTGAAAGCCAATTTATATGCACTCCCTAATATATATGTCACTATATTGTATACTTTTACTATACTCGTATATATAAAAGAAACTACAAATTTTCTATAATACCTTCCCAATCGCCATAAGACGACACGCTGTGCCACATGCAACACTTCCTTTGAATTTACGACTTTCTTGGCGTGAGTGTCAACCGCCATGAAGTATGCTATAAAAATTGAAAATAAACTTACAACAAATAGTATTATTTAACGGAAAATGGAAAAAGCGAGGAAGAGAGGTTAGTAAAACAGAGATGTTAGTAGAACAACCGTGTGTCTGGGGAGGTTAAAAGCGTGTGATGTTATAAAAATAATGTTAATGATAATCGTTGTGTCACATGGGAGTGAAGTATACGGTAATATAACTTAAATGTGTGTAAAATTCCAGTAGCTTACGACCTGCTAAACGATAAATTGAGTTGTTGAGGGTAAAAATGCAATATATTCGCTCATTTTCACCACCTAGCTATAATATATCCAAGAATATACGCTCACTAAGATATCTTATATATTAACCATTATAAAGCTGAAGAGGGAAACGAGACGGATTTGTAGACAAAGAAAGAAAGGGTCCGAAATGCGCGACAGAGGTTTCAAGAGCATACTCAGGTGGAGACCAAGGTGGTAATCTGGTAACCGATGTCCAGGGCATACTGGGATTATGGAGGGAACACTTCTCCGACCTGCTGAATGGACGTGAACGTACAACAGGCGAACCCGATTCCCCAATCAATGACGATAGAAGATATGTATGTTACATTGCCCGACCAAGAAGAAATTCGAATAACAATAACACGCTTGAAGAACAACAAAGCGGCGGAGGCCGATACATTACCGGCCGTGCCATCATATATGGCGGTGAAGAACTGATAAGGTGCATGCATCAGCTTCTTTGCAGAATATGGTCGGAAGAAAGTATGCCTGACTATTGGAATCTAAGGGTGCTCTACCCAATCCATAAAAGGGAGATCCCACAGTCTAGTGTCAATTACCGTGGGTTAAGCCTCCTAAATATCGCCTATAAGGTTCTATCGAGCGTACTGTGTGAAAGACTAAAGTCCACCGTCAACAAATTGATTGTACCTTATCAGTGTGGCTTTAGACCTGTGAAAAGAGGATCGACACACACAACCTTTGCAAGATTTATGGTCCTCAGAACCTTGGCAACGGCGAAAACCGCAGACGATGGAACGATGAGCTGAACGAGTTATATGACGATATTGACATAATTCAGCGAATAAAAAGACAGCGGCTACGTTGGCTAGATCATGTTGTCGGCATGGACGAAAACACTCCAGTTCTGCAAGTGTTCGATGCAGTACCCGCCGGAGGAAGCCGGGGAAGGGGAAGGCCTCCACTCCGTTGGAAGGACCACGTGGAGAGCAATCTGGTTACACTTAGGATCTCCAACTGGCACCGAACTGCGAGGGAAAGAGAGGAGTGGCAAGCTATCATCGATTCGACTATAACCGGTTAAACGGTTTCCACGTCAATCACATACATACATATGTATATGGTATAAAGCGGATTTTTAAATGTACCATCTCTTCTATAAAATTAATTTCTTTAAATAGTAAACCCACTTTTAGTACTTTTCAACAAAACTTTTATGTAAGTGGGCGTGGTTATTATCTGATTTCAGCTATTTCCTTATTATATGAGGAAGTACTTAAGAAAAATTATTCCAGTAAGTCGTCTTATACTCTGCGTATAAAAATGCTTTAAAGCCATTAAATTATAAAAATATCGAACAACCAAATGAGAGGAATACATTTTCACTTTCGAATTACACAAGCCAGCTTCCACTGCATTTCTTCGCTTTGACGACCACTAGCGCTACAACAACATTTCATTCACTGCTTGATTTCATATTCCCGCTCCCAACCCCATTTCACTAATGCCACCCTGTATTTTCACACTCAATTACAAATAGCAAATAACTGTTTCTTTTGACTGCAAAGGCGCCATTGAGAAGAGTTGCATTCAAAAGAAGATTTCTTATTGCTTGGAATGCTTTTGTACTCACGTTCTTATGTATGATTGTGTGCAGTCAGTTTACACATTGTGTAGTTGTGTGTGTAAGCGCAAATTGAAGTGAAAACTGTTGCTTTGATGGTGGTAAGGAAGTATCGTAAAACATAAACAATGCAGCAGTAAGGGAAAACAACAATTCCATGGAAAACTACCGTTAACGAGAATTTCAGAGTCGCTTCAGCGAAAAATATATTGATACGTAACCCCACAAAGAGCTTAGATAATAAAGTTTCTGTATGCAGCTAACAATTTATTTTCGAATTTAGCAATTTAAAGGCAACGCTTTAAAAAAAAATTAATATTTCCGTAAAAATTCGAAAATAAGTGAGTTCGGGCAGTATATAACCTATGCAAATTCATACGGATTTCGCATGTAATTATACTCTCGCAACAAAGTCTAAGCAACTTTGTTGCTAAGAGAGTATTATAGTTTTGTTCATATAACGGTTGTTTGTAATACCCAAAATTAAACGAGTTGGATGTAGGGTTATATATACCAAAGTGATCAGGGTGAAGAGTGGAGTTCAAATCCGGATGTCTGTCTGTCCGTCCGTCCGTCTGTGCAAGCTGTAACTTGAGTAAAAATTAAGATTTCTTGATAAAACTTGGCACACTTGTTTCTTGGTACCATAGGAAGGTTGCTTTCGAAGATGGGCAAAAACGACGCCACGCCCACAAAATAGCGAAAACCGAAAACACATAAAGTGCCATAGCTAAGCCATAAATAAAGCTATGGAAATAAAATTTGGTACAAAGGATCGCACTATGAAGGGGCATATTTGGATGTAATTTTTTTGTAGAAGTGGGCCCGCCCTCAAATAGGTTTTTTGTATATATCTCGTTAACCAATAAAGCTATATAAATCAAACTTTCTGCAGTCGTTTCTTTTAGCCACTTCTTAATATAGTCCAAAAATTAAAGAAATCGGATAACAACCCACCTCCAATACAAATGATAGGTTGAAAATTTCTAAAAGTGGGTTAACTCACTAACGAAAAACGTCAGGAACTCTAAATTTTACATAAGAAATGGCAGATGGAAGCTGCACTAAGATATTTTACAAAATGGAAAATGTGCGTGGCGTCGTTCACTTATGGGTCAAAAACTATATCTCAGGAACTACTCGACCAATTTCAATGAAACTTGGTTTGTAATAGTTTCCTTACATCCCAATGATATGTTGTGAAAAAAGGTCAAATAGATTCACAACCACGCCTACTTCCTATATACCAAAACTTTGAAGACGATCTGAATCGTTTACTTTACAATATATAAAGTAAGTACTAGTGAAGATATCGGTGCAGAACTTTGCACAAATACTATGTTTATAGTGCGGCAGCCCCATTCTAAAAATCGCCGAAATCGGACCATAGGATTACAAGGCCCCATATATCGAAAATGAGGACTCGGTGCTTCTAACCTAATATTAGGGTTTCCAACTTCCAATGGACTTTATACAATATATATGACTAATATGTGAGTCAAATTGTGTATTATATAATATTAATAAAGTTAAATAAATAAATTGCGAAAGTATAAAATGTTCGGTTACACTTAGCCCTTCCTTACTTGTTATCTTCTTCTTGACTGGCGTAGACACCGCTTACGCGGTTATAGCCGAGTCCAAAACAGCGCGCCATGTATCCCTCCTCCTGGCAGTTTGGCGCCAATTGGTTATACCAAGCGAAGCCAGGTTCCTCTCCACCTGGTCTTTCCATCGGAGTGGAGGTCTCCCTCTTCCTCGGCTTCCACCAGCGGGTACTGCATCGCATACTTTCAGAGCTGGAGCACTTTCATCCATTCGAACAACATGACCTAGCCAGCGTAGCCGCTGTTTTTTTATTCGCTGGACTATGTCGTCGAATAACACATACAGCTCATCGTTCCATCGTCTGCGGTATTCGCCGTTGCCAATGTTTAAGGGACCATAAATCTTCCGCAAAACCTTTCTCTCGAAAACTCCTAGTGCCGTCTCATCGGATTTTGGTGTTGTTCAACGTCAGCTTACACAGCCGTATTAGTTTTGCGGGGATACTAAATTCAGACATCGCGGCATAAAGGCAGCTCCTTTTCGTGCTGTCGAAAGCAGCTTTAAAGTCGACAAAGAGATGGCGTGTGTCGATCCTATTTTCACGGGTCTTCCCCAAGATTTGGCGCATGGTGAATATCTGGTCAGTTGTTGATTTTCCAGGTCTAAAGCCACACTGATAAGGTCCAATCAGTTTGTTGACGGTGGGCTTTAGTCTTTCACACAATACGCTCGACAGAACCTTATACGCGATGTTGAGGAGGCTTAACCCACGGTAATTGGCGCAAATTGTGGGGTCTCCCTTTTTGTGTATTGGGCAGAGTACACTGATATTCCAATCGTCAGGCATGCTTTCTTCCGACCATATTCTGCAAAGAAGCTGATGCATGCACCTTATCAGTTCTTCGCCGCCGTATTTGAATAGCTCGGCCGGTAATCCATCGGCCCCCGCCGCCTTATTGTTTTTCAAGCGGGTAATTGCTATTCGAATTTCTTCACGGTCGGGCAATGGAACATCTGCTCCAGCGTCGTCGATTGGGGAATCGGGTTCGCCATCTCCTGGTGTTGTACTTTCACTGCTATTCAGCAGGCTGGAGAAGTGTTCCCTCCACAAACTCAGTATACTCTGGTCATCAGTAACTAGATCACCTCTGGAGGTCCTACAGGAGGGTGCTCCGGTCTTGAAACCTTCAGTTAGTATCCGGATCTTTTCGTAAAATTTTCGAGCATTACCCCTGTCGGCCAGCTTGTCAAGCTCTTCATACTCACGCATTTCGGCCTCTTTCTTTTTTTGTCTGCAAATGCGTCTCGCTTCCCTCTTCAGCTCTCGGTATCTTTCCCATCCCGCTCGTGTTGCGGTCGATCGCAACATTGCGAGATAGGCAGTCTGTTTTCTCTCCACTGCGAGACGACAATCCTCATCATACCAGCTGTTTTTTTGACTTTTCCGAAAACCAATGGTTTCGGTTGCAGCTGTACGTAAGGAGTTTGATACGCCGTCCCACAGCTCCCTTATACCGAGATGCTGATGAGTGCTCTCAGAGAGCAGGAGTGCAAGTCGAGTAGAAAATCGTTCGGCTGTCGGTTGTGATTGCAGATTCTCTATGTCGAACATTCCTTGTGTTTGTTGACGTGTGCGCGTTTCTACACAGAGGCGGGTGCGTATCTTAGCTGCTACAAGATAGTGGTCCCAGTCGATGTTGGGACCACGAAGCGTACGCACATCAAAAACACTGGAGACATGTCGTCCATCTATCACAACATGATCGATCTGGTTGCGAGTGATTCGATCCGGGGACAGCCAAGTAGCTTGATGGATTTTCTTATGCTGGAATCTAGTACTACAGACGACCATATTTCGGGCCCCGGCGAAGTCGGTCAACCTCAGACCGTTTGGTGATGTTTCGTCATGGAGGCTGAATTTTCCGACTGTTGTGCCAAAGACACCTTCTTTACCCACCCTAGCGTTGAAATCGCCAAGCACGATTTTGACATCGTGGCGGGGGCAGCGTTCATAGGTACGTTCAAGGCGCTCATAGAAGGTATCTTTGATCACTTCGTCCTTCTGTTCCGTCGGGGCGTGGGCGCAAATCAGCGATATGTTGAATAATCTCTCTTTGATGCGGATTGTGGCTAGAATTTCATCCACCGGAGTGAATGCCAGGACTCGACGACGGAGTCTCTCTCCCACCACGAATCCCACACCGAATTTGCGCTCCTTTATATGACCGCTGTAGTAGATGTCACAAGGACCCACCTTCTTCCGTCCTTGTCCCGTCCATCGCATTTCTTGGATTGCGGTGATGTCAGCCTTTACTCTTACGAGGACATCAACCAGCTGGGCAGAGGCACCTTCCCAATTAAGGGTCCGGACATTCCAGGTGAATGCCCTTAATTCGTAGTCCTTTAAACGTCGTCATCAAAATTGGGGTCTCTCATCCGAGGCTGTTTTGTTCTTTTCATTGGGGGGGTGTTTTTATGTGATGGGTCCCAAACCCTACGCACAACCGCATAAGCGGGTTTCGCCTTCTCACTTTAGCTCGCCTCCAAACGGATGTCTGTTGGCTACCCAGAGGATACTTGGTCTAAGACTGGAAGTCGTGAGCTGCTTGAGCCACATGTAAAAGAATCGTTCCTGGCCACTCCCAAGTGAATGACAGTTAGAAACTTTCCTCACTTACGTGAACTTCTACATATGACTCCATCCTCCCTACTTGTTATACCATAAATTAATTCAGCAGACCAACACTCGCAAGGACTAACTGTTGGCTTTTTGCCTTTAGACGTATTACGTGAGTTTAATTTGTGAAAAGAAGAGATGTGGCTTTGGGTTCGAAGGCCTTTACATTTCCGCCCCATGGGACAGTAATTGTCTTCTTCAGAGTGGGTTTGTGGATTCCTTGGTCTCTAACGTGTATTCAAATCCGTGTTTCATGATCTCTTGTTGGCACTCTGTCGTTTGAAGATGCTCGAGATAGCTGAGACAGTACACATATCCGAACAAAATCTTATGGAGTTCCGGCGTGTCTTGTCGGAGGCTACAGAACATTGATCATGAGTTCATGGGCTTTTGTCACGTTTTTCTTCCAGGTAGCCGTTTTCGAGGCTCAATTAATAATAGAGGTGAGGCAACGCTGAAACTCTATAATCCAATAATTGATGAATGTCTTCGAAGAAGAAAATTGATCGTATATATCATCTGAATCGATTTATAAAATAATATAAAATAGTTACCCAAAATAGTAGACAAAGGATTATACAAACTAGGCATCAAATTCGAAGAAGAAAAGACTTTAACATATAGCATATGTATATGTATATACCAAAGAGTATTTATGCATTTCATTAGAGTTGCCTTAGGTATTCATATGATTATAACTGCCACATTGTTGCTCCTCTCTTTACCTATTCGCTCACATGCGCTTGTGCGCCTCGTAATGTTGCATTGGCTCTGATGCTGGTGGAAATGACCGCATTTCGCAGTGGCACGCGCACAAGTGTCTCCTGTAATTTTCATTACATACAACGCTGCACCAGCAACTTGGCTAAGTCACATCCACACAAGCGCAGATATGTTCAGCTTTACACACATACATACATAGCACATGTACGAGGCTGGCATACCGGCATGGAATGCGTTACATACAAAACCCTTCACCCAACGGCACTGCTGCACGTGCAACGCTCTTGACCTACATGCTTGGAATATATTAATTGTAATGATTACAATGGAATGCATGAGAAAGGATGCAGCAGCAAAAAAGTGTAGCATGAGATAGAGCAAGAGCAAGCGAAAGCCTCTCCACGCTGTGACAAGCAATGCTTTGTGTTAAAGGACAAATGGCAACAGTTAAATAGACGAGTAATGAAATGATAAGAATGTGGGAGAAAATGTCAGGTTTATGCTTTTTACTAGAATGGTTCGCAGAAAGCAGCAGCGAGGAATAAGTTTTAAGTGAGCTTAAAGTGAAAACTTGGAAAGCTAAACTTTTCCGCAGTTGACCTTTAACGTATTTAATGTTCTTTCTAAGGAACTAAAAATTTCTTAAATCTATCAAAAATATTAAACATAATTAGACCTGCTTGATTGTTTTCAACTCAACTCATGCTCAAAAGATTTTTGCGATGCAGAAAGTTCTTGTATTGTCTCTAAGCTCATTGACAACTTTAGAAAAACAAGATTATTGGACTCGAATTTGTATACGATCAACGTTTAGGAGTGTTATTTATTGTTGATACGAGAAGAGAATTACTACGTCTTCCGTCGGTCGGCAAAAATCCCCCGCTGAACCCTCCGCGAGGGTTCCGACTGGTAATAGATACCACAGTGTTGCAACTATGGAAGGAACTATCCGGTAACGGACTGTCCCCTCCAGAGTCGTGAGGTATCTAGCTAAGGTATGACTCCATTATTGAGTGTTTGTTGCTCCTCAATAGCACAGCATTCGGTGATGTAGTCGTATCATGGTAGGAGTTACAACAAAGGGTTGGATCAAGATGGCATGCGGCCCGTGCCGAGGATCAACCTTGCTGGGGGCCCTTAAATAGCCCAGTCTTGAACGGAGTTTACGGGTACCTGGCGCCATCGGTAATAAGATAGCCTTGCTTGCGTAGCGGGGGCTATGCGCAAGTGGACATCCATTCCACTACACTCGTGGATCCAGATATGAGCAAATCCAAAAATAATGTAGAAAAACCAAGGGAATCCGGTCTGTGAGGGATCACAGTCCCAGTGGTGTCACAATGGGCGTCCCAAAGGCCTAAGGGCGTCGTTTGACAATTAATTAGAGCTCGAAGTCAATGAAGTGTCTGTCATAGACGAGATACTGAAGAATCTAGATGGAGAAGAATCGATCTTCTCAATATCAGCTATAACATTTCTTAATTCTCATTCAATAGGCGACAAGAAGAATTCAAAATAAGAAGAAATTATTCAAACTTCCAAAACTTTAACATTTTGTCTTAAATTTTTTTCTACAAATTATCTACACCCTGTATCAAAGTCTAAATTTCACCTGTATATTTCACTTCACCTACAGAAGCCTCAGCTAGTCGTTATACGTTCAGAAAAAATAAGCCAACGCATATATTGTGGTGAACAAAGTAGACTATGCAAATGTCACTGACGCTGAGATAAGCGCTTGTTAGTGACACACGACGTGACATTCGGAGCTTGAGCTACTCGGTAAATAAAAGAGAGAGAGAAAAAATTATAACAATTTACCTTGGCTGACAACAGAGGAAATTTAAAAACAGTTTAAATGTAAATAATAGCATATATGCTGTTAAAGAACTGTTGGGAAAACTCAAAAGTAGCAAAGTCCGGCATAATAATCATATTTAAGCCGTTGATAAAGTTGCGGGTTCAGATGAAGAGTTAAAACTTTCTTAGATTTTTAGGTTAGGGCAGTCTCGGTGGAATCACAAAGACCTAGACCCCAGACAAAGATCATCATGAAACCTAGTGAATATTAGAAAATAACGGTTTTAAAAAACGAATTAACTGTTAAAAAATAGTTTTGATTTTTTAATATATATATGTATAATCTTTTTCATCGAATTTTATCTGAACATTATTTCGGCTTATACAAAAAGTATATTAAAACGAAATACATATACAATATAAGACCTGGTAAGCTTTCCTAATGGTCCTTTACCTTCTATATGCTGACCTCATATGGTGCAAAGCAAATAGAGATTGCAACAGCAACAGTTTCTTGTGAGATTGCTGATGATCCAAGCAATTGGTCAACGTGACACGCAGCCACTTCAGCACATACATATGTTTCCCCTCACCACACATATGTCAGCCTTCTCCTATACATGTACCCCGCCAACACTTGACTATTCTCGCTGGCAAACACTTATAAATAAGCGCCATATTTTCAGCTTTGCAGGATTTCAGCTGAGGGCAAATGGATGTTTATAGCATAGTTTTTCTCGTTACTAGCGCCGTATACTGTCTAACACTCATTGTTCATCTGTTTGGACTTTCTTGCAGTTTTTTGTTTCACTTGCTGAAGCCTTGTACAATCTAATGGCGGCTAATGCTAGAGCTATCAGCAGCATTGCACTCGCTCCGAGTGAGGGAGTGGGCGCTGACAAAAGTTCGCTTTGGTTGGTAGCACTGATTTTTTCAGCAGAGGTAATTCATCAGGATTACAAGATAAATATGAGAAGTTTTGAGTTTAAATATGGTGGTTCATAATCTTACGTTTAGCGAACCCAAATTATTTCAAATGTCATCGCTGCTTTCAATACATATTCAATGCAATCTTACTAATCTCTCTATAATCAACAAAAGTATTCAGGAAATCCACTGCGAAATCATTTCGAATCATACTGAAACTGAGACCTAAAGTAAACCATTTCGAGGTTCCCTATCCCGTATCTCCATATCCTCCCCGGAAAAAGTCTAACGGTGTGATATCACACGATTTTAGTGGCGAATCGACCGACCCAAAAAGTGAAATCATCTGCTCACCGAAGCGTCCATTGATTGCTGCGATGTGTGGAAAGTGGAAGCGGCTTGTTGAAATCAAATGTCGCCGAGATCACGAGCTTCAATTTCAGGCATCAAATAGTCGGTTTTCATATCGCGATAACGTTCTCACCGGCAACATTTTTGAAGAAATATGGACCGATGATTCCACCGACTCACAAACAACACCAAACCGTTATTTTCTCTGGATGAAATGGCAGGTCTTAAATCTCTTCGGGTTGTCCTTCGTCCCAAATGCGCCAAATTTGCTTGTTTACATACCCATTGGAAAAATTGACTTCATCGCAGAACAGAATTTGGCTCGAAAACGTCGGATCCTCTTTCTAAGGCCCAAAGATTCTAAGGCGATGTCGCTTATGAAGGCCGTGCGGCTTCAGTTCTTTCATCTCGTTGTAAAATGTGCCAAATCGTACCATACGTCAGTCTGAGTCTCTCAGCTAAGGCTTCTATATTTTCTTCACTGCGTGCTGGACGTGGTCTATTCAGTTGAATATTATCCTATAATGAATACTGAGTCTCCATAATGAACTGTACTGTTGAGTTTAAATGCTGTCAACTTGCGAACTTTTATTAGTACCCACATCTCTAAGTACACATTTAGTCTACATTTACATACATAACAGAGCGTAGATATACATACATACATACATATGTACTCACATACAAATAATATATAACTTGAGCGAAAGTTTTTACTTGGATTTCAGTTGCGCCACTCCATGCGAAAAAAAGCTAATAAAACGTTAACTTAATGTCAGCACATTTATTAAGAGAATATGCGCGCCGCGGGTGGTGCGTTCGCACTCGGTGCCGCTGCAATATACACACATATACATATATAATTTATGGTATGTAAATGAAAGTAAAGCATTAAGACAAATACCTTCGTTAGTTACGTGATAATTTCATGACGCAATGATAAACATTCGTATGAAGTGCGAAAGTGTAAAGTCAGATTAATTCATTTCCAGCAGCGCAATCGTTGAAATAATCCCATGTCACTTGAGTGGACTTTTATAAGCTAAATGCTCAATTTTCTTAGCATGTTGTGGCAGTTAAATTATGGGTGCCTTTATAAGAATTGCGTAGTTATTTAGCTCAGCATATACTGTGCCATAGATTATAAGTGGAATCTGAATTTAATAAGTTCAAAGATATCTAAGCCTTATCGATCCAAACCTTCAAATGATAATTGTTTTACAATCTTTGGACACCTCAAATTTGATCTTATTTTTTTTATCAGCCAAAGCATTCTTTGATGAGTCTCAGCCGCACTATTTTTCTGGTATTAGAAAGAGAAAATGGTCAAATTATTTCAAAAAGTGACATTTTCAGTTGAGAATAAGTTTGGGATGCAAACAGATCTCTACAAATATTTTGTTGGGTTAATGTTGACACAAATATCCAAGATCAAAATATTAGGTTGTCAAATATCTCCCTTCCGCTTTTTTGCTATTTATTCAATGCTTTATAAGAAGCGTTTCTGTGATCGGATTTAGTTCAAATATGCGCATTTTCGTTCGTTAATCTGTCTTCCGTCTATATGGCGACTACCCCCTCGTAGAAGCCCCCCTCCTTATTTGCGAAGAACTCGGGCAGCCACTTTTTACAAGCCTCTTTTGAGTTCAACTTTACACCACCAAGGGCGTTCGGACAGGAACAGGTGGTAATCACTTAGCGCTATGTCCTGGTGATAAAACCTCCCATCCGAGCTCCTGTAGCTTCTGACGAGTCATCAACGAAGTGTGTGGTCTGGTGTTGTCCTGGTGGAACACTACACCCTCCTTGTTGCCCAATTCTGGACGCTTCTGGTCGATCGCCTGCTTCAAGCATTCCAGTTGTTCGCAGTAGATGATAGAATTAAGACATATGGGAATAGCTCATTGATGATTCCCTTCCAATTCCACCAAACACACAGCCTTCCTGGCCGTCAATCCCGGCTTGGCCACTGATTGGGACGATTCACCGGCCTTCGGTCACGACCGTTTTCGCTTGATATTTTCGTATGTGATCCATTTTTCATCGCCAGTCACCATCCGCTTCAAAAATGGGTCGAGTTCGTTCCGTTTCAGCAGCATATCGCAGGCGTTGATTCGATCCAGAAGGTTTTTTGCGTCAAATCATACAGCTTGGGAGCCTTCAAGCTTTTTTGTATATCCAGCCTTCTGCAGATGGTTTAAAATGGTTTGGTGACTAACGCCCATCTCCTGGGCGATGTCACGTGATGCCACATGTCGGTCTAACTCGATGTTTTCCATGATTTGATCGGTATTCATCGTCACAGGTCTTCCCCCGGCTGGCTTATCCATGGTGTTGTTTTCATCCGCTCTGAATCATCGAAACCATGCCTCCGCAGTTCGAAGTGATAGAGTACCATCCCCCAAAACACCATTAATCTCACGGAACGTTTCCTTTTCGAAGAAAAACTTTAAAATAGCGCTAATTTCGGCGTTAGTGAACTCCATGTCTACACGTCTATAACTGTTGAACGCATTATCCAAACTGATCATGCATAGCGTCGTTTTGTAGGTTATGTCAAGACCATTCAAAGATGTATAATACTACCAGATACGAGCTCTGTAGTGCTTTATACATGGCCGCGAAATTCAAAAGACAAATAGGCGGAGATATTTGACAACCTTATATGTATAATACATGTATATTACTCATACGCCATGGTAAACCAAATTTCGATTCGGCTTAAATTGCTTTAAATATTATAACGTAAAATAAAGTATTAAACTATATACGTCTCGAAAAATGTATAAAAAACGACTTTATTATTTTAAAAATATATAAGTATCGACTTCGATGTCAAGCATATTGAATACAAGCTCGAAGCCAACAAAATTTTTTATATATACATTAAATTAAACTTTTAATTTTCGACATATACATAAGTATACCAGTATAGTATGAAAATTAAATCCAATTAAAATTTTCTGTCGCAGAACTTTGTTTGTGTAATGGTAAGCCGATGAGTGGTTCTGCAAAAGTTGACATTATTTTCTAATCTTTTTTACATTAATTACGAAGTAGGTAGCATATATACATACATAGGAGTATATGCACATATGTTAACAACGCATAATCTTCCAATGTGCCCATAAAAAAGTTGTTTTCACATTTCTCTGGTAACATTCAAATCAGTTTTTAATTAGCTACTGTAAGTAGAGGGAGGAACATGCAGCTTAATTCTTCTTCAGTCATTAAATTTCGCTAATTGCTATTAATGGAGTAACTTTTGTGGTGAATTTGCCAATATTTCATTGTCTAATGCTTAACGGAGAAATCAGGGTATTTAAGTATTTTGAAGGTGCCATACATCAGCGATCCACGAACAGAGAAAATTTGGGTGTTTCAAAAGGGACGCTACAAAAGTAGACCGATAGGATAGAGCAAACGACGTCATATTTTTCTCGCTCTTTTGACATTTTCCTTAAGTACGATTTGCCATTTCATTATGGAAAGATATACGATCCAACAACGAGTCAAAATTATTGAAATTTACTACCGAAATTCGGAGTTCGTGACCTCAACTGTAAGAGCGGTTTTCCATCAAAAAATCATCTCCAGCGATGCGACTCATTTCTGGCTGAATGGCTTCGTCAATAAGCACAATATGCGTTATTGGTCAGGCAGCAATCCACAAGTACTCCAAGAGTCACTACTGAATCCCGGAAAAGTTACGGTTTGGTGCGTTTTAGGGGTCGTCGGCGTCATTGGGCCGTATTTCTTCCGTGATGATCAAGACCGGCGCGCTACGGTGAATGGGAATCGCTATCGCTCAATGAAAACCGGATATTTCTGCCCCGAATTGGATAATATGGACTTGGACAAAATGTGGTTCCAACAGAACGGCGCCACAAGTCACAAAGCGAATGTCAAAATCCAATTAATAAAAATCAAGTTTGGTGAACATGTTATCTCACGAAATGGCCCAGTCAATTGGCCGTCTCGTTCTTGCAGTTTGACGCCGTTTGACTATTTCTTGTGGGGCTACGTCAAGTATATGGTTTCAGCCAATAAGTCAGCACCAATTGATGAACTTCGTACGAATATCCAACTTGAAATTGCAGCAGTATCGGCCTATTTATGCTTGAAACCCGTCGAAAATTGGGTTCAGCGTCTGGACTTCTACAACCGTGGCGTGCATACATAATGGCATCGAATGTACTTTTCATTCAGAATTTCATTGATATCCCAAACCGTTTTTGTTCGCTCTTATTGAAAACCCCTTAATATATAATTGTTTCAAAGTTATCAAGTTCCACAATTTTTTTTCGTGCTAACAAAATATAGTCGACTAAATGTCTGGTCTTAGGATCCTTATTACGGCACTTCTTTTGCTGAACATTTTTTATTTTATTTTTTGCTTTTATTCCTTCTAAAGAAATATTTTCAGAATTTCTGTTTAAACACTAGCCTTATTGGGTGAAGGAAGCCATTGCTCTTTAGATCATATTAAAATATATCATTCCTTTACTGAATTAAACATTATTAATATAACAATTTCAACTACGGTTCCCATATAACAGTTTCCGTCATTAAATTTTAGAAAATGTCAAGCAAGAAACCATACCCACAGCCCAAGAAAAAGTTATCTCTTCAATTCCATAACGACAATAATATTTATGATTTGATTTGATTAAATCCAAACGATTTCTAATTTTATATACAACAGAAATTCAATCCAAGCGAAATAATAATAACAACAAATAAGTAAAATTGTCGGTGCTTAGAAGCACAACGAATGAATTATTATGCAAACGTAGGCAAAACACGAACAAAGCCACAAAAGTTAATGAAATGCAGCAGCAGAAGGAAATTGAAACCTCAGAGTGAATTTTAGAGCAGAAAATGCCGAAAACGGAGGAAATGGGAATTATTGAAAGGAAATGTTGTAGCTAAATATATACACAAATCCTCATAGGCGCATAAACAAGTGAATTTATGTATGTCTCGTTCATAGTACTTGAAATGGACTAGTGTAGTATATATCTACGTCGTTACGTATATGCTACCGACCACTTTGGTAATATTTCTGACGTAATATATGTTCTAATGCAGGAAGTGTGGTTATAGGTTGCAAACTGAATGAAGGAGAAATGAAAACGGCAGCAATACAAATGATTAAATAATTTGGTAATTTAAAAGATTGGTTCATGCGCATAGTACTAAATGGAAAGAAGGCCCTGGTGTTGCTTATTTAAACAATAGAACAGTGGAACAAGACAACTCCAATCATGTATGATAAAATAAGTAGAATAACGTGGGTGGCCTACATGTTTTTAATAAAGATTGTTCGAAAATATCACGGTCACTATACAATATTCCACAGAGGTGTATTTTCAACCAGAATTACTTAAGAAAACTCCATCGAAAGTATCCCATATCACAGGAAGGTATGATTTATTCTACGTAGTTCTTTTATTAATAAAAGAAATGGAAATCCTCTATCTTATCTATATTCTATTTTATTTAGCTAAAAAACTAAGCTAATAAATATATATACTGCGATTATACGATTATTAAGTAGCAAATAGTATAAATATGTTCAATTAATAGGCATTTGGACTCGATATGGCGATAATCTCGATTTTACGTTCACTTAATTTTCTCATATATTAACCGATATATACGGTTTAAAATTCACCGTTTAAAAATCCATATAAGAGGTATACTAGCGCTAGAGGACGTATTGGCCTGATTTTCTCCATTTTGGCATTTCTTCTTACCATTTTGATAAGAAACACATCTTATTGAATTATTTTATTTTCGGTAGGTCCTTTTTTCGTAGGTCCTCATATTCGTTCAAAAATTATAGTCCGATCTCGACAATATATAAATGAGTGATGTCAAATGCAGTGTTTTTGCAATTTTGTTCCGATATCTTCACTGGTGCTTAATTTAATTATAAAGTGAACGAATCAGAAAGACTTCTAAATTGTGGAGTAAGGAAAGTAGGCGTGGTTGTGAACCGATTTCGCCCATTTTCAAACTATACTATTCATCTTCTTGACTGGCGTAGAAGGCCGTCCTACGCGGTTATAGCCGAGTCCACAACAGCGCGCCACGCATCTCTCCTTTTGCCAGTTTGGCGCCAATTGGTAATACCAAATGAAGCCAGGTCCTTCTCCACATGGTCCTTCCATCGGAGTGGAGGTCTCCCTCTTCCTCGGCTTCCACCAGCGGGTACTGCATCGAAAACTTTCAGAGCTGGGACACTTTCGTCCATTCGAACAACATGACCCAGCCAGCGTAGCCGCTGTTTTTTTATTCGCTGGACTATGTCTATTTCGTCGAATAACACATACAGCTCATCGTTCCATCGTCTGCGGTATTCGCCGTTGCCAATTCTTAAGGGACCATAAATCTTCCGCAAAACCTTTCTCTCGAAAACTCCTAGTGCCGTCTCATCGGATGTTGACACTGTCCACGCTTCTGCACCAAAAAGTTGGACGGGAATAATGAGGGATTTGTACAGTTTGGTTTTAGTTCGTCGAGAGAGGACTTTACTTTTCAATTGCTTCTTCAGTCCATAGTAGCACCTGTTGGCAAGAGTGATTCTGCATTGGATTCCTAGGCTGACAATATTATCGGTGTTAATGCTGGTTCCTAGGTATACGAAATTATCTACAACTTCAAAGTTATGACTGTCAACAGTGTCGTTGGAGCCAAGACGCGAATGCGCTGACTGTTTGTTTGATGACAGGAGATATTTCGTCTTGTCCTCGTTCACCACCAGACCCATACGCTTCGCTTCCTTATCCAGGCGGAAAAAAGCAGAACTAACGGCGCGGGTGTTGTTTCCAATGATATCGATATCATCGGAGTACGCCAGTAGTTCTTTCTCTACATACGTTCACTTAATTTTGCTAAGATAATAACTCACATATTAACCGATATATACGGTATAAAATCCACTGGACGTTTGTAAAACCGTATGGGGGCTGGAGGAAATATTGACCTGATTTTGCACATTTTTGGCACAGACTATTAGAAGCAGCACCTCTCCTTTAAGTGATTTACCGATAGTTTCAATAAAAAATTTGCCAAAACCTTTGAGGTTCTCAGGTTCGATATCTGGGACTTTGAAAAGTTATCGTTCGATTTCGGTTTCGATATTCATATTCCTATACCAGACTAGAAATATAGTATTTGAGCAGAGTTTTGTTCCAAAATCTTCACTGGTGCTTAATTGAAATGTTGTAAAGTGTACGAATCAGATGGAATTCAAAATTGTGTTATATGGAAAGTAGGCGTGGTTGTGAACCGATTTCGCTCATTTTCAAACTATACGACATACGACTATTAGAATGACAAAAATATTTATGAACCTAGTACCGTTGAAATTGGTCGAGTAGGTCCTGAGATAAAAAAACTACACAATTACAACAACACCAAAAATAAAAAATTTCGTGTACTCATTCACCTCCCAAAAAAAAAAACCAAAAAAGTTGCAATTTATTGAATAAATTCCGAGTTGCAGGTGCAAAGTGGCATGCTTTCGGAACTTTTATTAATAACGACAGCACATCGCTAAAAGCTGCACCAGCAAGTACTCGCATGTTGATGCTATCAAGAGTGCTCTTAGCTCGTTTTTACCTTACGCATTTAGCAAATGAAATCTCAAAGGCAACAGTTGCGCTTACTAAACCCGTTTGGGTGCGCAACAGCCATACTGGCATTTGGAACGCAGGCTCTTTGTTTGTATGCTGTTGTGGCTTCCTCGCTGCGTACTCGTTGGTGGCATGCAGCAGCAAAGGTTGCATTTTACTATTAATTAAATTGCTTTGCGGTAGCGCGTATCCCCGAACGCTTTTACTTGCCATCCGCGCTGATAAATCAAATTACAAATTCATTGTAGAGTGCTTTCGAATTTGATTTCCATAAATTATACCGTGAAAGCAACGAAAAATAACAAGGTTATGACAGTGTGCGATTTGTATTCGAAAAGGTTGCAATGGCGCAAAATATGATATCTAAATAAAGGTATAAGCGCAAGCTTAAGCTCAGTTGGGAAGGGATATTTTAGAATAATTATACGCATGTTGGGGTGATCTGGTGTATTACATAACCTTTATTTATATTTTTACATTTTTGTGGCTTTGTATAATATTTATAAATATCAAATTTATTACACCATTTCTCTGCCAGATATCAGGTGTAATTACTAGACCGTTTTCACTCACTTTCGATTATACGTCCCCTTAAAATTGCTAAGATATCTCACATATTAAACGATCGAATTAGCAAATTTTTAAACTGTAGTATAATGATGCCAAGATAATGTCAGGTAGTTCCTGAGATAAGATCTTTGACCCAAATTATGTATAAAAATTTGAATACAGCTCTTGTGTACCATCTTTACCATGAGATTTAAGTTTCTTGAGTTTTTCCTTACTGAATTAAAGCTACTAAAAGCTTTCAACATAACCTTTGTTTGGGAGGTAGCCGTGGTTATAATCCGATTTCCTAAATTTTTATATTAATTATGGATGTGCCTAAATTAAACAACACTGTGAAGTTTGGTTGATGTAGCTTTTGTAGTGGCCACGTCCACTTTCGGTCAAAAATACATTCAAATATGCCTCTTCTTAGTACGACAGTGTACAGTGTACCAAATTTTACTTTGCTTGGAAGCCGAAAAAAAGCGTTTTTAGCAACTTTTTTTGAAAGGGAAGGAAATGATTGCGGTAAACGGAATTTTAGACGATAGTGTACTATATTTAAGGGTTAAAAAACAATAATTTTTATTAAAAAACTAGCATACCCGGCCACACGTTGTTGTAGCTAAGGTATACATTAGGTTGGTCCAACCTTGGCTTCGGCGACGATATTGATTACTCGAGGTCGATTTATGTTACGCAGCATGATGACAACTCACACTACTTTTAATTGCAAAGTGAGTGGTGATAGTACAGACAATTTGTGTGTCAACTCTCCTGGACCGAAATTCTAAATTGTCGCATTAAGATCATCGATATCTTTGTTTTTTTTTACCACCTTGGTGCAAATGAGTGAAATTGGTTCTGGAATTACATCAGCCCTCATATACTATATATGATGATTTTCTATTGGACTTTATGCCGAATATATAGGTCATATTGTGTGTTATCTTAATAAAATTACATCAATAAATTGCGAGAGTATAAAATATTCGGTTGGACGTGAACTTAGCCTTTCCTTATTTTTTACAAATTGTTTTGGGCTATCGACACAACCTTATACAATTGAACAATAACAAAAATATTTTAACAAAGCAACAATGACAACCTTCAAAATATTATTTTTTTGTTTTCTCTTTTTATATATTTCTTGTCAACTCGAATAAAATTCTCTTATTATTATCTTCCTCGCAATTTTTTCATATTTACTCACTTTCTAATCTTTTTCTGGCCTTCCACGAATATTTCAAGACTAAAATTAGCCAGATCGGTTTGAACTTCAACAACCAATAACTTCCCGATTTTAGAAACTTTTTAATTTTCTTCGCGGAAAGTTAAAAAAATTTAGGGGTGGACCACCCTTAACATTTAGGAGGATGAAAAATAGATGTTGTCCAATTCTCCACCCTAGCTGATACGCACCCTAAGATTCACGAAAATCGGTCGAGCGGTTTCAGAGGAGTTCAATAACGTACACCGTGACACGAGAATTTTATATATTAGATATTGAAATTTTTTCAAAGTTTATTTTTCTGGAGCGCCTGGAGTTTGCACTTGTAAATCGGTGCCGGTGATGGAGGTCGTGCGATGCATCTGAAACGGTCGAACCAAAATTTTTTTTTTAATTTTTATAAGTTTTTATTTCTTTATGAACTAAACAAATACCGAAGAAGTTAAAAAATTCCAAATTTTTTTGAAGTTTGAAAAAAAAATTCACTTTTTTAAGAAAAAAAATTGACTTTAAGTTGCAAAACAAGTAGTTTAAATAATAATTTTGTCCAACTTCAACTACTTTTTTCTAGTTCAAATAGAAGATAATTTAATACTGAAGCTAGATCACTTTGGTTTTTTTCGATCGGACATATATTCTTTTTGCTATCGCCGGCACCGTTTTCTAACACTTGTGAAAATTAAAACTCAAGAAAACGCGCTTTAAAGGACTGCCTGAGCATTCGCACCTGCTCGACGCTCGGCCACTAAAACTGCTCTAGCTTCGAAAATATGTCGAATTGGCCTCTGAAATTTTAAAGACATATTCTTGGATAGTTTTGGAATAGATTTAAAACAAAACAAAAAAATCGATTTTTTGAAGCCTGTAAAGCAGACTACTGCCTTAAATCCCGGTTTCTGTAAAAGACTTAAAATCGCAAACGACTTCAAAAAAGCTTCCATCAAGTCGTATAATAAGACGGTATTCGATTTTGAGGTTTGGTAAGCTTGAAGGGTGATCAAAGCAGATTAGATGAAAACTTACAAATTGTACTACTCACATTTCAATATAAATTCGTATATTTTCAAATCAAAATTACCTTCGTTGCATATTTTATATTTCAAAATTGAATTTTTGACAACAAACATAACCTACTCCCCTTACCCTAAACGTAAATGTTTTGTGCCGAATGTTCACGCAACCAATTATAACCCAAATGTGCCACATATCAACTGTAAAATGCGCTGTAATTGCCTTTTTAAATGTGTTGGTTAGACAGGCGCACATGGCGTATGAGTGACTACTTCAATTACCAACCAAAAGCGAACAGTAACCTCACATGTGTATATAGTATATATATCTTCATGTTGGCACTCACACTCTAGATGCCTGGATATATATGCATTACATCTGTGTATGTCGGTAACTATTAACGTATATTTAGGAGCCCATCATGTTGTCATAACGGGCAAACAAGCGGAAAAAACGACACACGCAACCAGCTGGGGCGCACAGCTTGTATATGTATGTATGTGTGAGCATATATACACACATCCAAGTGCTCACTATGTTTTTCAAAGTTCAACAAAACATGTACCGCACATATATGGACACATGAGGTTACGTGTGTTATGTATGTGGCCACCACGTCATTGCATGCCTGGCAAGCGTCCATCATGTGTACCAGCCGCAAGCCCCGCGCGACCATTTGCCATTGTGAGCTCAGTTTTGGCGGCCGCATGCAGAGTGTGGCGTGCGCAGCAAACGCATAAATGCTATTTATTAAACTGGGTCGAATGAGTCTAAACAGTAGCAGTGTTGTGACGAGCAGTCGGGCAGAACCGGAATAAGACAGACAGAAAGGCTACACTACTGTGGTGGATGCAAGGTAAATTAGATGCCTGTTAGGAAATTCATGAATTCATTCAGATTTTGGAGAAATTTGATGTTTCTTCAGACCCTTTTTCTTTGATTTTCATGATTTGAAATATCCTATTGCGGAGTAGTATATACTTTATATAGATCACTTCAACCTCGATAGCAAAGTTCGTTTGCTCAAAATGAATAAAGTTTTGAACAAATGTTATCCTAACCATGCGTCAATTTGTTCCAAAAACTGGTTAGCTGACCGCGAGTGAATTCGTTCATTGTGAATATTAGACAAAAAAAGTTTACAATGGATCGGTTGTCACTTTTAGAAACATTGAGAATAAGAAGTATGTTCAAAAAATACCGGGAATTTTCGATTTTTGAAAAAAATGCTTATTCATTTGTATCTATTAATGTTGTAACCTTCAAAATAGATACTAATGTACTTATGACAGTGTTTCTTCCTACTGTCGAAACACTTCTCAAACTCGTTTTTGGGATAGACTTTGGCTCTTTCAGCGAGTTCAACGACGGTCCTTAAATGGGTTACATGGGTTTCGTGGATTCCAAAACTCAACTTTGGCTTATTAATTTCTACAACATCTCAAGAATATTGTCCTAAATTCTCAAGTCGATCCGAATAATAATTTCGGAAGGGGTGCGCTCCAAGTCAAGTACTATTGTTACTCAAAACTTTAAACTCGTTTTTCCTGGAACCGTGTTTTCAAAGTCGGTTGTCAAATTTTCTTGAAAACTACTCAACCGATCTTGATGAAATGTTGAGCAGTGCTTGAACGATGGATTAATTACAACTATTTTAAAAAACAAAATATCAAGCAAATTTGACCGAAATTTTTATTTTTTTTTGGAAAAATGTCCAATTTTCACTTTTTTGTCTTTCCTTCGTTCAATCACGAGATTATGGTCTTACCTGAAACACTTATTTTTGTTTTTTCATTTTGGATGATCCTGTCAGGAGTTATGCTGACAACGCGGAACCACCTTTTTTCCGAGGGGTCACCGGAAATGGCGTCGCAATGGAGGGGTTTTATTTTTTTTTTATCGTGCTCATAAAAATATATCTGACCTTAGCAATGAGTACAGCTGAAAATTGTATCATACTTCAGGGGCATGTATATTAACAGAATAAAAAAATTTACAATTGAACTCTCCAACCCGCAAAAATTTGAATTTCTACAATTCACGTTATTTTTTAAACATACCACATAACCCTTTTTAGTATACCTTTATTTACCATTGTCTAATCAGGATTTACGTAAGCGGTCCTAAGATAGATTTTCACAAAAGACACACCTTGAGGTAAAGACGACCTTATAAGGTAAATAAACAATACCAACAAAGCAAATTTTATGGAGGTTCAGAAAACATAGAAAGTTTTCAGACCTGGACTCAATTCAAGAGATTGCTTGTGAGATTACTTCATATCTAAGAGTGAATAAGAAGTAAAACACGACGCTTAATCCTTCAAAAATAGCATTTCCAAGCAATTTCGTAGGCTAAAAATTAACAATCTAAAGAGGTATATGGACTAAAAAATAATAGAGCACTTTATTTAAAATTAAAATCTAAAGAGCTTATCTGAGAGGAGAATATTCAATTCAATATTCAAAAATTACTTTCTATTATATAAAAAAACAAATCAGTACCTATTTAATCAGCAAGGCTTTCATTTCCCACACACCTCAGCATATCAGAAATTTTAATCACAAGTGCAAAAAGGCAATTTGCAATGAATATAGACTTTGAATGTCCCATTACTTAAGTCCTTAGTGTCATGTGTCGTTGATAATCAAACAATTGTGTAAATGCCCACCTGTGAGAGCAATGAAGCAGTTAGTCTGGAATGAATAATGTGGTAACATGAGACAGTTTGTATTCACATTTCACAGGAGATCATATGCATTCATTCATTGTACGGACACAAAATCAGTTTTACGAGCACCATGAACCAGCAAAACAAGAGATCAAAATTGTTCCGCAGGCGTGGAATTATTCGATGGAGATGTGCGTTTTGAAATCAAAAAAGTTGAGGTTAAGTTTTAGAGAAGCAATTAGAACCACGTTTAAAGAACTCTTTCGGTTTAGTCACCGTTAAGTTTAAGAGCGTATTTTTCGAGGACTTAAACTTGGACATATGGACTTATGATCATCTAGAACAAATTTTAGATGTTGTAAAACAATTTTGAAGTGTTCTGAAACTGCAATAGATTGGGCATGCATCTTATTCCTCGAATTACTCCTATTGATGTGGTAGGTTTCACTCTAAAGATATACGTCAGTCAGTTTTCTATAAATGTTTTGAAAAACATGAGACTTCTACAAAAGTCTTATAGTATGCTCAGTAGTTTAAAACTATCCATAACAACTCATATGAAAACACATCATATAATTAACCACTTTCAGGGATGAAAAATCACTGCTTGCAAACTAAACACTAACTACTGTAATACTAACAGTATAAAGGCAAGTTCTACGTAGAATTTGCTGGCAATGGCAGACATATTTGTTTGCTTGCAACATTGTAAACTTGAGCCGCAATAATTTGTTGCAGGTCACTGCCGGACAGCTGATGCTGCAGCCACTCGTTGGTGAGTTGTGGTAACACGTCCATTTCTGCATTATAGCCATTGTTATTGCCATCGGTGTTGTTGTATAGTATGTCATAAAGACAGTGAAGGAAAAATTGGTGCTTGCAACATGCAAATGTTGATATTTGCATACTCGTATATGGAAGGATGCAGGCAACCGTGTAGTGGCACGTTCTATGACTTCACATCTGTCGTGTTGAAGGCGTTTTTTTCATATTTGCTCTCTGACTGAGATTGCATTTTTGTATTTGCCGTTTACATGTGTGTTGTTTTTGTATACTTGCATACGAATTGAAAATCACACAGTCCAAATTATTGCTATTCACCCGATCACGTCCGAAAGCCGTTTGTTGGTCGAAATTCGGCAAATTCGATTGCCAACAATGAATCGTACTCGGTGCCATTCTGCATTCCTTCAGCAGCACCAAATGCCAACGGCAATGAAAGTAATTCACTTCGCTCGACGTGATTTGAGCAAGTTTTTAAGTTCGTTGAAGTGTGCCGCAATGGCATCGTGATTGAGGCGAATGCAATGAAACGTGACCAAATTAAATACTTTTCAATTTTATTGAATATTGAAAGAGTTCTTGGTTGCCACAGTGTTTATGAGTATGAATAGAATCTATATTTAAATTGTCATATGTAGTTCATGTCCTTCGCGGAAAATTTGATTTTAATAGTAGTCTTCGATTTGCCAAGGCTTAGAGAGTCGTGAAACGAATCAATAAAAAATAAACCATTCACAATAGGCAATATCTGTCTAAAATCGGTGAAACAAAACTTGGTAGCATTGAAGACAGCTGTTAAACCACCTTAGATTAAACATTCGAATTCAATTTTGTTCTTTTTTTCACTCCTGTTTCTCTATTTCTTTTTTATGCAGGATTTCAGTCCCGGTGGATTCACAATAGGGCCCCAAAGGCTTAGGTGCGGCGAGAGACAAATACAGAACCTGACCTAACAAAAATAAGAGTTTAGACCTCGGGTTCACAATAACACTATGAAGCCTCTACGAATTTAGAATACTTAGCAGGAATACTATGTCATTGTTAGATCCCATTACTACGGGCTTTCAGAGATAAGCATTTATTAAGTAGAAAATTTCAATTACGGTCAGCACATGGGTTCTCAAGGTAGATCAAAATTCATTTTCCGTAATCACCTTGTAGGCCAAGCCATTTTAGACACGTATGTATAGATTGTGATCGTTTTCACATACATATATATTACCCTTCTTTAGTCCCTTCTATTTAAGAACGACATCTGAAACGTTTTTATACTCTCGCAACAAATGTTGCTAAAGAGAGTTTTATAGTTTTGTTCACATAACGGTTGTTTGTAACACCCAAAACAAAACGAGTTAGATATAGGGTTATATATACCAAAGTGATCAGGGTGAAGAGTGGAGTTCAAATCCGAATGTCTGTCTGTCCGTCCGTCCGTCCGTCCGTCCGTCCGTCCGTCTGTGCAAGCTGTAACTTGAGTAAAAATTAAGATATCTTGATGAAACTTGGCACACTTATTTCTTGGCACCATAAGAAGGTTGCTTTCGAAAATGAGCAAAATCGGACAAATGCCACGCCCACAAAATGGCGAAAACCGAAAACACATAAAGTGCCATAACTAAGCCATAAATAAAGCTATGGAAATAAAATTTGGTATGAAGGATCGTACTACTAAGGGGCATATTTGGATGTAATTTTTTTGGGGAAGTGGGCGTGGCCCCGCCCCCTACTAAGTTTTTTGTACATATCTCGCAAACCAATAGAGCTATATAAACCAAACTTTCGGCAGTCGTTTCTTTTAGCCACTTCTTAATGCAGTCCAAAAGAGAAAGTTATAGCAAAAGCTATATAAGTATATTTCATTTTTCTAATTTTAAATTTTAATAGTATTTTAACACCATTAAACATTTTCTCTTGTTACCGCTAAAATTCTCGCGAAAGCTCAAACCCACAAATCATATTTTGTGGGGCGCCGAAAGTTCCAGTAACAGTTTGTTGTTTTTGTTGTTGTTTTTGAAACATTTCAACTTTAACTTTGTTCTGTAAGCGAGTACTATTTTGTTGGCTAAAAAGGGAAAGTTTACGCCACTAACAGTCAAAAAGTAGACCAACAATGATTTATGTATGCGGAATGTATATATATATAATGTATATATGATATACATGTATTATATATGAAATATACATGTACCTGGAGGCGCTGAAAGCCCAAAATCACCCGCAAAAGTTGTAGCGTGAAATTACTATGAAAACTTTAAGTTTAAAGTTGAAAACTTGAAATTTTCAAAGTTTGACAGCCACTGAAATTGTGGAAAGCAATAAAAAGTGAAAGTTTGTAATCAAAAATGTTTTAGAATTTGGTAATGATCATTGAAGTTCATAGAAAGTGAAGTCCTAACCTCAATATTGTTTTTTTTTTGGTTTTACAAATATGTTGATTTAAGATCCTCAAATCTTTTGTAAAACTTTACGATATCAGAGATTTTGGAAGCCCAAATAATTCCTTGAGAAATGCAGTTTCGTAAAAAATTGAAACGGCTTCCAAACAGCCACTGAATCTTTCAGGGAAGCCTATATTTCTGTATCTAAAATCTCAAGCCTTAAAGGACCTCGTTTCAGCACGCTTTTCAGGGGGTTTTGTTTGTATGTCACATGTCACAAAAACTAATAGGTTATATTTCCTGTCAAGAGACATAGTAAATTTTAAATTTTTCTGCTGCGACCATCAACATCATTGGTTGCATAAAACCTTACAGACCATATTCGTGGCCCTAATTCAACTGTCATGGCACGAATGACTTATTACGAAAACTTTTCATCATGCAGCACCTGTAAAATTCGTGCTTGCAAGCTACAAATCTACAGAAGCGAGTATGTACATATGTTAAGGTGTCTTTGTATTATAAATGCATGTCAGGCGCGGCGCTGCTGTTGCAACTTTATTAAGCCATGCCATGCATTGATCAAAACTGAGCTAAATTTCATTTCATTCTCTTTTTTTTTTTGGTCACCAAAATCTTTGAAGGTGTGAAATGTTACACAAATTGTAGAAATGTTGGTAGATGCACCCAATATTGAACTCACTCTCTTTTTCTATTTCTGTAGAATGAAAGAAAAAGAGATTACAATAGTTTCATCACGTTACTGTTTTTGACAATTATTTTGACAGTAAAATACATTAGTCTTGACGTCATAAGCAAAAAGAGAACAAGATTTTGTTTCAAGACCAAAGCATCTTCATGTAGAAACCATGTTGGTAATCTGGTCACTGATATCAAGGGCGACTGGATTTCTGGAGGGAACACTTCTTCGACCTACTGAATGACAGTGAAAGTACAACACCAGGAGATGGCGAACCTGATTCTCCATTCGATGACGATGGAACAGATGTTCCAGTGCCCGACCATGAAGAAGTTCGAATAGCAATTACACGCTTGAAGAACAGAAAAGTAGTGGGGCCGATGGATTGCCGGCCGAGCTATGCAAATGAGACAACGAAGCACTAATAAGGTGCATGCATCAGCTTCTTTGCAGAATATGGTTGGACGAAAGCATGCCCGACGATTGGAATCTCAGTGTACCCAATCCATAAAAAGGGAGACCCCACAATCTACGTCAATTACCGTGGGATAAGTCTCCTCTATATCGCATATCATGTTCTATCGATGATATGTGTGTGGTGTGGAAGACTAAAGACTAAAGTCAATAAATTGATTAGAGCTTATCAAAGTGGCTTTAGACCTCGAAACCTACAACGGACCAGATATCCACCATGCCAGATATTGAAAAAGACCCGTGAAAAGAGGATCGACCAACACCACCTTTTCGTTGATTTTAAGGCTGCTTTTGAAGAACTCGGACAGCCACTTTTCACCTCTTTTGAGTTCAACTTTACACCACCAAGGGCGTTCGGCATGGACAGGAACAGGTGGTAATCACTTGGCGCTATGTCCGGCCTATATGGTGGATGCGATAAAGCCTCCCATCCGAGCTCCCGTAGCTTCTGACGAGTCATCAACGAAGTGTGTGGTCTGTCCTTGGCTGGTGGAACACTACACCCTTCCTGTTGGCTAATTCTGTACGCTTCTGATCTATCGCCTGCTTCAAGCGGTCCAGTTGTTCGCAGTAGATGGTTGAGTTCGTTCCGTTTCAGCAACATATCGCAGGAGTTGATTCGTTCCAGAAGGTTTTTTTGCGTCAAATCATGCGACATCCTTTGACTGTATCTTATTACTAGCGAGAAGTATGTTTTTTAAACAACAGTTTTGAAATTTCTTCTATAGAAGCTGAAATTTAAAGTTGGTTGTCATACTTATAAAAAATAGTGTACAATGCAAATTACGATTTTAATCTAACCACTATTCTCTTACATTCTTCCACTCATTCTAGAACTGTGTGATGCCGCTGCGAAAATCCAGGCTGCATTCCGTGGCCATTTGACACGCAAAGTTGTGACCAAAGACACGCCCGACGATGTCGACATACAGGAGATCACCAAGAAGGTGGCTGAAGAGCTGGATATCGATCTCAGTGATCCGGAATTGAATAAGGCAGCCACCAAAATTCAAGCCTCATTCAGAGGACACAAAATTCGCAAGGAAATAGCCGAATAAGAGAATCTTGTGCCCACATTTTCCTCATAAAAAAAAAATAAAAAAAATGAAAACAATGTTGCAACAGAAAAATTAATTAAAGAAAGCGTAAAGCTGTAACACTAAAATATGAAGATGAATAATTGCTAAAAATGTTAAGTAAATACAATTTGAATTATATATGAAATAACTTAATTAAAGAAGGCAAAAAGACACATAGCTAATGAGAATACCATGCCATTTGTGAAGCAAAATATTTGAGATTTAAGGCATATGTACCATGATTGCCATACACCTACAATTGCATACACTGAGCGAAAAGAGCAGCGTTCATAAAACACAAGCTTTCTTCAAAGAGCTGAAGAACAGTACATAAAAAATAAATAAATACAAATTGTTGAGAAATTTAATAGCAAATGATAAATGTTAAAGAAATATGAACACAAAATGAAAAGAAAAAAACAAGAAAAAGCTGAAATGAAAATGAAAAAATTAAAAATTGACACTTTATAACGGTTCAAACATATGTGCGCAGTGTTGCATTTTCGCTAGTTTAACACAATATGAAAATCATTTATTTTTTAATAAAAAAAATTTGCAAATATTTATAACTTTATACATTTTTAGTAAATATTTTTGACGTTTGTTTTTAATATTTTTTTAAATCTCTTTTTACTGCACTGTTACGCAGCATAGGGGTTTCACAACACATTCTCTTTGAGCTTTACAATAAGTAACTAAAATAAATATATTTTTTAATTTACAAAAAAAGTAGTCAAATAAATATTAAAATATATAATTAAATGTAGTCTATGTATTTTAGCTGGTGAAGATTGTAGAATCGCTCCAGCAGTAAGCAAAAGCTTTGCCAAATTATGTAGTTGTTGACATCAGAATATATATAGAGCTCGGTATAAGTTTTACTCTCATTTTTTGCTGAATTGACATTGAAGTGCTAAATATTTTTGAGAGCGTGTTGCTAACCATGTAACATAATATTGAGGCCCTGTGTGCCATCTAGGAACTTTGAAAATATAGATATACAGTGGAACTTCCCTAACTCCAATCACCAAAATCCCCAAAAAAAACTTCGAGTTAGAGAGGCTTCCGAGTTATGGAAGGTTATTTTGTATGAAATTCGACTTCTATTGCCAATTCAAGACCTTGAGTTCTGGAGAACATCAAGTTATAGACGTTCGAGTTATGGAAGTTCATCTGTATATACATTGAGACCTTAGAATAACTAAGAAATAGTTGTAATAGCTGCCTAAGAACCAAAATAAATGAAAATTTTAAATTGTTGAACCTCTCTAACCTTTTTAGGTAAAGTTTTTACAGTCCTTAACCCATTCCCTACCAGTGTACTCGCTTGGGTACAGCAAAAAATGGTACAGAAACACCATTCGATCCCATTGTACTCACTTGGATAAAAAAATATATTACTTTCTGGGGAGAGAATGGGTTAAGGTCCCAAGTACTTAATACAAGCTTTTTCTATTGATCTAACAACATTAGGCCTCAAGATCTTTTCAAAAACATTTCGGTGGAGTTTTGGTTGGCTCCAACCATAGAGAGAACTTCAACGATTCATAGCTTTGGTGATATAGATATCTACATAATATCGTTCAAAAATATGCTTAAAAATCAAGAGATGAAGTGATAGTATAAATTTTTTTCGTACTTAAGGTACTTTTAATGCAGTTTAGGTAACATTTTTGGAAAACTGTCAAGCATTTCGAACCGGAAACAATCATTCTTTGATTTTGGTTTAAAGTGTCTTAAAATCATTATTCTTAATGAGACTTTAATAGCTTTAAGACTTAGTAAAGTACCTTTTTTGGAGAGGTTTCTAGCTATTTCGGATCGAGGAACGATTATTGTTCGATTTGAATTCGAAGAGTCTTTAAATTCTACTTTTATAAATGTAAAATCAATATTTTTACAGAGAACCCTTTTCATGTAAGGTTTCAAAAATGCAAAATTTTATTTCGGATCGAGTTACGATTATTCTTTGATTTGGTTTTTAACCCTAGAATGGTAAACATATTTTTTTGCTCTTTAATGGTAATCTTCGCCTGTGAGGCGACTTTTATAAAAAACCCACATTTTACCCTTAACAAAACAAAAATTTATTAAAACAAAAACAAAAACGTATATATTACATGCTTGGTAATAAAAATAAACAAAAAACAATTCACTTTTAAATATCTTAAATATATTATTGGCAACATTTATAGATCAAATATTTTATCAGTATTTTAAAAATAAAAAAATTCTTCGCCTCACAGGCGGTGTTTACCATTCTAGGGTTAAAGGTCTTGAAATTCAAATTTAATCAATTCCAAGACGCCATTCCAGATTAACACCTGTGAAGCTGATATCTTTAAATCTTATCTTTAAACCGTTAAAATTGGTTGTCATGACACCTAAAACCAAACAAATTTCTGATTCGAACATCTAACCCATACATTCAGAATTCAAGACAAAAACAGGAATTTTTAGACGGTTTGAAATCTGATACCGACAACTATCAGAATCCACAACAGCGCTGTTTATTCAATTTTTAACCGCGTGTGAAAGAAGTTAGCGAAGTATTGGCTCAGAGTTGCACACTCTCCCTCATAGGGTTTATCAAAAAAATCTATAAATTGATGGAGTCGAGTTCGTATATATGTATGTGTTATTGGGTTCTCCAGTCGACTGTTTGACTGAAAAATATTAATCCAGCTACTTTTTTTTCAGATTTTTCAAAATATTTCAAAAATTTTAAGATACTTTTTTCCAAAAATTTTCATAACATTTTAAAAGTATTAAGCTTTTTAATAGAAATATTCATATTTCGTTTATTAGCAACACGCTCTCTGATTTTTATTCGTGTTATTAATAACAGTAATTAACGTAATAAATGAAATGAAATTTATTTCAAACTGCAAACCAAATTCCATACACAAAAATAAATTGCATAAAAACAACAACAACAAATACCAAAGAGTAATTAATATTTATAAAATAAGTAAACAATGTTTACCAGAGTAACAACAAAAAAAACTATTTCATTACCAAACAAACAGCAAGTACATACTAACAAATAACGGTAAAGTTCAACATATTTCATAGCAATTAAACACACGCAGTACATTGTCTGTATGTAAGCAAGCAAGCGAGCAAATAGAAGAAAATTAAATAAAAAAATAAATAAATAGAAATAAATGAAATTTAACTACAAACCATGGCACAGCCCTGCTACACATGCAACAAAAATGTTGGTCTACGCAAAATTCTCCAATAAATTAATATTTATTTTGATTTTAATTGAAAGCTATATACAGACACTCTGGCACACTTGTAAGCACTCGGAATCCACAAAACTTTCGATTGGGGTTTCATAAAAATACATAAACCCGTTGGTAGATTACGGTAAATTTCTGAAAGAAAAATTCATATTTGTTATTGTTGTTGTGTTAAACTAAAATTATGAAAGCACACCAAATTCAAATCAATTACCGTTATAACGCTTTACATTAACTCACCTATGACCCCTTTTACTACAAACACATACACACACTCATATACATACATATTATACAAATCCAACTAGTTAACTCATTAAACACTCTCTCGAATCAGCAATTAACTGATTGTTATTTACTTTACACAAATCAATTTATCATTATTTACAACGTTAATTAGCTCTATTTCTAGCATTTAATTCTATGCAATATTTTACACTAATTAATTGATACAAATTTATAATTGAAAACCGTTAGTCGGTGTGAAAATGGTAAAAAAAAATGCAATTCAATACCGCAATGTATTTTACTATAATAATAAACAAATATAAGGAAATTAAAACAAAAATCACCAAAACACAAGAACAACAGCAACAACACGTTTGAAATTTCTACACGCTGCTGCTTCTTCATTGGTGGCGTCTCCACATGAGCTCTCTTTACAACCTCCTAAACAGTATTGCAATTGAAAAACATTAAAAGAAAAAGAAACAACAACAACAAATTGACACAATTTTAAATTTGAAGAAAATTGCAAAAAAAAAAACAACAAAACCCACATAGCAATTGAAATTGTAATGCCGCAAATTGTAAGGTGACTAAATTTGAGAAAAATAAATAAAATTGAAATAAAATCTTAACAGCATTAATTTAGTGAAAGTAAAGTAATAAAAATAAACAAAAAACCAAAAAAACTACAACAAATTGTGAGTTTGTGCTTTTTTAAAGGCTATCGGTGAGTATAGTACGGATTTATAATTGTTAAAAAAAACATAATATGTATAAAAAATTTTCCTACATCGATGTCTGAAATATGTATATTCTTAACCTTTATGTGTTCGGTAGTCTACATTTGTAGCATTTTTGCAGCAAAAGTTGAATTTTTTTTCATAACAACATGGTCCGAAATTTTCAGTAGCTTCCTAAAAATCAAGTCTAAGCAGCTTTGACCACTAACACGTAAAAAAAATTGTTTACAGCACCCCCAGACCCTACTTTTCAAAATGACCATCTCCTGGCGGTTAGTCTACAAATGTAGACAACATATAAAATGTATGAAAATTCACAACACTCTTTCACTCAACTCTAATTTTTTGGAAAAATAAGAATAAATATGTCTGGGTATGCCTCAAACCGACTCGTTAAACGGTAAGTGTATCTTTTTCCATGATATGAATGACATAAAAGAAAATTGTAAACACAGGCTAGGGTACGAGGTGTTCAAAACCATATTGAGAATCTATTGAGTGAGGTTGATGAAGAAGCAGAAGAGGGCCTAGATTTTGATGATTACTTAACACCTGGTATAAATCCCGAAGAATCAGATGCCGAAAACGAAATGATAGTGGAAGAAGACGATATTCGATCCGATGAGCAAATAAGAAAGCTTATTGTTTTGAGAGAATGTCGTGCAAAGACTGGTTTACCCTTGGCAAAACACCGGAATAACCATAATCGGTGATAACTTTTTTACTTCATTGAATCTGGCTAGGCTTTTGATGTCGAAAGTGCTCCCTCTTCTTGGTACTGTTCGTCAAAACAAAATATTTGTGACAAATTAAATGAAAGCAGACCGCAAACGAGCAGAACAGTCAACAATTTTTGGCTTTCTCGAATCAAAATTTGCGTTGGTATCTTACGTGCCAAAAAACGGAAAAGCTGTTATATTACTATCCAGTACGCCCTTGACAAATGCTATTGTACTTGAGAAGAAAAACAAGCCACATTATATCCCTGACTACAACGCTACCAAAAGGAGGCGTTGATGCAATTGACAAAATGCTTTTGCATATTCCACTAAACGGAAAACTTTGCGTTGACAAACGACGAAAGTTCCTGCGATGCCTTGCAAAACAGCTTTTCATGTCAGCAATTGAACAGCGCTCTGAAAATCCAAGGGTATTAGGCCATGCTCCAACAGGCCTGGCTATTGAAATGGCACTCGGTAGTTCTCCTGTTTCCGGCACTATTGCGAACCACTTGCCTCATATATTTCTAACGACTTCCAACCTATGCACCCTGTTCGTTGTCAAAATTGTGAAGCTGGAAAGCGTAAAACCACACGCAAGATTTGAAGTTGGTGTAAAAAACCTGTATGTGACATACATTCTACAACATATACTTTGGGTAAATGTTGTACCAAGAATATTTAAACATTTTTTTTTCAACTTAACTATGTATCTATAAATCATATATTACTTAACAACTATGCATTCAAGTATAAAACTCTTCGTGTCAGTGTTTTTGTTCATATGTTGACATAGTTCTCCATACAAATACATAATTGCTACAAATGTAGACTTCCGACCGCCAACGTAAGCTTACAATCCCGAGCACATAAAGATTAAAATGATACCGTTAGAACCATCGTTGCTTGGTTATAGCGCTTTCACAGCAACTTTCACCCGTAGAAAATACATAAATATTATCTTGTAACCCTAACAATGATTCTAGCAGTTCGGTTCTCATATATTGAACGTTTCTTCAACCTTCTCCAATTTGTATTTGAATTTAAATTGACATTTTTATACAAAATACCGGCTACTAGTACAATCATCAAGAACTATTTTCAAAAAGGAACATAATAGTTACAAGCTTTTAGGTTATGTAATGTTTAGTCCAAAATTAGCGCTTCACTACTTGTGTTTGCAATGTAAAAACTATGTTGGCATTTCAAAATAATTTAAAATGTTTTAATAGATGTAATTCTTACGCTAGTTATCCAAGAAATCGATCTAAAATTAGAACTTAATTCTGCAGTTTGAAATCACTACTAAAACTCCAAGCAATACCCCAACGTGTGGTGTTGCCTTGACAAAATTCCGTAGTACACACATTACTAATGAGTTGCTTAGACAAAATCTCCATAACGCGCGCAACACTGCTTTTGTGACCTAACATTGTGGTGTAAATGCTATAAATTACAAACAAATATTAGTGGTATTCAAAATCTAATTAGAAATAGAACCAACCAAACGCGTTGCGGATAAAACGCACTATCTTCAATAATGCGCTGCACAAACTGCACTTCGCCACCTACACAAGCCAACTCCTCGTTATGACCCGTGTGACAGTTGTGTGGCGGTGTACGTTTGTCCTCATTCCTTGTTCGAGCATTGAACGGATTAGGTAGTGAGGAATCGTAGAAAGGTGGATTACAGAGACAAAAATTAAAGTTTACGTCTGGTTTGGCATTGAAGAAGTCTTTGAAAATAATTTGCTTATCAGTCTGTTTGTATATATCTATAAACTCTTCCAGTTTATTTGATGCTACATTGCTTTGTGCATATGTGAAATTACCATCATTTGACTCGAGCGCATGCATGTGCCATGCATTTTTACGCGCCGCTAAGAGCGAGTATATGCAGGAAGAGCCACAGCCTATATCAATACCGTGTATTTCTGCATCAGCAGTTAATTTAGCAGACGCAATCAGATCTTCCAACCATAAAATGTAATTCAAACGTAGCGGTAAAGTGGGTACGAGACTGCCGGGTGCAAACTCGACGTGCAGTTGAAAGTACTCTTCCAGCAGCATATGTGTGAGCGCGCGCAATGTAGCTTCATTGCGATAGTCTATGTAAACCTTGCCTGTCAGCTCCTGCATTTATTTATTTAATTTATTAACAATATGAATATGTTGTCTATAAAACCACATACCAATTTGCAGACTTTACGAAAGTCTTTGTATTTGATGGCTAGTGCTGTGTAATCCGGCGGCGTCCGGAAAATATTACGCGGATGCATTAATCTTTTGTTTTTCATTGTTTATATTTTATTTGCGGCCAACAATTTGTTTACTTTTACAATTCTCACACGTTTGTTTTCTCTGGAGAGTACAGTAAAACAGCTGATGATGGCTTCAGGATGCCAGATTTTTAATTAATTTTCCTGAGTTCATGCAGGCCGATAATTTGTTATATTGAACAGTTTAACAAGTTTATAAGCACAATAAAATAAAATTGTATACCAGAAAAGCCACTTCAATGTTGGAATATTAGAGGTAATTATTTGTTTTCAAATAGCCATTTCGTTTTTAAACTTTTTCTAAAACTTTAATTTTGTGATTGGCAACACTATGCTATCAAAACGAACAAAGCTTATTTTTATTTGTGCTGTCAAAACAAACGCATGCCGTCAGATTTCATCAGGCTTCATTTACGTTTGGATTAATATTAAATTACATATTCTGAATTTTCAACACTTTTATTAATTAAAACGAATTAAACATGTCTGAGAGCAGCTCTAAGGACACAGTTCTGAAAACTGCGATGACCTATATATGTGGCGGTAAGTACTGAACATGAAATATATTTGTAAAAGACATGGAAGACACATTTTGCTTTGGTTAATAGAAATATTTACACTGATACTAAAATATGGCTAAAGAAATTGAAACCTTGATAGATAAATATTATGAATCACATAATTGCAAATCAATTCATAATTTTATTCATAAATATTTTGTCGAAAACTAATTGAAGATTTGTTAATTTAATATTTAAATGCCACGAAGTCGGGCTACTACTGACCAGCACTTGCATATCCAAGTGCCAAGTGTTGTCTTTGCAACAAGAGAATTCTCAAGATCTATAACTACAACAACATGTTATTTTATGAATTCAGTTATAAAATTTCTGAAATTTATTTTTTAATATTTTCCTTTTATATTATACACAGAGTGTCATCATGAGAACGAAATGCGTCCACGTGATCCTATACGTTGCCGTGAGTGTGGCTACCGTATCATGTACAAAAAGCGTACCAAGCGATGTAAGTACACAGTCGAATTTTTTAGCAACACTTAGTTTTTAAACGCTTTTTGTAATATTTTTACTTTCAGTGGTCGTTTTCGATGCGCGCTAATTTCCGTTAATTCAGCTATACAATGTCTTTAAAATGATATTAGAATTTTAAGTGAATCCCTTATAGAGAATAAATATAGTATAGTAAAAGCAAATTGACTTTTTATTTCATAAACACTACTAACTTGTGTTTAATAGTTAAAATAATTAGCGGCGGAGAGTTACTAGGCAACAAAACAGTATTTTTTGTGTACATATATATTTTAAAGAGAATTAAAAAGGGCCATAATTTAAGTTTGTTTTTCGAGGTGAACATTCTGTTTAGTATTATGAAATTGGTTGTTATCATTGGCATATAAGCTAAGTCAAAGGAACGGAACGGAACGTTGTCAGTAGTCAGAAGATTAATAGTTTTGCCTACGACAGTTGTTGTTGTAAAGGTTATCTAAACCTGACTGAACTTCAATTGTCATTGAACGAGAGACATGAAACGAACTGTTTCGACAGGATCGGACCAAAGGGAAATTGGTTTTAAATGGGTAAGGGGTTTCTGCGGAAACATCGCAACAGAAACTGGAGAGCATTTCATTATACTTATGATACCAGGAAGCATACTGGCTTCGTTGTGAATGTACTCGACCGAAGATATCAAGAGGCAACCTGTGACTGTCCGGAGAGCGGTGTCCGGACAAGTCTGTAGCTTCCATAACTACATCTTTCTGCAACCGGGCGACCATATTGGAGTGGCGTAGGTTATGGCCAACCTGGCAATGTTTCTTTTTCTTTTCCCAATGGCGGTCATATCTACCTAATCCGAACGAACCCGTCCAAGGCCCATCGAATCAAACACAACAACAACAATAAACATATTGAAATAGGTGTTTAGGTCATATTCGTAAAACTTTACTTTCTATGCCTATGTTTTCAACTTTAATCTGTTCAGCGTCTTAGTGTTTCTGCTATATAAACCTAAGGGTAATGATGTACGTACTTAAGAGAATAGTTAACTTCAATAACTTATTCCTTCCTTGCCTATATCCCACCCCCAGATGCAATAAGAACTCTTCGCTTATTTTTTTAAACTAATTTTAAGATGTTTATTTTCAATATTCAGAAATATAAATTAAACTAAAAACACATTTGACATTTAATTACCAACCCAACAGTCTACACAGGCTGAAGGTCTTCTTTAATGCTCTTTAGTATGTTTTAAATCTTTAGTTCTTTTGTTTGTTCTTTGTGTGTTCATAAATGACTTTTAAACGCTGCTATTACCGTTACACATAAATTAATTATTAAGTATAATATAATTTTAGATTTCCGTAATGGCGGTGTCTTTACTACTTTTTTGTAGGTTGTAATTTTTTTTTTTTTTTGGTTTTAAACTTTCTTTTACCTAAATTAAAATTTTATTAATCTCAATTAATTTAGCTTTTCTTTAAGTTCTTGTATTTTTTTCATTTAATTTTTTTTATTGTTGCCAAAACGTGCTTAATTAGCTTTTAGAAGATTTCTAATTTTTGTTTGTTGTTTTTTGTATTTGCAAAAGGGCGTTTACAACATTTTAAACTACGTGTGTATACACTAAACGGCTGCGTTTGCGCTTCTCAAATATATGTATGTCTGCTACTAATAATTCTTCTTGAAAAAACACTACAATTTTTTCTTATTTTTTGTTTTTTATCTGCTTAAAATTCATTTATTTGTTTTTCTTTTCTTTTTTTTTACTTATAACCACCATTTCGTTTCGATTTCTTTTTTGCTTTTATATAAGTTTAGTTTCAGTTAAAGTTTTTTTGTTGTTATATTTTTTGTTAATTTTCAGTCCATTACATTCGCATTCCGTCTTGCGCTTACTAAGTGCTACATACATCAAGTATATACTTTCTTTTAAATTTTGTTTTTGTATTTTTTCTTACTAAATTGAGTATAATAAGTTAAAATCACTAAATTTGAGAATTGTTGCATACATGCGTGTATTTTTTATTTTTATTTTTTTAATATCAACTAAAGCATATTTTAAGCAATAAAAGGCGACTTAAAGGTGACTTAAAGCATATAATTTATATAATAATAATAATACTAATAATAAAATTAATTAATAATAAATTAGCGTTAATAAAAATATAAAAATAAGGCAATCGAATGAGTATAAAGCAGTGTAGCTTTGGAATTCACAATTTTGTTACTTAAAATTGTTTAAGATTTTTGTTTTCGTGTTTTTTCTTTCTTTGCAATTTTAGGTTAGTTTCTCTTAAACTGCATTTGTGGCAAGTTGGCGCTAAAGAAATTGGTGCCTTGGCATATTATTGAGTATTTGGTATACAAAGTGGCATTCTCTGCAGTAAATTTGTGTTGAGTTTTGTCATATTTTGCTTTAGCTTAGGTTAGGTGACCTAACCTAACTATATTTCGCTTTAGTTTTTAAACTTTTTGTTACTTATGCTGTATTTTTGTAATTGTTTGTGAGTGTTTATATACTTTTTTATATACTCTTTTAACAAATGGCAACTTAAATTCATTATTTTGCTCTTCATCTTCTTTAATTTTTAAAGCAAAATAACAAATTAATATTTAAATGAAATTAAACAGCTAATGAGGTCAATACTTGCGCTAAAGTATCTAAATTATTTTTAATTAATTTTTTTCATCAATGAAGTTGGCAAATTAAAGCTTCGTTTAAATATTAACTATAACTATACATAGGCAATAGATACTTGTGTATTTTGTAATCATTATTAGCATTAACAAATTTAATTAAATTTAATTTAATAATAATAGAATATAATTTAATTTAATTAAGTATGAAATGTTTTAATCTACACATTTTGAATATTAATGTAATACATATGTATATGCGCTGCATTAGCAGTTTTAATTTTTTTTAGTTTAAGTTTTAAGAGAAAACATAGCTCAGGTACATTATAACTTAAAAGTAAGTAACTTAGATCCGTACATTTTGTAGCAATTGAAACAAATTATAGGAAAATATTTTCAATCTTTAAACGCATATGCATTTATTTTGTGTGTGACTGTATTTTTTTTCGCTTTATTTAAAATACAATAAAATATTTACTTTAATAAATATTTCATATGAATTAAGTAGCTTTTTTTTGTGTAAAAATTATAGTACGTCTTTTAGCATTTCAAAATCATCTAAAATATCTAAAATAAATGTCTCGAGTATTCGATTTAAAATGTTGGGCTTTTATGCATTGCTGGTATTTACAAATTTAGTGTGAGAAAAATTATAAAAAAATGCTTAATATGCTAAATAATAATTAAATTATAATTGTATTAAATATAAATTTAGATATTGTATTTAATTTTTCTTTACACAAGTGTAATTGAATCAGAAACCTCAAAAATGGTAGTTCAAAGCATGTAAAAAAAACATTTACTTTTTATGATTCAAAAATCAATAATTAAAAATAATAATTTAAAAAAAAATTGAAAAATTAAAATTATTTTTTTGTTTATTGGTTTTTATTATTAAATAACGGTATATTTAAACCGTTTAAGTTACGGTATTTTTATTATAAAACCGCATTTATTATAAAAAATATAAAATTTTAAGTTGCAATTCAATACAAAATTATTAAATTTTCTACATAAAGAATATTTAAATATAATACTATAAAATATGAAAGAAATAAAAAGCAATTTAATGAAAATATAATCAAGAAAATATACAAAATATTTAAAAGTATTATTTACATTTACTTTATGACTCTGTCTGCGACAATAGAAAGTAAAAAATTAAAATTCGAAAATATTAAACTTAAATTCGAAAATAATAAATTTAAATTCGAAAATATTAAATTTAAATTAGAAATTATTAAAATCGCATTTAAACCAACAGCTGAACTGATGAAAAAACCACGTTACCAGCACCTTTTAAGTAAACTTGTAGGGATTTATGCCCTGCCAAGTACAGTACCCTGACATGACTTATTACAGGAATGTTTTATGTATGCTACAACAACAACAATATAAAAACCGATGCGTAAGACTAAAAACTAATAATACACATTTCACTAGAAAATTTAAGTTTTTTAAAATGCGTCACCATAGAATGCTTGCAACGAATACCCGAGTGTGCGGCGCTGTGAAATAATATACAAATGCAGCGCCCACTCAATAATCAATTTACACCCACTAAGATTCAATTTAACCTGGCATAAGTTGCTTAACTGGTAATATCAGTTTACACACACACAAGTTAAGCTGTCAAATTCAATTATCAGACACAAGCGCATGGCGCTCTACGTTCTCAACGCCGTCTTCTTGCACTTTTTCGCCAGTCGACGCTGCTGCTTGCCCCCCTTCTTTTGTTGCTGCTTCAACTTGTCACACACTTTCTTCACACCACGGCGCTGCTTCTGCACTACATTGGGGTGAGCGCGCACAGTGTGTACTATGAGACTGCTGCTCTGCTTGAAGGCCTGCATGCAATGGCCACAGCGTTGCTTCTTCGCGCGATGCTTCCAGTGTTTGTGCAACGCCAGCGAACCCTTTGTGTGGTAGTTGAAGACGAGCATTGCGGCGGCGCGACGCTTATCTTGTGCGCACGCGCGGCAGCTCAGCTTGTGATCCACCATGCGGTTCAAGTACTTGTCGCGCAGCATGGCGACTATCACCTCTGGCGGCGCGCGTATTTTCTTCGGCTGCGCTTGCTTGCGCGATGAACGCTTGTCGTTGGCGGCGCTCTGTACGCCAGTGTTCGGTTGTTGTGTTTGTTGCGGTTGCGTGGGTGCCGCTTGTATAACGGAGACCTGCGCGGCCTTTGGCAACACTGCGACGGCGGGCTGCGCAGTGGGCATAGTTGTGGGTGCGGCTGTGGCCTCGTCGGCATGCGTGGGTTTCTTGCTGAAGTCCAGCGGCGCGGTGAGATACTGCTGTTGCGAGGCGGCGTCCGCCAGCAAGGGCAACAAGGTGGCTATTTGTGAAAGCGACTTGCGGCGCTTGCTGGGTGGCTTTTGTGACTGCGGCTGCGTTTGCGCTGGTTGTGGCTGCAGCGTTTGCATGGGCTGCGGCTGCGGCATGATAGGTGCGATGGGCGCCAGCGTGACGGCTGGTGTGGCCAACAACGCTTGACGCGCGGGACTCTGTCTTTGCTGGTTGGATTGTTGTGAGGTGCTAGTGTGGCGCTGCTTCTGCGCACTGCCCACTTTCGGTGTGATGGTCAGCGTTATGTCCTCTTTGTTGCGCAAATACTCGATGTACTCCTCTGTCTCGCTGAGCATGCGCTTGCGTTGTGAGAAAGCGGGTTTTGGCTGCAGTTCCGCTGGTTGTTGGCTCTCATGCGCGGTCTCCGTTGGCGTCGGCATAGCCGGGTACATGAGCGGCGTCTCGGCGTAATACTTATTGATTATGTCCTTGACATAGTTTTGTATATGCGTGCTGACCTTATTCAAATTCTGATACTCCATATTGGTGAGGAAGGTGGCAGCAGCGTTTTGCTTGTTGTTCTCCTTGTTGTCGCGATCCGAGTGTAGCAGATCAAGACGATGTTCGCGGTTGTTGTTGTGCGCGGCATTCGTGGTACGTTGGTTGAGCGTTCGTGTTCTCGTATGTTGGTTGTGGTTGTTTTGTTTGTTGTTATTGGTGTTGTTGTTATACGCGGGAGGCGATCTAATAAGCTGCTCTTGATTCTCTTGATCTTCATCATTGTCCAGATGCTGCTGATATTTGCGCTTGTTGTTGCTGCTGTTATTGTTACTGCTGCTAGCCGCCGCTGCTGCTGCTGCTGCGGCCGCCATCATTTCGATTGCACTCTCCGTTGTTTCCTGCAAATCGAAATTTTCGCTCAAGAATGCCGACATCGCCTTTCTCTGCTCACTATTACTGTAACTGCTGCCGTTTGTTGTTGCTGCTGTTGCAGCGCTAGTCGTATACTGTCTACCACCTTTCAACGGTGATGCGCCACCATCGCTCGACGATGCGGTCGACGAGGCAGACGATGGTGTATTCTCATCGTCACCCGTCGAGTGTTGTCGCCGACGCATATGATTGCTACTGTTGTTGCTGCCGTTGTGGTACTTCATACGCTGCTGCTGTTGCTGTAGCTGCAGTTGTTGCTGATAGCTGGCAAAGTTGCTGTTGTTGCTTAGGGAATGGAGTAGCGCCGCAGCCTCTTTGGTCGTCCATTGTGAAGGCAGTTTATTATTGAACAGGAGTTGATGATTAGCTGGCATTTTCAACTCTTGCACGCCTCCCGCCTTATGAAAATCCTGAGCGACTGAAGCGGTATTGCGACTGATGGCGTCCATTTTTAGTAGACTGCAGGGGGGAAGGAAGAATTTCGAAATGGAAATTAGTATGAGATTTTGAGAAATGGCGTTTAGTAATTAAATGATTATTGAATTTTACTAAAAAAAATTAGAATAAATTAAATAAAGAAAATCATAAATGAGGAGAAAGAGGTGTATACAAAGAGATAAAACTATATCAAATGCCACAAAATCTTTAATAAATCGCTTAATTTGAAATAAATATAAATTGTTTTGAACTAAAAAATGTGTTAGGGTGGATTAGTCTAATTATACTAAAAAAAAACCAAAAAACGGAATATTGGGTATTTTTTATGTATGTATGTGTATAAAAACAGTCAAGAAACGATTAAAGTGTTTATCAAGAACGCATATGGATCACATATTAACAAAAAAATAATATAAAATCCAAAAATTAAATTTTTTGAGGTTATACGAAATCACTGGCAACTTAACGAAGACTCAAAGAAGAACACAAACTTGACGAAACCAACAAAACAAAGTAAACCAATAATGAAACTCAAGCATTTTTATAGTTTTGTTGTTTCTTTTACCGCGCATAGTCTTCCGGATCACTTCCGTCTGCCTCAAGATATTGAAATAATCGTTCTGAGCCGCGTTTCTGTGCGGCCGCATTCGGTAAACCGCCGGTGAGTAGATCGTGCGGCGGTATTAGCGAACCATTGGCGCTCAGACGCCAACCCACCATCGATGTGGAGTTTACTATGATTTCCTGTAGTGGGCCGCCGGTAATATTACCGCTGCCATTATCATTTGTTGTTGTCGTGGTGTAAATCGTTACCGAACCACCGCCGCCAACGTTGCCACCTTGATTGCTGGAGGTGGATGAGCTGCCACCGCCGCCACCACCACTATTTGTTGTATGACTTTTGGGTGCGGAAGGCGAAAAATATACAATAGTAAATGCAAAGGTGAGGAGATTTAAAGAAAATAAACTAATGCTGAATGTAAGGGCTAACAATTAGTGATCATTTTCAATTAAAGCAATTGGCGTAGTTTCTTACAATATTATTTCAATTTGCAATTAGAATTTTGATCTCCAATTTTTTCTTTTTTTCTAATATACTTTTAACTTGACGCCCCTAACTGTCTGTCTTTTATGTAAAGGCTATTTATTAACGGTTTATTTACCAGTATGCCAGATTCGAATTTGAAAATATATTTACACTTGTATCACTTGCTACTAAAGAGTTGCCAATTGTGCGCAAAATATTCGAACTCGAATTCGAGTTCGACATATTGCCGTTTGTTAAGTGGATAGTTGGATTTTGAGTAGCGCGCGCCGGTCGCGTATCATTGGGACTGCGCGTGCAAGGCGCGTGTGGAAAGCACAGAGAAGAAAGAAATTACAAGTATTAGATTTTCGCTAATTAATTTCGAAAGCTGCTGCCTTCGTTGTTAGTACTACTACGCAGAGCTTACAGCTAGTTGTTAGTGGAGGTTAGTTGTTTAGTATTGCTGAGGCCGCTAAAATGCCCACAACGCTAACTACAGTTTGGTAGATAATTTAGTTCAATTCAGTTAGTAAGCAGAAACAATTCAATTAAAATTAAAATAATATAAATACTCACTGCACTTCGTTGATGTGCGCTTGGAACTCCTCCTGCGTGTCGCCGAGGAAGGAGCACTTGTTGCAGGCGCGCTTGTTGTGCACTTTCAGCACATGCGTGGCCAGGCGTTCGGAGCGCGCCGCCTTGTAGTCGCACAGCAAGCAGACGAACGGTTTTGTGTGGGTATTCAGATGACGCTTCAAGCCCCACTTATCCGCGCCGGACCACGGACAGTAACAGCAGGTGAAACGTTTCTCACGCTTCGGTTTCAGGTTGCCACTAGCAGCGCCCGAGTTGCAAACAATGCCACCATTAGCGCCGGCGACGCCACCACCGACAGCGATATCATCTTGCTTCTCCTGCTTGAGTTGTGGCAGGGGTGCGTCGGCAGCCCTGGCTACCGCCTCGATGGTCTCCGCAATGCTCATGCTCGACGATGTCGGTTGGCGTTGCGCTTCCAGGAATGCATTGTCAAGTTGTACGTTCGTGCCCTGGAATATGATGTTCGGTTTTTGCTCGGGTGAGCCACAACTGTTGATCGTATTGTTTGTGTGTTGTGTATTTGCCGAAGTGATGGTGACGTTGCCACGACCGCCAGCATGCTGATTGCCAGCGCCGCCGCCGCCACCACTGTTGGACGTGCTCGAGGGTACGTGACGTCGCGTCTTATTGATGTCATACTGCAATTCGCGATGCATGCGCAGGAAATGCTTCTTCACATGATCGGCACGATTGAATTGCTTGAGGCAAGCGAAGCACTGGAAGGGCTTCTCCTCTTTGTGTATGTTCTCGTGACGAGTGTAGAGATCTCGCCGATCGGTGGAGTACGGACAGTGGGTGCAGGCGTAACGCTTTTGCACTTGTACACCGCCATTATTGTTGTTGGCATTATTGCCATTTTGGTGGTTGTTATGAGAGTTGTTGCTGTTGTTGTTGTTGTTGTGTGACTTCTTACGACTATTGCCACCACTTGAGCTGGTGACCGTACCGCTGCTGTTCGATGTTGTAGGTGTGGTCTGCTGTTGGTTTTGACCGGCATTCATGTTGTTGCCGGAGGTTGAGGGACTAGTGTAGATCACTTCGGTGGTAGAATCGTTGCGATTTTTGGATCTACAAATAAGGAATTACAAAATGTGGTTAGTTTATGAAAAAAATCGTGAAAATTTACGAAATATGCGAAAAATAAAATATATTTTATATAAAAAAAAATAAAAATTAATTAAAAAAAAAATAAAAATTAATTTAAAAAAAAAAAAATAAATTTAAAATAAAATGATTGTTAAAAAGTAACTAAAATTTATTAATTTCTTAAGTAGTAAAATAACATTAAGGTTATGTCACACCCGCTACAGTTTACGCTGGCTTCAAATATGACTCAAAATTTATTTCAATCAAACTGAATTCGCCCACATTTTTGAGCAGATTTCAATTTTAACTTCAACACAATTTATTTTTGAAACATTTTTTCTTTTATCTAAAGCCTTCAAACCCAATAGACCCTCCGCTTCGCTGAATTTTCTACGAAAATGCGGCGTATACACAATTCGAATTTTGTGCCGAAATTTGACTTTGGCAAATGGACTTGGAATAGCAACTTGGAACGTTTAGAATTTGAACCCTTTAAAGACGCGGTGTTGGAGAAACAAGATTATGTCAAGACGTGTGGCTTCAAATTCAATAAGGCACTAAATCAATTGGATGAACTAATATTCCTGCAAGAGTTCCAGCGCTCCGATCTCACACACGATGCAGATGTAATACTCGTGCAGGACATAAAAAATATCGTGCTCTTTCTAGCGCCGTCCGAGACGATCACAAAAGATTTTGTGCTCTTCCTACACACTTTCACGGTGGATCGTTTTTTGCGCGCGCTCATCATTTACTTCGAGTACTACTTGAAAATGGTTGAGTTCGTGCTAATACGACGTGACGAGATTAGCGGCGAGAAAGCGCAAATACAAAGCGAGGACACCAACGAGATCAAGCGCATCTACTCGTCATATCTTACACAACATCGCATACTGCTGTCGCGCGAATATAGCATGATCATAGCGGGCGATGGCGAAATGAAACGCTTCTACCACATCACACCCATTGTCAATATTTCGCAATCCATTAAGGACAAGCGCTTCCACGAAACCTTTTTGGCATTCTCCACGCAAATGGTGTGGATCGCCATGCATCGGCGCGCCTACGACTACATTGATTCGGAGATGTATCGGCTCTTTCGTTCCGAACACTTCAAGCTCAAACGCTATGCGCACATCAACTTCTCAGAAGCCGAGGCGAATATGCTCTACGGCAAGAATTACAAGCGCGTCAATTATCGCGCACAGAACTCACCGCTCATACAGGAGTTGGTCAATGTGTCGACCGAGAATTTACCCATACTGTGGATCGGCGAGCGTAAATATCGCGGCACCGATTTGCGCATACACCAGCTGGAGCTCGAGCATATTGTGCCCGATAGTCAGCTGACTCTGATCGATGTGTGTCACGGCATACTCGGACATCCGAAGAAAATCTACAACACACTGTTGGATATCAATTGGGAAGAGGTGCGCTTCCAGAACTATTCGCTAATTTACGATCCCTACCAATTGGTGCGTCAACCGAAGTTGAAGATACCAAATATCGATGCGGAGAAAATACGCAAACATGCGCAGAAATTCGACACCTACTATCACGTGCGCCTGCAGTATGAGCGCGTAAGCAAAGCGGTTATAGACAAGTGGTGTCGTCGCGACGCCGTCATAGCGTACTTCAATACGGAGGGCATGATTACGAACATTGTGACACAGTGTGAGAGGGAGCTAGAGAGCGATTCATATGGTCCCAGTGTGGAGGAGATAACGAGCAAGTTTTTGGCACGCAAGAGACTTTTGCGGAAACTATAGCAAAATGCGCCTGAGAGAGGGAGAGAGAGAGAAGCAGCGCTAAGCAGCTGGTATTGTTGTATTGGCAAGGAATGGATGGTATTATATTTTTTAATGTGCAACGAATTTGAAATTCAGGATTTGTATATATATATTTTAATAAAATTGTATGTTTTGAGGAAGAAGAAGAATAATGAATGAAGAATTTGAAATATTAGTGGAAATAATTAGCGAATGAAAGAAAATGGGTTCATATGGAGCTGTGAAGGAAGATATTCGATTCACCACTTCCTCTCTATTTTTAAGCTATACTCTCTCGTGAAAAATTGGCATGTTTTAGAGAGAAAGGAACAACAAATTTCTTTAATTGAACTCTACACAAGAAAGTGTTCTCTCCATTTACTATAATATCGCTTCTTGATTGATGTCAGTTGGTTGTTCGACTCAATACTCTCTAAACTAAGCTACTTTCCAAACTTAAATAATACAAAATATAGAAAAAAATTTAAAAAATATTCGCACATTAAATAATTTTGGTTTAAGAACCGAAGAAACCCTAAACAAATTTGTTTTAATACCCGACAAAAACCGAACCACCCTAATATATAATTATCTATATGTATACATACTGATACACTTCAATGTCTATATAAGCACGCATACACGCCACTTTGAACTGCACTTACTTTGACTTGGATGTGCCAACTTGTTGCTGCATTTGTTGTTGTTGTTGCTGCTGTTGTTGTTGCTGTTGATTGGCAGCCGTATAACTCTGCAATTTACCACCTGTTGCCGTCGGTGTCGACCACTGTACAATTTGTGCCTGCTGCTGCTGTTGTTGTTGTTGCTGTTGCTGCTGCTGTTGTTGCTGATCCGTACCACCGTTGCCAGTGGCGTTGGTGGTAGCAAAACCATTTTGCATTAGCGCCGCCAGGCCAAAAGCCGTATTCAAGTGGTCTTCCGATTTGAAATTACCGCCTGTTGTGGCGACGACCACAGAACCCTCGGGTTGTTGTTGGATTACAACATTTGCCGCCGCAGCAGCAGCAGCAGCTGTTGCCGCTGCATTGACTGCATTGGCGGCATTGTTCTCGTATTCGATGGTGGGCGCAGCGCTGCGATCGATCTGCTGTAGAAGGTGCAGCCAAAGAAGGAAGCCGAGAAGAGAAGAGATAAAATAAGTAAAAGGCAGTTAGCAATAGAAGTGTGTATGAGTCAACAAAGGCTGACGTTGTTGTTTGGCACTTACCAAATTCGTGAATGAGCGTTCGCCTTCGGGTGCTGTAGGCCCTGTGGTCGCCACCTGCGCAACCGGTGTGCCCAATGTATGTAAACCATTTCCGGTCTCTTCCCCATATAATTTTCTTGTGATTTCTTTAAACATATCTTCATAAGCGGCCTCAACATTTGAGGACGGTATTAATGTTGCCATGGCTTATAGAATGTGCGCGTTGCAATGCTGCTACAACTACAAATACGGGTCGTCGAAAACTGCAAAGTGGAAGAGAGAAATTGCGGTTAGTAAAGGGTTCAATAAATATTTATCTGTGTGTATATGTATATATGCTATAGAAGGGTAAGATCAATAAAAGTTAAAAATAAAATAAATATATGTATATTGAGACGAGCGTCGGCCAAAAAAAACCGTTCGTTCGTCAAATAGCCACACATCCGTTGAGTTTCAATTTGTTTCACTCGCCTCTTTTGTGACTTGACGTTGTTTATTTTCTCCGCCGCCTTGGCGCACAAATGGCTTTTAAAAGTCAATTCATGCGACGGGCAGAGTATGAACCCCAGCTGCCCAGTTTTGCGGCTTGTCACTTAGCCTTGGCTTCACTCTTCACAGCTCGCTTGTATAGCTGTATGTATGTGAGTGAGTGTATGTGAGTCTGTGTGTGTTGGCGTTGTGGCGTGCGGGCGGCGTGTAAAAGTTAAATTGCCAACGACAGCTGACTGACATTTCCAGGAATATACCAACGCTGATACATGATGCGCTGCGTCAAGGCAACAAAAAAGCAACAATAGCAAGACAATTGAAAAAAAAATGAAAAATGAACATAAAAATGCAGTTGACGTTAAGTGAATGGCTGAGGTACAAACTACACACGCGCACCTACATATGTACATACATGCAAACACATGCATTGGCAGGTATCTGCAGAATGTGTTTGTTGTTGGGATGGCATTTTTGTTGGACAGACGCTCACATTAAACAACAACAACAAACAGCAGAATAATGACATGAAGCTGCTCACCTACAGCCAAACTGCTGAGTCATGTTTCGTAACGTCAGCTCCCACATGCCAACCCTCTCCCCAAATGTCATAAAGGCCAACTCGCTGGCTGTATTGATGGACACCCACTGTAGTAGGTGTTAGAGGAATGTATATGTACACAATAAAGTGCTGAAGAGCTCAGAAATCGCGTTAAATATTTTTTAATTTCATAATAAGCAAATGGAGACAGCGAAATTGATGTGAAATTGTTGATTGAAATCAAACTGTATGGAGCAATTTTTTTTAAAGCGCTGTCAACTTGTAGAGCTTAGAGGGAGAAGCTCCCACAAACCTCTAAAAAGATAAATTTTAAGATAACTGAATGATATTATTAATTCCAAATACATCTTAGCTGAATGAAAGAATAAACTCCAGCTCAGAGTTTCGACTACGTAGACCCGCTTGTCTTAATAAGCTTTCTTCACTTTCTGAGTAATGAAATCAAGAACAAATAATATTTTCTTTAGCATAATGTTCAAAGAAAATAAGGGACCCGAGGTATTACACATAGTTTTCAGCGGTCTAGTCTGGAGACACCAAAGACATCGATTTGACATAATTTCACAACAGCGCTTCATACTAAATTTAACGCTTCCCCACTAAACCGCATGCCATTTCAATCAACACCCAAATCAGCGCCATTCGAAAACTCCTTCCCAGAATTCCACATAAGAATTTAAGACGAAGACACACAGAAACGAAAGCCACGCTTGTATGTAGACTATCAGATCGACAGAGTGCGTAGGTAGTGTACGGATGGATGATTATGAGGTTATGAATGTGCCCACTTTGCACACCATAAACTCGGAAGACAAATTGTCAATGGGCTGTGTGGCACACTAACACGCGAGATTTCATATGAAAGGAATTCCGATGTGCAGACATTAATACACGAGCACCCGCGTTTCGAGGGTTAGCATTTTGATTGCTACACCGTCGCGTTGGTTACTGCCGAGAATTGCTTTGGCGCTGAGCTTTTGAAGTGCGCCGCCGACGCTACCACTGCGGCCGACGACAAATGAGTCAAAAGACCGGAGATTGCAAGCAAACACAACGATTGAGTGCACAAAACGTAAAGGAAGAAAGGCAAATGCGGCGCAATCTTCCCTAGGTTAATAAATTTGTTCCCTTTACTATTGGGATTTCCTGCGCGAAATAGGGAGAACCCCAAACTTTGTACTTTAATAACCAAATATGCAAGCAACAAAAAAGTGTTTACTGCGACTTATCGCAGAGTTCGTCATGGCCCTCCCACAACGGCGATAACCTTAAGCCAAAGTGGGTGGATACGCAGTCGCGCAAAAAAATAAAGCACAAAGCGAAATGAGAACACAGCGAAACGACGAAAAGCGCGCCAACTTGCTGTGCCACAAATGCATCGACAACAACAAGTAGAACATAAAAACAGATGATTTGTTTGCAGAGCCAACAGACGCCTTGCTGCACTTGGTCGGCCACGTTTCGCGCGGCAAACGCATTTGGGATCCAACGCCACACATGCAGTCGCGCCGCCAAACTCACGAACTGTCACAGTCGCATTACAAAATACGCGCCAGCATATGGTCGGTCGGCTGTGATGTGTGGCAGTTGGTGTCGCCCACTTTGGCGACATTGTCTTCATTTCGGTTGTGCTGTATTTGTATGTCTGTATGTATGTACAACGTCGAAACGTGTTCTCCCCCTCACATGAAGATTGTTTTTTTTTGTTTCCATTTTTTGTTGTTTGTTTTGCAGTATGTTCTTTTTGAAGTGGCCCCTTTTTTTGCGTTGTCTTTTTCAATTTCGTTCACCCATATTCCGGTCTGCTGCCGTCGCCAAGTCAGCGTTTCAGTGCGAAGCGACGCGACACAACACCGTGTGGGGGCGTTTGGTGTTTGGCTGCGCTAAAGCTGGGCGTCACGTCTGTCACACGGCCACAAACCGCCCGTCTACGTGTCTGACTGGCAGTCTATTTCACAATCTGCATGTTTATTTTATTTATTTGCGTTTGTTGGGTGTTGTGTGGCCTTTTTTTGAGTAGCGGAGCGCAGCAGGCAAGCAAAAGTCAAGATCATTCATCTGTTGCTGCGCTGGCTGGTTGCTGTGAGTAGGCTGTGGTGGGTGGATTTTGCTTTTGAATACAACACACCACTTTGCTTTCATGTACAATAATAAATAGAAAAACAGAAAAATATCTATACTTGCAGTCTCAAATAATTTGTTTGGTTATGAAACTGAAACTGGATTTAATCAGAAAAATTTTCGGAGGTAAAATAATGCTCAAACTTTGCAAAGAAACAGTTCATAAAGATCTTTACAATCTCAGCAACTTATTGAGCATTCAATCAGCAATCCTATACGATCATAGTCTATATGATCCGATAGTAACTATCAAGGGGTCGAGAGTAAGCAGTCCCTACTAAGACTTTGTTTCTAAAGCATTTTCTTCCGACTAACTAAGAATTAGTTAGACTAACTCTCCGAATTTTAAACTTGTTCACATCAGTTCAATATAAGATCAGGTGATCTCGGTAACTATAGAATATAGTTTACAAGATCTTCTTCAAAAATACCAGTAGATCTACATATTTATTGTCTAGAAACCACAGACAATTTCTCATTCATTCCAAATACAATCATATCTCAGCTAGTTCTGCAGAACATTTGTAACTTTCCAGAAAAAAAATTTATGTATTTCTTTTCCTGAAAGCTGACATTTGAGAAGCCACCGCAAAACTCAAGAACACACAAGAAACTAGCAGTTCTCCAAAAGAAAGTCTATGAAACACAAAACGAAAAAAAGAAAAGAGCAAATGACAAGAAGATTGGCACAACAGCTGCCTGACAGGCAAATCACTCGCACAAATGGGGTGAGTGGGCTGAGAACGGGCGCGCATAAACTGAAATAACAACACAAAGCACTAGTAGAAAGCAAAAAATAAAATAGCAACAACAACAAAGCAATTGAAAGCGACTACGGAAATAATGGCAAGTCAGCGCAAAATTATAACAGCTGCGCCTGTAGATACGGGCTGCGGTTACTGAAGAACTCAATTACTTGCAGGAAGGGCGAAGAAAAGGCGAATGGGTGAAGCACAGAAGTAAGGATGAATTTCCGACGCCGAAGCGGCAATGAAGAAGTAACCGATTGCAATCGAAGGAACAAAGTACGGGTTCTGCGAATGGATCGTCCATAAACGACACTTCTTGACTCTTGGCGCGCCTGCCCTTGTCTTTGTCCGCGAACAGCTGCTTGCTATGTACATAACATACAAATGTATATTAGCTTGTATGGCGCAGATGGGCGTCACGCGCGTCTTTGGGGTGTCTTTGCGACTGGCGCACACCCGCACTGCCAGCGCTACATAAAAGCCTGTATTGGTATAGTGACTTTGATGTGCGCTTTGTTATATCGGTGCGCTATGATCACCGTCAAATTACTGTTGTTGTTGTTGTTACTCTTGATTGTAATCAGCGCACCACCGCCGCTTTGACTATTTAATGTGCGTTATTGCTTGTCGCGATCGCTAAATGTTGGTGGCTGATTACTTTGCCGGTTGAGGTTTTCATCTTTTGCGATTGCGACTAGGCGCAAACCGAAAAGCAGTGACATTAAGCATATGTGTGACGAACGCGCAAACACACGCGTGTCGCAGACAACCAGCGGCGTGGTATGGCGCGTTACAACTCAATTCAACCCAGCGCGCGAACGCAACTGGGAGTTATTACGACAAATTTGTATGTTCGTTTGTTTGTATGTATGTTTGTATAGTCGCCACACCACACACGAAATTATATAGTGTTTGCCGTGCCAAATCGCATGGCAGGCAATGCGTCGTCATGGAGGGCGATCGACGTTGATAAAGTGGGCGCAGGCGACCGTGCTAAAATGGCATAGCGCGGCGTGTGTTTGTTGTTGGTGCGATGCGCGGGTTGCACAGTGGTAGAATATTGATTTTTTGTTGCTCACATTTTAATATTGGATTGTAACAAATTTTCTACGGAATAAAAAATATTTATAAATAAAAAAAAAATAAAAAAATATTACAAAGAAAAAAAATATTTAAAAAAATATTTATAAATTAAAAAATAAATAAAAAAATATTATAAATGAAAAAAAAAATTAAAAAAATATTACAATAAAAGAAAAAAAAAATACGAAATAAAATATTTAAAGTGTCTGTTCAGATTTTTAATAAAAAGCATTAATAGAGATATTTCTAATTTGTAAAATTAAAACAAAAATTTAAAAATATAAATTAATAGTAACCTAATATTTTTAATAAAAAAATTAATGAAAAAATATTTTTTTAATTTAATGAAAAAAATATTATTAACAAAATATTTTTAATTTCTATTTGATTTTTAAATTTTTATTTATTAAAAATATATATTTTAATTTTTCTATAAAAATTTAATCTAATTTATTATAAAAATATTTTTTGGTATCTTTTTAATTTTTAATTAATTTTATTTATTATTTTTTATTTTTTTATTCTTAAATTTTATATATTTTTTTATTTTTAATTTTATAAATTTTATTTATTTTTTTATTTTTAAATTTTTTAATTTTATTTATTTTTTTTTAATTTTCTAAATTTTTTTATTTTTATATTTTTTTATTTTTAAATTTTCTAAATTTTTTTTATTTTAATTTTTTTTAATTTTTTATTTTTTTTTTTAATTTGTTAATCACATTTGTCCCACTGTGCAAGCGCTGTCAGTTGCTGCGTTGTTTTCATATTTATTTGAGTATTCGCATGTTTGTTGTTGTTTTTGTGCCGGGTGTTGGTGTTATTATTGAACGTTGGAAAAAAGCAAGCAAGCAATGACGGGTGGGTGCGTTAAAAACGGGTGGGCACTTAATAGCACCCAACTAAGTAAAGTAAATCAACGGACAAACAGTAAAAATAAACAGTATGTCGGCGAGACAGTCAGGCAGTCAGCGAAAAGCAATGCCAAGCAAAAAGTAAAAATAACAACAAAAAAGAAGCGCACATGGCACACACACACACACACGTCACAATACAAACTCTGCGAAATATAACGATCGACAAGGCAGCCGCAGCACCACCAGCGTTGGTGAGGCGAGAATTTTTATGAAATTTCGCAAGCTCAGCACCAAAGAAGCGGCACTCAGCCAACAACCCATTTCAAGTGCTTGCGCTGTTGTTGTATGTATGTTTGCATGTCTGTTTAACGGGCTGTTCGTTGGTGGTGTGGGGTCATAAATGTGCAGTCGGCAGGCCAACAAGCGCAAAGCGAGCAGTCAACGAAGTTACCCAACCCAACTCACAAACTTAAAGCAAAAGTCAGTTGCGCGACCAACAACAACAAGAACACTCAGGCCTGTATATGTGAAGGAATAAATTGCGCAGCAGCGCGACGATCGCTGGATAATTTCATAAAGTGGTGTTTTACAGGGTGGGTCGCGCCGCCTGACGGCTATAACGGCTCTTTAAATTTCCACAACTGTTATACTATTTAGTGCCATTTGACTGACTGACGAACGAATGGACGGACGCATGGGCGCGTGAGTGCTGGTTGCTGGTGTTGACTCTGATGGTGAAAGGCCAAGTGGACGCACTGTTATCGCGTCCAGTCGCCACACCACCTAGACACTAACGCACACACGCTCACGCCCACAATTGTAGACAACAAACATGCTTACGCGCTATGAAATGCAATTTTTCGAAAAAAAAAAAAACAACAACAGTGTTTGCTGCGCTTGGTCACAACTCATGAACAACGCTGGGAAGTTGAAACGCAATCAGCTCACATCGCTGTTGGGTGGGTGGTTGCTGATCGTGAAATTGCTACACAACAGTATGTATGGCATGTGTGTGTGTATTGGTTAATCTAGTGTAACGAGGCGACAATGTGGGAGTTTCGAGTTTAGTCTGGGTGAGTCGGCTTTTGCGACGCACACAACAACTGACCATAATTACCGGATGTATGAGAACATTATTTAGTTGGTGGAATTTACGAGAACTCTGTGTGATGTGATTCGCACTTAATACTTGAGCAATTGCATTAAATTGTGGCGCGTCCTTTGTGGGAATAGTGCATGCTTGTGAAACATTAGTACGAACTTCTTAAAATAATATTCCTGCATTATAAGCTCGAGTTTAGTCAGTACTTTAGTGTTTTAACATTAAATACTAGAAAATACAGTTTAACATATAAAGAATTATCATTAAACTCACTATATTTGTGGAGCCTGGCTCTTAAACCTGCACTAAAAACACGAGTTTATGGTTAATTTTGGTGTTTTACATTAAACACTAAGAAACAGTGTTTATCTTATAAAGAATTATCTTTTAACTCGTCACATTTTCGAATTCTGGTTCTTAACCCCGCACTAAAAACACGAGTTTAAGCTTAATTTTGGTGTTTAGCATTAAACGCTAGCAAATTGAGTTTAACATATGAAGAGTTATCATTAAACTCATTATATTTTTGGAACCGGGCTCTTAACCATACACTAAAAACATGAGTTTAAGCTAAATTTCGTTTGTTAACATTAAACACTTGCAAATTGAGTTTAACATATAAAGAATTATCATTAAACTCATTATATTTTTGGAGCCTGATTCTTAAACCTGCCCTAAAAACACGAGTTTAAATTTAATTTCAGTGTTTAACATTAAACACTTGCAGATAGAGTTCATCATATACAAACTTATTCTTTAACTCGTCACATTTTTGGAGCCTGATTCTTAAACCTGTACTAAAAACATGAGTTTAAGCTTAATTTTGATGTTTAGTATTAAAAACTAGCAAAAAGAGTTTATTATATAAAGAGTTATGCTTTAACTCAACATATTTTTGCTACTATACTACCAAAGTTTAATACACGAAATAACTCAAGAACGACTGGACTGATTTTGATGATCTCTGGTTTGTTTAATTTGTCTCGCCTCAAATAGCAGAATAAATATTATCGAATATTATCGATGAAGAAATATTATAACGAGATATCAAATACCAAATAATTTTTCATTTTCAAACTTCAAAACCGAACAAGTTCACTTGCGTGTGCGCTCAAGTCTACGCCACAGATGACCAATCATGTAATCACACCCATTCTCACTGTGTCTTTTATTGCTATTTTTCTTTACAGATCGACGCTATAGACATTCAAGTATATATTTCTTTCAATACTTCGAACGCAGTGAATTAAAGCACAAAGTCATTAAGTGCGTGGGCAGGTGGGTGGTTGCCATTTGACGTTTTGTGGTCAGCAACAATATGCGAGTCGATAGCGACGAAATGAGCACACCACCAACAACAACAAACATGACAACTGATTCAGCGGCTATAGAGAAAAAACAAACATTTCATGCGTTCGCGCACAAGAAACATAACTGAGTAGAGTGGGTCGGACGTTGAGACTTTGCGCTAAGGTTGGGCCAACAGCAGCAGCACCGCAGTCAACACGCCGCGTAAAAAGAAATATACTTAAGAAAAAAATATATAACAGCTAAAGTCTAAAAGTCGCCTGAAAGTTGAAAACTTAAGAGCCAGCAAACTGTGTGTGGGTAGGTGGTGGTGTTGAGCTAGCGAGGGAGATATGGGAGTGGAGCGGCGCAGCGCGTGCGACGCCATTAACGATGTCAAACGGTGCGTGTGTGGGCTGGTGGGTGAGTTTAGCCCGGTGAATTATGTGCGCGCGCTCACCCGATTGCCAATAAGCATGTGGGACAAAGTGAAAAACGCGAAGAGCCATAGAAGCGAAGAGCAACGCAATAAGAAAACAAAAACACAATGAAATAAATATAAAGCTTTGCTGTGGCTTTTGTTTTCTTTGCGAAGTCAACCTACAGGTTTCTTTTCCAAATAGAATAGGCGACATACAACAACATGCGTGCTACTAAGCGCCGCGCATAATGAGGTTGCTCGGATTATTAGTGGTGGCGCTGATGATGATGCTGGCTGGCTGGCCTTAGCGCTTTTGTGCGTTTGTCAATCGCTTCGGTGGCATATGACGATGATATTTTGCAAATAATAACAATGCAGACACATGAAATTATTGAGAAAATGTAAAAAAATGGCACACAGCGCACCAACAAGTAATGCGGCTTTTGTGTGTGGTGTGCGCGCTACCTTTCCCTGCCATTCGAATCGGTCTTTTATTGGCTATTCGTTTCTTTCATTTTTATTCTGTTTGTTGGCTGCTGTCATTTTAGGTATTTTCGTTGGCACAAAACGACGACAAACACACTTAGCGAGACCGCGCTGACGACCTCTGTCCACACGCGTACGCAAGCAACGACGCGCACAGCCGCGCTATGGGCGGCAGGTGGTATTTTGGTCAGCTGAAAAATTAACTCGCCAACCGCATCCGCCTGCCTGCCTGCCGGTCCACTAACGCGTAGATAAAAAACGAAAAAAATGTGTATAAAAAGAGATGAAGAAGCGCACACCTTGTGCGCCGCACCGCACCCGCGCGGGTTGTTGGGGTCGCGCAACAACGATGTGACTGCAGGCAGGCAAGCAGGCAAGGCGCGTCAAGGCAAGGTGCTGCTGATGATGATGGCGCAGCTGTTTTAGCGTGCTGCTATTTAAGTTAACGCACACGCGGTCCCCCCCAAACGCGATGGCCACAACCACCGCAACACTTAACCAAAAGCAAATGATCGTAAGCGTTGAGCTTCATTAACATTATCATCATATTGACGCAGCGTCAGTAATGCCAACAATGTTTTAGCCGATTTTTGTCGCTGTTTAAGTATGTTTGGTGTTGTTGTTGTTGTTTATATTTCGGTAATGGGTGGGTTGGTGATTTTTTGTACATTTAATTTACGATGCCGACGACAGTGGTGATGCTGTTGCTGATGACGCTGCTGCTGCTTTGCGTTTTTCACTTCGCGCCGCACCCGTTTTTCATGCCATCGATCGTACATATACATATATAGGTATGTATATGAACGCGCTTTGGCATGAAGACAAGACAAAAATTGAAAAGTAGTTTAACCGCTTTGATTGGAACGCAATGGCATTTTTTTACTCTTTTACGCCGGAATTCGTTTCTACAGCAGCGTTTTGAAGGCAATCGTGATGAAGATGGCATGCTGACCAAACCTACTACAGCTATGACTGACAGCCAGATTGGCATGACAGTGTGCCGTCATTGCTGCTGCGACGACAGTGACTGCTGGTGGGCGGAAAATTGATGATTCAAGGGCGCGCATGCGCAGCACAACGAATTGTAGTTGTGAGGCAAGACAGCGCTATCTTTTGCTTATGTAAATTACAGCGCATTTATAGGTAGTTATACATATTTATTCGCCGCTATAATATGAGCGCAAAGCATATGCGTAGAAGCAGCAATTTTAAAACCGAAAGCGATTTCACCAACGCAGCCAACAAATGGCGCGACAATGAGGCGCAAACGGCAAAGGCAATGTGGTCCGTCCGCGCAGCAGAAAAAAACTCAAAGCAAAAGGCAAAAAACGCGCAGACAGCAGGTGCAATCTGATGTGCGCGTTTCCTCCCCAAAACAGGACAGACAATTATTTTCCAATACAGAGTAACACAGCCTCGAGCAGTCAGCACTTGCCGACTTGCACTTGCACGCACACTTCGCATTTACACTTGGTTCAAATGCACTTAGTACCACTGTATATATATTTATATGCGGCAGCAACCCCTGCTCCAAAGCGCGCACCCAACGCGCTATTTGCACGCACGAACTGCATGATCCTTGCATCGTTTCGTGTGTTTGCCGTCATCCCCTTTTCTATGGAATTCATTCGATCCGCTTCGGCTACTCCTTAGCGGTCCTTAAAGACAAACGACAAGCAGACAAACTCATCAAGGCGCGCTGCTGCAAAGGACAACGCTTTCTTTCGACTTCATTGTTTCGCTACACAGTACTAGACGGCGTTATGTGCGTGTTGTTGCTTTTTTTTTCAGTGTCGCCTTGGCGTATTTACTGTTGCTTCCAGCGCAACACATGTTCCTCAGTGAATTATAGTCTTAATGATCTTCGTGTGTTTGTAGCATTTTTAGGGGTGACTTTACGCGGCTCTTTGTTGTTGGTATTCGTTTAAATTTTTTTGAGTTTCTTTATTGGTTTTGCTGCTTTACTGATCTGTTCTTTCAACAACATCTTAAAACCACCTTATATATGTATGTATTGTTCGTGAAATTGTCGTTATTACGATCATCCCCATTTCTCTTCCTTGAGACGATCGTGTTTTGCCTTTTCTTTGCTGTTTTTTGAATATTATATTGTAAAATTTTGGTGAAATTTTGCTATTCGCCCTTCATACTATAATTGCAAGCGTTACGGATATAAATCCCTCGATGAATCTTTACAACAAAAATCTTTAAAATCTGAAGCGTGGAAAATAGAACTCATTATATGAGTTAGGCATGCTTTTGAGTAAAGATTGCTAATTAATAAATAATTAAAATTAAAGAAACATTATAACGTTTCTCACAGGAATTTATCAGCTCTTTCTAAACTGTAAGATCCCACTTTTACGATCTTCATAAAGCAAAAGGTATTGTGAAACAGTTCTAAGAACGGCGTTCATTCCTCTAAAACCTCTGAAACTGAATTCAGAAAGATTCTTCGAATAAAATATGTAGCCTCTTCTGGTAAATGAAAGTTTTCTTCAGAGCCGGATCTCTTGTCCAGGGTCAGTGATTATTTCTGTAATGAATTTTATATTCTCTATTGTTTCAAGTTCATATTCTCAGCATCCTAACTTATTTTCCTGTATTTGCAGTCTCAAGTAGACACATTTTAAATACGCAATCCAATAGGAACCGTAATTGGAGTCAGTACTGCCTAATTTATAACCACACTTTTGTGATTTTACTAAATATCTTTCAGAAACAATTTTATGAAATATCAGTAGTATATCAGATAATAAAAAGGTATGAAGAAACTCCCAAAACAGCTAATTTTTCAATTTACTTGAGAAAAAGTAGCTCTGAAAAAGGAACTTGGTTTGAATTATGCGTTTTGTAAGAAATCATTTTCAGAAAGTGATTATTGCCATTTCCGCAGGGCTTCAGAGATCACCCAAAATAATTAAATGCACGCCAACGGGGTTAAAGAATGCCACAGACATACAAAACCGTCTAGCCATTTCGGTTTTGAAGAAGCAATTATCACCCAGCGCGCGGACTTCGTTGGAATACCACAAACGCGCTGAGCAAACACCCTTCGAGCGCGGATTCTTTTCTTTTGCGCTTCGAACGAAAGGTGCAATCAACGGTGTCTTCAGTGAGATAGAAAGCAAATAAGTGCAGGCAAGTAAGCAGGTAACCTTGCATGTCGGAAAGGTGCATATGCGCCGCCGCCGCCGCCGCACACAAGCGTTACATATAAATATTTATTATTTTCTTATAAACTGTTGTTGTTTTGGGTGAGTCTCACTGGCAAACTGCGTATTTGTTCGGCTTTTGTCTCACACACAAGCACATATACGTACGAAACAAAAGGGACGCATCTGCCGTTTCGAAAAGACGGGGCTCAAAGTGAGCTCACGCAAACTAGTAGGTGGATTGGTTGTTTGTGTCACTATTTTTTTCCACCCGAACCTTCGGGCGCGTCGCTGACGACGTCACTCATCCGGCAATAATGCGGCCACAACCACCACACCACCTCGACCGTTGCGAGGTTTTGCTTTGCAGTCGACATTAAGCGCAATACACTGCTTTGCTGTTGTTGTTGCTTTTATTTTTTTTATTAACTATGCTTTTTTGGGTTTATCAATTCGGAGAAACCACCTACCTAACTAGCGCGCCGGTATAGCAATCAACCCAACAGCGCGCATACACCTACAAGCGCACCAACAACAGCACACCACCGCCAACGCCAACGCTACCACCGCGCCTCAGATTTTCAACATTCAGGCACACACACACACAGGCGCGCACTTGAAAAGAAGACGGATATGAACAAAGAATGAATATGGAAAAAAAGTAATGCGTTGGGTTGTTGAAAATTGAGACCCACAAGCAAAAGTAAAAAGCAACAAAATACAACAACGACAAAGGAGAACGCGCGTTTGGGGAGTATGTATAGCAGCAGTGCGATACAACGAGGCGAGGTCGTTTGCTGACGCGCTTTGTTATTATAACTGGTGTTGGTGATGCGATGGTGGTGCCGATCATCATCAACACCAACTTGCCAAGTAACAGATTTGGCGGCCGAACGGCCAAAAGAAGTGGAAAAAACGACGTGCACGACAAAGGCAGACCAAAAATATGACGACGACTGCGACAAACGCGGCAACAACAACACAACAATTGTTGTTGTTATGTGTTAAGATGAAGAAATATGGCTGGCAATTTACAAAAATCCCCGCATTAAACACAGCAACGCGCAGATGATGACAACCCAACCCAACTCTTGGCAAGCCAAGGCGCACCGAAGTACCAATACGCCAAGGCACCAAGGCAGATCAAACTCAACCCAACCCACATCAGACGCATTGACAGTCAGTCAAAGACGCTGATCACTCGACCGACCCGTGGGACGGAAGCCGACGCTGCGGGGCGGCGAAGAGCGACGGCGGACACAAGAGACGAGCAAACGTGTTTCAGCGCTTCAAAAATGGCAGGCAGGAAAGATTGGGCTGCTGGTGATCGCCGCGACGCTGTTGCGGGAGTTGGCAGCAGGGTTGTGCTTGTGTGCCGCTTACTACCGATTTCTTTTTCTTTTTTATGCATATGCAGCAGTAATGGCACGGAAATTGATGAAAGAGAGAGCGCAAATTGGGGTGGAAGATCCGCATTATAGGCGAGTTTTTGCGCCTTTGTTTCTTTCTCCAAAACAAAAAAGGGGTCCCCCGAATGCCTACGTATATGCGCCCAAAAGCGGACACTGCACAACAACAACCGCAAAAAGCAGCAACAGCAGGTAAAAAGGTGCAACGGCGCGACAGCTGCAGCGCTGGCAGGTAACTAACAGGTAGCGCTAATTGTACTGGAGTTGAGTAGAGTAAAGTAGTGTAGCGCAGGGTAGGGCAGGGTAGGGCAGAGAGCAGAGTAGCGCTACCCTACAGGTCGGGTCGAAACAATTGGAATGTTTACAGTTCGTGACGAGTGTGAGGTGAACCCGATAACAATGATGGTGGTGGTGGCTCACCGTAGCACCTCACTTGCCACAACCTTTTGCACTGCAACAGGAAATTCCACACACACACACGGCCGTCAATGTACGAAAAATAACAATGATTTAGATTTATTTCTGACTGTTTAAACTTCGATGAGATAGCAATTTCGGCTGGTGCGCCAAATCCTTTGCGGGCGCGCAGCGAGCCATGAAAATAACCCTCCAAATATTCACTTATTTGCGTTTGCATACTTTGTTGCATGCAACAAGCAGTGCGCATTGTGTGCTCGGGCAAGCAAAAAACTAAGCAGGTAGCTTGTAGCACTCAGCACTGTATCTAATTACGTGTATATATAGTGCATTGGCTGCGCTGTCATGCGGCCCCCACCCTAAATACGAGTATTCGTGCAACATGTGTTGTCGTTGGCGAATGGGCACGGGAAGTGCGTAGTAATTGAATTTCTTTGTTCACCGGACCGACCGGCACAGCTTGCCAGACAACAGAGGGGTCGCCTATATGTAGATATAGCAATTTTATACCCATATTCACGTAAATATGTATACACAGGACATCCTGCGGCGACTTTCCCTCCATTTACCGCGTGAGAAAGCCTTCAGCATTTGCGGTGGTAGGTGCACGTAGCGCCGCCGTGTATTTGTGGGGTTTCTCTCCGACGCCAACAGGATGCATGCAACAGTGTTGAAATATTAAACCAATTTAATAAACAATTATGTTGATATCGTATAGCAACAGGTTAGCGCTAATGAGAAGGTAACTCAAAAAGAAATGCAGGTTGGGTTTTCGAAAGGGTTTCGATGAGATGGGAATGAGGTGGGATCGGTGGGGAGGAAAGTAGCATGACAGAGCTTAAGGGTGGATATATGGAGTTAAAAAGACGTTAAACTCTCGAGGCAGGTGCTTTGAAGTTAGTTCTACACTTCGAAACATCCTTTATTGACATTTTAGAGATCTTAATATTGAGTTTTGCCCATCCCGAGCTGACAATTTATGATTCCGACTGAAATGTGCGTATCTTTTCACATTGGATGTGTCGTATTCTTCTTCTACTCAGTATAAACTGTAAGTGCTTGAATCAAATCAGAAGTATCTTGTAACTCAATGACACAACTGACGAACAATAGGTTAGGTTTTGTATTGTACCAACCCTCCGCAAACCTTAAAATCCCAAAATATTCTTTTGAAGAACTAGACAAAAACCCAAGGGGATATTATGTAAAGAAAACGGAAAGAAATGCGCGAAAGACACCCGAAAGAGCAACCCAAAAATGAAAGCGCACCAAATTCCGATACACAACTAACGAGTCACAGACGCACACACAAGGAACACAGAATGTCAACAAAAAATTGGAAATTTCTCAAAACACACGCGCATATGTACGTAAGTAACTAATGTGTTGGCATGTCTCCGGGACTGGGTTGGTTTTTTGACAAGCAGGCAAGCAGCCCGAGAGCCAGACAAGCCACACATCAGACGAACCAGCAAGCATTTCTGGGGTGGAAATGCAAAAGTAAAAAAAAAAAACGAAAAAAAAAATCAAAAAAGCAACAAACAAAACAACGATCGCAGTTTGGTAAGCTGACGCTGACGCAGCGTAGGCAGCTAGGAACGGCGAAAGTCGACGCTCTTGGGTTAGACAACGCTTGGTTAGCTGGTGGTGGTGGTAGTAATGGCATTATTTCGCATAGAAACTTAAGAAGGGCCTAGAAGGTGGAACACATGGAGAAGCAAACATTACAGAGACATGTGAATGGAGAGTTGTTCGTACGTTAGACGAGGCTTGAAGAGCAATATGGGTGGTAACTAAAAGATGGTACCAACGAGGACTCAACTATACGGATGCATTGAAAGTGTATTGGTGGTTATACGGACAGATCAAACAGGACTATTAGGAAGCCATGGATATTAGGCGCACACACACACAAATGCACTTAAGCAAGCAGACGAAAGTAGGCGAAAGTCGGAAGGCAAAAAATATTTGTTGATTTGAAGTTCATAACGGTTGGTGTGCGAGGATGTGTGCGTCACTAAAGGATGGGTAACGCGCCGTTAAAATAAAAATGCATGCTGGATTCGTCCCAGATGTAGATAAGTAGATAGACATGCACCAAACAGCGGGTGGTAAGTGTATTTCTATGAAGGCGGCAGGCGGCTCAACAGTTGGCGCAACATGTTGCTGTGTCCAATTGAGTTGAGACAGCGACGCAGGGAAAGATGGTGACTCAGATAGGTGAGCACAGTCGGACAGTTACTTGTAAGCAAACTTCTATTTCCACGCTAATATGAAATAATCGCTTAGGGCTGTAGGGTGGCTGAAACACAGAGACACGAAACTTCAATGCATTTATGCACATGCATGGAGGCAACCCTCCATTAAGGCGATAACTAAAAAGAGGGTACACTCCTATGCGCTGACTATGTAGACTTTGGACGACAGCATTGCGATTTTTATGACCAAGCAACTATGCGTTGCGATGCCGTTGGGGAGGATTGGCAGTAACTCGATTGGGTATGGGTGTGTGCGCATATGTGGGTTGCAGCTGCACGTACACTAAACTACAAAAACATATAAACTCACATATACATTCAAACCAATGTGTGTAGAATACCTTGTAGCGACGGTAGAGTGAGGCAGACGCAACAAGCAATTTCCGCCAAAGCGTTGGCGTTGGAGTAGTTATAGCGCATAAGAGGGAGAATACAAGCCGAAGAGGAGATGGAAAATATGCGCATTGCACGCAACCGGGCATAACTCTTGGCTACATGACACACACACACATATATATATACAAATAAATGTTTGCTTGACTGTGCGGTGGTTGGGTTTGGGTTGACTGGTGCGCTCTGTTTAAAATGGGCAAACTGTCGACAGGTAGAAAATCGAGCAGCGTAGCAATTAACGAAACGTAAGTGAGGTGTTAAATATCGTAAATTTCGTATTTCTAAGAAACTAATGCGGTGAAAATTTCATAGCAGTTTAGCTGCTGAAATTGTGTGAGAGGCTGTTGTCTGTGTAGTACCTGTGTGAAGTGGCCTTGAAATGCCAGCGCTAGGAACTAGGACATGATTTCAGCGGCTGAGTTAACTGTGTGTGTGTGTGTGTGTAAATGTGCTAATATTGACAATGACAACACACTACAGTGAAGCCTGCTTTTGCGAAACAAGTTTTTCTTTTTAATTGAAATAAAATTTAAGTGATTCAAACGTTTTTTTATTGAAGGAGAACAGTGCTAAAGCATTAAGTTCTTCTTCGAAAAAGTTTTTTAGCTTAAGCTTTTGAACCGGTGACGAAGCTTTTTTAGCATTTCACAATTTTTACTAAATTTTGACGAATTATGTACATATTTATATTGAAATACTATTTTTAAATAAAAAAGGATATTGTGTATTCAAAACGCTTAATATTTAGAATAATTGCATTCAAAAATTAAAAAAAGTCAAATAAAGCTCTAAATGAAAGTTTAAAGCTGTTTAATGCATATAATTTACATTAGCTGAAAATTTGTTTTTTTTTTATAAAAAGCTTTTCTAACACAATAGTCACTTTTTGCATTTAATTAAAAAATAAATTAAAACTTATAAATAATATCATATTCATACAATCACTTGCATCAAGCATTATTTTTTAATAAAAAAATAAATAATTTTAACTAAAACTATTTTTACAAAAATACAAGTAATAAATCAAACATACCTTAATTCAACTAAAAAGTCAATAATCCTTTAACTGCTTACAAACACCAAATCTGCGTCATTTTACTGCAGACAAGCACTTAAGGGGGTGGTAGGATTAGCTAACAACCGAACTACCGTTATAATATTTTTGTTTATCTGCCGCTTAACAAATGTACGCTCGCACAAAATAAACTTAAAATTCACTATTTAATTCAAAAATCGAATTTTCATAAAATGTTTTCATCAATAACACACACACTCTCACACAATGTTAGTTAAGCTTCACCTTTTTACACACTTTTCAATTCATAGTTAAGTTAAAGCTTTTAAATTTTTTATTTTTCTTTTAAAAATATTATTTTTTGTTTAGGTTGTCACTTGTTGTAATTGTATGTGGAAATAACAAAAGATATAGCAAGCTAGTGGAGCGACGCACTAAGCACATGCGAATTATTTTTTACCGCTTCACAGAAACACAACAACCGTTCACTTCAATAAATTCCGACAAACTGTGCAGGCGGTAGCGTGAGGCTGAGCGCCTACCCCAGCGCGGTTGGCGTTGAAAACGAAAAACACACAAAACAGAAAGCAGAAAACGACAACGACAACGGGGCAGCGCCGAGTCGTCGTCGAGTGTCAACACATGCATTCATACACATACACGCGCACTCTTGTGCGGGTAGGCAGTCAGTCACAGAGCCAGCGGAGTCAGGCAGAGGCATTAAGAACCATTATGCGCGCCAACGCCGCCGCCGCCGCCACCACCACCAACAACCCAGCAGGCTAACGCATTGCCGTCGCCACCAGCCACCTTACGCCGAATGATCGCACAAAGCGGAATCGGAAGAAAAACAACAAAATTGCAAGAGTAATAACAAAAGGTCGCCGCTGTTAGGTGCGACGCGGTTGGGTTGTATGGTGGTAGACTGCGACGGACTTTGTGTACAGCTACCTCCTACTCGCCTACCTAATTTTTGTATGTATGTTAACCGACTACAACAAAAATTACAAGAACATTAGCGGCTTCAACTTCAACCCACCCGCCTAAAGCGCAAAATAAAAAAAGCAGAATAGAAAAAAAAATCAATGTCTGACGCCGCACAGTGTGGCGAAGGGAGAGAATTTCTAAAGAAATTTGTGCAATTAAAAGATGAAGACGATAAAATGTGCATATTAGCTTAACTTAACTTAAGAATATATTTTTGGAAGCTAAAATATCGTGATTTTCAAGAAACACTTAAATGAAAAGTGCAAACATTTCTAAAAATATTGTCGAGACATATTCTACTTGATACACAAATACTTCTAGCGGTAGGTCTGAAATCTCCACCATTCTTTAAATTATTATTTTTTTTAATAATTAATTAAATAATGACTTCATTTTTCAGTGTATTCGTCATGAGAAATTTCGTTAGAAATTAAATAACATAAAAGTAAGATGATCACAACTGCAGTGGATTGAACTTTTCGTCGGTATCTGAGAATATTTTTAAATTGTGATTAATAAAATTTTATCTTAAACACTTAAAGATTATTGACATTTTTAAGCTTTATTCAACGTGTCATAATTGATGAATCACTTTATATTTTTTAATCGCGTTTGGAAAATAAGAAATAGTGTACTCTTATACTAAAAGTCCTTTTGGCGCTTTTAAATGTTGACAAAACAGAATCTGTTATCCAAGAAGTGTATTTTTAGCAGACTGTAAGAATAAGGAACGAAGGTGATTTCGTGAAAGTGAAGTAACATTCCATTTATCAAATGTTCTATTGTGCAAAGCTTTCGGAATTTAAAAAAAGAGGATTATATAAATACCGTTTTAAATGTTATTTGCTCAAATTTCTATAACTTCGAACGTTATATCCCATGCCTTTGTTAGATGATTTATGCAATCCATATGTGTAATATTATATTTTTTGTTTGCCTCCGTACAATATAGAATGACCCTTTTAAAATTTTATATTATGTCCTGACCAAAACGTTCGATTTATGGAAGGCAATTTGTATGAAAGTTGCTTTCTATGGTCACTTCAAGCATTCGAGTTAGGGAAGGAAATTTGGCTTCTAAACCCTATTGCCAATTCGTGTGTTCGAGTTATGAAGATCTTTGAGTTATGGAATTTCCACCGTAATACAAAATTAAATCGTGGCAGAATTTTCAAATAGTTCCTATATCGTATGCGAAAAAAACATTACACTTATGGATTGCATAAATCATGTTATAAGGCATAGGACGTTAAGAGCCAAACAAAAGCAAATTGCAACAAACAAAATTAAACTTTATACGAAGTAAATAACTAGAGAAAACTATGTATAATTCTATATTTGAAGTTTTAAGTTTTAATGTAATCCTCTATAACTCGGATTTTTCATATGGATTTTGGTGATTCGTGTTAAGGAATTCTCTTCAAGTGTATTTATGGATATTATTAATTTATATATGTTTGCTACAGAAATTTAAAGTACACTTAAGAGTCCTAAGAATATATTGAGAGTAGAATAGTCAAAAAATAGCCAGTTCAGCACGTAAAGCTTTAAACCCGATTTTCTCGAGACTATAAAAATCAGGCCACAATGGTACTTGAACTCAATAGCACCTATACTCCTGAAAATTAATTATAGCCTCACAGCGACATTATGCGTTAAATCGAAACAAATATTTTTTCTTTAATAGGAATTTTGTTAATGTATGTTATGTTTGTTAACCATTTTCGCCATATTCGCGCCATTCGTGATCACATTTTTTATTTCAGATAGCACAAGTTAAGTTTTTAAACTACAATGGAACTTCCCTAACTCGAATCACCATAATTCACAAAAAAACTTCGAGTTACAGAATTTCCATTAAAACATGAAATTTTTTAAAAAGCTGTAAAATATAGATTTATACACATTTTTATTTATTTGCTTCGCATAACGTATGTACATAAAACTTTATAAAATGTAATCTGCAATTTTGTTCGTTGCAGTTTGCTATTGTTTGGCTATTGAAGTCTGTATCCCATGCCTTTGTTACATGATTTATGCAAGCCATGATTATAATATCATATTTTTTGTTAGCCTCCATACGATATAAAGAGACTCCTTTAAAATACTGCCTCGATAGTAAAATTTTTAATTTTGTATTATGCCCTGGTCGAAAAGTTCGATTTATGGAAAGAATTTTGTATGAGATTTGACTTCTATTGCCCATTCATGAGTTCGAGTCGTGGAGAACTTCGAGTTAAGGAAGTTCGAGTTATGGAAGGAAATTTGTATGAAATTTGATTTCTAAACGCTATTGCCAATTTAAGTGTTCGAGTTATGGCGATCTTCGACTTATTGAAGTTTGAGTTATGGAAGTTCCACTGTATTATCAAGTTTAGTAAAAATTAATTTATTCATTCATAGAGTTTAAAATATCAACAATTAAAAGTTTCCATTCCACGCACCACTGTGTGCTGCCATAATCAACAGTATCGGCGCCGGTACCAGCTGCTGAGTGGGTGAGCAGTAAAGAAGAGTGGCTCGCAGGTCAGAGTGAGAGGGGAAAATAACAACAGCAACAGCGAAATATTTACACACAGCTATACATAACCATATGTATGTATCGGCATGCACATGTGGTCGAGTAGGGTGGGTTAACTGCATGGTCAACTGGCTGGCAGAGTGACTCTTGGCTGCTTCAATAATGCTGACTGCTGGTATGCCGGTGTATGTACATATGTAGGTATGTATTTTTGCCCCTTCGACACTATTTCTTGTCGTTGTTATTTGTCGTACCATGGCATGTCTCATCACCGCTAAAGCAACGCTGTCAAGTCGATCGGCAATCGGGCACAAATCACCGTGCACTGTGCGATGGTGAGGGGTAGTGGTGCGGTACAGGTCAATTTGGTATACCAAAACGCCTGCTCAGGTTTTATGTGGGTTGCTTGTTTCTACTTGTTGTTGTTATTATTGTTTTTTTTTTTTTGTAATTTTGCCGAAAGGCCATACCTTTAACTGATGATCATGGATTTCGCTTCGCTTTTCATTTTCGCTTCGAACCGTGTTCGTTTTTAGCGCTTCAGATAGTAGAGATACATACATACACACTTATGAGATGTGTTTGTTTGTATGTTCTGTAGTTCAATCGTTCGGTGGCGTTGGTGGTTGCTCTATAATGCGCCTACGAATATTCATAGAAGGCAGAGATTGTGATAAGTGAGATCGCGATTGGGCTTAGAACATTGTATTTACTATTGCTACCACCACCACCGCCGCCAGCAGCGGTAGGTGCAGCGAAGCGCGACGACGTACTGAGATTCATATACATCGGGGGTTCTAGCTGGGGCAGTCGGCAAGTCGTGACTCATAGAATTGAGCGTGTAATTGTTGTATACGAGCACAGACACCGGCTTGTGATGCATGATAAGGGCTAAACCGAAGCTCGCCAATACATGCATTACACTTGTGGATGTAAATTGTCGAATGCATTCTACATTGTTTGCGGAAATCATTCAGGTTGTGGGAAGTGGGGACTCCCTATGCGCCGGGTGGCTATTTTATAGCGTGACTTGCATCAATGCAAATATGCACATTCGTACGTCATTGTTGTGATCTCATGCAATAATCTCGAATGTACTGTTTACTTGTTTAGAAAATCCGGAAATAAATGCGCTACTGGAACTTCCAGATTTTTGCGCGGTATTTTACAATTGCGCTTGTTGACCTGTGAACGTACACGTGATATAGTAGAAATGAAAGCGCAATGCAATTGAGGTGAGCTCAAATGATGATTAGCGATTTATTGTTCGAAAAATTTAAGCGAATCCGAAGCTATTCTCATAAAAATTGGCTCTTAAGTTGCAACAAGAATTAGGGAAGTCATATGTAGAGCAGAAATTATCCGCTGAGTGCTTCGCGATCATAGTTTTAAGAGTTTAGTAACCGAATGAAGAAAATTTATAAGTAAGAAAAACCTCTCAAGGCAATTTGTTACTGGAATACAGCCAGAGAGCAGGCGGGTCAAAATGTAACATATTTAATTTGGACTTCTAGGGTCTTATGTCTGGTGGTGGTAATATGATGCATTATGTTTCATGAGAGTTTATTGAGGGAATATTGGACTATGTATCTTAACATACTGAACTGTTTCAAAGCCCTGACGATTTTAGCTCGAAACACAAATCAAAAGTGTTGCAATCGTGTTTAATATGGAATTGCCCACATTTGCTTGCACCACCACCGTAGCCGGCTGACTTGATGAACATCGAATATTTGTGGACTTTGGCGTTTAGAAATATTCACGAACATAAAATTTCCAATAAGGTCAGTTCAAGAAGACGCTGGTGGAGGAATGGTAAAAATACCCCTTAAATCACCCGAACGCTGGTTAATGCAATATCAAAGGGTCTCATTCAACCGCCAGTTGGTATCAATAAGAAAACAATCACATTACATAGTTTTATTATTCACTTATCATTGCTGAAATATTGTCCCGAAATAAGAAGATTATCGAGACATAGAAGATTTCAGACCAATAACAAAATACATAAATAATGAAGCAATGACAAACATTCCCGGACATTTCTATAATGAAACAGTTTCTCTTAATAGCAATACCTATTCTGAGGAGGTACTAAAATTATATACCCATTGTGACTCCACCGGGACTAGAATCCCCTCACACTAACATGTCCTTTCTGAACCATACTGTGGTCTCGATAAAGTTGTTCAATGCACCTTCGAAGACATCGTCAAAAAATCGTGAACGATCCTTATCTTCATTTTCCTGTACAAAGCCTTGCATCCACATAGACGATGTTCTACTGTCTCCTCCTCTTCTACTTCTTGGCAACTTCTGCAATAGTCGTGTCGGATATATGTTGGTGGGATCCGTATCTGAATATAGTGAACTAATTATTAATAGAGAGACCCCACAATCTGCGCCAATTAACGTGGGATAAGTCTCCTTAACATCGTTTTTAATGTTCTATGGAGCGTACTGTATGAAAGACTAAAGCCCACCGTTAACAAACTGATTGGACCTTATCAGTGTGGCTTTAGACCTGCAAAAACTACATCTGACCAGATATTCACCATGCGCCAAATCTTGGAAAAGATCCATGAAAAGAGGATTGACACACACCATTTCTTTGTCGATTTTAAAGCTGCCTTCGACGGCACGAAAAGGAGCTGCCTTTACGCCGTTGAGCAACACCAGAAGCTCCGTCAGGTTCGGGAAGGACCTATCCGAGCCGTTCGATACCAAACGTGGTTTCAGTTTCGTGTGACCTATTTAACCTGATACTGGAGAAAATAATACGAGCTGCATAGACGCAATAGAGAAGGTACAATTTTATATAAGAGTATACAGCTACTGGCGTACGCCGATAATATCGATATCATTGGAAACAACACCCGCGCCGTTAGTTCTGCCTTGTCCAGACTGGATAAGCAAGCGAAGCGTATGGGTGGTGAACGAGGACAAGACGAAATATCTCCTGTCGTCAAACAAACAGTCAGCGCATTCCAGTCTTGGCTCCCACGTCACTATTGACAGTCATAACTTTGAAGTTGTAGATAATTTCGTCTATCTGGGAACCAGCATTAACAGCAATAACAATGTCAGCCTGGCAAACCAACGCAGAATCACTCTTGCCAACAGGTGCTACTTGGACTGAGTAGGGAATTGAAAAGTAAAGTCCTCTCTCGACGAACAAAAACCAAACTCTACAAGCCTCTCATCATTTCCGTCCTGCTTTATGGTGCAGAAGCGTGGACGATGTCAACATCCGATGAGACGGCACTAGGAGTTTTCGAGAGAAAGGTTTTGCGGAAGATTTATGGTCCCTTAAACATTGGCCGCAGAAGATGGAATGATGAGCTGTATGTGTTATTCGACGACATAGACATAGTCCAGTGAATAAAAAGGCAGTGGCTACGCTGGCTAGGTCATGTTGTTCGAATGGACGGAAGTGCTCCAGCTCTGAAAGTGTTCGATCCAGTACCCGCTGGTGGAAGACGAGGAAGAGGGAGACCTCCACTCCGATGCAAGGACCAGGTGGAGAGGGACCTGGCTTCGCTTGGTATATCCAAAGATCTCTCTGCCAGAAGGAGAGACGCGTGGCGCGCTGTTGTGGACTCGGCTATAACCGCGTAAGCGGTGTCTACGCCAGTCAAGAAGAAGAAGAAGAATTATTACTAGTATAATCAATAGTGTTGGGTTTCGTCCATGTGATAGCTTTATCAATTCAGTAGATTCTATAAGATTTGTGGCGGATACATCTTCTTACTCATAATCATCAGATTCTTTCATATTATCGGCGTCTTTCTCAAAATTGATCGTTTCGTTATTTTCGATTGCTATCAATTTTTCAATATCGATTTCAGTGTATGTTTCTTGAAATGCATGGTATGCCAATAATAATATATGGTTTCTGTAATGCGGTATTCGATGAAAGCTCCCCCAATTATTAGTGGATTGACTTTATGCTAACCAGTTGTATTTGCGCATACAAGAAAAGTAATTCTAGCCTTTTTCCCTGAAGAGAACATCATTAGTATTACATACTTACGTTCTATTAGGAAGTATTCTCCAAAACAAACCGGTCTCATTTACGTTATAAATTTGGTCCTTGCAAAGCTAAAGCTCATAAATAATAAATGACTCGTGTGTCGGCCAACAGTTTTTTCCGGACCACTTTTAACAGTTGAACTCCTAAGCTGGACTTTAATTCAGATATCCATGCGGAACTGGTATGGAAATTAATTATCTTCCGTTTCCTTAATATCAGCGTGGAACTTTATCGCGCTTTTCTTTAGTAACTCCTCACTGACTGGACATTTATTTTTTTCGTTGTTCTTCAAACCGATTGTACAATTTACCTTGTGAGAAAGTATATCTATCTATCTATCTATCTATCTGTCTAATTTTGCTTATTTAATCTATGACTCTAATTTTTCAGCAGAAATAAGCAGTTAAGTAGAATTTAGGGGAATACCCGATTAAAACTCACTTTTTTCCGTTGCTCTCTATTCAATGCTGCTTTTAAATGTTTGTCAACTATTACGAGGTTTTCTATCGATCACTCTATAGAGTACTCAATTTAGTTCTTCACTCTTTACACTCCAGCTCTGAAGGTATTCGATGCAGTACCCGCTGGAGGAAACCGCGGAAGAGGACGACCTCCACTCCGGTGGAAAGACCAAGGGCAAAGTGACCTGGCTTCACTTGGTGTTTCCAGTTGGCGCCAAAAAGCAAAAAGGAGGAATGAGTGGCGCGCCCTGGTGGATTCGGCTATAATCGCTTAAACCGGTTCCTACACCAAATATATATATTTAATTTGAATTATTCGTTGTTCTATTATTCTTTTCTGACTCAGTTAAAAATAGGCTTAAGTTGGAGTTCAAACTTGCCATGAGTTTATTTTATAAATTATTGAATTAATTTCTTATATTTAGGGTTATATTAAATAGATAGGTTTTTACTGCCTCTAGAAGTTCTAACGTAAAAGTGATTCAAAGATATCACAACTTCCCCGACAATGTTGGAAAAGGTAGTTAATTTTTTGTTTTCAGAGAAGAATTTTTCACTATAAGTGGTTGTCGTACAAAATCCAAACTCCAGAGTTTGCATAGTCCCCATAAAACAGTATAAGCGTGACGTCAAATAGAAAACGTCAGATTGACGACAATCAAACGATTTATCACTCTATCATTAAAACCAGAAAATTATAAAATTATCTATGAAAGCTTTTCACCGCTACCTCATTCTGAGTCACTGGTCCATTGAGACGTTGCAATTTAGTTATGGAATTTCCATAAAACGAGCGAGCGCTCGTAGCAAAACGTGTCGGGCAAATCACCTTACTCAAACTCAGTGAAATTGAAAGTCACAACGAGCAGCAGAGGTGATGCACAGACTGATCTGAGAGGTGAGGTGATGCTGAGAGACGAGACGAGTGGTGAAGTGGTCGGACCGGCAGCAACAAAGTAGCCAACACAAGCCTAGCATAGTTGCTATCTGGGCACTTTCGTCATCAAATAACAAGTGTCTACCTCACAAACTCGCATATAGTTTGTAAGTACGTAAGTATGTATGCGAATATGAATGATCCAATGGGCAAAGTCAACACAGAGCGTGTATTAAACCAGTTAGTGAATGATCAGCAATAATGACAACAACAATAACAGTAGTAACATTGAAAGAGTCACAACAATGTGGATTGCAGCATCCGCACGTAAAGAGAGTTCCCCATATTTATCGTCGTCAAACCAAATGCCATGCATACAACAGTGGCTGTATTTGTATGTGTACAATACGTCAAAACCAGTTTTGCAAACTCATGAGATTCACCTGAAGGGTTTACACCAACAAAGACTACGCCACTGCTTGCACCTACACACCACAGGCCGCTGTTTGGACAGGAAAAACGTATCGAATGATTACGAAATTTGTTGTTGTAGCGATATTCTTGAACAGCCGTCTAGTCGGTTGAGGAGGGGGAGCGCTGAGTACATACATACATACGTGCGTACGAGCTCGCTTTGGCGATCATTGAGTCAACAACGTCTGCAACGGTATTTGTGGCGCTCGATCGATGCCTCTTTGGCTCTTTGAAGCGCAATCTCAACATAACTGAAATCTTGTATGAGTGCAACATATTGGCATTGGTTGCCTGAGCTTACGTCTGGCCGGTCGGACCATGTCCAAGTGGCTTGACAGGAGTACTACAGACAGACATACATACATACGCACACATAACAGTGATATAATGCTGTGCTGCAACGCAAGAAGGTCAATATGGATTTACTACCAATTTTTACTTTTCTTGTTGCAGTTTTTATTGGCTTTGTAATTGCTGTTGCTTCTGCTGCTGTTGTTGTTGTTGGGAAACCTGTTGAGTGAGTTGGAAATTGAAATTAGGTTGTGCGTTTCAAGGAGCGTGCATCGATAATGATGGGGAAAACTGGCTTGCTGGCATTGTACGTATGTGTGTGTAAGTGTGTCCAGTGAGTCAGTAGGGCTTCCTTGTAAACGGATGTGCTGTTATGATTTTGGTATGCGGAGCTCTCGCAAGCTGTAAGGTAAGGTAAGGTGCACATGTGCGCTGGAGTTATGCGCGCTGAAATTGGGTTACTGGGCACAAGTAGTTGTTGCACCTAACTGCATGCATAAATTGACATGAGTACTTGGTGTTGTGATTTTTTCAGAAATACATATGTATATTTATACGTACCCGTATGTAGTAAAGTGAAAAGCCTACTTGAGAGGTATTAATGTGAAATTTGGTATGCGTCAGATGGAGGACCTTAAGGACATTTTCCTAAACCTTTGTTCTAACTAATATACAGTATTGATTTAAAAAAGTTCAAAAATTCTCTATTATTTAATAAGATACGCAATATATTCTCTAACCCTAAGAAAGTTCCTTGAAAAATAGAGAAGTAGAACTTTACAACGCTGCTTTAAAATAGACCTAAGTCCCGGTGTTTATCTTTTTGTTATAATTAAAATTTCTTGAAAGTGGCTGGTGGCATGATATTATTGTCTTTCAAATCATTTTGATTTTTTATTTGCTATTTTCGACCCTAATATAATCTTTAAGACCTCTACTGCGTTATTAGTCTTCGGTTCCAATATTAGAGTCCATATTCTATTTTAGCAAACTACTTACGAATGGTAGTGGACGATGTCCTCCGATGAACTCCGGCACTAGGACTTGTCGAGGGAAAGGTTTTATGGCTTAGGACTTATGGCCTTTTTAACATTGGCAATGGCGAGTACGAGTTATACGACATAGTTCAGCGAATAAAATGATAGCGGCGACGCTGGCTAGGTCATGTCGTTCGAATGGTCGAAAGCACTCCAGCTATGAAAGTGTACCCACTGGTGAAAGTAGGGGATGAGGAGGACCTCCACTCCGTTGGAAATATCAGGTGGATAACTCAGTAGTTTCAGTCCAAAACCGGTTATGTACACTTTTAAGGGGTTACATGGGTTTCGTGTTTAATTTTCAAGTCGGTCCGTATAATAGCCTTTGGAAGTTGGACGCTTCATGTTAGGTATTATTGTTACTCTAAACTTTAAACGCGTTTTGCTCTGAACCGTGTTTTCAAAGTCGGTTTTCAAATGTTCTCGAAAACTACTCAACCGATTTTGATGAAATTTTACACAGGTGTTCGAGATACAATTTACTCGTGTTTGGGCGAAGGATTTTTTCAATTACAACTATTAAAAAAATTTGACCAAAATTGAGCTGAGTAGATTTAGCCATGTCCGTCTGTATATATACGAACTAGTCCTTCAGTTTTTAAGATATCGTTTTGAAATTTTGCAGATGTTATTTTCTCTTCAAGAAGCTGCTCGTTTGTCGGAACTGCCGATATCGGACCACTATATCATATAGCTGCCATACAAACTGAGCGATCGGAATCAATGGCTTGTATGGAAAACTTCCGCATTTTACTACATATCTTCACGAAAGTTGGTGTGAGTTATTGTTCATAGAAATTATTTAATCTCCAAAAAAATTGTTCAGATCGGTTCACTATAGCATATAGCTGCCATACAAACCGAACGATCGGAATCAATGGCTTGTATGGAAAATTTTCGCATTTGACGTGGTATCTTCACGAAATTTGACATGGATTACTGCTTAAGGTAATAAATAATATAGTCTCCGAAGAAATTGTTCAGATCGGTTAACTATGTAACCTTAATGTTTCTACCAAACAACCCGGCTAAAAAGAATTAGTAAAATGTTTTCTTTTTTTTACTTACTTTTTCTTACGTCTTTAGATTTGCTTAAGCACATAGTTACTAAAAGAAATGTACCTGTGAAGGGTATATTAGCTTCGGTACAGCCGAAGTTAACGTTTTTTCTTGTTTTTGGAAAATTTCAGAAATTATTCTTTAAATATATAGTGGAACTTCCATAACTCGAACCTTCAATAAGTCGAAGATCTCCATAACTCGAACACTTGAATTGGCAATAGCGTTTAGAAGCCAAATTTCATAAAAATGTCCTTCCCTAACTCGAATTTCTATAACTCGAAGTTCTCCATAACTCGAACTGTTGAAGTGGCAATAGAAGTAAAATTTCATATAAATTTCCTTACATAAATCGAATTTTTCGACAAGTGTTTAATAAAAAATTTAAAATTTTACTATCGAGGCAGAATTTTAAAAGAGTCCCTCTATATCTATAAAAGAGTCCTCTAAATATGATTTTATACTTATAGATTTCCGAAATACAAAGGCATGAGATATAGACTTCAAGAGCCAAACAATAGCAAACTGCAACAAATAACTAAAACTGTGGGTAAATCTATATTTTATAGCTTTTTGAAAAATGGTATGTTTTAATAAACATTTCCATAACTCGAAGTTTTTTTGTGGATTATGGTGATTCGAGTTAGAGAAGTTCCACTGTATATCTATAAGACAGAAAAAAGTTAAATAAATAATTTTTTACGTAGAAAAAAATATTGAAAATAGGCCCTTTTTTAACCGACAAAACCCATGTAACCCCTTAAAGCATATTAATACAATACAAACGAACCTTATGGAACATGGAATTGGAACTGGTCATACTTTCGGATGCTTTCCTTGGCCATGTCAAAAAGTGTGTTTATGAATAAAGAGCGGAAGGTTGTTCTTTTGTGTTTCTACTGTTAGTTAGGGGTCCTCAAGTCAATATAGAATAGAAAGCCATGCACTGCAACCTGTGCATATCAATTGCGCCCTCCTAATGTCTACATCAACTCCATCAGTCGCAGCACTCCTATAAATTTCAGAATGGTGCTACTTCTGTTCCTGTGAAGTGCCACACATTCTAATAGCAGGTGTAGGGGAGTTTCAGCCCCCATGTCACAGAAGTGACAAGTTTCTGCTGAGATTATGTCCAGATTGTACAAATGCTTCCTGACCTGTATACCGTCCTGTATACCGTCCCACCAGAATTCATAATTTGTTTCTTGGCTTATTCCACACTAAAATGGTGTAATGTTGTAACCTCCCAAAACATGTGTTGCTTGGCGTAGACCCGCTGTCTGTTGCCAGTGTTCCTCCCTGTCTGTCCTTTCATCATTCCGCAATCTTTCTGATTATGTGTGGCGCCAACGCTATAAAGGGTTCTGGACCCAGCAGTTTTGTTGATACTACCGATTATGCTAGTTCATCGGCAACTTCGTTTCCCTTTGTGTCCCGGCTATGATAGACTATTGAATCCATCGACCCATTCTCTGACCAATCGAGACTTTGTCGCATACAAAGAGATCGCTTTGAGTGCAAACTTAATCGGGTATAAAAACTATTTCCTTTTCCATTATCACCACAATGGGGTTAGAACAGAGATGGTTTTATATCTGGTCAAGAGCTGTCTCTTTAGCACCATATACCAAATATATATCTCCTATTAGAAATTCCGATTTAATAATACTGTCCATTACTAAAACTAGTAATTAAATTCTAAACTCGCGCTGGCTATGAGTGGGTTAATGTGAAAAATTGCAAAGTTTGCTACTCTTTTAGATACACAAAAATCATTCGACCACAAACGAACGCACAATCCCAATTTATATCGGTGATTTTTCATTATTCCTGCGCACACGTACAAATACAAAAGCAAATACAAATCCGTCAGACAATTAATGCAAGCGAGAGCACAATTAAACTGCACTAAACGCTCACACAATGCCGTGCATAGCTGCGGAATAGAGTCAAAACAACGCCACAGTGCACGAAATAATTTAAATTCAAAACGTAAATTCCAGCGCGCGCGCCATCTAGCGGCCAGTCAGCTGGCTTGTTGTGGGGTATTCTAGTGGAAAACGAACAAAGCGAGCGAGCGTACAACGGGACATAAATAAACGGTAAACAAAACAAACTCAAACTACAAGCCGCTGAGTGGCAGCGCATGGGTGAGTGAGTGAGATGGTGTGTGGCGTCGAGTGAGACAACAAGAGTGGGCGCAAATTTGTGGAGCAAAACAAAAAGTGACAGAACATGGAAAGGTGCGTAAAAACACGCGAGTGTGTGTGTGTATTTCTGTGTGAAAGTTGAGCGCAAAGAGACAGCGTTAAAAACAGCAAAAAGCGGCAAGTGGAAAGAGAATATGAATGGAAAGAGGAAATGGACAAACAAGGCGACTGGACTGACTGAGCGTGTGCGTTTTTTGAGTGGGTTGGTCGCATATTTACTTAGCTGTATGTGTGTCAAATGGCATTGTTTGCTGCTTTGCTAGCTGTGTGCAAAGGAATTGCATTGAAAAATTGTTATAGATACATTTTGTAAGTGAGTATATTAAAAATTAACGAAAAGTAGTAAGGGTGTGTGGGCTAAGCCAGCGCTCAACACAAGCATACGCGCTTACATCCTTTGCTTGGCTGTTACTGCGACTGCTGACGCTTCCGGCCGTTGCAGACATGTGTGTGTGAGTGCCTACTTCTTTCTACTTTGTGCGAGTTGTGGGAAGCAAATTAAATAAATATGTGCTTATAAAAGCGAAATTAAGGAAAGAGTAAGTTGAGTAGTTGTAATGAAAGGTATACAAAAAAAAACCGTTAGACAGTCGACAGACAGTGTGCAGTATGAGCGTGCTGAACTGTTTGCAGGGCCCACCGCCGAACACAGCATGAAGGCCCTGCCTTGCTTTGCTTTGCCTTAGTAGTGTATGATGGTATGTGTGCAGCTATTTAGCAGCAAAAATCCATAGAAATGCTGACGAGCGTGAGCTATGAGCAGTATGAGCTGCGCAGCGTTTAGTCGGCTGGCTAGTCGATTTGACGACGACTTTTCAATTGCAGCGATATGGCTAGCCAACAACAGTTTTTCATTGGCGAAAAATCAATAAAAATGTTTGTATCATTTGATTTTAAAATTTTTTGACGAATTAAAGCACGCACACATGCAAACAAACATATATTTTCACATACAGCTGTATATATACATACATACATACTGCTATATATAGCATATTTAATGACTGGTCAATCAATCAATATTCCATTTGTCCATTAAGCATTAATTACTTCAAGTAAATTGAATTTAAAATATTTTTTTTCACTACTCACCAACATCGCCAAAGACATGTTTGCTGCTGTCGTCCTTGCCACGCGCCTGCAAAATTTTTACACTATTCTATTTGGTAGGCAATGCCTTTGCTGCACTTCAAGAATTATTGCAAGCTTTGCTTTGTTGAACTAAATAAAAATAAATAAAATAAAAAATGCCAAACCAACTTTATGCACCAGCGTTTGTGGCGCCTACAGCAGGCAGGCAGGCAGCCGCTTTGTGTGTGCCCACCCAATGCCGTTTTTCTTTGACAGTATTTTTACTTCAGATTTTTTTTTCTGCTTTCTTTTTCTTTTTTTTTCTGTGCACAACACAAATTTTTTCTCACACTTTGCCGCAGAAAACGTTTTGTGTGGCACCGTTATAGCGTCTCATCGACTCGCACTCAGACTCCGTTATTTTTTCGGACTCCGACGCCGTTACCGTTACCCGTCACTTTTGCCATTACACTACCAAAACCAAAGTAAGTGTTCCGCATTGTGCCGTGTGTTCCTCCTTATGAGCGCAGCGGCGTGCTGTGCTGCAAGCTTGCACCACTGCCGTTAATAAAATATATAGATATTTTTCCTTAGAATCCAAACACGCATACACTTGTACAGCGGCGTTTCACACACAGACACACACACACTTGCGCGTTGGCTGAGTGAAAAAATGGCGTCTACACTACAACCTATGGAAAATCCGTACACTTAACGCTTTAGCTAAGCTTTTCTGTTGCTACAGCCAGCTGCTGCTAGCTGTTGGCCGCCACAACACACACTGTCATATGAAATATGGCCAACACAGCGTCACAAGCGCCAGCAGTCGGTCGGCAGCGAAGAGTCGGCACTCACGCGCACCCGATGAGGACGAGTAGTGTTTGGCGACGGCGACGCCGATGAATTGTCGAGTTTGTTGCAGCAACAACAAGCAAAGTGATGCGCCCAACGCCCACTCACACACGCACACACACACCAAGAGGCGCTTGCTGCCTGCGTTAATGTTTTATTTTGTTCTTGTTGTTGTTGTTTAGTTTATGTTGCTCTGTAACTGCTGGTTTGCTGTGTAGCCAGCCGTCCCGTTATCCCGAGTGTTGTCATCAAATGCCAATTGAATAATAATTGCGATTGTCGCAGGGTAACGGTAAGTTTGTAACGGTTTCACTGACTGCCTGCCAACGTTTGGTGCGCTCACGCTCTCAAATGCTCTCGCACACTGGGCTGTCTGGGCATAGTAGGGCGCAATCTCCTAATGCACTAGTGGGCCGCTCGGACACAGACACGCACACACACAGATACTGCGGCGTGTCTAAAAGCTAGCTGGCTGTGTTGGTAAATTGCTATACAGCCCCTTATAGCCTAGTTCTAGGCGCGCGCAAACCTTGTAGCATCGCCTACAATGCTTCAACCTCTACTACCGACTGTCGTAAATTCGTATTTCGTCGCACAGCTAAAATTCATCGCTAAGTGTGGAAAACACCATCGATTATTTCTACAAACATAACTAAATATGTTTGAGTGTATGTGTGTATGTGTACGTGAGAGAGTAAGAGAAAGTTTCTAGCTTTTTGCCACCCACTTTCTCAACCCCAAACTGTCTGCGCGCACTTTTCACACACACACACACACACACACCCATACCAATATAAATATACATGTGTGTGTGCTTAATGGCGTCATTGTATTTGTATGCATTGCCAACGGGCCGTTTGCAGCAACAAGGCCAACAATAATAGTCAAAACAATAACAAATGCAAGCGAATTTATTTCTGTACATTTAACAAATCGATAAATAATTTTTAATTGTTTTGTTGCATTAGTGTGCACACATACATACACATGCACCTGCGAATATGTGTGTGTGTGAATATTTGCTCAGTTACAAAAGAGCAACAATCCATTGCTGCTGCCATGACAAGTATTGCATGGGTTAGTGAAAGCTTCTGTTGTTGTTCATTATAAAGAAAATTTATGAAACTAATTTTCTGCATGAGCAAAGAGCTGCATTTGGACGCATTCCCAACTATTGCCACGCCCACAAGTTGGAAAATTTCGAAAATATTTAAGTTATGATAACTTAGCAGTCAAAAAGTAAACTAGACAATTTTATACATGAGGTCAGAGGGGCCAGGATCTTAAAGTGATCTTAAAAGTACTTGTGCTCTCACATTGTCTACAACAACTTCATTAGTCCCAGCACTTTAATGAACTCCAGAATAGCGCTGGGGGTAGGGGAGTCGATGCGGATCCACTGCCAAAAAAGGTTCTGGGTCTAGCAGATTTGTTGCAGCAGCCGTTCGAGCTAAGTCGTCCGCCAGCTCGTTCGCTGATATGACTTTATGTCCTGGCACTCAGATTAGGTGTACGCTATTATATGCTGCTAGATAATTGAGTCTCTCTCTGACCAAGCGGGACTTTGTTTCGGACCTCAACGAGCCGTTCGATACCAAACGTGGTTTCAGACAAGGTGACCCACTATCGTGTAATTTCTTTAACCTGACACTGGAAAAAATAATACGAACTGCAGAGCTAAATAGAGAAGGTACAATCTTCTATTAGAGTGTACAGCTGCTGGCGTACGCCGAGGATATCGATATCATTGGAAACAACACCCGCGCCGTTAGTTCTGCCTTTTCCAGACTGGATAAGGAAGCGAAGCGTATGGGTTTGGTGGTGAACGAGGACAAGACGAAATATCTCCTGTCATCAAAAAAAACAGTTAGCGCATTCGCGTCTTTGCTCTCACGTCACTGCAGACAGTCAAAACTTTGTAGTTGTAGATAATTTCGTCTATCTGGGAACCAGCATTAACAGCAAGAACAATGTCAGCCTGGAAATCCAACGCAGAATCACTCTTGCCAACTGGTGCTGCTATGGACTGAGCAAGCAATTGAAAAGTAAAGTCCTCTCTCGACGAACAAAAACTAAACTCTACAAGTCCCTCATCATTCCCGTCCTACTTTATGGTGCAGAAGCGTGGACGGTGTCAATATCCGATGAGACGGCACTAGGAGTTTTCGAGAGTAAGGATTTGTGGAAGATTTATGGTCCCTTAAACATTGGCAACGGCGAATACCACAGACGATGGAACGATGAGCTGTACGATTTATACGACGACATTGATGTAGTCCAGCGAATAAAAAGACAACGGCTAGGTCATGTTGTTCGAATGGACGAAAGCGCCCCAGCTCTGAAAGTTTTCCACCCGTTGGTGGAAGCCGAGGAAGAGGGAGACCTCCACTACGATGGAAGTACCATGTGGAGAAGGATCTGGCTTCGCTTGGTATAACCAATTGGCGCCAAACTGCCAAAAGGAGAGATACGTGGCGTGCTGTTGTGGACTCGGCTATAACCGCGTAAGCGATTTCTACGCCAGTCAAGAAGAAGAAGATAGTTGAGTCTTCTCTTTGACCAAGCGGGACTTTCTTTCGTACTGGGTAATCGCTTTAAGTGCCGCTTGTTTTTCTAGAGCCACATGTACTAGTGCAACGAGTACCCCTGGAGTAACGCTTCGAATGCCAAACTGTCCCTGTCATCAATATTATATTACTATATTATAGGTGACCTTAAATTTCCTGTCAAAATCTGTCTCTTTACTGTTTAGTCTCTAGGAAGTAGAGCTTGTGGGAGCTTTTAATTGTTCTCCATCATGTTTTGGGATGAAATCACGTTCTTATTTAGTGGAATATTATCTACGAGACTCGTAAACTTTCCCGAACAATCATATACACATGTTTTAGCCATTCCAGCTGACATCACTCCGTCCGAAGATCATGTAAATAATAATTGTATTCGCTTTCTTCCACATAAGATTTCTTTTCATCCGAAGAAACTACATAGCGCCAATTACAGTTCCATCTTTATACAACTGGGCAAATTGTAATCGTATTTCTCTTAGGACATCGTTAAGTGGTAAATTTTTTCGATCTTTTATACAGACTCGTGCGCTGGCTCCGCGAAGCATCCATAACAGTACAATAGAACGGAAGACCTAGTCTTCGTAGGACCGTTTTTCTCACTATGCGACACTACTGAGAGCGCAGTCTTGCCGCTCTGTAGAATTGAATGTCTAGTAATTGTTTGCTAAACAGTCTCCTGCAAGAAATACATATGATTTTTCTAGAATTTTCTAGTGACTTCAAAAGATCCGACTCGCTTTCTGGACCCTAAAGGTTTGTTATATTCGGATTTGTTATTTTTGGTTTGTGGATTACTTTTGTCTACCAGTATCTGTTTTATTTCCAGCGGCTCTGCAGCGTTTCCCAGTACTGCTCACCCTAGCGATTTCTCACTTCTCCTACTGAATTGCTATTTGACGAAACGTTTGGTTCTCTGTAAGCGGGGGTTGGAGCTGAAGCTATATAAATATTAATCTGTCTGTTGCCAGCTTCGCTTAATTCGTACTTATGGTGTGGGTAATTAAATCATAATTTATTTCAAATAGCTTTAAATTTAATGTAGTTTCACATCTGTTTAAACTACATTATGAAAAAACTGTTCCCATGGATAAATGAAAAGAATTAACTGATTTTGCGCCATCTATTAAAGACGTGGCAATAAACCAAGCCTCAGCTAACATCACCAGCGACACCTAACGACTGCTAGGACGGAAATTTATATACTCTAATACAGCTACTCAGCGCCATCTGAACAAAGTATTGGTAGTGTGTTGGGACGATAGCGGTAGCGAATGCGACATCTAGTGACGCATAGGTAGTATTCAATGCAGTGGATATGTGCCTTTGCGGACAGTGTTGGAAATTGTTAATATATTCTGGAACATCCAATAGTTTACAGCATAGCTTTTGAATATATATTTGAAAAATTTTTACTACTTTCTACATATTCCAGTGTAAGCTTAGGTAATGGTGTGGTTTTTGACAATTCGCCCATATTTGAAAGTTATGAATCCACCCATAGTCCGTAGTACCGCTGAAACCTGAAGCGAATTTTTCTTCTTAAAATTTTGCTTGTCTGAGCTTTTCGAACAGCCAAATTAATTGATCAATTAAAAATTTTAATTGCGAAACCAGTTTTTGCCGTTCGCACTGCCGTCGACTCGATAATCGAAACATTTTTGTTTTTGTTTTTCATAAGAAGTTGTTAAGTTTCATCAGCTGATTGCTATTTTCTCAATAACTATAGCCATTACCAGCAGCGACATCTACCGTCGAAATTCGATTAAAAATTGTTAATGTAGAAAAATTAGATTTTTATTTTGTATAGAAAATCGATCTAAATCAGCGCTTTAATCGAGCAAAGGGCGGTTAATTGATCAATTAGCTCCTGTGCGAAATGGTTATTACATATGTGATGGCAGTTTGGCCGAGTTTCTTCACATTTTCATTGACAGACTTGGGGTTTCCGATAAATAAAGGGACTTACATACATTTTTAAGTGTTAGCTAATTTCTACAATTGAAATAAAATTGGCTTGTTTTTGGCTTAAAGTACACTTTAGGGTCTTAAAAACATTACCCAATTCGGTAAAACATTTTATATTTCTTAAGTCCAACACATTGATTGAGATACCATTCTTTATTTTATTTTAGGTATCATATGTCACTGTCGTCCGTAGAGTTCTTCCTGAAAAGGTTAGGTTAGGTTAGGTTATTCTGGTAGGCTTAAAAGCCACACATAGACCATTTTTGGTCCTTTGCGATACCAGATGGAGTGCCGTCACTTATAATGAGAAGTAATCATCCTTTAGGATGCCTGCGCTTGTTGCGAATTTTAAAAGGCTTTGTGGCTTCACCAACGAAATCTCTTCCAGATTAGCGTAATGTGTAGCCCCCAAATGTCTTGATAATGCAGGACATTCACAGAAGAGGTGCTCCATTGTTTCTCTGGTGCCTTGCTCTTGACATTTCCTGCAATCCTCGCGATCTATCAGCCCCATCTTGTAGGCGTGCGCCGCCACAAGACAGTGACCAGTGAGTATGCCGACCAAATTCCTACATTTGCCTCTATCGAGCGTCAATAGAAATTTCGTGTACTTCTTATCTACCGCCTTGCACATAACTTTTGCGGTTTTGCATCCCGGTATATTCTTCCAGCGCGCTTTATACTTTTTTACCAAGCTGCTGTCTAGATCATCATATAGACAGTGTATGGGTTTATCTACGTTCATCATGTTTTCGGATGACAGTCCTACGCCTCGTTTGGCAATCCCGTCCACTATCTCGTTACCCTCTATGCCCTTGTGGCCTGGCACCCAGTAGAATTGAAGACGCCTGTTGCTGGCGACATTATCCACTGCTGTCCTACCACTCAAGACACTTTTGGCCGATATGCTGAAGGAGGATATTGCCTTGATTGCCGCCTGACTGTCTACGTATATGTTTACTTTAGAGTATCCTATTGGTGCATTTAGGGATAGCTCAGCGGTTTTTCCAATAGCACATCCGCTTGAAATATACTGCAGTGATCCGGTAGTTTAAATGGTTGCCTTACACCTAACTCCGGGCAGTATATCCCCGCGCCTACTCCATCCTCCATTTTCGAGTCGTCCGTAAATATGTTTAAATTGCTGCGTGCAGGTGCTATGCCCTTACGCCAGCCATCCCTTTCTAGGTTTACTTTGAACCTTCTTTCCCATTTGAAAAATGGGGTCAGGTAGTCGGTGTCCGCCAAACTACCATTACCCACTGAGCTATGCCCGAAGGTTCTACACCTAAATTCTCCTGCTGCCAGAAGGCGCCCCGCCGATTTAGCCGCGCTGTTTTCAGCGAAGAGATCTATTGGCGGCAGGTTTAGTAATATTTCAAGAGCCGCCGTTGGGGTGGTTCTTAGTGCTCCCGTTATGCAGAGAGCCGCAAGCCGCTGAACCCTTTCCATTGGCTTTCGATATGTTGATTTCCGTGCGCCTGTCCACCACACTAGAGCACCGTAGAGCAGAATCGGTCTTACCACTGCTGTGTAGCACCAGTGCATAAGAGAGGGAGAAAGCCCCCAGGTAGTACCGAGCATCTGCCTGCACGCATATAAAGCATTGCTGGCCTTTCTTACTCTCTCCTCTACATTGTACTTCCACAGCAGTTTGCTGTCCAAGACTACCCCCAGGTACTTGGTGCGGTCCTTGAGAGGCAGTTCTGTCCCATTTAGCGAGGGGTGTCTCCATGTGGGAATTTTGTACTTCCTCGTAAAAACAAGCAAGTCAGTTTTCTCCGCATTCAACCCCAAGCCTGCATGAGTTGCCCAGTTCAGTACAGTACTGAGAGTGGTTGTCATAATGTTGCTGATAGTGTGAAGACACCTGCCCGTTATTAAGATGGCAATGTCGTCCGCATATGCTACTATCTTAGGGGCTTTGCCGTCCAGCTTCTTTAATAATTTATTCACCACCAATGTCCATAGGAGCGGAGATAACACCCCACCTTGTGGGGTACCCCTGCGGACCTCCTTGGTCATTCTGGCATCGTTCCATTCCGCTATTATCCTTCTTGAAGTCAAGAGGCTTTTGACCCACCGTTGTATTGCGGTATCAACGCCTATTGACTCGATACTGTTCAGAATGGCTTCCGTTGACACGTTGTTAAAAGCTCCGGAGATGTCCAGGAAAGCTCCGAGGGCATATTCCTTATATTCCAAGGCTTTTTCGATGCTGAATACCAGCGAATGGAGTGCAGTCTCCACGGATCTGCCTTTTGTATAAACATGTTGCGCTTTAGACAAGCTGCCGGGAGGCGCTGCATCCCTGATATGCGCATCCAGTATTTTCTCTAGCGTTTTCAAGAGGAAGGAAGTTAAGCTTATGGGTCTAAATTCTTTCGAGTAGGTTGGGTTGTTTTTACCTGCCTTTGGTATAAACACAACCCTAGCCTCTCTCCATGAATGCGGCACATAGCTGAACCTCAAGCACCCCCTGAAAATCATTTTTAGCCACGGAACAACCAACCATTGAGCCTTTTGCAGCATGGCCGGAATAATTCCATCCGTACCGGGTGATTTAAATGCGTCGAAGGACTGGATTGCCCATTCTATCCTCCGTTCTGTTATGATATTTTCGGGTACACTTACAGCCAGTTTCCCTTCGTTAATGGGACTAGCCATGTTCTTGCAGCCCGGGAAGTGCACATTGAACAGGTCTTCTAATGAATCCTTGCAGTTATCCGTCCACTCCCCGTCACCCCTGCGAATTAGACCAAGCGGGGCAGGGCTTTTGGATAATAGCCTCCTGAGTCTCGCTACCTCGTTGGTCTTTTCCAAGCTGCTACAAAAGTTTTTCCAGGACTGACGTTTGGTCCTGCGCACCAACTTTTTGTAGTCCCTTAAAAGATCCTTGTACTCGTTCCAACAGTCCTCACTTTCTGCTTGTTTGGCACAGTTGAACATATCACGTACCATGCGTCTATGCAATCCGAGCTCCTTGTTCCACCAAGGGGGCTTCGTTTTGCGCTTTAATCGTAGAGTAGGACACGCGGAATGAAATGCTTTATTGAGAGCATTTGTGAATAGATTCACGCCTGCCTCTACCTCTTCATGAGAATTGAACACGCAAGGTCTTAGTCTTTTGTGCTCTAGTATTTGAACATAGAGATCCCAGTTTGTATTTCTGGGATTTCTCCTAACGTGTACCTTAATTTTCGGTACAGATTTTATAGAGAAGTAGATGTACCTGTGGTCAGAGAATGACGGTGTACTTAGCACTCTCCAATTCTCTACCATTGCACATCTACCGGTATAGAGTGTTCTGTCTAAGACGTTACTTGAGGTGGGTCCTATATACGTAGGCTCCTCTCCTCGATTAGCTATCACTAGACTACTTTGTAAAACGAAGTTGAGTAGGGACTCACCTCTTTGATTAATGTCGGTGCTGCCCCAGATCGTGTGGTGGGCGTTGGCATCGGCTCCCACTACTAGCGCCTGCTTCCTTCTTCGGGATGCCGCTACCAGCCTGTGAACTTCCGCCGTGGGTGCCTCGTCATCATGTGGCAGGTAACAGGATGCAAGGAGTAAAGGCTCATCCTTGACATCCTTTACCGTCACAACAGTCAGATCGTCTGTGGAGAGGTTAAGATCAATATGGGAATACAAATTTTTGTTCACTAATATGGCTGTTCTTACCTTGTTAATAACGCTCGGGGTATATGTGGTGAAGTTTTGTGACTTTAGCCCAGCAACCACGTTACCCGATGCAATCCATGGTTCTTGGACTAAAGCCACATCGTAGCCGCCCTTCTCTAAGTTGAGAAGGAGCTCGGCGGAGGCGATCCTACTTTTGTGGAGGTTCACCTGTATTACCCTCAGCTCTCGGCTCTGCATTTCCAGAGTGCTGGGTAGGTGCCTTCTCCACCTCCTGTAGGACCAGTGAAGTCGCCAAGATCTCTTCTAAACCGAGATCCTTCTCCACTTCACCTTCTCGAGCGTGTTTTACGTTGCCGTCTGCGGGTGGCGCTTCTTGAGGCGAAGGAACACGCTTCCAACGCCCCACGCCATCTTCCCGAACCTTGCGTACAGAATGTCGTCCGCCGCCTTATTGATCTGGAGGATGTAGCTTTGGCCTCCATCTTCATTTGAAGATTTTGCCACGCTCAACACCCTCCAGTCGCTAGTCGGCACGTCCGGATTCTGCCGTTGTAGCAGCCGCAAAGCATATTCCGGGTCCACTACGCGAGGTATAACAACCTTCGCCTTGGGCACCGATGGAATATCATTGCGGTCCACCACCTCCAGTCTCCCATTCTCCCATAGGCTAGGAAGCGTTCTTACTGCTTCCTTTACCCATGTAAGCGACGGGTCATCCTTACATTTTAGGATTTTAACCCCACTAAGCCACCCAGCTCCATCAAATGTGGGCATGGGTGCGCTTGGCTCAGCATCCATCCTTGCGAAGAGGGCTTCCAATAGCTTCATTTCCACTATTTTCCACCGCTCCTGTGACATCTGCCCCAGCGGGTTACTACGGTCAATGAGTGCCACGATCAGATGTCGTTTTGCAATCTCACTGGCCGCCGCCGCTGCTTTGGATGTCATTGGTCTGTCATCCGCGTGCCTGACTTGTTGCTTCTCAGCAACGTCCTTGCACTTCCTCTTTTTCGCTGGTGCCTTTGGTTCGCTCTCCGTCGAAAGCTGCCTCTTTTCAGCTATTTGCTCCTCAATCCGATTAGCAAATGCTGGATCCGAGGCATTGCACCAGTTCCGTGTTGCGAAATGAGCACGACCGGTCTTCACCTCCTCTCTGGCCCAAGCCAACCGTTGCACCTCGTCTTCCTTCAGGTTGGACTTGCCCTCGAGTCGGTTACATATTCCGACCGCCGCCTTATATCTAGCTTTGGCTTTCATCCCCTCCTTGTTAGGCTTCTTCCGGGGCCCTCTCTTGTTACCAGAGTTGGTACCCACGGTCGACAGCTCAGGAGAGCGAAGCAGCTCCTCTTCTTTTTCCGCGTTTATGCTTGCGGCGCTTTCTTGGTCCGAGTCTTCTAGGACTGCGGCACCAGTGCGCTGCAAGGTTGGTTTGGCAGTAGTACTGCAACCACTGCAACCTGCTCCCGTTGCAGTGGAGGTGTGGTTGCTGGCGACACAGCTTTCTGTGCCCGCCGGTGGTATCAGCCTCATCTCCCACCGACGTTTGGGCTGATATCCCAGCCCGCTTTTCTTCCTTTTTCTTGCTCTCCATTGTGAGTTTTTTGATTTCGGGGTCCTCTACCCCTAGCGTTTTAAACCTACCGCCAGGCACCTCAATAGCAATGGCCGACATCTTCCCCCATCCATCTCCCTCTGGGGAAGCGTTAAAAGCAGTCCACCTCAGGGAAATGAATGGAGAATTATGCCAGCCTTCGCTGGCTGACGCCTGCCACCACTGTCATGCCTTAGCCAACCAAGCGGCAGCTTGAGTCCACGACAGTGCAAGCAGCGCCACCCATTGCCCAGTCGACACCCGCGCGGAGGATATAGCTAAGAGGATTTTTGTCGACCCTGAAAAAGGTGATTCCAAAACTTGACCCAGTATCCGCCATTTTGTATCCAATTGTCAATATTTGACACTCATTTACTCCCAGAATACATTACCAAAGTTAGGATCTTTTACGGATTCTGGACTGACAAATCCCTTTAATTCTATTCTGGATGTTAAAGGATTTTATAAGAAGGTTTTTCTGTCGATACTACTAATCGTTATCCGTTTCAAATCACTACACCACCATTCAATGGGGATAAATGGCTCTCAACGTTAGCTATCGTGGATTAATGATATTGCACGGAGTTCTCTTTGGCAGTACTTATATGTTATCCCACTGTTTGCGGACCATTTTATTCGAGTGCGACTTTAATATAATTTGTACTAAGAATCAAGCTTAAGATAACTGTAAACACTGACACCACTGACAGTTTCGTCGCAGTGTTACATACTAAATAATTGACATAAATAAGAAATTGCGCCGCATTGGGCAACTCGCAGGCCGGGTTGGTGCAGGTCAACTCATTGCTGTTGATGAACTGTTGAGCCTGCACGGAGACATACAGTGGCGGGCAGTCCTCGATTTGTGTGTAACCCACACAGAGTTCACTCAAGTCCAGCGAGTAACCATTGGTAGCAGCTGTCTGACCACAACCCTGTTCCGGCTGGTCCGCACCATCCTTCCGATATGGCAAAGGCACGGTGCGCGAACTGCAGACGACAAACGAAGCCGGACACAGAGGTTTGATGCGTAGGTAACGCAAACTCGTCGAACCGAAGAAGTAATTCGGCATTATGCGGTAGAAATTGATGGCGCCAGCACGCACATATTGCACCATTTCATTGGGACCTGCCGAGTTGCCGTACATAGCGGCGCCACAACGTGGATTAACCAAACGACGTGGTACTGTGAAGAATACGGAAGGTTATTACAGATCGAAATTAATGAATTTTTGAAGATTCACACACTTTCGCGTATGCGTTGTACAACCGGTGTGCCTGCCGTCCATACACCATATTCCTCGCCGAGTGGAAAGATATCCGCATGGGGGTTGGGTACCAGATCCTTGAAACGTATAAGCGCACCGCCACCATAGTATAGAAAATGTAAATCCGGCACGGAGTAGTTGAGCTTCTGCAGGAAGTTTAACGCATAATTCATATCCCAGTCGGGCACGTAAGCCAACGGACTGGGGATGAGCAGCGCGATCAGCGATTGCCCACCCAATGAGGAAGTATTGCGTTCGACGTTCATTATATTTTGCGCTAGTTCGGCGGCGGTATTAAGGATTTGAGGTAGGCTGAAACCGGGCTTATCTGAAAGTAAATTAAAATTTGTACTTTTGGAACTTAGTCAGGTCAGTGCTGAGACTTGGCTGCTTACACCAGGAGTGTGTTGTGATATTCCAATGCTCGTAGACCTCCGACATATAATTTGTGGTGTTTACCATTATTGTAGCATCCGCAGCGGAAAGCAATGTGACAGTACTGGCATAGGGATTTATATTTAGCCGTTGGAGTACGAAACTGTGGAGAAAGGTTTAGAGGGTTTATTGAAAAACACGGTTAAATTTTTGACGAGAAAGATGGTGATCTTGAGACACGTTCTTTGATGGAACGTAAAATTCATAAGGGATCGTGCTTGAAGAAAGGTTGTGGAGGTCGTCGATGACGAAAGAATCAAGAAATGATGTTGCATGATCAAAAAGTGAATATTTCGACTTTAAATTAAGATCATCATCTGTTTGGGTCGGGTTTCAAATAAAATGAAACAGCCAATGGCGATGAGGAAACCCGAGACTTATGATGTCAGATCTCTAGATTTGGCTCCCCCGGACCTCTTATTGTGGAGTTCTATACTCGGACTATTGACGTGTTCAAGTTAAAAGTTTTCGTGCTGAAACGATCAGCGATCATATAGAGTTTCTAACGTGTTTATGTACAATAAACTGAATTTATCAACAGCCGTTAAGGAATTTAAGTGAAGTGAGTGACGCAAGTGCCAATATTAATATCTACATATAAATAATAATACTCCTGAATCGTTATCTAAATAATTTAAATTTTTTAGTCAAATTGATAAATTTTCATACTTAACATAATCCGCGACAAAATAGTACGGCCACGTGGTATCCAAAAACACAAATATATTCGTCATAATTGTAGTCATATTGTGTATACCCTGAGGTTCCTCAGCGGCATAGCAGTCGGAGTACATCCAAGCTGTGAAATTGAGAAATGTGTTAAGAAAATTAATAAAGTGAGTTATAATTCATAAAAAAATTATTTTTCTTAAGTTGTAAGATTCTTTGGTCTAAGTGTGACCTACATATTCGGAATAAAGTTCACCAGAAAACAAAAATCATATATGAGAGCTAGTGTAATTCGTGGACCGATTTCAACTATTTTTGCCACCAAGCTACATTCGATCCAAGATTATATGCCCACACACTAACCGATATATGCGGTATAAAGTCCACCGTAACTTTGAAAATTCGAATATGAGGTTTATGGGGGCTAGATTGACCTGATTTTGACAAGGCGTTCACTGTTGAAAGGAACACATCTCCTTTGAATTTGAATATCTCAGAGATTTACCGATATTTTCAATAAAGAATTAGCCGCTAGCTTCGAGCTCCTCATGTTTTTTACCTGGGGCCTTGGAAAGTTATAGTCTGAATTCGGTGATTTTCAAATGAGGTCTACCACACTAGAAATACAGTATTTGTGCAAAGTTTTGTACCGATATCTTCACTGGTGCTTTATATATATAATTTAGTAATGTGAACGAATCAAATGGTCTTCAAGATTGTGGTATATGAAAAGTAGGCATGGTTGCGATTCGATTTAGCCCATTTTGTATAGCATTGGGGTGACAAGGAAATGGTACGAACCGAATTTCGTTGAAATTGGTCGAGTAGTTCTTGCGATATAGTAATTGATCCATAAATGGGCGGAGCCATGTCGACACAACATTTTTTTTAAACAAAATCGACTTCGCCCATTTTGTATAGCATTGGGATGACAAGGAAATGGTTCGAACAGAATTTCGTTGAAATTGGTCGAGTAGTTCCTGAGATATAGTAATTGACCCATAAATGGGCGGGTCAACCTTTTTTTAAACAAAACCTTTGTTTGGGAGGTAGGCGTAACTCGATCTTCTACGTTTTTAGACTTATAAGGCTTTAGCTAAAGGAAATGATTCTACAAAGTTTGGTTGATATGGCTTTAGTAGTTTACGAGATATAATATGTACAAAAAACTTAGTAGGAACGGGGCCATGCCTTCTTTCCCAAAAAATTTACATCCGATTCTATGGATATCCAAAAACGAGATTGCTAATTGACAGTGTCATCATTCTTTGGATACGTTCATCGTGTGCAGTCGGAATATTGTCCATTGGAGTGCGGAGTCAAATAATGGATCCATGTTTTATCCATTTTTACGTTTAGACACACTGCTATGAATTATTAATTCGTTTTTTCCTAGGCCACACTCACCCATACAGAAAAATTTCTGAATGATGTTTCTAACCGCTTCCCCAGATATCGTTATAGTATTAGTTAATTCGAAAAATTTAATTTGATAGTAATCTAAAACCATTTTGTGATTTTTTTGGACGTCCCTGGGTTCGTTGACTTCGGTTCTCGTTATGGAATTCGGTAAGCCATTTATGACCGGTTGCTTCATCCAGCGATAACACTCATCAAGCTAAAACTGGCTTTTAAAGGTCAGGTCTAACCATAAAATATATTGATTCATTTCTAGTGGTGATTTGAATCCGTCTGGTGGAATGTCATTTATACGGTGTCAATATAGGATGGTTGACTTTCATCTACAGAGTGGTCGTAAACTGACTAATTTCCCGAATAGATTAAAAACACTCGAGTATTTTTCGTTGATTCACGTTTATGGCATTCGTACTTTATTCGTGTTACGAGTATACAATAAATTATAGTGGAATGTAAACCAACAATATGTTTTATATTATTAAATATTATTCATATGATAGAAGTACAAATTGATGAACTTAGCCGTCTATATAAAATAGATTATTTAAATATATGATACTTGTGTACTATGGAGGATTGTGTCTCGTGTCTTTGGGATGCTGATAAACTTAACGCTGAATTTCAATACTGTACTAAGCACAGTGGCAACACTGGTAAACCAAATTATGAAAATATGTGTGTGTATGTAGAAAAAATACTAAAGAAATAAGGCACTACTGCAAGGCTTCACGCAGGAAATACGCCAGCGCAACAGTAACGAAGCTGGCAAAGAGACCAGCTACGCCACTATAACAACCCAAATTGGTCACCGCGACGACATAACGTGCTTGATTCGGTGTTTGACAAGCGTTGTCATTGCATGAGACCGTCGACTGTATTGTAGCGGGCGCCTGCACCGAGAGATATAGCGGTGGACACTGGTTGATGTAACTGTAGCCGTTGCAAGCGTTGGACAGATCATAGGAGAACCCGTTGCCGATTGTGGCGCAATTGATGTCGGACGAAGCGCCATTGTAGTTGGTGGCATTGCTCTGGGTTGGCAGTGGTACGGTGCGCGAGGTGCAGATGATGAACTGAACGCCGCTGGTCGATTGTATGGCTACATTGCGATTGCTGCCGGCGCCGAAGAAGTAGTTGGGCACCATGCGATAGAAGTTCGTGCCGTTCGGGCTAAGATACTGCGGCAATTGATCGGTGCCCCACGAGGGTGTAGACCAGGTCGAACCGCAACGTGGGTTGATGAGACGACGTGGAACTGCAGAAAGGGGTGGCAAACAAGAAATACGATTGTCAAAGCGGGATTGAAATGAGGCGAGCAGCCGACAAACTTACTTTGATTGATACGCGACACAACCGGCGCGGACGAAGAGGACGCAGTGTTGCCCGTATTCAGCGTAAACAAATCTTGGCTGGGATCGCGTACGTACGGTGCGAAACGGTTGATCTGACCGCTCGTGTAGTAAATGAAATGCAAATCGGGTATTTGTTCGTAAATGTATTGCAATTGTGTGGTGGCATAGGATGAATCGCTGGCGCTCACTTGCACTGTGCTGTAGGGCATCATTAAAGCGATCAGCGAGCGTCCACCCACCGAGGAGTTTGCTTGTTCGGCAATCATGTAGGCTTGAGTCAAATTTTGCACAGCCTTCAAGACGTTGGGCAAATTAAAGCCAGTGTTAACTAGAGAGCGTAGGGGGTGAAGAAAAAGTGGATAATTCAACATTTGTTTATTTTACTATGTTAAAGTGCTCTAAGAACTCACATTGCGATTGCAGCGTCACATTCCAATTTTGATAAACGTCAAATAGATAATTGGTGGTATTGACAATTACCGAACCATCGTTAGCAGCTAGCAAAGTGACCGAACTGGCATAGGGGTTCACGTTGATACGCTGCAGTATGTAACTGTAAAATACATGGAAAATTATATTTGCTGGCGTGAGAACTTGTATGCAAAATATTTGTTATAGAGCTCACTCACTTGAGATAATCAACGATATTGCTGTATTGCCAAGTTGTATCCAAGAACACATAGATATTGGTCATGGGTGTGATCGCATTGGAAACGCCATTGGCGCTGCTGCTAACAGAACAGGTCACGTCGTTAAGACTATTCGCTGAAATGAGAGAACAAGAGTGTGATGAATTAAACGAGCTGGGAGCAGGTAGTACTATCAGGTGTGAGATGAGATGTAAGCTTTATTCCAAGGCATCAACCTAATTGCAAAGGGAATCTAATACAAAGATACATATGCATATTCTTGAGGTGATGTATAGAATCGTGTTTGTTTCAAGGATTTGTTTAATGAAATTGAAAAATTGGAAACTCGGAAACTCTTGCAAAAGTATCCTGAAATATGATTATTAGTTTTCCGAAACTGTATACCCCACTTTTGTTGTATATATGTGAGTCATGCTCATTAAAAAATAGTAAAAATATTTACGGTAGAAAGCGCCTTATTAGATCACAATTTTTTTTGTTTTCAAGTTTTTAGTTTACCAGTGTTGCCATACAATTTATTAAAGATTTAATAGTAAAAATAAATGTATAAACATTTCTATTTTGCAGAGTGTAAAGTAATGGTTTACTTCAATTAATGATACTTTGTGAAACCTAAAACTAATTGAGATAGATTTAGAGTTGAATACGTATATAAAATATTGGTCAAGATGATTCGTATTATCGTATTGTGTAGGACTGTCTGTCCATCCAATAGTTCCAGTAAGCAAAAAATTACGCGGAGAGTCGATTCGGTGCTGTTCGCTGCAATTCGTACGTACGTATAGTACGACTTGGCACATTTTATGTCGAGTCCCTAAACTGAAAGCGTACAAAATACAGCTTGAGCAAGAACTGAAACCGCTCGACCTTCCCAAGCAACATCACTTCACTCTATGGGCTCTTGAAAAGCTCCAAGAATATCCGACGTTTTCGAGCCAAATTCTGTTCAACGATGAGTTCCATTTCTGGCTCATTGGATATGTAAACATACCGCATTTGAGACGTAGAGCAACCTGAAAGGATTCAAGAGCTTCCATTTGATCCAGAAAAAACAATGGTTTGGTGTGGTTTATGGGTCGGTGGAATCTTCGGTCCATAATTCTTCAAAAATTATGCTGGTGAGAACGTAACCGTAAATGGCGACCGTCATGAGAACCGACTATTTGATGCCTGAAATTAAAGCTCGTAATTCGGAGACATTTGGTTTCAACAAGACGGTCCCACTTCCCATACATCGCATCAATCAATGGATTTATTGAGTGAACACTGATCGATGAGCAGATAATTTCAGGTTTTGGGCCGGTCGATTGGCCATCAAGATCGTGTGATATCACATAGTTAGACTTTTTCCTGTGTGGATATATAGATTCTAAAGTTTATGCGGACAATCCCGCTTCGATTAAGGCCTTGGAGCAAAACATCACGCGTGTCATTCTCCAGTTACCAGTCGAAATGTTCGAACGAGTCATCGAAAATTGGATTCAACGAGTGGACCATCTGAGACGTAGCCACGGCCAGCATTTCAAAGAGATAGTCTTTGAAAATAAATACCAAAGTATGTCCTTACGAATGATTATAAACCTTCCCCATTAAATTTGAATAGTTTGTGTTTTTCCTTTAACAAAGTAGGGAACGTCGAAATGGATTACCATTTATATCTAACTTCCAGACCTAATAATAAGTCATGGACCAATTTAACCTTTCCATCGGCCGTGTTCATTGATCGTCGGTTTCATGTATATATGTCTACAGCAAACTACGGAAAGAGTAGTTACTACACAAAGCAAGCTTCTTTTATTGACGAACCTCTTCGAACAGAGTTAACACTGAGACTAGATCAATGGAACATTATCCATTGAAGCTCGCCCTACATTTCTACTTTAAGACCGGTTCCAAATTTATTACATATTTTCTGATTAAAAATAATAGCATTAGCTCCCTCAAGCATAAAGATTTGTATTCTAAAAGTTTCCGGTCCTCAAACTTCTTTAACCTTTTCAAAAACAATTGAATGAAAGGTTCCAAAAACTCTTTAGATAAACGACATTTAAAATATAACATTCGGAATACTTACGGACATAGTTTTGCAGAGCTGCGACAGCCGACTGAGAGAATTGCGCAATGGTTGTCGGCTGCAATGTGACGCCCAATTGCATCTCGCGATCCAATACCTGTGCGAAAGCGCTCGTCTGACCAAGCATCGCGGTGCCTGATGCATATTGGTTGAAGTTACTTTTACGGTTACATGCCATAATGCCGCTATTCAACACGCCATTCGTCGAGTAGTACATGCGCAGCAGCTGAGACAACTTCATATTCGAGGCTTGATTACGCCACGAAACGATATTCATTGCAATAATCAGACCATCCAAGCCGCCACGTATCTCGGCGTCGGTCATTTCAAAGTTTTGACGCTGTGTCAAGAAGTACCATTCTGGCATTACCGTACTATTCCAGGCACCATTAGCGCCCACCGAGGCCGTATCCGTTGATGTGAACGGCACTTGCACGAGCGCCACTTCGGCCAGATCACCCGCTAGCGTGGCAGCCCAACGATTATCCACATTCACGGTGGCTGTCTGTGGCAGATTTGTATAGCCATTATTGCGGCTCGATAACGCCAACAATGTGCGCAACTGTACAGACTGTTGTTGTAAGCCGGTAGCAACGCCGGCTAAAAGCGTACCAGCAGATACTGTGCCCCAAGGCGTCCAAATAACACCGTTCTCCACGGGACATTGACTGATCTGATTGTTGTTCGAATTACCCGTATTCGTCCAGCCCCAATCGTTATCGAATGCATTGTAGGCGCCCTTCTTATTGAAGCCTTGCTTTTGCGCTTTAGCATTCAGACTCTCCAACATCTCGACATCGCCGATCATACCGCCGTTACGTTCCCGATTGACGGAGCGTCGCAAGCGCTGCGTGCGATACTGTGACAAACGATTACACACCTGACCTTCGTCGCCGCGCACACGTAAATCCAACGAGCTGGAGAGCATAAAGTGCAGCGAACAGCGCTCCTCACGTGTCAGCGTGCTGTTGGGGAAAGTGAAGGCATTGCCGGGTATGAGACGCGATAGCAATATGCGGAACTTCGGAAACTGGAAACCGGTCGGACTGTATGGAATCACGCCGGGCGATTCGGCAACACCATAAGCGCGCTGTATGCCATCCTGACGGAAGCGCTGCAGCAGCGCCACGGCTAGTGTGCGCATGTCATGATTGTAGTTGGGTGTGTTCTCCACTTTTTCGATGAGCGAGATCAGCGTTTCGATTGTGGCGGGCAGACGATTTTGACGATTCATAAAGTAACTGGTGTTATAGCATTCCGCCAGTGAGGGCGGAATTTGTGGCATAATATTCTCCTGCGCATGCGTGATGCCTATGCTGCCACATAGGAAGACTACACAGAGCAGTAGCAGTGGTGCGCCCGAGCGCAACACGTTCGTTTGTGACATGTTGTGGCGTTGTTGGTGGATTACGAAGGAATCCGTTAGTGCTTCGTTGAATTTGAAATCGGTTTGTGGCTGAAAGGGGAGGGAGAGTGAGAATGTTGTTAGATTTTGAGCTGGATTGTTTGGTGTTATTGTTGTATGGGCTTATACAATTTTATTATTCAAACCTTAAGGTTCGGACAGATTATAGGAGAGTATATGATTTATTATAAGGTCTGTTAATTTATAATAAGTTTTATTAGAAGTTATTTATTTTAAGATCTGTTAAGAAGAATTCTCCGAAGAAACTATATTTTATAAAACATATTATACAAGACTATTTACACTCCATACTATACTTAACTTATATAAATAGTTGTTATTACAAAATACCGTTAGTTTTATCTACCCTTGACATACTAACTTTAAAGCCCATTAATCATACGCCTAGTCATACCTGCCTAATTTTGCGTTCAATTTACTACTGTATCGAATATTTTATACATAAGTATTTTTTTATTGCAGTTCACATATATTTCTATGTATGTGTGTTAAATAAATTTAATAATAAATATCTTGCGTTAGTATGTGTGAGTTGTACGCCTATTATTTGTACCTCAAAAGCACCTGTGGTTATCTACCATTAAACTAATAGCAACATAATAAAATGTACTCATTTTTATCAGAATTGAACTTCCAGGAGCAAAAATTATGTATGTACATAAAGCAGTGAGTGCGCTTTGTTGAAAATAAATTTGGTTATCTTGAAAGTGTTTGTATGAACGAGTATGTATGAACAAGGTGTAATGAAGTGGTCAAAAATGTTCAATTAATTCTTACATGTAATGGTGTAATCGATTGTGTGTCAACCTTGAATATGTGCATGTAACTGATTACAGTTAAATGTATGAGTGAAGGGTCTTATATGTACTATATATAGGTATATATACAAATGTGTAACTATATAGGTATAAAATTATGTATGATTTACTTAATTGAGTCATCAGTACTACATGTTATAATATGAGTTACAAAAATAACTGATGTGAGGAACGGTACTGCTAATCAACTTTAACCATTTTATGAATTTGAGATCAATTTCTGTGTATTTTCTCTAATAGACTATTAATTGTGCAATTAAGAAAATCATTCAATTAACGGCTAATTGTTAATTAGTTGCACCATCCCTATTTAATTTAATGTTCAATGTGAGATTGTTCTCAATTTCAAACACATTGAAGCAATTAGGAAATTGCTCAATTCTGTATTCCAATCTTATTTGTGCAATTTTGCGGCTAATTGTTCTCAATTTATACAAATAAATCAATTGATTAGCTTATCAATTAGTATTTAATTTCACTCCGAATTGTTCACAGTTTCAATATATTGAAATAATTTATTAATTGTGCAATTTAGTAGTGTTTAATTGAAAATAAATTGCTTTAAAAGTGTTCAATAGTCTTTTCGCACAGTCTAATTAATTTAATACATTAAGATTATAATTGAGAAACTAGTTTTTGCCTTTCGCACAGCCGACTACTCGATTAATTTGTTTTAATATGTTATACATTTTTGTTTTCGCATTTTATAAGAAATTGGTAATTTTCGTGAGCTGATTGCCATTTTGTCAACAAAGACAGCCAAATTTAGCGCGGACCACAACCCGCAGTGCTGTATGCCAGTTTCAACTCGATATGTATTCGATTAAAAATTATTGTATTAGAATAAGATTTTTCTTTTGTATGGTAAATCGAGCTAAAACAGCGCTTTAATCGAGCAAAGGCCAGCTAATTGATTAATTGAATCCTGTGCGAAAAGGCTATAATCAACTGTGCAGTATTTTTAATGAGAGTAGATTAACTACTGTTTGAAGATAAGAGGAAATATCTTTAAAACAAAGCGACAATTTCAAAATAGAACGGTTTAAAAAACTGACTTTTGTTCCAAAAACGAATTCGTTAAACGTTTCAAAAGAATTCAATAAGTTTTGAAACCAAAATGAGTAAATTAACAACTTAATTCCCACAATTAATTGAGTTGTTTGAGAATGATATTATAAAAATGAAAATACCTCTTTAACTTATGCTATCTGAGGCAATCTTGGTTTGGGCCTTTAAGAGAGATAGTTTAAATCTGAAATGTAATACTTAAACACCCTTACAAGATTCTTTACGCGCTAATATACGATTATTGTTACAAATTAACTTCAGCTTCAATGAAATATTAACAAGTTGATTTTATTTGGCCTTAAGTTGCTATATATTATACAAAATCATAATATGCAATATATGAGCTCATAACAAAGCTAACTAGAAGAACCATAAAATACGTGGAAACCATAAGTGTTATCTCACATTTCCGATAATTTTGAACTTTACTGTCTATTAAGAAACATTATTGCTTAATGTCGATAAACTAAAATAATTTTTTTTTCATATATTCGTTTTATATACATAGTTAGTTCCATATAAGTGACTCACATATCGCAGCCATAAATAATTTCCTAGTACCCATTTTATAATAATTTGTAAGGTTTGAAATTTCTAAATACTAAATCCCCCATATTTACAAGCGTTGCACCTGATAGCGAGGAAAATTCACTTGTGAAATCGACAAGTGTGATTTTTGGTTGCTTCATTTGTTTGCACTATTCACTTGCTGCGCTTATCGATTGTAATCGCTATCAATACCACGAACTATAAAAATTGAATGAAATATTCAGGCAATGACGTCACCTCTGTGTATTTTTATACACTTTTACATCGAAAAATGTAAACCATTTTGAGTATATGAAGAGCGTAAGAAATATTATGCGGACAGGAAACAGGCGATAAGCACAGGTGCCTAGTCATACATGGCTTGAAAGCATATTTATAGCTTGAAAGAAATATATACAAATGTGTGCTTGTATTTAAAAATGTATGTTAGAGTATATAGGTGTGTGTAAGTAGATGAATGTACATATGTACACAATGAGTAAACATTTCATAGAGGCTTTTTGAAGATAAAAAGTAGATATGTATATATATATATATGAAAAAGTTTATACGAATATGTTAAAATAAATGGTGGAAATATATGTGTAGCTGTAAATAGGTAGCATCCTTGAATATTTTACTTCTATAATATAGTGAATTTATGTCTAGATAAGGACCACTTAATCTCTTTAATATCATCAAACATAAGTTTTGCAATAGAACATGCTTTAAGATTAGTTAAATCATCATTAAAAATAGTTAAAAAAACAATAATTGTTGAATAAAAAAAATAATGCTTTACAGCGCCACCTAGTGTAAGTTTGAAGTACAAATAATTAGCAAAAATAAATAAACTGGCCTTAAAAATACAGTAGTTTTCCGAAATGACGAACACATTAATTGTCAGGCCTGTTCGCTATATCGAATTTTTCGTTAATTCGAGTACTCCTTAGAGGTATTTTTATCAATAAAAATGAGTTATATATCCGTAAATTGCAGTTTAATAAATTGTTTTATTAATTGTTTGTTAAAAAATGAAAAACCATAACAAAACTATTCAAATCCAATAAATTCTTTCAAAATGGACCAATTCTGACACTCATACTTCTATTTGGTGCTGATCAATGATTTTAAGCTTTTTTATAAAATTCAACATTTTTTGCACATTTCTTTTGAATTTTTTCCAGTTTTATTTTTAATTCTGGTTCGATGTTATTTGATTTTTTCCTCTTTCTTCATATGTCTTCTTCATGTTGTTCGTTAAACTGAGTACTTACAAATTCTCGATGTTCGTTATTTACGGTACTCAATGTAACAAATTTGCTTGTTCGTTATAAGCGGTTTTCGTTAAAACGAATATTCGTTATTTCGGAAAACTACTGTATTATTTATTAGGAATATCTAGCTAGAATCATATTATTTAACAGTGTTTCTCAAGATTATAACTGTATGCACAACAAAACCCAAATAAGAACTTGTTATAGAGTGTACTTTATTTTTGGTTTCAACAAAAAAGAAGAAGGTTTGAAGACATGAATCATTCTGAACTCTACACTGAGAAAAAAATTAATAAAACTCTCCGACGACGCATGTATGAAATAGTTGAAATACCCCTTGAAAACCCTGAGCACTCTCAAATTAAAGGATTATTTACTGTAAATTTCACCTACAAACTGATTTTTTTAAACTATTTATTCCCGAACTGTAGGGATAATGTTGACCTTTTTTTGAAAAAATTTTAAATAATATTTTTCAGATCGATTTACCCTCTATGGTAAAGGTGGGGCGAATGAATTCAGTTTAGAATTCAGATTAGGATACAATTTGCGACAGGTCCTTGATGTTTTTAATATAGCCTCTGGACATAATTAAAATAATAGAACTTCGAAGAAAATAAAAAATATATATATCGAAAAATACTGGACCCCTTATAGCATCTGTAATATAAGTTTGACTGAAAAGTTTTGTACACCATAGAATTAAGAGGAAATTGTAGATTATATTCAATAATATATAGGATTCTTTACTGTACATTTCACCTAAATTTGAGTTTTTTTAACTATTTATTCGCGAACCTTAGGGATAATGTTGACCTTTCGTTTTCGAAAAATTTTAAAATAATATATTTTCGGGTTGATTAACCCTCTATGGACTAAATTTTTTTAAAGCATAAAGATTCCAATGAGAAATTTTCCTAGTGACTTTTAGAGAGATGGAGTCATATGTAGAAGTTCACGCAAGTGAGGAAAGTTTCTGATTGTCATTCACTTGGGAGTGGCCAGGAACGATTCTTTTACATGTGGCTCAAGCAGCTCACGACTTCCGGTCTTAGACCAAGTATCCTCTGGGTAGCCAACAGACATCCGTCTGGAGGCGAGCTAAAGTGAGAAGGCGAAACCCGCTTATGCGGTTGTGTGTAGGGTTTGGGACCCACCACATAAAAACACCCCCCAATGAAAACGACGAAACAGCCTCGGATGAGAGACCCCAATTTTGATGACGACCACTGCAAACGTTTAAAGGACTACGATTTAAGGGCATGCACCTGGAATGTCCGGACCCTTAATTGGGAAGGTGCCTCTGCCCAGCTGGTTGATGTCCTCGTAAGAGTAAAGGCTGACATCACCGCAATCCAAGAAATGCGATGGACGGGACAAGGACGGAAGAAGGTGGGTCCTTGTGACATCTACTACAGCGGCCATATAAAGGAGCGCAAATTCGGTGTGGGATTCGTGGTGGGAGAGAGACTCCGTCGTCGAGTCCTGGCATTCACTCCGGTGGATGAACGTCTAGCCACAATCCGCATCAAAGCGAGGTTCTTCAACATATCGCTGATTTGCGCCCACGCCCCGACGGAAGAGAAGGACGAAGTGATCAAAGATACCTTCTATGAGCGCCTAGAACGTACCTATGAGCGCTGCCCCCGCCACGATGTAAAAATCGTGCTTGGCGATTTCAACGCTAGGGTGGGTAAAGAAGGTGTCTTTGGCACAACAGTCGGAAAATTCAGCCTCCATGACGAAACATCACCAAACGGTCTGAGGCTGATCGACTTCGCCGGGGCCCGAAATATGGTCGTCTGTAGTACTAGATTCCAGCATAAGAAAATCCATCAAGCTACTTGGCTGTCTCCGGATCGAATCACTCGCAACCGGATCGATCATGTTGTGATAGATGGACGACATGTCTCCAGTGTCTTAGATGTGCGTACGCTTCGTGGTCCCAACATCGACTCGGACCACTATCTTGTAGCAGCTAAGATACGCACCCGCCTCTGTGTAGAAATGCGCACACGTCAACAAACACAAGGAAGGTTCGACATCGAGAAGCTGCAATCACAACCGACAGCCGAACGATTTTCTACTCGACTTGCACTCCTGCTCTCTGAGAGCACTCATCAGCATCTCGGTATAAGGGAGCTGTGGGACGGCATATCAAACTCCTTACGTACAGCTGCAACCGAAACCATTGGTTTTCGGAAAAGCCAAAAACAGCTGGTATGATGAGGAGTGTCGTCTCGCAGTGGAGAGAAAACAGACTGCCTACCTCGCAATGTTGCGATCGACCGCAACACGAGCGGGATGGGAAAGATACCGAGAGCTGAAGAGGGAAGCGAGACGCATTTGCAGACAAAAAAGAAAGAGGCCGAAATGCGTGAGTATGAAGAGCTTGACAAGCTGGCCGACAGGGGTAATGCTCGAAAATTTTACGAAAAGATCCGGCGACTAACTGAAGGTTTCAAGACCGGAGCACACTCCTGTAGGACCCCCAGAGGTGATCTAGTTATTGATGACCAGAGTATAATGAGTTTGTGGAGGAACACTTCTCCAGCCTGCTGAATGGCAGTGAAAGTACAACACCAGGAGATGGCGAACCCGATTCCCCAATCGACGACGATGGAGCAGATGTTCCATTGCCCGACCGTGAAGAAATTCGAATAGCAATTACCCGCTTGAAGAACAATAAGGCGGCGGGGGCCGATGGATTGCCGGCCGAGCTATTCAAATACGGCGGCGAAGAGCTGATAAGGTGCATGCATCAGCTGCTTTGCGAAATATGGTCGGAAGAAAGCATGCCCGACGATTGGAATCTCAGTGTACTCTGCCCAATACACAAAAAGGGAGACCCCACAATTTGCGCCAATTACCGTGGGATAAGCCTCCTCAACATCGCGTATAAGGTTCTGTCGAGCGTATTGTGTGAAAGACTAAAGCCCACCGTCAACAAACTGATTGGACCTTATCAGTGTGGCTTTAGACCTGGAAAATCAACAACAGACCAGATATTCACCATGCGCCAAATTTTGGAGAAGACCCGTGAAAATAGGATCGACACACACCATCTCTTTGTCGACTTTAAAGCTGCTTTCGACAGCACGAAAAGGAGCTGCCTTTATGCCGCGATGTCTGAATTTGGTATCCCCGCAAAACTAATACGGCTGTGTAAGCTGACGTTGAGCAACACCAAAAGCTCCGTCAGGATCGGGAAGGACCTCTCCGAGCCGTTCGATACCAGACGAGGTTTCAGACAAGGTGACTCACTCTCGTGTGATTTCTTTAACCTGATGCTGGAGAAAATAATACGAGCTGCAGAGCTAAATCGAGAAGGTACAATCTTTATAAGAGTGTACAGCTACTGGCATACGCCGATGATATCGATATCATCGGAAACAACACCCGCGCCGTTAGTTCTGCTTTCTCCAGACTGGATAAGGAAGCGAAGCGTATGGGTCTGGTGGTGAACGAGGACAAGACGAAATATCTCCTGTCGTCAAACAAACAGTCAGCGCATTCGCGTCTTGGCTCCCACGTCACTGTTGACAGTCATAACTTTGAAGTTGTAGATAATTTCGTCTACCTGGGAACCAGCATTAACACCAATAACAATGTCAGCCTGGAAATCCAACGCAGAATCACTCTTGCCAACAGGTGCTACTATGGACTAAGTAGGCAATTGAAAAGTAAAGTCCTCTCTCGACGAACAAAAACCAAACTCTACAAGTCTCTCATCATTCCCGTCCTACTTTACGGTGCAGAAGCGTGGACGATGTCAACATCCGATGAGACGGCACTAGGAGTTTTCGAGAGAAAGGTTTTGCGGAAGATTTATGGTCCCTTAAGAATTGGCAACGGCGAATACCGCAGACGATGGAACGATGAGCTGTATGTGTTATTCGACGACATAGACATAGTCCAGCGAATAAAAAAACAGACGCTGGCTAGGTCATGTTGTCCGAATGGATGAAAGTGCTCCAGCTCTGAAAGTATTCGATGCAGTACCCGCTGGTGGAAGCAGAGGAAGAGGGAGACCTCCACTCCGATGGAAGGACCAGGTGGAGAGGGACCTGGCTTCGCTTGGAATAACCAATTGGCGCCAAACTGCCAGAAGGAGGGATGCGTGGCGCGCTGTTTTGGACTCGGCTATAACCGCGTAAGCGGTGTCTACGCCAGTCAAGAAGAAGACTAGAGTATTATGCTGCACTCAGATATTTTTTTTTGGAGGAAATTAACCAATTTTGTCACACAGTGTTACCACTATTTTCCATCTTTAATATTATTTTTCATATAATGCCAGTTATTGCTGCCTTTATTAGTCCGATTATTACTCAGCGCCACTGCATATATATATATATATATATATTTGGCGTAGGAACCACTACCACTGTATATGTGCTGTAAAATACACCAGCGCACATATTCACACGCCAATACGCTTACAAATCAACGCTACGGTAAAGCTTAACGGTCTGTTGATAAGAAACACCAACTGATAAGGAACAGGTGAATATGGGAGCAGCGCAATTTGTGCTATAACGGTACGCTTTTTTTCACAGGTAAATATATGCCGAGTTTGTTGATGTGTTGTACCAAGAATACCAAAGCACACAAATACATACATACAGCTATGTATTATATATATATATAATTTTTTTTTATTTTGTTAGCTTTCAGCAGGTTTTTTGTGCACATTTTTCTGTTTAGTTAACCATTTCAGCCAATATGATTTAGGTCTGCCGATAAGATATTCTACATACTATACATTTTATATAATATAAACGCGTATGTACGTGTTAGTCTTTGCCTCAGCTCTGTATCTAACACGCCCTGATAAGTAGTGAACTAGTTACTGCGTTTTTTACACTTTTTACCGCTGAAAAATTTATTGAAATTATTTTTTTTATATTTTGCACATAAAGTTTTTTATTTTTCAAAATATTAAAAAAAAAATTTAATTTTCAAAAAGTATTTGAATCACATAATAATATCATTCTCTTTTATTTTTTGTAAGCTGTTTGTAATGTTATTTTTTTTTTATTTCAGCAGTTTCAGCATTTCCTAATAGCCTCTTTTATTTCATGTTTTCTTATATATAACACACTTATTGCTTATATTTCACTCACAATTCGAGCACACTTTGTCTCTTTTAATCAAACCACTTAGAAAACCACAAATTTATTTCTCTTTTTATCTAAATATTTTATAGAATTATAGTCAGCGGTACACGCACCTTACCCACTCTTTCGCTTGTTCGTACTAATTTTCGATTTTCGTGTCCGCAATGGCGAACACCTTTAAAAAATCGCTATAAGCCAACAACTAGTGTTTCGCTTATCTTCCAATAGATAAGAAATTATCATACGCGCCAAAGTTTCGAAAGCCAAATGCTGACTAACTAGCACTGGACAAATAAAACTTTATGTTGATAAGATAGCGATAAAGCTGAAATAACGGCACAATCTTGGAAAGTGTCTCGGTTTCTAACTAGTCGTTTCGAACTAGTTTGGGATTAGTGTAAAGATATTGTTGAATATAACCATTTCAAAGTGTGAAATATTCAAAAATGATCCGAATGATGGACCACACCGAAAATAACACCGAACTGATGAAGTTCAAAAAAGTGTTAAGTTTTCTTATTGCTGCTTAATGTTGGATTTGATCAAATATTATTTTTCTTTTATTTTCTTTAAATTTCTATACTATTTTCGAAGTTATAAATAAAAAAAATTTCGAAAAATAATACTTGAAACTTTTTTGACTTGTTTTTCATTTTTTTTTAAATATGTGGCAATACTGGGCCACTATCTTAGTCATTATTATAAAATTAAATATAATTCTTTAAGTTATTAGTTAAGTCTATTTTTTTTATCAACTCATTTTATTGCCGGGTTACCTTTTTACAACAAATATGTATGAATGTTTTCTTATCTGTATGTAAGAATTTCAAAACAATGGTTTACTTTGTATTTTGGGCGTCACCTTCAAGCGGGAAGGCATATTTTCTGCTAAAATAACTTTATGGAAATTAGTTATCGGTTTATTCTGAATGCAGTTTAGTTCTCTTTCCTTGACTATCACAGAGATTGAGACCTATGTATTTTGAAGCAAAAAATTAGAATGTTATTGAAAAGTTGGAATTTTGCTGTGGTCGGTTTATTGATGACAATTATCTGGAAGAATACAAAAAAAAAAGGTTTTTCTTCAGAAATGGTATGGTTAACAGAAAATTTAAACCAAATTTTAATATTTATGATATCAAAAAGAAGTTAGGGTGATGAATTAATTTTAGAATTAAGATTAGACTTAAAGTTGCACTCAATACATGATTTTTTTTAAATATCTTTAGAGAGCATCTCAGACAGTATTGAACTCGAAATGTCCAATGAAGTATTTCTCTGTTTTATTGATTCTAAATTAACTCCAGTAACTAAAATCATACTTTTTTTATCGGTAATTAACACTTTCAAAACTCAATACACTAGCATGAACAGAATCCACGGAGTATCATCCGTTCTTTCTTTCGCATATCTTACTGGCCATCTCTTCATAAGTTCTGATGATACTGCAATCATTTAATTTAGTAGTACTTTTAAGATCATTATGAATATCTGCGCTAATTAGAAACGTTTAGCTTATTATTTAATGAAAGTAAATAATTTGACAGCGATTTAAATACTATAAAGGGTATACGAGTATGTCAATATATGGTTCTGGTAATAATACACAGGTTAAGGAACTGATTTTGTGGTTTAAGGTTTCCCTTTAGATTAAGAAAAGGATTAACAATAAGGAATTTACTAAGGAATTTACTATAACCGCGTAAGCGGTGTCTACGCCAGTCAAGAAGAAGAAGAATTTACTAATTATTGAAAGACTAGAGCTTTTAACAAGTCTGTGTTTGAAAGCTAAAGAGATATAATCTCAGAAAATAATAGACATATGAAAAAAGTGCATAAATTTTCGACAAAATACAATGAATAAGAGGCGTTGTCAATATGACCCAAATATTAGGCATACAGTCTTCTTGAACGATGAAAATCAGAATACATATGTGTATTCCCAGGATAATTCTTGGACCGAAGTAGCGAAATTATATTAAAGATTTCAAGATTATAGGCTCAACGTACCTCTCATACTATTAACTGATGTACTATATGGTATAAAACTATATATAGGAGTCGGGGGAAGTATTGGCCCGATTTTAACCATTTTTTACATAAAGGCTCATTATTGAGCGAAAAATATTCCCTCCAAATATCTATATATATAGAGAGAGATTTTCTGATATTTTCGATAAAAAAAATACCCTTGAAGTCTTTATGTTCAATATCTGAGGCCTACAAATGTTATATCCCGATTATGACAATTTTTAAATATTTTCCATTTTATTAAACCAATCTGAGTGCATCTCGCCTATTCCATCTCTTCTATAAAATTTAGTCTTTCTGACTTTTTTTGTGAGTTAACGCATATTAAGTAGTGTTCAAAATAACCTTTGTCTCTGTCATTCTTTAGCGATAAAAAAACGTATTTTAAATTTGTTTAATTTTTTACTCACTCCAGACTTTTTCTTGCATATCTACAGTATGTTTAAATATTGATTAGATAAATTTAGAACAACTCATTGCAAAACATATCAACAGTATGTACATATATATAATACTCAGTGTTCCTAAGCGCATACTTCTATTCCAGTGAGTTTACACTTGATTTAAATGAAGATACAGGTGAGTAACTTTTTATAAGTGAACGATTAGAGCAATCTAATGAGCCATTGTGCAACAATGAGGTCAAAAGCGTGAAAGACTTTTTATGAAAAGTCATAGCAAAACAATTTCTAACTGCATAATTTTTTTATACCAAATATTGACAAAATATCTTTTACTTATAAAAATGTCTTCTCTTAAACATCGTTTAGTAATTATACGTCAATACGGCGACAATAACTCTCCACAGTATACAGGTTAATGGTTTTTTATATTAGGTAGCATTCCGACATATAAATTAAGTCCGGAATGAGTCCAAGAAGTAGTAGTAATGAAATATGTTATTAAGGGAACTTAGATCATTTTGTCTCCAACAACGAGTTTGTTTGTACCATTTAACATCCAAAAGACTACACAACAAAACTGATCGTTTTCGTGCTTTTACGGACCAGTCACCTTTTGCACTCCAATTATTTTATCATGTTACAACATACTCCATTTATAAATTAGATTTATTGCCTACTCTCTTGAGAGATTACTCACACAATTTTTTGTTGGAAATACAACCTGTGCATTATTATATGTATGTACATATCGTTGGCTTAATATAGAAAAGGCGTATCTACATTTTTTTCGAAATCGCGTTTTTAATGTATTCTGGTAGACCACTGTCAAATACTCTTCCCCTTAAAAAATGAGTGGGCTATGATCGTAAATAACGGATTTATAGTCATATAAAAAAAGCCCTAACTCATTCGAAGTTACAATAACAGCATAAAGCAATATCTCAAATAACTTCAAAGAAATTAAAAATAATAACAAAATTATACCACAATTGAATTTGTTACCTGTTTTGAATAAAAATTGCAATAGAAATGTTTTCTGCATCTTAAGCTTTTAACGTTTTATTCAGTTTTTTCCTTCTCCTGAAAAGTAACGAAAAGTGTAGATACGCTTTTCTATATTAAGCCATCGATATGTAAGTGGTATAAATGAAATTAAATGTAAAATATTTCAAGGTAAACTATTCGAAATATATCGATAAAATTTTGTGATAAGTTTTGTTGATATGAATGTATATATATTACATATACATATATACATATTACAAGTACATACTATAATTAATAGACCATATAAAGTTTACTGTGATGTTTTGATATTAATATACACATTCTTTTACCGATATGAGTATTAATATAGTAGAAGAATGACTAATCTTTTTGGAAGAAGCACGGCTTGATTTGCCATCTAGCCCACTACAGTGATTTCAATCTTTTCTGTCTGACCAAACTAGTATTTCAGAAGCATGTGGTGAGAATACCAAGAAAAGCTTTTTTGTACAAGAGTTAAAATCTTCTAAATGTATCCATTGGGTTTAATTTAATATCCGGTTTCCGAAGTTAAGAGCCTATACCTCTTTTTTGTACTTCAGATCAAGTTCAGGCCTAAGCATATTTGAATTAAATTACTCAAGCTACTTTGAAATATACTAAATCTCAACTGAAGAATAAATTTTTCAAATTTTTCAATTCTTCAAATCTGGGACTGCTTTCCCACATTTATTGCTGGGTATAACTACTATATGAATATGGCATACTTTTAGGCGTAGACAAGTATGTTCTAATAAATTTAGAAGATAGAATTATCACTTTCAAGAAATATAATGTTTTAAGTAAATAAAAGTACCTTATAAATACATAAATTTTAGTCGAAAAAATCTCGTATGTCTTTATTTTTTATTTACTTAATATTAATATTAGCAGCTTTGAAGCTAATGCTCTTCGAAGCTGAAAACCACTGCTAAAAAGGATTCAGCACTGACCATTGAATCTGCTATGCTTTTTCGGTTAAGCGGTGAACTGGCTACGCTGCACTGCCAACTCAATAAGCCATAAAGCCTATAAAGCTAGCAAAATTACGAAAAACAAACGACAAACACCAAAAGTGGTTTCCGGCGCAATGGTGAACCACTCGAAAAGCACTTCATAGCCTCACTCCAAAATTAAAACAAACTGTGTTGTGGGAAATAAAAAATAAAAAATGAAAGAGTAAATGAAAAATATAAAAATAAATATGTAATCAATTCAGGGATCCGAAAACTTAGCATAAACCAAGCTAAACACACAAAGGACGGACAAATATACAAAGAGGAGCTATAGAATTACAGAAAGCACTTACAAATACATATAAAAAATATAATTTTTTTATTTTAATGCACCTCTAGTCATATACATACTATGTAATACACATACATACATATATGTTTTGGATTCTGTATAGTCGGTTTGGTGTTGCAGCCTAATATGGAGATGTCATAAACTTTTTATATGGAAATATTTTATTTCGAGCCTACTGAATTCATAATATTTAATACTGAATATAAAATTAATATTAATTTTAACTACATTCCAATTGCGAGTCTTTCTCAAGTTTAAATAATATGCGCAATGCGCGCGCTTCGCTGAACTTATGGTCAACATTATTGACCTTACCCAGCATTCATTATTGGGTAATATTCGACCGAATAGATCACGTCCACCACGCAGTGAAGAAAATATACCAGCCGTAGCTGAGAGTCTACACAAAGACCGTAGAGAGTTGATTCGTCGCCAATCGGCGCAACTCGGATTGTCGTGTGCAACGATCTGCCGAATTTAACGTTGAGGTCTTAAATTGACTTTCCCAAGCGACATCACTTCGCTCTATGGGTTCTTGAAAAGTTCCAAGAAGATTCGATGTTTTCGAGCCCAATTCTGTTCAGCGTTGAATCACATTTCTGGCTCAATGAGGATGTAAACAAGCAAAATTGCCGCAATTGGGACGAAGAGCAACCTGAAGAGATTCAAGAGCTGCCATTTTATTCAGAAAAAACAACGGATTGGTGTGGTTTGTGGACCGGTGGAATTATCGGCGAGAACGTAACCGTCAATGGAACCTTTATCGCGCTATTTATGGTTTTATGATAACCGACTATTTGATGCCTGAAATCGAAGCTCGTGATCTCGGTGACATTTAGTTTCAACAAGACGGCGCTACATCCCAAACATCGCATCAATCAATGGATTTATTGAGAGAACATTTCGGAGAGCAGATAATTACATTTAGGACCGGTCGATTGGCCACCAAGATCGTGTGATATCACTCCGTTAGACTTTTTCCTGTGGGGGTATGTAAAGTCTAAAGTCTATGCGGACAATCCCGCTTCGATTCAGGCTTTGGAGCCAAACATCATGCGTATCAGTCGTCAGTTACCAGTCGAAATGCTCGAACGAGTCATCGAAAATTCCAGATCCACAGATGGACCATCCGAGACGTAGCTGCGGTCAACTTTTGAAATAGATAATCTTTAAAGAATAAATGTCAAATAATGTTCTTTCGAATGGCAATAAACATTCTCCATTAAATTTGAATTTTCGGTGTTTTTTCTTTCGATTTTTATATCGATCTTGGACATTGGTGTCAACATTAACTCAACAAAATATTTGTAGAGATCTGTTTGCATCCCAAACTTATTCTCAACTGAAAATGTCACTTTTTGAGCCGAATTCTCGACATTTGCGGGAAATTTTGCTTTTCTACCTTAATTCCAAGAAAAGTGCGGCTGAGGCTTATCGACATTTGTAACCGTTTTTCTACAAAAAGTTGTAGACCTAATATCAGAGTAAAGGTGGGTTTGATACAAAAGTCGGAAACCATAGCTCACTTGGACTTTTCAGAGAGCATATCGTAGAATGTTAATGCAGTGAACGTGTAATAAAATGCTCGTTTTTCACAATTAAATGTTAAATAGAGATGTATTGGAAAATTCTTAAGTTAAGAAGTAAACCATAAGAACTTCACGTCGATCAAATGAGAATGTTTCTGAATTTTTTTTTCATGAAATATACTCCACCCTCGTTTATTTTGCTTTAAACATGCATTTACAATTTCTACAACTTAATTGCGGTAGTTGCTTACTTTCATTAAACTCCTTCGTACGCCTAAAGATATGCCTTTTTGCTAATCCATTAACCGCCATATACTCGCTAATATTCACGTTTAATTCGCGCAACTGCGCTCTCGAAGATTTGGCAACAGTATAACTTGCAACATACAAAAACAAAAAGCAAGTGCTTAAAAAGTTTCGGCATTTCAATGCTGTTGTTGTTGTATTGCCGTTAGCAATAACCGCATTTACCGAAAAAAGCGAACTTTTCTTCATCGCAAGCAAAACTTTTGTAAATGCGAAACTCTCACGTACCATTACAATAACAATAACAAGAAAAATTGCAGCATTCAACGAAACAATAATATTTACTTTGCATTTTAACCCACTCTCCCCACACGCAATTCGTAGGCGAAGTCTTGCATTTGGTGCTGACAGCGCAGAAGGATTCGTGAATTATTTGTTGCATATGTGCAGGCGCGCGGCCTTTGAAACTGGCAGCGCCTCGAAGTGCTTATTGCGACGATTAACTTGTACTACCCACCTTATATATACACACGCACACACATGCAAAGATGAGTAAACTAACGTAGAACTTGTGTCTTCCGTAATTAATTGTAGTTTAAGGCATATTTCCGGGCCATATGTGTACACACTCATACTCATACTCATACTTCCACTTACATTCGCTGTGTCGGCGTATTATTTATTATTTTTATGCCTTGCATACAACTTTTCTCGCCCCGTTAATTCATACTATCTCTCCCCGCGTATTACGCGCCTAACCGCCAGTCCCTACTCGCAGCTCTGCTCGGCCACCGCTCGAGCTCTGGCCGATGCTGTTAATGTGGTCGGTAAAGTTTTTTAATTCCGCAAAGGATTTCCTTAACGCTGCACCGCTTAATCAAGCTAAGTGGTTGGAGAGTTCATTGCGTTCAACTGCATGCTTGGCTCTTTCAAGGATCCTCCGTTGGCTGCGAGTGAAGTGTGCTTACGATTTCATTAAGTGAAACCACACTGTGGTATTTCTTGTAACTTTTTTGTACTCAAGTGGTTGGAAATTTTTATGTTTTTAAATACTTTCCGAATACAAGTTGTTAATTATGTGCGTGTGTATTTGTGTACTTATATTTGATGCGGTTAAGATAGATGCATAATTCATATGTAAGTATTATAGCGATACATTTAGTGAGTTTACTTTTTTTACTTATTTTTGGTCTTGGAGCTCTTGATAACTCTTTGCTGATAGACGTATTCACAAAAAAAATGTAAGGAAGTCTATCTCCATACCAACTCTCTCTCGCTCTTCATCTTTCTCTCTTTCCCTCTTTATTAAATCGAAGCGGTAGATCAAAAGCACACGTAATTCCTACTACTTCCGCTCGATAACAGGAACTGTAGGAACATGGTAGATATACTCACTGGTGACAGTCTGGTGCACACCTACATATAAGATGCGGCTGACAGATCGAGAGAATTGCAGGAAGAGTCAAAAGCAAGGCACCAGGGAACCTATGGAGCATCTCTTGTGTGCTTGTCTTGCAGTGGCAAGGCTTCAAGCATTTCAGTTCCCCACAGTATGAGAGACTGGAAGTGGTATCAGTAGTGAGGTCAATTAACCTTTTGAATTCGCGTTAAGAGCCCGCACCCTAAACGATGACTACTCCTCATGGACTATGTGACGAATTTGGGATCGCTAAGGACCTAAACTGTTCTATGCGTGGTTTAGGCCAGCCAGACTAACCTAAACCATCTTAATCCAGCTTTTCGAGCCGCCGTCCGTTTGTATTTCACTGGAAGCATTTGCGCCTCTTTGACTAAAATAATATAGCTAGATAGGCTGGGGAAACTGTTTGACATTTAGCACAATATATTTATAAATATATATTCTCAGAAACCTGAAGTATCATGGGATATTATCTTTTTTTAATCTGAATAAAATGTAAATAAATCCAAAGAAAACAAGTAAGGAAGGGCTAAGTTCGGGTGTAACCGAACATTTTATACTCTCGCAATTTATTTATTTAACTTTATTTATATTATATAATACACAATTTGACCCACATATTCGTCATATATATTGTATAAAGTCCATTGAAAGTTGGAAACCATAATATTAGGTTAGAAGCACCGAGGTCCTCGTGTTCGATATAAGGGGTCTTAAAAACCTATGGTCCGATTTCGCCGATTTTTAGAATGGGGCTGCCACACTATTAACATAATATTTGTGCATAGTTCTGCACCGATATCTTCACTAGTGTTTACTTTATATATTGTAAAGTAAACGATTCAGATCGTCTTCAAAGTTCTGGTATATAGGAAGTAGGCGTGGTTGTAGCTTGATTTGGCCTATTTTCACAACATATCATTGGGATGTAAGGAAACTATTACAAACCAAGTTTCATTGAAATCGGTCGAGTAGTTCCTGAGATATGGTTTTTGACCTATAAGTGGGCGAAGCCACGCCCATTTTCCATTTTGTAAAAAAATCTGAGTGCAGCTTTCATCTGCAATTTCTTATGTGAAATTTAGTGTTTGTGACGTTTTTCGTTAGTGAGTTAACCCACTTTTAGTAATTTTCAACCTAACTTTTGTATGGGAGGTGGGCGTGGTTATGATCCGATTTCTTTCAATTTTGGACTGTATTAGAAAGTGGCTAAAAAAAACGACTGCAGAAAGTTTGGTTTATATAGCTCTATTGGTTTGCGAGATATGTACAAAAAACTTAGTAGGGGGCGGGGCCACGCCCACTTCCCCAAAAAAATTACATCCAAATATGCCCCTTCATAGTGCGATCCTTCATTCCAAATTTTATTTCCAGAATTTGGTATCTCTCTCAATGAAACTTGGTTTGTAATAGTTTCCTTACATCCTAATGATATGCTGCGAAAATAGGCCAAATCGCTTCACAACCACGCCTACTTCCTATATACCAGAACTTTGAAGACGATCTGAATCGTTTACATTACAATATAACGGGTGATTTTTTTGAGGTTAGGATTTTCATGCATTAGTATTTGACAGATCACGTGGGATTTCAGACATGGTGTCAAAGAGAAAGATGCTCAGTATGCTTTGACATTTCATCATGAATAGACTTACTAACGAGCAACGCTTGCAAATCATTGAATTTTATTACCAAAATCAGTGTTCGCTTTCCGCTTTTTTATCGACAAATTTTGTTCAGCGATGAGGCTCATTTCTGGTTGAATGGCTACGTAAATAAGCAAAATTGCCGCATTTGGGGTGAAGAGCAACCAGAAGCCGTTCAAGAACTGCCCATGCCATCCCGAAAAAATGCACTGTTTGGTGTGGTTTGTACGCTGGTGGAATCATTGGACCGTATTTTTTCAAATATGCTGTTGGACGCAACGTTACGGTGAATGGCGATCGCTATCGTTCGATGCTAACAAACTTTTTGTTGCCAAAAATGGAAGAACTGAACTTGGTTGACATGTGGTTTCAACAAGATGGCGCTACATGCCACACAGCTCGCGATTCTATGGCCATTTTGAGGGAAAACTGGAGAACAATTCATCTCAAGAAATGGACCCGTAAGTTGGCCACCAAGATCATGCGATTTAACGCCTTTAGACTATTTTTTGTGGGGCTACGTCAAGTCTAAAGTCAACAGAAATAATCAAGAAACTATTCCAGCTTTGGAAGACAACATTTCAGAAGAAATTCGGGCTATTCCTTGTCCGAAATGCTCTCGGAAAAAAGTTGCCCAAAATTGGACTTTCCGAATGGACCACCTAAGACGCAGCCGCGGTCAACATTTAAATGAAATTATCTTCAAAAAGTAAATGTCATGAACCAATCTAACGTTTCAAATAAAGAACCGATGAGATTTTGCAAATTTTATGCGTTTTTTTTTTAAAAAAAAGTTATCAAGCTCTTAAAAAATCACCCTTTATAAAGTAAGCACTAGTGAAGATATTGGTGCAGAACTTCGCACAAATACTATGTTAATAGTGTGACAGCCCCATTCTAAAAATCGCCGAAATCGGACCATAGGTTTTTAAGGCCCCATATATCGAACACGAGGACCTCGGTGCTTCTAACCTAATATTATGGTTTACAACTTTCAATGGACTTTATACAATATATATAACGAATATGTGGGTCAAATTGTGTATTATATAATATTAATTAAGTTAAATAAATAAATTGCGAGAGTATAAAATGTTCGGTTACACCCGAACTTAGCCCTTCCTTACTTGTTTTTAATTTAAGTTTAAGTGTGGTACAGCTAGTAAGACTCTCTGGCGTTTCTTAATTAAAAACTTTTCTGTGAGTCAGCATGATTTTGAGTTTACTATTTTTCGAATTATGAGACTTTGCTACAACGAGGCAAGAAAGAAGATTTCTATGTAGTCGAATTAAGTAGAAAGCATCATAAGGTTAGGTAGTCAAGAAGTACGAGTCATCTTCTTCCAAATAGCTTTTATAGCTGGCTGCTCGAAGGCCATTGGGAAATTGATCGGTTAATATCCCAACGAGGTGTGTTCAAAAAATAACGGGAATTTTAAAATTCTCTGTTATCCAAAAATTCAATTGCGATTTTTTGCTGACTTTGTCTGTAGCAGCCGCTAAGGTTAGGGGCGTTTTATTACCTTACTTTAAAGCTCTCACTTCGTTGGTTGTTCATGAATTCTAGGCCAAAAACAATATTCTAATGGTGACCCAGCCTCCATATTCGCCCCACATGGCTCCGTGTGACTTTTTTCTATTTTCAATAATAAATAGTACAGTATGGCACCGTCGTTTTATACATTCTGTCAAATAAGTACCCGGAAATTCTCATTTTAAATTTTCCCGCTGAGAATATTTCAAATTTTTTTTTCCCTGGTTGGCACAACTGTCTCCCAATGTCTCTGTCAATTTTTATTGGAAATGTTGAAAAAAAACATTTGGTGATTCAACCATGTCGAAAACTCAAGTTGGTATAAATCGTTCAAAGAGGGGCGAGAAGAAGAGAACGATTTCCCACGTTCAGTGCGGCCTTCGACCTCATCAATTGAAGAAAACGTCGACAAAATAAAGGAAATGGTGATCGAAAATCGTCATTATAATTTGCGAGAGATAGCCCAAATAATGGACATGTCTCATGAGACCGCTCGTCATTGTTTGATATTTGGGTATGCGGAAAGTCGCAGTGCGATTGGTGCCAAAAGATCTGAATTCTTCAAAAAATAAATCGCACAAAGCGATCATTGTGAACGAATTTTTGAACAAAAATTCAACAAATATCATCGAACAACCACCGTACTCTCCAGATATTGCCCCGTGTGACTTTTTTCTGTTTCCAAAACTCAAATTACCACTTCGTTGAACCCGTTTAAGCATTTAAAACATCAAAACTAATTCGTAACGAGAACTGAAGGCCATCCCGGAATATAGCTTTAAAAAGTATTTCGATGATTGGATTGTTCGTTGGAAGAAGTGTATTGCCTCAGAAGGGTAATATTTTGAAGGAAATATAATAAATTTAGATGACACAACTTATCGTTTGTGTTTTATTACAAATTTCCAGGTACTTAGTTGAAAGAATATAAGCAAACAAGAAATAGCTGAAAGACCGCAAGGCTATCGTAAAAATCGTGTTTGAGAAGGGTTTCGACGATTGGAAGAAGCGCTCGCATAAGTGCATAATATTGAATGGGGACTATTTTAAAAATGACAACATTAATTTAGACGATTGGATAACTTATTTTCGAAAAATTCCCGTTATTTTTTGAACACTGAATTATGAATCTTGTTTAAGATGAAGAGCTCACTATACCTCTTCCAAAGAGTAGTTCTCCAGTAATAAATCGAACCAAGAAGACCACTGAGTTCCGGCCTGTCTCCAGTCTGCTCACAGTGAGTCTGGGGCGCATTTTCTTGCAAGTGCATTATGTTCTATCTGCTAGTTGATGTCCGATACGCCACTCTCCAAGTTGAACTAATTATATTCAGCGAACATAACATCAATTTATTTCTTCATTATAGAAAGCCATTTAAGCTTTAAAATATATAAATTGCAAAATAATTTCTTTATCTCTTAAATCTTCTTGCAATCCCTTCACATATCCTACACAAACACTACTTTAAGCATCTTCATAAGCGTATAAGGAACAAAATGCCTAACTAACTTTCTAAAGACAACAGTCGCTCCCAAAAAAATCGATAACCTACTTATGAAGCAAACAAACAACAACAACAATAACAAAAGACATGAGTTTAAGGCAAAAAATATGTATTTCTGTCAATCAACCCTTAAAAATTTAAAATATCAGTTGCTTTCTTAACCGTATGTTAATTACGCAAGCATACAAATGAGTTCCACAGATTAGGTATGCGTGTCCTGGCATATCCTTTACAACAAGCAACAGCAAACACACATGTCAAACGCATTAGCAACAACTTTTCTTTACAGCGAATAACTGTTTTCTCCAAAATGTCACGTGACCATGTGTGCTCGCATGTAAACACCGTTGTCAACATAATGTGGGGGAGTCGACAGACATGTGTAGACATACATATATTTTACAAATATCAAACTCATAACTGTAAAAAAAAATTGCCGAAAGGTCTTATGCCCCTCAAGTCCAAGCAGTTGTTGTTTATTTACGGCCACTAACTTTTTCTTCAGACGCTGTCAACCTTTTTTACTTTCAAGGACAAGGTGCGCCCCTTGCTGTCTGTTTCCTTAAACTTTATGCTCTGCTGTTTGTTTGTTTGAGCGTAAGTCGGCACTGTCATGGCCATATGCTAATTAAGCAATTAGTCATTGTGGGCGAGACAACTTAATTTGCAGCAAGTTTCGCACACAATTTACTAGTGTAGACTACTAGTTTCTTCAAACATACAAGGAGACTCGTATAATATAATATATGCCACATAAAAGCCGAGCGCAAAACACAAACTAAATAGAAATATGATATTTTATTGTTGCCCACCGGATATGAGTTACCCAAGAGCCTAACTGACTGACGACTGCTTGTCCTCTCCCGTCCGCTCCAACTGTCTCACTGCCTCCTGTCTGCGCAAGCACTTCATTGTCTCGTTGCTTCCGTGTTGAGCAGCCAAGACACAGCGCCTTAGCACTGATTTGTGGTTTGATCCCCTCTCATGTGGGCGATATGTATAGTATGTCTCATGCGAGTTCCTACTGACAGCTTGTCAGTCGACTGATATGCGGTTCATATGCGTTTAATATGTATGCTTAACACACTCACTCCACTTTTCTTTCTTCTATTATCATCATCATCATATGTTGTCCTTCAACTAATCTGGCAGCAGTCAGCAATATTTTCTTAGACACTTGTAATAATCTGGTGACCAAGTTGTCCTTACTTCGCTCTTCTCTCTCCGCTCCTCGACACTCCCCGTTCGACTTTGCCAATTTGTTGTGTTAAGGAATTTGCGTTGCAAGATAACTGTACATTTCGTTTTGCATTTCCTCTCAAGACGCTTGCGGTCAGCATCTACATCTTTGCTTTGTTGTCAAAAAGTTATTGCCTTCGAGTGTTTGCGTGCAGATATGGGATTCATATGCTGGCTTGAAAAGGATACTTGTGCTCAAGTTGATATGAGTTTCAGTTGTGAGAACTTGCTGAGCAGTTTCTTTGTATGTTGTTATTGTTGTATTGTTTCTATTGTTGTTTTTGCTGCGGTTGCGGCCGGTGTGTCTATGCCGATATGGGACAGTTGGCCCGTTTGGTGTCACGTAGACTCAAGTCCTTCGGTTGGCGTGTGTATGTGGGCATATGGTCCAAATGGGAGTTCAAGTGTGTGTTGTCGTCTGCATTGATATTTATTTTATGATCTTAAATCTGATTATTATTGCGGTTTCTTATGAAATTTGTAAATTAAATAACCGACACATATTTGGTTTGCTTACTTTTAATTTATTTTCAAGTTGGTCTTCTGAAAAATTCAAGAGAAATGTTCAAGTTCAATGTACTTTATTGCAATGTTGAAATCGGGATTTCGAAATATTTTTCACTACCTATTTTTTATTTTACTGAAAGATATCACAAGAGATTTATTCGTACATTGCAATCGTGTATATGTCCAAAAAAAACCTTAAACTTGGAAAACAATCTTCATAATATTCCCTGATAATGGCTCTATGAAACATCCAGAAGCTTCGTCTCTCGTTCCTTTTTTGTTTGACTGACATATTTGTCAGCGCATTCGCGTCTTGGCTCCCACGTCACTGTTGACAGTCATAACTTTGAAGTTGTAGATAATTTCGTATACCTAGGCACCATCATCAACACCGTTAATAATTTCAGCTTTGAAATCCAAAGCAGAATCACTCTTGTCAACAGATGCTACTATGGACTGAGTAGGTAATTGAAAAGTAAAGTCCTCTCTCGAAAAACTAAATTCTACAAGTCCTTCATCATTCCCGTCCTACTTTATGGTGGACGCTTCCTATCCTATGAGATGGCACTATGAGTTTTCGAGAGAAAGGTTTTGCTGAAGATTTATGGCGAATACCGCAGAAGATGGATTGATGAGCTGTACGAGTTATACGACGACATAGACATAGTCCAGCGAATAAAAAAACAGCGGCTACGCTGGCTAGGTCATGTTGTTCGAATGGACGAAAGCGCCCCAGCTCTGAAAGTTTTCGACGCAGTACTCGCTGGTGGAAGCCTAGGAAGAGGGACCACTCCGATGGAAGGACCAGGTGGACCATTGGTATTACCAATTGGCGCCAAACTGCCAAAAGGAGAGATGAGTGGCGCGCTGTTGTGGACTCGGCTATAACCGCGTAAGCGGTGTCTACGCCAGTCAAGAAGAAGAAGACATATTTGGCGCGAAACTAACATAAAGTTATGTCGCTGATAAAGGTATTTGCCTTAATAATTCTTGGAATACTTTCTTACGCACTTAGTGGGAGATCTTGAAGACCAATCAATTAACATATATTCAAAATATCGTATTTCAAGTGTCGATTTTAGAGACATAGAACTAAGAACAGTTTCATGAGAGGATGACTAAAAACCTCATAGCACTTTTAAAACTTGTCTTCTACTTCAGTACTGGTCTCCGGTCTCTCATTATTGAAACATATAGAAGTGTTTCTTGACTTCAAAATAGATTTCCTGATAGTCCGATGTGAATGTACTCCAATTTACAGACAAACTTGGTTAAGAAAAGTCGCCATTTATTCGCAAACCGCTAGGCGTTACTTTTGCGTCATAATGACCTATAAGTAATACCTTAGAAGTCCACACTGTATAGATGAGGATCTGGAGTTAACTCTCGAAACCCAAGTAACTTGAGCACGGTATGGAAATAACTGCTACAACAGTTCCTAGGTTTTATTTCGTACACTGGAATTCCCGGACTTTTTCGTTGATATCGTTTTGTTGAGTTCATATGTCTAACATTGCTTCATGGGCTAGTATGTGATGCGATTCGTCTCTTACTAAACTAATAACTTTATTTATGCTCTTAGTGACTGACCATGGAGAAGAATATATCTACACTTTGTTTGTGTGGCATACTTATATAATAACTTAGTGAGCTCCTTACGAAAAAGTGGATCTCTCGCAGTCTGAAGCAGTAGTAATTTAAAACTCAGGTCATATGTCATCCCCAAGTGCTTTAGAGATTTAATTATCGAAATTCTTTTGAACTCTTTTACATTTTTTCGAGAAATAATTTCATAATAGTAGAGGTCACCTTGATAGAGGTAGATAGGTAGAGGCTTGTGCTTGTAAGTGAATTCTTGAATTTATGTGAAATACTTACTTTAGTTTTAATAGTAATTACAACATTTAATTGCTGGACAATATTAACTTATTTGCAATAAATTAGGTGCACGCAATATTAGACAATGGGAATAACTATAAAGTATCTCTTTTATTGAAATAATATAGTTTTCACACGAAATTTGGTACATCAACATAAATCAATCAAAATGGAAAGAGTGCTGTCACACTACACGCGAGGGTAAGGGTCAAATACGAGCATGTAAATATGTACAATTCTATGTATTGTGTATATTAAATGTGGGCATTTGAAGAGACATTAAAGGCAGAATACTCGCTTGGTGCGGTGATAATTGTATATTCATAAAAATACAACAAAAATGACCGGTGACCCTGTGCATAGTAAAAATTCAGTTGTTGGAGAGCTTATCATGTGTATATCGGTGTATATAAGTATATATGAAAACTACCAGCCTACAACTAGATCCTTCTGACCTAAATCGAACTAGTCCCAAAAGTCAATCGATTAAATCGTTTTATATGGATCTTGGACATTTGTGTCAACATTAACCCAACAAAATATATGTAGAGATCTGTTTGCATCCCAAACTAATTCTCAACTGAAAATGTCACTTTTTGAGCCGAATTATCGACATTTGCGGGAAATTTTGCTTTTTTTTTTAATTCCAAGAAAAGTGCGGCTGAGGCTCATCGACATTTGTAACAGTTTAAAAAAAAACGGCGGAAGCAAAGTTGTAGACCTAATATATATGATATATGGGATACTGAACCCTAAATTTATATTTTTATACTCTCTGCATCATGCTATTGCACTAGGTTTAATACCTATATTTTCTTTATACAATAAATGAAAGAACCCAATGGACGTTGTCAGGAGAATGTTAAGTACCAAATTTTGTTAAATTGGTCCAATGGTAGGGGATTCCGCATGAAAGGGGTAGTCACCAAGCACAATGTTCTAATCTTAACTATTATAAAAAGCAGTAGACTTAGACACAAAGTTGCTTCAGAATGATATCATAGTCACCTCACCGTTACACGAAATCACGGAGGGTCTGAACAATATTGACAGTTATATATTCGAACTAGAATGGAACTACATCCAGTTTTGGGTAAAGTTTATGAAATAGTGTATAACTAGACTGGTCTTGAACTGTGCAACCATTGTATAGCGGCTCAAATTTAGACAGTTGAGGTCCTGTGAGATAACCTCTACATTTTTATACTCTCGCAACAAATGTTGCTAAAGAGAGTATTATAGTTTTGTTCACATAACGGTTGTTTGTAACACCCAAAACTAAACGAGTTAGATAGAGTTCAAATCCGAATGTCTGTCTGTCCGTCCGTCCGTCCGTCCGTCCGTCTGTGCAAGCTGTAACTTGAGTAAAAATTAAGATATCTTGATGAAACTTGGCACACTTATTTCTTGGCACCATAGGAAGGTTGCTTTCGAAAATGAGCAAAATCGGACCACTGTCACGCCCACAAAATGGCGAAAACCGAAAACACATAAAGTGCCATAACTAAGCCATAAATAAAGCTATGGAAATAAAATTTGGTATGAAGGATCGTACTATTAAGGGGCATATTTGGATGTAATTTTTTTGGGGAAGTGGGCGTGGCCCCGCCCCCTACTAAGTTTTTTGTACATATCTCACAAACTAATAAAGTTATATAAACCAAACTTTTTGCAGCCGTTTTTTTTAGGCTCTTCCTAATACAGTCCAAAAATGAAAGAAATCGGATCATAACCACGCCCACCTCCCATACAAAGGTTAGGTTGAAAATTACTAAAAGTGTGTTAACTCACTAACGGAAAACGTCAGAAACACTAAATTTCACATAAGATATTGCAGATGGAAGCTGCACTATGATTTTTTTACAAAATGGAAAATGGGCGTGGCGTCGCCCACTTATGGGTCAAAAACCATATCTCAGGAACTACTCGACCGATTTCAATGAAACTTGGTTTGTAATAGTTTCCTTACATCCCAATGATATGTTGTGAAAATAGGTCAAATCGCTTCACAACCACGCCTACTTCCTATATACCAGAACTTTGAAGACAATCTGAATCGTTTACTTTACAATATATAAAGTAAGTACTAGTGAAGATATCGGTGCAGAACTTTGCACAAATACTAGGTTAATGGTGTGGCAGCCCCATTCTAAAAATCGCCGAAATCGGACCATAGGTTTTTAAAGCCCCATATATCGAACACGAGGACCTCGGTGCTTCTAACCTAATATTATGGTTTCCAACTTTCAATGGACTTTATACAATATATATGACGAATATGTGGGTCAAATTGTGTATTATATAATATAAATAAAGTTAAATAAATAAATTGCGAGAGTATAAAATGTTCGGTTACACCCGAACTTAGCCCTTCCTTACTTGTTTAACATGTATTCATTTATTTGTATGAAAAAAATACAGACTGCAGACTAGTTCCCAAGTAATTGGTTTTACTACTACTACTTGATTTTACTGCAAGGTAAATGGATATTCAAGCATACATATCCATATCAACCGCTTGATATGTACTTTTGCTTTCAGTAAAGTTCCATGAGAGGTCATTATGACCCTTAAATAACGGTTAATGGTTTACTGTAACTAATAGTAGACTTATCTAAGCGTTTATTTATCTTTCAGATTCAATTTGGTAACAAACTGCTATAGAAAATATGCAATTGAATTCGACCAAGTTCCCAAAAATAAAAAGAGAAATGAGTCCAGCAACAAATTCACGCAAATAAATGTAAAAGAATTGAACTTTTGAAAAGGGTTTGCTGTGCAACATGAAGGCCAATTTATAATAACAACAAAAACACGATGTACAAACAAAAAGGTGTCATCGTAAATAACAGTTAAGAACATGCGGTCAACGCCACGCAAGGATTTGCCGTTAGCTCAAGCACAGAAACCAATACAAATATGTGTGACTGTGTGTGTCGCCGTGTAGATGTTTGTCATATGTCCACATGCATGGATATATATTTCAACACGACCACGGGATATGACAGCTTCGGCTAACTAAACTATAAAAAAAACTTACCTCGACAGCCTAGTAGTGGGGAAGCAACACTTTACTGACGCGACGTGAGTATGTATGAGGGAATATTCCATAAATTAATAAAACACGAAATTTAAATGCAGTTCATTAGCACTTAAGCGTCACAAGGAGGAGTGCGCTGCCAACGCTTTCCCATGTCAAATATATTTGCTTATATGAGGACTCATAGACATGCATTTATTTAGTGAAAGTGTCAAAGGCAGTCCACACAAGTCTAAAACTACTGTTCAAAAACCAAATGAGAAGAGTGAGTGAGTGTAGTCGTTGCTGTGTATGACCTCTGTCGTAATAGTGTCCTTTTCGTGTCCTTTGCATGTCTGTTAATTGATAGTGTGCGCTTCCATACACCGCGTGCCCATATCTACATTTCAGTTGAGTCTCCTGTCCACCACGTTTGGGGTTGACTTGGTCTGCCCTCGAGCGCTCATATCTGTTTATCTGCGTGTAGTCGTGTGTTCCAAGAAGCGTTAATATTAATTTACATATGACACGCAGCGCAATTTAGTTCGTGCGGCTTGCATTGGCTCTATCTAAATCTATCCATGGTTATTGATATTCCAACTCGCTTGGTTGGGGGTATTGACAACTTTTTTTCTTGTGGTTATGTAAATATATAATTATTTTTGTAATGTTTACAAATTAGTCAATCAACACACACAGTGGAAGGGCTGGAAGAAAGTGATATTCTACTTAGATATTGTTTAATGAATTAGCTACTGCTTACATATAGTGAACACAGTTAAAGACCCCATATAAGCACAGGTTATAATTAAAATATTTTTCTCGGAAAATCTTCCAAAATAAGCGCTCTGAAACTAATAAATACGAGTATCTCAATTCGCACTTTTGGTTATAGATCTCTTTGAGAAACAATCAATTACAATTAATTTGAGCAATAACACAAGAGTACCCTCCCAACCAGTAGAATTAGCACGTAAATATCTATGGCTCTTGTCTCGGTAGATTCACATACCTAGAGACACTTGCAAGTGGTTTTTAAAAGCCGAAACCAGCCGGGAACTGCTTTTAAAAAATAAATGGAAACAGTTATCTAGGATTAGTGCTCCTACACGTAGTTGTCTGAGCGTTCCAAAAATGTCCTAAGCAGCTTCAATAATCCAAATGAAAATGTGCTCTCATCTTTCTTCGACAGCTTTTCCAGGCATGCAATTTAATGGCTAATTCAAATGAACAAATCATTATTTCATATAGCGAAGAGTATGTGATCCAAACATAGTCTTATACCATGAAGACTCTAGTTTACTGGAAATTTTGAGTTTTTATTCGAGAAGTTACAGTGAGCCTTATTTTACAACCTGTAATTAAAATTGAAGCGTGGACGATGCTAACATTCTATGAGACGACTCTTGGGGTTTTCGAGAGTAAGGTTTTGCGCAAGATTTATGATTCTCTAAACAGTGGCAACGGCGAATACCGCAGACGATGGAACGATGAGCTGTACGATTTATACGTCGTCATTGACATACTTCAGCTAATAAAAAGACAACGGCTACGCTGGCTGGGTCATGTCGTACGGATGGATGAAAACCCTCCAGCTCTGAAAGTGTTCGATGCAGTACCCGCTGGAGGAAGCCGCGAAAGAAGACGACCTCCACTCCGATGGAAGGATCAAGTGGAAAGTGACCTGGCTTCACTTGGTGTTTTCAGTTGGCAACAAAAAGCAAAAAGGGAAAAACGAGTGGCGCGCTCTGGTGGATTCGGCTATAATTGCTTAAAGCGGTTCCTACGCCAAATATATATTTATATATAATTCAAGGTGCCGCATTTGGGAAGCTCAGTAGAGTAGTATTCGTAGAGCAGTATTATTTATAAAAAGTGCGAAGAACATCTATGGTAACGGAAGATTATCGTTAACTGTCAAGTAACCTCTTCCTGATCAAGAATTTGAAGAAGACCTATTATCAAAGATAATATTTCAATATTTTCGTACGTATCATATGAGTACTGCAGTCCTAGAACTCGGAGAATGTCCAAAAGAAACTTCCACAAATTGATTTTGGTAAAATGAAATTGAACAAAATAACTCTAAACGATCATAGGAACCGGTTGGTTCATTTCGTCCATGAAAATTTTGGGTATGCAAAATCGCTTTTCGAAGTTGATACAAGGTGAGATAAAAATTGACTAAAATGATTAACAAATTGACAGTGTTCGGTTCTGTTCAATCAGATCGGATCTGGCATCATTTCACTCTGTACCGCTATAACTGATATTCCGAGCGAACTGTATCTGAGGAACCGAACCCAGAGGACCGTTTGAAAAAACGCAACAGTCAGTCGACAAAATTATATCTGTATTCTGAATAGCATACAAACTATTTTTCATCTCCTACTTTTACAGCATCTATTATACAGCATAATTGAAACGTTTCAAGGGCCAAAACAATGAAAAGCAGCCTCGTTTGAGGAAAGTAAGAATACTTTTTTTTTTCAAGAGAAGGCATCGGGTCACAAACCAATGAAAACGACTGCAAAATTGCATGAATTCTACTTCGAATTAATTCGGCAATCAGCCCTTGTGCCCTTCAGAGGCCTTAATCGATTTATTAAAATTCATCGCAAATGTACATTATATTTTTTTTTTTAATAATGGTATGCTGATTGCAAACCAAATGGCAGTACATTATTCAAGAAAAGCCAAAAATTAACACAAAAATTAGAACATTAAGTCATTGACACGTTTTTGGGTTATTTTTCATTGAAACCAACTTTATTTACTACATGTTCAATACAATAGGGAACGCATATCTGCATGTCACTTAAAATGACTGCCATTCTCCGCACTCTTCATGAGGAAATGAAATTGTGCAAAAAGAACGGTGTTAAATGCTTCTAAAATGTCATTTGAACTCGATTTAGAAGCAAAGGATGCAACAAACTTTTTAGCAATTCATTCAGATTTTCGGATCAAGTCACCCAAAAATACATATCTACATACATACATTTAAACCATAAGAGTTAGATTTGCAGAAGTGTTGTTTTGTAGCACATGCGCCTGTTTTAGTTATTGTTGTTGTTCAAAAGTTTTAATGAAATCAATAAATGACTTTTCAACTTGCTTCACTTAAATCAAAACTCACTTTGCCCATACAAACAATTAATGAAACAACAAAAACAAATATGCCGCACACAATCAGCAATTTTTGCAATCCTCGATTCCCTGGTGATTGCCATATATTTTATTTAGCTGAAAAACTATTTCGTTAGTAGCGAAATAAAGTATGTAACTATGAGGACATGCTTTTGTAGGTATTTTGTTGTTTTTGCTTTGCAACGTGAAATGTGAAAATTTGTATTTATTATAAATAACATCGAAAAACATTTATCATTCGCTTGAATAATTTACTAAAATAGTTACCTAGAGCAAGCAGCGGAGGTTTTAGTTGAAAAGTCTTGTTTGGCGATTGAACTGGTGGCAAAGTGTTGTATTGTGTCCATTTATATTGGTACATATTATTTATTAAAACATTATTAAAGTCATCCAATCGACGATATGCCGCCATATATATATGTATGCATGTTTATTAGTATATATTATCATCATTAATACATTTGGAAATCTGATTTCAAGTGAATGAGGTTCCATTCCAACTCCTTTGTGGTCTCCCTCTTCATTTGTCACCATCAGCTGTTAACGTATCGGATACGGGAGTACATGCACTTGGAAGCCGTGTTCCGTATATCCAACCAGTTCGCTCTTAAATTATATTGTATAAAACTAATATACGCTTCTGATCAGACGATTCAAGAAGAGGAAGGAATTAAAGAATTGTCTTCGCTCTTCGATAGTGTTTTACTAAGTTGTCAGTCAAATATATATATTGTGGACAATGGTGAGGTTTGGTTTCAAGACTGATATTGTTGATATCATCTATAAGAGGTTTACCGCGATAACATGACAAAGAAGACTAAGGAATTATACAGCTATTTATATACTGGTATATCATATAGACTCTCATTATACCCTGAACAGACAGGGTATATTAAGTTTGTCACGATGTTTGTAACACCCAGAAGGAAGCGTCGGAGACCCTATAAAGTATATATATAAATGATCAGTATGTTGAGCTGAGTCGATTTAGCCATGTCCGTCTATCTGTCCGTCTGTATATATACGAACTAGTCCTTCAGTTTTTAAGATATCGTTTTGAAATTTTGCTGATGTTATTTTATCTTCAAGAAGCTGCTCATTTGTCGGAACTGCCGATATCGGACCACTATATCATATAGCTGTCATACAAACTGAACGATCGGAATCAAGGGCTTGTATGGAAAACTTCCGCATTTCACTACATATCTTCATGAAATTTGGTGTGAGTTATTGTTCATAGAAATAATTTAATCTCCGAAACAATTTTTCAGATCGGTCACTATAGCATATAGCTGCCATACAAACCGAACGATCGGAATCAATGGCTTGTATGGAAAATTTTAGCATTTGACGTGATATCTTCACGAAATTTGACATGGATTACTGCTTAAGGTAATAATATAATCTCCGAAGAAATTGTTCAGATCGGTTAACAATATGTTATTAATTGATAGATAGGAACAAAAGAAAACCTAGGTAGAAAACAAAGTTGGAAGGTGTAACCAGATAAAACACAGGAAGGACTTTAAAGATAGGATTCTAAAATAAATTTATAAAAAAGGGTGTAAACACAACGGATTACTCGGATTACTTCAGTTTCAGTTTTCTTTTTTTTACTTACTTTTTCTTACGTCTTTAGATTTGCTTAAACGCATAGTTACTAAAAGAAATGAACCTGTGAAGGGTATATTAGCTTCGGTACAGCCGAAGTTAACGTTTTATCTTGTTTTTAGACTCGATAACTCTCTCGTCTAGCCTTTCATTTTGCTCAGATATTTTAACTTCCAATTTCGTCGATAGAAATTTTTCGCTGCCTTTTTTCTTAAGATTGAAAATGGATCTATACATAAATTAAATATCCAGTGGATATTACTTATTAGTTCTCCTTGAAGAATATTGAAGGATTTTGTTTGCGGTTTAAAAGCCTCAATGCAACATCGAAAGAGTTTTCTTTGATAGGCCGTAGCATGAATCGAAACACCAATATTTTATAGTCCTATTATTTTGTGACTTTCCGACTTTATATTACTTAAGGGTTTACCCATAATCCTAGGATCTAAAAGGCCTCAGAACGGTTTGTAGATAAGAAATTATTATGAATCAGGTCAACTATTTATGAAATGTGCCTCTGATGCATTAAATATTGTATATGAATCTTGGTAAGAGCTCAATATTTTTTTTATGAAGCATTACTTACAACTATCGTTATAAGTCAACTGAACTCAGGCTCTGCACCAATACAAAATCTGCATCTTGTTACAGAACTGATACTAGTTTGGTGAGAGTGTACAAAAGTACAATTATTGATACGTGTAATCTGGGATATGAAGCAGGTACCAGTCTTCATGTTCTATGGCGAACTCTACTTAGAACGTAACGTGAAACTCAATAAATATGTTGCGTTTTTCAGAACCAGAAGAAGCAACAATCAAGGCGATTCCACGTAAAAATACAAAGTACAAATGTACTACATATTATATAGGTTGTGTTAAGAGCCAAGCTATACAATTTCAGTAAGAAGTTCAGTGATCGACAGATCATTAGTTCCCTAGACGAGCTAATTGGCTCGCACGAGATCGTGCTAAACTGCCAAACGTGGCTTAAATCGATATATAAAAGAGGAATAGGAACAATATACGAAGGACCAAAGAGCAAAAGCAAATAGGACTGGGTATGTTCGGCCTTCAGCTGGTTTAGACGATTAAGTTGGGAAGCTAGGTTGGAACCTTGGAACTTAGCCTCAAAAATGGTATCCAATCAATTAGTCCTTAAATCGAACTTCCCTTTCAACCAGTCAATCAAATTGCAATCACTTGGTGTTCAGTTTCACTTTTAACTCTATATTTATTTTCCTTTACCATTTGAATTTTGGAAACACTTTAATCAGTCCATAGATTAAGTGCCAATGACAAAACTGAAGCTACACCAATGATTCGTTTAAATAAACTGCAATCACACGTCGTTTAAGATTAAGACAGCAGACAAGACAAGACAACTACTACAGCGACAAGGAGCACGCATATGCAGTCGCTTCAGATACATTTATTATTTTTATTTTTTGGTTGATGAGTAAACAATTTTGGCATAATAAGCAGAAGTTTGCATAAGTTGACTTGTAGTTGCACAAACACCGTTGCATGTTACAAAGGATGCGCCAGCATGCGATGATCAAATGGCGTTGACACAACCAAAACAACATGAATTTTTCATGACACTAACGTCAACTATTTGCCTTTCCTTGTCAGTGATTGTGCGAAGGAGCAAAGGATACACTTGCCACATGCCACATGCCACTTGCTACTTACAGGCAAATGTTAGAAGTGCATTGTACATATATGAACAGCTGTGTGAAAAATATATGCATATCGAACTTGTAGTAAAAAGTCAGATTGCACCCTGCATAGATATGAAAGCTAATATCGGGTGATCCAAGTAGCGGCACTTTCTCAATAGCTTTTTTTTGACATATTTCGCGTTAGTCGTGTCAAGCTGCCATGTTATTTTTATACAGGAATGATTGGCATTTCATCATGGAAAGACTTATACCTGAACAACGTTTACAAATTGTTTAACTTTATACCCGTTCTATAAAGAATATGTTTCGTCAACATAATCGGCCTAGTGAGCGTACTACTCGCAACACTATCACTCATTTTGAGACCCAGCATTCATTATTGGATAATATACGAACGAATATACCACGTCCAGCACGCAGTGAAGAAAATATAGCAGCCGTCGCTGAGAGTCTACAGGAAGACCGTAGAGAGTCGATTCTGCTCCGTTCGCAGCAACTCAGACTGACTTGACGCATCTTACGTCGATATCTTAAATTGAAAACGTACAAAATACAGCTTGCTTGAACAAGAACTGAAGCCGCTCGACCTCCCCTAATTACATCGCTTCGCTATATGGGCTCTTGAAAAGCTCCAAGAATATCATCGTTTTCGAGCCAAATTCTGTTCAGCGGTGAGCCCCTTTTGTGGCTCAATGGGTATGTAAACAAGTAAAATTGCCGCATTTGGGACGAAGAGCAACCCGAAGAGGTTCCAGAGTTGCCATTTCATGTAGAAAAAAACAATGGTTTGGTGTGGTTCGTGGGTCGGTGCAATCATCGGTCCATATTTCTTCAAAAATGATGCCGGTGAGAACATAACCGTCAATGGCGACCATTATCGCGTCATGATAACTGACGATTTGATGTCTAAAATTGAAGCTCGTGACCACGGCGACATTTGGTTTCAACAAGATAGCGCCAGTTCGCACTCATCGTATTAATCAATGGATTTATTAAGTGAACACTTGGCAGAAGCAGGTAATTTAATGTTTTGGGCCAGTCGATTGTACTTTGAATTTAAAAGGGAGGATGGTGATTACAAAATTCCTCCAGTATTTTGTGTGGTACTACACCTAAGAATGATATGTATTAAAACAAGTAAGGAAGGTCTAAGTTCGGGTGTAACCGAACATTTTATACTCTCACAATTTATTTATTAACTTTATTAATCTAATATATAAAATTCTCGTGTCACGGTGTACGTTATTGAACTCCTCTGAAACCGCTCGACCGATTTTCGTGAATCTTAGCGTGCATATCGGCTAGGGTGGAGAATCGGACAACATCTATTATTCATCCTCCTATATGTTAAGGGTGGTCCACCCCTAAATTTTTTTAACTTTCCGCGAAGAAAATTAAAAATTTTCTAAAATCGGGAAGTTATTGATTGTTGAAGTTCAAACCGATATGGCTAATTTTAGCCTTGAAATATTCGTGGAAGGCCAGAAAAAGATTAGAAAGTGAGTAAATATGGAAAAATTGCAATAGATATATGGAAAAAATCAATAATAGAATTTTATTAGAGTTGACAAGAAAAATATAAAAAGAGAAAACAAAAAAATAATATTTTGAAGGTTGTCATTGTTGCTTTGTTAAAATATTTTTGTTATTGTTCAATTGTATAAGGTTGTGTCGATAGCCCAAAACAATTTGTAAAAAATAAAGAAAGGCTAAGTTCACGTCCAACCGAACATTTTACACTCTCGCAATTTATTGATGTAATTTTATTAAGATACCACACAATATGACCTATATATTCGACATAAAGTCCAATAGAAAATCATCATATATAGTATATGAGGGCTGATGTAATTCCAGAACCAATTTCATTCATTTTCACCAAGGTTAACGGGAATAGGCACCTGTTAGTAGGCTATTAATTCAATTTTTAGAATGGGGCGATTTGGCCTATTTTCACAACATATCATTGGGATGTAAGGAAACTATTACAAACCATGTTTCATTGGAATCGGTCGAGTAGTTCCTGAGATATGGTTTTTGACCCATAAGTGGGCGACGCCACGCCCATTTTCCATTTTGTAAAAAATCGTAGTGCAGCTTCCATCTGCCATTTATGTGAACTTTAGTGTTTCTGACGTTTTAACCCACTTTTAGTAATTTTCAACCTAACCTTTGCATGGGAGGTGGGCGTGGTTATTATCTGATTTCTTTCATTTTTAGACTGTATTAAGAAGTGGCTAAAAGAAACGACTGCAGAAAGTTTAATTTATATAGCTTTATTGGTTTGAGAGATATATACAAAAAACTTATTTGAGGGCTGGGCCACCTCTACATATGTACATACATAGTACAATCCTTCATACCAAATTTTATTTCCATAGCTTTATTTATGGCTTAGTTATGGCACTTTATGGGTTTTCGGCTTTCGCTATTTTGTGGGCGTGGCAGTGGTCCGATTTTGCCGATTTTCGAAAGCAACCTTCCTATGGTGCCAAGAAATAAGTGTGCCAAGTTTCATCAAGATATCTTAATGTTTACTCAAGTTAGAGCTTGCACGGACGGACAGACATACATCCGGATTTGAACTCCACTTTTCACCCTGATCACTTTGGTATATATAACTCTATATCTAACTCGTTTAGTTTTGGGTGTTACAAACAACCGTTATATGAACAAAATTATAATACTCTCTTAGCAACTTTGTTGTGAGAGTATAACAACAAACATTTATAATATTTACAAAAAATTGTCAGTTGCATTTGTTTTGCACAATACTGTATACAAATTTGACAGCTGAAATGTCAGCGTTTGAAAGAAATTCGTGCATGTGTATGCGGATGAGAATGCGCTTGTTTGAATAAAAGCAACAGCAAACATTAAGGATAATAACGGCAATTTGTACTATGCTTGAATTGCACTGACTTGACGACATTCAACATACACATATTAATGTACATATGTATATCAAAGACATTTCGTGTTTGCTCTGTGTGTGTCACATTGACAAGCGTTCGCACTATCGCCTTACTGTACAGCACCACCAAAGCATTCACTACCGTACAGTTCACCAGTCTATCACTCCTAAGGCAGAGTAGAGTATATAAGTATTTCTATATTAGTGTATGTATGTTTAGGATATGCCTCCACATTTCACACTTTGGGGTTATGAGTAGTGAAATGTGAGCATGAATAATAAATGCAATGCGGTCAAGCACTAAAAAGCTCAATAAACGGAAGGCGTTAAGCTGTCAGTAATTGGATGTGTGTGTGTGCTCATATATATATAAAATTAGAAATACATTTTTTTGCATACAGACATATGCATATGTCATTTTGAATAACCTTTCTCAAAAATTTCCTTAAAAGTGTACAGAATATGTATGCGACTTAAAAGCAGCTGACCACAAGCACTCTGCTCACAACAACAAAACAAAATTTTTACCACGCCAATTAACATTATAAATCGCATGTGTGGCAGTGATTAATTATTCCAGAAATGGACACTTAGCTTGACCCCCTGATAAGCTTGTAAGTTTGTGTGAATGTAAGCTTTTTAATGTTGTATGTAAGCCTTGCCTCCGAAAAGGGTTGCTTTACAGCTATCAATATGCTAATATATTTCTACATTAGACTACAAATAATAAATTCAATTTTCTTGTCCCAGTTCCAGATACTTAAGTAATGTGCCAGTTGAAAATCGACACCAGCCACGCTTACACACACACCTACACCTACATGTCAATTTGTAATTTGTCATGTGTTTGCATTGTATGTGTTTGTTGTTGTTGTTGCTGTTATCGTGTGTTAAGGAAAAAACTTTTACCTTGTTAACATTTGCTTGACATGCGGTACGTGCGTCTTTGACCAACAGCCAACAGCCAACGCCACCAGTGTCCAGGCTCTGGGCCCATATCAATTGTCCACCCACTGTAGAAATCCCTTCCGGTTTAACCCCTTTCCACCCAACACCGTTAACCACACGCATTAGTGCGAACATGTTGGTCAAATGGGGTTTCTTTGGCCCACATCAGCATCCTTTTTATGCGTGTGTGACGTAACGCATGCATATGTATATATGAAAGTCTGTATTACTAGAAGAAATTGTTGGGTCACTTATGCTGCTGTTGTTGTTGTTGTGTGTGAAAAGGGTTTCTGCGTACATATGTATGTCTGTGCTGTTTTAATTTTATCAAAATTTTCAGACATTAATTTTGACTTGGTCAACACTTAATTAATCACGCCTCTGCAAACTGTCTCAGAAATCGAATTGAAAACTAAAACTTGTGCCAAATTGTTGTAATAATGTGTTGTGGCATAAGCTTTTTTGGCAGATATACTCGTATATTTACGTGCATATATACATACATGAAGACATACGAGTGCATGGCATATGTTTCATGTGTATTGTCAACAGACATTTATCAAATTTTAGAAGTGTTGTAGTACCATATGTATGAGTAATTGTTAAGTATACCACTATTCGATATAACGAGTTAGATATGCTTTAAGAATACTCATAAGAAGACAAAAGCATTTATATATAATAATGAGAATGAGAAACCGCAGAGCATCTGAGTATATAGATTCGCCGGATGTTGAGCTTACGTGCTGTAAATATATTGAGAGTACCCAAAAAATCTTGTATATAAATTTAAGAAAATTCCATTGACTTTATTAAACACCTACCGTAAAATAAAAATATAAACTTCTCTGGTGCTTTTAGATGAAGCTTACAAAAGGTGATGAAAGCTTTTAAGCTTCCGAAATTATACGAAAGAGCTTTGTAAAGGAAGTATAAAGAAGATATCTAAGGTTTCCACAGATGTTCTTACCGCTAAAAAAATCCAGAATTTAGGCAAATCCAAAAAACGAGCTGGTACGATGAGGAGAGAAAGCAGCCTGCCTATCTCGCAACCTTGCAATCGATCATGACACGTGCGAGGTAGAATAGATACCGACAGCTGAAGCGCAACGCATTTGCAGACATAACAAGAAAAAACGTTAACTTCGGCTGTACCGAAGCTAATATACCCTTCACAGGTGCATTTCTTTTAGTAACTATGTGTTTAAGCAAATCTAAAGACGTAAGAAAAAGTAAGTAAAAACAAAAGAAAACATTTTACTAATTCCTTTTAGCCGGGTTGTTTGCTAGAAACATTAAGGTTATATAGTTAACCGATCTGAACAATTTCTTCGGAGATTATATTATTACCTTAAGCAGTAATCCATGTCAAATTTCGTGAAGATACCATGCAAGCCATTGATTCCGATCGTTCGGTTTGTATGGCAGCTATATGCTATAGTGAACCGATCTGAACAATTTTTTCGGAGATTAAATTATTTCTACGAGCAATAACTCACACAAAATTTCGTGAAGATATGTAGTAAAATGCGGAAGTTTTCCATACAATGCGGAAGATTCCGATCGTTCAGTTTGTATGGCAGCTATATGATATAGTGGTCCGATATCGGCAGTTCCGACAAATGAGCAGCTTCTTGAAGAGAAAATAACATCTGCAAAATTTCAAAACGATATCTCAAAAACTGAAGGACTAGTTCGTATATATACAGACAGACGGACGGACAGACAGACAGACGGACATGGCTAAATCGACTCAGTTCAACATACTGATCATTTATATATATACTCTATAGGGTCTCCGACGCTTCCTTCTGGGTGTTACAAACTTCGTGACAAACTTAATATACCCTGTTCAGGGTATAAAAAGAAAGAGGGCGAAATGCATGAGTATGAAGAGCATGACAAGCTGGTTGACAAGGGTAATGCTCGAAAATTTTGTGAAAAGATGCGGCAACTTACAAAAGGTTTCAAGACCTGAGCATTCTTATGAAGGAACCAAGCCGGTAATCTGGTCGCTGATGTCCAGGACATACTGGGTTTATGGAGGGAACACTTCTATAACCTGCTGAATGGCAGTGAAAGTGCTACACTAAGAGATGGCCAATCGATGATGATGTTCCATTGCCTGACTATGAATAAATTTGACCCTATGGATTGCCGGGCGAGCTATTTAAATATGATTAGGTGCAAGCTTTAGCTTCTTTGCAGAATATGGTCGGACGAAAGCATGCCCGACGATTACCTAAGTGTGATCTGCCTAATCCACAAAAATGGAGACACCACAATCTGCGCCGTCACAGGAACACCAAAAGCTCCTTTAAAATCGGAAAGGACCACAGAAGAAAAGGAAGAATGGCATACGAGTATTAAAAGGTCTGATTGGAAGACAGGCCAGTAAACTGGGTATGCCATACAGTGAAGTAGAAGAAGAAGATACTCCAGTACATCCTCTATCCGGTTTTGCATAGGACAACTTCGCAACTCTCAGACGCGACTGTCTTGATGATACCTCTGAAGACCCAAGGCGGTTCAGAGAGAACATGTTTGGTAAGGGAATTCGAGTCACAGTGGTATAACAATGATCCTCTCAAAGGACCGTCCGACATGCACAATATACTGATTATATCTGGAGCTATCTCAACTTTGTATTCACGGCCAAGCTCTTCTCAACTACAAACCTTGCTTTTCTGTATCTCTCTCCTCCTATACGAGTATATAAATACATACATAAACATTAATGAATAGACATTAGATTTACATACAGACATAAAAGTCAGACGCATACCATGTCTAACATTGAATTTGAAATTTGATTGACTGCTAGGACAACGCCCGCCAATTAAAATTCTATTTACATGCACTATTAATATGAAAGGAGCCGCCACCGTCACTGCTGCCTTTATCAGGGCGTTGTTGCAGCATCCCAATTGCCCATTGTCTACACACGAACAGCGGAGCACAGGACGCTTCCGCACGCGTAACGAACTTTCGATTTTTTGCTATTAGCTGCTCTATTGAAAACGGATATGCGCTAGTCAGGATGTGCGCACCTAACCCTTTCATTTCAAATTTCCGATTTCAATTTTTTTCTACGCTTCCATACCTAGTGAAGAGGATGTACATATGTGTGTACGTGTTTGCTGCAGATCGTAACGTCTGATCAGTTGTGGTGTGCTCGCTAGTTACGCATGCGCGGCTGTGATCCTGCCATTCTTCGCGTTGTTTGAGTTCACTTTCCTTTTATCTTTAGCTTGTTGTTTCTATGCGCTTATTAAATATTTAAATTTGTGCTCAGAGTTCCTAAATATTTTTTTTTTCTATTTTTTCTTGATGATTTCGATTTTTATGGTTAAAGCGTGCTTACGTACACATGTGGCACAGCTGTTAGTTCTGTTCCTGCAACAAATTTTTGTTGTTCACATTCACCCTTTGACTGAAATTTGAATGCGTAGAAGCGTGTCAAGCTGTCTGAGCGTAAGCGTAAATATCATCGAATTGGATAAGGCAAATTTTTCGGTAAATTCTTTGGAAGTATGCTGGACTTTTTTTTTTAAATATTGCTCGAAAACTACTTAAAATTCATGACTAAAAACTCTTCGTACTACATTTAATTATGAATATTAATTCAATAGGAAGGGAATATTTTAAATTAATTTTTTTCAATAGTTCGCAACTCTGATTAATACATTTTTCGAGAGAAAATACTTTACAATATCCATAATGCAATAATATAGTGTGATCCATTTCGAGGTTCCCTACTTTTATAAAGAAAAAACACAGAAAATTCAAATTTAATGGGGAATGTTTATCGAGCATTTTCTTTCAAGGGATGGCTGCGGCTACGGTTCAAATGGTACAACCATTAAGTCCAATTTGCGATGATTCGTTCGAGCATTTCGTCTGGTATTGGCGAAAGACACGCGTGATGTTTTGCTTCAATGCGAAGCTGATTGTCCGCTTAGACTTTAGACTTTACATATCCCCACAAGAAAAAGTCTAACGGTGAGACATCACACGTTCTTGGTAGCCAATCGACCGGCCCAAAACATGAAATTATCTGCTCACCGAAGTGTTCTCTCAATAAATCCATTGATTGATGCGATGTGTGGCCGATGACGAGATCACGAACTTCAATTTCAGGCATCAAATAGTTGGTTATCGTGGCGCGATAAAGATCGCCATTGACGGTTACGTTCTTACCAGCATCATTTTTGAAGAAAGATCGACCGATGATTTCATCGGCTGACAAATCACACCAAATCGTTGTTTTTTCTGGATGAAATGGCAGCTGTTGAATCTTTTCAGGTTGCTCTTCGTCCCCAATGCGTAAATTTTGTTTGTTTACATACCCATTGAGCCAGAAAAGGGCCTCATTGCTGAACAGAATTTGGCTCGAAAACGTCGACTCTTCTTGGAACTTTTCAAGAGCCCATAGAGTGAAGTGATGTCTCTTGGGAAGGTCGAGCAGCTTCAGTTCTTGTAAAAGCTGTATTTTGTACGGTTTCAACTTAAGATCTCGACGTAAGATGCGCCAAGTCGTTCCATACGTCCGTCCGAACGGGCCCGAATCGGCTCCGATGAACTGGAACCAAACGAGTCTGATGTCCCACATATTTCTGAGAACATTAAGGTTTGACTAGTTTGTGGACTAAATATTATGCGATTCGGTCAAAGCAATTAGCTAAGGTATGAACATATTTATGTACATACATAAGTCCAGGCTTAGCAAATACCCATATTAAGCTTCGAAAAGTTCATGAAATCTTCGAAGTATTGTCAAGACAATCTGGTATATAGAAATCAAAACTCCGCCTGATGTGTATGTTTGTGAATGGCGTAGAAACCGTTTAGCCGGTTATAGACGAATCGATGATAGCGCGCCACTGCTCTCTTTTCCTCGGAGTTCGGCGCCAATTGGAGGTCCAAAGTGTAACCAGGGGGCTCTCCACCTGATCCCTCCAACGGAGTGAAGGCCTTCCCCTTCCTCGGCTTCCACCGGCAGGTACTACATCGAACACTTTCAGAGCTGGAGTGTTTTCGTCCATTCGAACAACATATCCTAGTCAGCATATCCGCTATCTTTTTATTCGCTGAACTATGTCAATATCGTCGTATAACTCGTACAGCTCATCGTTCCATCGTCTGCGGTATTCGCCGTTGCCAATGTTCTGAGGACCATAAATCTTGCGCAAAATTTTCCTCTCGAATACTCTTAGTGTCTTTGCATCGAATGTTGACATCGATGTGTACTCCCAAATTATTTGGAGAATAAATTGTGCTTCCAGAATGAAGTCAATATAAAGCTCTAAATACATACACATATTGGATGAAAGTAGAAGATCTCATTAAATAGATGTATTTTAAAGATTATTTTTCTCAAGGCAATCATTTCACACTCGCATTGAATACCAAAAAAATAACAAAAAAGCGTTGACTTCGCTTATTCTTCCGATTCACTTAACTACATTTACATTTCAATAGAAAAGTGGACGCAACTAAACACGAGCTGCTGCTTATCTAATGCCTATAAATCGCTGGCAATAGCTGCCTAGTAACGCTTTACAATCGACTGACCAACCCTCACAGAGAGATTACTTGCGTGTGCATATGAAAGCTTAAAGCGCAACTTCATTTAATTTCAGGCGCTGCCATGATATTGGTGCCATCCACAGCATAAAAATGGAAGGCGAAAGGCAAACAAAAAGCACACACACCAGGTGACTTACTGACTGATGTGGCCCGGACATGCAAAGATGCTCAAAGAAAGTAGAATCAGAGGAAATACAATTGCCTTCATTTGCGCAGATAGAGAGCTGCTGATGTGTGCGCTCATGTTCATGGCTCGCGGCCAAACCAAACCAATAATTCAAGTTATCACAGCCGGATATTAGAAAAAAAAACGAACATAAACGAATCTAAAGGACATTACATGCATCCGCCCCAATGGACGTCATGCCGTAAGACGTAAGCGTTCTGGGCCAGTGCGTTGATGACAACGCTGCGGAGGCGAGCGCCGCGGCGGATCAATAAAAACACATTTGAATGTCCGTCAGGGGGTGACCCTTCTGTGTGCTATTTATGCTTCGCTTCTGCAGCTTCCTGTATTCGTGCTGCTCTTCTTCTTCATCCTCCCATTCGCTTTGTTTGTCCGCTGATAAAGTAAAGTAAACAACACCAAAGTTGTCATTGTGAAGGTGTTCATGTTGATCTAAGTTGAGTGCTGCTGCCGCTCTCCCACTTTCGCGTTTTCCTTGTTTTCGACAAATATAAAAATAAAATCGGAAAACCGTTAGAAACGCATGGAATTTCGCTGGCAACTTTGGCTGTAGTTACTTTGTGGGCGCAAAGGTTCTTTAAGTTCGGGCACATCATCAAAAGAAAACACTCTTCGAGTGCGTTAAGAGTGTCCTGTTTGGGAAATAAATACAAGCATACGCAAAATAATCAAAAAGAAAGAAAGTAGAAGAAGGGGCATGTTGCACACCCCAAACTGACTTCGACTTCGAATTTAACTGATTTTAAATATTTCTAACTGCAATAGCGCTGTTGAGGATTGCGCTCACACCATTGCCTTGATAAAGTTTGCGCTCATCCCAACCACTCGCCTTGATTCTGACTTTCTGCGGCCATCCAGCCATATCGACAAAGTTGGTTGTTTTGTTGTTGATTTTTCTTCGACTCTTCACTTGAAAGGTTTATTTACTTTCGTTTCCGTTGATATTTTCGCGTTTTTTTCGAAAGTTTTCTGCAGCATCCTTAGAAAGGCATATGGAAGAGTGTGAGTTCTTTTTATGATGCCCACTTCGTGCTGAGAGTTCACTTTAAGTTTATTGAATGAAGATATTAACTTGCTTTAAAACCTTTAAAAGGCATGTTTTGAATTTAGTACTGAAAATAATTTATTTAGTTTTAGAAATTTATCAACTCATTCATAAGGTATTTACTCAATCCTTAATCGATATTTGGCTACACCTAGTTTTAGATTTTTTTCTAACAAATGAAGGATCCAATAATTCAGTAGCCGGCTGAAAATTCAACAATTAAATAATTCAACAATTAATAGACATCTGTAATTGTATATACTCAGCAGATCGAGAAAGATGATGATCTAAACATCAGGAGAAGGATACTTTCCCTAACAAATTAGCTATTCAGCCTCTCCAGAATATTCTCATTTGTTAAAAACTCTACGTATAAAACGCTACAGAGCTCGTATCTGGCAATACTATTCATCTTTAAAAAGGTCTTGACATAACCTACAAAACTACGCTTTGCATGATTACTTAGGATGTTGCGTTCAACAGTTATATACGTGTAAACATGGAGTTCACTAAAGCCGAAATTTGCGCTATTTAAAGGTTTTCCTTCGTTAAAGGCAAATCCGCCAGAGAAACGTTCCGTGAGATTAATAGTGTTTTGGAGGATGGTACTCTAATCACTTCGAACTGCGGAGGAATGGTTTTGACGATTCAGAGCGGGTTAAAACGACACCATGGATAAGCCCGCCGGCGGAAGACCTGTTACGACGAATATCGATCAAATCATGGAAAATATCGAGTTAGACCGGCATGTGGTTCTCGTGACATCGCCCAGGAGATGGGAGCTAGTCACCAAACCATTTGCAGAAGGTTGGATACACAAAATATCTTGATGTTTGGGTGCCGCGTGATTTGACGCAAAAAAATCTTCTGGTCCGAATCAAAGCCTGCGATATGCTGCTGAAACGGAACGAACTCGACCCATTTTTGAAGCGGTTAGTGACTGGCGACGCAAAATTGGAACACATACGACAATATCAAGCGAAAACGGTCGTGGTCAAAGGCCGGTCCCAAACAGTGGTCAAGCCGGGATTGGTTTTGCTGTGTGTTTAGTGGGATTGGAAAGGAATCATCCACTATGAGCTGCGCCCATATGGCCAGATGCTTAATTCTACCATCTACTGCGAACAACTGGACCGCTTGAAGCATGCGATCGACCAGAAGCTTCCAGAATTGGCCAACAGGAAGGATCTAGTGTTGCATCAGGACAACGCCAGACCACACACTTCGTTGATGACTCGTCAGAAGCTACGGGAGCTCGGATGGGAGGTTTTATCGCATCCACCATATAGCCCGGACATAGCGCCAAGTGATTACCATCTGTTCCTGTCCATGGCGAACGCCCTTGGTGGTGTAAAGTTGAACTCAAAAGAAGCTTGTGAAAAGTGGCTGTCCGAGTTCTTCGCAAATAAGGAGGGGGCTTCTACGAGGGGGTATTATGAAGTTGCCGTCTAGATGGAAACAGATTATCGAACGAAACGGCTCATATTTGACACAAGAATGACACAACGCATTGAATAAAGAGCAAAAAATCGGAAGAGAGATATAATATGTTACTGAGAAATATTTCTTAGATTCATCTCATTTTTAAGGGTACACAAATTTAGAGAATATTAGAGTTTTATTCTATTTCAGTTATAAAATCTTGAATATTAGAAAATATGAGAATTCTTATCTAGATGAACCAATCTATCATTTTATAAGACTTTCTGATGTATGTTCAATATAAGATAAGCCGGATAAGGAGATCACTTTTTTCTTCGCTCGTTCGCTTTTTGTGGGTAGATTTGGTGTGCGAATAATATTCTTTCTCAAACAGCTTAACACTTTTATTGGCGTTACAAAGCAAGTAATAAATATTGAATATAAATTTCATACAGTTTTTAATATGCGCCACAAATTAAAATCAATTTAATTTTTTTAGCGAAGCACTTACTTCTCCAACCAAAATGCTTGAGACCTACAAAGAGTACATAACCTCTGCGGCAATCCCTTAACATTTATGGCACATAAACGGAATGAAAAACTCTGCATTGCCACTAAACTGACTGTTTGTAATGTGGAGAATATATTTTTAAGTATGCCGAAAACAAATTGCCAGCAATAATTCGTCAGAATCTTTGACTGCTGCGAGAGCGCAAGGTGGCGCAGAGACGACGCTGAGGTTTGCCATCCGTCAAAGGTCGTTAATTTTTCAAATATGTGCGTCTGCCGAGCATAAATTTCGAATTGCCAACAGCGATACTAAAAGCGGTATGCCAGCGTAAATGCAGCGTTCGAGTGGCAAATTCCTCATCGGAGTCGAGTGGGAGAGAGCTCCAATACAAACACTAATAAAAGCCAGTTAAATACAACGGGCGCTAAGGCGGCTGCTGGGGGATGTGCTGCTTGGCTGTGGGAGTGTGGGTTAAGCGGCACACATTAGGGCTGAAGTGGAGACATCAATCGCTCGAGTAGTGGGTTGGAATTAATTTTTCGTAAAGTTGCCTGCTAAAAGAAACGGTAGAATTTTAAGAATGCTCGAATGTTTGGCGGCAAACAACAGCAGTAGAGAGGTTTATTTTGAAGGAAAGAATAAAAACGGTATATTTGCAGAAAAAATGTAAGGTTGTTTTTGTAAAATGGCGTAGTTAGCGTTTACTAAGACACAGCGCTTGGGGTTACTCATGCGTATTATAAATACATATGTAGGTATGTATGTGCATATGTGGCATGTACTGCACCCTCGGGCAATTTGCTGCCGTGGGTGCTTTTACATATATGCCATATATATTTACATATATTTAAAAAAGATTATATACAAAAATATTTGAAAAAATGTGCATTTAAAAAATATTTATTTTCAAAAACGCATACGCATTTAGCGCTGTTATGTATTCGCGTATTTACTAACTGCTGCATGCATAAATGTAACTGCCACACGTGCCACAGCTTCCCAGGACCGCAACCCTTCTCGCTTTCTCGCAATTTGCCACATGCTTTGCTAACATCGAAGCTCGATCGCGTTTTCTATATGCGACGCAGCCATATTTGTTGCTGTTGCAACATTTTTCACCCCCTCACATGCTACACATTTGTTTCCATATTTATTTCCACATTTAGTTGCAAATGCATATGATGCTTTAGACTACTCTTCCACTTGCGTAATCACATGGCTGCTGCTGCGGGAGGGTGTTCACTCGAGAGTGCATAATTTATGGCGCCATTCGTAAGTGGGAAGCGCTTCAAAAACACCGAAAAAAAAGCGAAAAATAAATATATATCTCAATAAAACCAGCGGAGCGGCCATATTTCTGCCATCACCCATTACGGTTGCTGCATTCGTTTTCGCTCTTCACTCTGTGGCGCATAAATTTGTGTCAAGTATTTATAAATCAAATTCTAGTTGTCAGTTGTCTTAGCTCTCAACTGCGTACGCAAATTGTGCAATTGTCGATTTTTTCACTCCCACAAATACATACATACCTAGTTGTTATGCATATAAATAACTCAAGTCAAATACATAAACCGTTACTTATTTCCAAGTACGCAAAGTATAATATTTTCTCGCACTTCCGTTTCCGCTGTTTGATCGCTTACAAGTATTCTCCATTAATTTTTGCTGCCATTTAACAACAAAAAAAATATGAAGAATTATTATTCTCTTACTCGCATTCCGCTGGCAAATCGTCTTTACAGCTCATCCCCCCCCCTGAGTATCCTTTTTGGGTTGCCATGCATTCCATTTAATATGCTCGCTCCAGTTGTTGAATTCAATTTTTCCTGCCATTGGTTGCCATATTAAAATTAATATGCTTTCACTGCCAATTTATTGCACAATAGTTGTTTACGTTTCCAAAGCGCAGATTTATTGCCATTCTTCATTCTGCTTTTTGCCGCTCGTTGTCCATTGGGGATTTGTAAGTACACGCATACCTTCCTATTTGCATAGTAATAACTTAAGCATAGAACAAATGGAGATTATATATATCTATAAACATTTATATACTACACAAATAGAAGACTTCTTGGAAAGGCAAATTATTTTTTAATAAAGCTTAAAAGCCACTACTTTTGCCTGAAAAAGTGACCCCAAAATATAATCTGTTATTTAATTTATGAAGCAATCAAGAATGAAAGCTAAATCGATAAAAAATAATATCTCATAAGAACTCTTCAAAATTAAGTTGTTTTCGCGTGGAAAACACATTCTAGTCCACAATATAGTCCAATGTAAATTTCGGAAACTTCCAAGTATTGTTAGAATGAACTTTTCAAAATGGTGTCACTAAACTTGAACTTCTCAGTTCTTTAATGAGTCTCGCACTTTTAACACAAGCTACGCGAACCTCTATTATTTGGGATTCTTTCAGAACCGGGATTCTTATATCCCTAGAGATAGTATCTATCAAACTGCTCTACTCTGCTACTGGCCAGTGGTTAATGATTCTGAAGAGACTAAAATTGTTATTTTTTATATTCAAAGGATATCTTTACTCACCGTGTAGTCCATTCCAAGTCATTGAAAATCTTCGCACTCATCATCACGGTTTGCACTACCATCTCGGAGACTAAATAGTAACAGTAAAATTAGTTAACTAAGAGTAAAATTTGAGTTAAAGCATATGTTATGCTCGCAGCCTGTTCCCTAAAAGGAAGTACACTTAGACTCTTGAGGACACTAATTTGTGATGCCAAACAAATTAACCCCTCACTTTAATTTCAGAATCGGTAAAGCGCCCAGAACCTACCACAGAGTTTTTTTTACTTCTATATCCGCTAATTCGGGAGGATGCCCAAAAAACTGAGATCCAAGGAACTATTGCCTACTTCTCGCAAAGCGGGTCATTCCAAAAAGAAATGTTGGGAAGATGCTACCTCATTCTCTTCCAAGCATCTTCTGCAGCTAGCAATCGGTAAAATTTTCAGTTTGATCGCGTGAATCTCGATGAGACTATGGCCAGTTAGAACTTCTATGAATAGGGGAATATTGGTCTTATTGCGCCTTGTCCTCTGGCGATTTACTTTGGGTCAGAAGGATCTAGCGACAACAATTAGTGCTAGTGACTGTCCAGCGCTTGCTCAGTACAGGCTTCAAAAAATCGATTTTTTTGTTTTGTTTTAAATCTTTTCCAAAACTATCCAAGAATATGTCTTTAAAATTCCAGAGGCCAATTCGACATATTTTCGAAGCTAGAGCAGTTTTAATGGCCGAGCGTCGAGCAGGTGCGAATGTTCAGACAGACCTTTAAAGCGCGTTTTCTCGAGTTTTCATTTTCACAAATGTTAGAAAACGGTGCCGGCGATGGCAAAAAAAATATATGTATGTCCGATCGAAAAAAACCAAAGTGATCTAGCTTCAGTATTAAATTATCTTCTATTTGAACTAAAAAAGTTGGACAAAAGTATTATTTAAACTACTTGTTTTGCAACTTAAAGTAAATTTTTTTTCTTAAAAAAGTGATTTTTTTTTCAAACTTCGAAAAAATTTGGATTTTTATAACTTCTTCGGTATTTTTTTAGTTCACAAAGAAAAGAAACTTATAAAAATTAAAAAAAAATTGGTTGACTGTTTCAGATGCATCGCACGACCTCCATCACCGGCACCGATTTACAAGTGTAGACTCCAGGCGCTCCAGAAAAATACTTACAAATTTGAAAAAATTTCAATATTTTTTAATAATAAATATTGTTTTTTAAGCCTTAAATAGAGTACACTATCGTCTTAAAATTCCATTTATCGTTTTTTTCGGCTTCTAAAGCAAACTACTGCCTCAAGCTGAGACCCATCATCCAGAAGCAAATTGCAAGAGGATAGTGGTGCTCCCACTTGTTTTCGTAAATAAGGCTAAGAATCATCGACCCTCAAAATTACTTTGTCTCGGTTTAAGAAGATTTATGTCTGATGGTTTTTCTCTATTACGCTAAAAAATATAGATCTATATTTTTTCTGGTGTAGAGACCTAAAGAGCAAGTTTACTATGTAGGAGGAATGCTGCGGTACAACCTAACTTCTTCGATTGAAAAATAAAAACTATTAGATCAAGCCTTTGATGATGTTTTATAGCTCTCAAGGTAGATAATTTCTTTCTGTCTTCCATACTACTATTATAAAGAGGAAAGATTTGTATGTATGTTTGTAATGAATAAACTCGAAAACTACTGTGCCGATTTCAAAAATTCTTTCACCATTGGAAAGCTACATTCACCCTGAGTAACATAGGCTATATTTATTTATAGAATTTCAACTCTCTGGAAATAGTTCCCAGGAGAGGGTATCAAAAAGACTCCGTGATGGAGAATCTTAATCTGAAACTGAAAATCGCTTGCAAGTAATTCTCTTCGCATCGCAATGCCGTGCGTAGCCGGAGCGGTCTGCTAGTTTTATTATAAAATTTTTAATACAATATAGATTTTTCTATTTCATTTTTGATTTCAAAATGATTTCGACAACAAACACTGGTATCTTCTATTTGATTTCATGCCGCAATTCGAACATATCCTAGGACCGATGCGCTTTCAATGTGCATTTTGTTGTACAAATCTATAACTGAACTTTGCGTGCGTGCAACTAAACCGCTTAACGATCGACGTGCGTGATAAATCATCGATATTGAACAAAAAAATGGATTACGATTTCGGCAAATTTCCAATTTTCGAATTTCAAAGTACCGCTAATTTGCATATGAAAAACGCTGCTTACCACCTTTACACAACATATCAGCGCAAGGATGCTTATGCTATGCATGTGTGTGTGTGAATGTATATATGTATGTGTGTATATCGTATGAGAATATGAGGAAAATAGTGTATGTATGCTGTGTTGTGAATAAAAATTCCTTTATTAGAAGGGATAGATATGCTTGAAAAAAATGCCGGGTAGCTGGGTAATAGACTGCTCTGCACGGAAGGGTGATATGTGATCAACGCAAAAAAACCAAAAAATAAAAAAAAAGTAAAAATAGTAAAAATATGCAAATTCTCAATGACACTCGGCAACTAGGCGGGAAATAACGAGCTGCTATATACAATATGAGGCTTCTATAGTTATGAAGCTTCTATAGCTATGAGGCAAGCTGTAGCGCCATGGCATGGCAGCTGCGGTTGCTTTTACTGCTCTATGTAACGGGTAAAAATTACTACTCGCCTTTTGTAGTTGAAATATAAAAGTGCGTAAAATCTGTATTTGCGCGATTTCACTCGAGTTTATATTATGAAAATGACTTTATGCTGGCGACTGCTGGCGCATAAAGCACACACGCAGACGTTCTGCGAACAGAGTGCGCTCGTCAGTAAACTAAAAATTAATTCGCTGATTCTGCGGTATCGTTTTCACTGCGTATGTCATTAATTTTAATTATTTAAGATGATATTTCGCGAAAAGCAAAGACAAAAAAATCGATTTTCAACTCGCGTTGGGGAGCTTATAACTTTTATGCTGCAGGAAATGAAATATTTAAAGCCGCTGTGCGCTGAAGAAACAAAAAAGCAACAACAACAATAATCTCCAAAATTTTGTTGTCATAATTGTTGTGTATAAGATTTCGTGTTGAAGACAAGCAAAAGAAACAACAACTACATGAATTCTTTAGTATGCCTAAGACAGCAAGCAATGGAAGTGACTGTCCAAAGGAAAAGGCTTAATGCCCACCGCAGCCACATGAATTCATAATGGCCGCAAGAGTAACATTTTCAGCGAAGACACACACACATAGACATATTTGTAATTATATATGTATGTAAGTATGTGTGTGTGTTTGACAGCTCGTTGCGTTATGACGCACATCTTGAGGAGTCGCTCACTTTGAAGACGCGCAGACAAAGAGCAGCCGAATTTTCCTTTTCTTATAATTTACTTAGCAAACCTGCTTTGTTGTTGTTGTTATTTCAAAGTGTTTCCAAATAAATAGCATCTGGCAACGCTTTTCTTGTGGTCGCTAACAACGCTTGGGGGTGGTAGTGGCACAGCGCGGATTTTTAACCCTTTTCCTTTACGCTTTCCCACTGAAATAGACACATACCTTCATACATACATACATATATGAGCGAACAAATAAGTATATAATATACATATTTACACGCGTTTAATGCGCTTCCCCTAATGTGCGTGTGCTTAGCTCAACACACACACAAACAAAGCTTTATAATTTATCTACGGCACTGAGAACACGTTGAAAATTATCTGAAGCGGGGAAATATGTGTTGTATATAAACCGCGATATTTACTCGTGAGGGTTATACATTTACATATGTATATACTGTATGCCCTTGCATGCGTGCTTAAGCACTCGCGGCAGTATGTGCGTGTTCGTAACATCCCTTTAATGAGCATGTGTACTTGTATGTATGTATGTGTGGTTGCAGTGTTAATTTGAGTCTTGTTGTTAGTTCTAATTGAACTTTGTTACTATATTTTGTATGGCAGGATAAGAAGAAGGTGTATGTACTCATATTACATACATATTAAGATACATACATATATACATTCATATAGCTCTATATATTTATATAAAGGATATGTTAATACATATACCGAAGCACATCGTGGAATATATAGCCAAAAAACCTTTAAAGTGACATTGCGTGCTTTTGACGTTCTTAGATGTTCTTGTCTGCTTGTTATATACAGGTGGATATACATACTTAGTACTATATACATATATTTCTATTTATATATGTACATACATACACACATACAGTGAATTAAATCCTTTTAAGCCACGTATTATAAATGACTTTTGGTCGTGAAATTGATTAAAATTGATTAGACCGACTTTTCGTAAGAGTTAATTACAAAATCATTATCATTAGAAGGTAATACGAAACAGGGTGTTTGCTTTGGACTAATCCTAACTCTAGAATTTACATATGGCTACGAAAACTGTGAGTTGGCTTCTTATCAAATTTTTTTTTTGTTGTTAATCGCGTAGTGAACAGTTATTTGTATTTGCAAGGTTCTTCGAACCAGAAATGAAGGTTCCTTTCACTCCTTTGTCTCTTCCTAGTTGTTGATATTTTAACCGTTCATTGTCCAATAAATGCCTTGCCATTTGCCGAAGTTGTTTGAAAGAAGACAAGTCATCTCAACACTCGGTTCATGACATTTTCGATATTGAAACTACAGTCTTCTATGTGACATCAAAGTATTCTGCTTTAGAAGCCGAAAAAATCCTTTTTTTTGGCAATTTTTTTTGAAAGGGAAGGAAATGATTGCGGTAAACGGAATTTTAAGACGATAGTGTACTATATTTAAGGCTTAAGAAACAATATTTATTATTAAAAAATATTGAAATTTTTTCAAAGTTGTAAGTATTTTTCTGGAGCGCCTGGAGTCTGCACTTGTAAATCGGTGCCGGTGATGGAGGTCGTGCGATGCATCTGAAACAGTCGAACCAAATCTTTTTTTTTTAACAAATACCGAAGAAGTTATAAAATTCCAAATTTTTTCGAAGTTTGAAAAAAAAATTCACTTTAAAAAAAAAAAAAATTGACTTTAAGTTGCAAAACAAGTAGTTTAAATAATACTTTTGTCCAACTTTTTTAGTTCAAATAGAAGATAATTTAATACTGAAGCTAGATCACTTTGGTTTTTTTCGATCGGACATATATTCTTTTTGCTACCGCCGGCACCGTTTTCTAACACTTGTGAAAATGAAAACTCGAGAAACCGCGCTTTAAAGGACTGCCTGAGCATTCGCACCTGCTCGACGTTTGGCCACTAAAACTGCTCTAGCTTCGAAAATATGTCGAATTGGCCTCTGGAATTTTAAATACATATTCTTGGTTAGTTTTGGAACAGATTTAAAACAAAACAAAAAAATCGATTTTTTGAAGCCTGTAAAGCAGACTACTGCCTTCACATAAACAGATTTGTGATGGATTCAATGTTTGAAGATTTTGTATGAGGTCTAATAATAGGAGTATACTATCATCTTAAATCCATCCATCCATAGAACCTAATCTACTTTAACACAATATAACTTTACAGTTATAAATTGAATATTGAATATGAAGCGCATCCATTTTAATGAATTTATCATAAATACTCATTCTAAAATATATCTTTGTTTTTAAAGTTATAAGGAACTATGCCCTTCGAGGTCACTAGAAAGCAAAGATGTTCAAATGGATGGAATCAAAAATTTGGAACGTATGACATTGCCCCTAAATAAATACGGCATCTCTTCTAGAGGAATTCTTAAATCATTTCAATTGAAGAAAACAAGTTTACAATCCTTCAAATGCATCTTCTTAAAAAGTATATTGCATTCTACTAGTTGGCGCAAGGTTGAAGGATTTATAAAATGATAAATATCCATAAATAGCGCATGTACCCTAAACTCAGCATAGGTTAGGTCAAGTTAAAGGGCTGATATTGGCGACGGTTGGAAAGTTCAAATCGCCAGTCGATTGAGAAAGCGCTTTGAGTCTTTCAATAATTTGTTGATGGAATTGTATGTATGTATGTGATTGGCGTTGCAACCGTTTAGCCGGTTATAGCCGGATCGACGATAGTGCGCCACTTCTCTCTCTCTCCTTCGCAGTTTGGCGCCAGTTGGAGATCCCAAGTGTAACTAGGTCGCTCTCCACCTGGTCCTTCCAATGGAATGGAGGCCTTCCCCTTCCTCGGCTTCCTCCGGCAGGTACTGCATCGAACACTTTCAGGACTGGAGTGTTTTCGTCCATTCGGACAACATGACCCAGCCAGCGTAGCCGCTGTCTTTTTATTCGCTGAACTATGTCAATATCGTCGTATAACTCGTATAACTCGTATAGCTCATCGTTCCATCGATGGAATTAATAAATGTAAATTCGGGCCAGTTCATCTGGTTCGTTGAAGTTCGTACTATCGAGTTGTTTCAGCTTCAGTCAAGAAAAAGCTTGATAGTGAAGGAGAAAGTGTTTTGGCGTTTCAATCTAACATTTTCTGGAACTTTGACACTTTGCATCCGACAAGATGATAAACCTCACGGCTTGTAAGCCTCTTTGATAGAGTCCAGTAAGAACAAGTTGAACCTTGCTAAGAACAAGTAGTTTAATTAATCTCCCGCAATCCAAACTAAGCCAGAAGGATCTCGCAGTCACTCAGGTGTTGGTCGTTAGCCAGCGCCCAATGAGTTCATGCAGTAATCCAGCGCTAAAACGCAGGATAATAGTGGGGTGTCAGCTCCGTTCCCAATCTGTTGAGATTGTGGCTAGAGCGCATTTATGTCGTCATCGGTCCTGCAGTCCCACCAATTCCGCTGTGGTCTGAAACTTAAAAGTGCCTGGTACAAAAGTAGCTTCATGATATTGATAGTTAGATCAGGCACTCCCGCTAGCTTTAAGCGCTCAGTCTGCGAGCTCATGGCCTCAATTACCGCTCTGCTATCAGAGTAAAAACTCACCTCCCTGACAGACGGAACACTTTGGAGCAGTCTATTAGCTGCTAACTTAATGACCGACACTTCTTTACAGCATGGTCTGGTAGCATAAAACTGTCCTTGACGACGAGCTCAGATGCTGCTGAGAGTCACTGCTTGCACTCGTTTTAAGCTCTTAGATAATCTAGCATTTCCAAGCGCTCTCTATCAAACAAATTCTCCATAAAACAATTTAGCTTGATTATGATTTCGGAAAGCCAAGCCACCAACTTTGGTGAGATGCTCCATATTTTTACATTTGCCTCGTTTTCCAGTTCAAAAACTATATTTTTCGGTGTCCGACTGCCAATGTCGGTGTCGTAAGTTTTTTCGTTCAAAATAGATTAATATTGTTGAAAGCCAGAGAGTATCTTGAATAGAAAAAAACATTCAGAATACCATGAGTTACAGTCTTTGCATTCAACAAGTTAAATAGAGTGGACACACCGCTTGATCATCCTTGCCACGGCTTATTTAAATGGTAATCGCATCTACCCATGAAAATAGTTCTATTTACAGATTGAAAGTATTATTCAGACACATTTAAAGGTATTATGATATCTACTATGAACAGACAATCAACCATTTTTTTTTGAACTGCCCAGCTAATTTGAATTTTAAATTTGTTTCCAAATCATAAACAAATTATCTAGTTTACATAAGCACTTAGGTAAACAAGCCAAACTGACCATTGTCCAGACTCTCGCGAAGCATTAGGGGTGGCAAACGACAAAGGATATTATCATTCTTAAGCTCATGCCCGAAGTCATGTTTTGTCCACTCAAACTCGATTGGCTGGTCAGCGGTTGTGTGCAACAACTGCAATGCAGCGCATATTATTGTTATTATTGCATTAATGGCTCGACTTGTTGCACCTCATTCATTGTTGCCAATATACGAGTGGCAGCAGGGTCCTGTCATGCTACAACAAAGATACACACATAAACGTCACTTAGTGGTCATTTGGTCATCGAATGAGTCAATTCGCATTCGCATGGCTATTTTATATGCGACCCTTCAATCGTGTTGTCTGCGTTGTCCTTTCGTCCACCTCGTTTGTACTTTTCCCCTGAGGTCAATTTCATTATTTCCGGTTTTCATGACAACCCCAATATTCGCCGTGCCTGGATAAGTGGTCACTTCCGTGCGAAAATACATTTAGGGCAATCAAATTGACCCTTGCATTTATATTACTCACACACTTACATACATACATAAGTGTGTTCTTACGGGAAATGTACACCAAATAGGCGTGTAATTGCTCGAGGGTCAAGCGTGCAACAATCTGACGGATTTTTTTTTGCTCGCTGCCTTGTTGATACGCTTGTAGTATCTATTTAGAGGCGGACAAGCGTGGCAATAAGCCGATTGAGGGTGATTGGAATTTTGATTTATGGTTACATATGTTTACTGTATCAATATTAAATTACAGTTATTTACGATTTTTTTTACGAGGAGACTTTTTATGTGACTTCGAGAAATATGTGCATGACTTCATATTGAGTAAAAAATTCTCTCTCATGTGAGCCAGAAAAAGTGTCTCAGCCTCAGCAAATACTTCTTGTAGCAATGTGTATGTGTATCTGGGTATATAATATGTATATACATATAAATACTAAAAAAGCAGTGCTAAGTCAGGGAAACTTAAAGATTTAATTGAAATAAACTGTGTATATAGTATAAACGTGTGTATGTGTTTGTGCGTCAGTCTGCAGACAAGGGAAGAAGATACACGCCGAAAAAGTAATTAAGCAAAATGTTGTTGTCTGTGAATAGGAAAAAAAATCCCCCAAATGTTTAGAAGAATATGCTTATCAAAACAGAGACAAATACAATACAAACTTCCTTGGGGGATAATTTCATCTTCAAAAGAGATTCACGAAAAATTAGAAAAAAAACTACTCGCCAGACGGTCTGAAAGTGAAAGGAAAATATGTTTTAATTATATACATTGTTATATATATATACATTCATATGCAGTATATACTTTGTAACATCAACCAACGGTAATTAAAATCAGATATTTAAAATGTGCATCTTTAAGGTATGTGTCTTCATTTTACATAAAAAAAGTATTCTTTTGATTGAAAATTAACCACTCAGTAGAGTCCACAAATGAATGTTCCGAAAGCAACTTTGAAGATTTTCTCTATTTTACAACGAAAGCTAATCAAAATCCTCAACTTTTAAAAGCCATCAGACTCTTCTCAGTTTATATTCGTTTTTGAATGTGTCCACCATGTCGCATTATGTGGAAAAGCTTGTTGTTAAATCCTTATGATCCTGGTGATCTATTTCGAGATTCTCAAATTTTTTAATGAAAAAACTCAGATAATTCTAATTTAATGAGGAATGTTTATTAACTTTCGAAAGAAAATTTGTTTGCATTTTTTGACTCTCAACGGTTTGTTTTTTCTTCAGCTCGTGTTGGACATGGTCTATTCGGTCGAATATTATCCAATAATGAATACTGCGTCTCAAGATGGATGATGATGTTGCGAATAGTACGCTCAATAGACCGATTATGTTAACCATAAGTTGAAGGAGTTTAATGAGTGTTGTATTCTTACTTTCTAAATTTCGATTTGACCTGCTATATTTACTTTTGGAAAGAGGCGTACCTTGAATTTTCTCTTAAATTAAGTAACGATAAAATGAAATTCCCCGGGTCTAGCAGTTGAAAAGTATCCCCATAACTCATGCTTCACCATGTTTGTTAATTGGTTTAGGCTCCTCAGTTCTAGCCATTCGACCGAAACCGGTTGAATTTATTTTCGTGAGTTAACAAATCCTTTTTCCAAATGAAAAATCTATATTTTCGAGCTCTCTTGCAAATTTTAGTTTGATACTTTGATGCTTTGCCTAATAATTATTGGATTTTTTCGAGCTTCTCTGCCATTTAAATTCACTTCACGAAGCACATTCCTTAAGGTTTACACACTGGACTTTTTTCGCCGACTCTTTCTCAGGCACGATCTTTAACTTTGGAGCCTTACTCCTTGCACTAAATAGAGTTTATCTGCTTCAGAAAATACCTTATTGAGAAAATTAAATGTTTTATTCATTGGGTTTGGATGAACAGTGTATACAAAAGGACTCGACAAAAACTTAGCGCACCTTCCCGAAAATTTTGGAAAAATAACTGATATTTTCGACTCAGTTAGATTTTGTTCAGTTTCTTTTTCTATCATATATGGAATTATCCGACCGATGCCAATTCAACAGTGTTGGCTACTTTTGAAAGAATCTCTGATTTGCATGGGATAAATACATTCTGCGGGTGTTATCGTCTGCTATAATATAATATAAGAGGTAATAGAAAAATGGTAAAAATGCGGTTGAAGAAAAGTTCTGGGGAGTGAGGGAGTGAGAGAGTTCTACAAAAGTAGACCCGTAGGGATAGCAAGCGACGCAATATTTTTCCTGCTCTTTTGACATTTCTCTTCAGTAAGGTTTGCCATTTCATCATGGAAAGATATACGATCCAACAACGAGTCGAAATTATTAAAATTTACTACCCAAATTCGGAGTCAGTGACCTCAACCATAGGAGCGCTACGTCCAATTTATGGTTGTCAAATTATCCTGCCTGATCAATTGAGCGTCTAGTAGTGAATTTGAATCCACAGGCATAGTACAAAATGTTCCAGTGCCAGTGAGACAAAGAAGTGGCCGTTGTGTTGAGAATATTGCTGTCGCTGGCGTATCAACTGAGGAAGACCTAAATCAGTCCCTCACACGTCGTTCTTAAGCGTGGGACATCCCTCTGACGTCGTTGTGGCGAATTTTGCAACAAGATCTTGGCCTACGTCCTTACAAGATCAAATTGACGCAAGAACTGAAGCCGCTTGACCACCAGAATCGTCGTATGTTCGTGAATTGGGCTGAGCAACAACTCGAAAATGATCCGGACTTTCATCGAAAAATCATCCTCAGCTATGAGGCTCATTTCTGGTTGAATGGCTTCGGCAATAAGCAAAATATGCGGAATTGGTCACGCAGCAATCCACACGTACTCCTTGAGTCACAATTGCATTCCGAAAAAAATACGGTTCGGTGCGGTTGATGGACCGTACTTCTTCCGTGATGATCAAGACCGGCACGCTACTGTGAATGGGAATCTTTACTGCTCAATGATAACCGAATATTTTGGGCCTGAATTAGAGGATATGGACTTGGAAAATGTGTGGTTCCAACAGGCCGCACAGCGAATGTCACAATTGAGTTATTGAAAACTAAGGTTGGTGAACGTTGACCCAGTCAAGTGGCCGCCTGGGTAGTGCGATTTGACGACGATAAACTTTTTCCTGTGGGGCTACGTCGAGTATATGGTGGAACTTCGTACTAATATCGATTGCCTCGTATCTGCCGATTTTTGCTTGAAAACCGTCGAAAATTGGGTTCAGCGTCTGGACACTTGCAAGCGTACCGGTGGTGGCCATGCAAAGAAATCGACTTCCATACATAATGGCATCGAATGTACTTTCACAGGAATAAATAATTTCATTGAGTGTTCTTATGGAAAAACCCTTAACTATACGTCTGCCGTTAAGTTTCAAATTACTCCGGTAAAGATCTATCTCTTCTTTTTTTCTAAAATTCATATATCCATGAGCTTTGTTCTAAACACTCCAAACATATATTCACTTATAAGTATGTATATCTCTACAAGTGAGGCGCGAAAAACATATGCTGCCTCGAAAGGAGTGCTTATTATACTCTAATGTTAAACCAACGCATAAAACCTCATGCACCTCGACACGATGCTTAAGTGTGAAAATATTCACCGCATAAGTGCAGTTGAAGAGTTAAAGGATGTAGTGAGCAGCTGCAGGACGACAGCTTTTATCCCTAATAGTCCTTTATTACACGACAATAATGACAACAAACGAGCGAAGAAGAAGCCTTAAAGTGGCACACATACACGCACTCACACACACTTTTCCACCTATATGTATGTTGCAAGAGTGTTTCTGGCACTGCACATCCCGCTAACATGCCTCTTTGTGAGCAAGGACTAAAGAAGAGTGCATTCATGTTGCATGCATCCTTTTGCAAATGCCAACAAATTGTTTTGTTGTTGTTGCTTTATTTATATTTGCATATGCATAAGCAGCATGCAACCGTACCAATTGCAGCGTGCCACACGACACACATTCACTTTTTCAACGCTTTGTGTGCTCTAATTTGCACTTGAATGTGTTGGCGTGGCAGGATGCGCCTGCAATGGGGCACAGATGGTAGAAATGGAGTGCGAGGCATACAGTGTGCTGCATCAATATGCCCCACATTCGCACTTGGCTGGGTTGTGTGTTGCAAGCATTGCAGTGGAAATTGCATGCCACTTCATCAAGGACCTTCCGAGTGTGCTAGGTCAGGCAGCCAGCAAGGGCGTCTGCCGCATAGGCTCGTGTATGTTGCACGTATCCTTGCTGCAACATGAGCATTGTATGCAAGTGCATATTCATTATTTACGCTCGAGTGGCAGCACTTATGTGCTTGATTCTTGATTTACATTTTCTACACCATTATTTTTGCTTTGTTTTGCCACTTTTGCACTGGGAAAATGTTCACACTTCAATGGCAAGGCAAAAAGGGTGCAATCGCATTCTTAGTCACTCACCTTGTTGCATTGAGCGCATGCAACAGGCGACGCTGCATTGCGCTTTTGTAATATTTTATCATTTATTTCATAACCTCTTCAGTGAGGGCTGCTTTGTATGGGAGAGATGAATGTTTATTGGCTTCTTGGTGGTTTTTATTAAGTCATACTCAGGATTTTTATTTAATTTTTTTTTTATATTTATTATTATATTTATTTATGATTTTTTATAAATAAGTACTTATGTATTTGTTGAGTCTGTGTAGTGAGCTTATTACTAGATTAAGTTTAAGGAAATAGCATATAAAGATATGGAAGCCTAGATAGTTTATATATAAGTATATTCATAAAAATATGTATATGTAACAGTAATATATCAATAAAATAAATTAAATATAGTTTAGGGTTACTAATAAAGTTTAAAGCTGATAAAAATGTGTTCCAATTCGAACAAAGTTTTGACACAACACCACATTAAAACAAAAACTGCATAGAATTTCATTTTACTTTGCATTAGAAATCCATAGGGAGTCAACTCTGGCTCTACTCATATCTAAAAATATATTTATCCATCCTTAAAACTTTCACTTTATGATGTTTCTGAAAAAATTGTGTTAAAATGAGCGTAGCTTACATTTAGGATTCGTTCTAATACCAACGATTTCTTCGAAACGATTTTTCCATATTTCTTCCTAACTTTTTGTGACTCCAAATACTATAGATATATTAACAAAGGACTAAAATGAATGATAAAATTTATATTTATGAGTTTCCATGTCTTTGATATCGCATGACTTTCGGAGGATAGGCTGTGGAGCTGAGGTCACGAATCCCATTTGGATAGCTAAGAACATTGGTCTTGTTTGACAATAATACAACAACTCTTAAGTATTGATGCTTAAACTCTTATAGATATATCGAAGAAGCGATAAGTTTGTTCAGTGGAGAATTTGACACGTTCTGAGTTGTTTCAATATCAGCAATTTAAATTTATGAGTTTACATGTCTTCGATATTGGATAACTTTGGGAAAATAGGTTGCGGAGCTGAGGTCACGGATCCCGTTTAGACAGCTGAGAACATTTGTCTTGTTTGACAATAATACAACAACTCCTTAGTATCGAAGGCAAGACCCTTATACATATATCGGCGAAGCGATAAATTTGTTTAGTGGAGAATTCGACACGTTCCCAAAGGTATAATACTGAGCTGTTTCAATCTCAGTCGGTCTCAGTGGAGGAGAACTTGGAACTAAGGAATTGAAATCATAAATCGAAAATGAGTTCTGGGAAGAGATCTCTACAAGATTCTGGAAACCAACCGACAGACCCGTAGCTGCTCACGAACTTTGAATGTCTCACTTTAATTGCTACTTAGAAGAACCCAGAAATGTGAACTTTTGGAAGAGTAAAATGTATTGTCAACTGATGGATTCGGCATTATCAGTCAATCCCGAATATAGACCTTTCACCTTTATTTTGTTGTTTCTCGATGCAATTTTAGCCCTTCTTTTGCAATGTATGGTGGTTGGCTTTCCAGAACGCTATCCACTGAGTGAGGATCTAAGAATATTTTTATTGATTCTCTGTAAATGGCTTGTAAATGTTACATTCCAAACCTGTCCTGTCAAATGCTGACAGTATCGCATACAATATATGTGATAGTCCGTTCTACCTTAGCTGGAATTTTTGTGGTCAATTCCTTTGTTCTGTAATCTAAACTTATTGGGATCGGTAAGTTTTAAATCATAAGGTTGGTTGACAATTTTGTTGATAGAACTGATGAAATGTTGAGTTCTTTCTCAGAGAACTATAGTTCTAAATGTAATATGAATTTGTTCGTGATATGTATACTTTATGGAATTGGTTGCTCTAGGCATTTAATGATATAAAGATCCGAATTTATAAAAATAAAGTTGTTTCTATATAGATTGTTTTCACTCTTCGGGTTCACAGAACTTTTTGTACCAGCTCAAAACGGTGGATTATAGTTTATATAAGCATGAAAAAACATGCGTTTCGTGTTTGTGGTGTTGTGATATAAAATAATTTAGTTATAAAACTATTTATATTAGATATAAAATAATAGATAATTTAAGATACGTTTATCAGTCATAAAGAATGGCATATATTTCTACGCATTATGCCTGATCTTTCGAGCGTATAACTTTAGTCAGGCGCACGTGTCTTCTTCTGCGCACAACATTCTCATCATATTCCTCGATATCATCATCGCCATCATCAATATCCACGTCGGTTGGGCGCACCGGGTAACCATCTTCAGGTTTAACAATTTTCACACCCTTATCGCCGAAGAGCAGACAATCGAAATTGCTAAAAATAAAAATAATATTTGTATCATGGTTTTCAAATTGCTTATCACCTTTCATACTCACCGCTCGAATAGTTCGTAACCTTGAAATGAGCCCGACAAGTACATGCAGACATGCATATTACGACCGACAAACCAGATATCATGGAACTGTATGCAAGCTCGCGCAAAGTTGAAACGTGGCGGACGGAAGCAGAATGGCGGTGGGTTCTGACCGGAGACCTTGCGCTTGAACCACACATTATTGTTAACACGCATGCGCAACTCGAAAGAGAATTCTTCTGGCCGATAGACGACCTCCGTACAGCTATTCAAGCCGATTACAGAGAGGAATCCTAAGAAGTGATATTAGAAATAAGTGTTGTAGAATAAATTTCGAACATTTGCAACTCACCAGCACAGCATTTGCATATACCCTTGTCACAGGTGCATGGAATGCGGCTTACTAGATTATTAATCGTAATATTTGGCAAGGATATCTGCCGGGACTGCTCCTCGAAAGCCAGCTGGTTGAGACGATAGTTTAATTGGCCCAATTGCTTGGCTGCTTCGTAGGCGATATCTTCATTGGAGTCTTTATATCGACGCTGTTTTCGAGCTAAATATTTGTGTTGGTACATATGTAAGTATTATGAAAGATTTGCTTTCTTTTCTTCAAATTTAGAAGTCATTCTACTTTGGTATAAGTTAGTTTTAGTTAAAGACCAGGAAGGATTGATTTATAGTGCATTCGACCACCAGTAATTATATACAAAATCACTACCAAACCACTAAGATCTCGGAAAAAATCTGATCCTAGCGTTCGTTTTCAAATAGTTAAAGTTTTTAACTTTTTAGAATCTGCTATCTTTAGAATTTGGTTCAGCCGGGTCTTCAGCTAGCTATACTCATTTGCATTCTGATTTATATATCTGTACATGCGTCTGTATGTATCTTACGACTTGAACTCACTTTCTTTGGAAAACTTTGTGACCGTAAAGACACTTGTCACTTGTTTTATGATCCTCATTAAGTGTCTATTATACTTAGAATTGCTAATCGCCATGTACCGTATGTGTGAATGTGCTCGTATGTGGTGTAACGACAAGTGTATGAAGACCAAAGCCACAATCTAAGTTGACAAACGTGTTCAATTACATATTTACATACATTGTTTGAAATCTGCAAATTCATAAATGTACATTCTAACGACCGCTTTGAAACGGGTTCATAAGACTCTTACACGCTTATATAAACAATCTCACATATGTAAGTCAATATGCAAAGGTGTATTCAAATGGCGAAAGCACTTTTGCGTGTTGCATGCTTTCTAAAAATGATTGTCGCAAATTCTGGTATAAGTTGTTCAAAACACCAATAGCAAATTATTTTTTATAATAATCGGTTTGTTAGGCATCTGATGTGAAGTTACTATAATTGTTGTTCTAGTTATACTCTGCCCTATCAAAGAAAACTTGAACTTGAGTGGTAAGATTTTAGACAATATGTCAGTTATAAATATCGAAGATTCTAAATTTGAACACATCCAGATCCCCTTATGTAATGTTCTTTCAAGAAGCAGCCATTTCGTCGTTTTTTAATCGCTTATAATCGACTATTTCTGCCTCGAGCTGCCCCAAATATAAAGATACTATGTGAAATCAATAACTCCAACAATGTCAGTATCGAAATCTGATCTAACAGAATCACTCTTGCCAGGTGCTACTTTAGACTGAGTAGGCGATTGAAAAGTAAAGTCTTCTCTCGACGCACCAAAACCAAACTCTACAAGTTCCTCATCATCCCCATCCTGCTTTATGGTGCTGAAACTTGGACGATGTTGACATCCGATAAGATGGCCCTAGGAGTTTTCGAGAGAAGGCTTTTGGGAAAGATTTATGGACCTTTGAACGTTGGCAACGGCGAATACCGCAGACGATGGAACGATGAGGTGAGTTCAGCGAGTTCAGCGAATAAAAAAAACGGCTCGCTGTCTAGATCATGTTGTCCAGCTTTGCACTTCAGCTTTGGAAATATTTGATTCAGTACCCGCTGGTGGAAGCAGAGAAAGACCTCCACTCCGTTGGAAAGATCAGATGGAGAGATGGATAGAGCGACCTGGTTTAACTTGGTATTTCCAATTGGCGCCGAATTGCGAGAAAATGAGTTCAATATCGCACTCTTATTGATCGCACTATTATTATATTACCATAAATCTCGAGTGGCCGAATTCCTTCCAATAATGCCGACACAATACTTTTTCATGTTAACTTTCAATATTTGTTTTCGAAGGGATGCTTCCAGAAGTTTGAGTAGTATACAATCGTGTCTCCATAACCGGAGGGGACCTGGATTTATATTCAACCAATGACTGACAACTTGGGCTTCATTCTACAAAATTGAGGGGGGGTTTTCTGCCGTGACAACTACAATAACCACATTATCTCAAGAAAATATGTTTGCAGTGGGAAAGTAAACGGTTTGTGGATTAACCTGAAAGCTTTCTATTCAAGCTTTTATGTGCATACTAAGTCTTCCATTACTGAGACAATAGTGTAAATTTGCTGTTGGGTGTGTCCTCGAGTGCATAAGTGAAATTTATTGTTTATATCAATAATGGCCTGTCAGTTATGTAGTTATGTGGTAATGCAATATCTCACTTTTAGAGACAGACACTATTTTGAGTTTTGGTTTTATGATAAACTAACTGTTTCCAATTTGGTTTTTGGGATAAGTTTGTGCTTTACTATGACTAATTAAGATTCAGTTTATTGAGCTTAGGTAAATATGGTATCAAAGATTTTGCAATCACAGTTTGTCTGGATGTGGTAATAATATTTTATTCAGAATAATTGAAGGAAACTATTTGGGGAAATTAAGATATTTAATGCCCGTTTTCACAGTTCGTACTTAAGTTGTGCCCAAATAAAATCTTAGCTAAGCATTGTTGTTGACTGAGTAGTCATTTGCGTTTCACAGTCGATGCTTGATGAAAAATAACTTTGCGACGAATAAATTTAGAATCTGGGAAATGGATGGAAACAATAAAAGGACACCGAATTTCACCGCAAGTGAGTGGGGACACCTATTGCAACTCGCAGGAAAGCATATAACTGTCATTGAATGTAAGAAATTCCAAAAATTTTTTCAGCAAATAATTTTTATTTTATTTTTTTGACAAATAAGTCAATATTCAAAACAAAAATCAGCTGTTACTTAAGCACTGCTTAAGTCTCCCATTTTCAGTACGTAAGCAGAACTTAAGTATGAACTGTAAGACGCAATATTTCTGTTTTATCTTAAGCACAAGCTAAACATTGACTGTGAAACCGGTCATAAGTGTTTTTTATTATAGGAAAAGGAAAAATATTTTAAAACTTTTTTTGCAATAATTGTCTAAAACTACATTATTTTTAATTGAATTTTGTGTTTTAGAAATAGTGGAAGAAAAATAGGTTTAGTGTTTTGACCTTTTTGAAATCATTGAAAACAAAAAGTTTCTGAACTTTATGTACGAAAAAAATATTTCGTCAATGGATTGTTTGTATTTTATAATTTATTGAAGAAGTCCAAATTAATTGATCAATTAAAATTTTTATTAAGAAACCTTTTTTCTTTTATACCGCCGGCTACTCGATAACCGACCAGCTGTTATACATTTTTGTTTTTGCTTTTCATAAGAAGTTGGTAAGTTTCATCTGATTAACTGATCTGATCTGATTAGCTGATTAATATTTTTTAGCAGCGACATCAAACGTAACTTTCTTTTATCAAGAAATTTAGCCGATCGCAGACAAAGAACGTACATATGTCGTACGTCTTTGCCGCAGAGTTGCATTTGATTTTCAAGTCAATTAAAATTCAATTAAAAATATGTAGATGTAGATTTTATTTTGTATGGTAAATCGATCTGAACAAGCCGGTTAATTGATCAATTAGCTCCTGTCTAAAAACGCTATAAGCTTACTAATAATCTTTACATTCTGATAGAAAATTCTATTTGAATGAATTAAACTGTTCTTGTCTTCAAAATTCCAAAATTGCTTTCCAGATAGTAGTACAACGTTCACAAACTTGAATCAAAAATCTTAATAGAAATATCCAGAATTATATTTAAACGGATTAAAGGGTCCTTTTGCCAAAATAAAAAAAGTTTAAAATATTTGAATGAAATAAAAAATTAAAATTTTTATTACAGAGTTTTTTGAAAAAAAGTGTACTATTTACATATAAAATTGTTTTAAAATGAAAAAAAAGAAAATTAAAAATATTTACAAGAACTAAATAAATATACATCATTTGTTAGATAAAATATTGTAAATAAAAACATTGTGTATACAAAAATTAAAAATTATAAGTTAACATAAAATAAAACAAATTTATTAAAAAAATATGAACAAAAAATATTAACCAATAACGCTTTACAAAAAGGTTTTAGAACACAAACTGTAAAACATAAACTTAAATATAACCCTTTACATAAACTTAAGAGATAAAGCTTAAAACTTAACTATTTATTAAAAAGTATCACACAAAAACCTTGCTTAAAGTTAGAAATATCTAAAATATATATTTACACATAAATATGCATTAAAACGACAATAAAATTGTGTTATCAAGATCGGAGATCGTACATAAAAAACTAAAATATTAAAAAGTTAGCTTTTACAGATTTTCACATTTAATAAAAATATCCCACTTTAATAGTAAAAATTTATATAACATACATACTAGAGCTCTTGGTATTCGACTAATCGATTAACCGAATTAACCGAATAGGGCATTATTCGAATAATAATATTCGGTTTGCACTATTCGGATAGTCGTCAGTCATCGACTATTCGATTAACCGCTCATTTTCGACTATTCGGTTAACCGTTCGTTGTCGACTATTCGAATAGTGCAAGTTCATTAATTTTCTTATTTTTATTGAAAAAAGTGAAACATTAAAACTAACAAAAAACTCGCTATTTTTTATGACTGTCATACCAACACTGTTGTTGTTTCACATGCAAAATTAAAGTATGACTGATACAACACTGCGTGGTATGTTTCTTGAGTTCGCTATTCTATACCCCTACCCACTTGCTGTCGAGTTTTTACGGTTTTTTGCGGCATATGCCTAGTACTGCAGTAACCGGTTACTTTTTGGAACCGGTTTTTTTTGGGACACACTCGTGGCAGTGTGGGCGGTCGGTGGGTGGGGCTTTGGGGCGTTTTGGGGCAAAACTTCGACGAGTGGGTAGTCGGTTTTCTGTGAAGAACCGGTTTTTTTGGGTCGGTCAGTGGTCGGTTTTGCTCGTGCCCTCCTGCCCGAACACTTCTCAACCGATTTATACCGCACATTGTATATATCTGGAAAATACGGACATATATCTGGTTTTGGCCTTAGCAAAAATCGCTATGTTTTTTTTTTCATTTATTCGAATAGTGACAGTATAACTATTCGAATAACCGCAGTAGAACGACTATTCGAATAGTCGGAACATTGCGACTAACCGAATAGTGCTAACCGGTTAATATTCGTACGAACGGTTACAAACCGGATATTCGAATAATCGGTTTTCAGGTTAATCGAATAATTTTAAGAGCCCTAATACATACATATATACAAAAAAGCATTAAACACAACATCACTGAGAGTAAATCATACGAAAAAAGTGAGTGAGTAAATTACTGTTAACAAACAAGAACCCAAAAGATATTAACAACAAAAAAATAAAAAACAAAAAATAAGAAAATTAAAAATAAAACAAAAACGAAATAATAATAATAAAACCAATAAAAACGAAAGTTAGTTCGAGACTCTTAAGTTAGATAAATATTTACAAAACGATAAAAAAGCGTCATCGCATAGGGATTGACGAAATTCATTAGTAAATAATAAAAATACGACATGAGATATGAATGAGTCTTACTGCCGGTGGGATCGGAGCGTACAACGGCGAGCAGCGATGCGGCGCAGAGCAGATAGAAGATGAAGCGAGGATGCGCTGTTGAAGGCATTTTGGCGGCAGAATTTTATTTTTAGTTTTTGATTTTTTCTTTTCTTCTTGATTCACTCTGAATTTCACTTTTACGATTTTTTTGTTTTTGTTTTTTACTGCACAATTTGCGAATCAATTTCACGCTTAACACATAACTTACACGCGTACACGTAGTTATTTTGGCATTAACCGTAGTTCAACGCAATTTAATTGCAAATAAATTTCACAAAAAAAGAAAAAAAACACAACAGAGAGTTCAAAAAACAAGAGTGACCAGCGCCCACTTGTGCACTTGTTGAACGCGAGCAAACTTTCGCTTTCGATAAGCGATCGATGTTTTGGCCAGTGATTGACTGCTTTTATGCGCTGCGCATGCGCAAAACAGCCAGCGAGTCTATGCTAATTAAAAGTGCCCAGATAAGTGGGCTCACAAATGAACGGCGGCTAAAAGTGGCTGCTGTTGGGCGTCCAGGTGATTGCTGCCACAATAATATCCCCGCAGGCGTTTCCGTACTACACTTTCCTTCACGGTTTAATTTTTCAGTTTAATTAGCGCGCAATGGTCTAACTGGCCTGTTCTGGCTACTTTGCGGCGCTTGTTGACTAAACACTGTGTTGAGCTGCGCTGATCAGAGTCGTGTGTGAGTTTTCGATTTGTACGCGATCACTACCGTTCGTGCTAATGGCCAAAAGCCAACTGAGTTGTGAGCTCACGCACAAAACGGTAGCACACCTCTTAGCGCCCGGGCTCGAAAGAAAAAAGTCAATAAAACCAAAACAAGCCACCGACAGCGTCGGCGCAAACCAGCTACGCGGTCGCGCAAAGCAATTACAACAAAATCACTCAGTTTTAATTTCTTTTCAACACCTCTTTCTCTTTCGCTTGTCTGCGCAGTATCTCCAGTCACTGCCGACACTTGTAGATCAGCACCGCCGGCCAGCGGCCCACCTCACTGGACACGCGTATCTGCCGGCGGCTGTTGCTCGCCCGTTGTTTGGCGACAGTTTACATCGCGCTGTCTTTCCGCTCACCCCCCGTGCTCACTCTCACTGCGGCGTCCATGATTTCGGTATTGCTTATCACAACAGCAGTTTTGGCGTTGAAAACCAGTATTTTTGGAACAACAAAGCTCTGGATTACAACAACTCGCTTACAAAGTTGCGTGTTTGCATTTCAATTTCTCTTAAATCATTGTTTTTGTTTCCTCTGAGGCTATCACATTTTTGCTCGATCATTCGGCACCTCTCTACAGTCCATCGGTCATTATGTCGCGCTAGTTTAAATAGTCTATCTGTTTGGTTTGTTGTTGTAAACTATTTATCAAGTCAAGTAGATGGGTGTGTTCACAGTATTGAGCAAATAAATGTCATCGAAATAGACTTTTTAAAAGCATCAAAACAATATTAGATACTTTGATAGAGCATGCTAATTGGACTACTGTGTGCCAAAAGGGTTCAAAGATCGCTTTCGTTAAGTTTACATTTCAAGAAATATTTCTGTGAATGTGATCTTTAAATTTTACTTGAGTTGACTGATACACTCACTTTCGCAGCCTACTCTCCGAGAATACGATTAAAGGTATGCTAGATTTTTGCTTAAATTATATGAAGTATATTCAATTTGAGATGGGACCAAAAATTCGAGTGGACCAATTATTACGATATTTAAATCCAATTTCATCTATAGTTTTTATATCCAGAGCTTTTGAATTTGCTTAGCTTTATTAGTCATTAAATTTATATACAGTTGAACTTAAGTCGAAGTTCTTCATAACTCGAGCTCTTTAATTGGCAATAGAAGTCAAATGTCACAGAAATTACCTTCCGTAACCCAGTAGTCTCTCAAACTCGAAGTTTTTTGTGGATTATGGTGATTCGAGTTAGGGAAGTTCAACTGTAGTTTCTTTTCAGTACAATATGGTTTTAAGAAAAGAGTCATAGACAGTTTCAATAGTAGCAATGGTTTTTCATTAATTTATAGCTGATCCAATCCCGCCAATATTCTCTCTAACAGCTCTCAACCCTCATTCAGTTTAAAAAGGTTCCTTTAAACCCAAATCACCGAAGAAAGTTGATGCATGATGAGATCTGGAAAAAAATAATCGACATTGAAAATATAATTACCAAGACTCAAGTTCTGTTCTGAGGCTAAAGATTAAGATGAAACTAATATTATTTTACACAGCACTGTACACTTCACACTACACATTGTGAGTTATTAATTGAAATATTCATATTTTTGTGGCATGTTCTGGAAAAATATTGTTGGGTACTTCCTGATCTGTCTGATCTTCAAAACAATAGTATTGGATATTAATTAAACTCTTGTTTGATGGCATCGTGGAAAATTACTTCGTTGAATTCTGTATAATTAAATATATCCTTAATGAGTTAGAGAGGATATTGATGGGTACTTTAATCTCATGTTATGGGATCTACAAATATCAATAAAATCTTGAGTTAGAGAGGAAACAAATATAAATGATCAACAGTCATAGATTCGAGAATAAATTACAATAGATCGAAATGCACCATTATAAATTTTCAAGCTTTACTCTCTCTACTCTGCTTTTAACCTTATAATTTCATTAATGAATTTGTCAAATGTTTCCTACATAAATTAAATGACACATTCAGAGTGGAGCTTTCAAGAACAAATGCCTTCAATTGCAGTAATTTCGAAGTGAAGAAAGTGCGTGGGCTTCAGTTGCATTTACAATGGTTGCATGAGGTGTGCATTATCTTTGTCTCGGATATAATAAGAACTTTCCATGTGCTCACATATTTTTTTGGTAAATAAAAATAAATAGTTTTTGTCATCGTGATTATTCTGTTTTTAGAAAGTGAATATTATTGTTAAATAAGTAGGTGAAGTGGTTTCATTGACACGTTCATATTTTTTCCGGAAACTTGACATACTTATCTTTTTGAGTTATTGATTATAATGCTTAGCAATTTATACAATTGGATTGAATTTCTAATATTTTTTAATTTAATTACAGAATAAGAATTTTTGTTGAAAATAATCATTAGTATTACTTTTACCAAAAAATTTTTTAAATTAAATAATGTTCAAATTTGAAAAAATATTAATTTAAAATGTGTATCATGTTAAACGTCTTTTAAACGTAATCATTGTGAAGATGACGAAACAAGTCTCACAAGTTGATTCAAAATCGATAGTTAACTTATAAGTAAGTTCAGGTCTTCGAACCGCTGACCAATACAGGGAGTACCATACATTATTTTGGGATATTGGACTGGTTAAAAGTAGTAACCTTAAGGAAAGAGCGATTTGAATGATATGGTAGGGAACTTACCCTAGAGATCTCACCTTCAGAAAACGGAGTCGCTAGAATTCAGAAAATGCGCGGAGGATGAAGAAACATTGGTTCAAGTCCTGCTAGCAAATTGTCATTAAACAAAGATCGTTAGGTCCAAACTCAAAAATAATATACATATGTACATATTTTTTTCGAGCGGGAAAATAAACCAGGATTAATTATTACGTCTTGTCCTCATTCACCACCAGACACATACGTCCCGCTTCCTTATACAGTCTCAAAAAAAGCAGAACAAACATCAAACAAACGGAAGCGCACTCTCGTCTTGGCTCCCACCTCACTGTTGACAGTCATAACTTTGAAGTCGTAGATAGTTTCGTCTACTTGGTAACCAGCGTTAATAACACCAACAATGTCAGCCTCGAAATCCAACGCAGAATCACTCTTGGCAACAGGTGCTACTTTGGATTGAGTAGGCAATTGAAAAGTAAAGTCCTCTCGACGAACAAAAACCAAACTCTACAAGTCCCTCATTATTCCCGCCCTACTTTATGGTGCAGAAGCGTTGGCACTCTTGGGGTTTTCGAGAGAAAGGTTTTGCGGAAGATTTATGGTCCCTTAAATATTGGCAACGGCGAATACGGCAGAAGATGGAATGATGAGCTGTACGATTTATACGACGACATTGATATAGTTCAGCGAATAAAGAGACAGCGGATACGCTGGCTAGGTCATGTTGTTCGAATGGACGAAAGTGCTCCAGCTCTGAAAGTGTTCGATGCAGTACCCGCTCAAAGAAGCCGAGGAAGAGGGAGACCTCCACTTAGTTGGAAGGACCAGGTGGAGAAGGACCTGACTTCACTTGGTATAATCAATTGGCGCCAAACTGCCAAAGGGAGGAATAAATGGCGCGCTGTTGTGAACTCGGCTATAAACGCGTAAGCGTTGTCTACGCCAGTCAAGAAGAAGAAGAAACCGCTCTTTTAAATGTAGGTAATTATGACAAAAAAGCCTCACAAATTGATTCAGAATCGATAGTTAACCTACGAATATAAGTAAGTTCAGGCTTTAGAACCATTGACTCAGGGCGTACCATACATTATTTGGACTGGCTAAAAGTATAAACGTTAAAGAAAGAGGGAATTGATATGGTGGGAAACTTAACCCTGAGATCACACCTGCAGAAAACAGAGTCGCTAGTATTCAGAAAACGCACGGAGGTTGATGAATCGTTGGTTCAAGTCCTACCAGTAAATTGTCTTAAAACAAGGGTCGTTGGGTCAAAACTCAAAAATAATATACATATTTTTATATGAGCGTGAAAATAAACCAGGATTAATTAGGATAGTTATAATCGTCCAATTCGGAAATATCTTCATCTCTGTCCCTGGTGTAATTTTTTCTTAGAACTTTCATTCATAAGGACAGCAGTGCTAGACCTAATTGAAACCCAATAATTTAAGCAATATTCGAGCGAGTATTTTTTCAAACTCAGAAGTAGTTAATTTGCCTAGTGACATGTGATTAAAAAATTGCTAAAAATTTGGAAAATGAAAGCGGTCAGTGTAAAAAACGAGTACGTAATCTCTATTAAAAAAAAAAAAAAGTATTTATTATAGATTCTCATTTTCATATCTCAAATTTTTTATAACCCACTTTATTTGTATTTAATAGAGCATAACAATTGTTCTACGAGCACACGCAATGAAAGTATCAATATATTGGGGTCAATATCATAATAATAGTAATTACAGTGGCTGAATTAAAAAGCCTATGAAGGCTTTTGCACCAAATTACTAATTATCGCTTTTGTGAATGTATGTATATTTAATATTTAATTCCTTTATTTATTGTGCATTTTACAATTCTCATATATGTCTACCTCTCATTTATATTTAAATACTATCAGTTATGGTAATATAAATATCACATTAGTGAAACAGAAATGACTAACGATCGCTGAAAACGTGTTTTCAAATTGCCGTTTTATTATTTGCATTTTATCTATATTATTATTTATAAATACATACACACCTTCATACATACAAATTAATGTATGGCAGAGTGCAGATGCGCGCGAATTATTGTTTGGCATAGTTCCGCTGTGACTTTGAAGTTGGCACACTTCGTCTTTACTGATGTATCGGCAGCCTTTGAATAAATATCTGCGCAAACATATATAGTTAATATATTTTGGCAACTTTGAAAACAACTCAACTGCAAATATTTAAATATTATTTATTTATTTTAAAATTATCTTTTATTAAAAAGTCGGCATATTTTTTTGAGAGAGGTCAAATGCAACGACAGAAATACCAGTTTTTCACACCTCAATTTCTTGTGGCACTAATTTCAGTCCATTCGGCAGTACTGTAGTACGCAGTCTGTAAACCCATTATAACTTGTAATTGTAATACAGTATACTCTCGAAAAGTAAATTCTCAGAAAGTAAATAATCGCGGAAAAGTTAATCGCCTTTAAGATTACACATGCACCTCGAAAAAGTAAATTTTTTAATTTACTTTTCAGAGAGTGTGATAAAAAATTCGAAACGAAGCAAGCAGCGTTTTTTACGATATTGCAAAAACACTTACTCTCTTGTTTATCGCGTCTTTTTAGTAAATAAACTCTCCTACTTGATCCACTGGTTTAAAAATGAAAACGATGCAAATCAGGTGTCAGACTTTTTGAATTGTCGTACAAAAATGGTCAGAAAATATATTGCAAAAGAAAAAAAAACAAAAGAATATTCAAGATTTTTTCTCTTCATAGGAAATACATATGTATGTATGTAAATGTAAATATGTTTTTCATGTAAATCCATACGTTTTATTGAAGCAAATAAATTAATGAATTTTTTAAGTTTAAAAATGCATTTAATATTATAAAAACAGATAATTTATGTATATATTTGGAAAAGTAAATTATTCGAAAAAGTAAATTACCCAAAATACCTATCGATTTACTTTTCGAGAGTATACTGTATAAATGATTAGATTTTATTTAATTTTTTTTCATTTTATATTAAGTATAATATACAAATGTTGATGTTTTGTTAATTCTTCTGATGGCATTCATTTTTCTTAATAAACCAACCTTTTCTTATAACATATATAATTTAAAGCAATTGCTTCAATTATTTACACCTACTAAATTTTCAACTTAATAAGCTGTTGTTTGATAAAAATCGATGAGATCGATCGTGAGAATCCTGTTTCTACAACTTAACTTTAATTAGATATCAATGTCATACCTATTTTAACGAAACTTGAGAATACAATATTTTTTGCAGACTTTGTTATAGCTTTGATTGGTTCTATTTGATTAAAAAAACAAGTAAAAGTTATAGTCCGTTTTCGACAATTTTTTCACAAATGAAGCCAGAGGTGATATACTCTATTTGTGTAAAGTTTTATTCCCCTATCTTAATTGGTTCTCTATGTATTTATTATAAAGTGAAGGAATAAGATGGTATTCAAAATTGAGTTTTATGGGAAGAATCGAAGAAGAAGGAAGAATCGTGGTTGTGCATCGATTTCTCCAATATTCCACATGTGTCATCAGGGTGTCAAGAAAATATTATATATTATTCCATTTTGTAAAAAAAAATCTGAGTGCAGCTTCCTTCTGTTATTTCTTCTGTAAAATTTAGTGTTTCTGACGTTTTTCGTTAGTGAGTTAACTCACTTTTAGTAATTTTCAACCTAACCTTTGTATGGGAGGTGGGCGTGGTTATTTTTCGATTTCAACTTTTTTCGTGGTGTGTGGTGGGGTACATAAGAGAACCGATTGCAGACAGTTGGTTTATATAGCTTCAATGGTTTGCGAGATATATAGAAATAACCGATTTGGGGGCGGGGCCACGCCCTCTTCCCCAAAAAAATTGTGGGCGTGGCGATGGTCCGATTTTGGGCATTTTTGAAAGCAACCCTCTCATGGTCCCAATGAACATGTGTTCCAAGTTTCATTAAGATATCTCAATTTTTACTCAAGGTATCGCTTGCACGGACAGACGGACGGACAGACATCCGGATTTCAACTCCATTCGTCATCATTATCATTTATACCTAACTCTTTTATTTCTTGGTGACACAAACAACTGTTATGTGAACAAAACTATAATACTCTCTTTAGCAACTTTTGTTGCGAGAGTATAATAAATATTTACATAGCTTACACAGCTTGCACAGATTTTAAAACTGTAAGAAGTTTCAGTGATATCTCTTTAAATAGGTTACTAGACACCAAATACTTATTTATCAAAAACTATAAAGATTCAATAAGTGCATTCATTGCTCAGAATTCTGAGGGTGTTGGTGCTTCAATTCGGTTGGATCGGTCACAATTTGTGAAAATACAAAGTTGATGAAGTTTGTGCTAACTAAACAGGATAAGAATTAATAACAATGGGGAAACGGATATAAAATCTGTTAGTCGTGGTGAAACTGCAAACTTACATATACGTAGTCTGTTAAAAAAAATAAAGGGAATTGTAAAATTTAAAATATCACGGGCTTGAAGCGTCCATTGCTTACTTTGTAACGTTTCCCTATCCTCAATATTCGCCAGACATGGGTCCACATGACTTTTTCCTATTTCCAAAAATAAAGAGAACCTAAAGAACCAAGCAAACCAGAAATCGCTGAGCCAGAGCCAAAGGCTATCCCAAAAATTAAGTTTGAGGAGTGTTCCGACGATCGGAAGAATAGCTGGCTGAAAGAACTGGAAGAAGAGCTGATATATGTAAGTTAATAATATCAATTGAGGACCATTTTAAAGGCGACAACAATAATGTGGACTGATGAATAAATATTTTTTTTCAAAAATATAAAATTGTCTTTATTTTTTGAATAGATCATGTACATACATATGTATGTGGAATAGTTCTCAAATTGGTCAATGAATTGAAATACCACAATATATATATACTTCATCGATTTGAACGAAATTTGGTTCATACTATTCTTGTTATATCCTCTTCAAATTATTTGAAAATGGACGAAATTAGATCACGATCCCTTCGATACAATGATAGTTTGAATGCTTAGCTCAGATAGTTCAAACGTCATCTAGAATATTGGTAGGAGACGTTCCGGGTCGTGGCTCCCAACATGTGGCGACACTAATTTGAAAATCGGTCGATATCTTTAGCCACAATCTAATTCAGTTATCTCCTCCTCCAATATTTTGATGTGTTATAAATATTTAATATTTTTGAGTTCTATGGTATTTAAAAACTTTGTATAAAAAATTTATTTATACATACATATGTGTTTTATAATAACTTCAGTGCTTTTATTGCACAGATTTTCAAAGAAAATTTCAACAAATGGTACAATTAACAATTATAACCGCCAAATCAAGTTTCTGTTTATTAATTATTAATATTTTCAATTATTTCTTGTTTGGGTCTTAACACCACAAAAAGCGGAAGAAGTGTCTTTTATATTTAGTTTGATTTATTATACCCAATTATTAGCTTTTCTTGGTTTTATATGCATTATTAATATGTATCTACTACCGATATGATATGTATATATATGTAGATACATATAGTCAAATTTTGTTTTTTTCTAATATGTATCTCCGAATTATTCACTAGCATTTCGAATCGTAGACATTTCGCATCTCTTTGTATTATTTCTTGTTCTTATTTCCTATAATTTTTCAGTTTCTTTTATTGTATTGAAGTACGAGACAATAATTATAGCATCGCATCAGGAATGTCTAACGAAATTCGACAAGAATTTTAATCACAGCTTGCGAACGCCACGATTTCCAGCGTATTACGTGCGGACCACTAAAAGAAAAGTGCAAAAAACCACTGAAAAGATTTCGACTCACAAAAATAAATAGTTAGCGAATTGGAATCTGCAGTTTGGAATAACTTGGCAGTAGTCAATGGGTAAACATTGGTACGTAAGTACATATGCATTTTACATATATAATTTTTGCAAAAAAAGCCAATAAGTCAGCCAGTCGTCGGCTGGGTCAAGGGGGTCGGCATGCGAATAAATTATGCTAATGCACTGCAGCGAATCGATCAGCTGCTACCGTTTGCACTACACGCTCGCATAGCTACAAATTGGCCGCAACGCTTATGAATATGTGCGCGAAGCATGCGTCGGCGCAGTCAACATAGCAACGCTGGCTAATACAAACATAAAACAACATTCAATACCATTATGTTGTTGCTAAAGCTGAGCTTGCCAATTTCCAAGTCAAACAGCTCCTCCAATTGACGGCTTATTTGCTCGTACTTTTTCGTTTTTTTTTTTGCTTTTTGTTAAGCATTTTGCTTTCAATACCTTTGCTGTCATTATTATTGTTATTGTTGCCTGGCGCTTAAGTGATTATATGTATTGCTGACCACCGCCGTGACACTACAAATTATTTTTATCGCCAAACGGTGTTTTTTTGCGTTATCTAATAACTGTAATCGGTTACATGTATACCATGTTTTTATATTAGACTCGGTACTATGTACAGGTTGCGCCATCTTCCTTACCGTCATGTAAATATTGTACGAACTGACCTTTACTTACCGGTAGAGTTGATACTGGAGTCATGACCAAAAAATCAAGCAATTCTAATTATCACTCGGCACCGAATGAATACGAATTACATTATTGTTAGCGTCGATCGTTAGAGATCTCAAAGTCTTCGACGACGTTGATAACATAAAATTGTTGTTTGTGCCTGCTTCTGCGGTAAAAAAAAATATTTTTTTTTAAATACGACGATCCGTTGACTAATCTCTCTAACCTGTAAATGCATGAAGTAGGCCTTGATGATAACTGGTTCAGAGAAGGTACTTGTAATGTTAAATTATACATTTTCTACAACGAGAATTCGTTGGGCGTCTGTTATCGAATAGCTATCGATATTAGACTCAAATTGTATTTTATTATATTTATATATTCATAAGCAACGTTTTCGTCAACAATCCCTCGACCGCTGACGATATTATTCGAGGAGAGATCATCGCTATACCGCTCGGGGAAATCGAAGAAGTAATATGCAGAAACAATTTACTGTGGAACTTCCATAACTCGAAGATCTCCATAACTCGAACTTATGAATTGGCAATAGCGTTTAGAAATCAAATTTCATACAAATTTCCTTCCAAACCTCAAACTTCCTTATTTCGAAGTTCTCCATAACTCGAACTCTTGAATTGGCAATAGAAGTCAAATTTCATACAAATCTCCTTCCATAAATCGAAATTTTCGACCAGAGCATAATACAAAATTTAGAATTTTACTTTCGAGGTACAATTTTAGAACAGTTTGGAGGAGAATAAAAGTTATGATATTACTCTAATGGATTTCATAAATCATGTAACAAAAGCATAGAATATAGACGTCAAGAGCCAAACTATAGCAAAGTGTAACAAACAAAATTCCATAATACATATTTTAACGTATATAAATGAAACGTTATGCGAAGTAAATAACTAAAACAGTATATGAATCAATATTTTATAGTTTTTTAAAAAATTTTGGATTTATTGTAAATTTCTATAACTCGAAGCCTCTCTAACTCGAAGTTTTTTTGTGGATTTCCACTGTATATAAAAATATCTTAAAACAAGTAAGGAAGGGCTAAGTTCGGGTGTAACCCAACATTTTATACTCTCGCAATTTTTTATTTAACTTAATTAATATTATATAATACACAATTTTACCCACATATTCGTCATATATATTGTATAAAGTCCATTGAAAGTTGGAAACCATAATATAAGGTTAGAAGCACCGAGGTCCTCATGTTCGATATATGGGGCCTTAAAAACCTATGGTCCGATTTCGGCGATTTTTATAATGGGGCTGCCACACTATTAACATAGTATTTGTGCAAAGTTCTGCACCGATATCTTCACTAGTGCTTACTTTATATATTGTAAAATAAACGATTCAGATCGTCTTCAAAGTTCTGGGAATTAGAAATTTGGCCTATTTTCACAACATATCATTGGGATGTAAGAAAACTATTACATACCAATTTTCATTGAAATCGGTCGAGTAGTTCCTGAGATATGGTTTTTGACCCATAAGTGGGCGACGCCACGCCCATTTTCCATTTCGTAAAAAAATCTCAATGCAGCTTCCATCTGCCATTTCTTATGTGAAATTTAGTGTTTCTGACGTTTTTCGTTAGTGAGTTAACCCACTTTTAGTAATTTCCAACCTAACTTTTGTATGGGAGGTGGGCGTGGTTATGATCCGATTTCTTTCATTTTTGGACTGTATTAGGAAGTGGCTAAAAAAAACGACTGCAGAAAGTTTAGTTTATATAGCTCTATTGGTTTTCGAGATATGTAAAAAAAGCTATTTGGGGGCGAGGCCACGCCCACTTCCAAAAAAAAAAATTACATCCAAATATGCCCCTTCATAGTGCGATCCTTCATACCAAATTTTATTTCCATAGCTTTATTTATGGCTTAGACATTTTATGTGTTTTCGGTTTTCGCCATTTTGTGGGCGTGGCAGTGGTCCGATTTTGCTCATTTTCGAAAGCAACCTTCCTATGGTGCCAAGAAATAAGTGTGCCAAGTTTCATCAAGATATCTTAATTTTTACTCAAGTTACAGCTTGCACAGACGGACGGACGGACAGACAGACATTCGGATTTGAACTCCACTCTTCACCCTGATCACTTTGGTATATATAACCCTATATCTAACTAGTTTAGTTTTGGGTGTTACAAACAACCGTTATGTGAACAAAACTATAATACTCTCTTAGCAACTTTGTTGCGAGAGTATAAAAACAAAAGATTTTTTTTTAGTTTTGATATACCAACATAGAAGATGCCACACCCTGTACATCCTAACAAATTAAATTATACTCAGCTGAAGTTATACTAAATCATTATTGAAAATCGCTTTACACAGTTTTCAATAAAGGACGGTTTGTGTACTTATTCCTTAGTAATTGAGCGATTAAACTTGATTTAAGATTTGTGATATTATAAAGTTGTTAATCAAAATGTGTAGAGATAAATGCTAGACATAAGTATTATTTGTTGCTTACCATGTAAGCAATGAACTGGACTTTGCACATTCAGTTTTGAGTTTAAAAGGGAAATATTGAATTTGTTTGAATTTGTACCATCACTATGTGGATCTATTAATCTAAAACTTAAAATTTTGTTACTCTTCATAATATCACTAGGTATGAGGTATGAATAGGTCATTTAGTTGCTGATAAACTTGTTTAAAGAGAATAGTTCACTATAATTTGGGTGTCAATCACCGAAGTATAAATCTCTAGATTTATTTGCTTTAGGCTATAAGCACATGAGGTATTATAACATTCTCCGGCATCTCTACAGTTACTAGTTCAGCAATCATACAGAAGAGTCTATTATTAGAAGAGTCCACTCTTGCTAGAATTTAGGTATGTCTTTCTATGTATGTTATGTTATAACTGGAGTAGTAGATTTCATATTCATATATGTAGTACATAAGAACGAAAACTGATCAGTATAAAGCAACCCTTTACTCTAACATCACACACAAAAAATAAAAGTAAAGACTACTCCATGCGACCTACACTCATAATTCGTGTGCGCCAACCAGTCTCAACAATCAAAATGCCGATCAAGCAAAAAATGCCCAAAACGATCTCGTCAATCAGCTGACAAGGCAGCGCGAGTTATGCCCAATTGAGTAACCGTATTAACAAGAGCAACCACTAGATTACATTCCAAAAAGAAGAACTTGAGCTTTGTTGCTCCACTGACTCTCATGCAGAGCAACAAAAAACACAAATACGACAACGACAACATAATTATAGTGTGGCCATCACGTCTAATTCAAACAAAGATGATATTATGGGCTTAAAATTTTCTAGTAACTTATGGTTCTTCTGCTTTATTTGGCTCACATTTTTTACTATTTTCTTACAACAGCATTTTCGCATAATAGTTTTGTGTTGTCTTATGTTGACTTACAACATATTGGTTGATGAGATATTTTTATTTTTTTGGACTTGATTACAAATTTTCAAACCTTTCAGACTTTAACCTAATTGATTCTTAAAAGAACTGGTAAAAATGTTGGATTTTATTTAAAATATGAATTGTAGAAAAAAGACAGAAAACACCGACCGAGTTTCAAGCTTAAGTTTGGAAACATTCATCAGCATGCAGGGGTCCTTAGGTCTTAATATAGCCAAGTTTACTTCTTCTTCGCCAGCGTTTTGTAAGAATCGTTATGAAGGCTCATTCAGTAGACACTAACGAAGTAACGAAGAAATGAGTAATCACTGGTTTTCTCTATACAATGACTTATTATCTTGGTGGGTGTTATGAAGCTACATATACTATATGTAATATATGTGTTTCTATTATCGGTAGTAATAACCATCCTAGGGTCACCAGGAGTTAAAGTTCTTATTGGTATTTGGTATCACACTATGAAGGCCACTGTCTAACTGGACTGGAGCGATTGTTCTCCTCTCCTAAGCATCCCTATTATAGGTAATTTCTATAAATCGTATATATATATTCGTAGAGATCAATTGTCCTATGATAAATTTGGAAACAGTTCTACGACATTATGTGCCTATCCATTGAGCTGTATTGAACTCTTTGAGAATGAAGACGTTCATTTTTTATTCACATTTATCGCCTGAAATATATTTGACTATATTTCAGTATAAAATAGAGTAGATTGCTCCAGTGATTCGAGTAGTGCTCTTTATTTATGAAATGCTAACAAAGGGTTTTTCAGTAAGAGCGCTAAAACATATTTTTAATAATTTTAATAAACTGGGGAACTCAGACGCTGAACCAAATTTTTGACGGTTTTCAAGCCTAAATAGACCGACACCGCTGCAATTTCACGTTCGATCGTTCGATATTCGTACGAAGCTCATCAATCGTCGCTGGCTTGTTGGCATAGACCATAGGCTTAACATATCCCCACTGGAAATAGTCTAACGGCTTCAAATCGCACGACCGAGGCTGACTGGGCCATTTCGTGAGATAACACATTCACCAAACTTAGTTTTTAATAAATCGATTGTGACATTCGCTGTGTGGCTTGTGGCGCCGTCCTGTTGGGACCACATATTGTCCAAGTCATTTCATCCAATTCAGGCCAAAAATATTCGGTTATCATTGAGCGGTACCTATTACCATTCGCAGTAATGTGCCGGCCTTGATCATTACGGAAGAAGTACGGCCCAATGACGTCGCCGGCCTATAAACCGCACTAAGCCGTAATTTTTGCGGGATGCAATGGTGACTCATGGAGTACGTGCGGATTGCGGCCTGACAAATAACGCATATTGTGCTTATTGACGAAGCCATTCAGACAGAAATGAGCCTTATCACTACGTAGGACTTAGGGCTCTTAAAGTTGAGGCCACTGACTTCGAATTTCGATAGTAAATTTCAATATTTTCGATTCGTTGATGGATCGTATATCTTTCCATGATGAAATGGTAAACTTTACTGAAGAGAAATGTCAAAAAATATGGCGTCGTTTGCTGTACCTATCGGTCTACTTTTGTAGCGTCCCTTTATGTGTGCTGTTGAAGGGCATACAAGTGGATTTCATTCAAATGATGTAAGCATATGCTTGATTTCTAAAATTATTCTTTCGTGCGTTGTCGGCCAATCAATTTGTTATTGTGTTTCGAAACGTGAATGTGCTACTTAGAAATTGACAAATCCGCAATGGCCTGTGAGATGAGCGGTCAGTGAGCACGTCAACGATTTTCTTGTATTTCTTTGACTTTTACTGCTCTACTGCGAGTCTGTTTGAGGACTCTGTTTACTTTTTATAACGACATTTGAGGCCAACTGTATTTCATTGGTGCTACTTTGCTCGTCTTTTACACACAAAAAAAGTCAACGGTTGCACTTCTTTTCTGCACAGATTTATGATTTTATCTCACGCTACATTGCGAAATTGTTTTGAACCTTTGGCGAGACCTTTCCGCAAAGATCAGCGTGTTTTCGCGACCGAATGGAGATGATAGCCAATGCGCAGATGATCAGACGAACTGTCGAAGTGATTGCCAACCGTAGCCTGTGAGCTCATCCATTGCAGCAATCGTTACCGATTTTATTTGCTCTTAATTTCGGCTTCCAGTCAACGCAGTGCGCTACTGTGGCAACCGCTACAACAACCAAACGTTTAAGTGGCAGTAAGAAATATTTGTTTTTGCATAAACTACATTGCACCACTTGTCTATTGCTAGCTAGGCCACTCGCGCCACTTTCGTCGTAGCGAAGCTGGCTTACTGTGCGAAGGTGGTTAAGTCGGTGCTGTGGCAGCCGTGGCTGTGGCAGGATGCGTACGCGGATCTTTTGCCCATCACATTCATATCGAATTGATTAGCTGCGCTTCATTTACGTTTTGTGGAACAACACGGCCGCCGATATGTGCTATTAATCTGATTTCATTTAATTCGCCTGCGCCTGACACTGGCAGCAACCGGCAGCCGCAAATAAAGTCTTTCTGCCACCGTTTGTGCCACTGCCATTGCCGCAGTCAGTGTGGATGCCTATGAATAGTTTGGCTGTCGGCATAGTTCAGGTGCCGCACTTGTTGCATGCAACACTTTCGGTAGTCTATCGTTTCCATGGGAATTACATACGTGCCGGATCGTTGTATGCTTTTGATTGCTATTGATTTGTGTGGCTGCCAATTGAAGGCGTCACAGTTGAGAGATGAAGCAGTATAGGCTCTCCATCCAGAATAAATATGATATAGTATGTATGCCTTGGCAATTTTCATATGTTACGTGTGTTACGTGACTGCTTTGAATTCGTATTAGACGTACATCCTTACGGTAGCAGTGGTTGGAGTATTGAGTATTGACTTGTGGTGGAAATTAAAAAGGAAATTGTATCATATGTTCCTTTGCAGTAGTTGAGGTTTATGTAGGTGTCGTAGCATTTCAACTAATATGATATTGCATAGAGTCAGTTTAATTCTTATAGTAAAACAGTTAGACAGTAATATTTGAAAAGCATTTGGCTCAAAGTTTTGAAGACAATCAATCTCGGAATGCCATACTGTAATTAGGAAAACAGGATCAGAAAAAAAGTACAAGTAGTAACGCCTTCGTTTCAGCTGAGACTGTAATCACAGAAATAGCTATATATACTAGATCCAGTAACTCAATTTAAATATGGAGTTGGGCTTTGACGAGTGGAGAGGAGAGGGTGTTCATTCCTCATGACTTGAATGGACTGATTGGAAACATCATGGAAACAAATTTTGATGAGAGAAGATATATATTTCTCACTGTCTGTTGGAGTTCGACAGACATTTGCAAAATAGAAAAGCCTTTCGATATCTAAAAACACTATTGTAGGACTAAAAGGCATCGGTTTTAGTTTGGATAGAAAAAATTGAAGAATATAAGGATTTCATGGATATTGCTAACTAACATAAATCTGGCCGAGAATGTGCCGCAGTAACAAAAATTATATGAACGTTTGATGTTTGAAGTCATAGTCATCCAGATCCCCAGATATAACTCCTGCGATTTCAATTCGCAAGAAAGGTAATGCGAATTATGCTTAGACATGTTTTACTATCGAAATTAAATTTTCTTTTTCGCATTTGTGGCACTCTGTTATTCGAATTTAGCTGTCCAACGAATTGAAAATACTATAATATATATATCCCATCAGAATTTTGAAAATCCTATTAACAGATATATTCGAGTTAAAGGAAGTAATCACCCGATTTTACTCATACCAAGAGAGGTATGGACGATTGGAGAGAGATATACAAGGATTCCCTCTGGATTCTGAATATCTGAGAGTAAGAGATAGAATTCAGAATTGTTTTTTATGGTTGTCGCACAGCTTCAGCATATAACATTAGGATTTCAAAGAAATACTATATATATTTTTAACCAATCTGAGTGCAGCTTTTCTGTACCGTCTTCAACATAAAGTTTAGTATTTCTAGTATTCTTCGTTAGTGATATAACTTACTTTTAATAGTTTTCAATATAGTCTTTGTAAGGAGGATTGGAGAGAGAGATACAAGAATTCCCTCTGGATTCTGAAATATCAATATAGTCTTTGTATGTGGGGCGGACGTGTTTATAACCAGATTTCGACCATTTTCACATCATACGACAAGAGGAAAATGTTTCTAGCTAAGTTGGAACATACAGCTTTATTGGTTTGCGAGATATATTCACCATATTAGGGGCGGAGCCAATCCTAAATTAGTTGCTGAAGACAGCGAACGCTCTTCCAATGTGCTGTATTGAAAAAACGATTTTTTTTAAGCAGATGAAACTCACCAAGGACCATCCATAAGTGGAATAAAATCACATTAGAGTTTGATGCAACGCAGACTCTGAGAATCCGTCCACAATGCCACAGAATCCATTTTTCAACAAGTAAGGAAAGGCTAAGTTCGGGTGCAACCGAACATTTTATACTCTCGCAATTTCGCAATTATCTCGCAATTTATTAAGAAAACAGACAATTTGACCCATATATTCGGCATAAATATATTTCAAATATTAACCGATTTATAAGCTATTAAACTCATCGTATTTTTGAAAATCCTATAATTAGGTATTCTCATATATTCATATATAAGTGAAGTTATGTCCCGATTTTAACCTTTTCTGGTACAGAGACATACTATGAGAAGAAAAATATTTCCTCTGAATTAAATTAAGATACCTGAGAGATTTACCGAAATTTTCGGTGAAAAGTTACCATGGGGCACTGAGTTCTTCATATTCGATATCCGGGGCATTCAAAAATTATAGTCCGATTTCGACTGTGATACCACAGATCATATACAGTATTTGTGTAAAGTTTTATTTTGCTATCTTCATTGGTTCCTTATGTATATATTATAAAGTGAAGGAATAATATGGAATTAAAAAATGAGTTATATGGGCAGTTGTCGTGGTTGTGAACCGATTTCGTCCATTTTCCACACGTGTCATCAGGGTGTCAAGAAAATAGTATATACAGAATTTCATTGAAATCTGTCGAATACTTCCTGAGATATGGTTTTTGATCCATAGGTGGGCGATGCCACGCCCATTTTCCATTTTGTAAAAAAATCTCAGTGCAGCTTCCTTCTGCTATTATTTAAATTTAATGTTTAATGTTTGAAATTTAGTGTTTCTGACGTTTTTGTTTAGTGAGTTAACCCACTTTTAGTAATTTTCAACCTAACCTTTGTATGGGAGGTGGGCGTGGCGTTATCCGATTTCAACTATTTTCATGGTGTGTGGTGATGTGCGTAGGAGAACCGACAGCAGAAAGTTTGGTATTTATAGCTTTATTGGTTTGCAAGATACAAACAAATAACCGATTTGGGGGCGGGGCCACGCCCACTTCCCCAAAAAAATTACATCCAAATATGCCCCTTCCTAGTGCGATCCTTTGTTCCAAATTTTACTTTTATAACTTTATTTATGGCTTAGTTATGACACTTTATAGGTTTTTGGTTTTCGCCATTTTGTGGGCGTGGCAATGGTCCGATTTTGCCCATTTTCGAAAGCAACCTCCTCAGGGTGCCAAGGAATACGTGTTCCAAGTTTCGTTAAGATATCTCAATTTTTATCTAGTTATCCGTTGCACGGACAGACGGACGGACAGACAGACATTCGGATTTTGACTCGTCTCGTCACCCTGATCATTTTGATATATATAACCCTATATCTAACTCGTTTAGTTTTATGACTTACAAACAACCGTTATGTGAACAAAACTATAATACTCTCTTAGCAACTTTTGTTGCGAGAGTATAAAAAAGGTTACAATAATGTTCTCAAAGCTCAGCGAATTGTTTTGATTTTTGTCTTTGTTTTGTTTTAATTTTTTGGGATTTTGATCAGTATTGCCTTCTTTGGAGTACTTCTACTCACAATAGCCGATCAAAATGCCTGGATTTCCCCAACACTTTCTTGGCTCAAATATCGAAAATCGGCTTTATACTAGAATATCGGGCTAATTACCACACTTCATTGACAGCTGACATAATATTAATTTTAGGAAAGTCATATTTGTGTAAACTCTATTTTCTATACTAAAAAGGTTTCCTAAAAGCATTTCTAATATGATTCGCTTAATTGAATTCCCGAATTCACTATTCCTTCTGAACAACTTAAAGTCCTTTCCATATACTTTCCATTAAAGTGCACCGTCTATGCAACTCATTCCAAACAAAAAAGGCTTTCTCTCGAATTACTTCAATTTCATTACAATCACTATGTGCTCGTGTGTAGTACGCCACTCAGCAGCTGGCATCAACGGTGCATGGAAAATGTGAAGTGCCTATTTTTAGGCGCTCCTCCCAGTGCTGCACTCGACACTAGCGTTGCACGGTGAACGGTGATCGGTGTGCGCCGTTTCCACCTGAATTTCAGCTTTGTATTTCCGCACTCAAAATTAATGAAAAGCTTTCATTACAGCCATTGTTTTTTTTCTTCTATTTTTTGCACATTTTCGGGTATTTCTTCTTTTATGCGCCTCTTATGTTTGTTGCTACTTTCTTATTCTATTTCTATGCAGCCTCTTATGAGCATCCCCTTCTCGACTGCTGACGTCTTGATTCTTTTGCACTTATTTTTGGTGGAGTCTTTCAAGGTGCAGCATTTCACTTTCAAATCAGTTGCAATCAACACGCCAATGTCGGGTGCTTCACACCACACCCCTCCCTCTAAGTGTATGCCTTATGAAGTGGATGTGTGGCGTGGCGTAATGTGTATAAGAGAGGTGGCCGCACATATTCTTATTGTACTCTAGTATTATTCAAAAAATTTTATATAATTTTGTTGTTCATTTGTTTTTGCTGGTGACTGCCAAAAAATATGCGAAATCAGTTTGGTAGTGTGGGTGTGTTTGTGTGTCTGTGAAAGGGTGGAGAGTGGCAAAGAAAATATTCCTTGGTATGTGGTTGGGGGCGCAGCCGCTACTGAAGTGGGTTGAAGCGCCAAAAAATAGGCAAAAGAAGTAGGGAAAGTAAGCTATAGGAAGATTACTACGCAAAGCCTTTGCTTTTTCAGCCGAAAGGTAGGCAATGCCGGAGAAAGCTGGTAAGGTGATAGCGGAGCCACTGGGGCCTCTACGTCGGTGTAGAGCTAGTATGAATTCATTTCGAAAGCATAATTTTTAGTAGCCGTAGTCTGCGTGTAACATAAGAAGCTTTGCTGCTTTGCTCTATTTAAATTTGGCGCTAGCTTTCATTGCATTTGTTTTTCTTATTGTATTTTCTTTGTTACTTTTGTGTGCACACTTCAATAATTTCTATTTGCCACACTTTGCGTGTGTGTGCGAATTTTTTCCTTCACAGTCTTTCGCATGGTTCTTTCTTTTTCTGCAGCTTTGTTGTGTTAATTAAGCAAAAATGTTGATATTTGTACTACTTCAAATGCGAAAGAGTTGAAGGAAAATAGAAAGAAATTCGCTCTGAGCAGTTTCATTCGGAAATTTAAAATTCAACTCAAAGAGCTTTAATAAAATTTGTGAAGTTTCTTGTTGGTTTAAGAATTTCGATTTTAGAAGAGTTGATGAGCCCTCTAAATACCGTCAGATAAACTCCAAGAAACACAGCGTACATGATAGTAAGTTTCATTACCTTGGCATTAACGTGATTTTTTGATTTCAGAGAGTTCCATATTAATATTGAGATACTGTTTTTAATAAACATATCGTCAACAGCACAAAAAAGCTCACTAAACGCCGAATGATCCGCCATTAAGGTGGATTGGCATTATTATAAATCTGTTGGTATATTGGTAGAGAGGCAGAGGATTATTTAATGTGTTGAAGACTGAATTGGAGTAAATCTCAGTAAAATGAATTGCGTTCCAGCATCCCATGCTCTAAAAATCTCCAGACTACCGAAGCTCTCACAACAAAGTTGCAATGCGAGTATTATAGTTTTGTTCACCAGCTATAACTAAGCCATTAATTAAACTATGAAACTGAAATTTGGTACAAAGGAACGTACTAGGAAGGGGCACGTTTGGATGCATTTTTTTGGGATAGTAGGAAGTGACCCATTAAGCACTTGTGAAGATATTGGAATATAACTTTGCACAAATACTGAATTTATATTAAGCATCGCCCTTCTAAAAATCGGCGAAATCGGATCATAACTATTCAAGGCCCGATTTATCGAGCATGAGGACCTCAAAGCTTCGAATAAATTTTTGAACTTCCCCTGCTTCCCATATATCTATGTAATTCCAGAGTTTTCAAACTTTCAATGGACTTTATACCATATAAATATATGTCGAATATGTGAGTCTAATTGTGTGTTATACACTACTGGAAAAAATTAAGGGATCAAAAAAAAATTCCAAATTTTTGGGCAAATTTCAAACGGCCGTAACTTCGAAATAAATGGTCGTACAAAAAATTGATAAAGAGGGAATTATAGCTCCAAGTGTCTAGTTTTTGGATTAGAACTTTAAAAAATTTTAACCTCTTCGGTTTTTGAGTAATCGTAGAAAAACCAGCAACAAAAAAATTTTCAAAATTTTTTTAGTTTTTTTTTTGGTCTACGGGCGTGGAAAAAATCTTTTTAACTTAACCACTATAAGGATCGGATACTTTGTTCATTTAGCTTTAATTTGGTTTTTTGAACACCTCGATACGTCCACTTCTCCCCGAGATATCGGTCTTCAAATGAAAAAGGATCCTTTTGTCTTTGATTATCGATATCTCAGCAACCAATGATCGCACAGAAAGTTAAAGGTGGGTTTCAAGAACTTGAATGAATTCTCCTTAACGACTAGCCATTGCTTTTCCGGAAAAAAATTTTTTTCTTATTGTCACATGAATTTGAAAATGCAACAAAAAAAGGGCTTTTTGTGTTTTTTTTTTGAAAATCGAGCGCTAGATCGAAAATTTTGAGGAAACCACTAATGTTAAGTGTGCCTTTTACAGTTCAATATGTCCACAAAAACCCTACAAAAAAATTAAATTAATCCAGCCAGCCGTTTTTTTGTTTCACGCGATCGAATTTTTGAAAAAATTAAAGGAAAAAAATCGTTTTTCCTAGCTTTTTCCACATTTTTGCTCCAGAAAAAGCTTAAATTTAAAACAAACAAAATAACAAGTTAAGGAAATTCAAGAAACCATCGCCCAATCATTTTTAACGCGTTTCCGCAGCTGTATTACTTGATTCTACTGATCTCCTTTTAATTAAATTAAAAAAAAAAGTTAATACCACCAATCGAATTTCGATTAAATTAACTTGTTTTTTTGTTTGTTTTAAATTTAAGCTTTTTCTGGAGCAAAAATGTGGAAAAAGCTAGGAAAAACGATTTTTTTCTCATTTTTTTAAATTATGAGTTTTTCAGAGCAAAAAACGTGATCCTTTAATTTTTTCAAAAATTCGATCGAGTGAAACAAAAAAACGGCTGGCTGGATTAATTTGATTTTTTTGTAGGGTTTTTGTGGACATATTGAACTGTAAAAGGCACACTTAACATTAGTGGTTTCCTCAAAATTTTCGATCTAGCGCTCGATTTTCCAAAAAACCACAAAAAGCCCTTTTTTTGTTGCATTTTCAAATTCATGTGACAATAAGAAAAAAAATTTTTTCCGGAAAAGCAATGGCTAGTCGTTAAGGAGAATTCATTCAAGTTCTTGAAACCCACCTTTAACTTTCTGTGCGATCATTGGTTGCTGAGATATCGATAATCAAAGACAAAAGGATCCTTTTTCATTTGAAGACCGATATCTCGGGGAGAAGTGGACGTATCGAGGTGTTCAAAAAACCAAATTAAAGCTAAATGAACAAAGTATCCGATCCTTATAGTGGTTAAGTTAAAAAGATTTTTTCCACGCCCGTAGACCAAAAAAAAAAACTAAAAAAATTTTGAAAATTTTTTTGTTGCTGGTTTTTCTACGATTACTCAAAAACCGAAGAGGTTAAAAATTTTTAAAGTTCTAATCCAAAAACTAGACACTTGGAGCTATAATTCTCTCTTTATCAATTTCTTGTACGACCATTTCTTTCGAAGTTACGGTCGTTTGAAATTTGCCCAAAAATTTGGAATTTTTTTTTGATCCCTTAATTTTTTCCAGTAGTGTATTAATAAAATTAAATAAACAAAATGTATAAAATGTTCGGTCACAACCAAACTTAGCCCTTCCTTACTTGTTTTTCTTTAAAATCTTCGCAATTCATTCACCAACGGATAGATTTCGACCAAAATTTTCGATTTTGCGAATTCAATGATTTCGAAATTAGCGACATCTGACCAAGGAAAGTATTTTAACAAATCAACAAGTAAGGAAAGGCTAAGTTCGGATGCAACCGAACATTTTATACTCTCGCAATTTATTGCTATATTTTCATTAAGATAACACACAATTTGACTCACATATTCGGCATATACATATGTAGTATAAAGTCCATTGAAAGCCCTAATATTAGGTATATGATGCCACAGATCACATAATGTAATTGTGTAAAGTTTAATTTCGCTATCTTCATTGGTTCCTTATGTATATATTATAAAGTGAAGGAATAAGATGGAATTCAAAATTGAGTTATATGGGAAGTTGTCGTTGTTGTGAACCGATTCCATTTTCCACACGTGTCATCAGGGTGTCAAGAAAATATTATATACCGAATTTCATTGAAATCTGTCGAGTAGTTTCTGAGATATGGTTTTTCACCCATAAGTGGGCAATGCCACGCCCATTTTCCATTTTGTAAAAAAATCTGACTGCAACTTCGTTCTGCTATTTCTTCTGTAAAATTTAGATGTAACTTTTAGTAATTTGCATCCTAACCTTTGTATGGGAGGTGGTGGTTATTATCCGATTTCAACTATTTGCATGGTGTATGGTGGGATACGTAAGAGAACCGACTGCAGAAAGTTTGGTTTATATAGCTCTATTTTCTTGAGAGATATATACAAATAACCTATTTAAGGGCGGGGCCACGCCCACTTCCCCAAAAAAATTACATCCAAATATGGCCTCTTCTAGTGTGATCCTATGTTCCAAAAATTAATTTTATAACTTTATTTATAGCTTAGTTATGACAGTTTATGTGTTTTTGGTTTTCGCCCTTTTGTGGGCGTGCCAATGGTCCGATTTTGCCCATTTTCGAAAGCAACTCTTTTAGTTTTAGGTAATACAAACAACCGTTATGTGAACAAAACTATAATACTCTCTTAGCAACTTTGTTGCGAGAGTATAAAAAGTGAGTTCACTTCGATCAAAAGTTTTATTTTCAATAAAGTTCATGATTTCAACGTAATATTTTTCGATCGAATCGGATTCAATGATTAGGCCGATTATTTCATGCAAATAGGTTCATTGTTTCGCGTGCTGTGTGGCATGTGGCAATGTCCTGTTGCAAACACATTTCAAGTTCTTCCATATTGAATAAAAAAAATTGTTAGCATCGGCCGGTAGAACCTACCATTCACAGTAACGTTGCGGTTCTCATCATATTAAGAAATACGGCCAGCCAATAATCCACACCAAACTGTGACTTTTGCTGAATGCATCGGTAGCTCTTGCAACGCTTCTTGATGCATCGAAAGATGAAACAAAAATTCAATTTTACCCTCCAAATGATCTTATGCCATTAAATAGTCTAATTTTATTTTTAAATCAATATAATATTCGTATAATTAAAAGCCTCAGCCCTACATATTCACCAAATCCAATCCATGAGTGTGTGCTTGCCTTTTTTAAACCATTGTATTCATCAAATCAAATTCGTTGCCAATTATTAAATTACCACACCCACTCGAACATCCCCAAAGGTTATAAAGAATGCACACGACATTGCTTCTTTGTATGAGCTTTTTATTCCAATTTTTGCAACGGTACATTTGCTAAAAACGCAGACGTCAGCGGAAAAGCAAAGTACGTAAAAACGACGGATTGGCCTCTTTCCTTTCCGTGCCTCGCGCACATATCGACAAGGCTCCAAAATTCTCCAAGGACACTTCAATTGTTTTCTCATTTTCGGCAACAAATTCAGTTACAAGCAGTCAAAAGAGAATTATACATATGAGTATACTCGGTGGCAATGTCGCAAATGTCAATGATATGCTGATTGTTCTTGCAACGCGCTACTGTCAACAGTCAACAGCAGAGAAGCGGCGGCATTTGCACAGCAATTAATTAACCGAAATAAAAGCGGAGCCTTACGGGAATAATCAAGCCGTTAGGTGCTTAAAAAGAGGTGCTCATGTTAAGGAGAGGGCTCCACACCTTGGTTCTTCAATAAACCATTTCGGATTTCATACATATGTATATTCTAGAATCTCGTATGATAGAATCTTATTAGAAGTTTCATTTAAAAGTAGAAGATATTATCTTTCGATTTTTTCAAATCACAAAAATTGTGTCTTTTACATTTAAGCCTTTTCTTCGCCGTCCAAGAAGCAATGAGTGAATGTGACTGGCGCCCACTTTTTCGTTATTTGCTTATGTTTAAAATGGCAAGCGATTTTTCTCTTATTTACTTACCACCTGTGGCTATTTGTGATTACCGACAACATGGCCATAAAGTACGCGTACATAAGTTTGCAACTAGGAACATATCTTCAAAGGCGGGAGTATGGCTTAGCGTCAATATGCAGCCGAGTGTGAGTGAGAAGAAAGCAGTGGCGTTAAGGTCCAAAGTTTTGAATATGGATTTTCATTCTAAATTTATTAAACAAAAATTTGAAAAGGAATTTAAGGGGCTATACCAGTGTGACATTTTAAAAAAATCGATTTTTTTAATTTTTTGCTTATTCGATAGTTAATACTTTCAAAAATATCCTAAGAAAGGGGTAAGGTGGTATCTTGAATAGTTTTTGAATGGCAGCGTTCTAAAGAGCGGCCGCTCGCATGCATCAGCCGCCATAGTCGAAACCTTAAACGCGTTTTTCTCGAAACGGCATATCTCAAAACTGCTGATATCATAACTCAAGGAGAAATTGACCGATTGACTGACTCAAATTTAAACTGAATGTTCTTGAATATATTTACTATACAATGACCTACGATCTTTTTGATTTGTTGAAAATTGTGGATTTAGAATTAAAAAACACCATATTTTTGCCAAAAAAAACGAAATTTTTTCAGAACTACGCCATTTTGTTAATTTTTGATATTAAAAAAAAATCTTTAAATATAGCGGAAAATATACGTTATTATGTACTGACCCTTTCAAACATTCTTTAAAAAAAAATCACGAAAGTCGCCTAATATTTCATGGATTACACTGGTATAGCCCTTAAATAATAATCGACCATTCTCCAGTTCTTAAAAAAAGCGTCCAAAATCGTCTATTTTCCGAATAGTTCTTAAGTAATTTTTATACTCTCGCAACAAATGTTGCTAAACTATAATAAGTTTTGTTCACATAACGGTTGTTTGTAACACCCAAAACTAAACGAGTTAGATATAGGGTTATATATACCAAAGTGATCAGGGTGAAGAGTGGAGTTCAAATCCGAATGTCTGTCTGTCCGTCCCTCCGTCCGTCTGTGCAAGCTGTAACTTGAGTAAAAATTAAGATATCTTGATGAAACTTGGCACACTTATATAGGAAGGTTGCTTTCGAAAATGAGCAAAATCGGACAACTGCCACGCCCACAAAATGGCGAAAACCGAAAGCACATAAAGTGCCATAACTAAGCCATAAATAAAGCTATGGAAATAAAATTTGGTATGAAAGATCGCACTATGAAGGGGCATATTTGGATGTAATATTTTTAGGGAAGTGGGCGTGGCCCCGCCCCCTACTAAGTTTTTTATACATATCTCGCAAACCAATAGAGCTATATAAACCAAACTTTCTGAAGTCGTTTTTTTTAGCCACTTCCTAATACAGTCCAAAAATGAAAGAAATCGGATCATAACGACGCCTACCTCCCATACAAAAGTTGGGTTGAAAATTACTAAAAGTGGGTTAACTCACTAACGAAAAACGTCAGAAACACTAAATTTCACATAAGAAATGGCAGATGAAAGCTGCACTGAGATTTTTTACAAAATGGAAAATGGGCGTGGCGTCGCCCACTTATCTCAAGAACTACTCGACCGATTTCAATGAAACTTGGTTTGTAATAGTTTCCTTATATCCCAATGATATGTTGTGAAAATAGGCCAAATCGCTTCACAACCACGCCTACTTCCTATATACCAGAACTTTGAAGACAATCTGAATCGTTTACTTTACAATATATAAAGTAAGCGCTAGTGAAGATATCGGTGCAGAACTTTGCACAAATACTATGTTAATAGTGTGGCAGCCCCATTCTAAAAATCGCCGAAATCGGACCAAAGGGTTTTAAGGCCCCATATATCGAACACGAGGACCTCGGTGCTTCTAACCTAATATTATGGTTTCCAACTTTCAATGGACTTTATATATATTGTATATGACGAATATGTGGGTCAAATTGTGTATTATATAATATTAATAAAGTTAAATAAATAAATTGCGAGAGTATAAAATGTTCGGTTACACCCGAACTTAGCCCTTCCTTACTTGTTTTATTTATTTTAGAAGAACAAAGTATTAATGATATTCATGGGAGCTTAGTACATGTTTCCAATACTGGAACTACCTTATGAATGTTAGAAATATTTCACATTGCTGGTGGAACATTTTTGTGATTTGAATGTTCAATTAAGATCTTTCCCGATACGTTTACCCAACTTTTCTAGGAACGGTTAAAATTTTAGTCTCTATATAGCTTGTATAGACAGTGATTAAAATATAGCAAGTTTTCGTTATTATGAAAGTAAGCATCAGGAATTTGAAGCCTCAAGTTGCATCTTAGAATTTTTTGGAAGCAGGTTATTAAAGCACCTTTATTTTGGGTAGATACATAGACTTAATACATATTTTTAGGTGATGATTTCTATGATGCTACTTTGAAGTTGAAGATAATTTTGTATACCTTGGAACCAGCATCAACCACACCAATAACGTCAGCCTTGAAATCAAACTCAAAATCAAAAGAATTACTCTTGCCAACAGGTGATACTATGGACTGAGTACGCAATTGAAAAGTAAAGTCCTCTTTTGACGAACAAAAACGAAACTCTATAAGTCCCTCATCATTCCCGCCTTGCTTTATGGTGCAGCAGTGTGAACGATGTCAACATCCGATGAGACGGCACTAGGACTTTTTGAGAGAAATGTTTTTCAGATGATTTACAGTCCCTTAAGCATTGGCTACGAGGAATACCGCAGACGATGGAATGATGAGCTGTGTGGAGGAATGGACGAAAGTGCTCCAGCTCTGAAAGTGTTCGATGCAGTACCCGCTGGTGGAAGCAAAGGAAGAGGAAACCACTCCGTTGTTTAAAGAATAAAATACAGATTTCTAGATATTCCAATAGTTATTGCACATCTACTTCGCTATTCGCTGAATTTCTTTCATATGAAACCCCTTTTTTATGGCATACCACTGTCTTATGTTGTAGAAATCACTTCCGTCTACGAAAGACACTGTACACAATACATAATATAACAAACATAACAACAATATAGAAGAAATACATTAAGGGCTAAGAATCAATATTGGATTGCACTCAACGAAATCAGTGTTCACCGGCGCCGCGCAACTTGTTTATGACACATGACCAGGGCGATGATACAACGAGGCCTATCAAATAAAACCAAATGGAAAACACCAGACTATAATGATGCCGATATTACCTGGTCTGTTTGAGTGTGTGTATTGTGCACATTGCGGGAAATTAGAGAAGGAGAAAAATAGCAAATTCGGTCGTTGCCTAATTCAGATTAAGCGTTTTACTGTAAACAATTTATTGGCATGAAATTTAATTGACTAGTCTGGCATAGAACAACAACAACAACAACAACTACTATAAGTGAAAAAGGTGAAGCAACTTGTAGGTGGTCAAAAGCAGGACCACAAATGCAGGGCTTCCTGATTGTAGGGTTCTATACAGCATTATCCAACAAGCAGCCGCCGCCACGAGTGCGTCCACAACTAGTGCACTTAGTGAGCGTACGAGAATATTCTGCGCACAAGTGAGCGGAGTGTGCCGACCGATCACGACTTTATTAACTGACAATTGCTCATCTCCGCAGCCGAGTGGCGAGCGCGGAACGGTGTGGCGGTGAATGGTGGGTGTGCTGCTGCATGCGGGAGGATTATTGACGTAGCAGAGAGTGTGCCAATAAAATGCATACAAACATACGAATATATGGCTGTTCTATTTCTCCTTTTGCTTTGCAGCTTCTACTCAATGGCTTTTGTGTTTTTGTTGCAGCTTCGGTCAGCAGATCCTTTGAGGAAGCTCTTCGGTATCTGCGCCCGCTTTGACAGTGACGAGTGACTTCTATTAACGAAATTTTAATAGAATTTTATGTGTTTTCGTTTGCCAGCAAATGCCGCCGTTTGATCTCTACCGATTTTTGGTAGTCGCAAAGCGGTTAAAGCGTGCTCAACTGGAACTGTAATTATTTTCCAATTCTCTTGTACTTTAAATGTTCTTATTTCTCATTATATTTATTTTCTCCCCTTTTTCCTCACTGATAATGCAGCCTACATGCATGTGGCAAATTAATGTTGCAACATGTGTTCGGCTTGTTGCACTTACAACTAATGTATGGTGCAGCATGTGCTTGTAGTTGCAATCCCACTCATGAACTTGTCGCCAGCGCTCGATAATGGAAAGATATCTCTGTGACGCTACGCTATTTAGGCGTTGCTCTAGTTGAGTGCAGCAGTTGTTGTTTGTTGCAAGTGTGTAGGCATGCATGTCGATGCGTACCTCCTGTAGTTTTCGATAATCGTTGCAAATGTCAGGTCATGTTCAATTCATATTCACTTCTATAAGGCGCCAGGCGGCTCTTATTTGGTCGTTTGTTGTTGTTGTAAGATTATTGCAACATGTTCTTATAACCTACGTACATGCATTGCAATTGCTTTGATTTGGTGGGGCTCCTTCGTTAATGAGTAGGCATCAATAACTCGCCTAAAGGCACTGTTGTATTTAATTCACCTATTCGGTATTTCGCCCCACTGATGGATGAGTGACATGGTGCACATTTGTTGCGATCTGTTAAATTTTCTCTTACTCAATAATATAAAGAGGGTAAGTACTTCTTATCCTCACGGAGTTTCGGTATAAACATCCGATCCATATCAATCACTTTCGGACTTGCAAATCGGTATATATACTAATAAAGCAGAATAGAAACGGCCGAGTTCGGAATCGACAAAAAAGAGCAATAAGAGATCAAAGATATTACGATATGGCTAACTAAAATTTCCAATCACAATAGAAATAATATTTCTAAGATGTTGCACGTACTAAGCTTTCATCAACCTCTTTTGGTCCACATATTCACTGAAGGTATATATTATAAATAAAATAAATGTAATTAAACATAATTTTCGTACTTCTAGGTGTGGCTAGTAGGGCACGCTTAAATATTTGTTGATTCTTAAGTAAAGTGAGAAATTGTGGGGGATGGTGTAACGAGTAAAGATAGTAGTCGAAAGGACAAATCAGAGATTTACATTAAATCGAGTTAGATTTTCCCTAACTTATGCAAGATTTCATCGAGAATTTTGATGTCCTAGTGCATCAACACTGTAGTTCGTCGACTAGACGTGGTACGTCAGAGATATTTCCTCTGGATGGGTCTTTCTTCGACATTTATGTATTAGGGGCCATCCATAAATTACGTCACACCTTGAAGGGGGGGAGGGTATCATTCAGAAGTGACATTGTGTGACAAGGGGCAGGGAGGGGTCAAAAGCTTTGTGACATCACATTTCAAAATTTAGGGCAATATCGTTTCCCGCTCTGCTGCGCTCCTGGGTGCTAGAGGACTGGCTGCTCTGTACCACGCCGATCACGCAGCAGCATAATTAAGTATCTATTATTTCTTGACTAGTCATTCGTTGTCTCTGTACTTTAATATTTAACTAAATGTTGATTTTATTAAAGATTATTCAATAAATATAAGAATAAATAGAATAACCTGTTTTTTTTTTTAATTTATGATAAATCCATAAAATTGGAAAATGGGTCACTTCACGTCAGTGGGGGGGTGAGTTCAAAATGTGACCACTTGTGACAAGAAGGGGGGAGGGGTTAAAAAGTCCTTAAATTCGTGTGACGTAATTTATGGATGGCCCCTTATACTTGTATACAGATTAAGTTCTTGCCAGTGTTTTCAAAATGAGTTTTCAAGTCGTGCATATCGCGATTATTTCAAAGAAGTCAGTATTTGGATATATGGCATTCAACTGAGGGGTACGATCTGTGCAACCAACATTGATATAATGCAGAGGTTCCAATCTAAAGTGCTTAGAACTATCACGGTTTCAACATGGTACCTGCGTTATGAAAACATCCACAAAGATCTTGCTATCCCTATGGTAAGGAAAGAGGTAGATGACAGCAGAAAGACATATACATATATCTAAACTCCGTGAACATTCAAACCCATTGGCTAATGCCTCGGTACATTCCTACATTCAAACACGCTTAAATATAAGATATCTACCAGCCGACTAGAAAGAAACGGTCTATCAAAACAGCTCATTTGCTTGGACTTGTCCATAGATTTAAGATTTACGAGCAGATCCATTTTTTCTCTTCCTTCGTCTGTACCAATAATTACTTTACTGAATTATTCGTGATTTAATCTTTCTTTTTAGTCAAATAACGATTTAAGAATTGGGCTATCCTTAAATATTAATGTTAGGTTTATACTAGGCATAGTGCCCACCATTCTGAGTGAGAATTCAATAGAAGATGAGGGCCAGCGAGAAGATGTCGTTGACACTTCTTCTTTCGGACAAGATTGCTAAGAAACCGAACTTCAAGAGAAACTTCAGAGTTGCTTTAGTCAGCAAAAATAACTCGAATCGCTCTAGTTGAAATGAGCATCTCAAAGGAAGCACTTTGAAGTGGTATACTGTGGAAATGTTGCTGGGATAAAGGAACTCAGAACCAATCTATAAGTAAACTTTTTAAACCGAGGTCATCACCGGGAATTAATTGATCATTGACAAGTAGGGATTTAGGTAATTTCGTAGCATGAATTCATATCGTCAATGTTAGTTGGGGGTGTCGTATAACGTGACAGAATATCAATCAGCAAGCGGGTATTTCCTAGAACACAATGGTATAGAGGGATAGATGACAGATTACCAGGTGAGTCGAAAAAACTCACCTAATCAGTATTTTCAGTTAGGATCCAATATGAAAGTTCAATAGTATGTCAAATACCCCAGAAAAGGTAGCAAAATCGTCGAAATGACGGACTCACAAAAGGGGCTTTCTTAATGCATTGGGTCCAAGATAAGATGATATGACTTCTGGTAGAGCACTGTAGATCGCAGACTTAAGACTATAACTTTAAAACTTCATTAAATTAAGTTCTTGCCATGCTCAAAGTCTTTCTACTCTTTTAAAGCATTTAAAAAGTCATACTCATATCTCACAATAAAAATTCTTATCCCTCTCACCAATACTTCTGCCACAATAAAATTAACTGCATAAAACACATGTGTCGAATGAAAACAACAAAAATCGAAATGTACATTTCACACATCATAGCACACATAACGAGCTGCCGCAAAAACACGCATATCCTTTTTCGCAAATTAAGCGGCTGCCGCTGCCGAAAGAAAAGCATATCAAATATGCATGTGGTGGAAAAAAGCGCGCACTTGGCGATGCAGAAATCACCTGCCAAATCGTGAAAACCGCGAAAAACACGCCGGCACCGCCGCTGATGACGTCGTTTAAAATTAACACTTCAGCAAACATACTAAATTATGCCAGGATACCTACTCGCGGCGGCTAAAGCATCCTTATTACGCGCTGTTGCCACACAGCCACGCCACAGCGGTGCATGTGTGTGGCATTGTGCGGCGTGGCGTGTGCGCTTAATGAGTTGCTAAAAAAACAGCAAAGCCGCACTGCAGAAATCATAAAAAAATTAACATGAAAATTATGCTGCAACGGCGGCAGGAGCACGCAAGCGCCGCGTAAAAAGGATATGCTTGTTGCGAGTGTGTGGCATCTGCTAGCAACACAGCACAGACGGGTGTTGAATGTGGCATGTGTGGCAACATGTGTGAATGTATTAATGTAGATTTCTGTTAAGGTTGGGGGCGGCCTCATCTACTCACTACGTGCTACTCCCTCTCTCTTCGTGCGAATTATTCGCAGCAATCCTTGTGAATTATGCACAATTTTGCCTTTATGATAAATGGGCTGGCAGTTACATGTGTTTTCGAAAGCGCACCAGTTTTTTCGTACGGGTTTCAATGTAAAATAAGCTGTCTCCATAAAGACACTCGCACTTGATATTTTTTGGCTAGTCGCGTGTCGTCTGCGTAATTGTATTGTTTTTCTGCTGCTCTATTTTTTCCAACGCAAGTCATACATCATTCAAGCTCTGCCATACTTTCTTATAATGAGAACACTTCTGTTTCACATGTATTTATCTTAGAGCTCAACTTAATCCTGTATAAGTCTAAAAACATATTCGCCTTTAGTCTTTTTCTAACAGAACCACTTTTATTGCCCGCATAACGTCTGAATAAGATGATGATTAAGGCACTATATGACATCGTTGTTGGCATTTTTGCTGGATCCTAGACAGACGAAGACTTTCCTAATCTCCAACTTTTAACCGTCAACAGCTAAATGGTATCCCAATCGTTTAGATCCCTTGTTTCATGACACGACTTCGTCTTCTTCTCGTTTACCACCAGACCCATCCGCTTCGCTCCTTTTTCTAAACTTGAAAATGCTGAACACTGCGATATAGTCGACATAGACTAATAACAGGTTAGGCTTGAAAAAGATATTTGCATTACGGTTATGGTCTGCGGAGCGAATTATCTTCTCAAGCATTAGATTAAGTAAATCGGTCTGTAAGGGGTGACCTTGTCTCAAACCTCGTTCGGCTTTGTAGGTCCTCTCTTTTCTGACGGAGCTGAAGGTAGCGCTCAACGTCATTTTACATTACCGTATATGTTTTGTATGAATTCAAAATTCAGACATTGCGGTGTAGAGGGGACCCCTTTTTGTGCAATTGAAACCGACTTTGAATTCGACAAGGAAGATGATTCGATAGCCTGTACTTGAGTATTTTCCCTGAATATATTGGTTGTTTAATTTTCTAGATCGGAAGCCACACTGATAAGTTCCTTTCAGAAGATATTCAGAAGGCAAACAAACTTCTAAGTTTGATTCTAGTCGGCTAATGTCAATTCGTTGCATTCGCCGAAGCTGAGCTTTCCAAATTGTTTCAACCTTAGTTTGAAAGCTTAGCTGGAATTTGGAGAAGGAAATGTTTAGATGATTCCATCTGGCCTTACTCCAAACAGGTTTGGCAACTTGCATCTGCCAGGATCCCTAGTAACGCGTGCGTACCTATCGGAAAATGTCCAGTAAGCTTACCAATCATCGCGCCGAGATGGATCTTGCTGAGAGAAAGCAGTTCCACGTTCTACTGCGGGACAGGACATCGCAACTGAACAGGTGCTGGTTGGTGGCTAGCGCTTGACGAGCTCTTGCGCAAATGGACGATGGACTGCCAACCCGCTCCCATGCCGACGTCAATATTGCTGGGGTAACCTCTTTTGAAAGTTTCGATTTGAATGCCACTCTGCTGTCGGAGTGAATACCTACCTCTCTAAAGGAGGCCATACTACGGAGCAGTGTGACCACTGCTACCTTGATACCAGCCATCTCTTGTACTTGTTTCTATAAAAGATGATCGGACGAAGTAATTATGCTTGATTCGATTTGAAGAACTGAGAAGCTCAAAAATGGATAACAATACGCATAAGAGCGCAAAGTTCGAACGCAAACCGTTAATAGGTACTTTTGTGGACACTGGATCTAATACGCCACCGTATTCTGGATTAAGCCTTACTACTTCTTCTTCACTCCTTCAACTTCATTCATAATAAATAAACTCTCTGCGAATACCAATATAATTTAGTTATTTTACATTATTAAATGAGTTAGCGATTGCAGATACTCACCAGAGCATTCGAATGCTTGCATTTACTGCCTCAAAAGCTCAGCTGCAGAATCGTACGGCAAACAAAGTTACCAAACCAATTGAGACAGTTCCGTCAGTTGGTTGGTGAGTCAGCGAAGTTCCACTCATTGGTAAAATAATTTAAAATCTCCTAGGAGATAATTTCCTTCGCATTACATACGCTCACAACAAAGCTACGCGCGAGAAGTTGGCTGTGTGTTGCTGGCCCGCTTACTAGCCTCCCTGCAAGTGCTACTCGTCAACGTCAATGCTCCAGCGACCATCAACTCACCGCCGAGCGCCGCGGTAAGCTTGATGAAGTTCGCTCGACTTGTAGGGATTCATTGATGACGCTAAAGTATTAAAAGTTTTTATCCTGCCGCTCATCATGCGAGCACAACTGACGCAATTGCAATGTTTCGGTTTTCTAGCTATTGTTGCTCTTGTTGTTGTTGTCTAGAGGATGACGATTATATGCGAAAATCGAATTTAAATTAAGTATTTCTCATTTCCAGTGCAGCGAATTGATGGAAATGAATTTGCTACTATTCAAGTTTCCTATTCCTCCGCCCACGTTGCCACTTTGTTTCAGGAAGCAGGCCACAGAAAGAGAAGAAAAAACTGTAAAAGTATATTAACATGAAATCGAAATGAATTTACAAATTCCTTGGAGATGCGTGTCGTCGACGAAGCAATAATATTGGCGGCGGTAAGGGTGCAGGGTAGCGCATGTCCTGCCGCAGTCACTGATTTGCAAAATTTTTATTTTTTTTCCTACACTCCTCTCCCACCCGCACATTGACTCAACAGATAATTCGCTTTTAATGGCAATTCATTAGGCGACTGTTGAGAGAAAAATTTAGCGTGTGTGGGTTGCCGTGAGCCCTCGTTGGGCTTACGTAAGTAATGAACACCCAACTCAACCGTACGCCATCGACATGTTCGACAGCTTCCTTCCGCAATTCATGCAATTCGCACACAATCCTCAATTTAATTTAATTTCGAGGCATCTACTCATCAACGCATCCAGCCTGTTCGGGCGTGAAGAAGTTTTTCTTAATTTCTGCCTTCAACAGCCTCTCATTCCACACAGGTGAGCCAGGCCACACACATTCGTTTCACAGCGCCGTTTTCATTTTCCACACATTGCATTCGTTTTCTGTTTTCCGTTAAGTCATGCAATGACAACACTTGATTGCCACACAGACTACATATGATGGGGAGTGTGAGTGATGGGGGCCTTCAGATGAGTTACATAGTTAAGCGTTCGTTTTGGTAATGGGTAGACGGTGTATTGCATTGCCGATTTGCGTTGTCAGTGAAAATCAGATTTAATTATATTTTTACACGCAGACTACGGTCTATAGTACTAAAGGCTACTGAGCTCCATGTGAGACTGCGTCACATTTTAGGTGAACCATCAGTGATAAAACCAGAAAATATTTTGTCTTTTGATACTTTGTTTATACCACCATCTAATACTCATAACTATTGCAAACTTAAGTCGTGGTATTCACTATATATATAGTTTTTATCCGTTTTGTTGGTCCGGTATACTCATAGCCGAAGCTTCTTATAGCAGCAAAGATTTTAAGCATAAGTAGAAGATTGATTCTCGGAAAATAATGGTGGGAGTTATGGAGTGACTAGAGTTGATTAACTCTGGCTCAAAAGATTTCATTATATGGGACGTAGATGTATTTATGGACCCATATCCACGTTTTGGAAAGCTTTTATTTATTGTTAACTAATTTTCCATACTTGTTTCAACGACATTTGAGGAGCTATAGACGTTAGGAGGAGAGAAAAGATCTGCTGGTACTGATATACCACGACTATTGTAGCAGAACTAAATTATTTCGTCCCAAGTATACGGAAAGGCAATTCAGATGAGAACTCGGACATATAATACATAGATACAAGATGGGATGATTGGTTAGGTTAGGTTTAGTGGCTGTTCCCCACCATTTACACTATTGAGGACAAAGCGTCTAAATCTTACCACAAATTTCAAGAGGTTTTTATACTCTCGCAACAAAAGTTGCTAAGAGAGTATTATAGTTTTGTTCACATAACGGTTGTTTGTAAGTCATAAAACTAAACGAGTTAGATATAGGGTTATATATATATATATCAAAATGTCAGGGTGACGAGACGAGTCAAAATCTGAATGTCTGTCTGTCCGTCCGTCCGTCCGTGCAACGGATAACTTGAGTAAAAATTGAGATATCTTGATGAAACATGGAACACATGTTCCTTGGGACCGTGAGAGGGTTGATTTCCAAAAGAGGCAAAATCGGACCACTGCCACGCCCACAAAATGGTGAAAACCGAAAACACATAAAGTGTCATAACTAAGTTATAAAAGTAAAATTTGGAACAAAGGATCGCACTAGGAAGGGGCATATTTGGACGCAATTTTTTTGGGGAAGTAGGTGTGGCCCCGCCCCCAAATCGGTTATTTGTATATATCTCGTAAACCAATAAAGCTATATAAACCAAACTCTGCAGTCGTTTCTCTTACGTACCCCACCACACACCATTAAAATAGTTGAAATCGGATAATAACCACACCCACCTCCCATACAAAGGTTAGATTGAAAATTACTAAAAGTGGGTTATCTCACTAACGAAAAACGTTAGAAATACTAAATTTTACAGAAGAAATTGCAGAAGGGAGCTGTACTCAGATTTTTTTACAAAATGGAAAATGGGCGTGGCATCGCCCACTTATGGGTAAAAAACCATATCATAGGAACTACTGGACCGGTTCGAATGAAATATATTTTCTTGGCACCCTGATAACACGTGTAGAAAATGGATGAAATCGGTTCACAACCACGACAACTTCCCATGTAACTCAATTTTGAACTCCATCTTATTCCTTCACTTTATAATATATACATAAGGAACCAATGAAGATAGCGAAATAAAACTTTACACAAATATTGTATATGATCTGTGGCATCACTTGTGAAAAAATTGTCGAAATCGGACTATAACTTTTCAATGCCCCGAATATCGAATATTAAGAATTCAGTGCCCCATGGTAATTTTTCACCGAAAATTTCGGTAAATCTCTCAGGTATCTTAATTTAATTTAGAGGAAATATTTTTCTTCTAATAGTGTAACTTCCCCTACCTCTCATATACCTAATTATAGGATTTTCAAATTGGGTCAAATTGTGTGTTATATTAATAAAAATATATCAATAAATTGCGAGAGTATAAAATGTTCGGTTGCACCCGAACTTAGACTTTCCTTACTTGTTTACTTCTATAACCGCTAGGACATGTTGTTCGAATGGATGAAAACACTCCTGCTCTGAAAGTGTTTGATGCAGTAAACGATGAAGGAAGTCGCGAAAGAGGACCAAATGGAAAGTGATCTGGCTTCAATTGGTGTTTCCAGTTGGCGCCAGAAAGCAAGAAGAAGAAATGAATGGCGCGCTCTGGTGGATTCGTCTATAATCGCGTAAGCGGTTCCTAGTTCAAATATATATATATCCGCTAATTCGCAAGGATGTCCAAAAAAGTGAGATCCAAGAAAATTCTGCCTAGATCTCGCAAATTTAAGGCATTCCAAAAGGAAATGTTGGGAAGATTCTACCTCTTCCTTCTCCACACAGATTCTGCAGCTGGCATACGGTAAAATCAATCTAATGGCAATGGCCAGTTAGAACTCCTAAGATGGAGAGATAGGTTCTATGAATTATAGTACGGAGTACATCAAAGCAAATATAAGTGACAATGCTGATTATATTTATAGGAAAGACTTGGATTGATAAGTGTTTGACTTTTGGCAGAAACACGGCTGGGATGACATTTTAAAAAATATTAGGGCGGGTATAAAATATTAGACTTAAGCTGAAAAGTTCATGCCATTTGAAAGAGTAGTTGCCTTGGAAGGCGATACACTGATTGGACAGCCTTCTTCCAACCATTATTATTTTGACGGTACAATTAGTCTTTTGCTTCAACTTAGGTATCAGGCTTGGGTGAATTTTTGCCAGCGATCGTTTTCTTGAGGTTTCGTAGAGGTTAGAACCGGAAAATTCGATAGAATTGGAAGAAATTCTACGATATTACCATCGTTTTCGTCGATTTTCGTCTTCGGAACTCATATGTCTTTTACGAAATTTAGTCGACCACTAATGAATGATCGCTTCGTCCGACTTAGAATGGTATTTTTGGATATGAGAGAGTTGCTTTATATCATAAATTGTAATAACATTAACACAAAACATTTTTCTTAACTACTTTTAGAACTATCAGGATTTGCTTCAATCGAAATGATATATTTCAGGAACGAATTAAAATGTAAAAAGCGTCTTTTGAAGGCTGGGGTTAAATAGTAAGATAAAACTTGAATTCTTGTGGCGCTCTACCTTAGAACCAATACGATGTTCAGCCATTTCTAAAAGCGTTTGGCCACCGTTCATAATCAAATATTTATTTTCTTAATTGAAATAACTCTCATATAGCGATTAAGTTTGTGAATGCCAATGAAATTTTAATAATCTCAAAGTGACATATTTTTGAAAACTACCAGCATAAATTCCAACATATAACTCTGCACCTTCCTACCTCCTTTAACATACACAAATAATAAATTTATCTAGTTTAAATTATTTTTCATTGAAAAGGAAAATTCTTGCTGTGAGCACAAAACCACAAGATTTCCTTTTGCTCGGGAGCGAGCACAAAATCAAGCCACTGGCCAGCCATCAAACCAACGAGCAACCAAGCAAAGCAACTACGAACCACTCAGCAAAGCGTAGAAGTTAAGATTTTATTTTAAAACAAAACTAATTCCGAAGAAAATAATTTCCTATATTTGATTTACAGTCTAACGGCTAAGATGAAGAAATCCAAGAATGGATTTGAAATGACTGGCGGAAGGGATAAAAGGATATACGAGCAGTAGTGAGAAAATAAACCAAAAGACACTGCGAGGCTGAGCTAAGAAATGCCAAGCAAGTTGGCCGTGGCGGCAAGGGAATTCTTGATAGAGCAATATAATATTAATAATACGAAAGAAAATTTGCAGAATTTTTGTTTACAAGCAGTAAAGAGGAGCATAATTGTGCAAAATTAACGAGTGGTTCGAGTGGAGTGCATAAACCGCAAGTTGCGATGCAGAAATAAATGAGTACATAACGGAACGAAAGGACACTCGTGCCAAGTAAGAAACAAACAACGAAGTGAGCAGTCACTTGGAGGAGTTGGGACCGAGCGAGTGGATTTGTGCACACATAAATATTTTACGTAAATGAGCGGTCTTACCGAGCTCAATCGCATAGGAAACGGGCCAAGCATAAAGCGGTCAACGAGCACAACCATTGACCAACAATACAACAATCGGCCAGGAAGCAAACAGCTGGGGCAAAGCATTCATTTAATTCGTAATGTCCTAGCGATGGCATAATAACGAGGAATCTAAAATAAATGCAAAACAAAAGGGAACAAAAATTTATTTATTATGAAAATGCTAAGCAAATTAAAAGTTGAAATGAAAGGAATGAGGAAATCTTTCGCATTGAATTGTGCATTTTGCTTTGCTGGTTAATGGTATGCGAATGATATTGAGTTTAGGTTAGGTTATGTTCAGAACTGTGATTATTTTCTGAAAGCAGTTTACTATGTATAAGTATACAGATCATGTGAAAAAAGTGGACCACAACTCATAGTCGGAATTTTGCCAGAAATTCTAAAAATTTCGTATCTTTTTAACAAAAGAGACATTTGAATTGAAAGCTTATAAAGAACAAACGGAAACTGTTGTGAAAATACCAAAAACATTCACACATTGTCTCTGGATGATTATAACAAGAACAGAGAATATATAGAAGCTTAAGGTTAAGTTGAACATCATGTCATAGATCAATGAAAACGATACATAAATTTCATAAAAAGGTATTCAGTGGCATTCAATGTGTTTTTCGGATTCGGCTTCCCAACAGATTTCTCTTGAATTAAGACCTCAAAAAAATTGTCATTCCTTTGAGAAAAACTTTTTTCTCGCTTTGAGTTTGGCATAAACTAACTCTTTATATTTCTACACACTTAATTTTTTTGAAAATATTATTTTCTAAAAACCGGTTTATTGAAGTCAGAATACTTTCTATAATACGTTTTAAAAGGTATTATTTTTCATAATATTGTTTTTTATAATCTGAGTTAAAATTATTTACTATTGGCAACTCTTTTACAAAACATATCTAAATTGTACAGCTCTCGAATACTCTGGAGGGCTTTCCTAAAGTCAAATGCATAACTGACAATATTTTACTCCTTACAAGATTTTCAATAGGTGGCAGATCAGCCACAAAACCATTGATGAATTCTCAAATAATCTAGAGGGACTTCACCTCTATTCCAAAATATAAATATGTATATCTTCAGAATACTTTCCATTTCATGTATAAATTAACCAAGGACCGTGTTTGGAAACATATCCCAAGAAGTGACTGAGTTGAAATAAATTCTTAATTGCTATCCTTTTGAAGATTAAGATTTTATATTTTTTTCCGGACAATGAGCAGCATATCTAGAACATATCACCGAATTAAAAAAAAGTAATACAAATTATACAGTTCTTCGAAGATTTTACGAAGAAGAAATATATCTCACTTAACTTCCTAAACAGAATTACAAAAGTGGAAAACCTATTTGTTCAGTTTTAAAGAAGCTGGTCAAATCCTTAATACTGGCGATCCGACTAACTCTCTAATTGTCTAGGTGCTGAATCTATACGGATGTTTCTGATGTGAGTATAATTAAAATAATATACCTAAAAGATTAGGACAAGCATTTTGTATAGACCATTCAATAGCGATTGCATTTTGAACATCAAAAGCAATTGTCTTACTCTTACGATTAAAAATAGTGCTATTTTTAATAACCTTATCCCTATTGTTAAACATTGGATTGATGTGGTTTTTTGTTTTATGTCGGGCTTATAAATAATCGGTTAAATCTTTTAAGCTTGTCTTGGAACAAACCTAAAAGCAAATTTGGAGCTTTACAAAATGCTGTGAGCCCTACATAGTGTATGTTTTAAATGATCATGTTTAAAGTCTATAGTCATATTGAGGTATATTTAAAGTTAAAAGACTAAGTTAGGTTAGATTGTAAGGCTGTTTCCCAAAGTGAAACACATGTAGACTTTAAAATATAGTCCTTTGTGAAGTCTGGATCCCCCTAGAATAACAATTAGGAGTCGACAAAGCGCCCTGAACCTACTACAATTCTGCAGAAATTTTTAACTGCTATATTCGCTTTTTCGCGAGCCTGCAAGAGAAAGTGAGATCCAAGAAATCTCTAATCTCTGAATCCCGATGGGACATTGGCCAGTAAGAACCCAAACGACTAAGGAGAGGTAATGTTTACTGAGGGCGAAAAGTTTGGTAGATCTACCGCGGTTTACCTTAGGCATGTTTTGGTAACTAACCAGCGCCTACTCAGCTCAGCCGAGGCCCATTTGTCCATCAGCAAACCGAAATAGGACAACGGTGCTCCTTCTAATACTGAGTAGATCGTTCCTGACCTTGCAGGCTCATCCGCCTTACAATTCCTCGCAGTGGCCAGGAACTTCATAAAACCAAAATATAAGATATAATTTAAGGAACGTCGCTAATCATCTAGTTGGCTCTCAGCAACTGCAATTATATATACACTTAGTGAGTCTAAGACAGTTTGTATATGGAAATCCATTATATAAAAACACCGTTTTGCTTTGAACAGGTCTATATTTTTAACTGTCGGTGAACCGGCCACTCGATTGGTATAATAATATACAGCGATTTTAAAGTAAAGTGGTAGTTTAATAAAATTGTCTAGTTTAATTTTTATTCCGACGACTTTGACAAGCTTTCTATGTTGTTACTCCATACATTTTCAAGCTGGCTGCTAACTTTAGACAAATATATATGTTACGCTACTCAGAGCTGAACTTTAAGGCGGAAGAGAGTTTGAAATATATTTTTTTAATTTCGTACGCATTGTTTTATCTCAACAGAAGCAATGCATATTCCACGTTGTTCCACCAACTCATCCTGCTCAAAATGCGCTAAAGGTGAAGCGGAAGCCTTGCAACAATCGGCATAAGGATACACCGAAAGAATTGAAGAAATAAAAAGAAAAAAATCATTACATTTGCTTGAGTGCACCTTTTTAAGTAGCAGGCAACAACAAATACAAGAACTTTCAGAACGTCAGTGCAAGAGCAACGGACCGACCAACCGCTTTGATGATGGGAGAAAATAGAATCAGCAGTATATGATATATACATTCCTACATATGTATGTCTCTTTTTACTATTTGCACAGTTATTTTCAATTTTCGTCTGTGGCAAAAATATTTCAACAGATTAATATATATGCATGTAGGCGCTCAGTGACTCGGCGCTGGCGGCAAGTGAGATTTACAAAGTGAAAATTAGCCTACCTTCCAGACATAGCCGAAGGAATACTAAGCCTATGCAGGCACAAGGATGATGTAGGGAGCTTACATTTATAAGTAACGGTTTGAGGTTATCCAAAAATTCTGCCGTCTAAGGTAAATGCCTCAGCCGACTGCCGACTCAAGTATTTGTTTTGAGCTTTCACCGTTTGGTGTGGCGGGATATGCTAAAGACTCGACTAAGTCAGTGAGTAGAGACGTGTAGACGTCTGCAGCAGCCCGGCATTCCTGTAGTTATGTCTTGGATGTGTGTTTGCACACACTTCAGTTGCTGGCGGTGTCTTGCAATCGTAAGCGGTCACATCCTTGCGCAGTGGCAACAGCATCTTGCTTGCGCCGTTGATGAAGCGGTTTGTCTGCGAAGGCGATTTAGCAAATTAAAAGGTTTTTAATGCATGGTGAGCCGGTTTCATTGCTTTTTGTGTGTTTATTTCATAATTTTCACTGTTTTTTAGTTTCGTCTACAGTCGCTTTACTCTTCCCCCTCATCCAGGCGTTGTCTGCAAGGTGGTGTTGCATGAAGCTACATTTATTCGCGCTGAGGTGGTAGAATCTCGCAGCCGTGTTGCAGTTGAAGGTGAAAAATTTATGAGCTACAGGATATGAAAAATATATTAATTGTGCGATAAATTGAGAAATATTTGCCATACCGTTATTTTGTGGAATGCATGTTTACTTGACTCATTCGGTTCATGGCAAGTTGTGGGAATGTTGTTGTAGCATTTCGTAGACATGTAAAGTGAATTGGTCTGGATTGTTTTTAATGGATTTCACTGGAGTTGATAAAGTGTTAAGCAAATATTTAATTGCAGGAAAATGTAAAAAATTAATTAAAGTTATTCTCTTTATTTCTTTGCAAATATTAATATACTTGAAGATATGAAGACTGCTTCAACAAGTTTATGTAAAAGTAAGTATTAAATTTTAATAGATAATCAAATGCGCTCCAGTCCAAAAATTTCTTGACGAACTTGGTTTAGAAAAAGCTTTATAATTTGTCCCGAAGGTCTCAAAATACAATCCTCCCGGGACCTACATATAAATTTCTGCAAAAATCTCCCGCAGAACCCTCACCAAGCGTGCCGACTGGTAATAGATGCAGTGGCATGGCGGGGCTTCAAGCTATGGTATGACACTATCGTTGCGTGTTCGTTGCTGCTCAATAACATAGTATTCTAAGATGGAATCATAACATGGTAGAGGGTAAAGTCTGGATCAAGGTGTCACGCGACCTGTGCCGCTGATCAACCTGGCTGGGGGCTCTTACATAGGCCAGTCTCGAACGGGGCTGACGGATACCTGGCGCCCACCGTAATAAGATAGCCTTACTTTGCTATGCGCAAGTGGACCTGCTTTTCCCCACACTAGTGGGTCCAATATATGAATTGGAATAATATAAAAACAAAAACACCCCAGTAGTCCGGCCCCCCTTCAAAAAAGCCGGAAGGAAACAGTTGCTCCGTGAAGAGGACATCGTTTATAACAAGCTCTAGAACGGAGAACTCAAAGACAGAAACTAAGCTTGGTCTAGAGGCAAAAGCTACCACTAGTACTTGAGGTGCAGCTAAACCTACCTCCAAGGAGCCGACCAACCAAGCCTACTAAGGACGATGATCAGAAAAAAGCTAAGTATGCGGAGAAGCGTCGTGCCAAGGAGGAGCTCACAAATCAGTTCCAGGAGTCAATCGACTGTGCCAAGGCAATGTTAACAATTTTTTAACTTGAACCATCAGAAGCAGTCGTAAAATGACAAAGGTCTGTTGGAGAGGCTAAGCCGTCAGCTAAAAAGCCGACCACAAAAGGCGAGGTACCGAAAAAGTAGAACCCAATGGAAGTGGGTGTAAGCCGCATTGACAAACGTGGCGCTGGAAGTGCCTTTAAGCAATCCAGGTTCGCCACTGTCATATATACAGATGCTGGCTGGTATCAGTGCCCGATTAAAATAATTGTCTGCGACGCCGAAGGATCGGTACATTGAGTCAAATCTGTCAGGTTGTTTTGCATAAAATCTTTGCTTGGAGGAAACACCATTCTTGATACGAAGATTGTTGAAATGATGGAATGAGAATGGGATTATTCCAAGGCTAGTAAACGATTTATAATTGATTTTACAGAATGCAGTCGAATTCAGAAATAACTCCTATGAATACATATTTAAATGAATGAGGTTATGTCTCACATTTAAATACTTTTATACAAATCCTATGTTTTGAATTATTTAATTATTTTTAATTTGAATGCACATGCAAATTCCTTAGACCTTACACATAATTTTGCAGAATGAATCCATAAATCTAAATACATTCATTACACCACTTGTCACTCATTTACATGGAAAATGCCTTTAATGGCATAATTTAAACTGTAATTCATACCAGAAATCCCCCATATGACTGCACTTAAAGCCACTCTTAACCAATAATTCATGAAACTTGTTGTAGAAAATTACAGTCATAATTGTTAAGTGTCACGTGTCAGCCGCTTTACATTTAGAGAGAAAGTACCCACACCACCCGAACGCATTGTCATCGATGAGGGTGCGGGCGATTGGTGAAATTTTGCATATCACACACCGGCAATCATACGCCGATTTACGCGTTGCCGGTCGCCGAGTGAAAGTCGTGGCAAGCGTTAAAGGAAATTTCGCCTGTGCAAATTTAATTTTGCCACTTTCCGCCAATGTCGTTGATTGTTGCCAGGAATTGCCTGCGAGCGCAAGAGCCAGCGGCGTGGCGGTTAAGTGCGTGAGCCGAGCCGCAGCGCAAATTCGGTTAGAATTGGCTTGGCGTCACATTGACTAACTGACTGTCTGCCGGTGGAGAGTGGGAGGGTTGTGTTGTTTGCGATTTTTTTTTCTCCGTTTGCTCGTCTGATTGTCTGTGCGCTTTTCGTCCTTCTGCTTGCGTCACACCCGCGCAGTCGTTCTGTCGCTGATTGTATTTGGGTTTTAGGTTATTAGGTTAGGTTGCTGCGAAATTTCACCGTACGCAACTGAAGTTGGTGCGTGCAAGAAGGCAAAAAAAATTGCAACCGTAAATTTGCGGGTGTGTTGCTTGTTGTTGTTTGTTTTTGTCATTGCTTTCTCCTTGAATGAGGTTGTTGTTCCGTGTATTTGCCATTGTTGTTGGCGTCGGCAGTCAAACGCGTGCTTTAAATAAATTTAAATAAAATTTCCACTCTCTGACACACATTCAGCACCGTGTAGGCGGTTCACATGTATATCTTTAATTGTATTTGTATGTGTGGGTGTGTGTGTGTGTCATTTGGCATTTGACAGCTGACAATACTTGTGGTGTGTTTATAAATGTCAACGCATGTTTCGCATTGAACACCTTGAAGTGTTTGCGCGGTTTTTCGCAAATCATCTTTGCCAAAGCTTAAGGGTGTACCAGCGAGGGTGTTTAATGTATTCTATTAGAAATCTGTTTTGTGGAGAGATTACATTACATAACATTACACAAATCATGGGGCACATACAAGGCTTACAATGAATGTGACATTAATGCTGTCATGTGATGGTTGGAATTTCGCACTCGAAATAATCAGCGTGTTCTTGACGTTTATGGGCGTTGAGGTGTAAGAGGGGTATTAAACTTTACATTGCGGAATATTTCATTATGGAATTAGCACTGGATCATTAGTAGTATGTAAGCGCCAAAGTTATTAGATTTAACCCGATTGAATTGTGTAGTGAAAATTTTCGTTCATTTCAATGCATCACTAGAAAATTAAGTTTCTCAGAATGGATTTATTAGAAAATTAATGTGACACATCGAGAAAAAGCGTCAATAGAAAATTAAAGAGGTTTGATCCTCGCTTAAATTGGATAAGAATATCTAAAATTGGGACACTGGATTTCTGGAGCTACTGGCGAGTCACTATCGATGTGTGTGACCTGGAGTTCTTCTAATTGTACACAATTCCTTATCGCTTGGTCCAAGCCGGTCGATTCTGGGCGATTGCTTCTTTCAGACGATCCAATTGTTGACATTACTGGTCCGACTTAAGATTTTGGAAAACCTTCCTAACTATCAATCCTGATTTGGTCACCGTTTGCGGCGATTTACCGCGATTCGACATCGTCTGTTTTCACTTGACTTTGTCGCGATTGGCCCAATATTCGATTTTTTTGCGATATAGTACCGATAGTCAGATGGATACATTGTTGAAAGAAGAAATGAAAGGATGGTTCGTGAAATAAGGAATAGCACAGGGAAATCAAAGAGCTTGAATCTTATCATTCGATGGTGTTAATCAAAATTTAGTTTAAGGAGTTTCAGCATGGTTTCAACATTTTTATCTGCCACGCCCAGGTGTACCGAAAACGACTACCACGGACGATGAAGTTAATGATATCGCATAGCTAGGCCATAGTCTACAATTGGCATCTCAAAAGACCTCCATAAAATAATAAGGCATGACACATTTGTTGGCGCGATGGGGTAGCGTCTGCTTTTTCCAGAAAACAAGCGCAACCATGTGACCATTTGACAGTGTTTTAATAAAGGTGTTTCTTCATCATTTTATGATGTCGATGATGCATGGATCTATTGATACATTTCCAGAGACCCAAGGAACAGTCGAAACAGTGAACTTCATCTGAAAAAGCTGTTTTAAACCTACATACCTGTTACTTGGATAAGGGCAAAGTGGCCTTAGAATTGTACTATCTATCACATATTATTGGTCATATTCGAGCCCGGATTGCAGAAAACATTGTCCATAAGATAATTTATCGGCTCATACCTCCGCAGTCTCCACAGCCAAATTGATCGGACTGCTATTCCATTCACTGAATCGTCCAGATGCCACTTCTTTTTTCCGAACTGAAAAAAGCCATTTTTTGATAGGATTCTCCATATGAACGTTTGAAAAATCATCAGAAGTTATATGTATATACTAGCTTTTTACCCGCGGCTTCGCCCGCAGTGGAGTCATTAAATAAGTATGAGAGACAAAGGGTAAGGGTATAATAATAGAAATGAGTCAATATGATAACTAAATTTGATTGTTTGGCTGAGATCAACAATTTTTATAAATTACTACAGACAGAAGTTTCAACACTTTAATATATGCTTATTGAAAAGCAACAACAAATGTTAAAATATATTTCACCGTGACACTACATAATTCTGAATTCTAAGAATTTAAAAAAATAAAATACAAAGTATTAATTTAAGATATTTTTGTAGACAATGTTATAAGTTTTCCTGTCGCGTGCAAATATGTGTAAATTCCTGGCATTAGATACACGTGAACAGGCTACATAAAGCTGACCATGAGAGTAGCATGGGTTTTCTAAATGCACTCCTGCTACCTGTAATGTTTGTCCTTGTGCCTTGTTTATAGTAACAGCAAAGCTAAGCTTGACGGGAAACTGAATGCTTTTTAATTGGAATGGAACGTCAGTGGGAATAATTGGTATCCGAGGTACTATAACACTATTTCCCTTACCGACACCTGTTAAAATAGTAGCACCAAGTATGTTTTGTCCCAATTTTGTTATCCGAAGCTTTGTTCCATTACATAGCCGAAGAGCATCTAGATTTCGCATAAGCATTACTGGTACATTTAGTTTCAATTGAAGTTTATGTGACGGTACACCCGATAGTTCAAGTGAATTTAAAACTCCACAGGATATGAAGTACTTAGTTCCGTATCCATAATTGTATCCATTGACAAATATTCCTTCATTTCTCCCTGAACCTCGTTTAAAATGTCAGTGTTGATCCTATTAACGATTTCATTTCTTGGTGCTAATATTGCTCTTGCACACAACCACTGATCACTACACAAATTTTGTTGCAATTCCGGAAAAACATTAGCAATGAGATCCACATCACTTTCTACTAATCTATCTAATATCTTGACAGTGATATGTAGCCTTCAGCGTCAACGTCTAAACAACCATCACCAATTTTCAACAACATTTCTGCGTAAAGTCCTGAATCCACGTCATTATGAAGATGCACCCTCATATTCGTTTTCAGGCGGAGTTTTTCAACCGTCGACCCTAAGCTTGACGATTTAATGCACGCTTGAATTCCATCTGCTGGTGTCCCCCTCTGAATCACTGGGAAGGTTTGACGGAAATCACCAGCCAATAAAACTACCATGCCTCCCATTATATCTGTACTATCTCGCAAGTCCTGGAGGGTCCGGTTTAAAGCTTCTATAGCCTTCTTGTGAGACATTGTACTTTCATCCCACACTAAAAGCTTGCATTCTCGTGAACTATTTTTACTAAAATTACAGATGGGCGAATCTTCCTGTGCCAAATTCAATGGTAATTTTAAAACGGAATGTGCCGTACGACCGCCGTTTAATAGCGTCGCGGCAATACCTGACGAAGCTACGGCAACTGCTATTTTTTGGTCTTTTCTGACGGACATTAATAATAAGTTAAGTAAAAACGTTTTTCCAGTTCCTCCTGGTGCATCGAGAAAGAAGAGTCCACCACTACCGGAGTCTATTTTACGTAAAACTTGATGGAAAACATGATTTTGCTCTGGAAGTAATTGAGGAACTAATTCTGTCACTTGATGTTGCAGTGCTATGAAATCATAATCTAGCTATCGCGCAATTTCATTATCAAAATCATCCATATTGTCTCGTCGAGGGCTCAACATTCCAAAAACATCTAATTTTTTTCCAACCATTGTAAAAACCTTGTTTTCGATTATAATTAGCGTTTTATTGTAGACATGTCCATTGAAAGTAATATCTGTGTGTACTTGCTGCAGTTGATGTAAAATATCTTCAGCCATGTATTCTTTATACTTATTCCAAAGAGTTTGAGGGTTAGAAAGACCGCAAGAAGATAAAAGCGTAGCGTAAAGTTCCCTGATTTTATCTGGTGAAAGTCATTGTACAGCTTCCTCCATAGTTTCGTCCCAATGATGATCATTTTCAAACAGTCGCCGAGCTTCACATGCTTCTCGGTATGTTTGACATTCTTGACCATTGACAATTTTAAGTTCTGTAAAGCTAATTGGACCTCTAACATGATGCAACAACATGCGCAGACAAAAGCATTCAAAATTCGTAACATGTGCGGTATAGACACGACCAAGAGCATCCGATGCTTTAACCCCAGGTTGGTTTTGAACAGGTGTACCATGAATACGACGACGCCATTCTTTTTTTGTACTGTTCCATGTATAATAACGGGGAACCTCAGAGTACAATAATGTCTTTGCAAAAGTATCATTCTGACAAAGGTGAAAAAAGGCAGTTAGCGTGGTGTTAGGAGGAGATAAAATCCTGTCTTGAAAGGTATTTTCATCAAAAAAGACACGCTGTCCATTTTCTAAGTGTACTGCAAGATGGGTAACAGTGGGATATCTTTCGTGTAATGGAAACCCAAGAAGCCGCCATGCAGCTTCATTACTACTGACATATCTTCCTGTTTTATCTTTCGTAAAAAAATTTTTTTTTTAATATAAAGTACCCTATGTTGCTTCTAGTACCTTCAAGAGTATATGTACAAAGTTTCATGATGATCGGTTCATTAGTTTTTGCGTGAAAGCGTAACAAACAAACTTACATTCGCATTTATAATATTAGTAGGGATTAATTTAAGATTTACCTCAACACTGAAAAACCAACACAAGGACCGCCCATATTTAATTTATTGTATATGCTTTTCTTCTTCTTCTTGACTGGCGTAGAAACCGCTTACGCGGTTATAGCTGAGTCCACAACAGCGCGCCACGCATCTCTCTCCATTTGGCAGTTTGGCGCCAATTGGTAATACCAAGTGAAGACAGGTCCTTCTCCACCTGGTCCTTCCATCGGAGTGAAGGTCTCCCTCTTCCTCGGCTTCTACCAGCGGGTACTGCATCGAAAACTTTCAGAGCTGGAGCACTTTCATCCATTCGAACAACATGACCTAGCCAGCGTAGCCGCTGTTTTTTTATTCGCTGGACTATGTCTATGTCGTCAGACAACACATACAGCTCATCATTCCATCTTCTCCGGTATTCGCCGTTGCCAATGTTTAAGGGACCATAAATCTTCCGCAAAACCTTTCTCTCGAAAATTCCTAGTGCCGTCTCATCGGATGTTGCCACCGTCCACGCTTCTGCAGCATAAAGTAGGACGGGAATGATGAGGGACTTGTAGAGTTTAGTTTTTGTTCGTCGAGAGAGGACTTTACTTTTCAATTGCCTACTCAGTCCATAGTAGCACCTGTTGGCAAGAGTATATGTTTTTAGTCTGATTAAATTGAGATGATTAATTATTAAAGTTCTCATGAGAGAATTCTTCTGGAAAGTCAAACATGCTGATAAGCTAGTTTCCTGCTATAAACTAGAATCCCAAAATTAGTGTAATATTATATTTTTTTAGAAAAATCCTGTTGATTTCATTAATGACCCAATATATTTTTGGATAATTTTTGACTTATTATTATTTCTGATAGCTTTCAGAAAGCTATCCGGACTCCATAGTGTTGATATATATTTATAGATTCTCACTCCCTAGGCATTATTTCGATATAGACACTATTTAAATTCTTCCCTATTGAAGCTGGCATCGTAAATATTTTTATTTTCTACTCTAGTATGGAGAAGCTCAAAAAATTATCGGAATATACGAATTAATGGTTATTCTAAATTTTACAATTTTAAAGATTAAAGATCTATGCTTTAAAATCTTAACATTCATTTAAAGGCATGTTCGCACTGTTCTTTGCCTCTTCATTAAAAAATGTGCCAAAAAATAGCAAACAAATAAAATACCGTTGTAACGCCGAACAGCAACCGTTTGTGGCAAGTTGGCAAGGTGGCATATGATTGCTGAGTGGCATGTTGCCCAAACGATGGGAAAAAAATCGTAAAAATCGGCGGCTACCTTTTTGCACGTTAATTATGAAATCCTTTGAGTATTTGCCAAAAACATATACAAATCAACACGCAGTGCTTGAAACCAGGAAAAAAACCTGGCTAATTTGTATTAATATACATTTTACCTTTCATTTTTGATAAAATGGCATTTTTAATTTCTATTTTCGTTTTCAACGGCATTCACATGCGAAATTATGTTATCTTTTATTTTCCAACAGCATTATTGTTTGTGCACGCTTGCCACCCCGCCTGCCACCAATGCTGAATGCACTTTTGCACACCCCACGGCTGGTAGGTTGTCCCCCACACTCCACCACCTGCATTTGAATGTAATTTTCTGGCTGTTTGTTGTGCAACATTTTGCACTTTTTCTTTTGCACTTCAAAATCATTTTAAGCATTATTCTGTGCGAATCTTTTTTTTTCTGCCATTATGCCACGCTACATACGAAAATCGCAAAAAAAGCAAGGAGAGCAGAAAAATCAGCGACTTTTGTTTATTTAGATGTCTGCCAGTTGCAGGCGCTGATGAGTTTGCTGCCTTATTTGCTACACTTGTTGTTGCCGCCACTGTTGGCAATGGCAACAACGCGTTGTTCTTGAGGGACCGCAGCGCTGCAGTACTTGTGGCTCAACATGCTGTTGCGGTTGGGTATCAGCTGCAGACAGCTCTCAAGCCGTGCTCTCATTGCTTTGGTGAAATGCAGTCGCATTGACGGCGAAAGAAAGGAAGCGCAATGCATACTTACTACTTGTATTTTAAAAAATATTTTCTTTTGCATTGTAGATGGTAAATTAAGCACTGGCTAATATTTAAATATGCTAAAAGATTTGCATAACATAATTTAATTGAGTACCGGATCGAAAAGTGGTGAAAATTTTGATACTAGTGATACCAGAGGTCGGTTTAAGTGAAAAGTCGAACTTCGAACAAAGAAAGAAGGTTTTTCTCTTTCAAATACTAGACTTCGACTGACGCAGTCGCAACTGATGTGCCGCTTGACCAAAAAAGAGGCTAAATTCAGGTGAAGCGAAAAAATATATAATCAGTTTTGTAGCATATATCCGGTTGCTTGCCTAGATAAATTCAGAATCGATTTAAATTAACAAATTAATGGAAATCTATATACTAGGTATAAGAGGCCTAGAGTAAGGACTAGACAAGTTTCATTTATTTTCGATCTAAGATATAGTGTGGAGAATTTGCGGCCACCAAGGTACCAACTCAAACAATCTTAAAGCATTTGTAGACAGTCAGTATAGTCGCTTCTGTGTTCTACATTCTTTACACAGCAGATCTTCCAGTGATCAACTCTGACCGCATAAAAACAACAAACTACACTGATGATACCTCACTGCTAGCGTCAAGTTATGCTCCAGAACCGTGGCTTACTAAATGGAATATTGATAGCAATATCGAAAAGTTCGTACAAGTGGTGTATACCCTCAAGCACGAAATTTACCCGTGTCCTTTATATGTTCAGTAAACACATGCACGAAATATCTGGGGCTTACAAGAGGCATAAATGGAGAGATCACGTAAAAACCAAAAGAACTCAGATTAATGTTTGCGCAGTTGTATTGGCTCTTAAGGCCAATATCCTACCTCAGTGTGAAGAACAAGTTGTTAATTTTAATACCTTTTAAATTATCGGCTGATATGGAGGTGTGACATTCAAATCTGGGGTTGGGCTTAGCTGACTCAAATATAAAATTAAATCAAGCTTTTCAGAATAAATTTCGTCGCAATATACTAGGAACCCCTTTCTATGTCAGAAACGCTGTCCGAGATCTTAAGTTGCTCACTGTAATGACAACAATCGAAGAATTTAGTAGACGTTACCTTTTCCAATTGGAGTACCCTGAAAATATATTAGCGTTTCAACTGTTGGAAAATAGTTTGCAAGGTAGAAAATTGAAACCTGCTAGACCTCCCCATTCGATTCTATTAATGTATTGTTTTTGTATTTTTTCTTTAACTCATACTTTCATACATTCTCATTATATTTTCAAGAAATTTTGTTATTGGCTTTATAATTAGAAATATTCTAAAATTACAACGAAATAAATAAAAAATATAAGGATATGATCTATACTATTTTCAATTAAGATATCTAACAAATTGATCGATGTTTTTGGTGCAAATGAGAGCCGCACATTTAAAAGAAATGACATAAGAACCTTAGAAGGGGTGTTAACAGGTCACTGTCTGATTAGGGGACACGACAGCAGACTGGGGATACCTTTCAATGTTTACTGCAGAAGCTACCAAGTGGAAGAAGAAGGGGAGGAGCGTAAGTAAGGCTCTGTATAGCGGAAGTTGCACATATTAAACTACGTAAATTATTTAATTTTATCAAGACCACCGGGTGGTTCAAAGAGGGATTGATAGTGTGAGCGGATTCTAGTCCCGATGGTGTCACAATGGGCCTCCGAAAGACTCAGCTAGGTACGTCGACAGATAACCACTTAATCTCACCAAATCATGGTAAAAGGAATGATCAAAGGAATATCTTTTTTGCTTTACGGTATGAAAACCGCTTACAACCGACATGCTATAAATGCATTTGGATAGACCATTTAGGTTATTTACGATATGTGTTAGCTCAAAATAATGTCATACAATTTGGTAGATGAAAATTTTAACGGTTTATAGCCCTTCTACTGGACTAGCTCAGATTTGGTTCCATGATTTTAAAATCACATATGTTAAATACCACTTTTTTCAAAAATTAAATTTCCAATATTTGATAGTAAAACGTATAATTTATTTCTTTATCAACTAAAAATTAGTTTTTCTCCAATAAATACGGCGCTTATGCTTCTTATTAGGGCAAATTGTGCATCGTAAGTTACTAAGTAACTTCCAAACTCTTTAAACTCGCTCTCGTCTGACTCAATACAAGCTGACTCGAATGCAACCGTAATGCGGGCGAATGCGTGGGGCGAGGGGTAGTCAAACAAAATTGCTATGATTTATTTACTCACGGCGTGCGCGTATTTATCAAACTCCAATTAATCGGTGATAAACCGATCAAGACACTAAATGCTTCTCCACACGAAGACAAAACAAAGCAAAAAATGGAAATGGCGAAGTAAAAAACGGTGGTCTATACGAAGAAGGTAATACCAACCGACCAGTCGACGACCAAGCCACGCGCAGACCAACAACTACTGCGGCAAACATACACACATATACGGAGGGCCACAATCAGCCCGACTGCGGTTAGCCAAATGCTCATTCGGAAAGGCCAAAATGTTGGCAAAGTTCCATTGCGCGAAGTGCCTGAGTATTTGCAGTAGTTCGCAGTGCTTTATGAGCGTTTTTAGCGCTTTTCGCTTAAGTATGTAAGTATACAGTCTGACTTCGCTAACATTAAACGAGTTTGCATTGGTTTTTTTCAGTCATATATTGCCAGCTAAGCGGCTCTCTGATTTGTTTTACTTTTTTTTTGTTTAATTTTCTGCGAGATTTCCATGTGAATGTATTTTGTTATTGTTGCACACATAATATTATACAATGAGTATTTACGATTTTTCTTTTCTTTTTTTTGGAATTGGAGATGCAATCAATTTACTCGTGTCCAGCAAATAATAGACTTGAGTCTAACGTCTTTCAAGTATGTGAATAGCCACAAATATTTCGAGTATCCTACTCTACTCAAAACAAAAAAACAAAAAATTGAGAAGAAACATGTGCGAGAGCTTGAATTGAAAGGAAAAACGTTTGACGCTGATTTCCGCAATAATTTGTCTAAACATTATATGTGTTGTGAGAAACACACCTACTTAGGGGGTTATTCAGCGTAGTACACCACTTTGGTTTTGAACATATGTGAGAAATAATGGGTGTTTCGATCTCTATTGAAGACTACCGATTCAGGTTAGAATTACTAAGGGGGCGTAGCGTTTCCACCTTCTTGTCGATTTTAAAGCTGTTCTGATAACACGAAAAGTGACAGCTTCCTTGACGCTATGTCTACTGGTATCTCCGCAAAACTAATACGACAGGATCGGGAAGGACCACACCGACCCGTTCGATACCAAACGAGACACACTATCGAACCTGATGCTGGAAAAAATAATAAAAGATGTGGAGCTAAATAGAGAAGGTACAATCTTCTATAAGAGTGTACAATTGAAGTCGTGCGCCGATGATATTGATATCATTGGAAGCATCAACTGTCCCGTTAGTTCAGCTTTTTCAAGATTGGATAAGGAAGCGAAGGGTATGGGTCTGGTACTGAACGAAGACAAGATGAAGTATCTCACGTTACTGTTGACAGTCATAATTTTGAAGTTGTAGATAATTTCGTCTATCTTGGAACGAGCAAATATCTCCCCTCAGCCTTTTTGTCTTTAGAATTTTGCGGCTAAGTATAAAGCGCTACAGAGCACGTATCTGGTAATACTATACATTTTTGAAAGGTCTTGGCATAACCTACAAAACGACGCTTTGCATGATTAGTTTGGATATTGCGTTCAACAGTTATAGACGTGTAAACATGGGGTTCACTAACGCCGAAATTCGCGCTATTTTATAGTTTTCCTTCGTTAAAGGAAAATCCGCTAGAGACACGTTCCGTGAGGTTTATGGTGTTTTGGGGATGGTACTCTATCACTTCGAAGTGCGGAGGAATGGTTTCGACCATTCAGAGCGGGTGAAAACGACACCATGAATAAGCCAGCCGGCGGAAGACCTGTGACGTCGAATACCAATCAAATCATGGAAAACATCGAGTTAGACCGGCATGTGGCATCTCGTGACATCGCCCAGGAGATGGGAGTTAGTCACCAAACCATTTTAAACCATCTGCAGAAGTCTGGATAGACAAAAAAAGCTTGATGTTTGGGTGCCGCATGATTTGATACAAAAGAACCTTCTAGACCGAATCAACACCAGCGATATGTTGCTGAAACGGAACGAACTCGACCCATTTTTGAAGCTGGTGGTGACTGGCGACGAAAAATGTATCACATACGACAATATCAAAACAGTTGTGGTCGAATGACGGTGAATCGTCCCAACTGTGGCCAGGAAGGTTTTGCCGTGTGTTTGGTGGAATTGGAAGGGAATCATTCACTATTAGCTGCGCCCATATGACCAATCGCTTAATTCTACTATCTACTGCGAAGAACTGGGTCGCTTGAATCGGGTGATCGACCAGAAGCGTCCAAAATTGGCCAACAGGAAAGGTGTAGTGTTCCACCGGGAGAACGCCTGACCACACACTTCGTTGATGACTCGTCAGAAGCTACGGGGGCTCGGATGGGGGGTTTTATCGCATCCACCATATAGCCCGGTCCTTGGCGAACGCCCTTGGTGGAGTATAGTTGAACTTTGAGGTTTTGAAAAGTGGCTGTCCAAGTTCTTCGGAAATAAGGAGGGGGGCTTCTACTAAATCCGATCACTGTAACACTTTTTATTTACCAACCTAATATATAATATTTATAACATTACAATATATGTAAATGTATATATGATATGTATTTTGGTAAAATATTTCTAGAAAACTAAATAATTCTTAATAAGAACAATGAATGAGAACAAACTAAGGTCTAAAAATATCCAAATTCCCATCGCACCCTTTACAGTAGACAACCGAAAGCACCTTGCAGCCTGTTGCACTTCACTTTATACTATAATCTATGGTTAGCATATCAATTTTCCAGCCATATATGAGTTATGGCTTTTTAAATGCGAGCTTGCATTGCAACACCGCTTGTACCCACACACACATTATAGACCATATGGACCACTTCAAATGCCTAGACAAGTTGCTCTAGCAAAGCCTCGCAATTTTCGTGCACTTCCTGACTCATTCTGCTTGATTTAGCTTGTTGTTGCTGTTGTTGTATCGAATTCCCGATTGATCACTTGAGTTGAGGCCAAAATTTATTGTTAACATGCGTTCGCCCTTCACTCGACGGATTGTTTAGCTCAGCGCGTTTAACATGTAATTTCACATGGCTCCGTTCAAACAGTTTACTTTTACTACACCGCTCCGCTGGCCCTGGCCGCTGCATGCCGGAATCGGAGTCGCGCACGAATTGTAATTGCCTTAATGGGGATGCGCCACTTTCCGACTGCCAGGCCGTTGCTCATATGTTGGGCCATCCATGCATCGTTGCAGTGCATTTAAGTTAGCGTTATGTGGGCGCCCAGCGGCTGGCCGTTGTGGCGGCTTGAGCGTGAAGTGGGCCGGGATGTTCGCCTGAGCGCGGCTGAGAGATGCATGCGCTTTGATTGGGTGTAAGCCATGATTATCGCCGCGAATGAATGAGATGTGAACTGGCCAAGGCGTTCATGCATTCATCAATAGCCGGAGTTGGCAGCGCGCAAATAGTTGTGTAATAGCGATTCGCACACAAACCCACACACATACATATGCACACATGTAGTCACATGTTGCACAACGCTCTTGATCGCTTAGCATTTATTGCCAATGCAACGGCAACGGTTTTTTCGGTAATTGCTGGCGTATTTATGCGCTTATTTGTTGTTAGCGTGTGAAAATGTCGTAACCGCCGCGCATGCGCTCGTTGGCATTACGGTCTTTCTAATTTAGTGGTTCGGTTAATTTCAGTTCAATAGACCATACTCTGTGGCATATTTGCAATGACGTTAATTAGATTGATGCGTGAGTCGAATGTGTCCGAATAGTTCTTCTCGTGTTTAATTATTTCGAAAATTAAACCACCAACAATCGCCCCGTCACTAAAATATGTTCCTCCTGTTTTGTAATGTCAGTCTAAATTATAATGTGTTGGGATGCCTTCTTAATAGTTCTCCTCTTCAGTTTCGATAAGCCGTTGCCTTTTATGAACCGATATATATGGACCGACAAGTTTTTGGTCCAACAATGAAATCAAGTTTTTTGAATGAAAATAAGTTTAATTTTTCGACCTAATCTCTATGAAAATGGTCCTCCATAATTTCGATATCGGTGATATAGTCTGATGTTTAGATACTAACAAAATATACTCTTGTTTTGATTTTGACTTCCTCATATGAGTGAAACCTTTTCCTTGAAGTCTGAGAATGAGCGTCTAGTCACTGTGGCCAAATCTAGTAAATACGTTGGGTGGGGAAGTTACTGAACGGGTCCAAGCGTTAACCAATGATCAAAGAAAGCATCACCCATCGCGCGCTAAGTAGCTATATTTATTAAATAGTCATGCATAATATCACCTACATGGCTTCTGAGATGTCAATGATGGTTCACACTCAAACAATTCCATTTTAAGGTCACCTTAAAAAATTTCATAAATTTTTCCGATATTTTTTACCATTACTACTTCTTGCCTCCTTCCTAATTGAAGTGCAGGTACGGTTACGACAAAATTCAGTACTTGACCACTGGATATGTTATGTTTCAACTTCACCTCGGGAAACAATGATTAATCACAAATTAGTATAGATAGCGTTCACTTGAGATCAATAAATTGAGGAAACATTGACAATAATCTAATTAAGAGTAATACTCAAAGGCTTTCCAGTAAAAGTAGTTTCAAACAGATGTTTCCACAGCTGAAATAGGATTAAATTGTTCCTGAATCCTGAGAAAATACATTTTGATTTTTTGAATTTGTAATACATCCCATCTAGTTAAAAAATGTATTCGTGCTTTGTCACATAAAATAAAATGGACTTGTTTTGAGTCAACTCAAGGCCTCAATGTATTATATTTATTATAGAATTTGCCTTGTAGGGATTTGAATGCGTAATAGAGAACTTACGGAACTGGCAAATGTCGCAAGGAACCAAATATTGGCGAATAAGGGCTGATTGGCGAATCGAAGTTTCGTTTCGTTGTTAATTGTTCAGTTCTTTTTGAATTAAAAATAATAATATAGTTTAGTTAGAGAACGAGTTGTCTGTTGCTGATGTCGAAGGATTATTTCTATTGGACAGTTTTCGATACAAATGATATGCCTATTATTTACAGCTCAGAAAATTGTGAGGTAGCATTTGGAGATTGGAATAGGCGACCATAGTAAGATCGCGTAATTTTCCAAAGTTCACGAAACTCTGCATTAGTACGAGAGGGCGATGTCAACCGTCACTATCTCATATAATTTGCAATCAACAAATTCTAACAGAGAGTGAGACTGCGTCTCGCTATTTGGAGCCAATTGGCGAAACCAAGTGAAGCCAGGTCCTTCTCCACCTGGTCTTTCCAACGGAGTGGAGGCCTTTCCGAACACTTTCAAATCTGGAGTGTTTTCGTCCATTCGGACAACAGGACCTAGCTGTCTTTTTTTCGCTGAACTATGTCTATGTCGTCGTATAACTCATACAGCTTATCGTTAAATCGTCTGCGGTATTCGCCGTTGCCAATGTTCTGAGGACCATAAATCTTGCGAAAAATTTTCCTCTCGAAAACTCCTAGTGTCGTCTCATCTGATGTTGACATCGTCCAAGCTTCTGCACCATAAAGCAGGACGGGAATGATAAGGGACTTGTAGAGTTTGGTTTTTGTTCTTCGAGAGAGGACTTCATTTTTTAAATTGCGTACTCATACTGATGCTGGTTCCTGGATAGTCGAAATTATCTATAACTTCAAAGTTCTGACAGTCAACAGTGACGTGGGAGCGAATGCGATGACTATTTGTTTGATTACAGGAGATATTTCGTCTTGTCCTCGTTCACCACCAGGCGCATACTCTCCGCTTTGTTATCCAGTTTGGAAAAAGTTGAACTAATGATATCGATATCATCGGTGCATGCCAGCAGCTGTACACTCTTATAGAAGATCGTACCTTCTCTATTTAGCTCCACAGCTGGTATTATATTATTTTTTCCAGCATCAGGTTAAGGAAGTTACACGATAGTGAGTCACCCTGTCTGAAACCTCGTTTGGTATCAAACGGCTTCAATTGATTCTTCCCGATAGGTCCACCTCCATCGAATATTTCTTTATCTACCTTTAATAAATATATATATTTCTGCGACATACTTTTCTAAACAAAAAATATGCATCAAATGGAGATTCTCAAGCCGATTTAAATTTATTTCTTACTTTGCAGTAGTTACTTGTAGTAACGACAATGTTGCCTCTGGGCAAACTATCGATGCCACTTACTGCCGCCGCTAACAAGAATGTCAATAAAAATCTATTTTCTCTCCACTACAGAATTTCACCAATTTGTGCCGTCCCGGGAGAGGCAACTGATAGTTACAACACTAACCGGCTAGATAAATTCTTTTATCGAAAAAAAGAAATCAATTTAAGTTGGCAAACAGTAAGCGGCTGAAGCTTGTTGCCACTTGTTGACTGTAGACTGCCCAAATTGTAGCGTTTGCCGTGGAACGCGGGGCAAATGCAAGCCAAGCCATGCAACAACAACAACACAGCAGTCCAATGCTGTGACCTCTGCCACCCAAATGTAGGCAGCCAGCCGGAGAGTCGTACATATAATATGAGCTGTTAAACCAAAATGTTGTAGGTGTTGTTGTTGCTGCTGTTGTTGTCAGTATCGGAGTACTGCTTTGAAGTGCACTGCCACTCAAATATAAACGTTAAATATAAAATTGAAAAAGCCATTTTGCTGCCAATTTCGCAAACACTTAAACCAATTTCTCACTTCTCACTTCTCACTTCACTTCAATCCACAGGGCATAGCGGAAGCGCCTGCCCCTTCCCCGCCTGCTGACCAAATGCAAGGATTCTAAACCGACACATGCTGGCTCACATACATACATACATGCACATACTCAACTGTGTGCATTCTAACGACAACAGGAAGAACATATACGCCGTCGTCGACGTGGACGAGGACGACACATCCTTGTTATCCCTTGCACTCAGCGCTGGGGCGTTGTTGCGGAAGACAGCGGCTGCAGCGACAAGTACGAGGCGCTGTGCAACTTCAAAGTCGTAAAGTGACAGTGGCAGCAAAGTGTGAAAATGTCATGTCACAAAGTGTTGGCAACAACACTTGTCTTCGGATACATGAACAGCATGCAACCATCATGCGTCAGCTCCTCGCGCTCTCCTCGAGTTGGTCTTCACGCTGTATTCTCGAATGCATGCCACATGCAAATATAGTACATTCTTTGGTTGCAATGTGCGTGGGTGGCAGTGTTGGTGCTTTTTATTGCAAAGTGTTGAATACATTCGAAAAATTTTACGACAGTTGTTGTAAGTGCTATCTTTTGAGACATCCATGCTTCCGCGATTGAAACGAAACAAATAAATTGAAATGGTGGGAAAGCCTACTAAACTATTGTGTAATATAAATTTTTTTAATAAAATTACGCGGTAATAAAATCTATTGAATGCAACGAAAATGTGTTACGCAACAAAATTTCGTCACGAAGTGTAGAACGTCCTATGTGTTTTTAGAATCGTTCAATATGACATCTTGAAACCAGGAAATTTAAAAGACTAAGAACCACCAGTGGAGAAATAAGTCAGGATACGTAGGTTGACAGTATAAAATAGCTTGTGAAGAGGTTTGCCACTTATTTGAAAGATTTAAACATTGTTTGCCAACAAGCGACATTATTTCCAAAATTATACACATGCTAACCGATGTATACAGTACAAAATCCACCGGAAGTTTGAAAATCCTAATATTGGATAAATGGGAACTAAAGAAAGTTATAACCCGATTTCATCTATTCTTGGTTAAGGGGTACATTATTATAAGGAAAATATTTCCCCCGACTTTCTTAAGTATATCTGAGTGATTTACTTATATTTTCGTTAAAAAAATAGCCACGAGGGTCCTCATGTTTGGTACATAGGGCCTTAGAAAAATTATAGTCCGATTTCGCAGATTCTCAGACGAGCGATTCCACATTATAAATGCAATATTTCTGCAAAGTTTCGTTCCAATATTTTCACAGGTACTCAATTTATGTATTTTTTACCAACAAAATGGAATTCAAAATAGTGTTATTTTTTAAATAGGCGTTGTAAACCGGTTTCGCACATTTTTCATCGATAACATCAGGGTGTCAAGAAAATTTTATGTGTAAAATTTGGTTGAAATTGGTCGACAAATTCTTGAGAAATTGTTTTTGATTCAAAAGTTGGCGACGCCAACCTCATTTTCCAGTCTTTGTACCGATCTGGGTGTAGTTTTTCTCTATCATATTTTTGTAAGTTTAGTATATCTCTCGGTTTTTCTTAGTGAGTACACACTTTTTTTAGTAGTTTCCAACATAACCCTTTTAAGGAGTGTTGACGTGATTACTATCCCATTTCACTCTATTTCATGGTGTATGATGGTGTACTAAAAGGGAACATGTCCAGTCTGTTAGGTTTATATAGCCTTAATAGTTTAACAGGTATGTAGATTAGGGGGTGGGCGGGACGTACAGACAGACGGACGCACAGATATCCGGATTTCAAGTCGCGTCGCCATACTGATAAATTAGATTTATATAACGCTATTTCTATCTCAGTGAGTTTTAGGTGTTACAATAACCGTTGCAACATGTTGCGAGAGTATAAAAAATGTAAACGAGTTAATACAATAACACAAAAGAGTTTTTCGAAATTTCAAAATCAGTACTTTTTAAAATATTGCTGTGTTTATTAAAATTCTTGAGTCAATTGAAATTGTAAGCATGAAGCTGATAGTGTTTCGTGATCTCTGTATAGTCCACTTCTTGCCTACGGTGCCGAATTGTTTTCTGTTGTTCGACTTGTAACAGGACATGCAGAGTTTCTAAGATCACTGATTGATCGAATCTCTCCGAATTTTTCAATAATTCTCTTTACAGTTGATGGTTTCAAAACACTACATCGGTCATGTTTTATACGAACTTTGACTGGCAAACCCCTTTTATTTGTAAAATATGGCTCAACAAGGAAAACGCTCTCCATTGTACTAAACCCTAAACTGTCAGCTGTTACGATGTTATCTTCTTTTCCGTTGGCAACACTGTACTATCTAATGACGCAAAATTCAAATCTTGAATGAATTATGGGACACATTTTACAATGTAGTATCACCTATGAGCTAGTTTGTTGACCTTGGATAAGAACTCAAAGACCTGTTTTGGAGGGAGCTTTAATAACACTTATCTATTATCTAAGTGTTATAAAAAAATAAATTTTTTCACTGTATCAATTGCCACATAAAATATGAAACACCTTCTATCTCGTTGACTTGATCCCATTACAGATAGTTTATGGTCAACTCAGTCACTTGTAAATGCTTCAGTTTAGGGATATCTATTGGCGATAACATCAACACCACTAAAAGTGAATCCATTAATCTCATATCCTAAGCTAAGGACAGACACATATTCATACAGGGATATAGTTTTGCGCGGCAGCAGAGACACATTGTGTGATTTCTGATGTTGGGTTCACCAATGAGTTGCACCACAGACATCCATTTGCGGCATACACATGGTGAAATGGTGCAGAGTCCAGCTGAGTCTCCATCCAACTCCTAATATTTACCTTTATCTTCACCTTTCCCGGAGTGTTGGCATTATTTATTCTATTTGCGAAGCATTTAAACCACCGTTAAGATAAATACGAGTATCATTGCGTTGCATCCATACGTTCATATGCGTGTGTGTGAGTATTTGCCTGCCACAACGGTGGCTACCATTCATGGCGCGGTGTCTGTATCCTTTTGGAGCTTGAGCATCAATCAACCAGTCGCCCGCCACGAGCGCACAAACCAACAGTCAACTTGTGTGGTTGTCTGCGCTGCAGTAGTAGTTTGCTGTTGCCTTTGTTGTTGTTATGCATGTATGTGCCGCCACGAGAGCACGTATCAACAAACAATCAACCTTAGTCACATACAATGGCTCAACGGCTGGGCAACAGTAGCCGCCCGTTGCTCTCACGTGACATGGAAAACTTCTTTGTGCAACAAGTTTAACAAATTTGCAGCTGATAAATGATTTCGCTGTGATATCACAACACCACCAACTACTGTGCATTCACCGGTTTTTTCGATTATACCATACTATTGTTGTATCCATACGGCTGCTGTTGTTGTTGTGCGAGTATTATTTGAATAAAGCTCACGCTGGTCATTAATAAATGTTCTAAGTTCGTGTTGTTGCTGTTTCTTGTTCTTGTTATTTGCATTGTTCTGCTGCTGTGTGTTTAATTTAACACACTGAAGGTGTTAGTTACCCATTGTTGTTGTTGTATTAAGCTTCAAATGGTTTATTTTTTTATTTCTACCTTCATGAATGAGTATCCGCCAGCGTCATTTGTTTACGCACAGTGGGGAAAATATGAATTTAATTAGGTGTAAAGCGTTAATTGATGACCGCATGAGCTTGGAACCCTTTCCTTCAGCACAGCTGCCATGAGTAAGGTGTCGTGAGGCTTCATAAATTATTTATTATCATATAAATACCGTATATATATCGTGTATGTATAATATATGTCGATAAAGATACTTCTAATACGCTTTGACTCACTTTAAAGAGTTCGGAGAAGACTTTGAGAAGCTTTCTTCGGAGCAAAGAGAAAAATGAAAAACCTCATTCAAAAGTATAACATTACCTCAGAGTCGGGGAGCTTGGCAGACTCGAATATGTGATAGAAGACCACTAAAAACCTAATAACTATCTGAGCAACATACCAGGGGGGTTACTCTGTAAGGCGTTGCGCAAGTGAAAATGCTCGTTAATGAAAAAAAGCAACTCTGTAAGGCGACAAGCGAATTCGAAATTGCGTTTTGCGCATTTATTTTTACCCCTTCGCAATGGCAGCACTCTGTATTGCGTAAACGACTGTCAAATCTGTGCGTTTAACGAGTTTTTGATTCGATATCAAAATAGCAAACGCAACGGACAAAAAATGTAAGTATATAAAGCATATTTGTAGTTTTAATTTAAAAAAATAATTTTTTAACAGGGAAAATTCTAAAAATAAACAAACAAACCCAACACAATTCGAAATTTTAATAAATTACATGAAAACACATTCGGAACTTTCCAAAGGACAGCTGAAAACTGTGGACGCGAAAAATGCTGCAAATAATTTATGGAAAGAGTTGGTATGTGACCTTAATGCTGCAGGGCCGCCATCACGCGATGTCTTAAAATGGAAAAAGGTAAAAAAGATTAATTATAAATGATTTTTGAAGCACATATTAATTAATTATTTAAAGGTTTGGTCGGATTATAAAACCCATTTGAAAGCAAAAATGCGGCGGAACAAACTAAGCATCTCTGGAACTGGTGGTGGTCCTCCAAGTGATTGCTCCTTAACACCGTTGGAGGAGCAGGTTAGTGAGCTTCTGGCAATGGAAATATCCGTCAGTGGAATAAGTGGCACTTCAGAATTTGGTGCAGCACAGTTAACGCAACCAAGTGAGTCAGACATCACAACCGACGAATTCCGACAGAATGAAACAACGCCAGTGGATGAAATGCCACATTGTTCACGTCGAAGAGTCGCTCCGCAAAAGAAAGATAGCCTTTTAAATAAGCAGGTGGATAACCAAATCTCATATCACAAAGGTTCATTAAAAGTGTTGTCTGAAATTAATGAAAACCTAAAGGTGATTTCAAAATGTATGAGAAAAAAACAAAAAATGAGTAAAAGGAAATATAAATTGGCTGTTGAAAAATTCGAACACAAAAAAAGGATTGATTTGGACAAAACAAAACTAAAATTTGCAACATTAGAACTAAAAAAGCAAATGCTAGACATTAAACGGTCCGACCAATAAAAATATGGTATTTTAGTTATTGACATTGAAGTCTGTTACTTATTTTTTAATACTTACTGATAATTATTTATTTATTATATTAATAGTTTAAATGAATTGTTTTGATTTAAAAACTTTTTTTTACTTTTTATTACATATATAATACTTACATATATAGATATGTATACACATGTGCAAGATATATCAATGATATATATATTAATTAATAATTAATGGAAATGTGAAAAATTAAAAAGTTTACTTCATTAAATAGTGTTATATGTTTATAAAGTAATCATACTGTTTTTTATTTGATCCCTTAAACGTTTAGCAATATTGGTTTCATTTGTATTTCCTATGGTTTCAGTATAACTAGCATCGACTTCTTCAACTTCTATTGCTATATTGGCAGGTGATTCCACATTAAAAATAGTGCAAATATTATGAAGAGCACAACATACGTTCAAAATTTGCACCACTTTTTCTGGGGCATAATGTAGTTCTCTAGCAGCTAAAAGGCATCTAAACCGCGCTTTTAATACTCCAAATACTCGTTCGATAAGGGATCTGGCTTTTGAAAATTTGTAGTTGTAGTAACTTTCAGCAGAGTTTTCAGCAGCATTTCTGTATGGAGTTAAAAGCCATGGCTCAAGCGGATATCCAGAGTCGCCTATAAGAAAAAAATTAAGTTATCAAAATAATTGATGCATATTATAGCTAACGAGTAAAATTAAAGAATGTGTATATGCTCACCAAGAATGCGAATTCCTATTTCTCCATTCACATAGTTGGTTTGTAAATATTGGCGCTCGCTTGACAAATTCCACACATGTGAATCATGACACGCCATAGCAAACCGACCGTTAACGGCTTTTATCATCATCTTATGATCACATATCTAGGTTTTGGAAACAGTATTTATAAAAAACAAATATAAATTAAAACAACAATTGTCTTACCACCATAGCGTTTATACTATGCTTTAATTTCCTATTGAAATATAAATGCTCATTAACTGCCGGACGTATCATTTGGATGTGAGTACCATCCACCACTCCAATTACTCCTGGAATTCCAGACACTGAGTAAAAAGCTCGTTTCGCTTCATTTTTCTCCTCTGAAGACATTGCAAAAGTTATGTGTTTTGGACACAGCACTTTCTCAATTGCTTTACAAACTTTAAACACACAACGCGAAACAGTTTGTTGAGCTAGTCCTGTATGGTGATCTTGTCCAATTTGCTGTTGATAGCCTCCCTGCGCCAAAAATTTTAAAGTTGCCGCTAATTTCACAATTTCGGGTATTCCTGTGGACCTGCGTGGAGTTTTTAGCTCACTACTTATGCTATCCAACACATATTTGAATGAATCCTTGCTTAAGCGAAAGTTTTGCACAAAACTATTTACGAGTAGAAGCACAAACAATTTTAAATAATTGCATTACACTTTATCATTCAAACTTACCTTTTTTCACTAAGACTCATCACATTAGAATTGTCTCTAATAATTTTCCGCTCAACTCGTTCATTTTTTGAGTTTTCCTCCCATAACACAACGGAATCCATATTCACAGCTTTTTTATTGATTTAAAATTACTTTTATTTATAAAACAATTCAAATTTAATTATGTTTGACTGTCAATTTTCTACACTTCTTCACTTTTCTGTTATTTATTTTGTTTTCATTCTCCTTCGTTTCGGTCAGTAATGTCAACTATACTGGAGATATGTCAACTCGAAAACAGTGCAACACTGTTTACAATGCAAAAGTGTTACAGAGTACCGATTGCCCTTCGCAACGCAATTCACTTTCGCAACGCATTGCTATTCGTAACGCCTTACAGAGTAACCCCCCAGAAATGATTATAATTCACGATACCATTATAATTCAGTTCTTCCTACGAATTACTTTTAAAATTTGACTCTATGTGACTTTTGGGAGAAAATTGGAATCTCATAAATAAAAACAATCAAACAGAGATCAGTCCTACTTCCCATAGAACGTTGTTTTCAAATACAGCAGCTTTTAATTCATAATAGACAACACAAGCATTAATCAAGGTATCAAAAATTTGGTCTATGTAGGGTTCTGACAGTCGCTTAGTAAGACTCATCTCTCCGCAATAATTGGTGTGCTTACTGGCCATTATCCAATAGGCACACACGCGGTGAGGCTAGGGATTAAGTGAGATCCTAGTTACCAAATCTGTTTCGAGGAAGGCGAAGAGGAATCATTCTCCAGGATGACTTCACTTTCTCCTTCAATGTCCAGCATTCGCCAGACTTAGGTTAAAGCACGTCGGTAGGCATATCTTCGGCGAACCCAGTGAAGTGATTGGAATCGACATTAGCCGACTTAAGAGCTTTATTATAGAATCCGAGCGCTTTGTGTCTTAGAGATCCGTCAGGAGTTTTCCGGGTGTCACAAAGGATAGTCGAATCTGTCTAATTGGAATTCTCTGCAGCTGCGGAGATCTACCCCTTAACTTAAGCTAACCTAACCTAGGATTCTGACATGTAGCTAATTAACTTTTTTAACCCCCTTATACAAGATCTGCCTCAACATCGCATATTTTGTTCGTAAAATATATTAATTGCTCCATTTGTCGGATAAAATCATATATTCATATCCTAAGTAAGGATATTTTCTATGAGTATCTTTCTTTCAAGTAACGATCTGTATTTAATAAAACCTTATTTGCTAAAGAATATTATATTTTTCTAAATAGACATAACATACGTATTATTCTAATAGCGGCCTTCATAAAAATTTTGCTGAACAAACAACTGATAAACTAAGGATCCCTATCGTTATAAGAGTAGCTATCTAACTTAATTTAATTTTGATCTAGGACCAATTTTTAACCAATAAACCGTTTTAGATTGAATCCCAGAATTTGCCATCTATTTTTCTTGCACATTTTTGAACATATTTATCTTGCCTCCCACACACTGTGAGCTCGGCAACAAACGGGCATCATTTGTCATATACTATCATAAATGTGAAATCAGATAAAGCGGAAGTTCAAAGACAGTAAGAGAACTCTGCAAAGTTCGCATAAAGCGACAGACTCAACATCACGATCACATATGATATTTATTAATATGGAAGAGAAAACGTTTGGTGATGAGTGTGGGAGGATTATAGGCAGTAAGTATAAAGTGTGAAGCCACAAAAGTCGCCACATAATTTGAAACTATTTAAAAAGCTATAAAGCTCTTAATGCACACAGAATGTCTACGTTTTATGGAGGTGCGTTGTTAATAAGTATACCAGACATAATATACCGACTCGGCAAGGAAGCTCTTTTACGAGTATATTATATAAATGGTTTTGGTGGATATAAATGTTCTTGATTATGGTTGCTGAGCAGTAGAGATCTGTTTCTCATCCGATGATCTTAACCGTATCTATAACTCTGATCTGGCTGGGGTCTTCAAAGGGTGGTCTTAAGTTCTTAATTCAGTTATAGAATTATATTTATAGAATGAACTCGTGGAATGCTTGGAATGCTGCAGAAGCACTAAAAGCTTGGGTTGGACTGTTTGAGTTTTATGAGTGACTGAAAGATGGACTTTTTAGTTTTTTGCGAGATAAAAAATAGAGCTTAGAAATTCTCATTTTGAGGTATTAAAAGTACAGTTCTCTCAAATTTGTTTATGACTATGTCTAAAACTATATTCTCACGGGATTGACAGAATAATCAAACAATTTTCCCTTTCCCGTCTTGAGAACTAAGAGATCAGTAGTAAAAGAGATGTACAAAAGCTTAGTATATCTGACTTTTGATTTGTAATGGTTTATTTTAGGGAGTTAAGAACATAACTCCAAATTTAGATTCACCAAATTCCCCTATCTTACGGTGGGCCCTTTTTCGTGTCCATCAAGCTAACTCGTTTTTCTACCAATTTTTTGACGAGTTGCATTTTCCTGAAGACTACTTCGAACTTTCCTACAGGGTTTCATGCTGAATATATTGCCCTTGTAAAGAATCGCAGCATTTGCCAAAACAAACTTTTTGCAGTGGCTCGAGAGGTGGAGTGTGTGTCGCTTTGTGGTGGCATTTACAATTGGCGGCGAGTGATGATGAATTGTCGGAACATGTTCACGCAAATACAAGCATTTGGAGAAAGAGTAATAGAAATACCAACGTTTAAGAGATACGGCATACAAAGCTGGCGAGTGTTTAGCAGCAAGGATAATAACGCGGATGCATTTATATGTTTGGGTGAGTGTATCTAAAGAGCTGGCTTGAATATCTCTATGGTTGTGTTTGACTGTGATTTTAAGCGGCATAAAAGTGACAGGTAGAGGAGTATAAGCGTGATTTAAAAAAAGTTTTGGAATTAATTTGTTGGTAAACAATGCGCAGAAAAACGGCTTGCTTTGTACTGATTTTTTGCGCGTTAAGAAACGTTTCTGAGTTTGAAAAGCAAACTCAAAAACTTCATTTTAAATAGGAAACGGTTTTCAGTGAATTTTTCTAATATCTCTTAAAAGAATTTTTTCCGGATCGTCTTCGATTGTCAGTACAGAACACTTTTTGGTCAAAATATTTTGGTTTTATACGACAAAAGATTGACTTTACCCAAAGATTTACGGAACAATGGGTGTTATCTCTTAATATACTAGTGTTATAGACCAACTATAAAAAATTCTAAAAAATCAGTCACATGGGATGACCCCTTAAAATTATACATAATTCCTGGACTCTTCGAAAGCCAAAAGTTAGACAATCTGTTATTAACTTTACTGTTATTGATTTCTATATTTATACTCTCGCAACAAAAGTTGCTAAGAGAGTATTATAGTTTTGTCCACATAACGGTTGTTTGTAAGTCCTAAAACTAAACGAGTTAGATATAGGGTTATATATACCAAAGTGATCAGGGTGACGAGAAAAGTTCAAATCCGGATGTCTGTCTGTCCGTCCGTCCGTGCAAGCTGTAACTTGAGTAAAAATTGAGATATCTTAATGAAACTTGGAAGACGTATTCCTTGGCACCATAAGAAGGTTAAGTTCGAAAATGGGCGGAATCGGACCACTGCCACGCCCACAAAATGGCGATAACCAAAAACACATAAAGAGCTATAACTAAGCCATAAATAAAGTTATGAAAATAAAATTTGGAACATAGGATCGCATTAGGGAGGGGCACATTTGAATGTAATTTTTTTGGAAAAGTGAGTGTGACACAGCCTCCTAATAGGTTTTTTGTATATATCTTGCAAACTAATAAAGCTATATAAACCAAACTTTCTGCAGTCGTTTCTTTTAACTTATACAGTTCAAAAATGAAAGAAATCGGACAATAACCACGCCCATCTCCCATACAAAGGCTAGGTTGAAAATGACTAAAAGTGCGTTAACTCACTAACGAGAAACGTCAGAAACACTAAATTTTACATAGAAATGGCAGAAGGAAGCTCCACTGAGATTTTTTTACAAAATGGAAAATGGGCGTGGCGTCGCCCACTTATGGGTCAAAAACAATATCTCAAGAACTACTCGACAGATTTCAATGAAATTCGGTATATAATATTTTCTTGACACCCTGATGATACTGGTGGAATATGGGAAATCTATTCCACCACTATATATGCGAAATCGGTTCACAACTACGCCTACTTCCCATATAACACAATTTTGAATCCTTCCGATTCGTTCACTTTATAATGTATACATAGCGAAATAAAACTTTACACAAATACTGTACTTGAGCTGTGACATCACTTGTGGAAAAATTGTCAAAATCGAACCATGACTTTTCAAGGCCCCTGATATCAAACATGAAGAACTCAGTGCCTAAGGGCACTTTTTCACCGAAAATATAGGTAAATCTCTAAATAAATTGCGAGAGTATAAAATGTTCGGTTGCACCCGAACTTAGCCTTTCCTTACTTGTTTTTTGTTACTTTGTTTTAAGTTGCGGTATTGAACTTTTTCGATAAATGCACATTTAACACGTTTCTTATAAAGTTTCCTGACTCCCTTTCTACCCTTCCCTTCCACAAGTTTATGGCTTCTTCTCCTCGTCAACTCTTGTCAGCAGTCAATCATTTGTATTTTGAAATGTTCTCTCTTCGCTTTCAGTGTGATTTCATTATTTATCTTAGTTTTTTATTTTTAATCCAACTGTATTTGTTTATGCAAATAAACCAATTTGAGTCTCTTTTTCGCATCAACTTAAGTTTATTTTTCGTAAATGTCACGTTCCGCTGTGATTATTTAATGTTCCAACACGGGAGAGTGCTCGAGGGTGGGCGCATATATTTGTCATATGCTTGTTATCGAACATTTCTTGATTCGTGCAGTTTTTATTTATGCCTCGGGCTATGAAAATTTCATATGAGTTCGCTTATTCTTCCACTCTTTCCACATATTTAAATGCGCGGAAATTAATTAATTTGCTTTTATGATTAATTTGTTGGAGTTTTATCGCGGTTTAACAGTGGCCCACATACTTTGCTGGGAGCTCTTTTAAGCTTGAGTAATATATGAAGAGAAATTCGTTTCAGTTTAGTAGACATTAAAGTACATTTTATTTTACTAGAAGCTAGAAATACCCTTCTAAATATTTATAATTTAAAGGATTGGTCGAAAATTGGTTTCGATTATCTCGGTTCCTTACGAGGAATAATTCTACGATACTTCAAAAAGGATGAATACACTCAAATTATCGTAGATACTAGAGCTCTTAAAATTATTCGAATAACCTGAAAACCGAATAGTCGAATATTCGGTTTGTAACCGTTCGAATGAATATTAACCGAATAATGCTATTCGAATAGTCGTAACTTTTCTACTATTCGGATAGTCCGGATAGTCGAAAATGAGTCGACAATTTACGACTACCCGGGTACTGCAAACCGAATATTATTATTCGAATAATCCGGTTAATTCGGTTAGTCGAATACCAAGAGCTACCTTCAAATTGGTCTATAATAATACTTTAGCAAATCGTTCAAATGTATCACCAAAATAATGGTGTTCACGCGACGAATCGCGCTGGCTCCAATATTCAATCCAAATAATCGCCCAGCAAGGTCGGTAAATCGAGCAATCATGGATCACTTTTGAACCAAATTTACTCTAGTGCATAATGCGCAATCTCAGAGACGCCGTACATTGCGAATTGAAGACAATATTGCTGTTGTGGAGCAGAGTATCGAAGAAGACCAAAATGAGTCCATCGTGAAGCTGACTTTATGTGTCCACTTTATGGACGATTTTGCGGAAGGATCTTAGTTTGCAAGCTTATAAAATCCAACTCATGCGTGAATTGAAGCCGAATGACCATCAAGCGAGTCGCACGTTCGTTGAATGGGCCCAAAACGAGTTGGTCACCTAATCCGATTTTCAAAAGCTTTTGGTTCAGCGATAAAGCTGAAGAATGGGTACATTAATAAACAAAATTTTCGCCTATGAAATGATGAAGCCATTTTTGAAACGCTATTACATCCACAAAAAGTCACTGTTTGGTGTGCTCTATGATCAGAGGGAATCACTGCTCAATTATCTCGCGTCGTGGGTCTGTGACGTAGGCTCGAAGATTGTGTGATTTAACACCGCTTGACTAATTTTTGTGGGGTTATGTGAAATCGTTGGGAACGCAGATAAGCCCGATAGATGGGCGGAAGAAAATATACGTTATTACTGGCGTAGAGTCCCAATTGCTGCAATAAGTGATCGAAAATTTGGTCTCTCGGCTAGAATTTATTTGAAACACAATTTCACTTTTCACATGCTCGAAATCATTTTTAAAATATGGCAAAATCTTGATCATAAGAGACAAGAGTACAGTTAGAAAGGAAGTCGTTATTAGTCTCAGCTGTGTCTTTTTATCATGTTTATTAACTCGATAAGCTAAAACGTTTTCGAGTCGCTTATCAGTAGACCGCTTCCTCCATTGTTGCATCAAAAACTATTACAAAATACGTGTATAACGGTACTTCATACCTATTAAAAATGATCACCGGAAAAAACTATGAAGACACAAATTTGTTACTATAAAAATTGATGAACCATTCGAGGTACATCGCACTTGTTAACCGCACTAACCGCAGCAGGGGTAACAACTCGAAAGGAGCTGAACACTTTAATGGCAACAAGGAGCAAATCACATATTGCATGGCTATTGAGCACACACCGCCACACATGCCACATGAAACTAACCCAGACAGCATATACTCCTACATACCTTGGAATATGACGACCGATAGACCTTTCCTAAACCAGAGAACACAATAATTTCGGCGCTGCAGATAAGCAGGAAGCAGTTGAAAAGTAGCAGGTAGTAGTTGGTGTTAGTGCTACGTTTGATCGTTATCACTAAATCAGAGGTTAATAGAGCTGTAGCGCGGCGTGGCGACACCGAGCGCTCGGCATGCAGGGCACAGTTCGGCAGCAACGCGATTTCAGAAAGGTGAAGATTATACACTTGCACGCGCCACGCGATACACGGAAGAGCAAAATGCGGCTGCGAAATAATATTGCACCGACACATGAGCCGCAGCGCGACAACGAGGCGTTGCAAGTAGCGGTGGCTGCAAATAGTTGCGCCTCGCAAAGTCCATCATTTGCTAGCCACTTCTGGAATGCTTCGCCAAATAATACACACATACACATTTCTAGGGTTCAACCACTTTGTACCCGGCTGAGCGTACGCCGTGCCGTGTTGCTGCTCATTTTGGCCACTTGTTAGCGCGAATCCATCAACCTAAGCGACATGATAAAATTTTCGATTATTCTAAAGTAGACAGAACGCTACTTCACCTGCAGCCAAATTGCAACACAATACCAGCCATGCCACATGTATGTGCCTCTACGAAAGTCGTACTTGCGCCACATGCGCCTCCGCCACCTTCGGTTTGTGTGTTTGTGCCGCATTTTACGGTTTACGTCATTTTCGCTAAATTACTTTAATAACATAAATATAATCATTTGTTTTAGAATGTTTTACCGCCAGTGTGCGATCACTTGCCGCGCAGCCGCCGCACTTTGATTTCCAGCCGATGATCTCGACCTTGCAGTTAGCTGATATTGTTACTGTTGTTGTTTTCTGGCAGTTGTGTGCCGCATCTGTTGTTTGGTCAATCGTATTTATCGCCATTCGCGAATATCAAGATCGTTGGCAACGATGAAAAATTGAAAATTGTTGCACCCATAACTGCACATTCGCTTCGGGGGCACGAGTTACCGCCTTCGCTTCTGCTTCGCTACTCAAAGTCATACATTAAGGAAATGTTCACACTTTTGGCGGCTGCGGTCAAGCTGGTGAAATTCTGAATGTGCCGCGAATTTATTATTCCAAGAGGCCTCGGATTGGTCAACATCAATGTTTGTTAGAAGAAATGTAGATGGATCAAAATTTTTTAATGTTAGATTTATGTTTAACCCTTGGTGTACTGGATTTTTTCGAAACTATCGTTGTCATATGAATGACAATGCTGGATCATTCCGATTACGAGGACTCGTCTGTCGGAGGAAATGAAATCTTGTATTAGAAAAATCCTGGACCTCAGATCCCACATGTTGGGTAATAAATAAAAAATCAGCTTAACGCCACTAAGACGAGATCTGCCAAGGGCCTACAACACAGCAATAGCAAAACCGATCAGCTGGTAAAGAAAGAACGGATAAAAGAATCTGGTGTGATAGTTTAGCAAGAAAGACGCAGGCGGCTGCGGAAACATTCTGCACCCGTGATCTGTATTAAACGACAAAACTCGAAGCTCCTTTTGTATGTATGCATGTGATTGGCGTGCAAACCGTTTAGTCGGTTATAGCCGAATTGATGATAGCGCGCCACACCTATCTTTCCCTCGCAGTTCGGCGCCGGTTGTAGATCCCAAGTTTAACCAGGTCGCTCTCCATCTAGTCCCTCCAACGGAGTGGAGGCCTTTCCCTTTCTCGGCTTCTTCCGGCGGGTACTGCATCGAAAACTTTCAGAGCTGGGACACTTTCGTCCATTAGAACAACATGACCCAGCCAGCGTAGCCGCTGTCTTTTTATTCGCTGGACTATGTCTATGTCGTCGAACAACGCATACAGCTCATCATTCCATCTTCTGCGGTATTCGCCGTTGCCAATGGTCCCTTAACCATAAATCTTCCGCAAAACCTTTCTCTCGAAAACTCATAGTGCCGTCTCATCGGATGTTGACACCGTCCACGCTTCTGCACCATAAAGTAGGACGGGAATGATGAGGGACTTGTAGAGTTTAGTTTTTGTTCGTCGAGAGAGGACTTTACTTTTCAATTGCCTACTCAGTCCATAGTAGCACCTGTTGGCAAGAGTGATTCTGCGTTGGATTTCAAGGCTGACATTATTATCGGTGTTGATGCTGGTGCCTAGGTAGACGAAATTATCTACAACTTCAAAGTTATGACTGTCAACAGTGATGTGGGAGCCAAGACGCGAATGCGCTGACTGTTTGTTTGATGACAGGAGATATTTCGTCTTGTCCTCGTTCACCTTCAGACCCATTCGCTTCGTTTCCTTATCCAGGCGAGAAAAAGCAGAACTAACGGCGCGGTTGTTGCTTCCTATGATATCAATAAACAGCTTTAAAATCGACAAAAAGGTGGTGTGTGTCGATTCTCTGTTCATGGGTCTTCTCCAAGATTTGGAGTGAATATCTGGTGAATTGTGGATTTTCCAGGTCTAAAGCCATACTGATAAGGTCCAATCAGTTTGTAGACGGTGTGCTTTAGTCTTTCACACAGTACGCTCGATAGAACCTTATAGGCGATATTAAGGAGGCTTATCCCACTGTAATTGGCACAGATTGTGGGATCTCCTTTTTTTGGAGCTTCATTTACTCAAAGAAAATATATCAGACGAGCTCAAAGAAGGTGTTATTACTCTACTTCCGAAGAAAGGAAATTTCGATCGACTCTCTCAAACATGTTGCAATTTGTAGAGTCGAAGCAAGCAAATAAACTCCGGAAAAATTAGTTAATAAGTGAAAAATTAGTAATTATTAGTTAGAAAGTGAAGACAAAACTCATGTAAAGGGTGATTTTTTAAGAGCTTGATAACTTTTTTAAAAAAAAAAAACGCATAAAATTTGCAAAATCTCATCGGTTCTTTATTTGAAACGTTAGATTGGTTCATGACATTTACTTTTTGAAGATAATTTCATTTAAATGTTGACCGCGGCTGCGTCTTAGGTGGTCCATTCGGAAAGTCCAATTTTGGGCAACTTTTTCGAGCATTTCGGCCGGAATAGCCCGAATTTCTTCGGAAATGTTGTCTTCCAAAGCTGGAATAGTTGCTGGCTTATTTCTGTAGACTTTAGACTTGACGTAGCCCCACAAAAAATAGTCTAAAGGCGTTAAATCGCATGATCTTGGTGGCCAACTTACGGGTCCATTTCTTGAGATGAATTGTTCTCCGAAGTTTTCCTCAAAATGGCCATATAATCGCGAGCTGTGTGGCATGTAGCGCCATCTTGTTGAAACCACATGTCAACCAAGTTCAGTTATTCCATTTTTGGCAACAAAAAGTTTGTTAGCATCGAACGATAGCGATCGCCATTCACCGTAACGTTGCGTCCAACAGCATCTTTGAAAAATACGGTCCAATGATTCCACCAGCGTACAAACCACACCAAACAGTGCATTTTTCGGGATGCATGGGCAGTTCTTGAACGGCTTCTGGTTGCTCTTCACCCCAAATGCGGCAATTTTGCTTATTTACGTAGCCATTCAACCAGAAATGAGCCTCATCGCTGAACAAAATTTGTCGATAAAAAAATTTCGAACCGAACACTGATTTTGGTAATAAAATTCAATGATTTGCAAGCGTTGCTCGTTAGTAAGTCTATTCATGATGAAATGTCAAAGCATACTGAGCATCTTTCTCTTTGACACCATGTCTGAAATCCCACGTGATCTGTCAAATACTAATGCATGAAAATCCTAACCTCAAAAAATCACCCGTTACATCTAGACAACCGAAACGCCAATCCTACAGATCGCCGGGACATGCCTCGGAGAAATCTGGAAATTGACACATAAATTCAAATGTCTTCGAATGACTATGCGGATATTCTGAACCGAATAGAAAGCATCACGATGACATTAGCTCGATTAGAATTCTCAAGAGAGTCGAAAATGCGTTAGACTAGCGAACATCTGAGAAGTCGATGTAGAAACACAGAGAAGTGGTTATTCTAAGTAAGAAATTCAATTCGTAGGTTTAAATAAGTCTAATCATAATTTATTTAAATTGTTTAGCGATAAGAGAAAGGGGCTAGTTACTTCGCTTTTCTCAGTCGATAACCAATATAAGACCAATATGAGTGAGATTGGTTTCTGTTCTTGCATATTTGAAACTGTTTCATTCGCAAACTTTAATATATACTCATGTATTCCTTATTGATTACCGCTATTCGCTTACACCTACACATCATATATGAAGAGTAAGGCCTATATATGTATATGAAAGTGCCCAAATTATTATTCATTAAAATATATCAAAGGGTAGTTAGTCTAACAGGCACTCATTTGCTGTTGGCGTTGTCTTATTAAATCCATACTCATAAATATGCATAGACTGTCATGCAATATATTTGCTTGTTGTTGTCTGACTTTCGAAATATTTTTGGAAATATGCATACCACAAGCTTTTCACCACATAACGAATCACATGTCACTGTAGAGAATGCGAACGAGGCGGAGGAGGAAGAGGAAAAGAAGGAGAAAAAGAGTTTGGGCCATGCTTAAATTAAAACCAATACTTAAATGAAACAACAACAAAAATCGTAAAGCAAACGAAAGGAGCTGGGGATAGACGCCATACTTCTTGGCGTATATAAAAATAAAGTCTACAAATGAAATCAATGAATGAAAGTCATAAATATGCATGAGTGTAATTCGTTTTTTGTTTTGCTGTTGATTTCTTTTATTAAATGCTTGACGGCAATATGAGGAATATTTAGTAATAAATTGTGTTATAAAACATGGTATAAAGTCAAGCATGCAAGGGATATGCTGTAATAGACCACTTTGGTGTGTAAATATGTATATATGTATGTCTGTATGTACGTATGTCAACCTAACAGTCTTGCACCCTTAGCAATTCACTTATACTTGTATTTAAGTATTAATGAATATGTCAGTCGAAGTATTTCACTCCCCGACTGTCATTGATTAATATCGATGATGTTACTCATGTTTGGAGCGGCAACCGAAAAAAAAACGCGAGCAAACAATTAAAAAAAATGTTGCGAGACACGTGAAAATTGTCTTATGAGGGTTGACTACACCCACAAATTCCGGTTAGATATATTTCTGCTGTCAAAATGGCTCATTGTTTGCGGCGAAAGTTAAAAAAAAGCAAAAAAAAGAAGAAAAAAAGTATTCAATGAGAATATAATTGGAAAGCATTTGCAATAAATACGGAAATTAAATGAGGCTAACATAAAAATTTATGTGTCTGGCAAACTACAAATAATAACAAATACATATATACATATCCACATACATACATGTGTGTAACAATGCCCAAATGCACTAGCTCATATCGCTAAAATGCCATCTACATATCGTGCGTTTGTTTAATTGAGTTCTCTACCTATGATATCCGCTATAAGACACACTCTCGTACAAACACATATCCAAGCTCAAAACGTATATGTGCAACATATATTCACACATTCCGCATGCACCGTTAGCTACTACCTTAGTTTGATAATACATTTTTTCCACGCGATGTTTGTCATACTCATTAGCTTGGTGAAAGCGCCGAGTAAAAGCGCTGTTAGAGGGTGCTTTCACCTTCGTCCAAGTTTACACCCTTTCCATGCGGTGCGACGAAATAAATTTCGACGACTGCCAAATGATTTTAATTTTAGATTACCATTAGACATAATAAAAAACGCAAATATAATTTGATGAAGCGACATAAATAAGTACTATGTAAGCACATATTTGCAGTACGTAAGTATTTATTTGTAAGTATTTATTTGTAAGTATATACTCAAAAGAGTTTTATAAGCATTTACATATGTTCATCTACGTTTATAAAAATTCGTTTTAAACGGCCGTTCAGTCCATATACCATATATCAAATCCATTAGGATAGCCCTTAAAAGCATGAGGATAACTTATGTAATAATAAATTTCTAAAACTTAGTGTCTATATAAAGAGTAATAGAAGTTGCTGCATATACATTTAGATTTAGACATGTTCTCGGGTCCAAAACTGTTGGGCCTAGATAAAAGACCCGGTCTCACACCTGACAAAAAACCATCTAGGGAGCATTCCTTAAGGAGTTACATGGAAATTTTTATTTTTTTTTGAAAAATGTCTGCTCCAATTTTTCTCTTTCTTTCGTTCAAACAAACAGTCAGCGCACTCGCGTCTTGGCTCCCACGTCACTGTTGACAGTCATAACTTTGAACTTGTAGATAGTTTCGTCTATTTGGGAACCAGCATTAACAACACCAACAATGTCAGCCTCGAAATCCAAGGCAGAATGCTACTTTGGACTGAGTAGGCAATTGAAAAGTAAAGTCCTCTCTCGACGAACCAAAATCAAACTCTACAAGTTGCTCATTATTCCCGCCCTGATGTATGGCACTGAAGCTTGGACGATGACAACATCCGATGAGACGATCTTGGGGTTTTCCTGAGAAAGGTTCTGGGCAAGATTTATGGTCCTCTTAACATTGCCAATGGCGAATACCGTACACGTTGGAAAAAGCTTATAACTATATTTTTGAAGTTTTAGTATTAGGTCTACAACTTTGCTTCCGCCATTTTCCGATTAAATCGTTTTATATCGATCTTGGACATTAGTGTCAACATTAACCCAACAAAATATTTGTAGAGATCTGTTTGCATCCCAAACTTATTCTCAACTGAAAATGTCACTTTTTGAGCCGAATTCTCGACATTTGCACGGAATACGCATGCTGCCAGAAAGAATGGTCAAAAGTACGATGGCTAATATTTTGAATAACATTTTTGTAACCGTTTTTATACAAAAAAAAACCTTAAATTTACAAAAAAATAAACGGCGGAAGCAAAGTTGTAGACCTAATAACTTCATCTTGCAATTAATAATAATGCTTTTTCAAAAGCCTTTTTTTCGAAATGAGATTTCGTATTCGAAAGTCAACTTGGAAAAACGGATAATGTACTTTTCTTACTTATGACTCAATCTCTTGGAAAAAATTAGTTTAGTCCCATACCCACCCGAATGTTATATAGGTTAGTGTGAATTTCGAGCACTGATCCATGCGATGAGGAGGGACTAAAATATCAAAAATCTTTTACCGCGAAGTTTCCGATCTTGGTGGTAAAATTCAAAATTGTATATATATTGTATGTATATGGTAATACTGACTAATATTTTATACGATTTGGCTAATACTAATTCAGAAATTTTCATATGTATGTATATTGTGGATACGGCTGTATATATAATTATATGTGCAATAATACATATGTATATATTTTATTCTTTATCTACTGCAGGTGCACAGTTTTGTTAAGCAATTTTGAGGAACACCCCAGAAATTTATTCGCCAGAAATTGTTTACAGCACGCGATTTTCTCACGTATTCAGAAAACGCAAAAAAAATGAACAAATCAATGGTTAATAGTAGTGGAGACACTTTATAATCAGAAATGTGAGGTTATAAGTTTTAATACGATGTAAATACACGTTATTGTTGAAGGCAAACGTATTTATTAAAATCATGCATGTTTTTAGATTATGTTTGTAATTGCAATATTTGAATTGATATCTAAAAAAAATATATTTTGAAGTGTGATAAAAAATTACCAATTTTTATGAAGATCATAATTCGTAAATTCACAGTTGTTATTAAGTTAAGAATAAAATAAATAATGTTTCAATATTTCAAAAGTATTTGCTACCTAAGAAAAAAATTAATAAATGACTTAATTAACAAATTAAAATAATTTTATTCATACTATTGAGACATACTATATATCACTTTCAAGTTTTAAAACGTAATTACTCCGAACTCTCTGCTACTCCAGTTGAGATTTTCAATTCTGAGAGGTTTTTTTTTATGTAAATAGTAAATTTCTGGTACCTAAAGGATCTCTTGGAGCAATTGCTTCCTGAATAAAAAGGATAAATTTAGTGGAGTTATTATTTATAATTACTTCTCTTGTAAATAAATAAATAAAAAAAGGTTTCGCTGTATCACGAGTTGTTATCTCTATATTGATATTACTTGAATTAAACCAATTTCTTCAGAATATTAACCCAACTCTCTTATTCCTATCTAATATATAATGTCTAAAATTTAGTTTTCAAACTACAAATTTATTTATTCGGAATGGTTGGTAGTTGTTCTTTATATAACATTAGTACATATATCCAACTATTGAATTTATTTTTTTGGAGTTCGAACACCATATTCAATCGAAACTTTTCTACTAAAACTATTAATCCTTGATTCTTATATAGTAGACACACTTCCTCAGACGACACGACTTATAAAAGCACCAAGGTAACACGTAATCGTTGATTGTTGGGATTGAATTGTCGCAGAGAATTTCAATACTGAATAATATTATATTATGTTGCCTTACCTAAAGAGATAAGCTTTACGACATATTTATCAGGACAGACCAAACTCATAACCGATCGATGATCATCCCCTCAAGAACGTTTTTTACTATTTCTGGAAAATTTTAATTTCCCAATAACCAGAGTGCGAACGAGCCATGCCAATACTTAGTTTCAAACAACAGAAAAATTTGACATAATTGGCCCATTTCTTTCGTATACTTGTTCCAGCTTGCAAATATTTCTTAGTTGACTTCCAAATTTCTTAGTACTTTGACATAATTGGCCCATTTCTTTCGTATACTTGTTCCAGCTTGCAAATATTTCTTAGTTGACTTCCAAATTTCTTAGTACTTCTCCTCTGGATAAGAATTTACAATAATTAATTCTGCGTCAAGAAACTTTCTCAATGGAAGACTCATTGGTTCATAAGTAATATCCATAACCATCACAGCACAACATATCCCCACTTAACCGTCTAAATAAATCGATACTTTGTCCTGCAACTAACTCATTCGAATATTCAGCATAAATTAAAGATAATTTATGAATGTCCTTGTAATAATCATATGGTAGCCAGTACAAATGATATAGGTATGCCAGCATAGAACCACAAATATAAATATACATATTCGTATGTTTGTTCAACAGATGTGTAAATTGCTAGAAATAGAAAAGGTCAATGGAAATTTTTCAAAGGTACAATCGCCAAGAACAAGTTAGGCCAGCAGAAAGTGGTAGCAATGTGTTTTGTAATTAATAATCTTGAAGAAAGGATACACAATCGAATGAAGCAGAAAAGGGTAGCCACACAAGAGATTTATTTGCATAATTTGTAAAGTATCCCGCTCTGACCACACACACGCAGCAAGCATGTGAGCACGAATGCGGCATGTGTGAGGACATAAGTGTTGAGTTGGGTCTAAAGTGAAGAGATGGTATACCAGTCAGGTATTTTGAGGATGTTGGGTTGCTGTTTTGCTTCTTTAATATGACTGTATGTTTGTATCTACTTATAAATATATATGTTTAAGTTTGTAATGATCTAAGAGGGCCATTATCCGCACACGTTTCTTGTAGGTGAAAATCTGAAAATGTTGTGTCAATTTGTTTTGCATTTGCATTTAAGAATTTCAAAAGCATTTCACTCCACTCACCATTTGCTTACTAATTTTTTACGCTTTAAAGGATATGACAAGGATATTAAATAAATATGAAGCTGGCATGACATTAACCGACCACAAGCGAAAATATCTCATTTGTGAGTGAGCAAGAGGAAATGAAAATAAAATATTAAAATAGTAAAAAGTGCAAAAAATCCAAATTTCAGCTGATGTGGCGAAAATGCACGAAATGTGACTGCCACACTGGCAGCGTTAACTGAATGTTTGGCGTCATCAGCGCAGTCCACATCAGCGTGCAAAGTGTTTGGCCGACCACACACCACCACCACCTAAGAATGGATATAAGTGTATGTATGTGGGTGTTGATGGCTTGCTGCCTTGTTGACTGTTGCAACTTGAACTGCATGCTTACGCGATTGCACAGTGGGTTGTTCTGTAAATATAATTTTAAAATGAAATGTGATAAGTTTCTTAATTGCCGATATTTTTGTTTTAAGGCTATCTCTCTCCCTCTCTCTTTGACCGAGTTTGAATTTTGGAATTTTGAAGTATTTTTATAGAAGCTGTCATCGAGTGCACATTTCTCCGATCGTTGTCGCTTGTCGCAAAATATACAAAGTTATCGAGTTGAATTCGTACGAGAGAATATCCGGATCCACAAATTATGTTGACTTTTGCGATAACTTCCTTTTTCTTCTTATTAAGGGGTTATATACAGTTAGGAGGTCGAAAAAAAAACATTTTTCAAGAATTTTTTCTAAGCAAACTATTTGGTTTATTGATTTGAAACTTGGCAGGTATATTATGACAACCTTAAACTATATTCACATATTTTTTATTGACAAAAATAATTATCGGGAACGTTGATATTGCCAATTTTGCAGAGGTCCGCAAAAAAAGGCCTCTTGCGGTGAGCACGATATCTTTGGACTGGATCATCTAAAATGCAAAAACCAAATAAATTTCATTAATATAATAAATAATCTATTGATTAATCGAAGGAATTAGCAAAAAAAATTGTTTGGCAAAATGGTGGCTACTCAAATCAAAATGTTCGATTTTCGACCAAAATTCGGCTCTTTAATTGTTTATAAAAATAAGAAATTTTCATCGGAGGGGTCAGCCGTTTCTGAAAAATCCTGCTCACCGACTTTGAAAACACCGTTTCGAGAAAAAGTTTAAAGTTTTGAAAGCAATTGACATGCAGTCGACGCGCCTTCACTAATGTTTCTGTAACTTCGAAAATATTCGTCGGATCGACTTGAAATTTTGTGTGTGTATACTCAGATATATATATTAAGAAAATGCAAAAAAATCGATTTTTTGAAAATCCTAACTGTATATAACCCCTTAATTGGGGTAGTCAACGCTTACATTCATTCCCCCTTTCGGCAGTTTGGCGCCAATTGAAAATCCCAAGTGCTGATAGGTCCATCTTCACCTGGTATTTCCAACGGAGTAGAGGTCGTCCTCGGATACCACCAGCGGGTACTTCATCGAACACTTTCAAAGCTGGAGCGCTTACGTCCATTCGAACAATATGTCCTAGCGAGCGTAGCCAGACTAGGCTCTATCCTTTTATGCGCTTAACTATGTCGTCGTATAACTCATAAAGCTCATAGTACTTTGCGGTATTCACCGTTACCAATGTTTAAGGGACCGTAAATCGTCCGCAAAACTTTTCTCTCAAAAACTCCTAGTGCCGTCTCATCGGATGTTGACATCGTCCATGCCTCTTTACCATAAACCAGGACGGGAATGATGAGGAACTTGTAGAGTTTGATTTTGTTCGTCGAGAGAGAACTTTGCTTTTCAATTGCCTAATCCGTCTCAGGCGCTACTGTTGGCAAGTGTAATTCTACGTTGGATTTCCAGGCTGACATTGTTATTGGTTATTGGTGTTAATGCCGGTTCCAAGATAGACGGAGACAAAACAATCAGATTTTATAAAAAGCTCGTTTTGCAGACAACAATTTTAAAGAATATGTGCATGATTAGAGAGAACATGAAAATATGACTGATATAATGGCATCTATTTTCATTAAAGTCTACTGATACTCAAAACGATTGGTCCTGACGCCAGCTACATAAGATCGCTATCGACAGGGATCGAAATATAATATCGCGTAGCATAAGTCCAAGACGATCAGGAGCAGTATTTGTAAATTCCATCGGGAGACTCGCCATTGGACTTCAAGCATAAGACAGTCGATAATTCGATAAGTTGTGTGATTACAAAAGCGTAACAGAAAGGGTAGATGTTGGATCCAGTGTCTGGAATTATATGAGATATGGTAATTATTTTGTGTTCAGGCTCAGTTAATCGGCGTAATAAAAATCGTCGGTGTAGAAAACAATTTTGATTTGGAGAATTTAGAAGGAGTAATTATGATAATTACAACAATCTACTAATTATTTTTTTTTTCGGTTTCGGTTTATAAGTCGATCGCTATCATTTAAAAGAATATAGACGTCATGTTGGATGAATAAAATAAATCTTTCACACTTTTGTTAGAAATTATAATACTTTGTATAGGATAATGTTCAAAAACCCACATCATTTTGGCTTTGGGTGGATTGGCAAAAAGTGTAGGTCTTATGTTGTTTGAGATAAGATGAGGAATAATCAAATGAAGACAAACTATCAGTTAGGAGAGTGATGAAAATTATATATTGCTCGTATAGAATTCGAAGGATATAAAGAATGTATAAGTACTCCTATTTTTGCAACTGTTCTTGTTTGGATCGGATAGCAGAGACTCTCAATAACACTCAAATTAATAGACCAAAGAAAAAATTATAATTTTCTTTCACATTCCATGCATTTCAATCCACTGTCATATGCATTATTGAAGAGCTGACTGTAAAATCGCTTGGCACCTTATTAGCGCGCCCGGCTGAGTGCAAATGTTCTTTACTCGTGTCGGTAGCATGCAACAAGACTGTGTAGCATTTTTGGCAAGCATGATTGCGCACTGACAAATATTCGCGAAAAATATCGCATGTTTATGCGGCAAGCATTCAACCAGTCACCGACTGCTTACCCACACCCACAGTAGTTCCGGCAAATTCTGGTACTCCTCTCGTGCTGCAAAAACAATGAAAAATGCAAATGCAAATGAGAAATAAATGCACAATACAAAGGAGCGCTCGTGTATTCAGCTGGTGAAAGTTCACTGCAAGCGGAAACACTCACACACACACTCACGAGTAGTGCAAACAACGGCGACCGCATTATAAAGGATCTGCTCCGTTGTTATCCTCTTTGGTTATCTGCTTGTTGGCGCTGTAGTGCATAAAGCCCGTTTTTGGGTAATGCGCCGCAAATTTCGTGGTAGAAATTCAAATAAATTATGCAAAGTTTGTGTTGAACGCTGCGCAGCGCTTCCACTTCCTTCTTGCTGTTGTTGCTGGAATTTAAGAAATTGAGAATTTAAAAATTTTCTAGTAAATTACCTGTGTGTGTCTTCTGGAACGAAGCGTAATTTATGTACAAATATTGGCTTCTTTTCGCTCGCCTGCCTTCACTCGCTGCCAATTTACGCGTACAAACACCAAAAAAAAACATCCGATCGTCAGCGGTGATCCTGTTGCACGATCCTCTTTGACATGCTCAAAAAACACTTTCACCCCTTTTCGTTTTCGTAAGGCATATTTATCTGTTAACTTCCGTTTATTTATGAGCCTATCAATCTCAGGTAGGGACCTTCATATATTTATATTTACATATTTACATGCTCATATCCTTCATTATGCAAATTAGTCTCCGTGCATTCGAAATATTTTTTTTTGCCCGCATCGCATATCCTTTTTTTAAATTTCTAGCGCACAGCTGTTGCAGCAGCTGTTTGACTGGGTACATTGAACTCTGAACTCTATTAGTTCGGCAGCGCGAAGATCACTTTGTTTGCATATTCGTGTTTGCTTCTGTATTTGCCTTTCTACAAATAATCTTAACCTTGAATCTCTTCTTGAGTTTCACAGTTTACATTTAGTTATTGAAGAATCAACACATCTTGAAGTAGAAGCAATCAGTTTAAATTAAAACTTTAAGATTTTTATGTTTTTCTTTAGCTTACTGGAACTACTTATAAAATAATAGATGACCAATGGTTTTAGAGGTGTCTACAAGAAGGCGTCGGACTTTTTTTGGAAATAGGAGTTTTAGAAACTCGAATTGTAGCGGATTTGTTTCTTCTTGCATGTGGAGCACAGGTTCATAATGTGATGAACAAGACTGTAGGTCATCTGTTACAGTATCCCGACCGCAAATCAAGCGATACAACTTAAGCTCTTCTTCTAAAGTATCGTAACGGGGATTTGACTCTCAAAAAGTAATTCACAAGAAGATAATTTACGGAAGTGTTGACTGATTCTCAGTTGGAGATCCCTATGTGTTCTGTAAGATGTGGAAGTGATCAAAAAAACTTTAGGAAAGTGCTGTTGTTGTTCTTCTGATATGATCTATTCAAGGCAAGATTTGTTGACAATAGATACAGTTAGCAAAGTAGTAATGCTTCTTACCAGGGAATCTGAAATGCTGAATATGTGGTTGGTGTCTGTGAGATATCAAAATACATCCTGTGAAAATACAGTGTCCTGCGTAGCTTCCTCATTGGTAAGTGCGATTTTCACGAAAATATGACAACTGGGTCTATTTAGAAAGGAGTGCGCTATACTCCCTAACTGGAATTGTGAATTCAGCGGTATGTATTTAGTATTGTGGGACTGTCATGAGACACGATATCACTGTTCGAAATGTGGTGTTTTGGAAGGTCTATAGCTTCATATCATCTGCATTTTAAAAGTCTCAGGCGATTATACCAGTGCATCGTAAGTTATGTCAACATAACCGATTGCTTTATATGGTATGTTTCAAGCAAAGTTGCTTTGTCTTTTCTCCAAGTAGACAGATTTTGATGTGACTTTGTTCCTTAATCAAAATCGTGAAAGTATATGGAATCATGAAATGCGAACTGACAAATGTTTCTTCCAGTATTCTCGGGTTAACGCCGTCGTTAAGGATGTTAAGATCCAATATTTATATGTTCTTCTGTGTCCGATAGTGAAGTGTCGTCTAGTAAAAAGGTGAGAAAGTTGATAGATAAAGGATAAAGTTCCTTCAGTGACAACAATCTTATTAAGTTTTTTTTTTACCTTCAAAAATAAGATCCATTTGATTCAATCAAAGAGTGATACAAATTTATACATGTTGTTTAATTACTACTAACCACGAATTGTTGCATGTGGAAATCCCGAAAAAAATAAGTGAAAAGAATTGATATCCTTTTCAACTCCAGTTAGTTTTCGACACGTTGTTCGCCCAATAAATCCCATCACCCATTAGAATAGTGATTAAATAATGTGGCTCTAGCGTTTTTCCCAATCACCTCGGAAAACGTTAATCGATTCTTCTCTGATATAATTAAGAATACTAAATATAAGTTCTAAACTAAAGGAATTGCTCATGTTAGCGCGTAAATAAAATACTGAGTATTAGCTATATCAACCGTAGTGTTCTTCTACCAAGAAATATTTAAAGGTTAAAAAATTTGTTGGGATCAGGCAATCTCAAACGTTTTCTTTAAAAAACAGTACAACATTTACGCAAGACTTTCAAAAATATAATAGTTATTAAGTGTTATCTTAAGATCGTTTAAATAAATTAAATCCTACACACATAAATACTATGTGTCCATTACCAAAATTAGACTTTAAACATTTACCAAACAAAATCTCTCGCCGTTACTTTGTGAAATATATTTCGATGTTTTGTCGTAAATTTTTATATTCATTAATTTACTTATCAAAATGAAAATATCACCATTAAATTCAATTTCCACAAAATGTCGTCATAACATAAAGCTTCAAGCTACGGCTTCAAAGAGACACAGTTGTGTGACTCGACCAGCGCCCATTCCAAAAAGAACGCATAAAATAAAATTAAATGACCGCAACAGTAAATGAAGTGCGTTCAATTCACGCTTTAGACTAGGCGCTTCAGGAAAGCAAAAAAAAAAAAGAAATCGAGGGAATATTCAATAGCAAAAGACATTTTTCTACAAATACACTTGACAAGTAAATAAAATATGCAAAATAGACAACAGAAAAAAACTGAAAGAATAGCGGACACTGCACATGTTAGCACCGAAGGGAAATAAGAAGTAATGGAATCTGAATGTACTCCTTCTTATGTAAATATCTTAAGTAAGTAAAGGAGACGAAAAAGAATGGGAATCCAAGAATGGGAAGCCAATAAAAAAATGCCAGATAAGCGCAGTGGAAGTTACAAAATATGTATTGGAAAAATTTGGTATGGGGAATGTTGCTCTAAAGCAGCGTTTTTAGAAAACGAGTGTCACGAGGAAAGCAATTTCAGCTGAAATCTATAAAAAATTCAATGTATAAATTCCGAAACCGAAAGTAGCCGAAGAGGGAGTATAATATAATACAGCATTCGATGATATAAAATAATATTTTTTATTAATATTAACCATATGGAATTTATCTGGTCGAATATAAATATTTTGCTGAGCTCGTTTTTAAATTATTTTTCTTATGGATAGTTAAGGATGCCTTTTGCAAGAGTATTAGAGGAATAATTTTTTCGAAAAGTCATCAATAAATATAGTGATCACCAACCCTAGAGTTAAAATCGATTTTGACATCGTGGCGGGGATAGTGCTCATAGATTCTTCTAGGCGCTCATAGAAAGGTTCTTTGCTCACATAATTTTTTCGAAAAGTCATCAATATACATAGTGGTCACCCATCTTAGTGTAATCGCCAAGTACGATTTTGACATTGTAGCGGGGACTCACAGGTTCATTCTAAACGCTCATAGAAAGGGTCTTTACTCTCATCGTCCTTCTCCTCCGTTGGGGCGTGGGCGCAAATCAGCGATATATTGAAGAATTTCGCTTTGATTTGGATTGTAGCTAGATGTTCATCCGCCAGAGTGAATGACAGGACTAGGCGACGAAGCCTCCCTCCCACATGTAGATGTCACCTTCTTCCGTCCTTGTCCTGTCTATCGCACATTTTGGATGGCAGTGAAGTCAGCCTTTAGTCGTATGAGGACATAAACTAGCTGGGCAGAGGTACCTTCCTTAAGGGTCCGGACATTTCAGGTGTATGCCCTCAAATCGTGATCTTTAAAAGCATCAAAGGGGGGTTTCTCATCCGTGACTCTGTTTGATTTTTCATTGGGGAGCAAGTGATGAGATTGGTGGTGATGTTGTTTGATAAGAGCGACGGAGGTGATGGCACAGCCGCTACTAAAGTCAGTTATTGTCTGCAGTGGTGGCGGCCCGCGCACCATTTATCATAAAATACGCATTTGAAGCGTTTATCTTTGGCTCTTCTGCATTCGAGGGGAGGATGCGACCGCCATACACTCGTGTTGTGTCTAAGGAAGTCATTCATGGTGGGTAAATATGCAACATACGAGCGCAAAGCCCGTGCTCAATGTACGTATGTAGAGTGTGTGTATTGCTGTCGGCGGCAGCGTGGGGTTGAGTGGGTGAAGACGAACGAATATTTTAAACAAATAGTATGGCTTGTTATTACGCACTAACGGGGTTGTGCGCAGAGTGTGAGTATGAAATTATGGAGCTGTAATAAATTGGATTAGTTCAAGTTGACGCCATTTTGGATGATGCAGCCGTTTGCCTGGAAGAATAATGAAAAAATGCTTGTGGGATGGAAAAATGCGGAGGCATCCGTTTTCATATTGATTTTTCTTAGTATAAAAAATGGGAAAATCACTGTTAATAAATTTTAAGTATGACGTAGAAGCCTTGGAGTATAGTCACCAGTTTAGCAACATTTGACCTTTTCAATATGTATATCACCAACTCTTGGTTATCAAGCATCAAATTCAATTATTGAACTTATTATTATGAGGAACTTATACATATATAAAACACGATAAAAATAACGGTTTTCCAAATTTACCTACTTTTCCACTTTGCATCCTTTCAAAAATGACGATTAGAGCTCCTAGCATCCTCATATGAGACACATGCTTATAAACGACACCAATAAATTTTCAATTCAACAAATTTTCCAACGCAAAGGGACACTACTAGCTGTATGTGTATTTGTATATATCGGTACATTATGCCTATTGCTTGTGATTTGCATATGAAAAGCGCATTTGTACCTCCTTCCGATTTGATCCTTTCACGCATGCTTTTCACATGTCATTATTGTTCGATTGCTGGCTGCATTTAATTGAGTCCGCTTTGTGTGCCTGATTGTGTCGTATGAAGTGCGAGGCATTCTTTGCATCCGACACACAGCCTTGCCACACATTTGTCTACATTGTATCGCTGTCACATAGATTTGGCAGCAGTTTCAAAATTCAATTATGCAAATTCGTTGCTGCCTCATTAATATGGATCTGCGTATACACTGCGTATGGGTTGAAAGCGCAAGCGCACGCAGCTGCCACATGAGTGATCACTGGATGTTCGATAGATGCTGCGAGGATGCTGTACCTCTTCGCTGCAATATGCGTATAGTATATTTTCATGTCACTTGATTTGTTACGATTGGAAAATAGTAGATTTTCCAATAAGTAGATTATTCTAGAATTTCGCACTGCAATTAAATTGGTAAGAAAGATTTGAATGTATATGTAGTTGTCAAAAAGTTGTTTTCAAATATCTTATAATTGCTTATTTTTAGAATTAAAAAATAAGGAGAGGCCTTATTACATTTCTTAAATCGAATCATTTTTCAAGCGTTTTGCGCCAAAATGTAGGCAACATTTTTCAACTACAGTTACTATGGGAATCCGCTATATCTATTTATATATTATATGGAATCAAAATACTATAATATTAATAAGTTTAAACCCTTTGATTTTTTTCAAAACAATTGCAAAGACTTCCAATATTTTTTAGTTCCTAGTTCCTAGTCCTAGTAGTAAATCCTTTATCATTACATATAAAAGCTGTTCTTTTTTTAAATTTCGATCTTATTTAATGTGAACTTCTAAATTTAGCATTCTTGATAAATATCTCCCTGTCTCTCAAATATTTCACTTCTTTTTGCTCTTTATTCAATGCTTTATAAAAAGTGTTACAGTGTTCGGATTTAGTTCATATATGCGACGTTTCGTTCGATAATCTGTTTCTATCTAGACGGAAACTTCATAATATCCTCTCCTTATTTGCGAAGAACTCGGACAGCCGCTTTTCACAAGCCTCTGTTGAGTTCAACTTTACACCACCAAGGGCGTTCGCTATGAAAAGAAACAGGTGGTAATCACTTGGCGCAATGTCCAGACTATATGGTGGATGCGATAACACCTCCCATCCGAGCTCCCGTAGCTTCTGATTAGTCATCAACGAAATGTGTGGTCTGGCGTTGTCCTGGTGGAACACTACACCCTTCCTGTTGGCCATTTCTGGACGCTTCTAGTCGATCCCATGCTTCAAGCGTTCCAGTTGTTCGCAGTAGATGGTAGAATTAAGCGTCTTGCCATATGACAGATCCCGGCTTGGTCACTGTTTGGGACGATTCAACGGCCTTCGACCACGATCGTTTTCGTTTGATATTGTCGTATGTGATTCATTTTTCGTCGCCAGTCACCATACGCTTCAAAAATGGGGCGAGTTCGTTCCGTTTCAGCAGCGTAATGCAGGTATTGATTCGGTTCAGAAGGTTTTTTTGCGTCAAATGATATCCAGCCTTCAGCAGATGGTTTAAAATAGTTTGGTGACTAACTCCCATCTCCTGGACGATATCACGAGAAGCCACATGCCGGTCTAACTCGAAGTTTTCCATGATTTCATCGATATTCGTCGTCACAGGTCTTCCGCCGGCTGGCTTATCCATGGTGCCCTTTTCACCTGCTATGAATCGTCGAAACCATTCCTCCGCAGTTCGAAGTGATAGAGTACCATCCTCCAAAACACCATTAATCTCACTTAACGAAGGAAAACTTTAAAATAGCGGGAATTTCGTCGTTAGTTAAATCCGTGTTTACACGTGTATAACTCATCCTCAGTATACTCATCATGCATAGCATCGTTTTGTAGCTTATGTCACTGCCCTTTCACTAAAGTTAATTTTTGGTACAATATTAATATGGTGCAACATCATTTCTAGAAGGCTAGCACCAGATCGTAATAAATGGAGGAATCTCATTGTGGCCTTCTGCTCACCCCGGTGCTATATATATATATATCTAGAAGCCGGAGGAAGGATACTACTTAGACGTGGTAAGAATTACATACATAGATCGCGAAGTCTTCGATATCTAAGCGTTGAGACATATGACATAAACCGGACAAGAGCCAGAAACAAGAGTCTCTACTCAATTTTCAATATATGATTAGATTCTTTATATAACAAAAATGGAGAGAGATAAGAGGTTAGTTATGCATTCTTTATTTGTAATATTTTGTAAGCAGGAATATTCAAATTCACGAATTATCAATGGGGTTGTTAACCTATTTTTGGAACAAGAAGAAGATGATGGATATCTTCAAGTTCCCAGTCGATTTCATTGTCGTTTCAAATCACGATAGGAGGCAATGAGTAATCTTGCTGAAGTGTTAGGAAGTACCTCGCTGAATTATGGAAAAAGTCCGCCTCTAGCAGCAACAATAAACCTTAAAAATATATATTAATCTTAACCCTTTCATGTCAGAATTAAAATGGGCGGAGCTAACATTTTTTTTAGGACAGATATATATTAGTCTTAACTCAAATATGAAGTGATAAAAATTTCAAAGTCCTATGTATCCTGGTTCATTAGTTACAGGATGTTGATTATAGGCACAAATTAGATTATTATAAAAAAACTAAACACTTTTCTCGTGAAATTTTTTTTTAAATAACTCTCTTATCTTTACTTATTTATATAGTTCACTTTGTTTTAAAATAAAACAATTTTTTTTATGTTTTTGAGCACTTTTTGTATAAACACTTCAGTATAACTTTTTCGCGAAACCGATTTTGACAATTCCACTCTGCGGAGAAGGCCTACTGAATGAATACGTGCACAGCTGATTACAAAAAATGTAACTGTAAGCTTGCACAACACATAAGTCTATATAATTGAAAAAACCGCTGGTCAAAAATATTTAAATAACGAGAGTTAGAAGCCGGTAAGTACATTTGGCATGAAAGGGTTAAATGAATGGCATTTCCCAGTTAGAAAAAGAATTAGGGTTCCAAATTTAGTCAGAATATGTAAAAACCAAAAGGTTAGGTGAATATACTAAATTTTCTAATAATTCTTTCTGTTAAAGGCATGCTTAAGATTTAACTATTGATGTATACAGTTACGTGCAATTAATTAAAAGAGATCTTAGAACAAGCGATAGTATATTGATTTTTTCAACTGAGATTTAAATTTTGAAACTCCTTACAACAGGATAATGATCTATAAAGTATCTATATAGTATAAACGATATACTATCGCAATTATTTTTTATATATTAAATTTTAGAAATTCTTTCTTAGAAATTTAATGTCAGAAGAAAATTAAAATGCATATGCATGTATGTAGGTATGTCTCTACACATTTTTGTCCTCATTTGGTTGCCATGAAACGGAATTCATTTTGTAATCAAATCAAAGAGCCAACGTACGCGTAAAAGTATAACGCGGCAACGCGCCGTAAGGATGACCGTAGCAACCCTTTCGCGACGCACGACTGGCAACAAATGTTACTGCGATGGGTTGAGGAGGATGCTGTAAGGATACACATGTACGCACAAATAGTTTGTGTATATGTGACTACAAGCAAACCTAAACTCATTATTTGGTATATATGAGCGCATTTATACATAGATATATTTATATATGAATGAGATCCTATATATTTATATAAGCACACACGAGAAGGAGCGTCAACTGCCACCATACAAAATACACACATACACACACACATATGTATAGGTGTAACATATCGCAGATAAATTTTTCGGTCGATGTTTGTATGAGTCTGTATGTGCCACTACCACTCAAGCAGCAAGTGGCATGTACATACGCACCGAAGTTGAATGTAGCAAAACAAGCGTTGTACATAATGTACTCGGTTATTTATGCATACGCACAATTTTCCCCGCTTTTTGGGCGACATGCGACATCGCGTTGTACCTCGCTCGCGCTGAACGGGGTGGGCGAGGAGGTGGTGGTGGTGCGCGTGGCGTTGCGAAAGGGTTGAAAATCAGCGTCGAAAAGTGCGTGTGCAATGGCAACAGCAACAACAACAATAATAACAACTACAATAAGCGAGCTTTGTGAAGCAACGTAGCTGGACCAGCCCATTTGTGAGTGCATGGTGTTGCCAGATTGCTAGAATTCACACGCAGTGCGTATTTTATACATTTTATCTGTATCTCTATTTGAATTTCTATGGGTCTTTATAGGTATACATATCTCCAGCGCGAATATACATCACCTCCACAGCGACAAAAGTGCGTCGGCAGCGCGCAGGTGGGCGCAATTTTGGTTGTTGAGATGTATGAAGCTTACAGTAAAGAGTTAAAATTAAAAGCTTCTGCCAGCGCTTTTGTTGCCTACAATTCGCTCACAACAGTGACATGAGGGACGTGGTTATACACCAGCTCCACCCGCCGCCTTATCTGCAGCCTTCTAAGGCTTAATTCTTATCTGCTTAACTCTACCACTCTTTAAATGAAAAAGCAAATTTCAAATTTTCAAATATTTGCAGTCACGCAGCGTCGCAACGAAAGCCACCGTCGCCATTGTCAGCCTCCCTATCAGCGTTATTATTACGATTATTATTATTATTTTGTTCATTCAACGGATTTTCAGAGTTGCCACAGCCGCCATTCTGGCTTCAGCGCGTAATTTAATGTACATATGTATATAGTTAGTGTATGTATCACATGTATATCTATAGCTTCACATATTTATACATGCGTATAGATAAATATATAATAAGTATATCATCTACTCACATCCACCATCCGCAACTACATATTTATATATTAATTTTTATGTGTAAAACACACTAACAACTTGTAGTCTTATATTACAGTTCTCTGTCTGATTATTCAAGATGGCTGCTTTACGTTAATTTAATTGCTGTCAGATGAGAATTATGCATTACCGTGGAAGCTTAAGCGAGTGGAAGTAATACCTAAGGCATTTCATTATTGAGATTCATATTTTAAAATCAGAGCTGTGGTCCACGAATACTACTTATAAATTGTATTGATGGATATCAACTTTAAGGAATCCTTCAAAGTTCTCAACTTTATACTCTTGATAGATAGAAACTTATGCTGATGGATACAAAATCATTAATAAGTATTCATTCCTAGTCATTCGTTGGCAAAAGGGTTCGGAATCTTTATATTTCCTGAGCGTAATTGTTCGAAGAAATGCAGTTCAAATATACTGACACTTCATAAAACATTCTGACTTATTTAACGATGATCTATTATCTATCTATGCATATATATTTTATATTGTTCTTTTTATTTTATAATTCCCTCTAAATTCTTAAGGGGGTCATCCCATGTGACGGCTAGTTTTTTAGGCATTTTTTAGAATTTTTTCTACCATCAGTAAACAGATAGAACTTTACGTTTATTATCATCATCATCTCACCGTTTTTGAGATACGATGGAAAATGAAAAACACAGTTTTGAGAAAAATGCGTTCGAAGTTTCCAACTGCCAACTCAGAGCTTCGAACTGCTCCGAACTTAATGTTTATAAAAACATTTTTGATTTCTTAATGGTTTTGAATGGCACAGCTCGGTGGGTAGGGGAGTTTTGGCAAGTACCGACTACTTAACCGCACTCATGAACTGGGAAAGAATATTCCGAGTGAACCTGGAAAAGGACGGCTGGCGTACGGGAATGATAAACTCACGCAGCACATTGAATATCTACACGGATGGTTCGAAAATGGAGGACGGGGTAGGTGCGGGAATATACTGTCAGAAGTTAGGTGTAAGGCAGCCTTTTAAACTTCCGAACCACTGCAGTATCTTTCAAGTGGAGGTGTTTGCTATTGGGAAAGCCGCAGAGCTAGACCTCAATACAGCAGCCGGCTACTCCAAAGTCAATATCTACGTAGACAGACAAGCAGCAATCAAGGCAACAACCCTGGTTTGCATTTCGGCCAAAAGTGTTTTGGATACCAGGGTGGCAGTGGAGAGAGTTGCTAGGGACACTTGTCTTCACTTCTACTGGGTGCCAGGATATAAAGGCATTGAAGGCAACGAGATTGTGGACGAAATTGCCAAGAATGGTGTAAAACTGTCTTCCGGAAACGCGAATATATATATACCAGCTAAAGCCATGTGTAAAACCGTAGACCAGAAGTACACCAAACTCATTCTGTCACTCGATAGAAGGGACTGCAGGAGTTTGGTGGGAATACTTACAGGCCACTGTCTGGTGGCGGCACATGCCTACAAAATGGGACTTACAGATCGAGATGACTGCAGGAAATGTCAAGAGCAAGGTGCAATAGAAACAATGAAGCATATTCTGTGCACCTGCCCTGCATTGTCAAGACAACGACTTCTCTACTTGAAGGCCTCACAATATGAAAATCTGGAAGAGGTATCAAAAGTGAAGCCACAAAAAAATTTAAAATTCGCGTCAAGCGCAGGCATTCTAAAGGATGACTACTCCTCGTGGACAACGTGACGGAACTCCATCTGGTATCGCAAAGGACCTAAATAGGTCTATGTGCGGCGTATTGGCCTACCAGTATAACCTAACCTAACCTAATGGTTTTGAGTGATTTAAAAGCTATGGCGAGACAACAATAACAATAACCCAGTTACCTGCTCCGAAAAGGAAGGTATAGAAATACTTAAGATTATGGTACAGTGTAACATCGAAAACCACGAGAGTCTCGGCATAACTATCAAAATAACATAAATTGGATTGGTTCGTGAAGGTTTTCAGATATTTTCGTGAAAAGTTTAGTCAGGTTGAAGAGCCGATATCAATATCACCTTTTTCACACACAGAAAAATAGAAAATTTTCAAATTTACTTGCTTTTTGCGAATACCGTTTTATGGATGTTAGGACCTAAGAGTCCTAGATAACACTGGTTAAAAAGATTTACTAAAAATAGAATTCTTCCAAAAATAATTGAAAATCTTCTGCACTAAGCGTTTTCAGAATTAGAAATAAGAAAAGTTTTAGATCTCTGTCGCATTAAATTCTTAATTTTCTGAGGTTCCGAAGACAACATTATTTTTACCTTATTGGCAAATTATTAAAAAAAATACTCATCACCTTAAACCATTCTACGCTTATGTTCAAATTCTCCTTCAAATATACATTTACGCCAATAACCAACAACTCACAACTGAGATTTGGTGGAAATGGCAGTCTCGCGGTGTATGCTTGATAAAGGACAAGCCGGACATACTTATATTCATACACACACACACATATATACTTGTTAGACAGCCACTCGCTGAAGTACAGTTGAGTTTAAGCTGCTGAAGAAAACGGAAAGTTCATTTTCTTGATTTTCTGGAGAAAATTAATGAGAGTGCGTGTCCACACATACACCAAAGTAAAGTACATATGCAAATCAAATACGAATACGCGCACAATCTCGAAATGCAGACGTCCACACAGGCACACTCACACGCACACTCACGTACTTGAGTGGAAAAATCGTTAATTCATATGTAAATGGTGCGATGCATAAGCGAAATGAAGAAAATGCGTAGAAACAAACAGAATAAAATTCATTTTTTTCTCGTTGCTTCGGAGTAAAAAATCGTTAAGATTGCGCAGCGAGCTTTCCAGCATCTTAAGGGGCGAAAGTTAATGAGAATCTCAGCATGTAGATATGTAGACCAATGTATGTACATACATACATTTACATGTTTTTTGTTGTTAGTGTGATTGCCGTTTTGGTTATTCTTGGCCATTGTTTAAATGTGTAGTGAAGAAAACTGACTGCGGGAGCATAAGCGTAATGTAAATATACACTCTTACCTATTCTTGTGTTGCTTAAGATGCTGGAAACAGGGTGGTTGTGAAACTCATAGGTTAAAATTGTTTATAGATTTTTTTACTATTGAACATACCTATATCTAATTAAAATATAAAAAAATACATTTTAAACTTACTTCTTTGTTTATTAACTATTGTATATATATAATGCGGAATTATCAATTATGAAATAGTAAACGTTTAATAAAATGTATAAGAAACAAAATCGTATAACAGTAATGAAATCGATTCACTTAAGGGACCCAATATTCACCAAACCTTCGCAGAGAACAATCAGTAAGCTTTCAAGTTCTATCGATAAAGTGTTTTTTAGAAAGAAATTTTTATCAGGAGTGAGGATAATTGAATATACTAGCTTTTTGGTTGGAGAAAAAAATTTTATTTTGATATAATTTAAATAAAACATGAAAAGGTGAAAGAAATTGCTGTGGGTTTGTTCGTCCAACTACAAAGTTGTCCATCTCATCTTAGGTCATCGTTTGCACTGTTGACAATTGCTATTCGGTCACAATGCTTGGGTGTCAGATATTCAAGAAAGAAAAGACACACCTCAGTTCAAAGATGATGTAATACCAATCTTGAGCCTTGTTTTATGATTATTTATTGGCTCTTTTCTATTTTGTAAGACATTCATCTACATATCTACTACATTCATCTAGCATCACTTTCATTAAATTGATTAAATCAGACGAAGTCTGTTAGACTTCTTGACGATCACTTCATATTTTACTCTAAACAGAAAAAACTAGCATACAAAGCTTTTCAGAATTCAAGATAAATCTACCTTACACTATATGAAGTGTATGAGCCATGCTCTGTAAAAAATGAAAATGGATCCCTTCGAAAGCTATAGTTACTTTTCTTAAATTTTTTGGTAAATATTTGCATTATATGACCTTCTCAAGTTTGTTATCTACAATTCAATAGTGTTGGAACAAGGAGAGTGTAGAAAATATTCTGAGATGACCCCATGTCGATAGTATCGAAAATATATTGCAACGGAGTATGTCCGAGTAATATTAGATATATTATATCATATACCCCATGATCGCTTTAAAACTAAACAGTGGGCGGAAAGTGGTACCCGAAATGCTCAGCACTTCGAAAATACGTGCAAATGTAATTCGCAACAGAGCTCTGGTTTATACTGTACTTGTTCCAAACATTTATGTCTATAGTTATACCAGAACAGATAATAAAGAATATGAGAAGAGTTTTAAACATAATTATTACTATTGAAAGAGTTAAAAAGTAATAGTAAGTTTTTATTTTTTATATCTATTAATTCGCCTACATTAATGTTGTCGTCTATTAAATAGTCCTCAATCGTCGAAACACTTCTCAAACTCGATTTTTGCGATAGCCTTTGGCTGTTTTACTGATTGCTCGCATGCTTGTAAAATTACGGCTTCTTAAGAACCTTAAGGTTCTCTTTAGTTTTGGAAATAGGAAAAAGTCATATGGTATGTATTGGCAAATATGGAGGCTGATGCATCAGTAAAGTTGTGTTTTTGGCCAAGAATTCACTAACGAGCAACGAAGTGTGAGCTTTTAACAAAGGAGAATCGCAAAGCTCATTAAAACACGTCTAACCTTAGGAAATGTTTTCTGTCAAACCAACAGACAAAGGAAGCAATGTATAAAGCTAAATATTTCATGGTAAAGATGGTACAAAAGGACTGTATACAAAATTTGAAATGGGCGTGACACTGCCTACTTATGGGTTAAACACCACTTCTCAGAAACTACTCGACCAAGTTCAACGAAATTCGATTCGTAAAATTTGCTTGGCATTCCAATGTTATAGTTTGAAAATGGGCGAAATCAATGAACAACCACGCCTACTTTCCATATACTACAATTGATTCATTCACTTTACAATCTATATGTTAAGCACCAATGAAAATATCAGAACAAAATTTTGTACAAATACTGTATTTCTAGTGTGACATAGCCCTTATAAAAATTGCCGAAACCTTTTCAAGACTCTAGATATCGAACATAAGGATCTGGAAGCTTACGGAAAATTTTTTTATTGAAAATATTAGTAAATCTCTCAGATATTCTAAAGTGATTCAAATGAGATGTGTTCCTTCTAACAGTGTGCGTCTGTGCCAAAAATTAGCAGAATCACGCCAATATTTCCTCTTGCCCACATATAACTCATAAACGGATTTTCAAACTTCCATTGGACTTTATACCGTATAAGTCGGTTAGTATGTGAGATACATAAGCATAGCAATGTCAAAATAGCTCAACTATTATGAAATAGTAGAACCATGCTTACTGGAACAGAAATACATTTTTACCACAGAAACCTTAAAAAATTACAATTTTTTCTTACCTTACCTTTTTAATAATTTTTACCCTCACTAATGAGCAAATATCATCAGCATAAAACAAAAACACCAGTGAGCACGTACCGCAGCTTACGCACAAATAAGTAGACCTAAGACTGTCTGACTATATCTGTCAGAAAAGCGCATGAAGAACAACATTAAAAAAATTGGAAAAATTACAAAAAGGACAAAGAACGTTAAAAGCACTCACTCACCGATACACATACTCTCATCTACACATACGCAAAATGCGTGTGTTTAATAAACAAAAATTAATCGTATGCACAGATGTGGGTAGAAATCGGGAAAATAGTACGCACAATAATGAGAGCAGACCTGTTTGTTGGTATGATTTTCATTTGTGACTGCAGGGTGGGGGGATGGTGGAATTTACATTAAAAAATCGAAAAAATTACTTACACGCGCGTCCAGCTACGAGGCATCCCTTTTAAATGTTGCTTCGTGTTTCACTTTTTGTTTTTGTAGTTTTGAAAGCTGAAAGCTGGATGTGATTGTGATGCTTCTGCGTGGGGCAGTGGGTGGGGCGCTTTCTTAAAATGCTAATGCTTAAGCTTTGTTCTTTCATTTGTATGGATGTGTGTGTGTCTTACATTAGTGTGCGTATTTCCAAAAAAAAGTTTTTGTTTTTGAGGGAGAAATCGCATAAAAAATTGAACAGCACAAAAATGTGTAGCCATCACATACGCACTAAAGTATATATGCTTGTAGATATGTAAGTGTTGTCATACATCAAATCGATACTGCCATGCGAGAGGACACCCGAGTGGAAATAATTTCCAAATATAATTTTTGAAATTAAAATTCTTAAAAATATTCAAAAAATCTTTGTATGTGACTACGAGAGTCGTGGTTTCGAATCCCAGTCATACGAAATTTTTAGAAAAAACATTCTCAGCAGGCAATATGGAACCTCCGAGGGTAATTTAGTTTAGTTATAGCTTCTCAGAATAATCAGAAATTATCGAAGACGGATTATATTTTTTTTTGATAAAATCTAGATATGCCATATAAACAGGAGAAGGGGGTCCTCCAAACGCACAAGACAGGAATTAGCCGACCGCGTTATGATTTAAGAGTCGTAGGATGTAAGAAAGTTTTCAAGACGTCTCCTAAATGAAGTTTAATTCTGGGGGTACAAAACGACATATTTTCGTTATTAGATCGGTTTGACTTGATCCGAAGCTTTAGATGTTCGATTAGCGATCTGTATGTCACGAATTCAAACTTCAGTCGAGGATAAATGTAAATTATCATTCCACTTGGGTCACATTGATTAACTTGAATCTTATGAAAGCTACTCTTATGCGTTAATACATACCTTCGAAGAACTCACATGCATATCCAGACGCACTTGCACGCACACACATTCAACACAAAAACTCATTTTGGGCTATAATCACTTTTTCGGGCAGCATAAATTACGAATAACCACCCCAAAACAACACATTGTGGATATTTAAAAATTTACAGGAAAATAAAAACCAGAAAAACGCCGAGAAAAAAATCCAAAAATTCGATGAAAAAATAGCAGAAAATCAAGAAAAGCAGCGAAAAAAATAAGAATAATGTGTCCCCTGTCGTCGCCAGACAGCTGCGCTAAGCAAGATTATGTACATTAAAAAGTTGCCAGCAGACGGTGGAAGGGGCAGCGCGCTCAGGGGGCAGGTGTAGCGCCGGGCGCCTGGAACAGGTCCTGGCGGATAATCATTGTCGAGCTTGAATTTCGTGCACATGGCTTGGTCAGTGAGTTAGCGTTTATGGCGCGAGCATGCAGAGCGCAGCGATAATCAACATTAACGCATGCACACGCACACACTCACACATACACAAATACACAAATACAAAGCGACACACACGCACTAATGCTGTGCCGCTGTCGATAGGCGCAATGTTTAATGTGACGGCGTTAATGTCGAAATTAGCGACGCAGAGTGAGTTTCATAAACGATTTTTTATTTTTATTTTCGCTGTTCATTAAATGCGGCATGGAAATTATAAAAATTGAATACGCACGAAATGTTACGAATTTTTTGGTGTGTGAAAAATCCAGTTTTTTTGCTAGAAAAAGTAGCAGTTTTAATGTGTAAAAAAGTTACTTTTTGCTGTTAAAAAAACTGGTTGTCAAGTTTTAGCAAAATCACACGAATTTTTTAATGCTTTTATACTCGTATATGTAGATTCGAATTTAGGTCTAATTCCGTTGCTATTTGGTGTTCAGGATTCTTCCATATGAGCAGGATTACAGCAGGTCTTGAAAAATATCTTGAAATATCTCAATTATCATCATCATAAATTGGCACTACTACCGGGTGTCGGTCCATAAACCTTCGTCAGTCGTATCTGCATTAGCCCCAGTTAGGTATTTCAAGCTTCGCCAGGTCTACATCCACTTGATCCTTCCAGATGAGTTTGGGTCGTCCTTTCCTTCGTCGGCCGCCAGGGAGTATCGTAAAAAAATTAGTCAATAAGAAAGTATCAAGCTACAGTGAATTCGGCGATCAAATCGCTCTTCGTGAGACAGATTATGTATGAGGTTTCATATCTTTTAACTACTGCCAACAACAAATTTTGATGAGCTGGTACGTTACAAGAACTATATAACGATATCCCGAAGGAGTGGAGACGTGTTCCAAATGGTTGGACCAGCTAATAGTATAGTTGTAAGGGCAAAAGAGTTAGTGTGGACAACAAATCGGATTATGGTTCAAAAGTAAATATATATATACATATATATAGATTTCATTAGGATATATTCTGCTTAAGATTAATAGACCGCACGAGTTGGTATTTGTCCAGCGTTCTTCGAGTTCTCGCACTAAAAGATGGGGTTCAGTGTTGACTAGTATGAGAACAGTAGAGCCGAAGCCAGTCCGATAATATTAAGTTAGATGATGGAACAATAGTGAATCGAAGACCATTCAAGTAGCTTCCTCGACTGTGATGGCAACCTTCACACCACCACACCTATTGGATAAAATATATGTGTATGAAGTGTTCGACATGTAATTGGCGTAGCGTCGTATAACTCGTACAGGTCATCGTTCCATCGTCTGCGGTATTCGCCGTTACCAATGTTCTGAGGACTATAAATCTTGCGCAAAATATACCTCTCGAAAACTCATAGTATCGTCCCATCGGGTGTTGAGATCGTCCATGCTTCTGCACCATAAAGCAGGACGGAAATGATGAGGAACTTGTAGAGTTTGATTTTGGCTCGTTAAGAGAGGACTTTACATTTCAATTGCTTACTCAGTCCAAATTAGCACTTGTTGGCAAGAGTGATTCTGCGCTGGATTTCGACATATTGCTCATAAATACTCCATTCCAAAATGTCCATACATACATATGAGGCAATATGCTCATAATCGACAGAAACACAAGAACGACTTGGGATTCGTGTGCGGATCTGTAATCCTAATCTCGAATTTTGTGATAATTGGTGAAAAGTATAGTGGAAATACTTCATCCAAAAAATAGTTCTCCATGTAGACTATACGAGATGACCGAATCCAAGGCGTAGAAAAACTATCTACTATCTTGAAGAGGGAAAACCATAAATAGAGACTATTTTACAGAATTTTGAAATACTAGAAGAGCGAAATTGCGAAAAATTGCCCAATATTAAGAAAGAGATGAATAATTTTTCCCAAGACCATACACAATAAGAATCGACACCCACCACCTTTTCATCGATTTTAAAGCTGCCTTGCGATAGTTCGTACAGAAGCTGCATCTATGCCGCGATGTCTGAATTTGGTATCCCTACAAAGCTAATACGGCTATGTAATACCAAAAGCTCCGTCAGGATCGGAAATGACCTCTCCGAGCCGTTCGAAACCAAACGAGCCTTCAGACATTGTGACTCCCTATCGTGCGACTTATTCAATCTATTGCTGGTACAATCTTCTATAAGAGTGTACAGCTGCTGGCATTAACCGATGATATTTATATCATCGGAAGCAACAACCGCGCCGTTTGTTCTGCTTTTTCCAGACTGGGTAAGGAAGCGAAGCGTATGGGTCTGGTGGTGAATGAGGACAAGACGAAGTATCTCCTGTCATCAAACAGTGAGCGTACTCGCGTCTTGGCTCCACTGTTGACAGTCATAACTTTGAAGTAGTTGATAATTTCGTCTACTTGGAAACCAGCATTAACAACACCAACTATGTCAGCCTCGAAATCCAACGCAGAATCACTCTTGCCAACAGGTGCTACTTTGGACTGAGTAGGCAATTGAAAAGTAAAGTCCTCTCTTAACGAACCAAAATCAAACTCTACAAGTTGCTTATTATTCCCGTCCTGATGTATGGCGATGAAGCGTGGACGATGACAACATCCGATGAGACGACTCTTGGGGTTTTCGAGAGAATGGCTTTGCGCAAGATTTATGGTCCCCTGAACATTGGCAACGGCGAATACCGCAGACGATGGAACGATGAGCTGTACGATTTATACGACGACACTGCCATAGTTCAGGGAATAAAAAGACGGCGGCTACGCTGGCTAGGTCACGTTGTAAGAAGAAGAGGACGACCTCCACTCCGATGGAAAGACCAAGTGGAAGGTGACCTGGCTTCACTTGGTGTTTCCAGTTGGCGCCATAAAGCAAAAAGGAGAATGAGTGGCGCGCTCTGGTGGATTCGGCTATAATCGCTTAAAGTGGTTCCTACGCCAAATATATGTATATATATATTCACCATGTGATTTTAAATAGGGCATTGGAACATTTGCATGAATTCGAACTTCAAACTGCTCCTGCATTTAGCGTGTTCCATACCTAACCCGCAGTCACTCTTTTCCCTTGTTAATACAAATGATTATGCCACAACACCAAAAACCAGTTCCAAAATAATTCACTCCCTCATTATGTTCATTAAGTTCTGACATTTCACACTGGTTTGTTAACAAATTCACACACCAATAATTAACAACTGACCATTACACACAAGCTCATGTTTCACTCCTTACTCTCCAGCTACACAAATAAACAAACAGTTATCCTTGCTGGCGTTATCTACTCACATGAATTATGCAAATTTATACGTGCAATTAGCCGCAACACAAATGACCATAAACCATTTAAAAAGTCATATTTACTGACCACTGTCCACACGCATGTCCAGCCACTTTCCCCATGTGTTTATGCAACATGCAACCACCGCAAAGGATAACAAGCGTAAGCTGACCAAAAGCGCGCATACTAATCACTACTACAAGGGCTACATAATGTCCACTTCAACTACCTTTGCTTGCACGCAAATATTTACATATTGCAACAACAACACATGCCTGACTGGCGTCCATATGTGGCAGGAAGGTGTTCCATTGGCTTTGTGAGAGACACCCTGGTCAGCTGCAACCGGCCGCAAATAATAGGGAATGACAGTAATTACAAGTGATTGCGCGCGGTGGTCAGTTCGGGAACCGGTTTGAGGGTCACTTGAATGATGACATTAAAATCACACCTCTTCGAAACCGTCGCGTGTAAAAGTATGTGGACAAAAGAATAAGTGTGATAATAATGTGTTTACCACATGGTTAGAAAAAAAAACGCTTGTTTTGGTCAAATGGGTAATTGTGCAATTAACCGTTAAGTGGTCAGTTTTTTATTGTTTTGTAATTGACAATAAAGTTACTTGATTTTTTAATAAGCTCACAAGTAGATAAGGGTGAAACTCATTACACTCTTGATAGGAAAACAAGAAACAGCTAAAAGCAGGGGAATTAGGAACAGGTTTGGTATTTATTTATTCAATATGCGACCCTTTATAATGTTTAATCGTGTCGTTTGGAATCCAAAGATTTCGAGTTTTATCAATTCTTTTTTTTTTTTAAATCACTAAAATATCAAAAGAGGCCTCATTTGTTGTTCAGATAAAGAAAGTATATTTCTTGATTTTATTTTATTATTTTTCTGGATCGGTATCGCAATGATTTCAGTATGAATATTTTCCTTCGAGAGTTGCTGCCATGTACTCTGCTTTTCAAATAATTGCATGCATGTCTCGCAAATGCCAAATCTATGGAAAGGTAGCTTATAAGAAGTTCTGTGCAGGAATACTCCTAAAATAATATAGTTATTATTATCGAATATTGCATTAAGCTCATAAAATCCACTTAATTTTAAAAATTCTATGACTATTTTGCATGTTAAAAATGATATAAACGTTGCCTACATTTAGGGTGTCTGCTTTGGAGCGATACTCAAAAACCAAAACAAAGAGAAGAAAGTGATGAAAGCTAAACTGTTTTCAGTGAAAGTTTGATTTTTACTTTCGCCATACACATCTACAACAACTACAGCTTAACGGTAATGAAAATTTTCGGCATTCATTAATTTCCATCAGGAATACGCCGCGGTAATCCATTGGTAGTTTGAATTTATAAAAATGCGCAGGATGCTTTATCTCCTTACCATAATTTGCAAATGGCGACTGCATATAAATATGTATATATGTAAAAAAATATATGTATACATATGTATGTACATATATATGTATGTATGTGCATATTTGATTGGAAGTGATGGCGGAGCGAGTGATTGTCAGTTGAGGCCTATAAAATACAAATTTGATTTGCGGCAGCAGGAAAACCAAACAGCCACACTTCGTTTTTGGGGGGCGTGTAGAATTAAAAGTAACAGTAAACTGACACAACAACAAGAGTACGATAACATAAACGGAAAAACACGCAATGTGCTGAAGAAGAAAAATGAATTTTGCATAATCGCCAAAATGCCATGAAATATCCTTTGTTTCGATATTTTCGATGTTATGACGTTTAAGCTGTTGTTGCTGCCCCGCTGCTAGTTGTTGTAAAACGGAATTACAATGAGACATGAGTACGTACATATGTATATATGGCTGATGAACAGTGATGTGTCAGCCGAAGCCTCTGCCTGAGTGTGTGTGTGTATGTGCTTGTGAAGGATCGTTGATTCTTCAAGAATCATTAATTTTTAGAGCTTAAGCAGATGACATGCAAAGCAATACACGCAAAATAAAAAAGCAACAACAACATACATAAAAAATCAAATAAAAACCGCTTCATTGGTAATTCCAATAAAAACTACGGCGGCTCTGAAGTAAAAAACTGAAACAACAACATTTGCCAAGCCAGCGGAAAGAAAGTTGTAGCTGAGGAAGCCACACAGGCGATAGGGGTGCGCTGAAAGTCGCTGCTTCCACATGCTTCGTACGAGGCATATTTCGTTAGGGGTCGCATTTTCTGTTTTTGTTACAGCCGACATCGGTGAACATCTCAAGACAAGCAAAATCAGCAACTGAAGAAACATTTCAGCTGTCGACCATCATCAAAGGCAAAAACATAGCTCAAGAGCAATCAGCAGCGCAGAAAAATTCAAAACCGACAATAAAAACAAAAGCAAAGGTTTCCTGACATTTTGGAGCCCTCTAGAGCTTGTCATGTTAGCCAAGCAGCGGTGTTAAACAGCGGCATCAAAGTCATTTTGGAGCATCAAACATGAAGAAAAGTGAAGTAAATGAAAAAAATGAATTACAACAAAATAAAGTCGTGAAAAAGAGATACACGAAAATAGTAAAAGTCAAAATAATGAACGGTAGTGGAGTGCGAAGGAAGAGGAGGAAGAGAACGTGTGCTTGGTTTCTTAAGCCGACAGTTTCATAGTTTTGCTCGTCCTTTTTTGCAGCTTGCTATCATATCCTCACTCTTTTCGAACAATAAATGAATGAATAATTTTTAAATTTTTACTTAGCTACTTTTTCACCTTCTTTGCCTACATAAACTGATTTACAGTTCATTTCTTAAACATTTTGCCATCGACGCCAAGTGTCTACCGAATCCCGCACCCAAGCAACTCAAATGGCATTAAACTGCAGCCACCGAAAGTTGATGGCTATAGAAGCAGAGATCAAATGAAAATCATTAATATTCATCAGCATAATTGTCAAATCCCTACGTATATCGTACGCCAGTTCCGCCTTCTATTAGCGGAGTACACACTAGCTTTGTTTTTGATAATGAAAAATAATGCAGATTTTGAATCTAAAAATATTAGTTAAATACAATATATTATTCAATATATAAAATACAAATTTGGAGTGTTGGATCGAATGAAGTGAAGCTTCACTCGTAGAGGTTTAAGTACTAGGAAAACTTCATTAAATCCTTAACTCTAATCCTTTACTTTTATAGTGACTATTTCTCTAATGATTTTTCTTACTTTACAGTGTCAACCAGGTGGTGAAATCGTCAAGCATAATCTACACTTCATAGTCAGAACTTTACCGAGTTCAAAGGACCTAATAATATTATACACTTCTTAGGCAGAACTATATCTACTTCAAATGACCCAATAATAACAGAAGAGAAAAATCTTTATAAAGTCATGAGGATGCTGCTAAGGTAGATTATAGACAACACGCTTGAGGGTAAGCCACTTTCTGTCTGGCATATTCATATTCAGGTTTCATAACTTCAAAACGACTTGGCAGTAAATATAAAAATTCCTCTCTATCCTATTTATGTCGTAAACAAAACATTGCGTCCAAGTTATCTTTAATTGTAAAAAACAAGAAAAAGATTTTCTCTGTATTGAAAAGACTTCCTCCACGATTCGTTCAGAGAAGTAAATTGGCTAATGACATTTGGAACACGTAAGATAACGAGGAACAGAAAAGAAAACGACTTCTATATAAGCAGTAGCATCAACTAAATAATGCAAACGAGTTCCATGAGTTCAAGCCCACAAGAAAAGCTCAGTTTCTTTAGGGTGTGGAAAATGAAAGCAGAAACCAGGAAAAATAAAATATTACTTTTCCATTGGAATGGCCAAATGTGACTAAAAGAAAAAGGCCGACAGTATCGAAAACCAATCCATCAAAATGAAGTGTGATGAGGGTAGATCAATATTTAATGTCCACCCAGATCCATAGATTTGGTAGAACCCTCATTCGTCTGGACATCATTGGCACATTTTATCAATTCTTCTCATGATGTTGTTCGATGATTAAAAATACAATTTCAGTATTCGCTATTAAAAACAGTTCAAAACAAGTAAGGAAGGGCTAAGTTCGGGTGTAACCGAACATTTTATACTCTCGCAATTTATTTACTTAACTTTATTTATATTATATAATACACAATTTGACACACATATTCGTCATATATATTGTATAAAGTCCATTGAAAGTTGGAGACCATAATATTAGTTTAGAAGCACCGAGGTCCTCATGTTCGATATATGGGGCCTTGAAAACCTATGGTCCGATTTCGGCAATTTTTAGAAATGGGCTGCCACACTATAAATACAGTATTTGTGCAAAGTTTTGCACCGATATCTTCACTAGTGCTTGCTATATATATTGTAAAGTAAACGATTCAGATCATCTTCTAAGTTCTGGTATATAGGAAGTAGGCGTGGTTGTGAAGCGATTTGGCCAATTTTCACAACATATTATTGGGAGGTAAGGAAACTATTACAAACCAAGTTTCATTGAAATCGGTCGAGTAGTTCCTGAGATATGGTTTTTGACCCATAAGTGGGCGACGCCACGCCCATTTTTTATTTTGTAAAAAAATCTGAGTGCAGCTTTCATCTGCCATTTCTTATGTGAAATTTAGTGTTTCTGACGTTTTTCGTTAGTGAGTTAACCCACTTTTTGTAATTTTCAACCTAACTTTTGTATGGGAGGTGGGCGTGGTTATGATCCGATTTCTTTCATTTTTGGACTGTATTAGGAAGTGGCTAAAAAACGACTGCAGAAAGTTTGGTTTATATAGCTTTATTGGTTTGCGAGATATGTACAAAAAACTTAGTAGGGGCGGGCCACGTCCACTTCCACAAAAAAATTATATCCAAATATGCCCCTTCATAGTGTGATCCTTCATACCAAATTTTATTTCCATAGCTTTATTTATGGCTTAGTTATGGCCCTTTATGTGTTTTCGGTTTTCGCCATTTTGTGGGCGTGGCACTGGTCCGATTTTGCTCATTTTCGAAAGCAACCTTCCTATGGTGCCAAGAAATAAGTGTTCCAAGTTTCATCAAGATATCTTAATTTTTACTCAAGTTACAGCTTGCACAGACGGACGGACGGACGGACAGACAGACATTCGGATTTGAACTCCACTCTTCACCCTGATCACTTTGGTATATATAACCCTATATCTAACTCGTTTAGTTTTGGGTGTTACAAACAACCGTTATATGAACAAAACTATAATACTCTCTTTAGCAACATTTGTTGCGAGAGTATAAAAATCCAATTAAATTTTGTAGTAAATCTAAATGTTTGGTTTAAAGGCATTATAAATTGATTTCTTTATGAATTAAATCTGTGAAATCAAACTCAATTAACAAATATTATATTTTTTATTGGTGTGAATACACCATTTTGTATTAATTCTAATTGTGTATTAATCTAAAGATTCGTATAGTGCAAGCAACCCTATGTAGGATACATCTATACTTCCATTTTAATGACATTTCGTTTAGAGTTGTTCACGATGGAATAAGATGTTTCGTTTCTCAATTATTCACTAAAAGTGGACCGAAATTGCGATTTTAGCGGCAAAAAGTCAATTTTTCAAATTTAAATTTTTGCAATTATTTTGATGGTGTTCAATACCCAACATATTGATAAGAAAAAATTAAAAAAAAAATTACTGTTGGCAACCCTGTTTATGTACAAACAGCTGGTAATGTTTACAAATTTTTTAGTACGTGTTAATACAAGTGAAGCAGCAAAATTTTTATAAAATTAAAAACTGTTTTTAATAATATATTCTTGTAAAAAAACTTTGTAAATATGAGTTCTATTACTCGAGGTGAGTAATTTTACTATATACAAATATAGTTTGCTAAATGTTTTTATTTCGTACTTATTTTGGTGGTTTTTTGTATGTATTTTTTTGTGAAATTGTGAAGAGTTTTATCGTTTTTCGTGGAGTAAAACTAAAAATGTTTTGAAGTGTGATGTGATTGTTTGTAGAAAACTCAAGTTTTATGTCATGGTAAAAGTGTATGCATTTGACTACAAATGAACGAATTTTTAATACTTTTGTAGAAACACTCTGGTTCAAAAATTCTGAACTATTTGAGTTTTGGTTGAGAAACAACAGGAATGTTTCGAATTACATAAAAGGAAAGATTTCATACGAAATTGACAGTGAATTAAATAAATTGATATGTACTAAAGCCCGGAACTTTTCTAATCTTATTAAACTTAAATGGAATAAACAATCCAGAAATGAGAATGCATTTAGAAAATATAATAAGAAATGGTTGAGTGGAGAAACAATTTTTGTAATACCGAAAACGATTAATACTATTGGGCGACCAAAACTGACGTATGATGATAGCTGCGAAAGAAATAAAAGGAGATTAGCTTCCGAATTAGCTTCCCAGCAAGGAGACAATGCGCAATTATTAGTTCATGCTGCCTCTATATCTGCCAAAAAATCCCACGCAACGGATTTGAAATTTGTCCTACAGCAAGTTGCTACATCTCCAAATCGCCCATCCAAAATTCGAGAAGTTCTTAATACTAGCCATAAAGAAGTTACGCCAGTATCACCTGATGAAGCTCTAATATTTGTGTTAGAAAACGGATTAACTAAAAAGGTGTACTTAAATATGCGGCAATTAAACATAAAACACAATTGTATGTAGTATTTATCCGATTTATGATAAAGTTTATGAAATCAAATTGAAATTGAAATTGAAGGAAAAAGAGGGCGTGGACCGTTCAATATTTTTCAAATTGCTTTTTTGTACCAGGAAGTATGTTTTGCCACTACTTTGAAAAAAAAGGGGGCGTGGCCCGCCCATTTTGTTCTCAAATCGATTTTTTTATCATTAGAAGTCTACACACCAAATTTGGTGAAGCTAGCTTGCCAGGAAGTATTTTTTGCCGATAAAATCCTAATTTCGGCCATAGTGCAGCGGTATAATTATCTGGGTACATCTTTTTTTAAACGAGTATATTTCTTCCGAAAAACTAAAATTTTTGATTTGCAGGAACCACACAACTTTTCGGGGCATTATTGGTTAGGTTAGGTTAAGTGGTTGTCTGTCGACGCATCTAGGCTGTTGGGAGCCCCATTGGACAGGAATCCCCTCACACTTTAAGTCCTCTTTGAACCACCCTGAAAATGTTAAAAAATTCGCCACTTCCACCACATCATCGCAGAAATCGCGTCCGATAGTTGAGATTCTTTTCATGCATAAAAACTTACATCCGCATAGAACGTATATTATAATTCTTCTACTTCTTGACAGCTTCTGCAGTAATCATTGAAAGGTATCCCCAGTCTGCTGGCGTATCTCCTAATCAGAACCTGTTAACATCCCTTCTAGGGTTCTTATGTCATTATTATGTCTTTTTAAATTTCAATAGTCGGCATGTACGGTCCACGTTTGTTTGATGGTTGAGCAAGTCATTGATTGTTTCTATCAGGATTCAGCTATATCTACAGAATGTTTATCGACGAAATATCTACACATTATTCCCTCATTATTAGCATTTAACTGTAAGGTGTGGTCCAGTCTGGCTAGTTCATATGCTTCGTAGTTTCGAGGAATATCACTTTGTCCTGGAAACCATTGCAGGTTTATCGTGAAGTATTATGACACTTAATAGCTCCAAGCATTATTTTTATATCTTCGATGATATTCTATGAGACTTTAGTCATTTTAATCCGTAAAAAAATTCTGGTCGTTAACACTCTTTTTGATAGAACTCGAATGCTTTGTTTAAATGCAGTAATTTCTGCTTGGAAGACACTGCAATGATCCGGTAAACGGAAGGCCATTCCACTATTTTGTCTGGCTTGGATCCGTCTGTATAGATACTTATCTCTGAACCTTTGTCCACCGTGTCGTTATCCCACTCCTCTCTAGAGGGAAAGGCTATATTTAGGGCCGAGTTTATATTAACTTCTAAAGAATTACGAAAGTCCGTAATATTTGGTAGAAACGTTAACTTGATGTGTATAATAGAATGTTCCTTATTGCAGCCCTATGTTCCACCTAGGAACTACGGGAAAACATATATATATTGCAGTCTGAGTGGCAATTTCGCTGCTTCAGTATAGGTCTATAGGCAATAAATACAGCATAACATCTAACGCCTGGACTTCGAGAAAACTTCCTTTAGGTGCTTCGGTTATTATAAAACTTTAGATGGCCAACAGAAATATAAATTTACGAAGTCGAATGCATAATATAAACACTTCTGGAATTGAATTTTTGCTAGAAATTAGCATATCATCCTGCCCCAACGCGACTTAAAACTAGTAGAAAGGACAATCGTCTCAAATAAACACCGAAATTAATACAAAAAGTTCATTAATAGCTAATCCTAGAAATTCGTCGTATGAACTATATGGTATAGGTGGAATTCAAGTTGGTGGAGTTCCAATATATTCTCTTCCAAATGCCACCATGTTAGACCATTTTACGAAAAATCCTTCATAAGAAAAATAAGGTCATAATGTATTGATTTTCTATGATTTTATATCTTCATTGCGGCATTCACATAATTCAACCGAAACCTTTAATCGAGCGAGTAGAACTATGTATATCTATTCTTCTAGATTCATGTTTGAGATTGGAATATTCTTTCTCGATTATCTATGTAATTATGTTTTTCCAATAACTACACCTTTTGTAAATAATATTAATCAATAATAATAATAATCATATTCCAAAATCAAGACTCGAAATTCCGGGCATTAACTCTTACAGAAGGTTATCTATGTTCTTGATTTTTGCTATATTTCCTTTCAGAATGAATATTTTTGCGCTTGGATGAAACAAGATGTTGCAAGAACTTAAAGGAGAATGAACAATATTTCTTGAGAAACAAATCTTCAGATATATGCTGATACGTTACAATTTTATTCGATACACATAAAAAAAAAAACAATAAAAAGTACAAAATCATTGCCACACTAATTTTTATGAACGAAGATATAAGCTGTTTGGCCATTTCATCCCACTGCTTGCTTCGAATCCGAATTATTTACGAAGCAACGTGTAACTAAGTGAAAAGTGTATGCAAACTGCTTAACAATCACGTAAAACAAATAAAATTCAAGATTTGCACACAATTTGCAAGCTAATGCGTGTTGCATATTAAATGGATATAAAATCATAAAACCGGAGCAATTTATTTGATTTTCGCAATTTCCAAGCCATAACTAAGTAGCTGCTGCCAAAGGTGGGGTTGTGGTGCAGAAAATCAAATAAAAGGTGTTCAAGCGGGAAATTTTGCAAATGAAAGTAAATGCGGGGACTGGCGATGGTTATTATACTCCTTGTGTGAGTTTATAAATATATAAAAGAAAGTCTCCAAATGAATATACATATACCTTAAAATGAAATTCATATTCACATTCATGACGTCAGCACTCACACATATTATTAACCTAAATAACTAATGATGTCGATTAGGCTTGTAGAACTTATGAAGTACCACTCATGCATATACATGTAATGGTAACTGTAACAAATATGAGTACAACCATTATTACAAGCATATGCATATTAGTATGCGTTATGTCCAAAATGTCCTTAATGAACATTGACTACGTTACAAAACTCACGCATTTCCTGTATGTGGGCAACTTCCGGTGGCCACTACCCCGTGGGCAGGTCGAGAAACCCCACAATGCTTGTAAGAATATGTAAATGAATTTGGCAAAATTGCTTTTTAATATGCGACACACATTCACATAAAAAACCACAACAATATTGAAAGCAAATATTACACACATAAGTTTGATAACAAAACGCAAAGAAAAGCAAAGAAGGAACCCTAGAATAGCCACACAAAATAATTAAATATGAAATTCTTGGTTTATATACATTATTTATACCCAAAGTACAATTTTTCCTGGGAATTTTGTGAAAACCATTTTCTATCCTGGTTTGAGGTTAAAGCCGTAACATCTTTTCTTGATCCATCCAAAGTCAAAAGATCTTTCTACCTTTTCTTATTGAAGTCCTTACTCCTCAAATATTTTCAAGTCCATCATAGAGGTTAGGTAGTTCCCCCACTTAATGTTAAACTTTTCTTCAGCCTGGTACTTGGTATTGTATTATACAGATTGAGATATACACCCAATCAGACCACACTCCACAACGATTAGAACCGAGACTTTTTAGTCGATAAACTATTTTTTAATTACAATCAGAAAAGCTGATAAATAGTTTCGTCTTATAGGTGACTCTCAGTTGAAAACTTTATCCACGATTGTCTAGCATATATATATAGATAAATACGTATCGAGGGATCCCTGAGTCTAGTTCGTTGACTACTTATTCTATGGCCGTAGATGTATCACTTTACCCTGTTTCACTTTTAGATCAATTTGATATATTTGTTCACTAGTAGACCGCTCCGGCTTCGCACAGGTTTTAATTTCAAAAGTTATAAGTTTTTACACACTTATACACATTCTCCCATACATATGTATGTACTTTCCCAATTCTTGCGTGGGTTCATTTTAAAAAAGTAAAATGAGGAAAATACGGACATGAAATTATATTTTATTTGCAATGAGCTAAATCTTGATTACGACCTCTAGTCTTTGGCGTCCGTTGTTTTTCTCTCTGATTATGAAGGCGTTGGGAACACTTAGAGTTCGACTCCCTAGTGCGAGGTTGCATATTTCTAATATTTTGTTCTTCAAGCCTTTGCACACGCTCCGTACTCGAGGTTTTGAAATTTTGTTCAGCTAGCAGCAAGACTTGCAAGACGATTTTCAGTTTCAGATTAAGATTCTCCATCACGGAGTCTTTTTAATACCCTCATCTGGGACCTATTTGCAGAAAGTTGAGATTCTATTAATAAACTATGTTACTGGGGGTGAATGTAGCTTTCCAATGGTGAAAGAATTTTTGAAATCGGCACAGTAGTTTTTGAGTTTATTCAATACAAACATACATACAAATCTTTCCTCTTTATAATAGTAGTATATATAACATTTTTTGACATCCCATGGGAGAAATCCCATCCATCCCATAAACCACAATTTTGAAGTCCATCTGATTCGTTCACTTTACAATTTATAAATTAAACACCAGAGAAGATATCGGTACGAATCTCTGCGAAAATACTTTATTTCTAGTGTGGCAATGCCCGTCTGAAAATCGGACCATACGTTTTCAAGGTCCCGTACACCGTAAATGGAGACCTCAGCGGTCGTGACAGATTTTTTATGGAAAATATAATATAGAATATACTAGATACTAGATATTCAAAGGAGATGTCTTTCTTATAATAGAGTGCCTTAGTGTCAAAAATGGCAAAATCAGGTTAATACTTCCTATAGACCCATATACTTGGTATACGGATTTTCAAACTTCCAGTGGACTTAATACCGTATTTATCGGTTAGTATGTGAGAAATCTTAGCTAAATGAATGCAAAATAGTTGAAATCGGTCTAGGAATTATTCCAGGCCCCCAGAAATTACCCCATACTATATATAATAATTTTTGTTATTTTAGTGGGCCGAATATGTGAATCACATTGTGTGTTCTCTTAATAAAATTAAACTAATATATTGTGAGAATATGAAATGTTGGGTTGCACCCGAACTTAGCCCTTCTTTTCTTGTTAAAATTAATTGAGGGACTCCTAAATGGTATTTTCGTCTAATAGTTTATAATAGCGTGATACTGGATGAGAAAGAGCTTTGGTGTATCTAAGGAATAAAATCGCAATATAGTTTTCATCGAATTTCGTTATTATAGACGACGATTTTAGGTTATGTTGGATATGAGAGAGAAAGAAATTTAAAATAAACCTTAATTTCAGTGTGATACATTAACGAATTATACCCTGGGTACAAATACGATCTAAGTACTTTCCTAAGTAAGGTAAATTCATGTGTAAACGCATATATTTAAAGTCATATTAGTGCAGTTAATGTTGAATAAGTGGGGAGTCACTGCGGACGAAAATAACAAAAGTGAATTGGGAAAAAGTCATTAAAGAACATATTATACATGACTTGACGTGGTACATATGTAGGCACTTGTGTACGTAACTGTTCTGCGTGATTCATATCAGTTGACTTATTCAATTGTTAATTTTGGCTACTATATGTGGCTTGTGCGCCTTAATTTATGCAACACTACACGAGCGGTCACGAAAGCGATTAACCACAAGTATTCCACTCACATGCCATGGTTGTGCGACATATTAACTTTTGCGCTAATGACCAAAACTTACTAATTTCCCTGCCACCTGAAATCACCTGGGCGTTTGTGTAAATTCACTTTTGCGATTGATCGGGCGATAGCGCGATTTGGACTTACATATATGTAAGTACATGCGTATATATGGTAGAGAAATGGATATAAATTTACTTACTAACTCGCATGAGGCCAAATACACTTCTAAGGAATATAGTGGAACCCAGTGACAAAAGGACAAAAGTTAGGATTTTCAAAAAAAAATCATTTTTTTTTGTATTTTCGTTAAGTGTAATATCTTAAAAATATTTTCTGAAAATTTGAAGTTGATCCGACAATAACTTTTCGAGTTATTCGACAAATAACTAAGATCGCTCGGGCGCTATAAATAATAACTATAAATGCGTTTTTCTCAAAACTATGTTTTTTGAACTGGTGACAACTGTAACTCGAAAACCTCTAGGTAGATTTTAATGAAATTTATACAGCTTTCAGAATACATAATAGACTCAGTCCTGATCGAACGATTTTTTTTTTAATTTCGTTTTTTTAGGACCAATTAACTGTTGATTTTTTTCCGAAAATCTAAAAAAAATTTCCTGAGGCCGCCGTTTTGTTAATTTTTGAAAAAAAAGCTTCGATCAGGCACAGGATTATCTATTTATAAAACTATTTTTTCTCATCCGATTGATTTTAGATGATTATCCGAGGACTTATGATTGTCACCGCAAGGAAACTAGGTCAACACAGACAGCTATAATTTTGGAAATTATAAATTTTTTTTTTAATTTTCGTGACTTTAAGTCAAAACATTGTATACTAATGCCATATTATAACTTTTGTAAAATAACATAATTTAATAGCAAAAAAATTACTAAAAATTATCATTTTTTCGTATCTCTGACTACCCCTAACCCCTTAATACAGAAAATGTTTCGTAAAGGTAGTGAAATGACACGGGGCAATGAAATTTGTTGCGTAATATCTTCTTTATTCCCTGAAGTTATCGATTAAAAATGGGTGAAATCGGTCAACAACCGCATCTACTTCCCATATAACATAAATTGCATCTGAATGCTTTACTTTAGAACAATACCGAAATAAATCTACACAAAAGCACTGCATTTGAATTGTGCATCGTCTCATCTCATATTAAAATTTTCGAAATCGGACATGTTTTCAAGGCCCCAGATATAGAACATGACGACCTCAGTGCCAATGGATCATTTTTTTAACGAAAATATCGTTAAATCTCTCAGTGATTTTAGAGAAATTCAGTGGGAATAGTTATTTTCCAATAATGTGCCTCTATGCCTAAAATGAGTAAAATCGGGTCATAACTTCACTAGCTCTTATATACCCAATATTAGAGTTGTGGGCCTTATACCTTGAATATCGATTAATCTGAGAGATATCTTATCAAAATTAACCAAGCATATAGTATTATATATAGTTTTTCTTGGTGGTGAAAATGTCTGAAATGGATTCAGGAATTATTTGGTAATTATCAGCCGAGTCAACTCTTAAGGAAACTTGAAAAGTTCTATTACTTCTCCAATTGTATGATTTCTTACTCTCTCATTTCGATAAGCATAAGCTGAACTATAAAATCCCATGTCCTTGCTGCAAGTCTTCTGTCATTTCTATAACTTAATAACGATATTGAATTCGAAATTATACAATTTTTTTATTTAACTTCAAAAACCTAGCAGTACTCTACAAAAGACCTCAATCCACATGGTAGTAAGAACTGGCTTCATGAAACTTAAACGAGAGAGCAAGTTCAGGTTCATGCCTCAGTTCAGATTCAACTGCAGTACACTATTCTCATAAATCACACAGGAGATACCAAAATCTCAATAATATGGCTGAGAAGGGTGTATCTTTAAAGACGACCTATATTAGTAACTTTAACATCTTAAAAGTCTAAATAACATAAGCCGGAGTTGTCGCCTGATGACCTTGTATGATTGAGTGTAAGGAACTAATTACCCACCCATAAAATTACACTCTCTCTTTCTCTAAAGTACACTCTCACTACATTTTATTCCTGGTAACGACTTTCGTATTCCAGCAAACATTCCGATCTATTAAATCGAATCCTGGCACCTTTGCTTTTGGCGCCTTTTTCATGCCGCCGCTTTAACAGCTGTTGCAATCTGCGCTCTCTGTCTCTGTCTGCGTCTGTGTTTGCGTTTGTTGTTGCAATTTTCGCATTCAACACGCAATTATGCAGCATTGTGAGCAAATATTTTTATTATGCAAATGCGTTTCAATGCAAAATGCGCAAATTTGCATTTCGCCGTTCCGCCGCTTTGATGCTGATCACGCTTGACGTGTCGTGAAAAGGGTTCGTCGAGGCAATAAAAATGAATTTCTTGCAACACGCATCACATTGCAACGCTGCAACGCGGCAACAACAACAAAAAGCGTTGTCAATTTCGTTTGTGTGCGAGGCGTTGCATTTTGGCTTGCATACAGTAAAGGATAACACTAGAACAACAATAACAAACACTAGAAGCACAAAAGTGTGCAAGGAAGAGCATTCTGGCTGGAATGGTTGCAGTCATAACACGCGGCGAGCTCAAAGACCCCAGTACCTCGGCACTTCGGCGCTTGCAATTCACCGCTGCAGGCGTAAGACAATGCAGTTGCAGGGATGCATGTGCCGCTAACACACTTGTTGGACTTGCCGCCGAGACTCGCACTCTCGCATCGCTCCTTTGAATTGGCGGTGTGCGTGTTTGTGTGCGGAAACCCCTCATCGTCAAGACGGTCGGTCTGACACAATTGTGCAAAAATTGCGTAAGGATATCCTGTTGCCTGGCTGTTGGCGAGCCAAGTGCACTCGATTTTTTGCGCTTTTCACTTTCTGATTTCCTCTTTTCTTGGCGCTGACTTTTTTTCATTCGCTTGTTTTGCTTTCGTGGAGGGTTGCAAATTCGCAAATTGGCTTTTATGCTGAAGGGTGATTTTTCGCACGACCCATTCGCATAAGTGGCGCCCGGCACCGATAAAGTGTGGGAATTTATGCAACGTCGCTGCTGTTTGGCTTCGAGCTAAATTGTTGCGTTGCGTTGGTGAGGGTTAGGAAAATTCCGTTGCATTTGATATGGAAATTACTTTGCAATATATGAGCTTCAGGAATTCTCGAACAGCGTGGGAATTTTTGTCCGAAGAAAATTTGCCTAAGTTAAAATTATCCGAGTAAACTGGTTGATCATGTGCCCTTATCTTCGTAACACCTCGGCTTATTACTACTTCAGCAAAATCACATTCGTATCTATGTATCAACAGAAATGTGAAGAAACCGACTATTGTACTTTCAAAAGTTTTAACGGCTCACTTTTCCATCAATTTTCTAGCAAAAATATATTCTTATCATCTGCTAACAATGATTTTTCCATTGACATACTCCTGTAAACTTTTTCATGGATGAATCTAATCTCAGCTGGAGCATTTGTGGGGAGTGTTCTGTTATGTGGTAAGGAAATCAAACGACAAAGACTAATATTAATAAATCTTAAATCTCATACCTTCAGTCAACTGGGGGAATCGATCGGAACTGAAATTAGCCGCCTTAACGTTTGCTCCACACAACAGTAAGAGACTCTTATATTCAACTTGATAAATTTGAAGGACTTTCAACAGTTGAGCTTTGATATACAATCTACAAATACGATATATATAAATATAGATATATATAAATATTTTCAATCGCCTTTTTTTCGGCGCCATGCGCAGCAACTCGAACAGACGTATGGAACGACTTAGCGCATTGTACGTCGAGATTTTAAAATGAAAGAGTATCAGGCAGATCCGACGTTTTCGAGCTAAATTCTATTCAGCGATGAGACCCATTTCTGGCTCAATGGGTATGTAAATAAGCAAAACAAGCTTTTGGGGTGATGAATAACCTGAAGACATTCAAGAGCTGCTATTTGATCCTGAAAAAACAACGGTTTGGTATGATTTGTGTGGTGGTGGAATCATCAGTCTAGGTTAGGGGTTAGGTTTGTAGGCAGATCTCTGCAAAAACAGAAGATCTCACTTAGACAGCCTGGCACTGTCCTTTGTGGTACCAATAAAACTCCCTGTGAATCAAAGACCTTTAAGATTCAGCAAAACGCTGGAATCCGTTACAAATTTCTTAAGACGACTAATATCGATTCTAGCCAATTCGCTAGGATCGCCGAAAAAAGGCCTTCCGAGGTGTTTCAACCTCAGTCTGGCAAAAGCTGGACAATGTAGAATGAAATGCTTAGATGATTCCATCTCGCCTTCCTATATACAGCTTTGGCAAATTGCATCTGCCACGATCCCAAGTCTCACCGCATGGGCAGCCATTGGACAATGTCCTGTGAGTACACCCATGATGGCGCTGAGATGGATCTTGCCCAGAGAAAGCAGTTGAAAGGACCGCTTACGCTCCACAGAGGGCCAAAAGGACCTCGCCACTGCACAAGTACTGGTAGTTGACCAGCGTTTGACGAGCTCATGCGTAGTCTGCACGTTCAGCGCTCTTGCGCAGGTGGACCATGGACTACCAATGCGCTCCCATTCCGACGTCAATGTAACTAGGGTACCCTGCCTTGCAAGCTTGTCCGCTATACAGTTACCAACGATCCCGCGGTGACCGGGTACCCACACTAGTCGGATCGCAAAATAGCTGGAAGCTATTGATAAGGATCTAAGACACTCCTTAACTAGCCCAGAGCGTACTGTCACCGATTCCAATACCAGTATTGCCGCCCTGCTATCTAAAAGAGGTCACCATACGGAGCAGTGCGTCCACTGCTACTTTGATCGCAGCGACCTCTGCTTGGAAGACACTACAGTGGCCAGGTAGCCTGAAGCTGGTATTGATATAGAAAACTCCCCCTCCCACCTTTCCCCTTAGCTTCGTTTCATCCGTGAAAAAGCTGACTTTCTCCTCCATTGACTTCTTCCTTCCCTCATCGGTCATCATCGGTCCATATTTCTTCAAAAATAATGAAAGTAAACTTCAATGGTGCCATGATAACCGACTATTTGATGTGTAAAGTCTAAAGTCTATGCGGACAATCCCGCTTCGATGTCAAATAATGTTCTTTCGAATGATAATAGACATTCCCCATTGAATTTAAATTTTCTGTGTTGAATTGTGCTCCTATTTTAGTTCCTCCGCAACTTCGATCTATTGCTACACATAATTTTCATAAAAATCAAGATATATTCACTTTAGTGACAGCTTGAGCTGCGTCCTAAGTAACAACAATTAAGTATAATTGAACAAAATAAATTCAAGAAATTCTGAATAACTCTACCTACAATACCCCATCTATTCTCAAAATTAAAAGATTGACATACCACTTGGAAGCGCCAAAGCGTACACATTTGTAATCTCAATGACAAGCTTGATGACAAGTGCGAAGAAATATTTGTCAGCGCACAAAAGAAATCACCAAAATTTCAGTTACTTTCTATGATTAAAAAATCGTATTTTTATTTCACTTTTTTTGTGATTTCTTTTGTGATTTTTTAACACTAAAACGGTTGAGAAATTTTGAAAAGCATTGAGACTGTTAAAAGAATACCCATTGCAGAGTTTTGTGCGACCAAATTGGTAAGTGTAAATCTGTGTACAATTACAAATACATATCTACATATTCTTACAGCTGTCTAGATATAGAGTGCTAGAGAACAAAGCACACCAATCCAATCAGAAAACTCAATGGAAATGCATGTATGTATGTGGGTGTGTGTGTTTGCCTGTTCGTGAGTTGGTTTCAACACAAAAGCCTTTCCAATACTCAAAAATATCACACATTTAACTGCTGCCGCACCGATTCCTTGGCACATAGCTTTTTGTATAAATTAAAAATTTCGTCATTCCAATTCATTTGATTTCCTTTTCTATACATTCGGAGGCGCATAGTCACCATTCCTACTGCGTTTTTCCCTAATTTTTTTCAATGCTCATGTATGTATTAAATATTTTACAGTGAGTATAACAAAGTTTGCGGCGTAAATATATGTATATGATTATAAGTACATAAACGTGTATTGCATAAGTAGTTTCCCATATATGGCTGTATGTGTGTGTGTGTGCGCTATGGCACATAGCTATTTGTACATAATAAATACATATTGCTGCTTTCCTATACAAATACAGTCGACTAATCCTTAAAATCCCCCAAACCAATTGTAGCAACTTCGCGTTCGTGCCGTTTCTGTGGTCCTAAGCGCTACAACATACAGTCACAACAGTATTCTTAAACACACACACATATATACATATGTATGCATGTACTATACATATCCCCATCAACCGAGCGCTGCCACACTGCTGTGTCACTGCGCTATGTCCTTCGCATTAAAATTGGTAAACAGCAATGCTTTTGGCTCAGTGGCGTTAATGCTGCATATTTATTGTAAATATATTTGTGTTGTTGCTATTGTTGTATTTTTCAACCATCGTCTACCACCCACACCTACACACCCAGCCAGCACAGCCGTGTAGTCTAGTCAGCCAACGGACCAAACAAGCAACCGACCAACCAACCTACTACCCAACCGACCACCCGACCGTCCATCCAATTCAGCCTGCGCACCACCCTTTCACTTTTATTCTTTGTGTGTGTTTTCTATGACTTTTTCGGCTCAGCCCCCTTCCCATTTTCATTTTCTTCTTTTTTTTGGCAGTCTTCTACTTTCTTAGCATTGTAGTCCTACAATCGGTTCGTGTTACTTTCGTGCGCCTTCATACTGTCTTACAAATATATGTAGCGACGTTTTTGCTTTCCATGGATTTGTATTATTTTGACTCCTTCCCCCTTTACTTTGCTCTGTGTTCTGTGTGTTCTATGGCGTAGATCTGTCCCTTCGCCGATACGATATTTACATGCAATAAAAATTAACATTAAAAACGGCTCCAAATGTGGCAGCTGAGAAGATGAATTTGAATCTCTAGTGGTATACATTTTAATGTTGAATACAGTGGGCTGTGAATGTTCAAAAACTGGAGAATTGAATTTGTTTAATGCTTATCGATGGATTGTATTGTAAGTTTATTAAACTTAACTTATCTTATGTATTTATAAACGAAAACCAATATTTGAGTCCTTAAGGGGCTATGGGGGTGTAACCCATGAAAAATTAGGAGATTTTTGTAAATTTTTTTTAGAGAAAGTACTGGATCGAATGTTTCGTAGCTTTTTGGACATAATAAGATATATTTTAAGATTTTTTTCTTACAAAAATATTGAAAAATAACGGAGTTACGTGATGTCTTCGGAAGTGTCAAAAAAAGGTTCCCGAACTGCTGACATGATTCCGGCCGAATGAGTTGCTGAAACAAAAAAAATCAAAAAGGTTATTAAAGGTATTTCCTTTACAATGATTTACGATTTTTGAAAAATATCAAAAATTAAAAAAATGGCGTAGTTCTGAAAAAAAAGTATCGTATTAACAATTGACAATTTTCAACCAATCAAAAAAGATCGTAGGTCATTATATAGTAAATATATTCAATAATGCTCAGTTTCAATTTGAAGTCGATTGGTGAATTTCTCGTTGTGGTATGATGTCAGCAATCTTGAAAGATGTCGTTTCGAGAAAAAAAAGGCGATAAAAGATCAGAAAAGAGAATTTGTAATGGTAGGATCGGTATTATTGTAATTTTGTACAACTTAACTATTCCTTTAGAGGATTTATAATACATCATAAGAATTAAAGGCCCAGCCCATTCTCGATTTCAAATTTTGACGATTTTCAATGGGCTGGTAAATGAACATAAATTATTTTTAGGGGTGTAACTTTTCATGCATTTCAAATTCCAACGGGATTAGAAAGAGTACATGTTTGGCTCTGGTATGAATTAGTATTATTACTTTCGTATAAAAATTAACAAAATGGCGGACCTTTGAAAATTTTTTTTCAACCTCATGCGCCAGTCGCAAAAAACACTGTTTCGAGAAAAACGCGTTTAAAGTTTAGAGAAGCTCTTGCCGTCGCCTGACGCTTCCACCATAAATCGACTATATCTTCAAGAGTTTTTGAAAATTATTATATAGGTTCGAATTAAATTAAAAAAAAAAAACGATTTTTTGAAACCGAGAATGGGGGACTGGATTCCACGATGTGCACTAGTTATACCATCGACCACAACGAATCAAAATTTTCTATCTATAATAATGGTTCTCATACCATCAGTCTCAGTCCATAGAAAATGATAGAGAAAACTAGTTCATATAGCAAAGATATAGAATATAGATTTCGAAATCGACTTATAAATCACCATAGGCACACCATGAGATTTATGCAGTCTTGGAGAGGTTTCAACCTCACGATGCTTGTACTGAATTATGAGCACACTGTGTATGACACTGAAATGAAACCGGAGCGACACACTAAATCCAAATAGCAAGAATAGAACCGGGGATACATAGTTTTCTATAAAATCTAGAATCAATATATCCGAGATCAGAACCTCAGGCCTAAGAAAGTAAGTAGAAAGTACTACAGATAAAATTATTAAAATTCCGTTGAAGCCAACAGGGAATAAGGGTTATAGTAAATGCAACAAATGAGAATCGAAATTAAGAAAAAAACGAAATTAATTTAGATTTTCCACTATTTCACCCACTGTGCCATCACTCAAAACTCAGCTGTCAGTTGCTGTAGTATATACTCATCGTGGTATGGACCCCAAGACTGCAGTGGTATGCAAAACTTTCGAATTGAAAACAATGGAATACGAGAAATTGAAAATCCTTCACCTTCGTTTATACAAATGACTCCCCGAGCGACCGAGCAATTCAATAGACATATATAAAGCTACAACAACAAAATGTGAGAGCATAAAAAAATTATATAACTACAAATACACAACAACAGCGACAAAGTAGAGAAATTTTAAATGCGAAGTTTATGTATTTATATAGGAAGAAGGAAGACACGAAGGTAAAGAAACAAAAAAGAAGGAACAACTGAATATGCACTAATTTACAAGTGAGTGTATGGCTGTATGTATATATGTATGTTATTAAGTTTATATGGAGTAAGCGCCTCAAGTGGACGTGGAAAAAAAATCATTTGCATGAGGATGCCGACTGACTACTCGAGTGGGGGTTGATTATTAAATAGGTGGTATGTTTCCACTATAAAAGCCAGGCTGAGTGATAAGCGGAGTGGGTGTGGATGAGCCGCAATAGTAGAATGCGGAAGCGGATGTGAACACCGTCAGCGGATAGAGTCCATAAAAGTGGGGTGTGTGCGGTGTTAGGTCCACTGTAGTAGTTGGGCGAACCAACGCAAGCAAATGGATAGGCTGATGAGCTGTTGGACTGCCGTGCTACTGCTAAGCGCATAAGCTCCTGGGATGAATGGGCACCTTATTGGTGTGACATGCGAAAGAAAGTTGCCGTTACGTTACGTTACGAAAGACAGTCGCACGTGATGGTGCGCCGAATGCGACGCAACTTGGTGGATTGGGTCGTCAGCAGCCATTAAGCATGTAGGGACGCAACTTTTGACTGTCGCACTGGACCAAACAACGCAACGACGGACGGATTTGTGAAGTAAAAGAAGAGTGCCCCATGAGGCGCGTCATGCAGCGCACTGAATTATGCAAAACACTGTTATGTTTACGAGCCGCGCGCTGGTTGGAGGAAAATGTGGACTAAAATGGATAAAGAACGTCCATCGATGGCGTCGCGGGTGTTGGTGTAGAGTGCAGCCACATTAAAAAGTTTTAACTTGACATCGTCAACGTCCACAACATTCGCGGCTTTGGGCGCGTCCATTGAGTTAGCGGCTGCGAAGGGAGTGGTGTTGCGCGTGTCGGGTAGGCGTTCAGACAACTGGCACCCTACTATTTTATGCGCGCACACTCTTCCCTGCTGCAGCCATGCTCCACGCAAACTTATTTTCGTGTTGTAGTATTTAATTTGAAGGATTTTGCTGTGCGCTCCATCATATTTGGGCTCCTCGGACATGTCACCATTTGGCATAAGAAATGAGACAAAACGCACACGAATTCGGCGTTGTTTTCGTCGTACTTCTTGCTTTCTTTTGCCTGAGCACTGAACAATTTATAGACTTTGACATTTTCTACATCGAGATCCAGCAGCCTTCGGCTCTAACTGTACTTATAGCTGTCAGCTTGAATATTCTCGCAAGTTTAGCCTACAAGTATGTCAGAGTGAGCTGTGGGCTATAAGCAGCTGTCGTCTACAGTGGATGTTCTGAGCGCTCCTGCCTCATCTTCGCGCTTCGGCTGCCTCCTTCTAGACGCGGTGGGTGGGTAGTTGTCGCGATTAAAATGAAGTTGCGGTTAGCTTGGTTTTATGTTGTTTGTTGTAGTTTTTTTTTTGGTTTATTATCATTCATGGTGAAGAGTTCTGGGTAGGTGCACACCCAGTGCGCGTTGCGGAATAATGGCGTCAGTTAATATAAAATATCGTGTTTTCTTTCACTTTTCCAGCCATCACGTTGGGCAGGCTGTTTTTAATGTAAGTTGTCACAAAACTGTCACTGCCGCTGTTATTGTCACAACCGTTAGGCGATTGACGTGGTCGCTCGATGGACAGAGGCCTGTGCTTTGGTTATGGCTGGTCGATTGGGATGCGCAAAGTTTTAATTTATGCAAATATTATCGCAACCTGAAGACTGAGCTGGAATGAATTATTAAATAGTATGGTTTTCCATGACAAAGTAAATATATAGAGCTATAAAAGTATATACAAGATACTCTAATGCAAATTCAAACAATCTAGAACTAATAATACCTACGGGTGCATATTGCGTCTGTAATTTGAAATAATTCTATATTTTTCTGACTTATTTGTTCACTTAAAATATGTGCATTCAAATGACCCAACAAAATTCTAACAATATAAATGATACCACCGAACGACTTTCGGAGGTTCCGCTTAGGGTTTATGAAAGAATTCGAGAAAAGCTATCAAAGTTATTCGATTTTGAACTTTGGACACGCGGTCCAAACATTTCGAGTTCCACTTTACTATTGTATGTCACAACATTCCTAACTGAGTAGGTTTTATTTCAGTAACAAGTAAGGAAAGACTAAGTTCGGCTGCAACCGAACATTTTATACTCTCGCAATTTATTGTATTAAGATAACACACAATTTGACCCATATATTTGGCAATGTGACCAATATATTCGTCCAATAGAATAACGAAAATCATCATATATAGTGTATGAGGGCTGAGGTAATTCCTGAACCAATTTCACTCATTTTCACCACGAAGGTACACTATATTCAATACTATACGCTCATGTAGATATCTCATATATTAACCGATATATACGTGTTTTTGAAAAGCCTATTATTAGGTATCTGGAGAAATCAAAATTGAGTTATATGGAAAGTAATCGTGATTGTGAATCGATCTCGCTCATTTTCCATCCGAGTCATCAGGGTGTCTAGAAAATATTATTTACCGAATTTCATTTAAATCGGTCGAGTAGTTTATGAAATATTGTTTTTGACCCATATTGGGGCGACGCCACACCCATTTTCGATAAAAAAGAAACCATATATGTGCCGGATATGTCGTAACTGGAACAGAAAATGGGAAACCCGGAGCCGGAAATCGGCTCAGATGGTCCATCCGTTGAGTCCAATTGTCGATGACTCTTTCGAAAATTTCGACTGGTAACTGGCGAATGACAGGTGTGATGTTTTGCTTCAAGGCCTGAATCGAAGCGGGTAACTTACAATAAGCACTTGTTTGATGATCCAGAGGTTGAGTATTCTGTATATAATACACGTATATAAATTACTATATGTAAACATTATATCCTTTCTCTTCTAGAGAGCAGTGGGATAAGGACGTATATTCAAATATTAGTATATAAACAAACCGATTAAAACTAGACAAACGAGTGGGAGGTAGTGGCTTTTCAGAAAAATTGGATACCAGAATCGCCTTCCGACTACCGGATCATTGCAGTGTCTTCCAAGCCGAGAAAGAAAGAGTACTGAGAACTAACCAAAAAATGATAAGGATTATAATAAAGCTGCTCTCAGAACTTTTTACCACTTATCCCTCTCAACTTACAGTGATTGCACACTTGAAAGGTGCATTAAAGCCCTATCATCCAATGGTAAAAACGTACGACCGTTTATCTTCGGGAAATATGCCACATGTTTACACATAAAACAGTCAAAATGGTAATAAAATGACTAATGAAAAAAGCATAAACTCTGCGCCACGAATCGCCGCATGCGCCTCATTTCGACACTTTAATAGGATTACATTGAAATTTATCTTCATATGATTTAAGAAAATATGCTTGTGTGAGCGCGCAGACGCGTCTGCCGACGCGAAAGTTGTTGCGCAATTGCAACGAACACGTTGCACTCATGTTGCAATATTAAATTATTAATTTGCAATCATTAGCATCCTGCGGCTACAAACATGGCGCAACAACGAGTGCGCGTTGCAGTCGTTCGCTTGTGTTGCCACGCTCGCTCTGGTTGCGCTGCGCATGCGTTCTAGCCTACGTCGCGTAGTGAAATTGAAAATAATATTTTGCGCACTCAATTTTCAGCGATTTGTCAAAATATTGTTTATTGTCTTATGCATCCTGCTTGGTCTAGCTAGTACATATGCGCCGCTGCTCACATCACACGGCGCGCATGCGCAAATTCACTCACTTCAAGTGTGGCGGCGGGTGGATGAGCGCACCATGTGATTGCTTTCGAGGTGGCAACCGACACTGGCCGACTCAACACAGCGTCGACTGGCTGTACGACCGCCTGTGGTATGTTCTGCAGCCGTCGCCGTCACAGTCTTTGCCACTGCCACGATCGGCGCGAATACGGCGGTTGTTTTTATGTTAATTGAAATATTTCCACATTCATTCGCAGGCTCTCTGCCCGCACTCCCGGCATACAATCGACTGGTCGCTCCTTCCCTTCGACATAGAACTTGCACTTGTGCGCCTGGACGCAGTGTCACTGATGGCTTGTACTTGCGCGTTGGTCAACTAGTTGGCGGCATGCTTCAAAGCGCTTCACCGCCGCATTTTAATAGAATTCGATGCTCATTTCTATCTCATACGATTTATTTAACTCCTTTATTGCCATTTGCCAGCCGCTGTGAACTATTGTCTACAATGCGTCGCCTTTCCGCTAGCGCCCTTCGACATGCAAGCCTTGATTTGTTCACAGTCGTGACCGAAGCATAGTCAATGCAATCTATGTCTGTTCGATTCGCCAATATCGCCTATGACCGTGTGCCTTGATTTGACTATAGCCGCGTGCAAGGCGCTTTGGCGTCGGTTGGTGAAAAGATTTTTGCCCATTTGACCGCTAGGCGCCATATTACTTTCAAATTGAATGTTTATTAATTTGTTGCAATCACCATTCGACTAACTAAACGACGGAGGGTTGAACGGGCGTTTTAACAAGCAGACGGCAGTGACTTCCGAGGCATAGGAAAATATTTGTAAAACTTCTATTTATTTGATGATGGTCCACTATGAAAAAAAAATGTTCGAGAAATTTATTTTATCGGGGAATATATTGTATAAACAAAGGCTATCGGCTATCTTCTTCGATAATTAAATTATTAAAAAAATCTGTTTATCATGAACCGGTAAGATAAGTTTAGTTTCAGATTATGACCCTTGCGAAAGATCCCACTAGGATAGCTAATTGTGTTGCTGAAAGTCTCCTTAATATGGACCGAACCGCTTTGAGATTAACACAAATTTCTAATATCCAGATGTTTCAACCTAAATATTGCGAGCGCTGTACAAAGGAGGAGGAAATGACTTGATGCCCACACCACCTTCCTCCATATAGCTAGAACAGTTTGCGCCCAAAAGATTCTTAAGCTCATTGCATGTAGACCTATTCCGCAGTGTCGACTGAATACTCCCACTTTTTAAAAGCAAGTAGTTCAGCCGACCTCTTCTATCCTACTTTGGCTAAAATGATCTCAATTTTTACTGAACTCGCGAGAGGTCCATTGATGCAGTGCTAAAATACAAGACCTGTTGAGATTCAATTGATCAATAAACGCAGAAGAATCATTCAATATCAGTTTTTTGCTTATTGAAATGAAGCCTAATTATTGACCCCTCGGTGGTATAAAAACTTGTTTACACCTTGAAGAGGCTGACTTTCTTCATTTACAGCTCCAATTAACACGGATTTTTAGGAATAAGTGAAAATAAGATTGCATTGTGATCAGCAAGTCTTAGTCAAAATTTCTACGATTACACTATTCTTTATGCCAAGATAGCAGGTACTTTGTGATAAGTAAATTTCCCATTTTTATACAAAATAAAGAGGACTTTTGAAAAGGGAATCAATGTGAGTCTGACCGCAAGCGGCCGCACTTGGGCCATCATTACACCCATTGTGTTTTTCAGAGGTATCTGAATAAGCGTCACCTAAACAACTCGGTCGATTTGACGAAACTTCTAAGTTTTGTTCCATCCCAGCTGACTAATTTTTCATAGCTTGGAGTATTGGGAGCTAAGGGATACTTTCCCCTTCTTAATCAAAGCTGGGCATTCGTAAAAACAATGTTCTGGCGTCTCGTCATCCACTTTGCATGTGCTGCATTTCGATTCTACTAGTTATACCAAATTATACTGAAGGTGGTCGCTTAGAGGGAAATGCCCTGTGATACTGTTTAGTTCCCTTTTACCCAAAAGTAGACATTTTTTTGGTAGATCCACTGTCAACATTACCCCTGGCTATTCACAAAAATGTCGATGGACCTGCTGGTTAGGGTGCAGGCTCATTTTGCGCCTTCTCTTAATCCGACAATCTCGCCATTGCTACTATTGATAATAGATGCGATTATCTCCACAATGGTCTCAGTGTCCCGGTCGCAAGACCAATCTAGCCCGAGTTTGGGGCCGCAGTCTCCACTTTGAAGCAATAGCTTTTCTGCTGGAGTTCCATATTCCTGAATTCCTGAACTCAAAGTGTTCTCTCCAACTTAGCTTTTTATTTTCCGCATAAATCCATGATACTTGACGGAGCTAGAAAGTTTCTCATTTTCCGGATAAAGCGAAAGTCCGTGTTCCCTCCCAGCTAACGGAGATCTCAAAGGCTTTCTCTAAGTGCCGAGAAAATCGATTGATTTTACATCAAAATTGGCTTATGAAATGTGGTTGCTTCTTTGTATCATATTATGATTCAGCTCAGGCTTTCAAAATAAGTCGTTTGGCACCGTTCTTTGATGATTATACTTATTTTATTTTATCTACGCAACTCATCTAACTGAAAATAATAATGAGAATAATACTATAGCTATTACTTTTAACGCGCTGGTCCTAGTTCTGAAGACTACAAAGCTTCGCAATACCTTCGGTGGCATTATATTCTATTACAGGGTTTCTTTTACACTTTTTTGTTCGCGAAAAACTATTCGATTATCTATTAACTGTATCAAATGCGCTACCTTACTGCGCATTGGCACTCTTCATGCTCCAGATACGCGTACATCAAATTATTATAGCCGGACAGTGTCGTCGGTCGGTAAAGCACCAACATGATTGAAGGATGTGCTTGAATGGATTTGAACGACTTTTAATCGAATCGAGTCAAACTTGATTAAAATCTAATCGAACTGAATGATGGTGGCGAACGCAGAAACAAGCTGATAGTGCAAAACGCTTTCGCGATAATGCGCGCCAAAGTGATTGAAGGTTGTTGTTGCGGCAGGCAGCAGGAGTTGCTGGATAAGCGCCGCATTGTTTGCCGCATGTGCACCACAGCATTATTCACACATCCACGGCAAAGCGCAAATATATTTTTCTCTCTACTCTTCATTTTGTTGCACAATGTCTTAACGCGAGTAACTGTGCAACGACGTGATAATAGTAATTAGAGTTTCTAAGGCGCCTGGACACAAGCGCACCAGCAACAGCCAAGCGCCGCGACGGTGCGAGTCCACACGCGCGCTACTTCGGAACCGTAGGCGCTGGCAATCATCGCGTGGAAGTGGAGGAAGCATTGGCTAAGGGCAGTGATGCGTGAGTTATCAAAGTGAAAGAAAGTACAAATTATGATTATAATCAAGTGAAGACAACAAGAAAACCATAATAAAGTTGCTGACGTTCAAGTTGCCGCTGCTGACGCCAAAGCCAAAGTAACCAAAGCGCGCGAGAGTTAGTACCATGCACAGAGATTGAGATAGAAATTGAGTTACCAACGGTTAACGGAAACCGTGGTAGCGGCCAAACAGCAGCTCATTAGCAACTAAAGCTGCGCCAGGAAACTTATAGCAGCGTCCAGTCGAAGGGATGTGGAGCGGCGAAGTGGCATGAGACGATATGCACACAAGAGAGACTAAGAAAGTGGAAAAACGTTCAAAAATAAAAAAAAATGTATATGTGTACAAGAAGAAAGAATAAAGAAAAACGAAACAAACATGCAACTAAAAAATCAATAAAACTTGAAAGAAATAAAAAAAACAAAATCCCGTGAAACACAAGAAAAAATGCAAAGCAGTACCGCTAATGAGTAGAAAGAACTGAGCACAGCGAATAATGAGGAAAACTTCGAAGAGTAAGAATATGCAAAAACAAAAAAACAACAACTCATTTATAAGCAAAGAAAAATCTAATGAGCGACGAAACGCCTTGGGGGTTGAACGAAAAAAATATTAACGGTTGAATTAAGAAAAAATGCCGGACGGACAAACGGTACGCGTCAACGTGAAGGTTCAACGAGTGTTGGTTCAAAGGAGGCAGACAACCAGTGGGGTGTGTATTCTTTGATAAGGCAAGATGTTGCAAGAAGTCGAAAGGTTCATTAGGAAAGGCAAGAAACTGTAGTGTCGTACGCTTAATGTAGAATAAAATGTGTATTCAGAAGAGTCTGCTTGATATATTTCTGAATGAGCTTGTGTAGTATACAACTTATTACATATGGATTCTGTTATATAGGTACTTGTACGTATTCTCATATGAATACGAATTTCGTATCTATATTTTATATGAATTAATTGAAGGAGGATGGGACCACGTGTAGAAGTTCACGCAAGTGAGGAAAGTTTTTGATTGTCATTCACTTGGGAGTGGCCAGAAACGATTCTTCTCCACATGGTCCAAGCAGCTCACGACTTCCGGTTTTAGACCAAGTATCCTCTGGGTAGCCAACAGACATCCGTTTGAAGGCGAGCTAAAGTGAGAAGGCGAAGCCCGCTTATGCGGTTGTGCGTAGGGTTTGGGACCCACCACATAAAAACACCCCCCAATGAAAAATCTACGAAAGCCTCGGATGAGACACCCCCCTTTTGATGACGACCCCTGCAAACGTTTTAAGGATAATGATATAAGGGCATGCACCTGGAATGTCCGGACCCTTAATTGGGAAGGTGCCTCTGCCCAGCTGGTTGATGTCCTCATACGACTCAAGGCTGACATCACCGCCATCCAAGAAGTGCGATGGACGGGACAAGGACGGAAGAAGGTGGGTCCTTGTGACATCTACTACAGCGGCCATATAAAGGAGCGCAAATTTGGTGTTGGATTTGTGGTGGAGAGAGACTCCGTCGCAGAGTCCTGGCATTCACCCCGGTGGATGAACGTCTTGCCACAATCCGCATCAAAGCGAGGTTCTTCAACATATCGCTGATTTGCGCCCACGCCCCAACGGAAGAGAAGGACGATGTGACCAAAGATGCTTTCTATGAGCGCCTAGAACGCACCTATGAGCGCTGCCCCTGCCACGATGTAAAAGTCGTGCTTGGCGATTTTAACGCCAGGGTGGGTAAAGAAGGTGTCTTTGGCACAACAGTCGGAAAATTCAGCCTCCATGACGAAACATCGCCAAACGGCCTGAGGCTGATCGACTTCGCTGGGGTCCGAAATATGGTCGTCTGTAGTACCAGATTCCAGCATAAGAAAATACATCAAGCTACTTGGCTGTCTCCTGATCGAAACACGCGGAACCAAATCGATCACGTTGTGATAGACGGAAGACATGTCTCCTGTGTTTTAGACGTGCGTATGCTCCGAGGACCAAATATAGACTCGGACCATTATCTGGTCGCAGCGAAGATACGCACCCGCCTCTGTGCAGCAAAGAACGCCCGTCAACAAACACAAGGAAGGTTCGACGTCGAAAAGCTGCAATCGCAACAGACAGCCACGAAATACTCTACTCGACTTGCACTCCTGCTCTCTGAGAGCACTCATCAGCATCTCGGTATAAGGGAACTGTGGAACGGCATCTCAAACTCACTGCGTACCGCTGCAGCCGAAACAATTGGTTTTCGGCAACGAAAAAAACAAGCTGGTACGATGAGGAGTGCCGTCTCGCAGCGGAGAGAAAACAGACTGCCTACCTCGCAACGTTGCAAACGACCACAACACGTGCGGGATGGGATAGATACCGAGAGCTGAAGAGGAAAGCGAGACGCATCTGCAGACAAAAAAAGAAAGAGGCCGAAATGCGTGAGTACGAAGAGCTTGAGAAGCTGGCAGACAGAGGGAATGCTCGAAAATTTTATGAAAAAATGAAGCGACTTAACGAAGGTTTCAAGACCGGAGCATCCTCATGTAGAGACCAAGGTGGTAATCTGGTAACCGATGTCCAGGGCATACTGGGATTATGGAGGGAACACTTCTCCGACCTGCTGAATGGCAGTGAGAGTACAACACCAGGAGATGGCGAACCCGATCACCCAACCGATGACGATGGAACAGATGTTCCATTACCCGACCATGAAGAAATTCGAATAGCTATTACCCGCTTGAAGAACAACAAAGCAGCGGGGGCCGATAGATTACCGGCAGAACTATTCAAATACGGCGGCGAAGAACTGATAAGGTGCATGCATCAGCTTCTTTGCAAAATATGGTCGGAAGAAAGCATGCCTGACGATTGGAATCTCAGTGTGCTCCCAATCCATAAAAAGGGAGATCCCACAATTTGCGCCAATTACCGTGGGATCAGCCTCCTAAATATCGCATACAAGGTTCTATTGAGCGTACTGTGTGAAAGACTAAAGCCCACCGTCAACAAACTGATTGGACCTTATCAGTGTGGCTTTAGACCTGGAAAATCGACAACTGACCAGATATTCACCATGCGCCAAATCTTGGAGAAGACCCGTGAAAAGAGGATCGACACACACCACCTTTTTGTCGATTTTAAAGCAGCTTTCGACAGCACGAAAGGAGCTGCCTTTATGCCGCAATGTCTGAATTTGGTATCCCCGCAAAACTAATACGGCTGTGTAAGTTGACGTTGAGCAACACCAAAAGCTCCGTCATGATTGGGAAGGACCTCTCCGAGCCGTTCGATACCAAACGAGGTTTCAGACAAGGTGACTCACTATCGTGCGACTTCTTTAACCTGATGCTGGAAAAAAATTATAAGAGCTGCAGAGCTAAACAGAGAGGGTACCATCTTCTACAAGAGTGTACAGCTCCTGGCGTACGCCGATGATATTGATATCATCGGAAGCAACAACCGCGCCGTTTGTTCTGCTTTTTCCAGACTAGATAAAGAAGCGAAGCGTATGGGTCTGGTGGTGAATGAGGACAAGACGAAATATCTCCTGTCATCAAACAAACAGTCGGCGCATTCGCGTCTTGGCTCCCACGTCACTGTTGACAGTCATAACTTCGAGGTCGTAGATAATTTCGTATACCTGGGAACCAGCATCAACAACACGAACAATGTCAGCCTCGAAATCCAGCGCAGAATAACTCTTGCCAACAGGTGCTACTTTGGACTGAGTAGGCAATTGAACAGTAAAGTCCTCTCTCGACGAACCAAAATCAAACTCTACAAGTCGCTTATCATTCCCGTCCTGCTCTACGGTGCAGAAGCTTGGACGATGTCAACATCAGATGAGACGACACTAGGAGTTTTCGAGAGGAAAATTTTGCGCAAGATTTATGGTCCTAAGAACATTGGCAACGGCGAATACCGCAGACGATGGAACGATGAGCTGTACGAGTTATACGACGACATTGACATAGTTCAGCGAATAAAAAGACAGCGGCTACGCTGGCTAGGTCATGTTGTCCGAATGGACGAAAACACTCCAGCCCTGAAAGTGTTCGATGCAGTACCCGCCGGAGGAAGCCGAGGAAGGGGAAGGCCTCCACTCCGTTGGAGGGACCAGGTGGAGAGCGACCTGGTTACACTTGGGATCTCCAACTGGCGCCGAACTGCGAAGGAGAGAGAGAGATGGCGCACTATCGTCGATTCGGCTATAACCGGCTAAACGGTTGCAACACCAATCACATACATACAATTGACTTCAGATGTTAAGCTGTTAAGAACAGATACTACACTTTGATCTTAACCATAAGGCCGAGAAGCGCTCGAGAGAAGGGACTGCAGGATATAGTTGGAATACCCATTGGCCAGTGTCCCACACGCCTATAAGATGGGGCTGACGGATCGCTATGACTGCAGGAAATCGCAGGAGCAAGGTACAAGCGAAACAATGGATCATCTCTTGTGCACTTGTTCTGTATTGTCAAGGCAACGTCGTTAGCATTTGGGGACCTCACAGTATGACAATCTGGAAGAGGTATCGATAGTAAAATTCGTATCAAGCGCAGGCATTCTTAAGGATGACTACTCCTCGTGGACAACGTGACGACACTCCATCTGGTATCGCAAAGGACCAAAACTGGTCTAGGTGTGGCTTTTTGGCCTACCAGTCTAACCTATCCTAATATAATTGACTTCAGGCTATGAAGAAAATTAGAGGATTAGTGAGTATAAGACCTGAATATCACTGGATAGACATACTATAACTGAACTATATGGAAATGCTTTGTCTTTGTGTTCCTTCCCTTTTTCTCTGTTTCCCTAAATTTTTGTAAATAGGCCCCCTTTAACAATTTCGAATCTTTATTTATCAATTCTTTTCGGTATAAAATTCAGCCTAATATAAATACTGATGAAATAGACTTATATGTGCTAAGGTTAATCGCATTTTGAAAGATGTTTCGCTTTTGTTTTCGTACAATTTATATTACAATGAAACAAACATCGTTTGGAATATGGCTAAAAATTCGGCATACCATTAAACAAGCCGAAACCATAACTGATGAGTTCTAAGGTTAGACTTCATCAGACTATTCTTAAAACGATTCGGTCACCTCGTCTTTTAAGGTTTCGTGGGTTTCGTCTGGAAGAAAACGGTGTATTTTCATCATTATTTCATGACTAAGTTCTAACTTTTTATTGTCTTAAATATACAAATTTTTGAGGGACTACTGAAATATTTTTGGTGTGAATATTAAAAAATCTGCCACTGTAACGTCATTTCCGACGAGCTCTCGGGGAAAAAGATGTGCCCACGTTGACAGCACAACTCCTAGCAGACGAAAACAAAAATTAAAATTTTATTTTGGTAGAAAAAAAATGGCAAAAGTTCTCGGAATTTCTTAAATAGTTGAACTTAAAAAAATCTCGAAGACGAGTTTTAAATTGCATCAATATCGGTTGGGTAGTTCTCGAGAAATCTTGACAACCAATTTTGAAAACACAGTTTTGAGAAAACTGCTTTTATAGCACTGACCCTGGTATCTCCAAAACTATTACTCGGATCGACTTGAAATGTAGGACCATATTCTAAAGTAGTTGTAGAGTTTAATAAGCTATCAACATTTTGTGACTACTCGAATGTTCTTTCTTTGTTTGATAACACTTTTCCTCCACGTTATATGGGAAGTATACCGAGTATTCGCCGTTCGAAGACTCATCAATCCCCAATTTTGGAAAAATATCAGGAGATTCATCCCAAAGAAAGGATATAGGCAGTAAGAATGGAAATTACGAACCACGAAACTAGTTGTATTGATGACGCACACCTTCATTATGAGTCGGGAGTTTTTTATGTTTCGTGAGTTTTCTTGAAACTCGCATGGAAGCTTATAATTTGCGAACGCATTAAACTTGATATGTCATATACAGTTCTGGTACGTGAAAGTATGGGAAGATTTCTGCCAAAACAGCTAGTAGAAATTTTAAGAACCTGAAATTTGAATGTACATTAAATGAGAGCATAAAAAAGAGACTCAGTGGCAAGCGAACTTTACAAAATCTATTTTCAAGATATGACCTCATAACCACCTACTGACAAATGTTTGAATAGAGTGAGAATAAAACACGAACACCAAAAGAAAAGAAATCTCCAAATCTTTGACGTACACGAATCCCTTATTAAACGTAGCCCGCTTGTTGTGTTCGAAGGCACTGCCACATGCTTAGCGGCAATCAATTGCATTGCACCGAAGAATGCTGCAAACTGCCAACGTCCTTTCTCTTGCCGCTCGCAACGAGAGGAAATGCCAATAGTTGATCGGACATTCCTACCAGGAGTATGACGGTTGCGATATCTTGTCTATTTACGTTCAATTCGTTTATGTGAACCAAAAGGCGCCTTAACAAGCTAGCTGCGCGCCGAACGTCCGAACGACGACGGACGGCAGTGATCTCGGCAGCGGCAATTGTGTGCGCGCACGCGCTGTATAGGCATTTAGCAGCTAGTAGTCGGTGGCTACGGCGGGCGTCAAGTGGTACCAGCACATCGCCACATGGCAAGCTGGTTAGTAAAATTGATAACTGACCAACACTTTGCGTGGCCGTGAAGTTGTTGCACGTTACACCCGACACTGTTTGCGGCTTCGGCCATTGTTTGTGGTGTTAAACGTGTCGCTTTTGTTGGTCCTATTATTGTTGCAGTTGTGGTACTCATCAACAGCAGCCGTTGCTGTAGAATTAACAGCAGCAGCAGCAACAACTTGAACGTTTATTCGTTGCTGGCCTCGGGGTCAACTGGCTTCTTTGCTTCTTTAATGCAACAGCGCCGACGCAAGTGCAACCATTGCACATTTGAGCGAGACTTACAATGAATAGGTATAGTCTAAACGTATAGAGTTGCCATATGTAGTGAATTTTTACCTTTTTCTCTAAACATACATACAGGGTTAGAAGTTAGCTCGATCCGATTGAAAATCTTTGTGGGCTGGAATAACCATATTTGAAATTACGTCTATCTGCGCTTGGTCGCCACAGTTTCAAAGATAATGAGCCGGTAAGTTTACAGTAAACAGACCGCCAAGTTCATCAGATTGGATATTTGCTCTCCGCAGGGCTTGTCCTAGTTGTAGGGGTGGTCCAGTAATAAACTTTTGATTGTCAAAGTTACCTGAGGGAAGGTGAGATGGAAATATCCCGACAATTTTTTCCGTACGTCCAGTTTACCCTAGATTGAAATTGAAACATCTAGGATGGAAAAACTGGAATCGAAATCAGCCGCTTCAACAGATTTATGCTAGTTTCTTCTTCGCCTCATCTGTATATGAGGCTCCCTTGATCCATAGCTAGGGTTGTCTTGGCTGATGCACCGCAGTTCCGAAACCTAAGCTAACTTAGACTGTTATTGAGCTCATCTGGCAACCTTTGAAGTCCATCGCCTTGTTCAGCTGCCACCTTTCTTTCTTGTCATCTAGTATGTACTCATATTCTCGCTTCTTTCAATATTTCAATGCGCTGATAAAAAGAACGCGTGTATTTTGCGAATCAGAACACCTTGCATGATTTCATTTTGGGGTCTACACCTACCCCATAGTTAGTGTGGTTGGGCAGCATGCAATTCAATACAGTTCGTGTCGTGCGCTCTCTCCGCTAGCTAGCAACACTCAGCTGCATATAATCGAATGCCGAAACGCAACAAAACGCTCTCGCGCCTATCACCTCTACGCTACGCTGCCCCGAGGACGCTGTCAATTTCATTGTTTTCCGGTGTCTAAATTATAGTGTTTTCCACCAATAAGCACTTTAAGCATAAAAGAGATCTCAAACCACTTAACTATGTGAAATGTGAGTGCAAATGCCAGTCAGCCAGCAAGCCAGCAAGCCGGCTGTGCTTGTTGTTTTTGTTGCTGTATTGGAAATCTATCTTCGCGCGCGTTTTTGTGGCATATATGGATCGTGTTGCATGTTACAACATCTGTTACTGTAAATTGCAGCAGCAACACATTGCTCACTAATTCGCGCAGCATACGCAGTGGCAAGGTGGCAAGTTGTCGGTGAGCTCCGAAGGTGGAGCGGATGAAGAGCCGACCGACTGAGACGCATGCGGCATTTGGCGATAGTACGGCACCGGCCAGCCCAGACCAGACACTGGAAGGCGTATTAACTTGGCAGACATTTCGATTGAGATTTGCGCGAAACTTTTCAAAGTGTGGCACGGCGTTTGGCAAATTTACCTCTTCCTCCAGCACCGCAGGAGAGTTACATGAGACGTCTGTTACACCCACAATAAAATAAACGCCAAGTGTGGCAATGTGCTGCGGCGCTGTCGGTTCGCATTGTATCGAGTGTGCTTTGCACGTTTTTTTCGCATGCCACGGCATGTGGCACGGAATTGTTTCTTCGGTGTTGCACTTGAACACACCATTCCAATGGACACGGCCGCAAGACAGAAATGAGGCATTTTTCGGCAAGGAAATGATTTATTTGCTCACGCGCACTTCATGCGCCGAGGTGCAAATGTTGTTGTTATATTGTAGTTACGGTTATGCCGTGTTGTTGTTTTTGTATTTATTTATTTCATTTCACATTCAGCGCGGCTTTTGTTGGCATTTGGGGCTAGTATTTATCACAGTCTAATTAATCTTGGCGATAAGCGTTGGACAACATGACGAGTGACCACTAATAGTTTTGGTATGCCACCATATTGAGGGGCGGGTCTAAAGGGGTTTGCGGGTTTACTTTTATGTTTTCAATGTGCATTCTCAATACTTTATGTATGAGTAGTTTTTTACAGTTGTAAGATTCCTATAACTCAAAGATTTTCCAAACTGCAGAAGACTTCTTTAACCTATTTTACAGTCATTTTAGCTATGGAAATAAGCAATCAAAATCATTAAAAAAAGAACACATTGCATAATGTTACATACTCTCACCGGGCTGTATGTGGTTCTTACTTTCTTTAGTTCTCTTTTGAGAGAGATTATATAGAGCTAATACTGGCTTAGTTATCTAGTCAGATAACACTTTGAAAGAAGTATACTTTAGGAAGCATTAGTAAAGATATCCATTAGCCTTTTAAAACTAAATAATAATCCCTTGAAGTCTCATACCCTGGCCTTGAGACTTAGGCACTTATTACTAACATTGGACATTGATTATGAAGTTCTTCTTTATGACACATTCCTTTCAAGATCTTGTATGATTCAACTTAACTCAAATATTTTTTCTTAAGGACTTTATAATTTTGCCTTAAGTTCTTACAACAATACATTCGCCGTTCTATTGGGATCTTCGACGTAGTATCCATACACCCGCTTGAACATTAACATTTACTTCCATTATAACCAATGAGTTAAAAAAATCCTCACAAGATCAATAATCAAAAATGCACTAAATTTTATAACAAAGTTTATACAGAAGAAGACGGTGACTTCACTTTTGAATCCAACTTCAATCTCAGGAACTACTCGACCAATTTAAACAAAATTTGGTACGTAATATTTTCTTGAAAATCCGATGTAATGGTTAAAAAAAAATTCAAAGTTCCTGCTTTTCATACAACAAAATTTTAAAGTTCGTCTGATTTTTTTCACTTTACTATGTATAGAACCATTGGAGAAAAAAGTTTGCAAAAAGTCTAGATACCAAACCATAAATTTCCAAGGCCCAAGAGTCTAGCCCTGGCAACAACTTGTCTGTTCTCGTTCCTCCTCTTTGGGTGGGAAGGAGTCGGTGCAGGAGAGGTACGGTGAGCTCTTCATGGATGGGTCGAACCTTAGTTTCAGGTTCCCGACTATTGCAGCGTTTTTCAAGTGGAGGTGGCTGCTATTAAGGCGCATATATAACTTCAAAACGTAACAATCTTTAGGGAGGTGATGATCCACTCCGATGGTAGAGCGACGATACTAGCCTTAAGTTCGCTGACTATGCGCTCAAGGTTGGTTAAGGAATGCTTATCTTCACTATCAGTGGCATCGTTATACTTTTCGATTAGATTGGTCTGGGTTCCTGACCACAGCGGAATCGCGGGAAATTGTAAAGCTGATGAGCTTGCAAGGTCGCGTACGTCAGCCTCACTATTAGTAGCTTGGAAACATGTAGGAGCACCGTTGTGCTATTTACTCGGTGAGCTCGGCAAACGCTGATCAGTCCCTAGCACTTGCGCAGTCGCCAGATTCTTCTGACCCAAGGTGAATCGCAGGAGTTCTATCGAGCTCTTCGCCCTCAGTAAAGTTTACCTCTCCTTAGTCGTAGGGATTCTTACTGGCCATTGTCCCATCGGGATCCACGCTGTAAGGTTAAAAATCTTACCGGATGCTAGCTGTAGAAGCTGCATGTAGGAGGACGAGGTAGAATTAGCTCATCACTTTCTCATGGTATGATCCGCCTTAACGAGATTAAGAAAAAGATTTCTCGGATCTCAATTTTTCGCACAAGCTCACGAAATAGCAAATATTGTAGTAGGTTCTAATTGTTAGTTCGCAGTACCCTTTTCAGGTTGACTACTTTGTTGATATATATTATTGATGATTTCATCCAAACAAATAATTACTCTCAGCGTAAGAGTACAAGTATTTATAGGGGTCAATTCGATATACAGTGATCCCCGCTTAAATGACTCTCCGTTTAAGGGCCTTTCCCCGCCTAAGTAGCATATTTCCTTGATAACAGCTGAGTAATTTCGACTAAGCAGACTGATGGCTGTCATTATCAAATGTGTTTAATTAAATAAGTGACTGAGTAAGTAAATAAACGCAATTCATCAGCAACAGCTGTGTAATCGGATTCAGATTTCAGGCATATGCGATTCATTTTACAAGCTTACCACCGGAATCACTTTCTCCTGCCTTTTTTTAACTATTTTCACCTAACACGGATGCCCAGCGACTAGAAGTACAGCGAAAACAGCATTTAAAAAAAATTGTCGCAAAATATCAAAAACCATCATCACAAATCAAACAGAAGTCACGACGCGTTAAAAGCAAAACACAGTGAAACCCGTAATGGAGTGAACACTTTAGAGAGCAGCCAAAATTTGCATACGCATTTTGCGTGCAACGCTTGGCAGTCTTACAGCAGGCGACTATGGACCCAGGTGCCCCATCCACAGCAACATTAACCCGCCTACGGCATGCGACAAATCAGCTACAGCTGTGCAGCGTCGCACACACACACACGAACGCAATGAAACCATCAAAAGCCAATGAAATAAAATAAAATTCCAATAAAAACATTTTGCCAAACGCGGTTTCCTCGGCACTTACGCATACAGATTTGGCAAATCGGCAACTCCCTTTACTCGACGTAACTTTCTTTCTGAACACCGGTACACCGGTGGTAGGGGTTCGCACGCGCGTGCCGATATGCGGTGACAGTGTACAAGTGCGTGTGACAGTCAGTTGACTTTCCGAAAAATTCGCAAACACCCCTCGATTGGTCCTTTGATTGCGACCGTTTTGCGAACCACCAAGCTTTCAACAAGGCGTAAGGGCTAGCCAGCCGCGGTCTGTTTGCTCTGCTGGTTGTTTGTTTTGTTGTGGTTGTGATGGTGTTTTGTTAGTAATGTCAGTTGTCAACTGACAGCACTGTCATCGTGTTCTCACGAATGTGTACTCTGCAGATTTGCTGGTTGTTTTTTTAAACTGGTTGTTTGGTTGTTATTTTTATGGTTTCGTAGAAATGTCGAACAGTGCTCTGGATATTTTTGTAAGGGAAACAATTGAACATTTTTATTAGGATGATATATTGAAGATCTGTTGTATTCAGATACCATAACATTATTTATGCTAGATGAATGCAGGAAAACTCTGAATTTTCGGGAAAATAATATATAAAGACATGGCGAACCAAGAACCTTTGTGTTTGGTACATGATGAGCTTGGACTATTGCTTATTTAGATCGATCCAGTGATGGACTTAATGGAATAATTTGCAATCTTGCAGAAGCCTGTATTATATGTTAGTTAAGGGTAATCCATTTCGATGTTCCCTACTTTTTTAATGAAAAAAAAAACACAGAAAAAAAATAAGATTCTTTGGCATTTATTTTTTTAAGATTATCTCTTTCAAATGTTAGCCGCGGTAATGTCTCAGATGGGGCATTTCGACTGGTAACTGGCGAATGACAAGCGTGATGTTTTGCTCCAAGGCTTGAATCGAAGCGGGATTATCCGAGTAGATCTCAGACTTTACATATCACCACAGGAAAAAGTCTATCGGTGTGATATCACACGATCTTGGTGGCCAATCGATCGGCCCAAAACGTGAAATTATCTACTCACCGAAGTGTTCTTTTAATAAATCCATTCATTGATGCGTATGTGTAGTAAGTAGCGTCATATTGTGGAAACCAAATGTCGCCGAGATCACGAACTTCAGTTTCAGGTATGAAATGGTCGGTAACCAATAACGGTTACATTCTCACCGTTTACAATTTTTAAGAAATATGGACCGCTGATTCCACCGGCTCACAATCCACACTAAAACGTTTTTTTTTTTCTAGATGAAATGACATCTCTTGAAACTCGTCAGATTGTTTTTCGTCTTAAATGCGGCAATTTTGCTTGTTTCCATACCAAATTGAGCCAGATCCACATCGCTGAACAGAATTTGGCTCGAACCGTCGGATCTTCTTGGAATTTTCCAAAAGCTCAGCGGCTTTCAGAAGGTCGAGCGGCTTCAGTTTTTGCACAAGCTGCATTTTGTGCGCTTTCAATTTAAGATCTCGACGTTGAATGCACCAAGTCTTTCCTTACATTAGTCCGAGTTGCTGCGAACGGCGCCGAATCGACTACCGACGGTCTTCGTGTACACTCTCAGCTACGGATGCTATATTTTCTACTCGGTCGAATATTATCCAATAATGAATGCTGGGCCTCAAGATGAGTGATGGTGTTGCGAGTAGTACGTTCAATAGGCCGATTATGTAGACCATAAGTTCAGTGAAGCGCACGAAACACATTCCACAACGTTCTGTTGATTTTCGCAATAAAGTTGAAGAATTTGTAAAAATTGTTCAAAAGTAAGTCTTTGCGTGATGAAATACCAAACAATACTGAACAAAAATAACAGGACAGCTTGACACGACTCACGCGTGATCTGTCAAAAACAGATATTGAAAAAAGTTCTTCTACTTCACCCTTGAAAATTATAAGAACCTCGAACTAGCAGAGATCCTGAGGTCATAGAGAGGAACTGGCATGATCTTTGTTTTTATTCTACAATTTTGAACTAAAAATAGTTATTACTTTTTTCTTTTATTTTAATATTTAATAATCGTAAGCTTTCATCAGATTTCCTGAAATCGTTGGTACATCTCAGTAAAACAGTACGTGTTGTTGTTTTATTACCAGTTTCAGAAGCCATCCCAGATATCTTATTTCGCGAAAAGAAAATGTTTTTTTTAACTACCGAAATGTAATCGGCTATAAAATTTCACAATTATGTAAAGTATTAAATAACAATGAAAACAAAACGTTTACACTCCCACAACATCCGTTCCCTGCACCGTGCGCAAAACACTTGCCGCCGAGATTTCTTTTGCCAATCAGCGATAAAAGAAGACATTTATGCCTATGCACATGTACCTATACTGTTACAATACCCACAATAGAACCAGAAAAACATGCATAACTGTCAACGTCAGCGTCAGGGCTTTGCAATTCCCTTTATGACCGTCAACAGGCACCAGTCAAGCTGCTAAAAGGCACAACAATGTCTCCCAGCGTTGCATTACATCAATAATAACGGTACGCATTTGGTTTGGGCTGCAAAGTGGCAACGCATGCGATGACAGATATCGCCTGTCTGTGTGCAAATTTATTTTTATATTTATGCAATACACCCACACACACACGTCTTAACACCCGCACAAACTTCCTTCCACCATTCCGACATGTTTGCTGAAGTGCCTAAGTTGTTGACTCACTCCACCGACTGAGGGTGTTGGCGGCGACCTGAGTGGAAGCCAATAAACTAAACGCTGCTTAATATTAAAACATACCCAAATATACACACCCCCACTCCTCCCCCGGCGGCACGGCGATCGCTTACCGCTGCTATGCCATGCAGCAAATCGTGCAAATTTAGGCGGAAAACCAATGTGCCAAAAGCCTGGCAGCCGCACCCCTGATTAAAGAGTTTGCAATGAAGTCGGTGGAAGGACGAAAGGAAAAATGGCAGCGCTTACTTGGGAAATTCGCACACGCACCATTTTAACGGCCACAAACAAACAAACAGATAGACAGTCGGACATACTAGCATACTGGCTATGCGGGTGTCGGGGTTGTGTGCGGCGTCGTTGCTCCTTTGTGGCTTATTTTGCAACAATTTTCACAATCACTATCCTAATTTGCGAGCGGTGGTGGTGGTGGTGAAGGCATCATTGGTGCACCCACCCCCAAGTGAGCAATCTCGCAGAAAAAAGTTTTTGTGAAAGTACAGTGTGTCGCTTTGGAACTCGAGCTTTTAAAAAATCCTGTGGCTCTCTCCGTTTGAAAGAATAATCAAAGCATCTACCAATATTTTTCGACTTTTCATATCGATATTAGGTTTAAATAGCTTAAATTGGACAGGATTTACCACGGTGAACCCATAGCCATCATCAGTGATAGCCAAACGGATCTCTAGGCAATAACATCCTTTGAAAAAGATTCGGAGCTGCGTTGGAAAACCATTGATCTGGGTACCAGGGAAAAACGGTATTCAAGGAAACGAACTTGCGGACCAATTGGCAAATACGGCCGCTGCTATCAGGCCGGAGCTTTTCATTTGAGTTGGTCGACATGTTATCACAAATCATTTCAAGAAGAGGAATGGGCAAGTAGGAACCGCTGCTGGATGTATTTGCAGGGACTTTGCCACTCCAAACTGTTTCTCGGGGGACATAACCTGAAACTATTTAAACAGTTAATAGGGCTCCCTAGAAACAAACTAAGAAAACTAGTGACACTGCTCAAACTAGGAATCTACTCGTCGGATCACTGCCGATTCTGTGATCTAGTAGCGGAAACACATGAGCACTTACACCTTGACAACTCAGCGATAGCGAGGAAAAGGAGTCAGGTAATGCGGCTATGTATCTCCAAGGAGATCGTATCGCGTCCATCAGCCCTGAGACACTATTAACGCGACGGTACGCGATTAAGGTATATAGTGATAATATGAGAGGGCACAATAGACCTTAGGTCGCAGTGCCATCCTCAAACCATAATGTTATCTAATCTAAGAGTTTTCAAAAAGGTCTCTGCTTCGATCTCAAGCATACATTGTCAACTTCCTCATCCCCTTACTATTCCGAACCACTGTACAGTGCAATTGATTATCTCTTCCACAGCCGTTGACAGCCCGGCATTCGCCTCAAATCACAAAGCGATGGTGCCGGCGATGGCGTCAATGTTAGCCACACCGCACACCATCATAGCGATTGTTTTGCCGTTGTTGTTGTACGCATCGTAGGCATCAAATTACAGTTCATTGCAATTGAATCGAAAATTGGCAAAACATCGATTTCATGCCGCAGAACAATCATAAAGTGCCGCTCAACACGCGCACACAAGCAAACGCACGGCCATTTCATGCCAGGACAGGAGTACAACAACAGCACCAACACCAACACGGCCACCATTGAACAAGTGGTGAAATTGCGTATGTAAACATGTTGCGAAAATCTTTTGTAGCCTCGACAGAAATCCATTCAGCCAAAAAGGCAGCGGCAGTCGAGTCGAATGAAGGCAGCATGAGAGATCAGCCACCCACCGGAGCAACCCCCGCCACGCGCGATGCCAACGATACCGCTATAAACTTGCAAATTCCATTTTTTTACCGTTAGTTGTAAGCATGTGTGTGTGTGTGCCACGGCGTGCTCATTCAATGCCCTTTACCCGGATACTTAGCACAGCTTTTCACAATGCGATTTTCGGCTTGCCAATTTTCCTGGCGAAAAAATTTCACTCGGTTAACCTTCTCCCCTCCATCGCTCACCACTTGTATGTGTGTGTGTGTTGTTGTTGATTTTTGCACATGGGGTTGCCAGCCTCATTTTCTACTTTATTATGTCTGCCGTACAATAATAGTTGGCTCAAATTTTTTGGCAAATATGTTTTTATTGGATTGAACAAGGGTATCAAGGGCGCCGCGATGAGTGGGGTGTTTTGTTGTCTGTGCTGATTTAGTACTCGGACTTGTGGGTTGTACGCGCACACAACGCTTTGTTGTTATTGCCTAACAGCGCAAATGTGCAAAACAAACCACCTCCGTCATATTTGGATAATCATTAAATCGAATTTACATTAAAATAGCAGCCGATTTTTATTGAGGGGTGTGTTCGATGGCAATTGGTCTGCGCATTGACACATCGATATTTGTTGTGGTGTGGTAGTTGCTTGCAACGGTGGTGGTGGTGTTGGCGATAGTGGTGGCGATGTAGCTATAACTGTTAATGCTTTGTGCCGTTACTATGTTTGTTTGTTGTTTGAAATTGATCTGCGGTTTGATACGAGTCAATGCTCTTAATTAGCAATAAACAGGTGTTGTCGGCTTTATTAGTGAATCATTACCGGAGGAATAGGTTGATATTTCTGGTATTCTGTATAAAGTTTTAGTACTAGGAAATATAAAATATAAGTTTCGACTTTCTGAGAGGATATCTCTAGAACTGAATTCATATGTTGTGTAGTTAGACATAACACTCCGCATTAGTGTTTCGAGCTGTTCAATCGAAAATAAAACCGAATATGTTGATATTAATGGATGAAACATAGTTCCATCTCTTTACTCCGGTGTTCAATAGACAGACATCGAAGAGGATTGACTGCGATGAACAAAATTTAGATTTGGAATTTTTTTCTGGTTGCGTTGAATATACATATGTTAATAAAAATTTAACAATTATGTATTTAATAATCTTCTTAATTAGCGTTACTGATAAAGCACATCCATATTAATCCATATTAATATTATAAATGCGAAAGTAACTCTGTCTGTCTGTTACTCTTTCACGCCTAAACGGCTGAACGGATTTTGATGAAATTTGGTATGGTGATAGATGATAACCGTCTGGAAGCGAGCTAAAGTGAGAAGGCGAATCCCGCTTATGCGGTTGTGCGTTGGGCTTGGGACCCACCACATAAAAACGAATAACCAGTGAATAAGAAACACAGGCCTCGGATGAGAAACCCCCTTTTGATGACGACCACGGCAAACGTATAAAGGACTATGATTTAAGGGCATGCACCTGGAATGTCCGGACCCTTAATTGGGAAGGTGCCTCTGCCCAGCTGGTTGATGTCCTCGTAAGAGTAAAGGCTAACATCACCGCAATCCAAGAAATGCGATGGACGGGACAAGGACGGAAGAAGGTGGGTCCTTGTGACATCTACTACAGCGGCCATATAAAGGAGCGCAAATTCGGTGTGGGATTCGTGGTGGGAGAGAGACTCCGTCGTCGAGTCCTGGCATTCACTCCGGTGGATGAACGTCTAGCCACAATCCGCATCAAAGCGAGGTTCTTCAACATATCGCTGATTTGCGCCCACGCCCCGACGGAAGAGAAGGACGAAGTGATCAAAGATACCTTCTATAAGCGCCTAGAACGTACCTATGAGCGCTGCCCCCGCCACGATGTCAAAATCGTGCTTGGCGATTTCAACGCTAGGGTGGGTAAAGAAGGTGTCTTTGGCACAACAGTCGGAAAATTCAGCCTTCATGACGAAACATCACCAAACGGTCTGAGGCTGATCGACTTCGCCGGGGCCCGAAATATGGTCATCTGTAGTACTAGATTCCAGCATAAGAAAATCCATCAAGCTACATGGCTGTCCCCGGATCGAATCACTCGCAACCAGATCGATCATGTTGTGATAGATGGACGACATGTCTCCAGTGTTTTTGATGTGCGCACGCTTCGTGGTCCCAACATCGACTCGGACAATCACAACCGACAGCCGAACGATTTTCTACTCGACTTGCACTCCTGCTCTCTGAGAGCACTCATCAGCATCTTGGTATAAGGGAGCTGTGGGACGGCATATCAAACTCCTTACGTACAGCTGCAACCGAAACCATTGGCTTTCGGAAAAGCCCAAAAAACAGCTGGTATGATGAGGATTGTCGTCTCGCAGTGGAGAGAAAACAGACTGCCTACCTCGCAATGTTGCGATCGACCGCAACACGAGCGGGATGGGAAAGATACCGAGAGCTGAAGAGGGAAGCGAGACGCATTTGCAGAAAAAGAAAGAAAGAGGCCGAAATGCGTGAGTATGACGAGCTTGACAAGCTGGCCGACAGGGGTAATGCTCGAAAATTTTACGAAAAGATCCGGCGACTAACTGAAGGTTTCAAGACCGGAGCACACTCCTGTAGGACCCCCAGCGGTGATCTAGTGGTTGATGACCAGAGTATACTGTGTTTGTGGAGGGAACACTTCTCCAGCCTGCTGAATGGCAGTGAAAGTACAACACCAGGAGATGGCGAACCCGATTCCCCAATCGACGACGATGGAACAGATGTTCCATTGCCCGACCGTGAAGAAATTAGAATAGCAATTACCCGCTTGAAGAACAACAAGGCGGCGGGAGCCGATGGATTTCCGGCCGAGCTATTCAAATACGGCGGTGAAGAGCTGATAAGGTGCATGCATCAGCTTCTTTGCGAAATATGGTCGGAAGAAAGCATGCCCGACGATTGGAATCTCAGTGTACTCTGCCCAATCCACAAAAAGGGAGACCCCACAATCTGCGCCAACTATCGTGGGATAAGCCTCCTTAACATCGCTTATAAGGTTCTATCGAGCGTACTGTGTGAAAGACTAAAGCCCACCGTCAACAAACTGATTGGACCTTATCAGTGTGGTTTTAGACCTGGAAAATCAACAACTGACCAGATATTCACCATGCGCCAAATCTTGGAGAAGACCCGTGAAAAAAGGATCGACACACACCATCTATTTGTCGACTTTAAAGCTGCTTTCGACAGCACGAAAAGGAGCTGCCTTTATGCCGCGATGTCTGAATTTGGTATCCCCGCAAAACTAATACGGCTGTGTAAGTTGACGTTGAGCAACACCAAAAGCTCTGTCAGGATCGGGAAGGACCTCTCCGAGCCGTTCGATACCAAACGAGGTTTCAGACAAGGTGACTCACTATCGTGCGACTTCTTTAACCTGATGCTGGAAAAAATTATAAGAGCTGCAGAGCTAAACAGAGAGGGTACCATCTTTTACAAGAGTGTACAGCTCCTGGCGTACGCCGATGATATCGATATCATTGGAAACAACACCCGCGCCGTTAGTTCTGCTTTTTCCCGCCTGGATAAGGAAGCGAAGCGAATGGGTCTGGTGGTGAACGAGGACAAGACGAAATATCTCCTGTCATCAAACAAACAGTCAGCGCATTCGCGTCTTGACTGTTGACAGTCATAACTTTGAAGTTGTAGATAATTTCGTATACCTAGGAACCAACATTAACACCGATAATAATGTCAGCCATGTCACTCTTGCCAACAGGTGCTACTATGGACTGAGTAAGCAATTGAAAAGTAAAGTCCTCTCTCGACGAACAAAAACTAAACTCTACAAGTCCCTCATCATTCCCGTCCTACTTTATGGTGCAGAAGCGTGGACGATGTCAACATCCGATGAGACGGCACTAGGAGTTTTCGAGAGAAAGGTTTTGCGGAAGATTTACGGTCCCTTAAACATTGGCAACGGCGAATACCGCAGAAGATGGAATGATGAGCTGTATGTGTTGTTCGACGACATAGACATAGTCCAGCGAATAAAAAGACAGCGGCTACGCTGGCTGGGTCATGTTGTTCGAATGGATGAAAGTGCCCCAGCTCTGAAAGTTTTCGATGCAGTACCCGCTGGTGGAAGCCGAGGAAGAGGGAGACCTCCACTCCGGTGGAAGGACCAGGTGGAGAAGGACCTGTATTCACTTGGTATTACCAATTGGCGCCAAAACGCCAAAAGGAGAGATGCGTGGCGCACTGTTGTGGACTCGGCTATAACCGCGTAAGCGGTTTCTACGCCAGTTAAGAAGAAGAAGATAGATGATAACCTAGAAATGGTCATAGGCTATAAATAATCACGCCATGGTTCTTTGGGGGTAGGCAGTAGGCAGATAACTAAATTGAGTTAGTGATTTTTAGTCGTTTTTGTTGGGACTTTTGCTCTCTCACGTCCAAACGGCTGAACGGATTTTGATGAAATTTAGTAAGGTAATAGATGGTTACCTAAAAACGGATATAAGATCAAAAAGATCACGTCATCGTACTTAGAAGGTAGGAAGTAGGCAGAATACTGAATTGAGTTAGTGAATTTTTATGGTTTGTGCTGGGAGTTTTGCTCTATCATGCCTAAACGGCCGAACGGATTTTGATGAAATTTAGTTAGGAGATATTAATAATTAACAATTTGTTTTACTTCTAATTTACAGTTACATAAATATAATATAAACATGAATTGCTGTTCGTTAGTCTCGCAAAAAGTCGAGAACGGCCAAACCGATCTGGCTAATTTTAGTCTTGAAATATTCGTGGAAGGCCAGGAAAAGATTAGAGAGTGAGTAAATATGGAAAAATTGCGAGGAAGATAATAAAAAGAGAATTTTATTCGAGTTGACGAGAAAAATATAAAAAGAGAAAACAAAAAAATAATATTTTGAAGGTTGTCATTGTTGCTTTGTTAAAATATTTTTGTTATTGTTCAATTGTATAAGGTTGTATCGATAGCCCAAAACAATTTGTAACAAATAAGGAAAGGCTAAGTTCGGGTCCAACCGAATATTTTATACTCTCGCAATTTATTGATGTAATTTTATTAAGATAGCACACAATTTGCCTATACATTCGGCATAAAGTCCAATAGAAAATCATCATATATAGTATATGAGGGCTGATGTAATTCCAGAACCAATTTCACTCATTTTCGGGAATAGGGGCATCTTGACACCTGTTAGTAGGCAAACAAACGGCACATACGGCCTTGAAATTACTCCTAAATTACAAATGAACGAAACACCAGTCGGCAAAATCGCCAAAAATAGCGCTTTAACGAAGATTTTCCAAATATTCAAGAAGTCGCAGGAGGTACTGCACAGAACTTTAAAATATCTGGATTGTCGATGAACGTCCTGGATCAACTGTTACTGACGGGCTAATCGCATGCATAAAATCATTTAATTTGTGGTGACACATAAAGAATCGCCAACTAACGACTAATATATGAGTGTTTTTACAACAGTGTCAAATTGGGATTGTAGAATCAGTTGGAAATGGTAGAACGGAACGAAAAAGAAATATATCGATGATCTTAATGCCACAATTTAGAATTTCGGTCCAAGAGAGTTGACACAGCTACAAACCAGGATGACGTAGTCAATTATCCCAAACTATTTAAAATTGCCTGAACTATCAACACTCACTTTTCAATTAAAAGTAGTGTGAGTTGTCATCATGCTGCGTAACATAAATCAACCTGGAGTAATCAATATCGTCGCCGAAGCCAAGATTGGACCAAATTAATTTAATGTATACCTTAGCCACAAAAACGTGTGGCCGGGTCTGCTAGCATTTATATATGTTCTAAACAACATGCGTTGAGATTGGTGATCCTGGATCATATGAGCATTTCCTCCTCCAATGTCCAATTTTTGCCAGACTGAGGTTAAAACTTGCAGGGCTCACCTTCGGAGAACTAAGCGAATTGGCTAGAATTGACATTGGCCGACTCAAGAAGTTTGTAACTGATTCCAAGCGTTTGCCGAATCATAAATGCCTTTTTGATACATTAAGAATTTATTGATATCACAAAGGGCAGTCCTCAAATCTGTCCAAGTGAGATCTTCTTGTATATGGAGACATCTGCCTACTAACCTAACCTAAACTATTGAGTAGTCACTCAATAGCTTTATCGCAAAGTTAAATATTTGATGCTCCTTACTAATGGGGTTTTCAATAGGAGACCGATAGGGACAGCAAACGTAAAATACACAATGTCCCCGTGCCAGTGAGACAAGAATATTGCTGCCACTAGCGCATCAATTAAGGAAGACCCATTCAGTCTCTCATACGTCGTTCTAAAGCATTGGCCATCTCTGTGACGTCGTTGCGGCGAATTTTGCGATAAGATCTTGGCCTACATTCTTACAAGATCAAATTGACGCAAGAACTGAAGCCGCTTGACCACCAGAATTGTCGTATGTTCGTGAATTGGGCTGAATAAAAACTTGAAAATCATAATCTTCAGCTATTCAGCCAATTCATCCCGAAAAAAATACGGTTTGGTGCAGTTTATGGCCGGTAGCGTGATTGGGCCGTACTTCTGTCGTGATGATCAAGACCGGAACTTTACTGTGAATGGGAATCGCTACCGCTCAATCATAACCAAATATTTTTGGTCCGGATTGAATGATATGGACTTGGACAAAACGAGGTTCCAACAGAACGGCGGCACAAGCCACAGCGAATGTCATCCATTACCCAGTCAACTGGCCGCCTAGGTCGTACGATTTGACGCCGTTAGACTATTTCCTCTAGGGCTACTTCAAGTCTATGCTCTATGCCAACGACGATTGATGAACTTCGTACGAAAGGCATATTTTCACAGGAATAAAGAATTTCATTGATATCCCCATCTTTATCTTTATTTTATTGAAAAACCTTTTATATCCCCTTTTCGAAAATACACCACACTTCCTTTTTCCTTTTATCATACTTAGTTCAACATGGTGTTTCTTCCTTAACTTCATGTTTTTCACGTATCAAACCTTGACTTCTGGAGGCATTATATCGAGGTTAAACAAGGTACATTATCCAAGAATATGCTTTTTGAATATTTTTTTTGGAAAATGTAATCACATCAAATAGCATTGGTTGGCATTTTCGTTAACATGTATACAGTTTTATCCAAGATCTCCAACTGCTTGGTTCTATATTCAAAAAAATAGAAATTATTTTTCTTTATTGGATGTACGATACTTAGATCAGAACATAGTTCCGTATGTCTATAGTAAAAGTCAGTGGGTCAACATCTTCCTCTGCACATCCTTGCGACAACGCTGAGAAAACCCAATGAGTGCCTATGTAGGCGGACTTATGAAATGTGCGGATTCTAAGCAACTAACGAGTCTCATCAGTATTTGTTCTTAGAAGGAGGGTAGCAGACTCGGGAAGCGGCACCGTTTCTTCACGATAGTTTCAATGTTCAAGGGAGGATGAAGAATGAATAATTTTCAGGCATTCTCAACCAACTTGAATTTCAGGATTTCTAATTATTAGAATGGCTTTTAGTTAGCAAAGATGTCTGCCAACAAGGTAGCAGCAGTAAATCCGAGCAGCATACCAACTGATTTGCTTCAAATGATTTGTGATAGGTTTAGGACGATTTATCGATCCCATCTTTAGGATTTTTAGTTTGAGAGAGCGAAGTGCTTATCAAAGTACTATTTTTTTTGGTCAGCAAATATTATTATTTCATGTCCACGCATGATACACGATGAACAAAAACTAAACTTTACAAGTCGCTCATCAGTCCCATTCTACTTTATGGTGCAGAAGCGTGGACGATATAAATATTCGATGAGACGGCACTAGGAGTTTTCGAAAGAAAGATTTTGCGGAAGATTTATGGTGCCTTAAACATTGGCAACGGCGAATACCGCAGAAGATGGAATGATGAGATTACGATTTATACGACGACATAGACATAGTCCAGCGATTAAAAAGACAGCGGCTACGCTGGCTAGGTCCTGATGTTCGAATGGACGAAAGTGCTCCAGCTCTGAAAGTGTTCGATGCAGTAATTGCGGGTGGAAGCCGAGGAAGAGGGAGACCTCCACTCCGATGGAAGGACCTGGCTTCACTTGGTATTAGCAATTGGCGCCAAAAGGTGAGATGCGTGGCGCGCTGTTGTGGACTCGGCTATAACCGCGTAAGCGGTGTCTACGCTAGTCAAGAAGAAGAAGACGCATGATATACCACTTTCGATTCTAAATTACGTAAATAAAATGAATTTTCTTATAGCAAATAACTTTAATAACTGGTTCTTAAAAGTGACATCCTCAAACCGATGCACGCTACTATATTTCCTCAACCAAATACATGTTTCTTTGAAGCATATGTGTTTGGAGAATGAATATATGAATTAATCCACAAAAAAGGATTGTACGAGTATTCAATATAGGTAAATAACAATGTCATTAGTATTTTAATGCCACATGAAACCCGTAATTAAATTGTTCGCCTAATAAACGAATGGCGCTGACCAAAAAAGCCAACGAAAAGGGTGACCACACAAAGAGCGTCGGCATATGAGTAACGGTCAATGAGGGATCACTAATAAAGTTGGTCGCCGTTAGAGAAGTGTGTCAAGTGGTGATACCCTTTCGTTCAATGAAAATATTTTATTAAACAAATTAACACGAAAACTGGTTGAGGTACAAGGACCAGCGCCTAAACACACACATATATTTATATATATATCTAGATCCACATGCATGTAATTGAACAATTTGAATAATGAAGTTGTACACACATGTTAGGGCCTTCGATAAATTCGAGCTAATCGAGCAAATAACCAAATAAATAAAAAACGAAACGAATAATAATGAAAGATAGAACCGGTTTACGCAACTGACCCTTTCTCAAGAAAGCGACCGATTCAATGTGTATGTGTGTGCGAGTGCCGTTATTGCTGTTTGCGCTTAATTGTCGCTACAAATTGTGACTTTAATCGCACTGCTACTGGCAGCCAGGGCTAAATGAAAACGCCGTTGATAGGGAGTGAGCAAGGACAACCCGGAAATGTGGTCGAACAACGGTAAAGGCGGCAGAAATTATGCCAAAGGCGTTCAAAGGTCACTTAATGTCCGTGTACTGTGTTTTGTGATTAGTGTGAGTGTCAACAGCAACCACACTACATATATATTTACATTTGTATGCCCGTTTGAGTGTATGTGAGTCTGCTGATTTGAGGTCACTTGGTAATTTACAAAGCGCTATGGCGAACAGGGGTGAGAAATACGAAAATAGCCACGAGGAAGCAGCGCCGAGCACAGAGGGCACAACAAGGTGAGGAGGCAATGTGTACACTCGGGGGCAGTGAGGGCAGCGCGTAGAGAAATCGATGTGAATTTATGTAAGCGAGTACAACAAAACGACAGCCAAAAGTGACGGGTCATTACTATTGTGTGCAACAATAGTAATTACAACAACAACAACAGAAACAACTGCTACTTATTATAATAGCAATAACAATAATGGGCAGCAAGTGATTGTGACGTGGCGACTCGAACGAGTGGAATATGGCACGCGACCAATACTTGCTTGCTGCCGGTCGGCATGGACTACATGGACAACGCACAACAAAAGCAAGAAAGCAAAAGGAATGCCAGGTAACGGCATCTATACATATATACATACATATATATACAACAGTAAGTAGTGGCAGACCGGCCGGTCGAACAGCTGACTCACAGTTACATAACAATTAAGCGCACGTCCAAGCAGCAATCAGGCCAGTGCCAGCATGGACGAGCGTTGAACCGATGACGTCGCTGAATTAAAATGAATAAGCGTGCGATTGCACAGAACGTAACGCAACGTCTAGTCTCAGAAATGAAGTGGGGCGCATTGTGGGTCGCTGGCGTCGCAAATCAATTAAGACCACTTGAAAATTTCCAACAGCAGCCGCAGACACAGTACTGGAAGCGTGTTAATGGCCAACGGTAATTGTCTTCCAGTGGCCAACAGCATTGGGGCAGGTCAGCGTGCATTATGGGGCTCCTGTGGCGCCAAAGCCAAAGCGCGCGCTGTTGTCTTTAAAGCGCGTCGCAACTTCAATATTTCACTACTTTAAACTCGTGATTTTTGTGCCGGCGCGCACGCCTTGAAATATGCAAACATTTTGGCGCTGTGCTTTAAATGCAGCTAATAAAACCGTAAATACTTGCCAAGTGGCGGAAACGAAGCGTAGCGCGGCCAACTGCTCGACTGTTGTAGGAAGTGCTGCTGCTGGTAGATTTGCTGTAGCTTTCTCAAACTCACTTCTTCACTTATATGGCCCTTCGCAGCGTTCGCCTTTGTCTGTCTTGGCCGCAGTCAAAGTGATGTGAAATTCAAGCGGAAAAAATGGCGGTAATAAAATTCTTTTGTTTTTGCGCTTAGTCTGTGTGTGTGTGTATCTTTTGCCTTCTGTTTATTTTTTTTGCGAATTTTGCGCTTGGCATTTTTATTGCCTTATTTCGGACATGGCGCGCTGTTGTTGCCAAATTGCTGGCGTTTACTTGCAACAGCCACGCATTTAAAATGAGCTATCCGCTAAGTGGCGCGTGGATATCAAAGATATTTGTCTATGATTTGCAATTGTTGTTGTTTTTCATCATTTCGACTACTTTTATTTACTTTTTGCGCTCAAATTGCGCTGAAGTGCAAAATGTTGTGGTTACTTGTTGCTCTCAGAATGTGCAATTTTGCATAAACACTTTGATGTGTATTTTTTCTGCTTTTATTGTGGACAGTCTTAGATGAATATAAGTGGTGGAAATTCAATTTTGAGACATGAGATTTTTTGGATAATATTTTTTATTAGTATTTATTTTATGCAGACATTTAAACATAATTTTATTACGATTTTCTAAGTAATTAAATTAAAAACCGGTTTAAATAGATATATTTGGTCCAACCAATAGCTTTTCCACCCATTTGTGCCATTTGTCTTGATATTCTACAAAAACAGAGGAATTTACCAGTTCTAAACAGGCTTCGTATATCCTTTGGATTTTAGAATTCGAATTCGTGTGGTCCACACTGAATGAGCTTCGCAATTCTGTCATGAGGCAACCTCTACACAAATAAAACTAATATTTTATGGATCTCACAGTATAACAAGATCCAAAGAGATGCCCTCGGTGATTTAAAGAAATACTAAATCGTCTTTACGGATATAAGACATACCGCATATATGGACCCAACTACTCGAAGGTTCGAATTAAGTGAATATGGAGTACGTCGGAAGATATTGAGTAAATTGTTTCAGAGCCTCGGTGTCAAGCGATGCGGATCTATAATTGTTCTGAACTAAAATTCTCAAATCAGCATAGGCCATTCATCGATATCGAAGTAATTCTTTACATACGGAGATAAAATGTGACACACCCTCTATTAAACAAATCAAAATTGTAAAAAATCATAACTGTTCAGAATCAGCTAAATCCGTTGATATTCAGAATTACAAAAATTAAGGAATGGGGCTCCATCTGTATTAATCGAAAAGTTAACTTAATTGTTCATCAGGATATAAAAGGAATGGAATTGTACAGTACAAAAGAAATCCAGTTATCTGCTCTTCATAGAGACAATTACATTAAAGAGCAACTACACTGTACGATTTCATTTGTATGTACGTGTAATACGATCATTTCCAAGTGAACTTTGACCCTCCAAAGCCGATGTGCCGAGACAGGTCTCGTGTGCACTTGGATACATATATTCCAATGGGCTTGAACTCTTGTTGTTGTTATTTTTTATATTTTTTTAAATAGTAAAATATGTAGAGCCCCGTCCAAAGGATACAAGTCAAGGGTTGGATCTGAGCGGCTCTACAAGTAACTGTCAGGCTCATTACGCTACTGTATTTCCTTTGCGCGGTGGAAAGTTATACCGCCTGGCGCGGCCAACAGAGCCTTGTTAGCGTTAGAAGACAGAGGGCACCAAGTCCACTTTGGACAGTTAATGAGATTAGCTGTAGTAAGAGAGGCTGTGTTGGCGCTTCACTATCCTAGTAACCCGCAAAATGGTCCTAAGCTCCTCAAGAAGCCAGAGTAACTATGAAAAATAAGAAGAGGCTTTTGTGAAAGTGATGTATCATAATTTTGGAGATATATTAGAGTCGAGAAATGTGTAACTTACTTTCGCAAAGTTAGTTGTAAACTTATTTGCCACACCATGACTAAATCCAGCAGTTGTAATAAAATTATAGTTGTATAGAAGTTGAAAAGAGTTTTGTAGAGTATCGCTTACCACCGCCATATGATATATGTATTTTAGATTAATCTGAATAGTGTTTTCGAAACTTCTGACTTCGAAATACAAATTTTAAACCAATTCTTTGCAGTATAAAATATCTATTATTAAAACGAAAGATATACGAAAGATTTACGATCTACAGACTCTCTGAAGAAGTAGAGCTTTGATTTTATAATCTAAGTATTCATTAAATAAATTTTCAGATCGAGCAGTTAAATTTTTTCATGTGGATACAATGTAAACACAGTTAAAAGAAGCGCGAGAGATATATTTTGTCAAAATACTTTTTTAATCAATTAAATTAAAATATTTATTAAGGGGTTAACTGAGTTTCATAGGCTAAAAGCAAGGGTATTTTTAATTTTTTTTTAAATATATATATATATTTACAATTACATATTTCACTGAAACAAATTAGCATATGAAAGATACATATTGAAACAGTATTTTCTGAAAATTTTATTTACAAATTCCGAAAAATCAGCCGTTGGCCTCATCTCCAATGACGTGCCCAAAAAAAAGGTCTTGCGTTAGACATCATAACTCATGATTGGTTCATCCAAAATCAATAAACTAAAAATATTTCGATAGTAAAAGGATAAGTTAATGAACGAAGAAACCAAGAAAATCTTTAAATTTGAATTTTTGACATAATTTTAAACAAAAATCCCACATTTTTGGTAAAATCTTTGCCATATATTAGCTCGAAAAATAATTGTAAAAACTTAAAAAAACTTCGTACTAGATAATAATCTTTAGAATAAAGATACGTACCAAATTTGAGAAATCGTGTTCACCGACTTGAAAACTTCAGATTTTTTTAATGTTAGAGAAATTCATTTGCTGCTACAGTTGCCTTGCTAAGTCTGTAGGCCTCTTACGTTTCAGTCGGTTTTCTCGTTCAGCAGTACCGACGAGTCTGGATGCCTCTTCATTTACATGCTGTATAAGCCTCATTTCTTGATCCTTTGCAAGTTTAGTTATTTCGTTTACTAATGAATTCACACCAAGATCACGGTTTTTTTTATTACAATTGATACAATGATTAAATACTAACAACAATTCAATTCTAAAAACTTAAAAATAACAATTAAAAGCTAAAGAAATTCATTTGCTGCTACAGTTGCCTTGCTAAGTCTGAAGGCCTCTACCAAGATCACGGTGAAGGTCAGCAGATCTAACATACCAAGGAGCATTAACTATACGTCTTAGTACATACATTATTTTGGAAGCGCTGAATGCAGGCAATACAGTTTTGACTTGATAGTTGAGCTCCATAGGCCCAAATTGGCTTTAGTACTTGATTATATATAAACAGCTTGATTTAGATTGAAAGCGTGGATCTCCTACCGACTAGTTGGTAAAACTTAGCAAATTTTAAATCTAGCAGCAAGCAAGCGGCATGATGGGCAGAACTTTTGAAGAGTATATCTCTTAGAATATTACTCTTGATTTGATAAATTTTGATAATATTTTAAAGATATTGCACCCTTAAGGCAAAAATATTTACAATTATCAAGTGCAAGAGTATCAAGAAACCAAAAAAATATTACAAAATTAAATGGAATCTCTAGCCAATTACATAAATATCCACTAAGTTTATCTACTCAGATAAACAAATTTTTAATAACATCCATATGGAACGAATTTGCAGAATATTACTTTTACCGAACCGTAAAAATAAGCTTATTATTAAAGAAAATACTTTCGTTTCGTTTGCCAGTGCTTTATGAGACAGCGAATAAGCGTATTAACCCACACCCACACACACCGCTTTGGCCACAGCCCGTGTGGTTGCAACAACCCCAAGCAGGCGGGCCATCAAGCCAAGCTGTCACCCACTTCACGAATTCAAACGGTGCAAACAATACAGTAAATTCAACCAATTCAACGGCGTACTGTCCAAACGCCCACTCTCAGTCGCGTTCATCCACAAATATATGCATATGCCTGTATGTATGTATGTTTGTATGTGTATGTGTTTGTGTGTGGGTGTATGTAGCGCTTTATCAATTCAATTCAATTTCCTTCAATCTCAATGCGATACTTTTTTCCATGTCGCACTGCTTTTATTGTACCATCCAGTTTTTTCCATCAAGTATCCAAATGTCATTTTTTATTTCACATTCACAGCATTTACGTTATTCGCTCTCTCATCCTGTCACATTGGCAACACAATATGTACATATATAGGTGCTCAAGCATACACCGTTATGTATGTGCATATAAGTTTGTATGTAAGCCTTGGCAGGCGAGCAGCCAATGAGAAGTGCTGGAACTGTTACAGCAGGGGAAGCTCCACGGCTTGGATCTAAAGCCGATTGCGAGCACATGCACATAGTCATATATATAAACATATGCATACCGCTATGTACATAAGTATTTACATATGTTTATGCACATGTTTGTGTGTGTTTGTGGCGCTTCGGTAGGAAAAACTTTTTCACACACCCTTCTTGGCGCCCAACGCATTATCCCACAAAAATGCTTCATATACTTCGGCAGCAAGCACATCTTCATATATACATACATATATGTATATGTGTGTACGTTCGCCAGGCTTCTCGAGTGAGCAATAAAAAGCAGCAGCAGCAGCTCCTAGTGGTGTGTGGGAAGTAGCATGGAAAACGGTTAAAATCAATTGAATTTCATATATTTTTTTCCAATTTCCTTTTGCTCCTCACTCTGCTGTCAACAAGAAGGTTCGGCAGCTTACGTGCACTCGACCCAACTTGTCCAACTCGTCCGATTCGCCGTCGTTCGCCCGCTTGCACCTCGCTTAGCGTCCAATCACTTGAGTTGTTCCAATCGCTTTGGGTTCGTCGCATCTTTTTTCGTTTCACATTTTTCATTGATGAATTCAATTTGAGTTCCTTTCTGTGTGTTTTTCCTCTTTTTATTTGCATCGTCCTTTTGATACTTGTTCGTATGTGTGTTTGTTTATTGCCTTTGCGCGCATTTTCCATGCCAATTGTTTTATTTCCAATTTGAAAAGTTTTCGCACATTTTTCATCGGCAGCTGGGTGTGGCAACAGACTTTCATTTGCAATTTCGCCAGCTTCGTCCGCATTGTTGCCCGCCAAATCGTTTGCTTTCGAAAATATACAATTTCAGTTTACGCATTTTAATTAAAAGTATTGTATTTGGTTAAGGTAAACTTTGTCGCATCTTTAATATTGTCAGCTGTTACAAAAACAATCAGCTTGCATATAAAGGCTGTTTAGGCTTTGTATTGCTGAAAAGTTCGCAAACTATTCAAATACTTCTAATTAATTTCGACCTTTCCTTAATACATTACATTGCAAAAGATTGTAGAAAAAGGGTAACGGTATAATAAATTAACATAAATATTGGATGACAATCAAGCAGGTTTTCCTGATGGACTTTGTGTCATTGCCGAACTTAAAAATGGAAAGTGAGGCCCAAATCGACAAGCTCTAAATTAGAAACCTAGCAAATATCGCATATTTTAATTAAAATTGCAGTTTATTAAATTAAAAACCATCGGATTACTCAAAAAATTAGTGTGTTGCTGGTATAATCTTCAGTTTCGAATCCTAAGCTTGCAATCTACTGTGACAACCACGTTCGAAGATTTTTTTCAACGTCTTCTGTTCAATCTTCAAACTTTGCATCCATAGCTTTCATTAAGTATTTATATTAACAGCTTCCAAACCTTCCTGCTGAAAACTTTTGAACTCTAAATCTAAATCTGAAACCTTGAAAAGTGCTCTTTCTTCCAAATCGATGTATTCTTCTATTTTTACTTAGATGTTCAAGAGTTACCCAGCAGGCTGACATTCCATTATACAATTTATTAATTATAGTTTTTAATGCGGTGGGTCCAATTTTTATAGCGATCTTCCAACTTTACGATACCATTTTTGCAGAACAATATTCTTGGAAATGAGCCTTAGTTACAATGTAGTCGATGTAAAATATTACAAGCGGGAAATGATGGAAACATCTTTCGTTCGTTGTGACATTTCGATTGAATAGATTGAATAGTTCCAAACACTATTAAGGAGGTCACCCCATGTTGTGTGTTCTTTTTCATAAAATGCTTTCTTAAGATGTCTAGAATATGGCAGTAAAGTAATTTTTAAAAAATTCGAAGTCGTTTTAAAGATACAGCAGTTAGAAGAAGGAGCTGTTAGAAGCGCTGAGTTGGCAGTTGGAAACTTCGAAAACGTTTTTCTCAAAATTGTGTTTTTCAAACTTTCCTCCATCGTATCTCAAAAACGGCTTGACAGAATTAAATTTGTAGAGCGCGCAATATGTAAATGCTTGGAATGCTCTACTATATATCAAAAATTCCCACATTAAGATTTGTTATAGCAAAAAAATAAAAAAAAATACAATATTCGAAATTTTTTCAAATGCTATGTTTTTTTTGTGTCCGATGAGGGGGTGTTTCGGACGCTGGAACTCAAGTTCAACATAATATTTTTTGCTTAAAATGTATATTTATATTGCCAAAATATATGTTAAGGAATGATAATAAACTTAAAGCTCTATCTATTTACTGGTCATAGAAACAAAATTATAAAAAATCCCTAAAAAAAATAGGCCGTCACATGGGATGACCTCCTTAAGGGGCTATACCAGTGTAACATATGAAAAATTAGGCGATTTTCGTGAATTTTTTTAAAAGAAAGTACTCGATCGATTGTTTAGAAGTTTTTTGCACAAAATAAGGTATATTTTCAGTTACATTTATTATTTTTTACAAAGATATTGAAAAATAACGGAGTTATGTGTTATCTTCGGAAGTGTCAAAAAAAAAGCTCCCCAACTTCTGACATGATTCCGGCCGAGTTGCTGAAATAAAAAAAATCAAAAATGATATTAAAGTTAAATATATTTCCTATACAAGGGACCTACGATTTTTGAAAAATATCAAAAATTGACAAAATGGTGTAGTTCTGAAAAAAATTTCGTTTTTTTATGTTAAAAATGGTCTTTTTTAAATGCCAATTTGACAATTTTGAACCAATCAAAAAGATGGTAGGTCATTCTATAGTAAACTTTTTCAAGAATACTAAGAATAGAATAGAGTTATGATGTCAGCAATTTTGAGAAATGTCGTTTCGAGAAAAACGCATTTTAAGTTTTTAAGTTTAAGTTTTTAAGACTATAACTTTGGACAATTTGGCGTAGGAACCGCTTTAAGCGATTATAGCCGAATCACCAGAGCGCGCCACGCATTCTTCCTTTTTGCTTTTTGGCGCCAACTGGAAACACCAAGTGAAGCCAGGCCACTTTGCACTTGGTCTTTCGACCGGAGTGGAGGTCGTCCTCTTCCGAGGCTTCCTCCAGCGGGTACTGCATCGAAGACTTTCAGAGCTGGAGGGTTTCCATTCATTCGAACAACATGACCTAGCCAGCGTAGCCGCTGTCTTTTTATTCAATTCCGTTATTCCGTTGTCAATGTTCAGAGGACTATAAATCTTACGCAAAACCTTTCTCTCGAAAACCCACGCTTCGGCGCCATACATAAGGACGGGAATAATGATACCATTCAAAAACTATTCGAGATACTTACCGCTTTCACAGGATATATTTGAAAGCAAAAAATAAAAAAATAGATTTTTTGAAAATTTGTCATTTTTTGTTTTACCAATAATGAGCTGGAACAACAGTCAACTTGCACCAATCTTTCACATTCAAAATATTATTCATTAAATTATCATTCTTAATTAACCATAGTTAATATACATCTCTAAAAAATACTGATATATCACAGAACATAATACTATAATGAAACATACTTGAAACGTTGAAAGCTATAGAAAAATATAGTCAATATCATGGGCACGTACACCAGACATATTTAGCATTGAAATTTTGATGTCTCTTCTGCCAACTGTATTTCTTAACCTATCTTATTAATGACATACTAGTATTTGCTTGTTTCACATGGCGGTGCATCCTGGAGAGCCGAGCCTTCTTTATTTGGGTCTCTTCAAAAAACGGTTATTCTTGTCGTGATAGTCACTGTATGTTTATACAGGGAACTGTTCTGTTATTTATGAGACAGAGCTGCATCATGGAACTACTAAAATCGATAAATATATTTTAGGTAATTATTCAGACTTCTGGATCATATATGAGGACGAGCATAATGAGATATTTTCAAAATACTTTTTTTTAGTTCGCCAGAAAATAGAATAAATAGAGTACATTTGTAACATCTTGGCTAGCCTAAAGGGTATGAAGTAAATATTTTTTATGAAAATATTAATTATATTGTATTTTTAGGGGTAAATGTTAGTAAATCTTTTGATCAGGGTTGATTTATATGAATATTGAAGTAATTTATAACTTGAATTAGTAAAATATTTAAGAGTATTGAATTCGAAATGACAACAGATTTTCAGATTTATTCTCAAAGAACATCGTGTTGGGGTAGTTCAGTTTCGACTATTTTCTTCGGAATTAGGGACTTGTCTGGTGTCAAAAAATCCATCTGAAAACACACTTTTTTCTATTATATGAGAAGTTTAGTATCTCAACGAAAATTGTGGTTTCCACTCTTGCACTTAATTCCTTTGAATAAAGAGATTTGCTTTCTCTTTTGAGAGAATTAAAACTATTTTACCGAACCATAAACACTCTTTGGTGTAGTATGCCTTATTGCTGCTTTCTGCTACGCTACTTAAGCCTAAGTTACTTTGCTGATTTCTCAATTATCGTTGCAAATTTTGTCAAAGCAAACTGTAAGTGGACTTAGCATGCAAACCACAAAGGCGACACAATAGTTTTTGATTAAGTTTTCAAAGCGCTTTCTACATGGTAAGTACTTAAGAATCTAAGAACAAATAGCCAGTTACTTTGAGGCAATGCGATAAACAAAAAACTAAGCGCGCCTACAAAGTGAATGTTTAAGTACCGTGAGCACTCATCGTCCATTTTTCATAGTAGCCAACAAACGATTGTGCTCGCGCACCACTTGCCAAAGCGCTGAAAAGTATGCTTTAAATATTTAATTATAAGCGCACTGTAAGCTTTGCGTCTGTGATTTTTACCATATTTAAGAGCGTTGAATCAATAATTATTAGCATTTTACTTATTTCCAGCTTTCAAGCGTACAAAAAGCGCGAAGTTTCACTTAAAGCGCCTTGAAGTAGGCAAACACTGACCTCACAGCCAGCTATCGATTCGCCAGCGCCGCGTGGTTGTTGAGCTTGTATAATTTTCTACTTTTTACGCACATTTTTGTTGCGTTTTTTTTCTTCGTACACATTTCTTCCTACATTCTTTGCAGCTCACAGGGTCATTGGTGTGCTCGGCGGCGGAGTTGTGTGGGGTAGCCGTCTGGTCAAGCGCTTTAGCGCGCCGTTCGCTAATTTAATTTGGCCGCGGCGCGTCGCCGCCATTATTGCATTTTTATTTCTCATTATTACACCGGCGTGGTGTCTGGAAGTGGGTCAACTCTGGTCATTGACATGCCGGCTTCGCTGTTCGGGCCTGCAACTACGTCGCGCTCCTGTAACGCGCTTGCCGGTTGGCGCCCATTAATATTGCCTGCGCGCGGGAATTTCCTGTAATATTTCCTACTTTTCTTTGTCTTTTGTTGGTTTTTTTTTTGCCCAACTAACTTTGTTCTTCCTACATAAATACTTTCGTGTTTTTCTTTGCCTTTTTTATACAAGTTTATTACTTTAAGATTTCGCCTTGACTTTGGCCATAATTCTACAAAATTTTTTTTGTTATTGTTACGCGCCCTCTTGAGACGTTTTTCGCGCTCGCAGCGTAGTAACTTTAATATTTCAGGAATGTACTGGTGTGGGGGCTGAAAGGACGTTTCATTAAAATTTTGCCGTAGCAGTGGAATGTAATGTCCAGCAACACCGTGGAGTAGGAAAGGTTAGTGCTATGTCCGGCACTCGCTACACCTACCAAAGACGCTCTTGCATTTTTTGCACATTTCTCGCCTTTTCCTTCGCATTTAAGTTCAAAAAGTGCTTCTTGTTCTTCTTCCCTGCCTGGCCAGACAGTGCATTTTGTCGCCTAACCAGCTGCAGTGGCCTCCAGCGCCGCGTCATAATGACCAATTTCCGTTTCCCTAGAGGTTAATGGCCAGCCGCCATTATGCTTTTACGCCACATCAACAACAAATGCAGTAAAGTTAAAACTACAAAACTGTTACTTTTCGCATTTTCTTTAAACACTTTTGACGACTTCGGAGTTTGCTCAGTTTCTCGTGCGTTACTTTTGCAGCAACTTTGCAACTTTCGAACTTTCTTTGTGTTGTTTTAAGGTCAGTAAAGCTCTACGTGCTTTAAGCTGCAGATATTTTTAAGAAATTTAAAATTTTTTAAATTTTGAAATTTAAAAAATCCTACTTCACTTTAAAGACAACCAAAACTTTACAGAAAGCTTCAACATCCCCCCAACCTTGTACTTCAATCACCGAAAATTACTTCAGACACTTTGTTTGACATCGAATTCATAAATTTCAATACGGCGCACGAGCCACGTGTCAAAAGTTCGTATGCATTCGAAAATAAACTGCATTGTATTTGCATATTTACAGGCGCCAAACGCCCTTTCATACTGGCGCTAGTCCGGCCCTCAGAAATACCATCAACTGACAACAAACGACGTATTTACCAACCCGCTTTGTACGCGCTTTGTGTCAATGCATATTCTTTCAAAATAATAATTGATGTTCCATCGAAGACTTCCTGGCACTCAGCAGCCAATGAAGTGGCGGCAATTGTAGTTCAATGCTTTTCTATTATATTACGAAGCGCCAAGGTTTTGACGTGCCGTGTTTTGAAAGTTTAATATTCGACACGTGTTGGTTATTCTATGAAAAATTTAATCAAATCAAAATAAAAATGAAAGAAATTGTTGGCTAATTCTTTCTAAAGAGCTTTTTGAACGAATATACCTACTGTATTTATTTATTCTTAAGAGATTGTACTGGTAGCAATTCCTTATATAAACTTTAATGAAACTATTATTTGTATTTCAAAAATAAGAAATTGACCAAAGACCTTATATGCATATATATCAGTTCACAAAATATTAACTCGTCTAAGATAAGTACTTCTTCTTCTCTAAATACTCTCTTTTCTCAATTCTTCAGTACTTCTGCAAAAAATTTAACTCGCTTTGGACCCACTTATTTAGTTCACAAGCACAAATTACGTCGTCAATGATTTTAGGCAACAAAAGAAAGAAGCAGATAAAGTTTATACCCAAAAAAAAGACCAGATTTACAGGAAATACCTTCTTTAGTAACTTCAAATTATTGAACAGAATGAATTTTTAGTCAGGGATAAGAGTTACATGGGTTTCACGGCTTCCAAAAATCCGTGTTTTATTTATATTATTAATTTTTACAAAATCTCTAGAATATTGTTCTCAAATTTAAAGTTGCGTAATCTAGGGTAGTTTCATTGTAACACAAAACTTTAAACACGTTTTTCTCAAAATTTTCCAGAAGTTTCCAAAGTAAGTTTTTAAAATTTCTCGAGAACTATTCATCCAATATGGATAAAATTCTAGACAGGTCTTCGAAAAACAATTCGCAGAGGCAGAGGCTCGAATGAAGGACTTTTTAATTCCAACAACTTAGAAAACAAGTCCGCGAAGTTTTAGTCCAAATGTATTATTTCTCAAACCATTTTTTTCCCTTCGTTCAAGTTCTAATTTAAAGGGTTTCATCTAGCTAGGAGCCCTGAAAACCCTAAAAAATTAAGTTATTTAAACTTATTTTCCAGAGAAAACTTCTAAATATATTTATCTAAAAATGTGTACACATATTATGATAACTTTGAAGAGTTTTGAATAATTTTTATTTGTAAAAATAACAGTTTTTGAAGCTGATACATCAGATCTCCAGGAACCCTTCCCGAAAAAGGCGTTTTGAGATGACCACTATATCTCTGAAGTTGATCATCTGAAATGAAAACATCAAACGGATTTCGTTTACGTAATGTATAATCTTGTAAATAATCGAAGGAATAAGCAAATCAATTCTTTATTTTTTTTAATTCTTAAAAAACATTTTTTATCGGTAATAAAAATCCTCGATTAAGCACTAGAAAATATAGTTCAGAAGCCTGTGTAAAAAATCTTTGAGTCTAATCGGTTCAGCCACTTCCGAGAAATCTTGGACATCGACTTGCAAAAACCAGGTTTTGAGAAAAACAATGCGGCACTCCGGCCTACTACTTTTAAATGCTCTGAAGCATCGTTATAATTATGCATGTCACTTCAAAAATAACCATCGGATTGAATAGAAATTTACCAACTAGGTTGTCAATCTTTTGTCAATCCTGATAAATTTTAAGTGGAAAACATCTCTATAGTTTTTCAAAAGTATTAAGATATGAATAGTGCAGTTACCATATTAGGAGTTCCATATGTTAGATTGCAATCCAAACCTTGGCCAATCTTGAAAAACGAGATTTATTCTTTAAATCTATCGATTGCGACGAAATGTTTCAAGAATTACTTTGGTATGACTCCAACCGATGTTTTTGTGAAATTTGTTGTGTATAAGATGTGGCTGTTCTCAAAATCCTTAAAACAGGGGTTTTTTTCTAACTACCTTAGGGAATTTATATAATTTGTAGTCAAAATACGTTTTGATGAAAATATAGTTCTGAGTTCATGGCTTCACGGCAGCCGCGAAATCAATCGGAGGATCACTCTTGCCAACAGGTGTTATCACGAGCTCAGTAGGCAATTGAAAAGCAGAGCCCCAAACCAAAGTAATGCTCTATAAGTCACTCATCAGAAGCGTTCGAGAGAAAAGTTCTCCGAAGCATACATGGCCCGTTACGCGTAGGCGTAGGTGAGTACCAGATTCGTTGGAATGACGAGCTGTATGAGCTCTACGGCGATGTAGACATAGTTCGGCGCATAGAAGAAAACACTCCAGCACGAAAAATGTACGACACGGTACCCACTGGCGGCCGACGAAGAAAAGGACGACCGAAACTCAGGTGGAAGGATCAAGTGGATGTGGACCTGACGAAGCTTGAAAACCCCAACTGGCGCCGTCGTGCGCAATGCAGAGACGACTGGCGATGGACGCGGCCAAAACCGACAAATTGTTATTTGTAGAAACAATTTCATTAAAAAATTAACTATATTATTTTATATATACATAAACATATTTAGTGATAGCTACAACTACATATATCCGACATTTGCCGCATTCCGTCACAACAAAAGCAAGAAACACTTAAGATAGCTGCATTTGAATTGCAGCGGCTGCTGTTGTGAGTTCATTGCAGTTACTCTGCATAATTTACAATCTGACAAGGTCAATTTGTACTGCACTCGGCACGGTGTGGCATAATCCAAGAGCAGCTTACACTCAAGCGCACCTAAGCTCAGCTTACCACATGTATGCCTACAAACACACATACAAGTATGTAGAGCGAACAGAAGGAGAGCATACATTCTGGAGCAAGCGGACGCCGTAGACGACGCTACTCGACAGCGGCAATTTGCTAAAACGTGTTGCAGTTGAACTCCAAGCACCCGGGCAGCGTTGGTGTTGGCACCAAGCGCAACAATGGCATGAGCCAGCCGCGGCAGCAATAGCAACAGCAACATCTGCCGTTGTTGCATGATCTCAATATGCACATCTCCATCATGCATATGCCATGCCACATAATAGCAAACATACCTCAGCGGCCAAGCAACGTGGCACAGCGCCCATGCAACATGCCACATACTCTAAATTTGAAAGCTTTTTTCTTGGCTGCTCGCGGATTCACTCAAAGCGCGTTCCATATCGCTGCCAGTGGCCAACTGGCGGACGCTGAACGGCCAACTAACAGTTCGTGGCCAGTGAGACAATGCTGTTGTTGTTATTGTATCGTCTTACTGTTCCTATACTTATTGTTGGTCTTTAGAATATCTTATTGTTGTTGTTGTTTTGTGTGAATATGAGTAAGCATGAGTCGCATGAAGAATACATTAGTCTCCGATTACAATTGTTTGGATAATTCAGTGCAGTCGAAATTCGTTTCAGTATTCACAAAAAAAAAGAAAACAAGAAAAATTCTTTATTTATATGCGTATTATCTATCATACGTGTGTAAATGTGCAGGATTTTTCGTTTTCGTGTAAAGCACAAATTTTCCGCATATTAGTCGCTATTGTTATTATTGTTACGAAAGTATTATTGCATTATTGTTTGTAGTATGAAGATACATTTTGAACGTGACAAATGCACCCAATGGGATGAGTTTATTTGCATTTGCTATATGGCAACCCTACAGTGATTCGAACAAACCTTGGCTGACTTGGTGAACAGTTCGTATCGAAAGTTATCAAGAATATATCCAGTCATCAGTAGGTTGTGAGGAGGAGATAATAGAAGGCTTCTCTTCGGTGCCAATTGTCACTTGTTTCATTCTACGAATTCATACATTCTGTTGAATTTTGTTAATCACATAGGGTCCGACCAATTAAACAGCTTTGGCATCGGCATGAAAGAATCAGAATCGTTCGGACACTAATATGTATTGTATTCTGGCAGTGAAAGCTCTTTTCTCTGTTATTATAACATAAAATTCCTCAAATCGTCGAAACATTACAAATCATCGAGAAATCTTTGCTAGAGAGTGTAATTTTGCAAGTTTGAAGCTGAGGATGATAATTTGGTCAACATAGAATGCCGCTCATGGTTGGTTGGTTGCTTGAAAATGGAGGCGAAGAGACCGTGACTGCAAGCGGCCGCACTTAGGCCCATTGTGCTCCCCGAAGGTACCCTGATAAGCATCACCTGAACAAATCGGTAGATTTAAGGTAGCTTCTGCGTTTTTTTCCATCCCATCTTCCCAATTTCTCTTAGATTAGAGTATTGGGAGCCATGAAAGGCATCTCTTCTTAACCGAGAGAAGGCTGGGCATTCGCAGAGATAGTGCTCTAGTATCTCGTCATCTTCCGCGCACGCCCTGTTTCACCTTTTGATCCGTCGGTGAATATGTACGTTTATGCATTGGTTCTATCTATGATTGTATCGTTGGTTCATTCTTCTCTGCTGGGAAAGGAGAGCGTTGCCTTTATTTCCCAACAGTCACGGTTTCCCGGACACAGGAACAATATAAACCGAGTTCAGTGAGAAGATTTAGTACGATACCTTGTCCCCATTGGTGCAATGTTTGGGTCCAGTGGCCCAAGATCTTTAGCCTTCACGCTATAAGCGCTGCATAATACTTCTGTTAGCATCGGTCAAATAACACTTGTATACAGTCAATATACCATTTGGGGTCGAAGGCCCCACTTCGAGGGAATGGCTCTTCTGCAGAGTTCCATATACGGAGAGCTTTGGTAGACCTACACTGAAAGCCCTTCTCCCCAGCTTTTTATCTAGTATAGCACCAAGGGTTTTACCCCTTAGAGATGGGGGATTAAATTGAGGAATTTTCGTCTTTCTCGTAAAATGACAGATTTCTGATTTTTCCGAATTTACCAAGATCCCATGTCTCTCCGCCCAAACAGAGGAGGTTTCCAGGGCTTTCTCTAAGAGCCGTGATAATCGAGTGAGATTTTTCCCTGAACAGATAATCGCTGGGTCGTCCACATAACAGACGACATTTAAATTCTCATCGCTCATGAGTGGTAAACCATTTTTTGTGTTCATAGAAGCACGGACAAGGGATTCATCGGAAGGACGCGCTGTGCTATAATTCGCTTATCAAAATCATTGTTTGGTGCACCATGGTTGGTATTTCTCGAAAATAACAGTGGGCCATCTCATATCAACGATTTTAGTCCGTTAGACTCTTAAAAAAATCTATAATTTATGATTTATATTATTGTGTATACGAGTATTATTTGTCGGAAACGCCAAGAGGGCTTGAAGACCGAGTTAACAGAATAGAAAATGTTTTCTTTCGAGCAATCATTGTATGTTCGTACAAAGAGCAGTAGTGTTTATCCTATCGATACGATTATGGTCGTCAATGAATTTACGAGTTAGATGGCTTCTATGCTCGAGATGTTGTGATGTTTACGGAAAAGTTGTGTTGACCGAACGCTAATGCCAACATTGGTTTGCAAAATTTCCTTCCGGCAATTTCGATCTTGAGGATCCAACGCGTCCTAGAAGACTTTTTGAAATCGAAGAGAAGAATTCTGAAAAACACTACTGAACAAAAGTGGTCTGAAGTAAATACTGAAAGAAGGTAAATCCATAGATACAACAATTTAGCGCTATAAAAAATTTCAAACAGCTGGATATCTCTTTAATAACTATCTGTACTACTGTTGTTAGAAATCTAACTTATTCTAGGTTTAACTTTACCAATCAATACCTGATTGCCATACCAATTCTATGTAAAATACCAACAACGACGATTTCTAAATGCGTATATCGTCTTAAACAAAGCTTATCAACTCTTTTCAAACCAACTGATCACGTAACAGATCAAAACCTAATCGAACACCAACAAATCAATCAGACAAAAACCCACTTGAAGCGCGTGTATTTTGCGTCAATTGATTTTCTTGCAAATTACTATAATGCAGTCAAGAACTGAAAACACACACGTGCAGCCAGCTGCATGAGTTCGACCTAAACTCATTTGAAGGTGAATCCAATTGGCCTACTGGAACTGAAGCTGGGCCCATAATGCAAGCTTGAGCCCTTACAAATTGGTGAAGAACAAATACAAACAAGTAAGGAAGGGCTAAGTTCGGGAGTAACCGAACATTTTATACTCTCGCAATTTATTTATTTAACTTTATTTATATTATATAATACACAATTTGACCCACATATTCGTCATATATATTGTATAAAGTCCATTGAAAGTTGGAAACCATAATATTAGGTTAGAAGCACCGAGGTCCTCGTGTTCGATATATGGGGCCTTAAAATGGCCCGATTTCGGCGATTTTTAGAATGGGGCTGCCACACTATTAACATAGTATTTGTGCAAAGTTCTGCATCGATATCTTCACTAGTACTTACTTTATATAATGTAAAGTAAACGATTCAGATTGTCTTCAAAGTTCTGGTATATAGGAAGTAGGCGTGGTTGTGAAGCGATTTGGCTTATTTTCACAACATATCATTGGGATGTAAGGAAACTATTACAAACCAAGTTTCATTGAAATCCGTCGAGTAGTTCCTGAGATATGGTTTTTGACCCATAAGTGGGCGACGCCACGCCCATTTTCCATTTTGTAAAAAAATCTCAGTGTAGCTTCCATCTGCCATTTCTTATGTGAAATTAAGTGTTTCTGGCGTTTTTAGTTACTGAGTTAACTCACTTTTAGTAATTTTCAACCTAACTTTTGTATGGAAGGTGGGCGTGGTTATGATCCGATTTCTTTCATTTTTGGACTGTATTAGGAAGTGGCTAAAAAAAACGACTGCAGAAAGTTTGGTTTATATAGCTCTATTGGTTTGCGAGATATCTACAAAAAACTTAGTAGGGGGCGGGGCCACGCCCACTTCTTAATTACTCATTTTTACTCAAGTTACAGCTTGCACAGACGGACGGACGGACAGACAGACATTCGGATTTGAACTCCACCCTGATCACTTTGGTATATATAACCCTATATCTAACTCGTTTAGTTTTGGGTGTTACAAACAACCGTTATGTGAACAAAACTTATTATAGTTTAGCAACATTTGTTGCGAGAGTATAAAAATCTTTTTGCTATATGTGCCACATATAAAGCTGAAATTAACGGTCAAGTAGCAAGCAAATACTACAAAGGGTCACAAGGTATGCAAAGTCCCAGTAGTTGCTGATACGTGACTGCGCTGCGCACCATGCTGGACCGATGGAACGATGTGGAAAATGCTCATAATGGCTGATAATCGTTTATTGTGGCGCTACATACATAGTTGCAAGTCGAACTTCGAGTAAATATGCAACTGCATATGAATTGTTGCACGACCTGTTGTTGCAACACAAACAGACTCGGCATTATTCTGACCAGAACTGATATGTCTCTCTGCTTTAATATGTGTGTTTGTGCCTCTTTGTTTGTTTGATTGCTCTGTGACCCAAGTCGCGATTGCCATTTGCTTTGTCGCTGTTGTTGTTGTTGATTATGTGCCAAATCGTGTAGCGCCACTTTATGATGTCGATCAGCGGAACTCGAAGGGCGCTCCCTCGACCCAACACTGCTATGCGCCTGCGCATGAGTGTAAGTCTTCTTCGGTTATTGAGTTCCCAATTGTGTAGCTCTCATAATACCACATTCGATCATGTGAAGCAACTGCATTTGTTGTTGTTGCTCGTGTGAGGAAGTAATTTGTATTTGGGATATGTAAATTGCAAAACAATCAAAAATTATCCACGCAGCGCCAACAGAAAATCTGAAGGATTTATGAGCACACAGCAAATGATCCAACGGGTCCACAAGTTTCACAAGCTCAAGCACATAGCTTTTTTCCCCTCTGCCATGTATGCACTTCGTGCCTACCCGATTCTATGCTATGCATTTCTTGCAAATTGTCCGGTGCATCGCATTCCCATTCACATGGCTGTGAGAGAGTCGTGTTTCTGCTGCCTGCCGGTAGTTAGATCGTGTTTCATTTGGGTTACTACTACGCGCCGCTAGAACAGCTAATCCAATATTTGTTCGTAGGCGCCACTGTAATGGCGTAGTAGGCACTAAAGCGTGTAATTGACCAAATTTGAATAAAATCGCCGCCTCAATGCTATCGCACACACAAGCTAGTTAAGTTGTTATGCTTATGCAATACGGTGCAGTAAGTGGTTAGAATTTGACGAATTCATAAGCAGACGATTTGTTTGGAGTTGCGGTGAGCCACATAGCACATATGTATATGGATATTGCTATGCTAACCACCTAGTAAAAATTTTTGCAAATTTTGAACTCAATTTTAGAATTATAACGGTATTTCTAACATTTTTTATTATTTCTGCTTATGAATTATTCAACTTTGAATTTATACTTCAACTTCCACAACTCGTCTACATATTATCGGTTAGAATTGGATAGAAGTTCATAAATTTCAGAAACACAATCTGATGTTGTCTACTCTCTGGAAGACCGAGTAGAGAAATTTTTAATTTCAGACCCATCAAGCTTCGGTTATTTTCTTCTATATTCTTCGGTGTACCTTTTAATAGATAATTAATTTTTATCCAGATTAACTAAATCTGCTTCAAAGTATTACAAGGGGAGATCCGATAAGTACTTATCCACACCACCTCTTGGGCCCACTTTTTCAAAAGCGACTACTGTCGGCCAAATTCTACACATATTTTTACTTTTTCCGAAAGCTGCCGAGCGGATTTTAGAAATATAGAAAAAGACGAATATCGGTCATTGATTCCTCTCTTGTCTTGGAACTTTTCTCGTTCGATGGCGACTGTCGAAAATTAACTAGTTTCAGCGTGCACCGCTTGGATAACAAGGGAAAAGTCCTTGGACAACCGCGAAACTATTTCACAACAGTATTTAACGCTTATTAATTTCGTAGTTGTTTCTGTATCGTTTCGTGACGGTCGACAAAACAGGGACCCAATGATATTTACCGAAGGCCGAAGAGCGCGAATATTGTCCTATCGACCGGAATCCGTTTTCTAGGATTCTCAAAGTATTATTTATGTGGACTACCTGAAGATTTCTGAAAAGGTCTCAGGGCCTACTATGTAAAATTTTTGATCGATTAGACGCTAATTTTTAGAAAAGATGACTGGCGATGAAAAAGTGACACCATAACAACGCGTAGGATCACACCTCCGTCGTGGCTTTAGGCAAATTGGTCGAATTCGGTTACGAACTAATTCCCCATTCACTCGCCGGGTAGAAATTTCAGGCGATTGTCTAAACGTTACATGAGTTTGAAGGCCTTAGAACTTCAGTGCTCTTTTGTAAGCATAAATACCAAAACTCTACAATGTATTCTCTACGCGATTACTGCTAGCAAATAATGACAAATAATTACATCGATTACCCAAATTTGCACTATTGATTCCATTGGTCGTTCAGTTTAATCATTTATTTGCTTATCTTCCACTCTATTAAGGACTTCTGCAACCCTCTTTTTGGATACCCTTAGCGAAAACCTGTTTCGATAGTAGTTAAACCGCGGTTGTGTTGTTGTTGTTGAAATCATTGAGATCAGTGAACTATCCCTTATGTCATACAAACTCCACTGATATAAGTCTAATGTTCGAAGAAACTTAAACAATATTTTGCACCTCTATTAATTAATATATATCATCCTAAACTTCTCTTATGGTAATTTCATTCTGCATTCATATTTCTGTATGTTCAGATTGAGGTCTTCTCCGACTTGTTCGTGAAATTCTTGAATGATCCAAATACCTTCTACCTATAATGTAATAATCAATATTCAAAATGAAGGGAATTATTGCTTTCCTTCCCTTGCTGACCTATAGTTTTCGAGAAACTTACACACAGTTACCTCGGCGTTGTTGAGCTGCGGAATATGGCCTTTCCGTAAATCCAAGCAAAACAGAAATGGCTATGTTCACAAGACGGTACAAAATACCGGAGGCGTCCTTGCCATTGATGGGAGTAACTTTTCTCGGTCCAGCGGATAGAGTCAAGTACCTAGGGCTCATCCTGGATAAAAAGCTCTCATGGAAACCCAATATAGAGGAGAAAGCTAAGAAGGCCTCGGTTGCCTCATATTGCTGCAGAGGAGCCATCGGAAAAAGATGGGGTCTCTCACCTAAGGTGGTTCTCTGGCTATATGAAACTATAGTCAAGCCGATTATGTTCTATGCGATACTCGTGTGGTGGAAGTCTCTTGAAAAGGCTACTGCATATAGCACCCGTGGTCATAGCTGGAAGGAGCTTAGCCGCGAAAGCTGCTGTTAGATGTAGGGAATCAGGGTCTATAGACGAGTACGTGCCTGGGCACTCAAGTGTCCTCGCACATTTCGACTTCATCCCGAGTTTATTGGATCATCTCCATGTCGCCGAGCATAGCCCTGGCAACAACTTCTCTGCTCTTATTCCCTCAAGGGACGTTTGGGCTTGAAGGAGTCGTGGAGGAGAGGCGCGGTGAGCTTCTTCATGGATGGCTCGAAGTTGGCGGGGGAGTTTACTGTCCACCTTCACAATTATTGCAGCGTTTTTCAAGCGGAAGTGGCTGTTATTAAGGCAGCGATGGATATATTGCTTAACCCTGGAAAGTCATGCCTCGTCGTTTCGACGACGCGAGTGTTTATTTTGTACAAAAACCGAATGAATCAGGGCTGTGAAAATTTTATTTATTTAATAAAAGATTTAAGAAAAACTGTTTGATATTGTTTTATTTAGAAGATATATAAACCAGGTAATGTGAATATATTGATTTTAGTAGGTTTTGATAGGTAGGATAATATATTAAGGACTTTGAGTAATGCCGTCGTCGAATCGACGAGGGATGACCTCAACTTTTTAAAAATAGCGATGACCTTCCAGGGTTAAAGGCGCAAAAACCTTTAAGGAGGTGACGATCCACTCGGATAGTAGAGCGGCGATACTAGCCCTGTGTTCACTGACCATGCGCTCAGGGTTGGCTTATCCTCACTGTCGGTGGCATCGTTATACTTTTCAATCAGATTAGTCTGGGTTCCTGGCCACTGCGGAATCACGGGGAATTGTAAGGCTGATGAGCTTGCATGGTCAGGAACGACGGACTCACTATTAGAAGCCTGGAAGCACCGTGGTCCTATTGCGGTTTGCTAATGGGCAGATGCGGCGGTTGGTATACCGAACATTTCGCCCCTCAGTAAACCTTACCTCTCCTTAGTCGTAGGGGTTCTTACTGGCCATTGTCCCATCGGGATCCACGCTGTAAGGCTAAAAATCTTACCGGACGCTAGCTGTAGAAGCCGCATGGTGGAGGATGAGATATAATTATCTCATCACTTTCTTCTGGAATGTCCCGCCTTTGCGAGAACAATAAAGAGATTTCTTGGATCTCACTTTTTCGAGCAGGCTCCTAATTGTTAATCTAGGGGGGATCAAGGCTTCACAAAGGACTATATTTTAAAGTCTATGTGTGTTTCCCTTTGGGAAACAGCCTTGCAACCTAACCTAACTTAACCTAGATTTTTGAAAAAAAATCGGATTATTCTGATATTGATCACAATTAGTGTTAAGCATTGAGTTAGTAGTTGGTGGCATTACATAAAAGAGGTGATATTTTATGAGCAATAAATCTCTAAAAAAAAAAGTCTGCCAGAAATTTAAAAAATGTGGTATACTTAAGAAAGTTGCCAGAATTTAGTATAAATTGTTGATAATCGGCAAAGTTGAACCTAACCACGCCCACTTCATATATAAAGTTCTTATGAAATAATGAAATTGTCGAAATATCGAAGAAAATATAATGAGAAGTACACATTTAAATATAATATATATAACGACAAGTAGAATCTCAAGCATGAGATAGAATTACGAAAAAGAGTTGTATAAAAAATCCTAATGCCGCACAATCGTTCGTTGGCGAACATTAAACATTAAATTTGCAAAACTGATAAAAAAAAAGAAATAAAATAATACAATAAGAGAGTACAAACAGTTATGTATGAGTAAGTACTATACGATACATATGAATACGAAATAAGAAGGAAGAAGCGAATGAATGCATGAGTTGGAGTAAATCACCAGATGCGGCTGTTAGTCGTTGGCTATATGGCGAGCAGCGCCAACTTGCAGAGAAGACACACTTCCATACATTCAAATACACAATATATTGCATGTACCTCCATAGATCCATCCATATGCGAGCGTGGCTAAACGACAGCCAAACCAAGCCAAGCCAAACCAGCCAAAGAGTGCGAGTGTGCTGTGGCACAGCATGAGGCACACAGGCGAAATGTGGCATGAAGCGAAAAAAGGCGGAGTCTAACAGCTTACGATTGGAGCCGGCTGGCTCACTGGCTGGCTGACTGGTTGAAAAGCAAACGATTAGGAAAGGCAGCGCCACTTGAGGTGGGTAGTGGGGGACGAAGAAAAAAATAAATAAATACACATATTCTCATGTACATAAGAGCACAACATGCGCTCATATGCGCTGTATATGACTCTATGTTATGTACGAGTACGTTGAGAACAACAACAATGCACACATAAACTCTTCCAACTCGTGTGCAACACACACACCCACAGTTATATAGTATATGTATGCAATCGTGCAACACACATCACAACACAACGGTTGTCTACATACGAGCCATTCGAGGTGCTCAAAGTGCCGGCAGTAAAAACAGTCAACAACAATAAAAAAACAGAAACAACAAACTGCACAACAGCACTGAGCAACACCGAAAACGAGTGTAAAACATGCAACAACACCAATATGGCACTCACGACTAGTGTCCGACCGATACCAAAATTTTGGCCGATGCCGATGCCGATGCCGATTAATCGGCCAGTTGGCAAAGAATCGGCCGATGCCGATGCCGATGCCGATTCTTTCATCAACAACATTATTTAGTAAATTAGTATGGTAACAAAATAAAAACAAAGACAAATAACATCACAAAATAGGTAAACAACTCAAGTCATATGTAAATATGAAGTTGTTTAGTGATTTAATTAATATTCAAAACTAAATAAATTATTATTATAAGATATATGTTGATAGAACAAATTAGTTATTCGCGTTTTCTCAAAGCGAATCTGCAATCAGCAATATATCTTTTTTCCTTTAAGGGAGTGTGCCAGTGTGACTTTTTCAAAAAATCGATTTTTTATTTTTTGCTTATTCGAAAGTTTATAATTTCAAAAATATCCTGTGAAAGGTAAGGTCGTATCTTGGATAGTTTTTGAATGGCAGCGTTCTAAAGAGCAATCGCTCACATGTATTAGCCGCTATAGTCGAAACTTTAAACGCGTTTTTCTCGAAACGACTTTTCACAAAATTACTGATATCATAACTCAACGATATATTGACCGATCAACTTCAAATTTAATCTGAATGTTCTTGAATATATTTACTATACAATGACCTACGATCTTTATGATTTGTAGAAAATTGTCAATTTGGCATTTAAAAAACGACCATTTTTTACCTAAAAATCTAAATTTTTTCAGAACTACGACATTTTGTTAATGTTTGTTTTCTTTCAATAATTGTAGGTCATTGTATAGGGAATATATTCAACTTTAATAACCTTTTTAAATTTTTGTGTTTCAGTTACTCATTCGGCCGGAATCATGTCAGCAGTTGGGGATTTTTTTTTGGCACTTCCCAAGACAACCCATAACTCCTTTATTTTTCAAAATTTTTGTAAAATAAAAATCTTAAAATATAGTTGAAAGTACACCTTATTATGTCCAAAAAACTTCGAAACATTCACCCTAGTACTTTCTTTAAAAAAATTCACTGGTTACACTGGGTTACCCCTTAAGGACAAATATGAGCATTAAGGCCAATATTCGAAAATAGTAGGTCCAGTAAAAAGAATCCGTTATTTTCAAAGAGATGACTTTTGTCATTTATATCTCACATTGTGAAAGTTGGCAAATAGTGATAGTGACTCAATAGAAACTTCGGAAGCTTGTTTGGGAGGTTCTTTTCTATGCACCTTATTATAGTCCAGGTCAACACCAAGTGATTATTACGTGACCCTGTCTATAGCAAACTTTTAAAAATAAATTAACCTAGTTACGAATGCTTCTATAATAGTGACTTTATGACATTATCTTCAAAATCTCAACAACTTTAAACAAAACTGTACATATTTGACATAAATCGAATGTTTCTAGCATTGCTAAATAAATTAATTTAATTAATGCAAAATTGTTGAATTTCTTTATACTAGACTTAAATTATCACCGTGATGAATTGTTAGTTTAGTCAAATGTGATTCACTGTATTTTATATGGTAAACAGAAGAATTCAAATTTTATGCTCTAAAGAAATCAAAAAAGAAAAAAAAACTATTTTAGTATAATCCGAAAGAAGTAGAAAGAATCGGCTAAGAATCGGCCAAATATGGCCGATGCCGATACCGATGCCGATGCTTAATTTTGTGGCCGATACTGGCCGATGCCGATACCAAGGCCGATTAATCGGTCGGTCTCTACTCACGACACACCGACTCGCTGGAACTCATGCTTGCGCCTCCGATGATTGTGCACACGACTCTACGTATATAACTGTTCATATGCGAATGAGAGCTTTGTGGGTGGGTATTGAGTGGTGGTGGTGGGAGTTAACAGTTGCGGTTGGAGCGCTTTGGAGCTGAAATTATGAGGTTCGTGTGTAGCATGCTTGAATTTCTGAAGTGTTAAGAGCATCAACTATTTGTAAAGACCCATAACTGCTATGTTTTCATGAAACCTGCTGCATGAACTATTTTTATGAAATTGTGAATCTTCTAACTAACCCTGGTTATACTCGAATAAGTATTTACTGGAGAATAAGTATTTACTGGAGAATAAGTATCCCAGTATCTTTCAAGCTGAGGTCTATGCTATTGGTAAATGTGCTGAAGTAATATTCGACAGGAACTATCACGGTGGACGAATTGCCATCATCAGTGATAGCCGGCTCTCTAGTCACTGCCATCATTCGAAATAAACTCTGGGTTGGTCCGGGACTGCATCGGAAAACTTAATAGAGTGTGCAGCAACAACAGATTAATATTGTTCTGGGTACCGGGACACAGAGGCATACAAAGCAACGAACTTGCAGACCAGCTAGCTAGAAAGGCCGCGGCTGCTAGGCCGATGGGGCCAGAGCCCTTCATTGCTGTTAGTCCGCAAGTTCTCAGAAATACTCCACTACAAACTGATTCTAGGGGGCTACAACCGGAAGAGATTCAAGCAACTTATTGCGATCCCAAGAAACAAAATGAGACAACTAGTGACACTTTACACTGGCCACTACAGACTAAGGCGTCATCTGAACAAACTCGGGATCTGCTCAACGGACCTGTGTAGATTCTGTGATTTGGAAGCGGAAACGCCTGAGCACCTACTCCAGGTATGTCACGCGATTGCGGTTTTAAGGAGTCTATATCCCCAAAGAGAAAGTATCGCGACCACCAGGCCTACAGCGTTACTAAGTTTTCTTAGAGTTACAGGACTGGATGGTATTCTGGTAAATAGGAGAGAGCACAATAGACCATAGGTCGCAGTGCAATCCTCAAATAAAATCTAATCTAATCTAATTATTATTTGATACCGGTTACCGGTTATCTACTTCTGAAGAGCATATTTATACAAAAATTATCATTATATATTTAAGTAGAAGAAGTATACTTATTATCCTTATATGAATTAGGAGTTATTTTACTGGACCTTTTTCGATAAGTCTACAACAGCATAAGAATCATCTATAATATCTGCTGAGAGAATTCCAAAGCCCTAATTTATACAAAATTTTTTGTTATCTCGAAAAACTGGAATATCGAACAGATAATGCCATACAGAGAATTAATTTTCAAAATTAGCATCCTGCATAAGCCTCTAACAATTTTAAAAATGGATATTGAGAGCTTATTATCTCTATGGCGCAGTAGTAATCCAATGGTCACAGTTATTTCTATGTAATGAAGGGATAAATGAAAGTGAAAAATTCACAGACACTATTTCAGCAAGGGACAAAAAGAAATAAATTCTCACTACCATACAATAGATAGAGAACTTATCTACACTCCAAGTTAAACTCAAGTTAATCGCACTCCTTACTATACTTCTGATGTTCTTTATGGTTCATAATCCATCAAATATGATCTTGATATTTCTCCTTCAAAAATTCATCAATTATGACTGCCATAAATTCGAAAAGCCGTTTCATTACTTTTCCTTGGGAACAACAAACTTTAAGTTTTTAAACAAAAATCATTTTAATGCAATGTGCTTTACTTCAGGTTGGAGAGATCCTCGGTATGCCTTTCTCATCACATATAGCTTACCTAGTTGTTCCTTGTTGTTCGTCAATTTGTCGGATCTATAGTGAGTTATCGTTACTATACAGCTGAGACTTCATCGCTCGAAATATTTTTTTTTTTTTGTAGGTATTATTTAGACCAAATGTTTCACAGTTCGATCCGATAATAAGAATTTGAACAACCTATGTAGCAAAAAAATGTATTCTAAGTAGTTCATAAAATACCATATATGTGAAGTGAATTTCTGAGTTTATTCAAAGCACCAACTTATAATAATACATTCAAGGTTTATTATTTAGGACTTATGAACTTGCCCGTCGATTCAGGTGGTGCAATTGTAGTCCCTCTTCAAAGCAAGCCTTAGTAATGTGCCAAGATACGATTTCCTTGGAAAAGTTGTATCTTTGTTTGTAGATCAATTCAGTTTGAATTTAAATTTTACCGATTTATCGAAACCCCACTCTATTAAAGCTCTCGAGAGCAAGGCTTCTGTTTTATAGAAAATACTTGATTTAAAGTGTTATCGGAACCAAATATTTAAAGAACGATCAAGCTTATTATTACTTCTGAGAGGCTTTTTAAATGAATCCAAATTATACGCACTAAATAGTCTTAAAGAGCTGAACACCATATACAAATAAATATCTACAATTGTTTGGATAACCATAAATTATATGCCGTTAAATGCCTGCATGTGAGACAATGGCACCTTATATGAGTTCCAAAGACTAATTGGGCCGCCCGAGCGTCACACGGTCTCTCCCACACAACACTCCTTGCAGTAGAATTCCCGAAAAACAAATGTGCCTACATGGACTCTACTGCGTTTTGCGCTACTCACATTTCCAATGGCGCTCCAGCAAAATGATTGCTGAGCACGCGACAGCAGGCATTCCAATGACGTCGTCGCCGTGTCTGCCATGAGCCAAGCTAACAGCACGCGGTTCAACTGGAATGAGCAGCGGCATGCGGCGGTGTATTCCCCACCTGGGGGCACAGCAGCGCTGCTCAAACTCTGGCACATATGAACTCGGTTAGAAGCAAAGAGCTGAGAGCGTGCGCTCGTGCAAAAGCGAGCATGCGCTCTGTGACTTTGAGTGAGTTTCTTTTGAAACTTCGCTGTTGTTGGTTGTCTTTTTCCCGTGTGCTGGCATTTATGCTTTCACACTCATAACCATTTTCGTATGCTAAAGCTGTGAAGTTTTTTATGTACTTACATATATGTATGTACATATATGTGTCTTACGTTTTATATACTAATGTCAGTCTTAAACTGCAGCACGAGTATGAATTTGTTTTTTTATTGTTTTATTTATTTCATTACTATTCGCAACTTTTTGTATGTACATACATATGTATGTGTGTATGTTTATGGAATATGTAAAGTATAACTCATAGAAAGGGTTAAAAACCGGCAACGATATATACCATAACATTTCGTATCTCACCCAGTTGGGTAGTGCAAAATATTGATTAATTGTTGCCGTCGTCGCGTTGGCATAAAATTTATTCTTTGCAACAGATACATTTTTGGTTAATTGTGATTTTAACGGGTTTTTATTGAAATATTTACGCTATTGTTATTGTATTCTTTGAGACTTTGTATTTATCTTTCTAACATGGAATGGAATTTAAAGGTAGAGCTATAATTCAAATTTGTATTCATGCAGTGATTTAAATCGGACGGGGTAAATTTTATTATTTTTTATTTATTTACTTTTTTTCATTTAAATACTCGGTCCAGGAATAATTCATCCTTAAAAAAATCATCCTACCAATATATCATCTTTACAATATTAAAATATCTCATAGCAAAAGTATTTATAAAATGAAATGAGGGTCATGACATTGTAATTGAGCTCTACATTTAGTATTTTTGACTGTGAGAAATTTTTATAATAGCAACACACTCATAACTCGCTGATTGGATCCGTTCATCCCATGTAAGACCCAGCCATTCAGTAATATACCGCAAGCAGAGAACATAGACCTATTCCTGATGATCGGCATATTTTTTTACTTTCCATATATAGAATAGGTAGTAATCACTTGGTCCGGCACTTTATAGAAAGAATAAAAACCTCCCTAAAAATCTCTCGGAGCCTCCTTGATCCGATGGAATACAAATTCCTCTCCAAAACATGCAAACTTTTTTTGGTGCTCCTAGGCAATCGAACAGTGCTTACACGACGATATTTTCTGTAAATACCATCTATACAAACCCCCCGTAAACCTGGCTTAACTATGGTTTCATAAAGTCATTACCAAATTTTTTGTGAAGCTTTTCTCCAATAGCTCTCCAACATAGACATTTCTTGTTATCTACATTATTTATTGATTATTAGCTCTTTTAGTTAGTTAGATGCTGTCGCCAGAAACAAGTGACTTCATTTCTACTGAGTGCCAGGCCACAAAAGCATCAAGGGTAATGAGATAATAAACGAGATTCCCAAGAGGGGCGTTAACAGTTTCTTAAAACTTGGCCGATCTGTGTTAAACTGTTTATAAAGGGTTTTTCAATATGGACGCTAGGGACAGCAAACGACGCCATATTTTTCCCCACTTTTTTGACATTTCTCTTCATTTCTATAATGGAAAGATATACCATCCAACACGAGTCGCAAATATTAAAATTTACTACCGAAATTCGGAGTCAATGACCTCAACTTTAAGAACGATAGGGCCAATTTATGGTCGTCATAATCATCCTGTCAGATCAACAATTGAGCGTTTACTGACACACAGTGTTTACCACAGGGGCAGTGCAAAATGTTCCCGTGCCAGTGAGATGAAGTCCGTTGTGTCGAGAATATTAGTGGCGCTAGCGCATCAATCAAAACAGACGTCGTTCTCAAGAGTTGGGCATCTCTGTGCAGTTGTTGTTGCGAATTTTGCGAAGTGATCATGGCCTACATCCTTACAAGATCAAATTGACGCAAGAACTGAAGCCGCTTGACCACCAGAATCGTCGTATGTTCGTGAATTGGGCTGAGCAACAACTTGAAAATGATCCGGATTTTCATCGAAAAATCATCTTCAGCGATGAGGCTCATTTCTGGCTGAATGGCTTCGTCAATAAGCAAAATATGCGTTATTGGTCAGGCAGCAATCCACACGTACTCCATGAGTCACCATTGCATCCCGAAAAAATTACGGTTTGGTGCGGTTTATGGGCCGGCGGCGTCATTGGGCCGTACTTCTTCCGTGATGATCAAGACCGGCACGTTACTGTGAATGGGAATCGCTACCGCTCAATGATAACCGAATATTTTTGGCCCGAATTGGATGATATGGACTTGGACAATATGTGGTTCCAACAGGACGGCGCCACAAGCCACACAGCGAATGTCACAATCGATTTATTGAAAACCAAGTTTGGTGAACGTGTTATCTCACGAAATGGCCCAGTCAATTGGCCGCCTCGGTCGTGCGATTTGACGCCGTTAGACTTTAAGTCTATTGTCTATGCTAACAAACCAGCGACGAATATCGAACCTGAAATTACAACAGTATCGGCCGATTTATGCTTAAAAGTGTCCGTGGTGGTCATGCGAAAGAAATCGAGTTCCATACATAATGACATCGAATGTACTTTCACAGGAATAAAGAATTTCATTGATAACCCAAACCGTTCTGTTTTTCTTTTGTAGCGCTCTTATTGAAAACCCCTTTATGATGATCTGAACAGAAACATGGCGATGTCTTTAATAAGTTGGGATGAGGATTCAACATACATATGTAATAGCAAGCTGTACATATGTATATACTAGTATACATATGTATGTATGTATATGTTATATGCCAAAAGGTATGGTTACATAAATGCGTATCCACATGCATGACTACTTAATTACGTAAGTCTTTGGAAATATATTACTTTGCCTTTCCATCGGTGGTTTGTTATTACATTAACGTGTTTCCAAGAATATATCCCATTTGTGTATAATGGTACATACATATGTAGGCATGTGGCATGGCCGCCATCATTGTAGCCGAAATTCCCGCAAGCAACGCGACGTAAAAGGGATTTATCTTAGCAGTTTAATTAGAAAACATGAAGAACATTAAACATAAAAGCAAATGGTGAACCGGAGACGCTGAGTAGTCAAGAATGCGCCGAAGACAGCGTCTGGTGAATGTTTTGTAGCGGTGGGTGGAGGGTAATGAATGGCACAAACACACACACACATATTCGCATAACTTTGTAAGTTTAATTAAAGGCTTAAAGCGCCGAAAAACTTGATCTCTTTAATGTCGATAAAATGTAGTGAGCGGGAGTTCAAAAACCAAAATGGCTGCAATTTTACCATTTTATAGCTGTGTGTGACAGCTACTGGCAGCTGGACTAATAAACTTAAACCGTTTACTAACAGTCAGAGCTGCAGGCTGTCATTTAACGATCCTAACACGCTTCCGCCAGAAACGCTTCTTACTTTCTGCGCGGCTAATTAAATTTTAGATTTCCCATTAACGGCAAAGTAGAGGCTCACCTGTAAGGATCCCGTATATTTATAAAAGCATATACCAGCCATTAACGGTAATTTACATGCATACATACATATACTTATACTATTTATTTCCGTAACTGCAAAATTTGATGGATTTGAAGCAGTTTTTATTTCAATTGCGATCGCTGAAGAGAGATAACGACGCCGCCACCCACAACAAACTCCCTTAAAACTTCTCAGCAATACTAACAGCGGCCATCAAATCACACACCCTCAATCAATCTGGCAGTTGGGAAATTGAATTTTCACTTCGGCAAATGTGTAAGCTTCGCTATGTATTTTCTCTGCTTCGACTTCGCCGCCATTCAATTCAGTCATTCATTTATTTGTGGCAGGACAAATGCGCCGGGCATCAATCACAGTTTCAATAGCAAATGAGCACGGACATTAGCTCAGCGATGCCATCGCTAATTAAGTGATTAGCGAACCTCGCAATGTCGCTATGGGGGCGGAGCAGCTTGTGCCAACACCTGCGTCCGTATCTAAGGCTTGACACACAGTTCCTGGTAATTCATGTCTGCATTTGTCTCTTTGTAAACGAGTTAAAGTTAATCGGTTAATTATGATTAGAAAATAATTTATTTTTGCACATAGATCAAAGAAAACGAAAGCTACTTAGCAGTTGAGAGACGGGGCTCCCAAAACAGGTGCTTTCACTTACTTACTTGAATAAATAAATACCAAGATATTTATAAATATATTTACGTTCAATAAAGGAAATTGAAAAGTTTATTTGCAAATTTGATTAGTGTAATGGATTTATAGCGCTGCCGCTTTCCTATTAAGACACTGTATCTTCACAGAAATTATAATAATGCCGTTCCCGAATAGAATATACTTAAATTTATAAAAGCCCAAAATACTTGAATATGCTTCATCTATCTCTAGACACTTTTGGGCGATATGCAGAAAGAGGTTATCATCTTAATTGCTGCCTGACTGTCTCCATAGATGTTAACCTGGTGGATTGGAGGATAACTCAACGGCTTTCCCAATTACACAAATCTCTGCTTGAAGTATACTGCAATGATCTTGCTGTCATAGGCCAAGCTACAGGCAGTATATCCCCGCACCAGCTCCGTCCTCGCATTTCGAGCCATCCTTTCCATCTAGCCATCTCTTTCCAAGGTTGCTTTGAACCTCCTCCGTTTCTATTTATCCTCGAAACCTTTTGGTCGGTCCGCAATTAAAACTAATCCAAAGTAATTTTGTCATACTCCCTGCATTGGTGGTGTTCTAAGTAATGAGATATTCTTCTAATATCGAACTACTTTTCGTGTCATCCTATACCGAAAGGGTTTTTCAATAAGAGCGCTACAATTCTTTATACCTATGAAAGTAAATAGTCTAACGGCGTCAAATCGCACGACCGAGGCGGCCAATTGACTGGGCCATTTCGTGAGATAACACGTTCACCAAACTTGGTTTTCAATAAATCGATTGTGACATTCACTGTGTGGCTTGTGGCGCCGTCCTGTTGGAACCACATATTGTCCAAGTCCATATCATCCAATTCGGACTAAAAATATTCGGTTATCATTGAGCGGTATCGATTCCCATTCACAATAAAGTGCCGGTCTTGATCATCAGGGAAGAAGTACGGTCCAATGACGCCGCCGGACCATAAACCGCACCAAATCGTAATTTTTACGGGATGCAATGTTGACTGATGGAGTATGTGTGTATTGCTTTCTGACCAATAACGCATATTTTGCTTATTGACGAAACCATTCAGCCATCAGCCTCATCGCTTAAGATGATTTTTCGATGAAAGTCCGGATCATTTTCGAGTTGTTGCTCAGCCCAATTCACGAACATACGACGATTTTGGTGGTCAAGCGGCTTCAGTTCTTGAATCAATTTTATCTTGTAAAGATGTAGGCCAAGATCGTTTCGCCACAACGACGTCACATACATGCACAACGCTTGAAAACGACGCGTGACAGACGGATTTTGGTCTTCCTCAATTGATGCGCTAGTGGCAGCAATATTCTCAACACTACGGCACTTCTTTGTGTCACTGCTTCGGAAACCTTTTGTACTGTACCTGTGATTTCAAATTTTTCCACTATACGCCCAATGTTGACAGAATGATCTGACAGGACGATTATGACGACCATATATTGAACGTAGCGTTCTTAAAATTGAGGCCACTGACTTCGAATTTCGACAGTAAATTTTAATAATTTAATGAAATTGCAAACCTTACTGAAGAGAATTGTCAAAAGAGTGGGGAAAAAAAGAGTGTCCCTATCGATCTACTTTTGTAGCGTCCCTATTGAAAAACCCTTTATATAATTGGGAAAAGAGTTAGTTTTATTAATTTTACGTGTTGAAACTTATTGTAAACGTCTTAATTAACCTTAAAAACAAAAAAACTTCTTAATTTGAAAAAAATCAAAACTTAAAATTTTACTTGTCCAACACTGTTCATACAAACTACAGTATTATACCCAATTTTCCGAATATCTTTATGAAATTTTCGGTGTTATGAAGTGTATCTCTTCTAGTTTTTAAAACGTAAAATTTAAATATATGTTCCCTTTCACCAAATTAGTCAAAAGTATAGTAGTATCTAATTTTAAGAAATTCAATCCCAATGCTTCATTGTTCATATCTCTGTAGATACTACTACATTTTCTTGTGAGGTCATTGACCTTTGGCTGGGGTTTGTTTACATTTTGGTCGAGGTCAATGACCTTTGACAAGGGGTTTGTTTACATTTTGGGCCGAGGTCAATGACCTTTGGCCAGGGGTTTGTTTTCATTTGTGGGGAGGCCAGGTTGGTTACACTTTGAAGGATCACTTGAAGTCAGTTTTGTTTACATGGGCTTCGTGAGGTCAGGTTTATTTACATTTCGAGAGGTCATGTGAGTTCTGGTTTATATATATGTATTATAAGTGGTCGTAGTTCAGATTTCAGAAAAAAATTTAGTATTTCACTGTTATTTGTATGAACGGAGTCGGTCAAGCAAAATTTTAAAATTTTCGATTTTTAAATGAATCGATGTAATAATAAGCAACTGTGTACAGTGGACAAAGTTATATTATAATTTTTCACGTAAAAGCCAAAAGGTTACGACATGGTCGATTGTTGTTGTATTAATTTTATTTTATAATGTCTAAATACTCAAATAATGAAATCATGTAAAATTAAATCAACAAGATTAAACATTTGCTCAAGTAATTCCCGCTATGTGAGCGCAGCCACACCAACTATATGACTAAACTCGCACTATTTTACATTTATATATGTATTTGTTTCCGATCACAACTCGCCAACAAAAACAAAGCAAAACAAGAAAATTTACAAAATACAAGAGCAGTGGGCCCCAAAGGCTTATTATTATGGGGAGGTGTTCATATTTGTCGGCTTTGGCGCGTTGTCGACTCCAACGATCTTATTTCATTTCATTTTTTCACCAATTGTTGTTTTGTGCCTTTTTCATCGCGCCTCTTTTCAGTTTTCTTCGCAAATATTTAATTTATGACTTTGTCGATATTTTGTGTTGCCAGCTGCATTCAACTTGCTCTCTTTGTGATTTGCCGTGCAACGGACATGGGATTAGTATTCCAACTTTGTTGTTGCGAATGCTGGGCAGTAAGTAGTGGCATAAGGTAAGCGCAAGGCATGCCACGACAGCTGGAGCCTGCATAGGGCGCACAAGCTGCCGTCAATTCACGGCAAACACGGTGGTTAAACTCATTTGCTAATGAGTCTCTGATTTGCCTACTTCTTTGCTTCTCGTGGCGTTTGCCAACTGCAATCGAAGACTCGGTCGAGTATTTTTGTTTGACTCTTTTGAATTTCATGTATTTAGTTTTTTATACTCGTACAACATGTTGCACAAAGTAGAATTTTGTTGTGCCCTTAACGGTTGTTTGTAAAACCTAAATCAATATAGATATGGAGTTATATGTATGTATATATCAAAATGATCATGAAGACGAGACGAGTTGGAATCCAGTTGTCTGTCTGTTGAAACAGTCATACTCTTATTCCGATTCCGAATTATCAGAGTATTGTAACAAATAGTGCCACTGATGTATTATCTCTCGTCCTAAAATGGTTGAAATCGAACAACAATTTCCCCAACCGAAAGAATATCGATATATGATGAATGATGACCTATGAAGACCTCAGTGCCTATTCTTCTTCTTGACTGGCAGACACTAGACACCGCCTATGCGGTTATAGCTGAGTTTACAACAGCGCACCATTCGTTTCTCCTTCTCGCTGTTTGGCGTCAATTGTAAATCTCAAGTGCAGCCAGACCCTTCCCCACCCGGTCTTTCCAACGGATTCGAGGTCTTCCTCTTCCTCGGCTTCGGCATCGAACATTTTCAAAGCTGGTGCGCTTTCGTCCATTCGGACAACATGACCTAGCCAGTGCTGCCCCTGTCGTCTTATTCGCTGAACTATGTCAATGTCGCCGAATAACTCATACAGCTCTTCGTTCCATCGTCTGCGGGATTCGTCGTTGACAATGTTAAAGAGACCTTAAATCTTTCGCAAAACCTTTCTCTCGAAAACCCTTAGTGCCGTCTCAACGGACGATGACATCGTCCAGTGTGTAATTCCTGCACCATAAAGCAGGCCGATAATGATGAGGGAGTTTGGTTTTTGTTCGCCGAGAGAGGCCTTTACTTGTCAATTTCCTAAACAGTCCAAAGTAGCACCTGTTGGCAAGAGTGATTTTGCGTTGGATTTCTAGGATGATTCGCCTTCTCACATTAGCTCGCCTTCAAACGGATGTCTGTTAGCTACCCAGAGGATACTTGGTCTAATATCGGAAGTCGTGAGCTGCTTGAGCCACATGCAAAAGAATCGTTCCTGGCCACTCCCAAGTGAATGGTAGTTAGGAACTCACTTACGTGAACTTCTACACATGACTCCATCTTCCTGCGTAGCTTTATCTTTACATATTAATGTAACAGTTTGGAAAAAATCAGACTAAAACCATACCTACTTTCTATATAACATGATTTATAAATATATCGGTCTAACGTCGTATTGTGACACTAATGAGTTCTTCTCTAAAAATGATCACGAACAATAACTTTCCCTATCGACCTCAGGGCCTATTTCTGAGTCTAAATCGAAAGCATGTGACAATATTTAAGATATGTTAATCGATAATCGATTTCGATTTAAGAAGTTATTGTTTTCTGATAATAACCCATACTTTAGCACAAGTGACTAATAAAATCAGTCCAGACCTTCCCGTAGCTCCGATATAGCCAATTTAGTGATTTTCGACTTTCTCATTGACTTTATACTATTTTTTATTGATCATGTATGCAATATTTTAATGAAATTAAGTGAATATATTTTGTTTAATACAATATGATTTAGCGCTGAATATGAAGGGAAGCGGTACAGACCCATGGTCCTGCTCTTTACCCCTAATATAGTGACTTCCGTCTGTTCGGCTGATAATATTCGATTCCCAATTTCGTCGAAAAGCGAATGGTGAATTCATTATGTTTGGACGCAACCTGACTTAGCGCCCCCTTACTAGCTTCTTTGTTGTTTTTTGATTCACAGCGTAGCTTGGTGTTTGTGAATTTTTAATTTATTAAAGATAACCCACAAATTTATAGCGAATTTATTTTGACGCTCGCCGTTTGCGTACCTTCGGGAAAATGTGGGTCACGTTAATATTATATTTGCGCATGTAGCGGCCAACCGATCTATGTAAGTGACTGCCACGTTTTATTGCCGTTAAGTATGAGTTCGTTTGTCATAAGTTCACAAGTATGTAAGAATTATTATTAGTGCATTACATTTTGTTTTATTTCTATTTTTGTTATTGTTGTTCTTCTTTTATTTGGCTCCCCAATTATGCCAATCCAACTGTCTGCTTCAATTACTCTTTCGGATTCAGCTAATATTTGGTTGGCATCTTCGCTTGTTATTTTCGGCTCAATTTTTTTTTTTATTTTTTATGTTTCCTAAGTATGTATGTCACTGTTGTTATTGCTTTCGGTTTCTAGTTCTCATTGTGTTCTTGTTGTGCTGATTGCTTGTTTACTGGCGAATTTAGTTGTAAAATGTCATTTCGTGCCGACAAGTTAACAAACCAATAATAATCACCCATCCGCTGTGCTTCATTTATTGTTGTTGCTATTGTTGTTGTTGGTAGTGGTGGTGACTTATTTTTCGGTTTTTTGTGGCAATTTCTTGTTTTTTTTGTGTTCATTGGTCGCCGATTTGGCAAGACAGTTCAAGTCTAATTTCGGTTTGGTGGCAAAATCAAGCGAGTGTCGAAATTTTTCGCGAGGACTATAAATTATCTTACAGATTAGCAATTGACAGTGGGTATATAGCACACATACACACTCTCATACATACAGCTAAGCGAAGAAATATTTGAGTTTTTAAAGCACGGAATTTTAGTATTGTATGAATCATTTTATTCATAATATATGTGCACATTAGCCCTTTGTGGCAGCAATAAGGGCTAGACTATTAATAGTAGCATTAATCTAGCTATTTGACAATATTAGTTAGAGAAAATATTTGTGGAACCATTCTTTGTCTTTTGAAACTCGTCACTCTATGGTTGCACTGGTAGACAAACCCGAAGTATATCCTTTTGGGCTGTATAGGAAATTGAGAAATAAAGTCCTTTTTTCGACGAAAAAGACCAAACTCTATAAATCCTCATCATTTCCGTCCACTATACTAACTGTCTACTATACAGTCTATTGACAATATCAACATCTGCTAAGTCGGCGTTAGGAGTTTTCGAAATAAAGGTTTTGCGGAAGATTTAAGGTTCTTCGAGCATTGTCAACGGCGAATACCACTTACATTGGCATAGTTCAGGGGATCTAAAGACTTCGTCTAACCTGGATGGGTCATATTGTCCTGAGTGATGAGAACACTCCAACTTTGAAAGTATACAAAGCAGTACCCGACGACTGAAGCAGAGGAACAGGAAGACTCCGTTAGAGAGATCAAGTATAGAAGGACCTGGCTACACTTCGAAACAAAACAACAAATAAGAAACACCTTGACTATGATCGCGAAAGCGTTGTCTACAGCAGTATGAATAAGAAGTCAAACTGTATCAAACCTTCGAGTGAATTTTCGGCAAGTAAAAACATATAAGATCCATCTGCCACTGGAAGGCGGGTTGAAATTTGTAGATCCCTTGATTTAGCACTTGAGATACAATAAGTCAAAATAAACATTTTAATATCACACCGTTAGACTTTTCCATGTGGGGATATGTAAAGTATAAAGTCTTTAAGGATAATCCCGCTTCGATTCATGTCTTGAATAACATCACGCGTGTCATTCGCCAGTTACCAATCGAAATGCTCGAACGAGTTATCCAAAATTGGACGCAAAAGGTAATTTTAAAAAAGAGGGAACCTCAAAATGGATCACTCTTTAGTTATGAGGACCTCATTGTCTCATCCTGAGGGATGAGACCACTCCTACTTTTAAAGTATACCATGCAGTACCCGACGAGGGATGAGACCACTCCTACTTTTAAAGTATACGATGCAGTACCTGACGTCTCAAACAGTGGAAAAAGAAGACCTCAATTCCGTTTGAAAGATCAAGTAGAAAAGGATCTGACCAAACCAAAACAAGAAACGACACGGCTATGATCGCGAAAGCGTTGTCTACAGCAGAATGAATAAAAAGTCAAACAGTATCAAACCTTCGAGTATATTTTTGGCTTGTAAAAGCTCCTTATAAGATCTATCTGTCACTGGAGGTCGGGTTGAAATTTGTAGACCCCTCGATTTGACATTCGAGATTCGATATGTCAAAAGACAACAATTCATAATATTTTAAATCAATTGTGGTTCCTCAAATTCCAGCTGATTTACAACGTACGCCCCGATGATATAGGTTGACAACGTGATTAACACTGGACTAAATTTTTGGTTTCTCGCTGTTGAGCTCACCAATCTGTCAGATTACAACCTTAAACAAGTAAGGAAGGGCTAAGTTCGGGTGTAACCGAACATTTTATACTCTCGCAATTTATTTATTTGACTTTATTAATATTATATAATACACAATTTGACCCACATATTCGTCATATATATTGTATAAAGTCCATTGAAAGTTGGAAACCCTAATATTAGGTTAGAAGTACCGAGGTCCTCATGTTCGATATATGGGGCCTTGACAACCTATGGTCCGATTTCGGTGATTTTTAGAATGGGGCTGCCACACTATAAACGTAGTATTTGTGCAAAGTTCTGCATCGATATCTTTACTAGTGCTTACTTTATATATTGCAAAGTAAACGATTCAGATCGTCTTAAAATTCTGGTATATAGGAAGTAGGCGTAGTTGTGAAGCGATTTGGCCTATTTTCACAACATATCATTGGGATGTAAAGAAACTATTACAAACCAAGTTTCATTGAAATCGGTCGAGTAGTTCCTGAGATATGGTTTTTGACCCATAAGTGGGCGGTACCACGCCCATTTTCCATTTTGTAAAAAAATCTAAGTGCAGCTTCCAACTGCCATTTCTTATGTGAAATTTAGTGTTTCTGACGTTTTTCTTTAGTGAGTTAACCCACTTTTAGTAATTTTCAACCTAAGGGAGGAGGAGGGGCCACGCCCACTTCCCAAAAAAATTACATCCACATATGCCCCCTCCCAGTGCGATCCTTCATACCAAATTTTACTTCCGTAGCTTTATTTATAGCTTAGTTATGGCACTTTAAGTGTTTTCAGTTTTCGCCATTTTGTGGGCGTGGCAGTGGTCCGATTACGCCCATTTTCGAACTTAACCTTCTTATGGTGCCAAGGAACACGTGTTCCAAGTTTCATTAAGATATCTCAATTTTTACTCAAGTTACAGCTTGCACGGACGGACGGACAGACGGACAGACGGACGGGCAGACGGACAGACAGACGGACAGACAGACATCCGGATTTGAACTTTTCTCGTCCCCCTGATCATTTTGATATATATAACCCTATATCTAACTCGTTTAGTTTTAGGACTTACAACCAACCGTTATGTGGACAAAACTATAATACTCTCGTAGCAACTTTGTTGCTAGCAACTTTGTTGCGAGAGTATAAAAATGAATGCGGCTACCTCGGGCCGAACTCTTAAACGCAGAGTTTCAGACTTAATTAAATGCCTGTATGATGCAATAAGAAACGACTAGTGCTTCTCCACTTGATGTAGAGATGACATTGAATTGGAATAGTTTCCGAGCTCGAGACTCTGTCTTTATAGATATGCAATCTTCCAACCAACTTAGCCACAGATTTTTAAAACTCTTACCCAGGTTAGTATCATAATGAAGTTCCCATAGCTCGTTATATGAAATCATGAACTATATGAGGTCTACAGAGATAATTGAGCGTATAAAAATCTAACGAATGGTCGTACGTATGGAATACGATTCTCCAGTCAAAATGGCCTGAGATCGGGACCCATGGGTGGATAACAAGTGCATGGGGAACCTGTCTGACCTGGGGATGTATAAGTGGCGTGTCATCGCAAAGGATAGAGGCAACTGGCGAAATTTTGTGTTCTCGTGTCCAGACCGACCCAGATCGGTTGCGATCTCATGCGGTACTAACTTTGCATAGGGCTTCAGTGTTCCAATATGGCCAATATATTGTATTGTTTATATGGAATTGGAATAGTTTCCGAGCTCGAGACTCTGTCTCTAAAGGTATGCAATCTTCCAACCAACTTAGCCACAGATTTTTAATTTTCTGAACTAGGTTAGTATCATAATAAGGTTCGAATAGCTTGTTATACCATCTTATCCGAATTTGTAATGTTGAGTAAGTTCTCGAGCAGGTCCTCGACACGAACCCATTGAATTATTTTACGAAGTTTGTTAATTGTAACTATTCAGCGCTTTTGATGTCGGATTCTTTAATAATTATGAGTAACGTTATGAAATTTAAAGAAGTTCCGTTCTTGCATTATTATTCCTCTGCTTTACAATACTCCAAAAAATATAATACTCAAAAGCACGTTTAGACAAATTTGTTGCATATCTGTATGTTAACAGATATTTAATCAGCCAGATACTAAGGCCACTAAGTATGTGCCTAATATATTCCCAGCGATATAAGTGATAAAATCATTGTTTTGCATTCGCTGAGAAAACAACAATTGGCGATCTTCAGTGCGGCACGGGGGAATCGCAGATTATATTTGAGGTAGTACTAGGCAACCGCACTCGCTGTGACCACTATCTGAAAGGGTCTCTGCAACTTGCCACAGTTCACAAGAGCAAATTGTTATTCGTATCGCAGTTGAAGTCGCTTCTGCCAAATCATAAAATGTGATCGCACAACAATGAAAATTGAGTGCAACCAAATGCGCCATGCATATCGAGCGCAACAACGGAAGCAAAGGAAAGAATTCAAGTGGTAAGCAACTGGCAGCAGGCAGCGGCAGCACAATAAACAACAAGCGCAGCAAATAAATCGTGATCATGTGGTCAACAAAGAACGAATGCAGCAACAACAACAAAAATGTGCAGTTCGAAAGCCACGAAAAAAAGTCGCAAACTCCCGCAAACCAATATGTGACTACGTACTTACCTACATATGTGCCTGTGTGCGTTCGGTGTATTTGTAGCACAATTGTGCCATACAATATGAGTGTTCCAACAGCAGTTGCAACTAACTGCAGCACCGGCAACAGCCACTTTGACAATAAAACAAGAACTTTGGCAGTAGATCGAAATGCATGTTTGTCGTGTCACACGACGCACTGTGGGCCGTTTTCCGATAACACGGTAAAAAACCTGAAACTGCCACATAGGAGGGCAATATCGGTCGTCCCGAAGTCTTTTAGAGAACTTTCCGTAAAGTATGGTATTCAAAACGTTCTTATAGAATTCCTTAGAATTTTATAAATTTTCATATAGTCTATTATGTCTCAATACGTGTGGTCAATTGAAGGTAGTGAACATAGGTAATTCATCCTATACTGAACAATACTTTCCGCATCATTAAAATAAAAAAATATATAGATGAGTCGAAATTTCATAAGGCTGGGAACAAGTCGAAGTTCCGTTAGCCTTTTGTAAAGGGTGATTTTTTAAGAGCTTGATAACTTTTTTTTTTTGAAACGTTAGATTGGTTTATGACATTTACTTTTTGAAGATAATTTCATTTAAATGTTGACCGCGGCTGCGTCTTAGGTGGTCCATTCGGAAAGTCCAATTTTGGGCAACTTTTTCGAGCATTTCGGCCGGAATAGCCCGAATTTCTTCGGAAATGTTGTCTTCCAAAGCTGGAATAGTTGCTGGCTTATTTCTGTAGACTTTAGACTTGACGTAGCCCCAAAAAAAATAGTCTAAAGGCGTTAAATCGCATGATCTTGGTGGCCAACTTACGGGTCCATTTCTTGAGATGAATTGTTCTCCGAAGTTTTCCCTCAAAATGGCCATAGAATCGCGAGCTGTGTGGCATGTAGCGCCATCTTGTTGAAACCACATGTCAACCAAGTTCAGTTCTTCCATTTTTGGCAACAAAAAGTTGGTTAGCATCGAACGATAGCGATCGCCATTCACCGTAACGTTGCGTCCAACAGCATCTTTGAAAAAATACGGTCCAATGATTCCACCAGCGTACAAACCACACCAAACAGTGCATTTTTCGGGATGCATGGGCAGTTCTTGAACGGCTTCTGGTTGCTCTTCACCCCAAATGCGGCAATTTTGCTTATTTACGTAGCCATTCAACCAGAAATGAGCCTCATCGCTGAACAAAATTTGTCGATAAAAAAAGCGGATTTTCTGCCAACTTTTCTAGGGCCCATTCACTGAAAATTCGACGTTGTGGCAGATCGTTCGGCTTCAGTTCTTGCACGAGCTGTATTTTATACGGTTTTACACCAAGATCTTTGCGTAAAATCTTCCATGTGGTCGAATAACACAAACCCAATTGCTGCGAACGGCGACGAATCGACATTTCACGGTCTTCAGCCACACTCTCAGAAACAGACGCAATATTCTCTTCTGTACGCACTGTACGCATTCGTGTGGTTGGTTTAATGTCCAATAAAGTAAACTGAGTGCGAAACTTGGTCACAATCGCATTAATTGTTTGCTCACTTGGTCGATTATGTAGACCATAAATCGGACGTAAAGCGCGAAACACATTTCGAACCGAACACTGATTTTGGTAATAAAATTCAATGATTTGCAAGCGTTGCTCGTTAGTAAGTCTATTCATGATGAAATGTCAAAGCATACTGAGCATCTTTCTCTTTGACACCATGTCTGAAATCCCACGTGATCTGTCAAATACTAATGCATGAAAATCCTAACCTCAAAAAAATCACCCGTTAGCATGCCACTAAACGTCTGACCTTCGCTAGAGCTCTGTGAGCGCTGGTTCACAACAGTACTGTATGGTTCTTCTGGAGTTGATCTTACCCCCAGTTATAGCGGTTGTAGACGAGTCTACAATTGCCAAATGCAATACTCAACAATGCTAAACACTGTTGCGAATGATGAAGAACCCGTACAAACATTCTCCCGCCACTCGACAAAGACAAGGTGAAAAGGCGACTTAAGATCAAAATCAAATCATGGAAAAGACCCTCGAGAAACGGGTCCACATCCATCAGCTTTTTGTCGACTTTTAAGCCGCTTTCGATAGCACGGACAGAAACTGCCTATTCGACGTCTTGTCTATATTTGGTATCTCTGCAAAATTCATACGGGTAGGTGTAATGACGTTGGGCCCAAAGCCAACCTTGAAAGAGAAGCGAGGTTGGTCTGTGGTGAACGAGGGCAAGACAATGTATCTGGAGACCACACTAAAAAGTGCATCACGTCTTGGGAATAACTGTTGGCAGTTACCAGCACCAGTAGGTGATTCTTTGAAATCAGTAGGCAAGTGAGAAGTAGCTAACTCTTCCGACGAATAAAAATTATGCTCTATAAGTCTGTCATCAATCCCGTCCTATTATGCGTCGCAAAAACATTGACGATGACAACCCGAGATAAAAAGGTAATGGGAGCATTCGAGAGAACCGTTACTCGCAAGATATTCGGAGCCGTCCGCTTTACTAGCAGTAGCGACCAAGATGGAACCTTGAACTGTATGAGATCTACGACGACATGGATATAGTTAAAAAAATATAAAAATCCTATAAAAATCCACTGAATGCGCTGTTTAGGTCATGTCGTACGTATGGAAGACGATGCTCCAGTGAAAAGATTCTTCGCTTCGTTACCCTCGGGAACCATGGGAGGACAACGGAAACATGATCGCCCACGCATCCAATGAAAGAACCAAGTGCATAGGGACCGGTCTGTACTGGCGATGTATAAGTGGCGTGTCATCGCAAAGGATAGAGGCGAAGTTTTGTGTTCTCGAGCCAGATAAATTATGATCTCATGCGGTACTCACTTTGCTCTGGTCTTTTGTATTCCAATATGCCCAACATATTGTATTGTTTATATGGAATGTATACACGTGACTTTTGAATTCTAGGGTCGAGTAGCGCTCCTCATAGAAGCGAAAAAAAATGTTCAATTTATCGATAATAATTAGTTCGTTTCGTCACACTGTCTGCTCTGCTCATTACACATACACATATGTTTGTATGTGCATTTCGCCAGTTTCGACAAGCCTAAACGGTGGCTCATAGGCCCGAAGGTGGTATTCAAATTCAACGTTTTTGTCGATGCTTGTTACGAGTTCAGAGTTGAACTCAAAGCACACTTGGAGGCACAATCTGCCACTTGGGCGAACATGTACGAGTGCTTAAGCACAGACACATGAACGCAGTGTCCCACTATGCAGCAAGCAGCCCGCCCATGAGCGAATAGCGAATCATACTCGTCGTTGTAGAGATGCGGAGCATGATGCACTAAAATTCACAAAAAGAATCAAATTCAAGTGCGGCGTGCATGTGAGCTTGTTGCATGGCGATCAAAATCAAGACAAAATCCCATCAAATCGCATATGTTGCACGTCGTTGTAACCTCCCGCCCAACGAGATGTTTTTTGTGCGCCTCGCTTACGTATGCCCGCAGATAAGTTCCAGTTAACTAGACTACTAGAACTGTTCGGCCAACCAACCGTCCGTCCGACCGAGCTTGTTTGTCGTGTGTTGTACCGCTGATCATTGTGCACCAATTTCATTCTAATTGCAGCAGCAGCAGCATCAGCGGCGGCGGCGACAGCAACAACAGCGGTAGTAACGATGCTCATCACGCCGTGAACTTCCCTGCTGTTATGTGGGTTTCTATGCTGCTTTGTAGAACTTCTTTCAGCGCTTCTTCTTCCTCTGCTTCTACTCCAACTCATATCACACACCGCAAATCGGGATAAACGCGTTGATGTGATCTTGCCACACTGATCTGTCCGCTTGATCTGGTCTGTGTGTGTGTGTGTGTGGACACAATAGCGTCCAGATGCGAAGATAGCAAGCAGATGATGTGATGCGATCGCGTAGCGAAGAGCCAACGAAGTATGTTGTTGGAGAAAACGTGCACTGTCCGGCGCATTGTTGAAGAAGTGTGGGAGCTGCGCGTCTACAGCAACTGTAGCATGATGTTTGGCAATTCGACATCTTCAATTTCGACTACTTCATGACAATAATGACTATCATCGTGGTCGGCATCATCACCGGCATGATCGGCGCGATCATCAGCCGCCACTCGATCTACTTGTATATGGCTGTTTGTAAGACTTTTTGTTGTTTTTATTGTCGAATGCGCGAACTGGTGCTTTGAATTGTCTTTGTTGCAGCTTGTTTCACGCGTGCTTAGTGGAGCGCTCTGCATGCGTCCCTTATGTAACAGCGATCGCCTGCACCCACCAGCCTTTGATCGATTTGCGCTCTAACATCCATATGTAAGTGTTTGTTTGTTGCTCCGCTTTTGTTTGCTGCTCATGCTGGCGTGTATGTTGTGTTTTGTTGTTCCATCCATTCTTCACCGCATCAAATGAAGCCATCATGCGCGCTCATTCCATTATGTTTAACGTTACGTTCGCACAAAATGTGCTTTTCTTCGAGTGTGCAGATCAATTTCATGGCATATTAAGCGCTTCAAATACATCAACAATCGAAATTTTCTAAATAACGCACATACTTTTGTATAAATTGTGGCACATAAACAATACGGGATCATTTACCAAATCAAAAGAAATTTGTAACTCCATAAACTTAGAGAGTTATGGAGCGCACAATACACATGCGCAGTGCAGTGATGCTTTGGAAAGCGTGGGAAAATACGTTTTGTAGAATATTTGCAAAAGATATTGTCTTCACCAATTTATTTGTACTATATTTACTTCTCTACAGATATCGTCGAGGTGGCCGTGTGGCTCGAGCAGCGGTTTGTAGCCCAAGAAGCATCTAAAGCGAATGACCTAAGCCTGAGCACAAGAAGAGTTAGTAAAAGTAAACTTCATTTAAGCTCCACAAGAAGATTTCTTAGGTCTTGACGCTTAGCTTATAACATGCTCACGATCATTTTCGGAAGAAGGATCAAATGCTAACAAGAATTAGTTCTCGTGGTTTTTGAGAATTGTATAAATAAATTTCTTCTACCTCAGCCAAATCGACGATTTAACAGATTTGTAAGCTGATTATTGCTACCATACCAGTATTTTCTCCTACTTGTTGAGAAAAAATGAAGTTTCTTGGGATTCACTTTGATTTTTTTTAAATCAGGTTGGTTGGCCATTTGCAATTTTGAATTTGTTAAAGATGTCTAGTTGTTCACTTCAAAGATTGCATTTCGTCTAGTACCCTCTCCTTGAAAACTGCGTTACCTCCGCTACTGATATACCAAATCTAGGTCTTACTAAACATATTTTAGTTTACTATCATTAACCAATAAATCAGGAAATTTTTTCAAGGTTCCAGTGCTTTGTGATCCTACAATATTTCAAACCTTTCCCATATAGCGATGAACCTATTAATAATCTATTGAACCAACAATCTGCAATTCAAGCTATGGATGCCTGAAGATTGAAGTCATTTAAAATTAAACTGCCAAAAGCTTGACAGCCCGAAAAAAAAATTGAAAAAATTCACCTCGGCTTCATCTAGTCTCCTTCCACAATTGACCACTTAGAATCACTACAACTAGGATAACATAAACCTTGCATAAACAAAAGCATGACATTCTATGTTTCTCCTGCAATTACTTAAAAATATTTTTCAACCGCGCCTATACTGGTGGTAGACCGAGTTCACGAGAGGTTCAGCCAACCATATTAAATCGAAAGCGACAACAGAAGAACCTGACCCGCCCCATTGGTGATGAAACGAGATTTCGTCGATTCAGAGCGGGTGAAAACGACACCATGGATAAGCCAGCCGGCGGAAGACCTATGACGACGAATACCGATCAAATCATGGAAAACATCGAGTTAGACCGGCATGTGGCATCTCGAGATGGGAGTTAGTCACCAAACCATTTTAAACCATCTGCAGAAGGTTGGATACACAAAAAAACTTGATGTTTGCGTGCCGCATGATTTGACGCATAAAAACCTTCTGAACCGAATCAACGTCTGCGATATACAGCTGAAACGGAACGAACTCGACCCATTTTTGAAGCGGATGGTGACTGGCGACGATAAATGGATCACATTCGACAATATCAAGCGACAATGGAAAATGGTGAATCGTCCCAAACAGTGGCCAACCCGGGATTGACGGCCAGGAAAGATTTGCTGTGTGTTTGGTGGGATTGGAAAGGAATCATCCACTATGAGCTGCTTCCATATGGCCAGACGCTTAATTCTACCATCTACTACGAACAACGGGACCGCTTGAAGCAGGCGATCGAGCAGAAGTGTCCAGAATTGGCCAACAGGAAGGGTGTAGTGTTCCACCAGGACACCGCCAGACCACACATTTCGTTGATGACTCGTCAGAAGCTACGGGAACTCGGATGGAAGGTTTTATCGCATCCACCATATAGCCCGGACATAGCGCCAAGTGATTACCACCTGTTCCTGTCCATGGCGAACGCCTTTGGTGGTGCAAAGTTAAACTCAAAAGAGGATTGTGAAAAGTGGCTGCCCGAGTTCTTCGCAAATAAGGAGGGGTGGCTTCTACGAGGGGGGTATTATGAAGTTGCAGTCTAGATGGAAACAGATTATCGAACGAAACGGCGATTTCCGATTTATGGTTTCTTAGAAAATTTTGACCGACGTTTCTGACCAGTTTTTCCTGATCATTCAATTTCAAAAGCTTTCAGTTCTTCAAAGCTCTTATCCTTTATCAGTTGCCGTATTGGTGGACCTACGAGTATTTAGACTACTTCATAATCTAACAAATTCTTATAGTTCCATCAATATAAATAATACTGAACATACTACAATTAAAAAAATACTTTTTTTTCCTATGGAAATTTAGAAACCTTACATAAAACGAAACTGTTTTTTAACCAGTCTTAGCATAACTGTAATATTTAGCCAATAAATAGCTATCGATTTCAAAAGTTAGCCAATTAAAATCAACACTTAATTGCTCAAAAGCAAAGGCGGCAACCAATTAGTCAGCATTTATGCCGTCACTTAACTACAAAAACAAAAAAAATCATATAACTCTATCATGTACAGTGACGAGCACAATTGAGTGCATGTTCACGACGCAGACTTTCGTCACCCATAAAATCATAATCACACAAGCAAATCCAAACAAATTTTCTGTATTACTTTTATTATTTAATTCTTAATAAATTATAAGCAAAAACAATGATGATAGAGATGAATTCGAAGAGACTTAAAGTAAAAACGAAAAATAACCGCATAAACTCAATTTTGCACGTTTCATAAAGTTTTAATTATTTAAATATAATTAATATTTCGTCCAAAGACCTTTATTTGAAATGACTTCCTGTACGCGGTCTGGCATGCTCTCTACCAAATTTTCAATTATGTCCTTAGGAATACGACTCCATTCTGCTTCAACACGCTCCCAAAGGTTGCCCATGTTTGAAGGAGCTGCTTCGTACTGCCCGAGCCGTCTTTTCACGATTGACCAAAGATTTTCAATCGGATTGAGGTCGGGACTTTGTGCTGGCCACTCCATCAATTTAAAATTTTGCTTTCCAATCCATTCTTTAACAATTTTGGCAGTGTGCTTCGGATCCCCATCTTGTTGAAAAACAATTTCTGTTTCAGGATAAGCACATTTTTCAATAAAATTGGGAAGATTGGTTTGCAAAATTAGGAGGTAGTCCTCTTTCCGCATAATACCGTCTATTAAGTGCAGAGGGCCAACATGCCACCATGTGAAGCATCCCCAAACCATAATATTTCCACCACCATGTTTTACAGTTTGTCTTACATGGTGTTTCTGGATTCGTTCTCCGGGTCTACGCCAGCAGTATTGCTTTCCGTCAGACTGAAAACGGTTAAATTTTGACTCGTCAGACCAGACAACACGTTTCCAATCGTCAACAGTCCAATTTTTGTGTGCCCTTGCAAATTTCAATCGCGCTTTAACATTTTTGTCGGATAATGCAGGTTTGTTTTTTTTTACACTTGAAATATATCCGATGTCTCGCAGCGCTCTTCTGGCAGTCCATTCGCTAACATTCTTGTTAATAGCCAAAGAAGCACCTTTTGGTGTTAGAAGCTTGTTCTTTCTCATCTCAGACATCATTAGTCGAGCATCTGACTCCTTCAATAATTTTTTACGACCTGCGACTTGCGCTTTGGGAGCCACATTCCGTCTCTTTTGAACTGCGATTACCGCGGATTGGCTTATACCAAGCCTCTTGGAAATTGCACGTGAAGTACAACCATTCTCGGTCAAGCTTACAACATTATTTTCAAGTGCTTCAGATAATTTTCTCATTTTTATGCTCGCAAATTTTTACCAAATTTTATAATTACACGCTAATTCAAAAACACTTTGCTTAGTCCGAAACACGTTTTAATCTGCGCTACGAACATCAAAAATAATGCAAAAACAAATATAACGGTGAATCTTGCCGATTTATGCTGAGAAGAGAAGTAAGAAAGCGAAAATAGGTGGAAAATTGCCAACGTGCAAAATTGAGTTTATGTGGTTATTTTTCGTTTTTACTTTAAGTCTCTTCGAATTCATCTCTATCATCATTGTTTTTGCTTATAATTTATTAAGAATTAAATAATAAAAGTAATACAGAAAATTTGTTTGGATTTGCTTGTGTGATTATGATTTTATGGGTGACGAAAGTCTGCGTCGTGAACATGCACTCAATTGTGCTCGTCACTGTATGTATGTAAGCGTGTATGAGAGGTGAGAAACACCAATTATAAGTACAAAATTCCACATACTCGTACTCACTACATTGACTGTGTGTGTGTATGTGTGGCTCAGCAAAATGGGCTCAAGTCATAAGCGGTGCTTATAAATGATTCTCCACACACACATGCTCGCGTGAGCGTGTCCGAAAATAAAATAAGTGGTAAAACCCACTGGACCGGCTCGACGACGTCCAACCGAAGCGGCTTTTAGCCAACCAACTGTCAGCGAATGCGCTCGAAACGCACCGCAACTCGAGCTCCAATCCGAGGCGTTTAAGCTTGCACAAGCTGCAAGCTAGACGGCGAGTTTGGAGTGAGACTTTTGGCCAGCTCAGAATTTGTGGCCAGAATCAGTTGCTGGAAAGCGGCGCAGCGGACAACAACAAGAAGCGCGTCAACGCAGTCGCAGTAGCGTAAAACGGAAAAAATCGCGCGAGTGTGTAGTGAAACACGAAAATTTAAAATAAAACAACGAAAACAAATTTTCATCGGATTTTTTGGATATGCTTATAGTGATTGGCAATCGTTTAGCCTTAGTTCCCGCGTTTAGAAACTGTAAATGTGTTGAAAAGAAGGTGCGCATGAGCCACGCGCTTTCTAGCGTTGCAAGGACACAGTGCTGAAATCAAAGAAATTTAGAAATATTAATGCAGCAGATGTGTATGTTTCAGTAGAAATACGTGCAATAAATCTAAATTAATATTAAAAAACAGAATTGACAAAAATAAAACTTAAAAAAAAATATTTGAAATTCTTTATAGAAAATGGACGTATATAATATAGTAAAAACTAGAAAAGTGTTAAATAATTTTTATTGAAAAAAAAATTTCAAATATAAGTGCTAAAAATATATATAAACGAAGTTACTATTAAACTAAAGATAAATTAATAAATTTTATTTTTTTTTTGTGTTTCATCAACATAAATTTCCAAACTAATAAAAACAAAGCTTTGTAACTGCAAATCAATCGAAAATTGAGCAAAAGCGATAACTATAATATTCTTCCATAATAGAGTCGGAAGTTCAGAGTTCATCACACAACCTAACTTGAGTATTCGTTTCGATTTCATAAAACATGTGTTTGTGACTTGATAGATTCCGAGTTCAAATGAAATTTATGAACTGTTCTATCTAAATCTTCGGCAAGCTTCGCATACATGTCCATCTGTTAAAGGAATAATTACTTTTCGATTTTTCGATTTCGATTTCCATTGGAATTATATGGAAATAAAATATAAACTATCAAACCTGTGTTCAATATGTGTGTAAATCGTGTATTGAAAATATTTATTGTGCGCTGATGCTCTGGATACTGGATATGGAGGCTTACTTGTTTAATACAATATTTTTAAGGTAGGTCGCATTCCTTTCCTTTCGACCGCTATGTTCTTTATTTGATTTTAATCGTGTTTATAATTTCCCGTACTACTTGAAAAAATCTACAACTACAAAGTCTACAACTTTGCTTCTGCCGTTTTCCAATAGATGTCTCTAGGGTTAAGCACTGGTCGATTAAACCGATTAACTCAACAAAATATTTGTAGAGATCTGTTGGCAGCCCAAACTTATTCTCAACTGAAAATGTCACTTTTTGAGCCGAATTCTCGACGTTTGCGGGAATGTCTCTAGGGTCAAGCACTGGTTGATTAAATCGTTTTATATCGATCTTGGACTTATTCTCAACTGAAAATGCCGAATTCTCGACATTTGCGGGAAATTTTGCTTTTCTTTTTTAATTTCAAGAAAATTGCAGCTGAGGCTCATCGACATTTGTAACCCTTTTTATACAAAAAAACTTAAATTGACAAAAAACGGCGGAAGCAAAGTTGTAGACCAATAGCTTTATATTTCATCAAATCATCTGTGCTTAAAACACCAACAATAAAACTGTTTCAAAACCAAAGATAAGATTGATTGCGGCGAAGCCAGTATCCTTCAGCGAAGTGACGATCCACTCTGATAGTAGAGCGGCGTTACTAGCCTTGAGCTCGATGACTGTGCGCTACAGACTGTTGAAGGAATGCCAGTACTCACTTCGCAATCAGGCTATAATAGTTAGGGTGCCTGGCCACAGTGGAATCGCAGGAGATTGCAAGGTCTTGTCTGTCTCACCTACAGTGGAATGGGAACAAGAAAGAGCACCACAATGCTCTCGTAATTTTCTTCTAGATGGATGGGTCTCAGATGAACTGAGGTCTCAGATGAACTGATATATTATAGCAATCAGGCTATAATAGTTAGGGTGCCTGGCCACAGTGGAATCGCAGGAGATTGCAAGGTCTTGTCTGTCTCACCTACAGTGGAATGGGAACAAGAAAGAGCACCACAATGCTCTCGTAATTTTCTTCTAGATGGATGGGTCTCAGATGAACTGAGCAAGCGCTGGTCACTTATCTCTATCACTTGTTCTATCGCAAGATACTTCTGATCCAAAGTAAATTACAAGAGATCTAGGGAACTCTTCGCCCTCAGTAAGATCTGGTAATCTTTCCCTCGTCATAGATATGGGTTCTAACTGGCCAAACTAAAAATTTTACCGAACGCTAGCTGCTTGGAGTATGATGAGATAGAATGTTCCAAACATTTCCTTTTTGAATTCCCTCCTTTGTGTTTCTTGGATCTCACTTTTTTGTGCATCGTCGCGAATAAACGGATATAGAAGTAAAAAACCTCTACAGATTTGTGGTAGATTCTAGACGCTTTATCGATTCTTAAATTTAAGTAAAGGGACTGACCTCAATGGTCTAAGTGTGTTTCTTCCGTTGGGGAACAGCCTAACCTAAGATACGATTTTTTATGAATATCAGAAAAAAACAATTTGGGTTATTATATATCTTCAAAAAATGAACTTCTCCAAATTACTGCTTTGAGTGGTATACTTTCGAAACCTCACCTTGAACAACTTCTGTTTCTTTAGTGATTTTCTTACTAAGATCTCAATAGGGATTTTGATATTAATTAAGAGGCAACTTCGTTATTCCTTTCTCGTTAAATTACTTTTATGCGTGAAACCAAATAGCTTATGAAGCTAAACTTTTCATATATCTTCCGGAAGATTCAAACGAATGTCTTTGGTTCTACCGCCTAGCAAAAACTCAGCTGATTCTATTTAAAGTCGCATCAAATTTGGTGAGGCGGTACAACCACAACTTGCTCGAGAGTTGGTTCTACTTCTACTATCATCCGACAATAACTGTTGAATTTCGGACAAGCTAAGTAATATTAAAACCAGTTGATTCTCCATTTGTAGCATAAACAAGATTATAACCTGAAACGTAAAAGAGAACTTAATTCAAACGTCTATACCTCAGATTAAAATCTTTGGTCTTCGTTTTTTTTTGGAACCAACGAAGTCATCACGAATACTAAAATCGATCAGTAATTATCATTATTAAATTATGAATATTGTATGTATGTATGTGATTGGCGTTGCAACCGTTTAGCCGGTTATAGCCGAATCGACGATAGTGCGCCACCTCTCTCTCTCCTTCGCAGTTCGGCGCCAGTTGGAGATCCCAAGTGTAACCAGGTCGCTCTCCACCTGGTCCCTCCAACGGAGTGGAGTCCTTCCCCTTCCTCGGCTTCCTCCGGCGGGTACTGCATCGAACACTTTCAGGGCTGGAGTGTTTTTGTCCATTCGGACAACATGACCTAGCCAGCGTAGCCGCTGTCTTTTTATTCGCTGAACTATGTCAATGTCGTCGTATAACTCGTACAGCTCATCGTTCCATCGTCTGCGGTATTCGCCGTTGCCAATGTTCTTAGGGCCATAAATCTTGCGCAAAATTTTTCTCTCGAAAACTCCTAGTGTCGTCTCATCTGATGTTGACATCGTCCAAGCTTCTGCACCGTATAGCAGGACGGGAATGATAAGCGACTTGTAGAGCTTGATTTTGGTTCGTCGAGAAAGGACTTTACTGTTCAATTGCCTACTCTATCCAAAGTAGCACCTGTTGGCAAGAGTTAGTCTGCGCTGGATTTCGAGGCTGACATTGTTCGTGTTGTTGATGCTGGTTCCCAGGTAGACGAAATTATCTACGACCTCGAAGTTATGACTGTCAACAGTGACGTGGGAGCCAAGACGCGAATGTGCCGACTGTTTGCTTGATGACAGGAGATATTTCGTCTTGTCCTCATTCACCTCCAGACCCATTCGCTTCGCCTCCTTATCCATGCGGGAAAAAGCAGAACAAACGGCGCGGTTGTTGCTTCCGATGATATCAACATCATCGGCGTACGCCAGGAGCTGTACACTCTTGTAGAAGATTGTACCTTCTCTGTTTAGCTCTGCAGCTCTTATAATTTTTTCCAGCATCAGGTTAAAGAAGTCGCACGATAGTGAGTCACCTTGTCTGAAACCTCGTTTGGTATCGAACGGCTCGGAGAGGTCCTTCCCAATCATGACGGAGCTTTTGGTGTTGCTCAACGTCAATTTACACATCCGTATTAGTTTTGCGGGGATACCAAATTCAGACATCGCGGCGTAAAGGCAGCTCCTTTTCGTGCTGTCGAAAGCAGCTTTAAAATCGACAAAAAGGTGGTGTGTGTCGATCTTCTTTTCACGGGTCTTCTCCAAAATTTGGCGCATGGTGAATATCTGGTCAGTTGTCGATTTTCCAGGTCTAAAGCCACACTGATAAGGTCCAATCAGTTTGTTGACGGTGGGCTTTAGTCTTTCACACAGTACGCTTGATAGATAAATTATGAATATTAAGGGAGTATAAGATCCCTTTCTTTAGTAATTTAATATTGGAATTGTAGATCATAGACGGTACCCTAAACACTAGGCTGAATAACGTATGGTCACTGAATTTAAAAATATGAAAACTGAATTAAAAAAATTTACAATTTCGTCTCCTCTTTTCTGTTCTATAATGAAAACACTAGCTATATCTCCAAAAGAGATTGAGAGACTGATTGATAACTTCCCCGTAATTAGATCTCATGTGGATAGAAACAAAGAACATATTGGAGTACTGAATTGTTTCAAACTTTCAAGCCTTTTAGACCATTTGCTCGGTCCAAACTTATAACTAGAGTCGAAAAAAGTATATATTGCTCACGTTGGAGATGAAAAGTGCGATGTATTTCCCTACTATCAAAAAGTAAAATTCAACAAGAATGCCTTCAATTATATGTTTGAGTTAAATAAAAGCATTAAACTTACGTTAACACCTCATAAAATGCTGGAGCAAATACTTAATTAGCGCTCGACTCACCACACAACCTGCAATTTCGAGTCGAAATTAATTGCAATTAAGCGGCATTTGCAATGCAAATGTGGCGCAATGCATGCAAACTAAATTAATTAACTAAAAAACTATAGAAAATAAAAATTAAAATACACAACAAAAACAATAAAACGATGTGATTGGAAAATAACAATTTTACACGAGTTTACGAATTCAAAAATCAAAATTTCACAACGAAAGGCGTCAGCCGCTTAACATGTTCGGCATTTTTGCTATTGTTGTTGTCAACATATGTTTGCATTTTGTTGTTGTTTTCGAATGTGTTATGTGAAAAGATGAACGCGCTGAGCCGCTTGAAAATCGCATGTTCACCAACGTTCGCGAATTCAAATAAATTGCTAGTTTTATCGGATATTAACATTTGGAAATTTGTCTTTGCCACATGCAATCCAATTGTGTTTGAATAAAATGTAAACATTCAATTGAATAAATTATATTGTAATACATAAGGTAGGCTTTGTAGCAGGCTGACTTGTGCTGCGCGCATGCGTGTGTGGGTGTGTGCTTGCATGGCAAATTAAAAATTATAATAAACATCAATTGTAGCTCGTCATCGCCTGTCGTGCCGTATGCTGAGCGCTCTTTGCATTTTTCTCATGATTTAAACGAATTTCGATGTTCATATGCATATTCATATTCATATCCAGTCATACTGTTTGCAAATTTAACCTTTTCACTGTGCTGACGGCCAGCCTGCCGGTGTTGCCCTTCACATCGGCCACTTGGATGGACGTGCAAGTTCATTGAATTCTGCTTAAATGCATTAAAGTTCGAGGCGAAGAATTAGAAATTGACGGCCTGACATTCAAGGTGAGTTGCAATGGTATTTAATGTATTCTTTGCATTAGTAATGACTATACACATGAGTATACGAGTGCATATTAGCATCATATGTATAACATACAGATTGAAAAGTTGGTATGAATGAAGAATACTTTTGTGGAAAACGTGAATTAAAAAGATTTTTAACTTTTCGATACCATTATGGTACTACGATTTTACTTTTGCTTCAAAATAGGCCTCAGTTTCAAGCATTATATCGTCATTGTTGTTAATGTCGTTTTTATTGATTTCTGACATGTGGCATTGACTTGATGAAACAAAATTTTGGTCTTCTTCAAATTGAGGTTATTTCCCGCGATCCCTTAACAAATCGTTCCCACAACGCCAACCAAGATTTCAAGACATCCGATGAAATAGGAAATTATTCCATAGCGATCGCAGAATATAGATCCTATACGATTCATTACGACCAGTTCAGTTGGATGAGTGTCGATGTTTGAACATATTCCAAGACTGTTCGGGATCATTTATTCAGCGCGATTCCAATATTTAAGAGCGATAAGTCCAGCACTTTGTATAGATACATTTTGAATATCAGGTCTCTCAGAAAACTTCATTTTACATACACGAAAACAATTTTCTTATCATTCGAAAGAACATTCTTTGGCATTTAATTTTTCAAGATTATCTCTTCTGAAAGTACTCCGCGGCTACGGTCCATCCGTTGAGTCCAATTTTTGATGAGTCATTCGAGCATTTCGACTGGTAATTGGCGAATAATATGCATGATGTTTTGCTCCAAGACATGAATCAAAGTGGGATTGTCCACATAGACCTTAAACTTTACTTATCCCCAGAATAAAGTCTAACGGTGTGATATCACACGATCTTGGTGGCCAATCGACCGGCCCAAAACGTGAAATTATCTGCTCACCGAAGTGTTCTCTCAATAAATCCATTGATTGATGCTATGTGTTGGGAAGAGGCGCTGTTTTGTTGAAACCAAATGTCGCCGAGATCACGAGCTTCAATTTCAGACATCAAATAGTCGCTTATCATGGCGCTGTAACGGTCGTCATTGACGGTTTCGATCTCACCGGCATCTTTTTTGAAGAAATATGGACCGTTGATTCCTCCGGCCCACAAACCACACCAAACCGTTGTTTTTTCTGGATGAAATGAGAGCTCTTCAATCTTTTGAGATTGCTCTTCGTCCCAAATGCGTAAATTTTTCTAAGTTACATACCCATTGAGCGAGAAATTGACTTCATCGCTGAACAGAATTTGGCTCCAAAACATTGGATATTCTTTGAACTTTTCAAAAGCCCATAGAGCGAAGCGATGTCGCTTGGGAAAATCGAGCGGCTTCAGTTCTTGTACAAGCTGTATTTTGCACGCTTTCAATTTAAGATCTTGATCTCCACAATTTGTAAACGTTGTTCAGGTGGCTATTGAAAAAAGTACCTCTAATTGGATCAGTCAATATTGGCAATATTTTATATTTTGAGTTGGAATTTTTGTATTAATAGTTGGAATAACATAAGGGCTTATGGCGCAATGGATGGTTTCCAGAAATATATGGCCTTTGAACTTATCCCTGGAATACAATTTTGAGATTTGGTTTAGTTATATTCTTGTTAAACCGGAAATGAGTCTCATCCAATAGTTTCCGAAATCTATGCAAAGTATTCTGTATAAGCTGTCTTGATAACTGTCATTTGTCATAATAGTTAAACTTGTCTCACATCTATAAAATAAAACTCGACAATAGAGACTTACTGAATGATTGTGAGCAGAGTAATGACGACATCGAGGGTGGCTAATACTAATTATGCTGAATTATACTTTGTTCAATAATTGTAGAAAATAAACTCCTAATTATGAGATAAGCAATCAATATATTTGGTTTTAGAGATCCTGCTCATAAAAAACATTCCAATTTCAGCAAACAATGAAAACCAAGAATTTCACTTTGAAACACATCTGCTTCCGAGCACTTCGAAATATCTGATATTGCAATTTCAGAAATTCACTGTAATTGCGAATTTTGCATTTTCCTATCATTAGAGCCACTATTATCTCGTGCAGCAAATACAAAACCAAATTTCCAATGCCATAACCATAATCTGCAATACTCACTTCTAAATCGACGACCTTAATGTTTTGAGAATTTGACGACGCCACAACAATGCCTGCCATCAACGGCATTAGCCAGCAAATGTCAAAATTCTACATTATAAATGAATTTTACGAACTATTTTTTCCGGCATTGATCTCATCTAATTTCCTGGCTAATCTCTGTGAGATGCTTACCTTCGTTCTTTCTTTCTTTGCGGTCACATTTCCATTTCGACTGCGCTCATCATTTGGCCTAATTCGCTGCACACAATGGATTATTTATTTGCACAACAACTACAACTAGGCTAAGCCTCATATCCTTGCTGCATACGGGTATCCTTGCAGCAGCGACTACCGTTGCGGTCGGTTGTGCGGTCATCATTATCGACCAACCACAATGCATTGACCGATAATGCCAATGGACAAACAAACAAATTTGCATTAATTGTTGTTGTTTGTCCATTCCTGTTGGCAGCTTGTTGTCCAAGTGGGTGTGTACCATGCTTAATGTGCCTAGACGATGTCTATCTTAACTTCTGCCGTCTAATAGGTGCTTTGCGCAGCCTTACTGTGATTATCGATCTGCATAATACCCAGTGCTGTTGTTGTTGTTGCTTGCAGTGTACCTGCAAAAGGGTGTTGCTGCGGTTTCTCTCTATTAATTCGGTGCAAGTAAATGTTTGCTTTCCTATTTGGGATTTTTACTTTTACTTCTCACTTTAGCCTCTTAGTCCATTGTTAGACGTAGCGCCAGGATTGATGTAGTTGGCGCTGTAGTATTGCGCCAGGATAATCTTATATTTAGACGTACTAGTCACAAGTCTAGACAATGAACCGCTTTGTCTGGTCATGTGTTTGTTTAATGGACTTTTAATGATCTCTCAACAAAAGCAGGTGAAGACACCGACTGTTGACTGTTTATACTTGAATATAGAAAGGAAAAATTATTTATATTCAGATTGTGCAATAAATATGCAACAATATTAATACGATAAACACGCAAACAAGAGTTAAATAAACCTTTTTTAATATCTTATTGGATATCTCCAAAACAACAAACAGATAATATATTTCCTTCTTTGAGTCCGAACCTTTACAGAATACCTTCAAAGTTTTATGATATTTCCACCGATCGTTCTCACGTTATTGGCCTCAAACCTACATCCTCTATATTTGTTACAGTAAAAAAACGAGAACTTCTTGTTGTTGTAAAATATCGATAAATAATATTAATTTTTGTTATTGTATCGATTGATCGTCGAGCTCAATTTAAGGACAATTCATCTTTGAGTTTGACAAACAATCAATCGCCTCCGATAGAGGTTTCTCACAAAAAAATTGAACTGAGTTGATGAAAATTGCGTACTTTGGCGGCTTATACTCTTTATTCCATGCAGTATAGGACCCACGCGGTCTTTTGAGATGCCTTCTATCTCAACTACCTCACGCATCGTAAATCCCCGCTCGGCCAATACAAGATCGTGGACTTCTGTCGCAATATTCTATTATTTTAAAGTGGTAAATATTTTATGGGCACGTTGAAATTCGTTAATCCAATTTTTGACGATCGCCATCGGAGTGGAGGAGACACCGTTTATTGCATCGAAGCGCTCTTTGATTTTATTACGCACTTATCCCTCAAAAACCATGAATGGAATCAAAGAAACTATGGGTCCAATTCAGTTGAAACTTTAAGAGGTTTTTTGTGTTTTATGGCGATTCGAGTTAGGAAGTGTTCATTAGAATTTCAATTATATATCAAATACTGGATGATGAGACGAGTTGAAAGAGTTTTTACAGTAGGGGAACCATCGAAAGCCGGACTGCAACTCTCCCATGGAACCACCGGATATTACTTCGGGGGAGTGATTAGACATTTTAAGTCTCATTTAAAACACCCGTGACCACTTAATTTTTGAGAAGATTTTCTGGTGTAAGCTCTAAAGTATTTCCAGAGGCCTTGGTAGACCTTATCAGGAAAATAGTTACGAACACCTGTCAGTATGTGAGTTTAGTCCTTGTAGCTGAAAACTCTCCTTATATCGTGGTACTACTTATATATGGTTGGCAACCACAGAACTAAAAGGAAAACAAAAAGTTTCCGTGCCTCTAAGGTAAATATGACGTAATAAACTTACAATTTAGCACAACGGCAGACAACCCAATTTCTAGTATTATATACATTTATTGAGGAGGACTAAGCCATAAATAAAGTTATATAAGTAAGATTTAGTACAGAGAATCATACTGTAGATGGAAAAATTAGGATGAAAATATTTTGGCAATGTGGGAAAATCGCTATAAAAAATGGAAAATGGGCGTGACGTTAACCGTTTTTTGGTCAAAAACCATATTTCAGAACTACTCGACCGATTTCAATGAAATTTGGCACATAATATTTTCTTGAAATCCTGATATTACTGATGGAAAATGGCCGAAATCGGTTTAAAACCACTCCTAGGTCCCATGTAATACAATATTTAATTCCATTTCTTTTATTCTCTTTATAATATACTAGCAGACCGCTCCGGCTTCGCACGTGTTTAAAGAAACAAAAGTTATAAGGTTTTACACACTCTCCCTTACATATGTATATACTTTCCCGTTTCTTGCGTGGGTTCAATTAAAAAAAAATAAAATTAGGAATATTCAAATACGAAATTATATTTTATTCGTAATGAGCTAAAACTTGATTACGACCTCTAGTCTTTGGTGTCCGTTGTCTTTCTCTCTAATTACGAAGGCGCTGGGAACGCTCAAGCTCTTCAAGCTGCTGCACACGCTCCGTACTCGACTCTCAAGCGAGTATTTGGGAGGTTTTGAAATTTACTCGACTCTCTGGCACGCGATTGCGATGCGTAGAGAATGACTTGCAAGACGATTTTCAGTTTCAGATTAAGATTCTCCATCACGGAGTCTTGTTGATACCCTCACCTGGGAACTATTTCCAGAAAGTTGAAATTCTAGCAATAAATATAGCCTTTGTTACTCGGGGTGAATGTAGCTTTCCAATGGTGAAAGAATTTTTGAAATCGGCACAGTAGTTTTTGAGTTTATTCTTTACAAACGTACATACAAATCTTTCCTTTATAATAGTAGTATAGATATATCAGATAACAATGATGATGATGACATCGAAAAAAACTTTATACAAATACTGTATTAGAAATGTGGTTTATTTCACTTATCGAAAAATTTTCGAACTTTTCAAAGCCCCAGATATCGAACATGAAGAAATCAGTGCTCAAGGATATTTTTTTTATCGAAAATACCGGTAAATATCTTAGATATCATCGGTACCAAAAATGAGTGAAATCGGGGCATAAAATCCCCTAGCTCTCATATATCTAATATTATGGTTTTAAAGCATCCAGTGGACTTTATACCGCATATATCAGTTAATATGTGCAAAATGAACTGACCGTTTAGTCTTGGATATAATATATGTTGGTGGTGAAAATTAGTGAAATCGGTTCAGGAATTATCTCAGCCCTTATATACTATGTATAATGATTTCATTTATTCTAGAGAACTTTATGTCGAATATATGGATCAATTTTTTAATAAAATTACATAAATAAATTTACGAGAATATAAACAAAAGCAAATATTTTCTTAATAACTGAAACACATACCATTCAAATTCAAGAACTTCAAACTTATGAAGCGCAAGATTTCTGAAGTATTGATGTCATAGTGCCATAAATTTCAACACACATTAAACAAACACCGCAGCAGACTTGCGCTCAATTTAAAACAAATTTTAAAGAGAGATCAAAACATATCGAAGCAATGCAACGAACAAAACGAGCACAGACGCCACCACAATGTGATGTCACAGAGGGGATATACCAAACAGCTGGTACACACAAACACAATCTCTCATATATATGTATGTATGTACGAGCATTCGAACAAAAGCCCCACACGAATAACAAGCGGCCCAACTCACCTTTCGGCGGCAAAAGTCATTGAGATGCAAACAAAGTAAAGACATCAAGTCTGACCTCATCGCACCGCAACGTCAATAAAATTGAAACATGATAATAATAAAATAATACAATAATATAATATAACACAATATTAAGTGCAACAAAGTTGCCACCGCCGCTGTTGTTGTTGTTGTTTCAAAATTTGGCACAAATTCGACGGCCCATGAGTTGTGTATATGCCCAAAGTAAATATAGAGAACACAAGTAAATTCTTAAATTGAGTATTTGCGCTGGAAACCGGTACATTTGGTCACAAACGCGCCACAGACAACGAAATAAGGTTAACGCCACACCGAAAAATTTGGAAAATCGAAAACGGCGATTGTTTGTGGTGTGGCACATGCAACCGGTAACCGATATTGGTTGACTGCTGGATGCCAAGAACATGTCCTCGGGGAACGAAGCACACATACACACACACACAAAGCCAAAGGAAACTTATAAATACACATGCCATTGAAGGGGATAGTAACCGAAAATGTATGCAACAACAACAACATGCAACAAATACAAAACCGTCCATTGAATGAAAGGTTATCAATGCAACGGCATCAAAATAAATCGAAGCGAATTTATAATGAAAAGATAGTGAAGGTAACACGATAGGCGGCCAGACACACAACAGTCACTCGCTGGCTATACATATATACATTGCAATATGCCAAACACACACATATACATATATGTATACATAAATCTAAGCAACTTGCAGCTCAAGTAGCCAGTAGCCAAGACTATGAATGAGTGACTGCTGTCAGTTGCCACAGGATACTCTTACACCTACACACACACACATTTGACCGTGTGGTGCAAACTTAAATCCCTTATTACTTGTCTGACATAGTTTCTTAACAACGCTGAGGACATCTTAATCCTTATCGCCGGTAGCGTCCAACACCGCCAGGAATCGTGGAATGCAAGCAGACACCGCACAGTTTCTACGGTTGATTTATGAAAGTTTGGCGTACATTTGCTTGTTGCTGTTGTTGTGAAGAGGCATCACTCGATATATTGCGGTTATGCACTTAGTCAAGTGTATCAGTCATCAGTTATTATACCATAAATAGAGCGAAATGTGCACTACTTGAGTTCGGTAAATATTTTGAGCTGATAATTTTCAGCTGAATCTTTAGATAAGCAGTTAGGTATGCCGATAGTTTGAAACACTAGCTGATCAACTAGAAATTTGTACGTAGATAAGCATTACAGCATTTTTATGGTGGCTGCGCGGTGCCATGGCGACATGGTAGATTAAAAAAAAGATGGCAATAAGTACAACTAATGTAAAACAAAAATGCAAAAAAGTAGATTATACGAGTGTATCACTGCTATTTTTGAGTATATTCATGCACATATACTCCATCATAAGTTCCCACATTTATTGCCCCAGCTTGTGCTGTCACCCCTCTATGACACCATTGCAACCCAGCGCTGCCACTTGGCGACAAATTCAATTATCGTAACTAACTACTGCACTACTAGCTTGGGGCTAGCTCGAGTTGTTTTTGTTGTTGTAAGTTGCTTTTGGTCACCACAAGGTGATGGCTATAATCAATTGAGATCAATTTTAAGAGCAAAGTGATGAGCAAAAGAGCCACAGACATTTCATGAAAATAGACTACAACGAATAAATTTCCAACTGGTAAGAAAAAATACCAGTGGTTAACAAGAATTTCTCACTAAAATCGAACTTGACTGAAAGTAAGAGAGGAAGAGCCAAGTTCGGGCGTAACCGTATATTTTATATTCTCGCAATTTATTTATATATTGTTATTAAAATAATAAGGAATTCGTTCCGTATAGTCGGCATAAAGTCCACTAGAATAACGAGAATCACTATATATAGTACATATATGGGGGCAGGTATAATTCTTGAACTCATTTCACTAATTTTGACCAACAAGCTACATAATATTCGAGACAATTCGCTCACTTAATTTTGCTAAAATATCTCACATATTAACCGATATCTGCGGTATAAAGCCCGAAAACCCGAATATTAGGTATATGGGAGTTAGGCGAAGTTATGACACAATTCCACCCATTTTTGGTAGCGATACACTATTAAAAGAAAAAAATTGGTCTGAATAATATTAAATTATCAGAGAGATTTACCGATATTTTCTGTACAAAATTATACTTAGACACTGAGTTCTTCTTGTCCGATATCTGGGGCCTTGATAGCTTATTTAGTTTTCGTGATATATAAAAAAAACTCTAAAAACATTAAAAAATGAATCCAAATACACCTCTACCTAGTTTGATCCTCTGTACCAAATACAATTTCAACAACTTTATTTATAGCTTAGTTATAGGTCTTTCTAGCTTTTCGGTTATCGCCATTATTATACTCATATTATTCGTTGCACGGAGGGACAGATTGACATGCGGGTTTCAACTCGTCTCTTCTGACTATAATATTCTGGTTGCAACACATTGCGAGAGTATAATAATCTGACATATATCATTCTTTGTTGAAAGTTGGTTCAGGAAAAGAACGTAGTTATGTCACCTAGTCAGTATAGTTCTAAAAAAACTTTACAAGCTATGTCATACTCTCGGTACAGAGATCGAAATATGCTTGTAACACCATTCGGCTCATAGTATTTACATTGCCTATCCTTTGATTGAGAGATAGTATTTTACTAGATCTAAAGCTTCTATTTACCAGTTTTGTATCCTGTTGACTTTTTTAATAAAATTAACTTAAAAATTTAAAATTAAGTAACATCGTAGAAAGTCAGTGCTAGAAACTAGCCGTACTTGGTTTGTATCGAATCCTACAAATTACTTCGTACTTACCATTTTATACACACTCTCCAATTACATCATTGTTTAATTAAAATATTATCAGAATGTTCTTGGTAAAAACAACTGAATTAACTTTCTATTCCCCGAATAAATATTTATAATGCCTGGTACTCTCCTCTATTTGCTTCTGAATATCATGCGAACCACGTCAGTAAAAGTAATATTAATATTAATCAAATAATTACTTCAAAACGTAGATTGAAATGTCCTCGTCACTTTAAAGGAAAATATTTCTTAGAAAATATCAATTTTATTAGGTCTACAACTTTGCTTCCGCCGTTTTTTTGTAAATTTAAACCTCACCGTACGTATCCGAAAGCATTCGATGAGCCTCAGCCGCACTTTTCTTGGAATTAAAAAAGAAAAGCAAAATTTCCCGCAAATGTCGAGAATTCGGCTCAAAAAGTGACATTTTCAGTTGTGTATAAGTTTGGGATGCAAACAGATCTCTACAAATATTTTGTTGGGTTAATGTTGACACAAATGTCCAAGATCGATATAAAAAAATCGATTTAATCGACCAGTGCTTGACCCTAGAGACATCTATTGGAAAACGGCGGAAGCAAAGCCTCCAAATTTTTATATACATTTTTTTCCATGATTGGTATTTTTCTTTAAAATAAACTCAATCTCGATTATCTCAATTGTCGCGAAGTCTTAGAACGGGAAAATTCAATCGGGACAAAATTCCGAGAATACAGTAGATACATAACGACGTAAATAATTTGATCATAATTTTCATTGAAACGGTCTATAGTAAAGAAGCGTGACGCGTGATTCGACCTAAGTGCTTAATATCAAATGGGGACTATTTTAAAGATGACAATTAACGTTGTCGAAGACGAATGAATAATTTTGTTTTTCAAAAAACGATAATTCCCGTTATTTTTTGAACACACCTTGTACTTTGAACTGAGTTTTCACTATACCGAAACATTGATAAACAATATGTCCAACATGTTCCTGTGATATCTTTAAAGTGTGGGCTGTCCAGATCGACCCCATTTTACGGTCTAAAAATTATTTTCTGGAGTTTATTTTTAAATCTAGGAAATTTAGCAGACCTCTTACGAATTACCAAATGTTAAATCCCTCAAACTGAATTTCCGATCGGTGACATTTCTACACATAACTTTAAACTTTAGTTATAAATACAGAAATAATCATTTAATTCGAGTGGCCCGGTCTCATGAAAGAAATGCGAATTTTTTAAACCGCCTGGTGCGTACTTATCGTTTATGATCTCGAACTCTATTTTCCGCGTAATAAACGAATCCTTTCTACTTACATCGTGGATAACAAATATCCCCCAAGTGTTGGTCAAGACGTCTTGAAAACGACTCGAAGTTTCACAAAACCACCGAAGAATAGTCCGAATGGTGGCTGAGTAATACACATGATCACACTTACCTTCTGAGTACATAAAATAATCTTTCTGAATATCGGCAGTTAAATAGCCAATTGTTCAAACTACAAATGTTAAAGAATTTGTTGAATAAATTCGCTACATAAAATCAACTTTTCTGCAATTTCAAATAAATAACGTAGTTTTTCAAACAATCCCATTGAATAAATATTGATAATTGATAAAAAAAAAATATTTCTGCAAAAATATAGAAATTAACCAATCACTTAGCTCAGGCGGACGTGCTGAGTTCAAGATCTTGCACAAAGCTCAACTGAAACAATGGTTCAATAAGCAAATGTATATATTTATCTTTGAATACAAAAGGATTGAATGCTAATAAAAATCTAATAAAACATGTCAGCTGTGTGTAGTGACTGCTTAAACTATACGAGAGGGATGTCTTACTAATAGAGGCAACACGACAGTTGAAGTATGGCTATTTTTGTATGAATACCCACAACTTCATATGCCACAGCAGGTGAATAATGACAGCTATTGCATAAACCAAATGCAATCAAATGCATTATATATGTATGTTACTTAGTTGGTGGCACAGCAAGCGGCTAACCGCAATGCAAACACCTTCAGGCGCCATCGTAACTTTAACAAAGCCATATATAGATATGGATTTAATATTTTTGGAAATGAATTTTATTTTTATTTTACGTGTTTTTGGTAGCATGCACCACAGCGCCACAGTTGCTACTACACATACAAAAAATTGTCAGCTGACCCGCAATGCGCCTCCCTGACCCGCTTGGCTGCCTCCTGTGGCAAGCAACTCATCTGCAACATTGTTGGTGGTCGAGTGTGCCAGCGGCACACACACACACCTTTTTGTAGTGCCACCTCTGCTAGCAAATTTTTATTTGCAACTATTTGTTGTTCCTGTCGTTGTTGTTGTTGCATACACATTTCATTTTCGCCTCATTGTTCGTTCTCTATTGAAATCTCTACGTTTTTTATTTGCAAAATGTAATTGCGTAGCTGCGATTTGAATGGTTGCATATTTTTATGTTGCATTGTGTGGTGTGTCTTCTTGCATTGTATTTGTTGCAACGTGTCAATGCACAAGCTTGTAAGCTGTGCTATCCTCAGTGCAGACAGTTCAGGGTTGCTTTAGATTGCGTTTTGCGAATTCTGGATATGAATCGAATCTTTTGTGTGGATATGCACGTGCACTTAACCTTAAGTACAAAGCTTTTATTTACAATATTTATTTTTTATTATTTTTTTTATTACATTTACATGCATAATTATTTATTGTATTGTATTAGCCTTCATGTTACTGTAAACACAACATTTGGTGTATGAATATTCAAAGTTAGTGCCCGTTGAGTTCTAAGATTAAAATAAATCTCTTATATGAGATGAGACCTACGATCCTCATGATATGATCCTTAGATCCGATCCGATTGCTACTACACCACTACACCAGAACTTTTCTCCTTGGATCATTTTAATTCCCTGCTAGTGGTCTCTCAGTGATTTAAGTAGTTAACTCAACAACCTCAAGAACCTGTCCAAGTTCAGAACTAACTTCCACAAAATAATTAATAAATTATCAATATATTTCGAAGCTTTCGAAGAGCGTTTTCGTGGATCATACCCGAGCGAAACTTTCAATGCTAATATTAAATATATTTTTTTGGTTCAAGAGCTTAAGGATACAAAAGATCAAGAACGATGTGAGAAGAACAGCTTCTACGAGCGCCTAGAACGCACCTATGACCGCTGGCACCGCCACGTTGTCAAAATCGTGCTTGGCGATTTCATTTCTAGGGTGGGTAAAGGAGGTGACTTTGGCAACACAGTCGGAAAATTCAGATTCCATGACGAAACATCGCCAAACGACTTGAGATCGACTTGATCGAATTCGCTGGGGCCCGAAATATGGACAGATTCCGGCACAAAAAAATGCATCATGCTACATTACTGTCTCCTGATCGAGCGCAACCAAATCGAAGACTTGCCTCCTGTGTTTTGGACGCGCTTACGCTCCGAGGATAAATATTGATTCGGACCACTATCTGGTAGCAGCGAAGATACGCACTCGCCTCTCCTGCTCTCTGAGGGAACTGTGGATCGGCAATTTAAACTCACTGCGTACCGCTGCAGCCGAAACAAGTGGATTTTGGCAACGTCAGAAAACGAGCTGGTACGATGAGGACTGTCGTTTCGCAGTGGAGAGAAAGCAGACTGTCTACCTCGCAATGTTGCGATCGACCACAACACGTACGGTGGGATAGATATCGAGAGTTGAAGAGAGAAGTTGAAGAGGGAAAAGAAAGAGACCGAAATGCGAAAATACTGAGAAGGTAATCTGGTAACTGATGTCCAGGGCATACTGGGTTTATGAAGAGCCCACTTCTCCGACCTGCTGCATGGCAGCGAATCTGCGCCAATTACCGTGGTAATGTAAGGTATTTAACTCCTTTATCCGTACAAATAAAGTAAGGCCAAAAAATATAAATATGGAATATACATACATACATACGTGCGTCAAGCCCCTATATCATAGCAATTGAGGATTTTCTCAACAATTTTGTAGAGACAATCTAACCTAACAAAAACGAAACGAACTTTCAATATACTATAGTCATTGTAAACAAAGGGGTTGAAACAATATATCTGTACATATCTACATACATATATATTTTTTCCCATTACTAAATAAGTCATAAATGATATACTGGGCATGTAGTTTATTAAAATACATTTTTATTTTCTTACAAAGATGCTCACATCAGCGCCTAACATATACATATATGTGTGTATTAACATAAATATTTATGCATCAAAAGTATTCGGTCAGTTTTGAGAAAGAAAAAAATCATTTTAATTGAGGTCAATTTTCCACTGTATGGCAAAAAAAAGTTAGATTTATCGCAGATTTCACATCTGACACATATAGAAAAAACCCCAAAAGAACAATGAAATAAATGCACAAAAATAGAAAATTTTCCCACCCACATTTGCTGAAACAAAAGGGCATACAGTGAAACTGAAGAAATCACCAAAAAATTGTAATAAACCATAAAAAATATACAACAAAATATGCATATCTACATATACATATACATACGTATGTAAATTTATGTATGTATGTAAAATGTCTAAGGCTGTACACACATTCATCATGCTTGCCTCATATTCATATAAAAAATGTGTGTATGTGTGCCAAAGTGTCTTTGAGAAAAGATGAAGACGCCCCAAAATAATGCTAATGTCCAAAAGAAAGACCAGCGAAGAGTTTAAAACGGCGACACATGGAATTATAGTACGCATTGTTGTTGTTGCTTTTGCGCTACGTAAAACTACGTTGATACATAATGTTAATGAGCGCTGCAAACGCAGTCAAAATTGTATAAAGAAATGTATGCGTATTAAATGTGTAAGAAAATGTGCATACGACATACATACATACACATGTACATATTTACACGCTCAAATAATAGTAAAATGTAGCTGTTTCTAACTATTTCACACCATTCAATGATTTTTCTCACGCTTAAAGTATAATTTCTTCATGCAAGTAGGGAAGCAGAGCGCAGCGTTTTTTTAATATTTTTTATAGACTAATATCTCTTCATGGTTTATAACCATTTATGAGCGTTCGCACATACCATACATACATATGTATATTCATACATGCATACATACATATATACGAATGTGCCTCTGATTATGCTATGGGTACTGATGTGTAAAGCTTATGTGTTGGCTTATGCTCGTATTGCGTTGGTCATTTCGTAGCCAACCACCAACGGCCTTATTCAATGACCGAAGTAAAGACATTAGACTTATTCAAGATGTTTAAGCGATTGTGACAAAAACTTATTTCGGGCCCCAGCGAAGTAGATCAGCCTCAGGCCGTTTGGCGATGTTCAGCCATGGAGGCTGAATTTTCCGACTGTTGAGTCAAAGACACCTTCTTTACCCACCCTAGCGTTAAAATCGTCAAGCACGATTTTGATATCGTGGCGGGGGCAGCGCTCATAGGTGCGTTCTAGGCGTCTTTGGTCACATCGTCCTTCTCTTCCGTTGGGGCGTAAGCGCCAATCAGCGATATGTTGAAGAACTTCGCTTCAATGCGGATTATGTCTAGATGTTCAACCTCCGGAGTGAATGCCAATACTCTGCGACGGAATCTCTCTCCCACCACAAATCCAACACCAAATTTGCGCTCCTTTATATGGCCGTTGTAGTAGACGTCAAAAGGACCCACCTTCTTCCGTCCTTGTCCCGTCCATCGCACTTCTTGGATGGCGGTGATGTCAGCCTTTAGCTTCATTGCAGGTGCTTGCCCTCAAATCGTGATCCTAGAAACATTTGCAAGGGTCGTCATCAAGAGTATGGTTTCTCTACCGAGGCTCTGTTTGGGCTTTCATTGGGGAGTTTTTTTTTATGTGGTGGGTCCCAAACTCTACACACAACCGCAGAAGCGGTGACTTCATAATCAGGAATATTATAGCGGTATAATATGACTTCCTAATCAGGAGTTCGTATTGTGAAGATCATACTATCGAGAAACTTTAATGGCTGACTTATAAGCGCATAACTCAAATCAATTGATTTCACGCTCGAAAAATTAGTCTAAATTATCTACAACACTATGAAAAAGAGACTTCTTGACATGATTCGGTAACCAAAAGTTCCTAATAAGGTTATGGTATTGGAAATAAAGGGTAATCCATTTCGAGGTTATCTCCCTTTTTTAAGAAACATCACAGAAATTCAAATTTAATGAGAAATGTTTATTATCATTCGAAAGAACAGTCTTTGGCATATATTTTGTAAAGATTATCTCTTTCAAGTGTTGGCCGCTGCTACGTCTCATATGGCCCATCCAATTTTCGATGACTCGTTCGAACATTTCGATCGGTAACTGGCGAATGACACGCGTGATGTTTTGCTCCAAGTTCTAAATCGAAGCGGGACAAACTTCAGACTTTACATATCCCTAAACGAAAAAGTCTAACGGTGTGATATCACACAATCTTGGTGGCCAATCGACCGGCCCAAAACGTGAAATTATCTGCTCACCGAAGTGTTCTCTCAATAAATCCATTGATTGATGCGATGTGTGGGAAGTGGCGCCGTCTTGTTGAAACCAAATGTCGTCGAGATCACGAGCTTCAATTTCAGGCATCAAATAGTCAGTTATCATGGCGATGATTCCATCGGCCCACAATCCGTGCTGGACGTGGTCTATTCGATCGAATATTATCCAAAAATTAATGCTGGGTTTCAAGATGATCTGTCAAAAAATGATGTTGAAAAAAGTACGTCTACTTGGATTCATTTTCAAAAGCATTAGCTACGATTTCAGCGAAGATAGTTTTGAGTGAAATATTTTTGGGGTTCCGAGAACGATATTGTTATACTTTTTACTCACATTTGTGTCAAGTGTTATGGAAGATTCATTTTTAGAGTACTTCTTTCCTAGCTATGAATTGAAAAGACGATTTTTGAAGAAACTTGCCGTCAAAGATATCTTTATTATGTTTACTTTTTAAGTATACCCTTAACTTTTACACTTACGGCACATAGTCTTTAGTATAATTATATAATGAAAACTAAAAAAAAAATCGATAAATTCTATGTTCATGATATTCTTAATTTTTACTTACCTAAATGTCTCTCAGATTCAATTATTATGTTTATAAGCCTTTATTATATCAAAATTTTGACTACAAGATTATAATCAGCTCATAAGAAATACAAAAAAGGCCAATGAAGAGAGATCACACAAATTGAAATACAACTATTTTAATGCTTTCTAACAGGTGAAAAAAAAAATTAATTTAATACAATTCTATGTGAAAATACAAATATATACGTATCTATGCTTGCCTACATTTATGCTATGCAGAGGTCATGTTTAGGGGGTTGCTACGTGCTGTACACACACCTACACGTCTTCAGCTTCAATTCGGTTATTATATTTTGATAAGAAAATACACATTTATTTACTTATCTCTCCATGGTATTTTTATTTAAATATTATTTCATATATTTACGCTTGAAATCATTTTTTTATTTTCAGTTGCTTTTATTTCTTTTCACATTTTCTTATCCATTGGCTAATGGTCAGCAGACAACTGTCATTGTTTTTAATTACCTTAGCTACCGTTTATTTGCGCTCATGGTTTTCTTTGTTTTCTTTTGTTTACATTTTCACATTTTTTGTTTGCTTTGTACGCATTTCGACGTTTAACACAAATAACACCGCCCTCCCTTCTACGTGTCTGTATTTATGCCAATTGTGTCGCATGTGTAATTAAGATTTTACAGTTTGTTCTTAATGTCAGGTAGAAGCTAGAAACAGCTTTAAAAATTGCCATGCTTTGCTGTTTTTTCTGAATTTCAATATAGTCAATTAGTTAGATAGGCATAACTGTAAACAGCGCTATAACAGTGTCAATAGAGATTTAGGTAAAATGCTAAAAACACAGTTATATTACATTAACTATACGCTGACGGATTACTCCATTCCAGAAACAAGAGAAGAAAGTTTGCAATAAAAAACACCGTTCACATCGATCTACTGGCCCTTCTGCGAGTGTTCTATTTCATACAAAAGCCTTTCAGATTTCTTTCATCGAAATCTACCAAGATCTACCGTCTATCTCTCGTAAAGCAAAGTAAGTCTTTTGATATATTTGGAATAATCTTAAGGCTGCTTTACAGGCTTAAAAAATTCGATTTTTTGTTTTGTTTTAAATCTCTTCCAAAACTATCCAAGAATATGTCTTTAAAATTCCAAAGGCCAATCGACATATTTTCGAAGCTAGATCAGTTTTAGTGGCCGAGAGTCGAGCTTTAAAGCGCGTTTTCTCGACTTTTCATTTTCACAAGTGTTAGAAAACGGTGTTGGCGATAGCGAAAAGAATATAGGTCCGATCGAAAAAAAACCAAAGTGATCTAGCTTCAGTATTAAATTATCTTCTATTTGAACTAAAAAAGTTGGACAAAAGTATTATTTAAACTACTTGTTTTGCAACTTAAAGAAAATTTTTTATTAAAAAAGTGATTTTTTTCCAAACTTCGAAAAAAATTTGGAATTTTATAACTTCTTCGGTATTTTTTTAGTTCATAAAGAAAAGAAACTTATAAAAATTAAAAAGAAATTTGGTTCGACTGTTTCAGATGCATCGCACGACCTCCATCACCGGCACCGATTTACAAGTGCAGACTCCTGGCGCTCCCGAAAAATAATTACAACTTTGAAAAAATTTCAATATTTTTTTAATAATAAATATTGTTTTTTAAGCCTTAACACTAGTACACTATCGTCTTATAATTCCGTTTAACGCAATCATTTTCTTCCCTTTCAAAAAAAATTGCTAAAAATACGCTTTTTTTTCGGCTTCTAAAGCAGACTACTGCCTTAAGGGAATTGTAGTTTATTACAGGACTAAAAACGTTAAGTTAAAAAAAGTTAAAATTTAATGTTTAGAGCATTTGGCCCAAAAAGTAAGAAAAATAATAAGGGCCAAGATTGAGAAGATGTATTAAAAAAGAACCAAAAAAATATCAACATTGGAATTATATATGGAAAGGTAACTTTTTAGAGATAAGTGCGCTATGATGACCCTCATGATATTACCTTTTTCCTAAAAGTACTAATATGATAGTGATGTATTTGAAAGAAAAAACTATTTATTAGTATTTCTGAGACTTCGGTAGATAAATTTGGTGGGTATCGAGAAATTGTACGTATATTAACTCTTTTGAAAAATATGGAACCAAGGCATCAATATTTCGAGTCTGATGACCTACTCGTCTTCAGAACCTTTAATGAATATAGCATAGCATCGGAACATACTTAAATAAATATTTATATTCTGCAAACGTCTTCTTCTCGCAATGCTGACAGTCATGTATATTCAGGAGCCGGTTCCTAGCTACGTTGTTCCAGACGATGAGCAAACCTTCGTATCGCCACATGCCTTACATACTTATGAAATGTAAAGAATATACTTACTGTTACAGCACTTCTCAGTCTCACGATCCGATGAAGCATTTTAATTTATCTTCAGAGTCTTTTTTCGGAAAACCTTTCGTCTTATATTTGATTGGAATGAGTGTAGTTCTGAAAAAGAAAACTGTTTGGAGTTCAACTTTACACCACCAAGGTCGTGGACAGGAACAGGTGGTAATCACTTGGCGCTATGTCCGGGCGATATGGTGGATGCGATAAAACCTCCCAGCTCCCCGAGCTCCCGTAGCTTCTGACGAGTCATCAACGAAGTGTGTGGTCTGACGTTGTCCTGGTGGAACACTACACGCTTCTTGTTGGCCAATTCTGGATGCTTCTGATCGATCGCCTGCTTCTAGAGGTCCAGTTGTTCGCAGTAGATGGTAGAATTAAGTGTCTGTCCATATGGTAGCAGCTCAGGGACATCTACCGTAGCTTTTTTTATCAAAAAATTCAGCCAATCGCAGACAAAGAATCCTACGTATATCGTACTTCTTTGTCGCAGAGTTGCATTTGATTTTCAAGTTGATTAAAATTCAATTGAAAATAAATGTAGATTCTATTTAATATGGTAAATCGATCTTAATCGAGTAGAGGCAATTCGAGCAACCAATGAAATTTATCTATGGGAGCAGCTCATAGTGGATGATACAGCAAAGCCTTCTTGGCCGTCAATCCCGGCTTGGTCACTATTTGGAACGACTCACCGGTCTTCGCCCACGACCATTTTCGCTTGATATTGTCGTATGTGATCCATTGGAACGTGATATCCAAACTAATCATGCATAGCGTCGTTTTGTAGGTTATGTCAAGACCATTCAAAGATGATACGAGCTCTGCAGCGCTTTATACATAGCCGGGAACTTCAAAAGACAAAAAGGCGGAAGGGAGATATTTGTTACAGTTACAGATAAATATTTCTCGATCATATATACAATATTTATTTATTTTCTTAAAACGTGACCCCAGCTTAATTGTAGCACGATGCCAGACTGCTTTAAAGACGACTATGTACCAATATATAGTGGTACGATATGAAGTTTACTGGAAATCACTATATTAGGTATATGTGGACTGGTGAAGCTCATTTGTCTAATTCACTCATTTTCGTCATTGACCTACGACATATCTTAGATCATCCATTAACTTAATAGCATTTTATATTTTTCGATTAACGGTATTTTGTGGACGTTCTACATATTTTACCGATATGCAATTGCAACTCACTCAGATTGTCAAGGAACATGTGTACCAAGTTATAGCAACAACTCAATTTTTACTGGAGTTATTGCATGACCAGACAGACAGGTGGATTTCCCTATCCATTTTGATATCTTCGTATCAAAACTCGTTTAGTATAAGAGTTTGTAACAAAACAATCGTTAAGAGAAAAAAACTAGTATACTCAGTGTAACAAGTTGCGAGTTGCGAGCGCAAAAGAAAACTTGATATACAATTTACGAAGCTTCCTTAAGCTCCACGCCAGCTGTGGTCCTTGCTCGGCTTTGACATTCTGAAAGGAAGTTGAGTTGATTGTTTAGCGCTGTCTCTTATAAGCTTAAACAAAATGGAGTTCTTAGTACTCATACGACAGTTTCGATATAACCACATGCCACAACAATAAATATATATAATTCTAACTGCTTTTCGTGAAAGAGTGTACCATATGTAAAAGCTTACAATTATATAAGTAAGTAGGCAAAGCTTTGAGCAAATAAAGCGTTCGTTAACACCCATTGGATATACATACCTAAACCAATCCCAGCAACCAAAAAAGCAAATTTATTCTTATCAGAGAACACACACGCATTGCACACCTTCCCCCCAACCACTCTTACTTGCTAGGCATATTTATTTTATTTTCTACACTCTTCTTGAATCAACAGTGAACGTCTGGGTCTTAAAAGGATGTGTGTTGCTTATACATACTTGCTTATACGTACTTATATACTACACTCTGTTTCATATACTGTATGTATATATAATATTGTAACTGAAGTCATATAGTAGCTCATGTGCGCCTACATATTTATTTATACACATGAACATACATATATTCAGTTATACTATGCGCGTGCGTAAGTGTGTCGCACTTCATAACAGTCAAACAAATTTCAGAAAAGTTCGTGACGCCCCAAAATCGCTAGCGTGTATGCTGCGCGGCAGTGGCAGCGCTGCTGTTGACGAACGCAGCGAGTTTGAGGAAAACTCGTGGAAAATCGTGAATTTTTCGCCGCCGCAACGCAACTTTGCAGCCATATACTTACGACGAGCCACCCAAAGCCCCCATATATAGACATAGAGATATGTATATGCTTCGGCATATATGTGCTGATATGAGCAAAAAGAGACAGAAAATCCACAACACGCGCATCATACATCATAGCATAACTGTACATATACACGCGGGGGCTCTTATGCTTACAGACAGATATGTATGAGTGTGTGTGATGATGTGCGCGTGGAAAGTCGTGAAAAACGCGCATATTCCTATTTTTCTCTTTGCTCTTCTTCTTCGCAACACAGCTCATCCTTTCCACCTTAGCATATTTCCCCCATATATGTACATAAACAGCAATGAAAACAAAAAAGCGTATATGCCGCTACCAAAAAAGGGGTAGAAAGGCGCTTTTCCACAGCCTAAGCAGCTCAGCCAATTCCACTTTTTCGCGTTAAATACAAATACACACTGTAGTCTGAGAGTAACGCAGCCAACGCGAGAGAAAGCGAGCGCACAAACGCGAATGACAGCGTATATTTCAGCGTTTCATGTCGTGGGTTGGGGGACAACACGGCGTATACGTGTCTTCACTCCCTTTATGTGCATAACAGCGCAGCACTCTTTTATTTTTATTATTTTTTGTGCTTCTTATGTATCTCGTTGCGTGTGCATATATTTATTAGTTGCTTTGTGCTTCGGCGTCGAAATAACTCTTTCTTCTAAAAATTGTAACACGAACGGGTTAAGTAATTTGCCCAGCGGCCAAAAAGACACTTTGAAAAAATAGCGCATAAGTAAAATTGGTAAGATGTTAAGGAGTTGCGTTGTAAATGTAAGAAATGTTGGGGTGGCAAACTCTTGTTGTGGGTGGGGAGCTTAGAAACTTTCACTTTCTTCGCCGAAGCAGTCCAAATCGAATACTATGTGGTGGGAATTTTAAGATTTAGAAGGAATCTAATACATATAACTTAAATTATGACTAGTATTTTCTCCTACCTAGTTAAATCCAAATAATTGTTTTTTCATTTTCTAAATTTAATTTTACTAATTTGTTTAATTTTTGCTACCATTTTCCCTTTGAAATTAAAAACATATAGAGAGATAACACATTGCATTCGATATTTTCAAATAGCTTGGGTCATTTCTTCTATAGTTAAAAATAATAATATTATTATATTATTCTGTCAGCTGCTTGTAGTCATTTTTATACTCTCGCAACAAATGTTGCTAAAGAGAGTATTATAGTTTTGTCCACATAACGGTTGTTTGTAAGTCCTAAAACTAAACGAGTTAGATATAGGGTTATATATACCAAAGTGATCAGGGTGACGAGTAAAGTTCAAATCCGGATGTCTGTCTGTCCGTCCGTCTGTCCGTCCGTCTGTCCGTCCGTGCAAGCTGTAACTTGAGTAAAAATTGAGATATCTTAATGAAACTTGGAACACGTATTCCTTGGCACCATAAGAAGGTTAAGTTCGAAAATGGGCGGAATCGGACCACTGCCACGCCCACAAAATGGCGATAACCAAAAACACATAAAGAGCTATAACTAAGCCACAAATAAAGTTATGAAAATAAAATTTGGAACATGGGATCGCATTAGAGAGGGGCACATTTGAATGTAATTTTTTTGGAAAAGTGGGTGTGACCCCGCCCCCAAATAAGTTTTTTGTATATATCTTGCAAACCAATAAAGCTATATAAACCAAACTTTCTGCAGTCGTTTATTTTAGCCGTTTCCTTATACAGTCCAAAAATTAAAGAAATCGGATAATAACCACGCCCACCTCCCATACAAAGGTTAGGTTGAAAATGACTAAAAGTGGGTTAACTAACTAACGACAAACGTCAGAAACACCAAATTTTACATAAGAAATGGCAGAAGGAAGCTGCACTGAGATTTTTTTACAAAATGGAAAATGGGCGTGGCGTCGCCCACTTATGGGTCAAAAACCATATCTCAGGAACTACTCAACCGATTTCAATGAAACTTGGTTTGTAATAGTTTCTTGGCACCCTGATGACACGTGTGGAAAATGGATGAACTCGGCTCACAACTACGCCTACTTCCCATATAACTTAATTTTGAATCCTTCTGATTCTTTCACTTTATAATGTATACATAAGGAACAGATAAAGATAGCGAAATAAAACTTTACACAAATTCTGTATTTGAGCTGTGACATCACTTGAGAAAAAATTGTCAAAATCGGACCATGACTTTTCAAGGCCCCTGATATCAAACATGAAGAACTCAGTGCCTAAGGGTAATTTTTCACCGAAAATAAAGGTAAATCTCTAAATAAATTGCGAGAGTATAAAATGTTCGGTTGCACCCGAACTTAGCCTTTCCTTACTTGTTGTAGTTAAAATTAGATTAAAGAATAAAATTTAAAAGAAAACAATATTTGTTGAATTTTTGAATCAATAAAGTAGGTATAAATCAATCATTTTATTAAATGCCACTTATTTTAATTAAAATATAATAACAACAATTTAAAAATATTTAAAAGATTTTTTATTAATACAAAAAATAGCTTAAAATGTTTACAAAATAAATTAAATCATAATTTTTTTTATTTTTTTTTCAATTTTATCATAAGGCTATATCTCTCTTTTTCTCTCATAAATTGAAATTCAGAATAATGAACTTAGATCAATTAATAAATATTTGTAAAATCTCTCTCCTCTTAGTATCGAAAACCATTTCAGAAATACACCGTATACTATATGAGATCTATCTCAATCTTAACTTTTTATAACATGAAATGAAATCAATGCCATGGTCCCATTTATCCTGTTTTCAAACCAAACCTGGTTTGAAAAGTATATATCTACTAACTAAATTTTAAACAAATTGACCGATCGATTTATTCGATATAAAATATCATGCAGAAGCCGGGATATGCCCGCCAGTATATATTTCAATTTGTAAAAATTTATTTGTCAGACGACTTCTAACGTTTCATAAGTATTTTCTCGCTGTCTTACTATATCTCTCTCTTTTCTTCTAAATTAAATCTTAATTAATGAATAATGACTAATGGCGTTTTTTGACAGTCAGATTAATTGATCAATTAAAATCAATCGATGACCAATCAGCTGTTACACATTTTTATACTCTCGCAACAAAGTTGCTACGAGAGTATTATAGTTTTGTCCACATAACGGTTGGTTGTAAGTCCTAAAACTAAACGAGTTAGATATAGGGTTATATATATCAAAATGATCAGGGTGACGAGAAAAGTTCAAATCCGGATGTCTGTCTGTCCGTCCGTCTGTCCGTCCGTCCGTGCAAGCTGTAACTTGAGTAAAAATTGAGATATCTTAATGAAACTTGGAACATGTGTTCCTTGGCACCATAAGAAGGTTAAGTTCGAAAATCAGCAAAATCGGACCACTGCCACGCCCACAAAATGGCGAAAACCGAAAACACATAAAGTGCCATAACTAAGCCATAAATAAAGTAATGGAAATAAAATTTGGTATGAAGGATTGCACTAGGAAGGGGCATATTTGGATGTAATTTTTTTGGGGAAGTGGGCGTGGCCCCGCCCCCAAATAGGTTTTTTGTATATATCTCGCAAACCAATAGAGCTATATAAACCAAACTTTCTGCAGTCGTTTTTTTTAGCCATTTCCTTATACAGTCCAAAAATGAAAGAAATCGGATAATAACCACGCCCACCTCCCATACAAAGGTTAGGTTGAAAATTACTAAAAGTGGGATAGCTCACTAACCAAGAACGCCAGAAACACTAAATTTCACATAGAAAATGGCAGGTAGAAGCTACACTGAGAGTTTTTTACAAAATGGAAAATGGGCGTGGCGTCGCCCACTTATGGGTCAAAAACCATATCTCAGGAACTACTCGACCGATTTCAATGAAACTTGGTTTGTAATAGTTTCCTTACATCCCAATGATATGTTGTGAAAATAGGCCAAATCGCTTTACAACCACGCCTACTTCCTATATTCCAGAACTTTGAAGACGATCTGAATCGTTTACTTTACAATATATAAAGTAAGCACTAGTGAAGATATCGGTGCAGAACTTTGCACAAATACTACGTTTATAGTGTGGCAGCCCCATTCTAAAAATCGCCGAAATCGGACCGGTTTTCAAGGCCCCATATATCGAACATGAGGACCTCAGTGCTTCTAACCTAATCTTAGGGTTTCCAACTTTCAATGGACTTTATACAATATATATGACGAATATGTGGGTCAAAATGTGTATTATATAATATTAATAAAGTTAAATAAATTGCGAGAGTATAAAATGTTCGGTTACACCCGAACTTAGCCCTTCCTTACTTGTTGTTTTTGCTTTTCATAAGAAATTGGTAAGTATCAACAGCTGATTGATATTTTTAGCAGCGACATCTACCGTAGTTTTTTATCAAAAAATTCAGCCAATCTCAGACAAAGAACGTATATCGTTGCATTTCATTTTCAAGTCGATTAAAATTCAATTGAATATAAATGTAGATTTTAATTAGTATGGTAAATCGATCTTAATCGAGCAGAGGCCGGTTAATTAATCTATTAGCTCCTGTCTAAAAACGCTATAAGATCATTAAATAATATTTCTCTCCTTCATTTACTAGCGAAACCTTATTGCATACTATAGATAATGATTTCTTTTATTTTCGAATGGCAAACGGTAAGACACATACAAACTAGTTGAGAGATTCTCAGTCATAATGAGAGGGGCAGAACATTCAAAATGTATACAAATATTATTTGATTATGTAAAACCAAGGACAAGGAAAAGACATTTTCTGAAATCTTAAGATTACATTTCATATATTCGTTTTATAAATACTTCACTTGAGGTTCAAAATCGTTAATAAAGATATTCGGCAGAAGATGCCATATCTTCGAGAAGCTTTCGACTCAAATTTATGATTACTTCTGATCAAGCCTTCGAGCAACCAATCAAATTTATATAAGAATGCATGGAATTTTAGAATTATTAGCCTTCTAATAACACTAATTTGCATTTTCGGAAATAGTTCACTTTTTAGAAGTATTGTAGTCAAGGGATGTAGGGGTTAAACCAGCACCAGTAGTCCAGAAAGTTTATGTAAATTAATATATTTATTCATTTATACTTTGGCTAAGTCCAAGGAAATCCAACTACTTCTTAATTTGCAAATCCTACTTCACATTTAAATCGAACTGCTTGGCTACTGCTTGTTCTAGTAGGTTATGCTTGTAGTGGAGGTGTTTTACGCTTGGTCTCTTCCACATCGCCAAAGGACCACATTTATCCGAAGAAGCTGAAGAAACCTTTACTTGTCCACGTACCCTGTTAAGCTATTGGGTTCAATACTACAAAAGTGGAATTTACTGTACGTGATGTATAAGTTTTGAATTCAAATTCATAATCAGAACACCTCAAATATCCCTACAGACTTCTTAGCACATTGGTCTCAAAATTTTCATTCAGATGTGCTGAGTAGTGTTGCCAGATAAAACTTTCGGCATTAAAATGGTTTTTCTACTCTTCGTTAGTCATAGAAAAGATATACTTTTCGTTCGGCGGTGCTGTAAAATATAATTTTGGTAAAAAACATTTGTGTGAACTACCCTATACTTTGCATTTACACTCACATAGCATTTCTCGACAACTGCTCCAGGAAGCAACATCCATCTTATGGAGTTGTTACTTCTCAAAGTCAAAAAAGGACTATGCTCGCTTTAACAAAACAACAACAGTTAAATAAACTAAAACAAAAGTTAGATTTACATTGAAAAAAAAACAAAAAATAAAATAATACCAAACTGCAAATGAAAAGTAAACTTTTGCGGATGCAACATTTCTTCGGCGAATTGAAAGTTGAAATGAATTTGAAATCTAATTGGGTAGCTGCGTATGCAACAGCTATAGCAACAACACACATGCTTGCTTGTTAATTCAAATGTTCGCAATCGCGCCAAGAATATGAGGCATCCTAGCGCATCGCTACACCGATCTGCTGCTTTCGGTGGGAAGTTCATGGCGATTGCAATTATTCTTTGTCTCTCATTCATTTGGTTGACGGGCGGTTAGTTGTTGTTGCTAGCAACATGCTGTTGTTGTTGCTAGCAACATGCTGTTGTTGTTGCTGTTGCTGCTGGGTATATTCATTTATATTGTTGCCAAAGTATTTTTCGTTAATTTTCTCCAGCAAACGCTCAGACGTTGCGCCGCTCGCCAACAACATGCTCATTTCCTTCGCTAGCTGACTTACCGGAATTTGACTTTCTTCTCCACTATGTTGTGCGCTCGCATTTCAGCGCACCGCCTGCACGCCATACGTCAGCGTTGCTACATTAATTTCGACGGACTTCCTTTCGCCGGCAGCGTCTTCATCTTCATTCACTTGGTTGCCCGGCGTAACCATGGCCGCTGCTACTATGTTGCCGTTACTGGTCGAGATGCTGCCCCACCCACCCACATACATACTCGGCTGGCCATCGCAGCCTGTCTATGTGCGTGTGTGATTGCAGACATTTGTCTTAAGTTGAAATTTGAGCTGGAAAGACAATAGCAAATGCGATAAAAAATAAATAGCTCGAAAACAAATACAAGTTTTTTTATATTTTTTTCAAATACAGCTGGTCCAACATTGCGCTGTGGGTTAGCTTTCAGCGGACATCCTTAGCTTTGTTCTTTTTTTTTATTTAGCATTTCTCGCTCATTTCCCTCGGTTGTCTTTCTTTTTCGTTTATGTGAAATTTCAATTAATTTGCTAAGACAAGCCAACATTGCGTCGCTTCCTTCCGAACGTCTTCGCAAATTTTTTTCCCCAAATTTCGTCTCAGACAGTTTTCCCACTCTTTGGTGCCAATTGTGTTTATTCTCTATGTTTTGCTTAAAGAAATGTCAAAAAAATTATCTTTATTGTCACATTCTTAGCTTTTCTTTGAGAAAAAACAGACTTCTGCAATTACATTGTTTCGCATGTGTAAAAGGACAATGAAAGTAGACAAAACACATTCTTTTTTTGTCGTCCCGTTCATCTAATGAAGCCAGATTTCGCAGTTGTCTGTCACAACCTTCGTGTGTGTGTGCCTGTGTGCGCTCATTTTTTTCAAATTCATATTCAATTCAGTGACAGTCTCTTGCTGTTGGCAAAGCAAATTTCGGCTGAAGGATAGCAATTAACATTTGTTTTTCATATTTTAAGTTTATTGCCATTTTTTTTATCTAGTCTGCGACTTCGTTATCTTCTGAGATTACTTTAGAAAATTAAAAAAATAAAATAATAGATATTAATAAAGAAAACAGTCTGCATCTGCTTCATATTTTTGACAGTTATTTTTTATTCATTGTTTTCATTTAATATTTCTGATAAGAAAGTGAGTGGGAGACATTAATCACTTTTTTCGAAGGATAATGATTTCTGAACATATTTTTCTAAGCAAATGACAATTATTACAAAATGAAATAGATTATATTCTATAGTCTGATACATGCTCTATTAAATTCATATTAGTTAGGTATTTGTTGAAGGATATTAAAATAATTAATTTAATATCATAATTTGAATTACTGTTGGTTTGGATTTAAATTTTATGATAAAAAAGCAAGTTGAGTTACGGTATTTTTTCGTCAAGCTTATCTGACAGCTGTTATAAGGAGTCCAAGGTGTGATATGCAATTATTTTTTTATTTTTTCGAAGATCAAACTTTGACCATCCATAGCATCTGTCATAAAAGCTTGATCATAGAATTAAGAGGAAAATGCAGATTATATCAATATTTTGGAGCTATATGCTGTGATTAATAATACTTTTTTCTAAAAACTCCATTTTCGAACTTCGAATACAAATATTTCGATTTTGGAGGCTAACTTCGAAATTCGGAGAACACAATTTTATTCCTTATGACTCAATATCCGTGGAAAAAATATTTTGGTCCAATACCAAGAAAAAAATGTCGATTTTACCTATAGTGTTATGTATATGTATATAGTATACAATGTCCAAAATTATCCGTTCGCTTAATTTACCTGATTTATATCATATAACGTGGAAGTAACGTGCCGATTTTATCCATTTTAGCACATCAGCTCATTATTATAAGAAAAATATTCAACGCCGAATTTAACAAGAATTTATGAGATATTTACGAATAATTTCGTTCAAAAATTAGCCACAAGCTCTGAAGTCCTCATATTTGATAACTGGGGCCTTGTATAGTTATAGACCGATTTATAAATTTTTTAGATGAGCGATGTTACAACGATGTAATTTTTATTAATTTTTTTTGTATTCTTCACCAATCACCATCAAATTGAATACTAAATTGTTTTATATGGGTAGTAGGCGCGGTTCGCCCATTTTCAACCCGTAACATCAGGATGTTAAGGAAATATTACAAAGAATTTATTTGAATTTGGTTCCATGATATAGGTTATGACCAAAAGTGGGCGACGCCACGCCCATTTTACACTTTTTGTACCAATCCGAGTGCAGCCCTTCGGTGCCATATTTTCCAAAAACTTGTTACTTCTCACGTTTTTAATTAATCAGTTAACGCACATTTAGTAACTTTTAGAATTCAATAACAATATCTGTTATAGTTGGTATCGATTGAACAGTTTGTGAGATATACACAAAAATATGTTATTATATATTTTAATATATATTATGGGACGGTACCACGCCCACTTTGTTGAACAGTTTTTATACATAAATTATGTAAAACATAAGGCCTTTTCTGGAGCTTTTCTAGCTGTCATTAAATAGTTAACAAAACAAATAAAAAATTATAAAGCAAAATAAAGTAAAACTTGGACAGCTTATAACGCGCCAAATACATTGAAATCAAGATAACCAATTAGATATTTTCGCAACAGAATATAGTCATATTTTCAGTTAGAATTCAAATAAACAGCTGAGTGTACATAATACATTTTTTTTATTTCTATCACCCCTATTCAAAGTGTCGACTGACAGTAAAGAATCGACTACTGACCGATTATCGGCGTAACCATCGACCATCGGCTGTGAATATCTTTCTAAGCACTTGAGATGTGAATCCTTTTATCAAATCAGTACCTATTTCTGTTCGAGAACTAATTAATTCATTGTCTGATGTCTATTTACGAAGATTAATCCTCTGTAATACGAATCAACCAAAGGTAAGAGGACGAAACATTATTATAATATTGTATGAAAAATCACTTGAACACAATTGAACTATAAATTGCTTGTAAATTCTCTGTATTCTCCAGATGTTATATTTTTCAAATCATATTACAAAACCTTATCGAAAAGTTGGGTGATCGCTATAATAATATAAAATTTAAAGTTAATGATAATAAATTTTACTTATATGATAGGTATTTTGTTAGATTAGGTTAAATTAGTAGGCAGATCTCTTCATATACAGTAATCTATGGTATATCATTGTTATAAAATTAAAAAAAAATACTTTTGAATACACTTTTAAAATGTTTTAAAATTCAGAGGGCATGAAGCACGTGTACTTTTACGCTCCATATTTCACTTGATGTATTCGGCAAAATAGTTATGGTTTCTATATTACAAATTAATCTATTTTTTCTCTCTATTAGAATTTGTATTAAGGGGTTATATACAGTTAGACGGCCGAAAAGAAGTGAATTTTCCAGATTTTTTTCTGATAAAACTTTTTAATTTATTGATCCAAAAATGTATACACATATTATGGTATCTTTTAATTGTATTTTAAAACTTAGTACTAGTAAAAATATTTATTTGAAAAAGAGCTACAGCTGATCTCCAGGAGCTCCTTTCAAAAAAGACGTTTTGCGGTGACCACTATATCTCGGAACTGGATCATCCGAAATTAAAAAACCAAACAGATTTCGTTAAAATAATGTTAAATCTAGTAATTAATTTTTTGACAAAATAGCGGTTTCTAAAAAAAAAAATCGATTTTTCACCGAAATTTCGGCCTTAAATTGTTTATAAAAAAAATATTTATCGGAGAGAAAAAATCTTCGATTAATTACTAAAAAATATATTTAAGAAGGTCGTGTTAAAATTTGAGACTAATCGGTCTAGCCGTTTTCGAGTAATGTTGGTCACCGACTTTGAAAACACCATTTTGAGAAAAACGCGTTTAAAGTTTGGACCTTGTACTTCCAAGCACTCTGAAACGCCTTTTCAAATTTTTCATTTGCTTGTAACATTGAAAATATTCACCGGAACGATATGCAATTTTCTGTGTGTATTCTTAAATATATGTACATTAAGGAAATGAAATAAAAAAAATCGATTTTTTGAAAATTCTAACTGTATATAACCCCTTAAATATTCCATATAATTTAAGACGGAATGATGTTCTTTTTTATAGATCATCGTTTGCCTTTTAGTTTTCAACAATAGATTTACTTTGAGAGAGATCTTTTGACAATGATTTACAACCAAATTTTCAACAAAAAAATAATAATTTTATATGAAAACTGATGTTTAGAGACACAATATTTTTTATTTCAAATTTCAAAAACCCAGTTTTAAGACTCTCACGTGTAAGTAATTAATTGAATTTTTATTATGGAATTATTTTAGAGTCAAACATGTTTCAATGCTTCGGCATATTCAATGTTTCACTAGATCCATTGTATTCACCGTCGGCACTTAGCATTTGCACAAGCGACGGCAAATCATAAAAGTCAGAGAAAAGTGCTTAATTATTATACCGCACATTTATGAGCGTTTTCCACACAGCACACGCATATGCTTATATGATGATATTTTATATAACTGTATACATATGTATGTATGCACACAAACGAAGGAGTACACAAAATTTTCACTGCACACATTACTCCACCCACTTTACGGTACACAAATCACTGGCACATAAATATCCTGCACGTCATATGCGGAGCGGAGCGCACGTCAGTAGCATTTTCTAAACATTCTAAGCTAAACACTTTTCACACATTAAGCACAGCAGCAGCAGCAGTGGCAGCGAAAAACGAAACTAGGAAAAAAGCAAAAACAAACTGTGGCAGAGAGTCGGCAGTCGGCGCACTGGAAGGATAAGGAAAGCGTACTTTGCACTTCGGTGTGGACGGAGCTTGCATGTGTGTGATAGGTGGAGGATAGGATGAGTGTGTGTGTGAATTGCAGTTAGAAGGTGCCACATGCTTAGATGAATGTGTGTATGTATGCTTGAATGTGAGTTGAATATGCATTGTGTAATAAACGAGCGTGTGGCATCACTCTCCAGGAAACTATTTGATAGTAACAGTAGCGAATACATATATATATATATGCAACTTTGTACATAAGTATGTCATCACACACAATGTCTGTCTAATTTTTGTGCCACATGAGCAACAACTTTCTTTGGAGAATAAAATAATTTACTTTTCTGACCAAAAATCATCACTGAAGTCATTTTCACTTATGTTTCACTTGAGTTGCAAGCATTTCCTTTACTATTACTTCACGATAAACACACTTTAAGCACACACATTAGCTGCCTACCAACCGCTATTAACCACAATAACACGCCAAAGCTCCAGCGTCGGCTACAAGTGACTGCCGCCATTGTTGGATTTTTGAATTTTCACTTTTCTTAGCGCAGTGCAGTGGCCAGCGACTCATGACGCGTCACCTACTGACCGTCGTCCGGCAACTGATTTGTCCACTCGCTGCCCGCCTGCTTGCTGTTACACTGTGTTGCTGCCCGCTTAATTTGACTAGTGTCCTGTGATTTTTTTGTTGTTTTTTTTTTGCTTTTTTTGTTTTTAGCCGCGCACTACAACGTTTTGCGTTACTGCGCGTCCACCAGCATGCCGACGTGGCGACTTCCGCGCCTCGCTTTGTTACTAGCTCCATCATCAACACCAACACCGTCACACCGCACCACACCACACTATTCTTTCTTCAAGCATTTATTAGTACTTCTTTGACTGCAATTTTTGTTGGCGTTGCTGCGTCTGTTGTTATTCTTGTCGATTTCTTCCTTCTTGACTAGCCGTCCGGCGTTCTTTTTTTTCCTTAGTCAACAATCTGTTTCATTATAGCGCAGTGTTCGGTCGGTTCGTTGGCCGGTAAGCCGTCAAAATATCGACACCGTAGTTGGTATACACGCAAATTTTGCCACTTGTTACTCAGCAATGGTGTCTAGGTGAAGCTGCAGCAGCTGCCTTAAAGTAATAATATTTCCACTTCAACTTTGTTCGAGATTTTGTAGATTTTTGCAACGGTAGCAGTAATAATATAGGTCTTATTATTCCAGGTGTTCCAGTGTACTCTCTACCTTAGTAACAGAAGTCACTATAAATGTTGTTGATTACTAAAGATATTTCTTTTTATACTCACATATATCTTAATCAACATATTTCCGTTGCGAAGATGAACCTCTTTTTTCTCTTGGTACAAAATTCTCCACTCGTTGTATTTTTTGAAATAAGTGATCTCGAAGATTTTGACACTTTTCACCTCATCGGAAGGATTATACGAAGACCTTAGAAGTAAAATAATATTTCCCAAGGGAAATCTCTAAAACCTCAAAATCAGCCTTAGAAATTATTACCTACCGATTGTCGAATAATATCTCGACTAAACTCTTTTAATCTTATTCTGTTAATTTCGAATAAATAAAGTAAAATTCAATCACCCCAAGAATCACCTCTTATAGATTTTTAATCCAAACCTTGGCGTTTATATAGGGATTTTAAAGAATAAATATAAGTTAATAATACATAATCCTTCGAACGAAAAAATATCTAACTGAAATATCCTAATATATGGAATCATCTAAGCATTTCCTTCTCCATTGTCCAGCTTTTGCCAGACTGAGGTTGAAACACCTCCCTTTTACGGCGATCCTAGCGAATTGGCTAGCCGTCTTAAGAAATTTGTAACAGATTCCAAGCGTTTTGCTAAATCTTAAGGGTATTTGATCCACAGGGAGTTTTACTGGTATCACAATGGACAGCGCTAAGCTGTCTAAGTGAGATCTTCTGTTTTTGCAGAGATCTGCCTACAAACCTAACCTAACCTATCCTAATATAAAAGCGGAAGATAATAAATGTCAAAGGAAAAATGTAAAATGTGAGCTCTACGGTGATGTTCCCAGGAATAATGTCAAGAATATGAAAGCAGTGGGTAGTAAGGAACTACAGTGGTTGAATTAATTTTTTGTGATACATTGTCGCTCACTCGTCTATAGTTTATTAAGAAAAAGGAACTTTCAAGCAATATACTCGTATAAACCTTTTATTATATTATCTCCCACGAAACAACTCAACAGTCCAGACAAAATAGGAAGAGAGGTCCATTGAACCACAATCTTAGAAATGGATTCACTAAGTAATGCTATATAGCTCTGGAGTTCCTGGGTTACAAAGTGGTTTTCGCCACTTTCGTTATCAGGTCAGATTTTAGAATGTTATATTTGTAAGATTTCAGCAAGAGCTATTTTTTTTGAGGTTAAAGAAGCCTGAGCCGTAGAAGGAAGCTGTATTAGATCTAATATATCTAAATCAAATACTATATTTCTTATTTAAATGCTCTAAACTAGTTCTATGAACTCATCATTGACTATATTAGACTACCATTTCAATCGCTATATGTATATATACATATGTCGAGAAAATATTCCAGTAACATGAAGCAAATTAGGAAAGAATTATTATTTTGAAAACACATTTCAGGTTTTTTCATAAATCACTACAATTCTCTCTACGCAATTATCCACATTTATATCAAAAATGTGAAAACACCAGCTACCGAACCTGGCCAACCTCACCACACTTCACTTGTCCTGCAGTTCACACCAAAAAAAAATAGAGAAAATCAAACTGGGCACAGCCGCAAAATCGAGCTTAAGTAAAAACGTGTAAAAAATTATGAATTAAAAGAGAAAATCGGCTACTCGCAGGACATGCGCAACGCAACGCAGCAATCTTTGAGCTGAGGAAAATTGAATTTCCAGCGGGTTTGCTTTTCCAGTAGCAAAGAAGAGCACAAACTAAGAAATTACAATAATTAGGCGGTCAGCCAACGAAGCGGACCTAAAGAAAGATAAGGTTTTGATTTTTTTAAACGCGCAACAATTGCAACGCTAAGAACTAACGGGTGTGTGTGCCGCTAATGAGTGTGTGTATGTTTGTGCTTGTCATTACTGTGACCTCTGCAGTCGGTTCAAAGTGAAATGCAATCGGCAATTGGCGAAAGGGATGCAATACTCGCATCGTCGTTTGCTCACACGACGTCATATACATACATACATATGTAGTGCTATGTGCATATGGTTGAGCACAACTCTGCGCATAAGGCACGCATGAATGCAAGTGCCGCACGTTGCAAATCTTGGCAAATGAAAATTTCGTTGATTGCTTACTCTTTGTTAGGTGTGTAACAACACCCCTAGAGGTTGCTTACGTGTAGCAATAATAGTGCAGAAAAAACGTTAACCCCGTCTATTTAGTTTTTCAAACTAATTTGCATATTTTGCCAGTTGCCACGTCAGCCACAACCGCACACACACATATATATGTTGACACTTGGACAGGATGCGCCTCACTTTGCAGCGTTACCCACAGTGTGGCACTCAGCAAGTTTTTTTTCGATTATTTGTTTTTTACTCACTGCTCCTCTCTGTCTATTTTGCATAAATTCACGCATTATGATTTCTTCAATGTGGCTTGCTATATGGCGGCTCTCCGGTTACCAGCGATCGCGTTGCGTCCGTGAAATTTCAGGCACACACATTTTTTTTTTCACCAAACACATTCATTGCTTGCCACTATTGATCCTGTACAAATATTGCCGCTGCCGAATTGTTCTGCCAAATAAAGGTGTAAAATGTGTAAGCGCATCCTTTATTTGCATTCTTTTCGGCGTTTTTGTCTCGCGCTGTTTGCTTACGCTTAGATTTGCATATGAAATGCATTTATCGACCCCACTCGCCTCATTTGCATAATCAGGATACACCTTTCCAGTTGAAATCGGAAGTGTTCTTTGTCGTGCTCCGCTTTGTGTGTGCGCTTCATTAAAATTGTGAAATGTTTCTGTTTGCTTTTAGCGTTAATTTATGCGCTTATGCTCTGGGTTGTGTTGTTGTTTTTTTTTTTTTTTGGCCTTTGAAACTACTATAGTGAATTTTATTTATGTGTTGCAATAACATATGGCGAAACAGTTGAATGATCATCGGGATTATTTATGCATTCTTCGACATAAAATCAGAATCGGTTGGCCGAAAACATAGAAACACATATAGATTTAATGACATTATCTGTTAGATATATGTGTTGATCGCATAAGTACCATACATGTATGTGGAAGAATAGGGGAGGAAGATACCATCTCAGTCTATACCGACGGGTCCAAAATGGACTGCGGAGTAGGCACGGGAGTATGTTTCGATCGATGATCTGGACATTTCTCTCTCTATCCGTTTACCAAACTCGGCTAGCATCTTCCAAGCGGAAGTACTGGGCATAGAGAAGGCCTGCGAAGCTCTATTGAATAACTATGAGAGGATACATAAAGCAACAATATATGTACACGGATAGCCAAGCGGCACTCGTGGCATTGTCGTCGTCTATGACTAATTCAAGCATTGTCCTAAATTGCAAGACGGCACTGAATTGGCTAGAAGACAAGCTTCCCCATAGACTTGATCTGGGTTCCCGGCCAAAGGAACATTTTCGGCAACGAAAAAGCAGACGAGTAGGCAAAGACAGGAGCTTGCCTAAACGAATCTGAGGCAGAAGTAATACCAAGCCCGTCAGGATCGATTAGGAGAGAGCTCCATATACAATTTCAACAATTAGCAAATAACAGTTGGAAAAATACAACAAAATGCAAAATAACCAAACAGATATGGCCAAAATACGACATGAAAAGAACTAACGACTTATTAAATAAGTCAAGGAACAGTATCTTCAGACTAACTGCTACCATAACAGGGCATTGGCCATTCGGAGAACAAGCGTCGAAAATAGGTATGACCTACAATAACATATGCCGAAGCTGCGAACTAACAGGGAATAAGGAAACAATTTTCCACTTTCTCTGTGATTTCCCAGCCCTATCGCAAATCCGACATAGAACACTGGGAATCTATCAAGTATCAAACCTTGTATGGATGTCTACAAAAAGCATAATTGATATTAGTAGCATCATCGAAACCACAAAATGGTTTAAACGACAAGCTTAAACGTGATAGCAAATAAAAAGGTCAACGACTAGTGCATCAAAATGGCACAGATAGTGCTAATTGAGCCCGAACTGTAACAGGGCAGCACTCCTACCTACTTACCTACCTATTCCATTCTCTCATTTAAAAATTGCATATTTTTCAAACTGTTTGGCTGAATGAAATGTTTGGTTGGTGCAAAACATTCTCGTAATGCTTCTTAGTATAGCCCAAAACCGGAAAATCGAACGATAACTGAGCCATTTTCCTATATAACACCGTTTTCAAGTTTATCTGTGAAATTGGCGTTGGATCAGTTAACTCAAAAATCAAACAAGTTATAACACTAAAATTTGTATTTTCCATATGCGGCAACTCTCTGCAGCAATTGTTAGAATTTCCCTCATCTACTGAATATATAGATTTCCAATTCTTATCTTAGAGATATCTGAGTAAATTGTATAAAAATTTTACCTTATCATTATGTACTTACTATAATTTTATCAATTCGGTCCCTGCGTTGCCCTAGATCACATATAACGAATATATTAATTTCTCGCTAGTTGTGTTTGTAATGGTCATTTGTTTTTACGGTAAAAACACCTTGTCGCATAGTCACTACTTCTGTTTCTACTCCAGAATCTCTTGTTCAAATAGATGAGTAGATGATGAGTACTACTATCAGTCAAGTCAGTTTTCTACGCTGAAATCTAGGCGCTCTTTAATTGCAGTATTCAAATAGTTTAAAGTGCATAGTAACAAGAAATATTGGAACACAAGTAGTCTTGTCTTTTGTGATGCCGATAGAAACGAATTTTCGTTAGAAGAAACACTACATTTTGGCTAGAAATATGAATATTAACTTGATTTATATTTGGTCTCAGTAGTAAACAATTGTAACGATCCGAAAATTTCATTATTTACGAGTTTTCTCGCGGCATGGTTTGGTTTGGTCGGGGGGTTTCTTTGGCACTATATTTCCGGCGTCAGAATCGGCTTTAAGGCAGTGCATGCGGTGCGGTGAAGGCGTAAATTTTGGGATGTTGTTTGTTGGAAGGGTTATTTCTTTTAAAGATCTCAAATCCTTTTGTCCGAGCTCCTTCTACGTGTTCCCTGTAGTTTTCTTGAGTCTCAGTAGAGAACACTATATATTGTGGATATGTGTCCACTACAGGTTTCGCATGACATTTTAAGCAAGGCCAAACCCACTGAATTGTCAAAATGGAGCTTCACTTATTCTCCCAGAACTTTGTTGATTTTGTAAGTGACTGTTGCTAGTGAAGCGAAAGTGAAGCTAAAGTGAAGCTTATCAAGACGTACCTCAGATCTACTATGTTTCAAGACTCTTAAACTCTTTGTCTATCTTATCAATTGAAAACGAGATTGCTAATCAACTGGACATATCGAAAACCATTGAAAGATTCGCTCAGGCTAAAGCACGCAAAGTAATTTCCTTGTGATTAATTAAAAAAAAAAATTGGATTGCAATAAAAATATGAAATTCCAGACATTTTGACCACTTCAGCATTACATAAATCATCGCAAAAGAAAGAAAGACAACAAAAATTATTAATATATGTAGGTTATTGCATCTAAAGCCGGCTCCATCTGGAGTCTGAGTAACTACAAAATAAATATTCATGGGTTATTGATTATTTGAAAGCATTTAGCTTGTAAATCTAAAGTTATTTCTCAATTCTTCCTAAAAATCTCAACAGTTCTCTTCAATGTGGAGTTAAACTTAAAAAATTCCCTTCACATTGTGTAATACGTCCAGGTGGGAGTCACAACTTGTATGCGCCATTAATTCGGCATTGTAAATTTTTCCCATAGTAAATACCATTAGCCTCCTTTTTGCTTTCTTATCGATGCCAATGAATTGTTATATTGTAGACGCCATAGGAAGTACGTACGTACATACATATATACATACAATAGCGGTGTATTGCTTCAATTGCCGCCGACAGTTACGATTGCAATGGCAATGCCACCCATTATGAATGCGAATGCCAACACTGGCTCTTATGACGAACACTCGCAGCAACTATTTGAGTACATATATGCAAATGTCGGTAAATACTCGCTTACAACTCAGTACACTGCTCGTAGTACAATTCACCTACTCCGCCAGCACCTACCTGCCGAAGCGAGTGAAGTCAGTGCTCATATACAAATACGACGGTTATTTGCATATGTAGAAACGCCCATGTTGAGTGGATGATGTGTTGTTGTTGTTGTTGCTTTGTAGTATAACTGTCTGTCTTTGTTATTGTTATTGTTACTGTTGCTGCAATAACATGTTGTTGTTGCTGCAAAAAGGTGTGGTATATAAACACAAGAAAAACTATTTTTGCTAAAAACGAGAAGAAAATCGCAAAGAAAAAGAAAAACAATTAGACAAACGGGGAAGAGGGAGATGGAGGAGTGGAAAAACTGCGCACAAAACTGAGTTGCAATAAAATAAAGAGCCGGAGGAGATGGAAAAACTTAACTGAACACCGGCAAACAAAGTGAAACTGGCAAATACAAATATACATATATAACATATATAATACATATATGTATATTCGTGTGTGTGTTTGTATATGTACAATGAATAAACAAATCATAAAATGCAAATGCAACACCTACACTGCTCAACGACTGATGTGCGGGGAGCGGTGTGGTACCAAAGGCTTTCATATTGAAAAAGTAATGAGTGTACAAAAGGTAAGCGAACCAGCAGGACGAGTAAAGGATTACTAAACACTTATGATACTATAAAGACTAAGGCTTTTCGAAAAGGCTCGGCTGGGAATTTTAAACACATTTCTGGATCCAATAAACCGAAACGGAAGCGACAGATGAATGAAATGACAATTAAAATATTTAGACATATTGAATAAAGACTAAAGCTTTTCGATTTAAGATTTAGATTTAATAAGCTAAAAGAAAAACAACAATCCGAATATCGAAACTTGAATGAAGTTCTTTGGTGAAAAGTATTCCAAGAATATAATCTAAATAGAGTACATAGTTCCATTAACTACAAATTAATTGGACTTCCCCAGAAGAAGGTACGAAAAACCTCTAGTGGTGCCTAACAAAACAAACCATCTAACAAACTAGACCGTGACCTCTACTTGCGCCCATTAGAGCCCTTGAAATTCAATGAAATTCAAATTCATACTTATACGTATCGATCTTAGAAGGTCCGTTTTGTCAGTTTTTCGTCGTAATTTATGGGCTCTGATTGGTCAGATAGTTTTTTTTTAAGAATATCTCTCAGACTTATTATATTTAATATATTTGTGAACCCTATAGTTTAACCTTTTAGTGAGAATTATTCTATTTAATAATTAATATATTAGCAATTATAATAATTAATATAAAAGCATATAAAAACTAAAATTTTCCAACTGGGTTATCATTTACACATTTTCATTTGCTCAAGGCAAAGAAAATACAAAGTAAAGAAACAAACGAAAGCAGTGATAATTAAAACTAAGTAAAGGAATTATGGAAGGTTCAAGTTCGGGTGGGACCGAGTAATAGTTGCACATCTTAGGTATGGTACGAACTTAAATGAACTTATTATTAAATACCCGTCCATCTTCGTTGAGGTTTACATATACAATATTTTCTTGAAAAAAATAATTTAATTACTTTGAGAGCTTCGTTAATGACAAATTACAGTTTGTTTTTTAGGACGAAATTGCAAAAAAAAACATCTTAAGATCCCCATGAGGTACAAAAAGGCATTACTAGAGTATCTCAGATTTTCAAGATTTTCAAGAACAAATAAAAGCAAGAATTTAGTTTTACTATAAAGATATTTCGATATTTCGAGATATAATATTTCGGGATTATTTCAGACAAGTGATCGCCGTGGTTGGCTCGAACAAATTTCAGCCAAGAGACTCAATTTTTGATTACTTGCCATGTCTGCAATAAGCCTTGTTGCGGAGTAAACCTGTTTATTATGAAATTGCAAATAAAAGTGAGTATACATCAAGTAACAGGTGTCAAAAAGTTGAACTCCGTAGAAGGTGTTGCCTCTTGGAAATCGCACGTCTAAAACAACAACCGTTAGAAAAGTAGGGTTTTGAACTAATTTTGGGATCTGTTTTTTTTTTTATTCTTTTCACAAAAATATTGAAAATCTTGCTAGAGACTCTGGGATAACTTAATCTGTTTTTGTATAGTATAACTTCCATATAGGGATAACCGGTGCCAGGAAAACAACTTCAACAAAGGCTTTGGAGGTTATCATAGATATCCGGCCAATACATATCCAAGTGAAGTATGATCGAGCGCTTACAGCGAGTATTTTAAAGATCTTGGGCCACGGGGCAAAACATTGCACCAATGGGGACATGGTATCATACTAAATCTTGTCACTGAACTCGGTTTAGATTGATCTTATGGCCGGGAGACTGAGACTGTTTGTGAGATAAAGGCAACGTTATCATTCCCCAGCAGAGAAGAATGGACCAACGATACAATAATAGATAGTACCAATGGTGAAATCTATTTATTCACCGAAGAATCAAAAGGTTAAACAGGTTTGGACTGCTCAGGGGCAGCTGAGAACGCAGTTCCCAAAAGGTGAAAACAGGTACGGGAGTTGGCCCGCTCAGGGGCAGCTGAGAACGCAATTCCCTTAAACTGCCCCAGACCTTTCAGTACTTTCAAGCGCTGCCTAAAGCAATGGATGCTAGGGAACATCTCAGGTCCTGGAACATTTGCAACACGAGTCGTACCACAAGTCGTACCACAAAACTACTATGAGGTAATGTTGACACTGGACGGACCAAAAAACGTATTATGTTGTGCAAAAGAGAATTAAGCTGCATCACGGGGGTTATCACGGGACACCTCCTTCTAAGAGGCTACCTGCAGAGACTTGGTATAGTAGAATCGGCAGAATGCAGGGCGTGCACGGAAGATGACGAGAGACTAGAACATTATCTTTGCAAATAACCAGCCTTTTGTTGGTTAAGAAGTGATACCTTCCATGGCTCCCAATACTCAAATCTAAGAGAAATTGGGCTGCTTGGATGGAAAAACTCAGAAGCTTCGTTAAATCGACCGAGTTGTTCAGGTGATGCTTATTAGGGTACCCTTGTGGAGCACAATGGGCCTCATGGTGGCCTAAGTGCGGCCCCCTTTTCAACCAACCAACCAACCATTGCTTCCAGCAGAAATTTATAAGCATTGGTAAAGTTTTTCTTAACATAACCAAGTGTTGGTTCGTGATGTGACAGACATTCATTGCTTTCGTTGCCAAGTAATGAGATGAGTCTTCAGAGGAATTATTCTTTTTCTATTTTCAGCCATATAAATTCTGAATTTTCTAAAATACAAACATTAAAATAGTTGACGTGATTTTTTGACAAAATGCAAATTTTAGGGTAAAAGGTTGGTAGGGCTAGAAAATAAGATCAGCAATGTTTACTTCGTGCAAATAACGTTAGGTGGACAAAACTATAATTCCGTTAGCAACATGTTACCGTTGGCTATAACGAAACAAATCAAAAGCGAACGAACACAAAGACAAGTTGTTGGAAAATATTTATTATACATACATACATATGTATGTATGTATATAAATAGAACAAAAATACTAAAAAAGGCATTTGAAATAAGAATAAGAAAAAACAAAAGGACTGCAAAGGATCCATAAACACTTTTGCCAGTGTGTTAATACAGATATGCGAATATGAAGCTTCCTGTAAGCCCAACTACACATTTGCATGCATTTACATTTATGTTGTTTGTAGTTGTAATTGGAAAGGATTTGCTGGTAAAATTTATGAGGAGCAGTGCTGGGCAAAAGCTTTGTATATGTATGTATGTATCTATGTATGTATATATGCATATTTGTTGATGCGCACAACAACAAAACATATTAGAAGTACAAAATATGAGCGTGAGCTGGAAATGAGCGCAACTTTTCGGAGTGGGCAACGCGCAGTAGGGAGATGAGGTGCCATTAGTGTGAGTGCGAAATAAATAATGTGTGTGTGTATGTGTGTACACACATCATAAATGCATAAGTATAGAGTGCAATAAAACTTTATCTATGTAAGTATGTGTGCTTGCAATTGCTGCATTTCAACGAGTTGCCAGCGAGGGTTAATGTACTGCATACAGCGTTGGCGTTGACCAATGTGAAAAAAGTAAACCTATGTACATATGTATATGGTAGATATATGTGTGTAAATATGTATATATGTAGATACATATATTCATATGTTGAAGAGTGTGTGCAAATGGGCGATTGCTACTGGTGGGCTTCTGCAGGTTTAAAGTATGACTTCAATCAGCGAGCGGTTGGGGATTTGTGGGGCGTGTTGTAACATATGGATACGGATGTGTTAAACGAGGAAGTGCACAAAAATATACTCGTACATATATAGATAAGATAGATAAATATAGATGTAAGTATATACTTATTTATGATTATATACAATATTCAGGCGCGGGAGCAAGGGGGAAGCTATGATTTCTGCATACATACATATGGAAGCCAAGTCTACATATGTATGCTAGCTTTAAACATACACCAGCGTCAGCCTATGAGAATTGTAACACAAGCGGGGGAATATGAGGGCAGCTCAGCTTGGTAGTTTCAAATATACAAGTTGGCATATGTGTACTTGTGTGTGACAGCTATACTTATACATATGATTTTCCTAAATTTTCCAATGGCAAAATTGCCAAATACCAAACTAAACAACATACGCACACTTTAGCAATCATACACACCAACACACCTATATTCACGAGCCGCGCATAATCCCCCTACTACCACCACTGCATGTGCGAATCTACGAGTAACTGCAAATCCTGCATGTCCTATATGTCTCATATAGAGTGCTCATGCGTGTATGTGTGTTTGTATGCTTGTGCGCTGGGGGTTGTTTTTCGCATACGCGTTTTCGGCACACATACAATTTTTCACATTTTCCGATTTTTCCACACTTTTTTTCAGCTTATCGCTTGGCAGCGAGCGCTGTGTCTCCAGCTCACTCGCTCGTCCACTAACACGAACTGTGAATTTTTTGCGGTCGCGTGCTCTCTTTCATTCGCACTCTTTCGCATGTGTGAATGCGCGTATGCGATATGTTGTGTATTTTCCAGCGCAGGTTATATACAAATTTGCAACAACAACAACAATGCGATAATGTACTCGCAATACAACGTATGAACGAAATAGATAATAACTCGCTACATCCGTGCGCTCACACACAAACAAACGCATATGTCACTTCAACCCACCATTCACATACATACATACCCCATAACTGTTCATGCAGCACAGGTCCTCTATGCTCGTGCATTCCCGTTACATATACACTTACATATATGATGCGCATATATTGGCATTCGCCTTCACATTCGTGTATTACCGTTAGTGGCACTCGTGTGCTGCGCATGTGAAAAAGAGATGGCACCCGTATGCATATCCCTATTCGCACTTACTCGCTACTTCGTGCTTCCGTTCGTCGCTCGCATCGTGTCAAGTCAAATGTGCGACGTTGCTTGTTGGTACATAAATATGTATGTTGTAGCCATCCCCAAACACATGCAAATAGCGCGTAGAGCGCATTACATACGTGTACTCGCTCGCTATACGATAATATACGAGTAGATAGATATACGAGTACATATATTTGTTGTAATATTCGTGTGGAGCGCACATCGACAACAACAGCAGCGAAGTTGTTGTACGTGGTTTAACTGCTGCTTCCGAATTCCTAGCGAGCAGCGCAGTCGCTGTTGACGTCGACGTTGTTGTTAACGTTGTTTACACCGTTCATTCACTCATAAAAGTCTCTTTTTTCGTTACGAAGGGATTGGTGGTTGGGTTGCGGGTGTTGAGGTTGTCAACGTAGCGCTCTCATTCACTGTTCTTGCATGCAAATGGGTTGTGTGCTTGCATTAGGGTGGGTTGTTGACTTACATATTTGTGGGTGGTATTGCTGGTGAGTTTGACTTAAGGTTCATCAAATGTTCAAAGTTTGGGATTTTAGATCGTTTTGGGGCTCAAATTGTAAACATAAAATAGATGTCTTACATGAATGGGAGACCAATATTCCAATGTCGGAAGGAATTAGACAGATAACTACGAGAGTTTGGCGAATCGAACAAGCACCTGTAATAATACAGAATATGAGTATAATGAATGAAGATGGAACAGAAAGAGGTTATAGCACTTCAAGATGGTATTCACTCTCTCTCTCTTGTATTGAAATCAATTTTACTTTGATATTGCTCTATGTGTGGATTTTTTGAAAAGGATAGAAAAATGGTGAATAGAAGGAGATTATAAATTAAAATAGATTATGAATCAAGCGGAAGGAATCTTTCAAAGTTATGTATTAGGTCTACAACTATGCTGCCGCCGTTTTTTGGTACATTTAAGGTTTTTTTTCACTTAGGACAGCCTCACCTTACGTATCCGAATTTTCTTAGAATTAAAAAATAAAGGCAATATTTCCCGAAAATGTCGAGAATTCGGCTCAAAAAGTGACATTTTCAGTTGAGAATAAGTTTGGGATGCAAACAGATCTCTACAAATATTTAGTTGGATTAATGTTGACACAAATGGCCAAGATTGATATAAAACGATTTAATCGATTTAATCGACCAGTGTTTGACCCTAGAGACATCTATTGGAAAACGGCGGAAGCAAAGTTGTAGACCTAATAGAAAATTCGGATATTATAAAATATAATGGCTTTACTTTTATCCAACTCCTCGAATTTAAGAAAGTGTTACTGTTTCGAAATAATTTTGTGGAACACAGCATTAGTGGATATGATCTATTCTTGGGTCTTACAGCTAAAAATCTGGAATGATGCTCAACTAAATAACTGCACTTCTTAATTAAGGGGTTAGGTGCGTTTCAGAGGCTGAAAAGAAGGGTATTTTTAAATTTAAGGCTTACATTCGAAGTAGACATAGCCTAATGGGCGCAACTTGCTTGCAAAGGGAATATTTCCTCGAAATTTACTCGGTTTGACTTGATATTTTTGGATAATATTTTTAACATATTGAACTATATACTTTCTAAATATTAAAAATTTGAAACCCACCTAACCACTTAAGCGGCGCATAGCAGGAAAAGTGACAGCAACAGAATATTGCTGGATCAAATAAGATATGGTCACTTCTTCAGCCAAAAGCTGGAACGCTTGAAACGTGTGGGGAAGCTTCAATTGGCAATTATCTTAACTATTCATTGTCATAACCTTTGTTAAGATTATAATTAGATAGCTAAGTCAATCCGTTTTTTTGCCAGTAATGAGAGCGTAATAAACTATAAGTTTTTTTATTTATTTGTTTTTCAGATAAGGAATATGCATATGTAAATATGCATGTTAAAGAAAAATAGCATCCTGAAAATAAAAAATCCTCCCTAACAAATATTGTTTGCAAATAAACCCTTTTTTCATTTCCGTCGGAAGTAAATTTTTTTCAAGAATGTGGAATCCATTTCTTCCTTCGAAAGAAGCATCTTATCATGTGAGCTAAAAATCTTAGATAAATCTTCTATCACCCTAAAAACCCTTATCAAAAAAGTTTACGCTCATAATTGAGAGGATAATAAGAGTACAACATGCGTACGTATATACAAATAGTACCCACATTAATGCATATACAAATATACACAAAAGTGATGTTCCAATAAAGCATATATGCACACACACACACACACAGAAATCATACACTCTCCGAAAAGCCGTCTAACATACACGAGTTCAGAGGTTTACTTATTTAAATGAGCAGCAATATGAGTAGAAGGTGTAGCGTGAAGCGTGTGACAAACGTGTGTAAGCGGCGCCATAACATACAACAACAACAGCAGAGTTAGTGGAAGGGATGATAGCAACGCAGTTAGCGTTGGCGCTGGCGCTGACGCCGGCAGCAGCGCGCTGCTAACACATTGCTTATCAGCGTGCGCTTAACTTTACGCTGCTGCAGACATTTGGGGTTGATTTTTTAACGAATGTTGTCTATCCTTTATGGCCCAGCATGTGTTTGTATGTATGTATTTAGATGAATATGAATACATTTAAATAGATACATTCATTTATTTCATTTATATGAGCGCATATGGATGTTGTTGTTGTTTTGTCGCTTTACTGGAATATTTTACATACAGACATACATACGATTGCTTAAATTATTGTTTATATGTACATATGTATGCCATAGGTGCTCATTTATGTTCATCCAACTCACAGGACACACATGCGAATGTGTACCATCACACAGAGCTCTCTTAAGTCACACATCGCTGCCGACGTCAACGCCACCAGCAACGCTATTGGAATAAACATACCTGACGTACGCTGTTGTTGTTGTTGTTATTGTTATCATGCCATTTGTGTATGTTATATGTTTCCATTTCCATTAGACATGCAAGGACATTCGCGTACGAATCGCGTACTCGTACATATGTTGTGTTGTGTCGTGAGCACGCGCTCGCTGCTCCTACAAATCTAACCAGTAAGCTAGTGCAATCGTCATTTGGTGTATACCTTCGGCTTGACGTGTTGTGTGTTGCTGTGCGCTGAACGCGTTCGTACGTTGGCATATTCAGTCGGTAGTCGGGTTGCGCGGTCGTACGTGTCGCTCTGTGTGGTGTATTAATGGGCATTGTGGTGTGTTTTTATATATTTTTTATATTTCCCATACAACTCAGTGTTGTTGTTGTTGTTATTGCTGCGCATATCCTTTTTACGCCGCAAGTGTAGCTTAGCAAGCATTGTTGTTGTTGTTGTTGTTTATGAGTCGTATAGATAAGCGAAAGCTATATGAGACAACATGTGTACCACGTCCGCATATATGCTTGCTGCCATGCATGTTTGTATGTGTGCACGACACATGCGCGTTCGTGCGCCCATAAGCGCGCAACACATGCGGTGCTACGCACAACAACAAACATACTCGCATAAGCATATGCATAACAACAACAGCAAAGCGCTGAAGGAGTAAGTGCGCGCTCGTATGAGATGCTCACTGAGTTGGCCTGGCCCGCAGCCACCCCCTTGGCAGCATATCTACATATATATCACGTATGCTAATGCCTGCTGCGCGCATATGCGAGCGTGTGTGACATTCGCATTCGCAGCGCTGCCTACGCTCCCCTCTGCTTCGCATCCTGTGACATCGCTAGCGCACGTGACGGCAGCGCTGCTCAGCCCGGTGTTGCTTCCGCTGCACGAGCGGCTGTTGGTGTTGGCGTTTTTTGCGCTGCCAACGCTGCCGCCGCCGCCGCCGCAATCGCTCGTGCTGGTGTTTTGCTGTTGTCGTGTGTTACATTTGTGCATATTTTTTGGTAAATCACTCGAATTAGTCGTTTCGAAACAGTTGAACGGTTTGAACACACGTCCACGCAAATAATTCTTTCGCTTAGCTACATTTCGCTTTTTCAGCAAATGTCCTCAACGTTAGATGTCGTTATACGATAGCATCACATCATATTGGTAAGGCCGCCCTATAGGCCACACACACGCACACCCCACATATGTATGTGTGTGTTGCTCGCTTACACCCACTAACGGTGGCACGCATATGTCGGAGTTTCTGCATTTGCCACATTCGCCTTTTGTCACTCCGTTAGTTTGGTAGCTTCTTCGCCGATCAGCTCTCACGGTAATTGTCCGTTAACAGTTGGCAATTGTTGTTCGACTTGAAGTGCACATATTTTTTGCGAACAGTGTTAGACGACGCGAAAGCAAGCGAAAAGTGTGATTTAAAGAAAAAATTGTGGTGAAAAAAATTAAAAAAAAACTATAAATAAAATATCGGTAAATAAAGAATAAGTTCAAACCTCGATAAAATAAAAAATTTGGTAATTTTTTTCCAAAGTGTGTTATAACTTATAAGAAATATTAACTGATAAGAATCAATATTTTAACAATGAAAAAAGTGTAAAAAATGGCTTCTTCTGACGAAAGTGAATTAAAAATAAAAAAAAATTGATTATAATAAAAATAATATACAGTTGAACTTCCATAACTCGAACTGCTCTAACTCGAAGTTCTCCATAATTCGAACTATTGAATTGACCATAGAAATCAAGATTCATACAAATTACCTTCTGTAACTCGGAAGTCTCTCTAACACGAAGTGTTTTGTGGATTATGGTGATTCGAGTTAGAGAAGTTCCACTGTATATATAAAAGACATAAAAAATGAATCGTGATAATTAATACTTAAAAAGAACTTAGTTGAAATTCAAATTTTCAATTCAGATTTTTTTTTTAATTGATTTCACATCAAAAATCAAAGTTAAACAAAAAATGTACAAAAAAATATTAACAATTAAAAAAATCTTAGTTAGAACTGCATTTGGAAATCGCTTTTAGATAAAGTGTTAAAGAACTCAAAACTTGTGTAAAATATCTAATAAATGTGTAAAAACAAATTATTTGGTCAAGCCTTACACCCAATTGGTGTTGTTGATTTAATCTGCAGATTGATGGATTTAAGCTAAAATGCTTTCATTAAGAATTTTGCAACAGCTGTTTTAATTTAAAAAAATATATTTATAATTATAGACATCGCACATTTTTCTGTTTCCGCCTGCAGGTGCTTTGTGAAATAAAACTTCAGGTTAGATTTCTTAAGATTATTCAATAGAGTAAATGAATATAGACAAAAGGGGAAAAACAAGGAATTTTGAAAACATTTCGAAACATTTTATGAGTTTAATTTTATTGTGCTTAATTTTTCTAATCCTTTTCTAGTCTCTTCTATCTGTTAAAAAAGTGAATGCATATAACGCATATAGCGCCAAGAAGCAATTGAAATACGAAAGATATCAAATTAAATAAATAATTTCAAATTAACAAGCAATGAATTCTTAATTTTAAGAGTTTTAAAAGACTCGTTCAGTCGTTTTTACTAGTACTACTTTAATAACCACTCAAATTTGCTGGAAAATTCAAAGATGCAGTAAATTTTTTTTATATTGCAAAATGTGTCAAAAAAGGGCTAAGACCGAATTTGAAAACGCCATTGAAGAAAATATATAACAAACTTGATTACACCACTGATTAAGAACACCACTCAAGCGGCATTTTTTACATTCAAAAGTCAGGTGGTCTTAAATTATTTCCATTAAAATGTTTCCAATAAGTATTTCACAAATCAGCACAACTAATCTGTATGTATTAATTTGATCGAATAATTATTTAAAAAAAATTATGTTTCGGCTGAAGAGTTAATGTGATTTTCAGTAATAAAGTCTTCAAACTAATATCAGAAATAAAGTCTTCAAACTAATATCAGAAATCAAGCCTTCAAACTAATATCCCTTTGCACACTAAAAAGTTAAACGCTTTTAGAAATGACAACTGAAACCATTTATATGTTGATTTAGAAATTAAAATCAGTGTTTACATATGTGACTACTTGAAAGTGATTTTTGGAAGTACTTTTACACTTTTAATTACTAATTTCTAAAGTAAAACATTCACAGCGTTCCTACACCAACCAGATGTCAAGCCAAATTCGAAAATCAGTAGTAGCCTTAAAACTTGTTCAAACACATCTGTTGTTTAAGTGTGCTCAATTAATCATTAAATGGAGTAATAAATTAATTGCCCAGTTAGTACTTAATTGACAATAAATTAGAGTTAAAATTGTCAGGCAACACTGTGCAGCTTCTGTTTAGTGAGATAATAAAGTTATAGATATTAAAAAACCATAAATATTTTATTTGTAATGTTGCAGATGGAAATATATGTTAGGTTAGGTTAGACCAGTTTTGGTCTATATATAATATTATTTATTAATTATTATTCTCTTTGACATATAAAAACACAATTTATAACGGGAGAAGTGTAATGTTTATGTTTTGAAATTATACAATTTGATTCAAAGTTGAGATTATAAAAAAATGTTTCTCACAGCAGTGAAATGCACTCAAATGCTAATTTCTCAAGTTGAGTTGAGTACGTTTAAACAATTCACGATAAGTCAATTGACGTCATAATATTGTTAATAATACCCAATAGTTCGCATTTATAATTTTACTTCTTATCGAATTCAAAAGATTTTGTCTCTATTTTTTTTTACTAATTGATCAATTAACCGGCATCTGCTCGATTAAAACGCTTATTAAGAACGTTTTACTATACAAAATAAAATCTACTTTTATTTTTAATTGAATTTTAATAGACTTGAAAATCAAAAGCTATACTGCGACAAAGTCGTACGATATACGTACTTTGTCTGCGATTGGCTGAATTTTTTTATAAAAAAAGCTATGGTAGATGTCGCTGCTAAAAAAATATTAACCAGCTGAGGAAACTTACCAACTTCTTATGAAAAGCAAAAACAGAAATATATAACAGCCAGTAGCCAAGGCAAAAGAATGGGTTTCTTAATAAAAATTTTGATTGATCAATTAATTTGGCTGTCTAAAAATGCTATTAATTGAATAAATTACGATGAAATACCAGTTTTCATTTCATACACACTAAAATCACTTACGAATTTATTAACTCGCAGAATATAATAGAGTTGTAAAGAATGTGGTTAGAATAAGAAAATTTAAATATTAGGTTTTGAAAGTGTGATTGCAATCGATTCACGAAATACGTTCACAGCTATTTTGAAAACGCTTTAATTGCCACATTTATTGACTACTTTAGACATTTTAGAATAAATAGTGGTTTAATTGTTTTTATATGATCCATTTTGTGGTCAAGTATTTTTAATGTAATTATTTAAGAAATTTAAAAAAATTAAATAAATTATTAATAATAACAAAAACTACAGCTATGACGAAAGGTTTCACAATTTCCAAGTTCTCTTAAATGGATTTTTCCTAAAATTGTGATTTCGTTTAACGATAAACATAAAATTAAATAGTCTAACCGCTTTTCTGAACTGATCTTGCGGCCAAAAACTTGCATACCTCCAAAGAAATTATTCAATCCACCTGCAACTTGACATACATAAATCACGAAATTCCGTTGATTTTCAAACAGTTCTAACGATCTCAAGGTCAAAAACTGTTAATGAAAAGTACGCACAAACACCGCAACAAGTGGCAAGTGACAACAATATTTCACCTGAGGAAGCGCAAACACAAACTACTTGACTGCGAAATTCCGTGAAAAAAAAAACATTATGACAACGGCATGTGTACATATGTTTGATTTATTTAAGTTATTATAACCGCAATTCTAGGAAGCGCAAACATACATGAAACACCTTTCCATATTTCCATAGGCACACAACAAGTGCATGCGTGAAGGCCAACGCTTAATTGCCGTGAGGTGCACAATTAAAATATTGACAAGAAAACCAAACTAAAGCTGAGTAGCACACTCTAGCGCTCACGCTGGTCATCCGCAAACACATAACGTCACCTGACGATTGACCTGTCAACACTCAAACACACACACACACGCATGAATGCATGCAGTTGGTCCACTGTTTGGCTCTTGCGACTGAAAGCAAATTACACACGCATTGTCCTTACGCTGTGTGTGTGTCAGCAGACGATACATAATAATAAAAACAGAATGAAACGCATGGAATATAGATTTATGCATGGCACCGCCTACAAAGCCTAAATGAACGCACGCAACACACACACACAAATACGAGTATGAGCACCTCACTTTTTACCTGCCGAAATGCATATCCTCTTCGCTGAGTTTACTCTTCATCTCCTTGTTGCTCCTACTGTATGTCGGCATTGCAGCTGTGTATTTGCCTTTCATGCCACACACATGTGATTGTTGCCATTCATCATGTTTATTTACTGCTATGCCCCTATGAGGCCTCAAGGATACCTCATGTGTGTGTGTGTGTGTGTGCTCTCTTACATTGAAATTGCTTGTTTGTGTTTGTTTTCGTCGGACACTTGTCATAATTGCGCTGTCGTCAGTGCCATTGTGGTTGCGCGTCTGCGAGTTGCTCAGTGCCAAACCGACGTCACATGTGTGCACGCATGCAACTCCCATATGTGATCCTTGAGTCGGAATATTTTATATTTACTTAAAGAAAATGCTCTTTGTTGCAGTGCCAAACGAATTTGAAGTGAATTTGGATAAAAAAACAATAACAAAATGTGATATTCTAATATGAAAATACAATAAATTGTGCAATAATTAGTGGTAGCAGAGGCTAAAACACAGCAGCAAGTGCTGCAAATAACAAACAAGTGATTACCAAGAGATATTGAAATACAAAGTGCAGCATTTAAACTAGAAAACATTGCAAGAAATCAGCGAGAATTCGACAGTGCAAATTTTTGACGTTTACATTTGTGGAATATTATTAAAAGTAAGTGTACGAAAGCTTATGAAATAATCAAAAATAATTACGGCTATATTCAAAATAACTGCTTATAATTTAATAAGAATTGTAAGAGACCAGTATGTAGCAGAAGAGAAAAAAATTTGTTAAAACCTTTTTGTTAAAAAGACTTTATAGCAGCTTGACAGCTTCTGTAAAACGTCTGCTAAGTCAGAAAATGATATTTCCTTCATTTCATAGAAGTCATACTTGCCTATGTAACTATTTGTTACTATGTAAAAGTTTATGTAGAACTTAAGAAGAAAGAATATTATTCAAACTAAGCTCATTTCATTTCGAACATCAATCAATGAACTCGTCTCCAATAGAACAATCTATCTAACTATCTAGCAATCAGTAGCTAAACAGATATACTAAACTCAAATCAAACTGTTAATGAATAGTTATCAGCAATTTAACCACTAATTGTAACTTAATTACCCATAAAAATAACCAAGTAATTAATACTTCAGAACCAACCAATTTGTATTAAATTTACTACACAATATATAGAGTATCTTCAGTGCAAAGAATTTAGCATCAGCTCAAAAGGTTAGGTTAGGTTAATGTGGCAAGCAGTGAGCCCGACATATATCGATTTTGGTCCTTTGCGGTACCAGATGGCGTGCCGTCACATAATCAATGTGAAGTAGTCATCCTTTCGGATGTCTGCGCTTGATGCGAAGTTGGTGTGGCTTCACTAACGAATACTCTTCCAGATTATCGTACTGGGAAGCCCCCAAGTACTGAAGCCGTTGGCTTGACACTGCCGAACAAGCACACAAGAGTTATTCCATTGTTTCTCTGGTATCGTGCTCTTGACATTTTCTGCACAAGACTGTGAGCAGTGAGTATGCCGACCATGTTCTTACATTTCCTTCTTTCGAGCGTTAGTAAGAACTTCATTTATTTCTGATCTACCGTATTGCACATAACTTTTGCGGTTTTGCATCCCGGTAGATCCTTCCAACGCGCTTTGAACTTTCTTAACAAGTTCCTGTCTTGATCATCAGATAGGCTGTGCATGGGTTTACCTACGTCGATCACGCCTATTTTGGCAATTTCGTCCACTATCTCATTACTCTCGATGCCACTGTGGCCTGGCACCCAGTAGAATTGGAGTCGCTTGTTTCTGGCGACATCCTCCCTGCTACCCAAGACGCTTTTGGCCGATACGCAGAAAGAGGATATTGCCTTGATAGCCTACTGACTGTCTACGTATATGTTGATTCTAGAGTACCCTGGTGGTGCATTTAAAGATAACTCAGCGGCTTTTCCAATTGCAAACACCTCCGCTTGAAATATACTGTGATCGGGTAGTTTGAAGCTCAACAACATGAATATAAATATCATTTTATAAACCAGTAATTTAGTTAGCGTCGGTAACACCTGAAAGACTTTAAGAAATGCATTTATTAAATATTATATATTAATTGACTCAATGAATTGTCTCAATTACCAGCTTGCATAGTACTTCAGATTTTTTCCCCAACACAACTGTTAACACTTTTAGTCTGCTTATAATCTCAAAATTCTTTTGCGTTATAATAAATTTCTATATTTGAGGCAATTCTTGTCGTTTCACTCAATTATCGAGCCGTCCACTGTAATTGAGTAACTTAATTTAGTGACTAGCAATAGATGGAATGTGAGTTGGATCGTCGGCTACTTATCATATTTGAATATAATGAGTAATCGTGGTTTGAAAATCTTTTTAAACAGTAATTTAGAGACGACTTAAAGTAATGAGAACGCTCTGTCTATAATTATTGGTGTCAAGATGATACATAAAGTGTATAAAATGAAGAGATTCGATCAAATATTCCAAAAAAAATTTCTGAGCGCAATAATTAAGAAGAGACAACTTTTTCGCTATGGATATAACAAGCGGGTTGCAATGTTCGTATCGGACAATAGAAACACCTAGCTTTTGGAAAAATAAATTTTTGATATATAACAGTAGGTTTTATCAGGCCAGATTTAAACGACTAATAGAAACTGAAAATTTAAATACTTCACTTCGACACTAAAGTGCAGTTAAATGTAGTTGAAAGATAGTTGAGACAAATTTTAATGAAAATGTAAAAGAAAAATGATTAAATAGAATGAGTCAAGGAACGAAGCTACTAACATATTATACATAAGCGTGTGCGAGTAGCAGCATATGTAATTATTTCTGTAAACGCCAACTAATTGCACATTGTGGCAGCGAAGCGTAAAGATGTGGTAATGCCACTTCCAACTGCTTTTTCCAGAAAAAAAAGCAAAAAGTACTAGAAAAAACTGCTCACATACATACTCACATATCACGTTGCAAGTACTGAAAAGGTGCCTGCGCTGCGCTACTTAAGTTAACTCCTTTGCCTTAGTTGTTGTTGCTGTTTGCACGCTTTCATTTGCTTGTTTGTTTTTACAAGCAATTTTCCGACTTTTAAAGTTGTTTTTTCACTTTTTTTTGCATTTCCTTCATTTCCTACGGTTTGCGGCTGCTGCGAAAGCGAAGCAGTTTTCAACTTAGCACAAACTAACTGTACAGCCAAGAAATAAAAACAGTTATTTTACGCAATTTATTTTTTAGTTGCATACACTTGGGCGTTTGAGGCGTGGGTGCAAAAGTGAAATGTTTACCGCGACGCGACAATAACACTTTATTTTAGCTTTCTTCACGCATTTGAGGCATGTGTATGTGTGTGTGTGTCTTTGGAAGTGGAACTTGATTTTAAAGCAGCATTCAGTTTGCTCATCAAGTGTATGAAAGTTTTTTTTGTTTTCATTTTTATTTAAAACATATCTTTGCGCATGCTGCACGCACACATGCCACATCAGTTTGAGGAGTTTGCCACTGCTGACGTGGATTCACCTTGCTTAAGCATCAACATTGCCTTGAAAGAAGTCATACACGCATGCATAGACACGTTGATTCTACCCAGTAAAAAATCTTTGGATTAATACCAAAATAGAGTAATAAAGGAGTAATTACTTGTTCATCCATTTCGAGCATTAAGTGAGTAATAAAGGCAGTTTCGTTAATTTAAAAAAAAAATATTAGTTTTCTCGCTTATTGATACATTTTGGAGGAATAAACGAGCTATGCGAATAATAATATGCGAATACTTCGATTATTCTATTATTACTCCAAAATGTATCAATAAAGGAGTAATGAATTGTTCATCCTTTTCGAGCATTAAGTGAGCAATGAAGCATTTTCGTTAGTTTTTACAAAAATCGTTTCCTCCCTTATTTTGGAGGAATAGACGAGCTATTAATATGCTAACGCATAGTTCTATTGCTTGTTTATTACTCCAAAATGTATCAATAACGGATTAACCATAATAACTGTTAATTTTTGTGGAATTCTTTTGTTTACAAAAAACGTATTTTGTCACTTTAAAATAGTCTGAATTTTGTAATCAACGCGTGAACATTATTGTAGTATCGTGGATGTAATCAGATAAAAAGTGGTTAATTGTCGCGAATATATACGGGTAAAAAGTGATAATTAATAAAAAAATTTATTATAAAAGATAATGAGTTTCAACTCGCAAATATTCCAAACTCAGGCAATATTTTCGCCGGAAATTATACCAGGTAGTTCGACAAATAGTATAGGTAAATACATAAAATTGCTAAATTAATTGATAAATTAACATTAAATACTTTCTCTTTTTTAGAAAAAAATGAAGAAGTTCTCAAAGCGATAAAAACGGTGGAAAATAAAAATGATTGCCTCATTGCATATACAATGTATTTATAATTTATGTGAATTACTAATACTTATATTTTGAAAATTAAAACATTGAATTCAATTATTTAAAAAACAGTTTATATTTTTCTCTGCTCTTTTTGGATGTAAATAATATTACTCTTTTTTGTGCTCTTTCTGGAGGCAAAAATCATTACTCTTTTTTGTGCTCTTTCTGGAGGCAAAAATCATTACTCCTTTTGTACTCCTTCTGGAGATAAAAAAGATCACTCCCTCTGCTCTCGTTTCGGAGGTCAAAAAGAGCTCAAAAGAATGCTCGGTTTGCGCTCCATTAGGAGCTCAAAAGGAGTGATCCCTCGTAAGGACATGCTATGTTAAAAAGGAGTAATAAATGCATGGGCTTCGGAGCATTGTGGAGTAATCCATTACTCGCAAAGGAGCGATCTAAGATTAATCTTTGGATCATCCGATTTTTTACTGGGTAATTAATTCATACATACGTTCTTCTGCACACACACTACAACACACAAAAGCATATAAACATGCATACATACATCCATATAAATATGCACGTAGCTGTATGTGAGTTGTATGTGGAAACAGATATTTTTCGGTTGTGCTCCCGCTCACCTTCCGCATCCCGCTTTGCTTTAACAAGTGTATGTTTGCACTGAAAAAATAGAAAAAAAAAATACTGAAATTGAAAGTAGAAGAAAGAAAAAAGAACGCCGCCACCGTCAGTCGTGTAGTGCGCCAAAGCCAGCATCAGAAAAGACAAATAAAACGCATACATCAGCTATTATCACACATTAAATGTGTGCGTACATATATGTTTATATTTACATACATATGTACGTAAAAAAAAGAAATCTTACGCCATTAAGAAACTGTATGCTTAGCCGTATCCTAAAGGATATCCACAGCGGCACGTAGCTGAGATTGCAACTTTTGAAGACACGCATCAAGCATGTTGTTGTTCTTATGTTTTTGTGGTGCGCTACATGCGGCGCGAGTCGACTTTCTTGAGGAGTATGAATTTTTCCAAAATGAAAAATATCCAAGAAAAATGGCTAAGTTTTGAGGTCTGATGCGATTCTCTCTTATCGTACCTTAAACTCTATTCTAAATTAATTTATCTAGGTTAGTTTATGTTTGAGGAACCCATTGTAGCATGGAATGATTAAGGTTATAAGAAGAAAATTTACCTAAAATTCTCAATCAATTTCTATACGCATAAAGCTTTTTCACTTCTTCTTAAAATTATAAATTTCTCCTCAACTAACCTCAAAAAACCCGAAAATCTCCATAATTGCTTGGTTTATCCAAAATCTTTTGATATTCTAATAGCTTTTATAGTTTTTGTTGAACAATTCTAGGTGATAAAGGCCATATGAGGTCAACAAGAAGAAGCTGGCGCTCATTCCTATGATTAAACTTATTAGGGTGATAACAGCCATCATGTAATTTATATCACAGTCCTAATCAAGCATATATGAATAGCAAATTTACATAACTGCTTTACAGTTTAACTCTGATTCACATAATGCTAGATCTCTATATGGTAGATATTCATGCTCAAAAACAGAGATCTATATAGGTCCTGTTAGGTTCGATGACTGTTCCCAACAGAAACAATCTTAGACTATTGAGGAAAGTCCTTTGTGGTGCCAAGATTTAACACCTTACTTAAATTTAAGAATCGGCAAAGCTTCTAGAACCTTGAGGTCTACATATACTCGAAACGAAATTGATAGTTTAAACTTTGAGCGTAATTTCGTAAGGAATCGTACAGAAGTGTCTTAATTTTCGACAGTTCGTCATTCACATCGGCTAAACAATAAACTATATTAAATAGATTCCTACGAAAACAAATTTGGAAATATAATATTAACAGCGTTTTTAGACAGCCAAATTAATTGATCAATTTAAATTTTTATTGAGAAACCCTTTTTTGCCTTTTATACTGCCGGCTACTCGATAACCGATCAGCTGTGTGTATACATTTTTGTTTTTGCCTTTCATACGAAGTTAGCTGATCAGCTGATTAATATTTTTATAGCAGCGACATCTACCGTAGCTTTTTTCTATCAAAAAATTCAGCCAATCGCAGACAAAGCACATATATCGTACGTTTTTGTCGCAGAGTTGCATTTGATTTTCAAGTCGATTAAAAGTAAATTAAATTTTATTTTGTAAAGTAAATCGATCTTATTAAGCGTTTTAATCGTGCAGACGCCGGTTAATTTATCAATTAGCTTCTGTCTAAAAACGCTATAAGACATGTGAGAATCGATTTTATTATAATATATCGAAAATAATAATTTCATATTACATCGAAACTTATTAGAAAGACCGCATCACCGTTGTAGGGTCTCACGCAGTCGTCAATGCCGCATCGAAATTCTCACCTGTTTGGTTGCTGAGCATTTTTGTCTGTGAGATATGCGGCAGTGACAGCAAAACGAAGACATTAAAATGATATATGCCGAAACTCATTAACATATTATCACACATAGCATATGTCATGAATACTTTAAGACGTGTAGAACGCACTCACGCATGTACGTGAACTGTTAAAAAATCATGCACACAGAGTCTTAAACAAAGATACGTAGACACGCCGTATTTTCATGCGTTCCATATCCATCTATGTACCCCGTCGCATATCCTTAGGCATTAGACGCATTGTCTTATATTTAAATAAAGTGAAAAAACACATACATACATATAAGCTACATTTCGCATGCTTTATTAAAAAACGTAAATAAAATGCGTACTTATGTCGGCTTCTTATCTCATTGCAGACACAGCGAGTGATTCGAATTCCGATTCAAAATCAGGCGACAGCAGCTGACTAGACCAGACAGCAGGCATGGAAGTGCTGGGAGACAGCAAAAGTCATCTGTAAAGTAAACAGAGACATAGCGCAAACGAAATTCAAACAAAAACATTGACAAACAACAACAACAAAAGCAGCAACAGCAAGAGCAAACGAAAGCTGAAAAGAGGCTCATTAGATTTTTTTCGCGTTGTGTGGCAGCAGCGAGTGGGTGTAACACGTCAGCCAAACACACAACAATAACTGCGGTGGATTTCATCAACGCCTCAGAAAGCATTGATTTTTCCTGCGATTGAATGTTAACGGAGCCGCTGCACATGGTTAAACGTCGTAAACTGTCTTTGTCACAATCGCAAACAGCAACAGCAACAACAGCAGCGTCCATGGACAGCGCAACCGTTGCGACCACAACGCCGCCGAATACACCGCCCACACCACCGCCGCTCAACATGATGATGACCACAGCACGTAATCACGGCAGCAACAACACCAGCGTTAGCAGCGGCAACAGCAATGTTGATAGCAGCAAAGACTGCAACATGGACAACACAACGTGTACTTTGATCACCGCCAGCTCAGCACCCACGCTCACCACCACCGCAATGACCGGCTCCTTGCTGAGCTCCAGCCAGCACACAGCCTCAACGAATAGCGCCACAGCAGCTGCTGTTGCGACTGCCGCTGCTGCTGCGGTGGCGGCTGTGACCGCTGCAGGCGTTAATGCCGCACCAGCAAACGCCACCGCCAGCGCCGCAAACAGTAGCGGTGCTGTGCCCGACCACTACAGCCTGCGTTGGAATAACCATCAAAATCATATACTGCGCGCTTTCGATGCGCTCTTGCAGACCAAGACACTGGTGGATGTGACGCTGGTGTGCGCCGAGACGAGCATACATGCGCACAAAATGGTGTTGTCCGCGTGTTCGCCCTTCTTTCAACGCGTCTTCGCCGAAACGCCGTGCAAGCATCCCGTCATTGTGCTGAAGGACTTTCAGGGCTGGGTGGTGCAAGCGATCGTTGACTTCATGTATCGCGGTGAGATCAGTGTGCCACAGGAGCGACTGCAAACCTTGATACAAGCCGGCGAGTCACTGCAGGTGCGCGGTTTGGTCGAAAGCTCGGTACCAGAGCACACACCCACACCAGCTGCATCGCCGGATGATTTTGGCATGATCGACACGTCGTTGATGTCGCCCGAATTGGAGCGCTGCTCGAGTTTCGATGAAGAATCGCCTTCAATGGTAACAGCTGGCTCAAAAGTTATATTGCCATCACGGTTGTTTGGCTCGTCAGCGCGTCGGGAGCGTGAACGTGAGCGCAAACGTGAACGTGCACTTGAGCGCGAATTAGAACGAGAAGCCGAAAGCGATCAGGATCTGCCACTCGATACGAGTATCAATTCAGATGTTTGTACGTCGCCTATGCCAAGACGTAAGCAGGCACGTCCACGTCGCCGCTCCGGCGATCTGTCACTCGAAATGTTGAATGAATCAGCTACGCCCGCAGCGGTGGAGGAGCCGCCACAAGCACAACCCCTGCCTTTAACACTGGATGAGAAGTTGGAGCAGGCTCATGCAGAGCACTTAGAGGCTTTGAAAACTGTGATCAAAACTGAGCTGGCTGAACCGATGGATGAAGATGAGGGTGCTCGCCGCGATGACAGCGGCAATGGCAATGACAGTCAAATGAACAACGAAACAGACGAGAAATCCATAAATGCGTATCAGTCGAGTGAAGATCAACAGCGCACGAATGAGACACTTTCACCAGCACCATTGAATGCGTCGCTCTCCATGGACATCGAAGAGGAGGAGCAAGAAGATGAAAATGATAATGAACATGACAATGATAATGAAGTAATACCAGATGCCGAAGATATCGAGGAACTCATCAACGCCACCAATGAGTTGCGTCGCAAATCGTTATCAAATCTCTCGGACGGCCCAGAAGATCTCTGCACAACGAAGAAAGACCAAAATGATACAAACGGCAGTCAGTCGACTAACGACGCCGATAGCAGTCCGACGAATAATAATAACAACAATAATAAACTCAACAACAACAATCGCATTGTATTGTCACTCAAAGATATAAGACAACTAAATAAACCCTCATCCTCCTCCACACCCAATTCAACGAATAGCATGCACCCTTTTGCGACGGCCAGCCTACGCGATCTGCGATTGGATCGTGCCGTCAGCTCCGCAGCGGAAAATCAATGTAAAATGGACGCACTGGAAGCACAAATGCATGCGGCCGCAGCAGCCGCGGTAGCAGCAGCAAACGGCGAGAATCCCTTTCAACATATGGAACATCAGATGGATCTATCGCTAGCTGCCGCCGCAGCAGCCGCCGCTGTGTCACATCAACAGTCACGCGAACGTGATCAGGCACTACAGCGGGAGCAACGTGAATTGCAAGAACAGCATAATGCCTATGCGAATAGCATACTCGGGCAAATGGGTATGTCCGGCATGCCGCCTTTCGGTGGTCCCGGTGGACCAGCACCGCATGAACGTCTGGAGGAGAGTATGAATCGATTGAGCAAAGAATTTGCACCGAGTTCACCTATGAGTCTACCCACACACTTCAATCCACCTGATGGACCACCACATCCACCCTCACCACTACCATTTCCGGGTATGTCTTCAGCGCTGACGCTGACGCCGCCGCACAGTAAGTCTCTGATATAATATGAATATTCTATAAATATTTGAACCTTTTATATATTCCAAACTTAAATTTAACAAAAAATATGCCACAAAATCTGATAAAGACAGTTCGATCAGATATACTCTTTAAAATTAACACATTTGGTGCGAGAGTAGACCCTGAGTGACCAATTTATTAACAAATTAATATTGTAAGGGTCTTTAAATTTCCCTCGACGATTCTCTTCATATGATTTCAGTCTCATCCTTCATGTTAATACTTCTTCCGAACACTCGACTTCGCTTCTTCCTACTGTGAAGAGCCACCGAAGTCAATTGACAAACATAAAGAACTTCTTATGCAACAAGTTGCATGAATGTTGATCCTTCTAAATGGACCAAGTACTAAAAGTACACATCAACTGCATGAAAATAAGCGGAAATCCTTGATAATCAAATACGCCGACGAGCGCCTAATGTGGTGTTGAGTTGCCGCCTCGTTTCCATGCCGTTGAGCTCAACATCGTTGGCTGCTTTCTACCATATGCACATTGCCTTTCCGCAACCTGAACTCATACGCCCACATATCCACAATCATACGACCGTTATGCGCTGCCGCAAGAAGGATGTCATAAAAAATTATGCAACATCCTGTTGCACGGACACCCACCACCTCCCCGCTAGGCGCCAAGCTCGTGCCTCTTAGGCACCACAGCAAATCTTCTTCAACTTGTTGTTTCAGTGTTTTTTTCATGACATATTTGTACTTTGACAGTACGCTTGACATTTGCGTTTGCATTTGAGTGCTTAACACACTTTCTGTCAACAGTACGCGCTTTGACAAGGACTCATACCACATACAGGACAACATGTAGCGGGTGTGGCGCCCCTAACAGCGGAGCGTTGCAGTGTTGAAGTGACTTTTAATAGCCTTTGCTGTTTGTTGCATGCTTCAGACGGGAATTATGCTTTAGCTCTTTGCCATAATGTTTACTTTGATGACTGCCACATGTTGCATGCATCATCCGTGTTGTGTATGGACGCCTTAGGGAGCGAAAGCACATTAATGTTGCGTTTCTTTTAACTTAACTTCTAATGTGTCAATAAGCTTAAGTAGGTGCATCGTTCATAACATGCTTTGTGGCAGGAATTGTGTGTGCGGGTTCTCTGTGTGTGTATGAGGATAAAATGCATTGAAATCGAATTATTGGCAATTATGTACACTTCAGTAGAGACAAAGTGGTGGAGTTGTTTTTAAGAGGGTAAGATTGTGGGGGAAAGTACAAATTGAAGGAAAGTGTTTATTAGGTATTACATGGATCAAGTTTATATTACATATATTGGCTTTAAATGACTTACAAAGAAATAATTTATAAAAAAATGTATAAGGAATACTTTATTGTGTTATGAAACAATAATTCTACTTCAACATTTCTCAATTGGTTCCCTCTGCAATCTGAAATATATAACTCAAAGCCATCGAAGCAATAACCCTTCCATTGAAGAAGGTCTGTAATCGTCCTTTGTAGCCTATAATCATCCTTAGAAATACTTCTAAAATAATAATAATAATAGTTGACGACTTCCTTCAAGTAGTTTCAAAATCACCGAACTTCTCTTTTAGAGAAAATTTTAGTTTTTTTCTCAAATAAGTCGGATGCAATTTGGATACTGGTATAAAGTTCAATCTTTTGAAATATATATAATGGATATAACGGACCGTTTTGTTGTCATGGTGGAGGCAGAAAAGGCTCCCCAAAAAATTTTTAGGAATCCAACCAAATTCACCGTTATTAGCCGAATAGACATCACTGTTCCTTTCAGTTTCGAACAACTGACTATTAGGAGAACGGTTCGTAAAAATTATGCGACTGCACTTCGGCCGCAGTTAAATGGATCCCATGATTAAAAAAGAGTAGCAAAAATCAAAATCAAGTCTTGAACAAGGCCTTAATATATTTATCAGTAAAGAACCACTAAGATTGGAAATTTTTCTTTGATCAGTTGCGGAATCAAATAAAACTAAGCAGCCTTTTCTTCTCTAGTTCTAGTTCTAGTCTCGAGCTTACTCTCAAGGGTGTTGATTCCATATGGAATAAGAGTTCAAGACGGCATAATTTGGCTGATCCAGAAATCTCTTGAACATATTTCTAGCACTCAGTTAGGATATGGTTTCGGTGTACAAATGATGTCTTAATGAGATAATATACTATAACTGATGATGGTATTAGATTCTAATAATTAGAATAATGATGTCTCTATTGAGAAAATAGAGAATATTTTCTACTCTCACAATTAGATATATGATGTCTCTATTGTGAAAAGAGAGAATATTTTCTACTCTCACAATTACTATGATTACCTTTAAATGTTGTACAACCTGACCTATGCAATAAATTCAGCATTAGGCTCAACATTACGACAGCTAATAAAGCTAATCGATTTAAAGGATTATTATACATTTGTCTCAATCACGTGACCCAACTGCCATGCACACACATATGCCGCCATAAAACCTGACAATCGTTATACAATATATGAACCCGTTCGCCCGCCTGCCAAGAACAAAGCCCGCGTGAACAATAAGCACAGCTTTAGGCGCCAGCAACCAGCTTACGCCTTTAGCGTCTGCCGCCACCCTTAAGGAACCGTCCTGAGCAGCCGATTTGTAAACAATGGAAATTATAATTCTATTAAGATTTTACGCTCGAAGAATTCTTCTACACATGCGCTCGAAACAAATGGAGCGCTGATGATGACGGAAGTGAAAAGTGGAGAAATGGAAAAAATAAAAAAAACAGTAAAACCACGAGTGCCTAGCGCAGGATGCATTGCTGAGCAAATCTGTGCAACATTGTTGGCAAGCGACGCAAGTGTTAGGACATCGCGGCTGTGCGGCGGATATGTGTAGTGTGCGGCAGCGAGGGCGCATAATATTGACATTCCACTGAATGATTTCATAAGACTGACTTGTGCAAATACGCGCATTTATTCTCTATATGAACTCATACATACATATAAATGTATGGAGTAGCAGAGGAACACTTGAGTAGTCGGTGCGTAAGTTCGGAGTTTGAGCTGCCAGAGAAGCGAACGAGCGTAGAAACACAGTCATTCAAATGCGAAACAAAAGCTTATGAAAATCGCGTATAAATAGGCGTGGCACAGGCGGTGGTGGTGATGGTGGCTGGGGCGACAACAGAGCCCAAGCATTGCAGACGCTTTCAGCTGAAGTGGTGCATTCATTGATGCTGAAGCATATGAATATATGAGTAGATGTGAGGTGGAGACACATGTGTGAGTGCTTGAATATGACAGGATATATGTAATAATGATAATCGTTCACATTGACGCACTGCAGAGAAGAGTGGGAAAATAGAGCGCTTATACACTGTAGCCGCGCGCATTAAACAGATGAAGACTTTTGTTACAACAATGCAAGAGAATTCCTTAGAAAATCGAGTGATGAACGCTTAAGCGCCAAGGATAAGCACTCATGCAATAACGGTAATCATTTTTTGCCAAGATTTTTTAGCAGTGACGGGTGCAGGCCACATTTCTTTCAAATGAATGAAAGCCGCGAAAAAAGAAAAAGAATGCCGCAAAGCGGATGACACAAAGGCAGTCTCATACACACATACACACACATGTGCGCTTGTAGATTAAGCCACATATACATACGTGGGTGTGCCCCTTGCGGGCAGGAAAGCGATTTGATTTTCTTACGGCACACTTAATGCGTCGCAAATAAAATCAACCAAGCAGCAGGATATGTGTGTTTGCATGCAATGCTGATTTGAAAAAAAAAAAACACAGCACAGTAGCTGGAAAAATTATGACGCTCACCTGTGCGCCCGCCAAAATTCACCTTACGCCTGTGACTAACTCCACACCCCCGCTGCATGTGCCTCCAAGTTCTATTAGTTCAATGATTTCGCGTTGCCGGTTGTCTTTGAAAAAGTGTATATCTTCGAGTTAAGAGACAGTAAACCGGCAAAGTGTAGGCACAGTGCCACCAATAACTCCTTTTCGCGCCACAAGCAAACACACACACACACTCGAACATACTATATTCAGGCAAACAAATTTGAACGCAAGCAAATAAGCGTTTTACTCCATCCATGTGTTTGTCTGTCTGTTCACTGACTGCTTACCGCACTCAAAGTCAACTTGTAAGTCAGCACCTTCATGTATGTCTTCATATGCCTCGTCTTATTTATGCGGTAGTTAGTGATTTTTCATACATCATAACGTATATGTTGTGGCAAACTTACGTGCGTCGCTCCCGCTCCCCTTTCCATATTTCCTTAAAATTCTTACTTTTTCACATTTTAACATTTATTTTTCTACAATTCTGCCATATTAAGTTTTGCTGTATTGCTACTGCAGTGGATTGTCATATATGAAGGCGCATTCATAACAGCCCTGCAGGAAAAATTTTAGCTTGGGAAAATATATATTAGGAGGCATATTAGTTGGACTTTGAATGCTTCAGAGGCAAATCTGCAAGATTATTGGTTAAAAGTATAGAAGACAGTTATTAGAAGACCCTTATTAGACCTGTCTATTTTACATTTATTTATTTTTGTAAACAGCTCTCTCTCTGCTCTCTCCTAGAACAAATATTGATTTTTTAACTCTTCTCTAGACTAGTTAGTACGTCTGGGGACAACAAAAATCTGCGTCATTTTACTATTCGATTTCTTGTCTTGGTTGTACATTATTCTTTCAACTTAGACTTATCATGCATTGATTTAGAGACCATTTATAGTTCCTTCTCTCTCTTTCATATCAATCTTTATCTATCTTAAGATATACTATATACTGAATAGTTAAAGATTTGTGCTCATAATGATGATCCTTCACGGAGTCTTCTTAGTAGATCTGACTGCTGTCATAATTGACATTACTAAACGCCATTTCCTACAGGGTCACCACAATTCATATGCATACCATGCATGTCATACTCGCATTGCATTGCCATCTACTACTTTCGTATGTCTGTAAATATCTCTTAAGCTCCCCAAGCGGATATTATTAAAATGAATCGCGATTGCAAAAACAACAATAATAACAAATATAAATATAAAATGTTAACGAAAACCGACGACAATTTATAAAACCTCAAAAGTTTATTGGGGCGTATATTACGTCGCATTTACTAACTGTTGTTTTCTAGTTTTATTGCACTTATTTGACATGTGTGTATGGGGTGTGTTGACGTTTCTTTAACAAAATATGTCTACTTGCCTACCTAAAGTTAAAGCATAATATTTGTTGAAGTTTGCCGAATTATCCGAAAAGGTGCTCATACATACCATGTGTCTGTGGAACTGTTATGACTGTATCAGAGTTCCTGACATATGAGTGAGTGCTCGTGCAACAAGAATAAAGTTTAGTAAATGTCAATTATAAGAAGAAAGAAAAGTAAGGAAAGTTTACTTCAAAATAGTTGATCAAATATATCTATATATAAGCTTTTCCTGATTACTGGTCAAGGGAAGTGCGAACAGTCAAAATGGAGATTAAGGTAGTGATGTAAATTCTAAAATACAGATAAAGATCACCGATCAGTGCCTAAGGAGTAATCATTTATCCAGGAAATTAACCGAAAGCTCTCATTAAAATTGCAGAAAGTTCTCATTTAATAAAATCACCTTTGGTTCTTTGAAGTGAGGATCGAACCAAAAAAATATCCGAAAGCTCTCACCCAAAAGCTCTAATTTAATGATCTCACAAAAGCTTTCACCCCATATAATATACTTAAATCCGAAATTTTCGCGACTATTTACGACGATCCGAAAGCTCTCATCGAAATCACCCAAAAGCTCTAATTTAATGATCTTACAAAAGCTTTCACACACATATAATATACTGAAATCCGAAATTTTCGCGTCTATTTACGACGATCCGAAAGCTCTCATCGAAATCACCCAAAAGCTCTAATTTAATGATCTCAGAAAAGCTTCCACACACGTATGATATACTGAACTTCGAACTTTTTTCGACTATCAACCGAAATCACTGCCATCTTTTGATCGGCTGTGTATTTTTTTATTGTATGTTGTCGAGTATGAGTTGACAAATGTGAGTCGTCTCCAATCACACATAAATCGCATTACCATTTTATTCGCAGCACTTGTGAACTTGTTCGATTTATGTCACTCCCTAGAATGCTACCATTGAGTGACTGTATCGCTGAGTACGTAAATATACTCATTCTATCACAATTTATATTTTCCAAATGCACTCCCACACCCAACCACACGCCCGCCAACAATCATATGCACCGGGTAGAGCACACATGCAAATTTGCCTTTTCCGCCGCAACGGCTACCAACTTCAACTCTGACTTTTACAAAACGCCGCAGTAGAGACAACATAAATTGCGGGGCTGCAAAAAAACTATTTCAGCTTCGCGAATTGCTGCTTTGTTGTTGTACATATATGCGGTATGTGAGCTTTCATGAAAGCCTGTATCGGCTCACATGAAAGCGCGCTGCTAAAACAGGGGAGTTCTGTTGTATTGGTTTGAAGCTGTTGCACTTCGACTATAGGTGGTGTTTTGTAACCCATAATCAGCCCCGCGGCATTCAGACAGCCAGCACAGCTGTTTGCACCTTCGCCGGTGCAATAAATAAATAAATGGAACCACAATTGAATTTATTTTTCAACTGTGAGTTTTTTAAAACGTCTGTATTTCGTTGGGAGTGTGAGAATTCCGTATGAAAACATGCAATGATGCCTACAGAGGCAAAGCTTGAGTGAGTGGTATGGGATATATTTACTATATTGGGTGAGAAACGAAAGTAGTGCTACGAAAAACAGTTCGTTTGTCAAATTAACTGCAAATGCGCTGTCAGCTGTCGTTAGTGGTATTATGACAGTTGGCTGGTTGAAAAACTTTTAGCCTAATGACTCTTTTACGCAAAACAGACAGACAGAGCACCATTGCAAATGGGGACATACTCGTATAGTATATAAAAAAAGACTATGAAATGGGTTGCAATGTGGAAGGCTAACAGCCGAAAGGTTTAAGGAAGCCGAAAAGTTTAAAGAAGTAAAGAAGAATTTACTAGAATTTGGCATTGGATTTAAATTTTGTTTTTTAAATCAATCTCATTTTGTATTGACTCTCAAACCGTTTAAACAATTAAGGTTGAAAATATTTGATAAAAAATCGTCCAAAAAATGGCTTTGGCAAACCATTAAAATTTATTTATTGATATTTAGCAGGAATTGATAGGTAAAAGCTTTATTCAAAACCATAAAATATGGAAAGGGTTTAACTAAAAGCTTAGGGAATGAAGCTTTTAGTCGGAAGCTTTAGGTGAAAGCTTAAGTACAGCAGCTTTTATTTAAACTTTTCACAAAAATATTTTATGTTTTACCGAAAACTAATTTATTGTGATGGAAAACATTAATTGAAAAACAATTTTTTTGGAAAATATATACGAAATACAAGAAAATACTTAATATTTCGCCTTAATAATGTTCATCTAATAAAAAAGCAAATTTTCATATCCATTTCTTTCTCACTATTTTCAGTGTTCGGTTTGGACTCACCACTTGGTCTCTTTCCGCCAGGCATTGACCCCGGCAAACTCTATAACCCACTAATGGAAATGTCCGATCCACGTGGCATGCCCAGCGATCATCCACCGCCCTTTCTCAAAGGCAAGAAAAGTAAGTAAACGGTATTAATCTTACTTATACTATCGCGTATATTTACAATCACCGTTCGAATTTCAATAATCGAAACAAGTAATTAACCTCGCAATTGAACCTGAAATACGACGCTCCAATTATTCTTCAAACTAAACAAATCGAATACTTCAACAGAGCGCCAAACGGTATCTTTCAAATACTACACTTTAATACTGCAATGGCCTATCTATCGTACAACTGTTGACCGAATAAGAAAAATTCATATAAAAAAAGTGCATTTTCACACCTGAGTAGCGTCTACAACGAAATTGCCCTTTTGCCACTGCATGTTTACACACTTTGCGCATGCGCACCCACTTGAACTGCATTGATCTTGTACTTTTGCTCACGTACTTGATCCGCTGCGCTACTGTTGATCAACGATCGCTGCACTTGAGTGCATGGGCATGCGCATTTCCGTTTTATTTGACTTTCTATCTTTCGATATCATTGTTTTTGGCCTTTTTTACACGGCGATCAGGCTGATCGATGGCAGTCGTTAGTTTTTGAACGATTTTGATATTTTAGTTTCAGTTTTAGTACGGGTGTTAGTTAATTTTAGTTATTTTATAAAATATGAGTGGGAAGTGTAATTGAAAGTATTTTAATTTACGCTACTTAAGGGACAACAGCGAACTGGAAAGTAAAACACTTTCGATTGCAAAAAGTGGTAATGAATAATGGGTATAAAGTTTGCAGTGAAAGCTCATTGAAGGACAGCGTATTAATATAATTTATAGCTAAAGCTTACAATAGTTACATTGTACAATAATTTAAAATAAATTCAATATTTCAATAAATTAAAATAGTTATAAATTATGAAGCTTTCACAAAATAGTTTTTAATATAATATAATCATCATAGAAAATGTGCTATAATTTCAAGCATTTTAATTAAAACTACAAAAGGAAATTTCTAAATTAAAATGCGATAGTGAAAGCTTAAAAGCTGAAGCTTTTACCGGATATTTTTCGCAATATAAAAGCTTACAAAACTTTGGCTGAAGCTTTCACTTGATATTTTTCGCAATATAAAAGCTTACACAACTTTGGTTATTGTTTAGGCTAATATTTAAAATAACTTTCACGCCGAAAATGCAAAAGCTTATACTACTGAAGCTTTCACTTGGCATTCTTTGAGTATATGTGCTTCATTTTTATTAAATTTTTTTATAATGTTATTTTTTAAATGAACATTTTAGATCTGTGTTTTAAAAAGCTTTCATCAAACTAATTTTTTCAATCTTTCATATCTAATCTTTCACAAGCTTCATTTTTATTAATTTTTTTACAATTATTATTTTTTTAATGAACATTTCAAAGCTGTGTTTTAGAAAGCTTTCATCAAACTCATTTCATTTAAGCTTTCATCTAATCCTTTAGAAGACATATGCTTCTATATACATACATACTGCTTACATATACTTAAAATGTGAAATTAATTATCAAAACGAGAAGCTAAAGCGAAAGCTTACATAATTGAAGCTTTCATTGTGCACTCTAATATACAAATTTATTGATTTATACTATATATTTGATTAAAAATTTAAAGCTTTATTACAAAAAGCTTTCACCAAACTCATTTAACGAAAGCTTTCATTTAATCGCTCTCTAACTATTTCCTCCATTTGGCAAATAATACATTTGCAGCAACAGAAGGTTTACTGATGTTTTAAATCGACTTCTCACAACACCACAAACATACCGACGCATGCACTCAGACGCACATATCACAAGTGTCATGCACTCAATCGTCCAAACGACTGTCATTATTAGCTTCATTGTTGTTGTCACTGTCGTTGACGCCGTTCGATATCACATGAGGCGGTAAATTCAATTTTGTGGTTTTCCTGCATCGCTCAACTGACTGCGCATGCGCGCCTAGGCATGTCAGCCAACGTGGAAAAGAGGCACAAAAACGCAGTGCATACACATTCACCTGCATGTGTGTGAGTGTACACTGATTTTATTGCCGCCAAGTCAACGCATCATTTGCCATAAAAACTGTGCAATTTTTCAATTATTCAAATCGATGCTTCACATTCACTGCACAATTCGCTGCTATTCACTGTCAAGTGTGCATGTGTGTATGCATGTATGTTTGTATGGCATTACATTGTGTTGCACGTTGGGAAATACATATACAAAATGTATGTGCAACATTCGGAAAACCTCAAATAGTTAATGAGTTTTTTCTGCATATCAACCGCATTACAAGTCAATTTCTTTTTTTTCCTGTGCTGCCTTCAAATAGACACTTAGCTGATTGTTGTTTTTTTTTATTTATTTTTTGTTTTTTTCTTCAATTGTTCACCTTTAACATTTATCCATAAACAAGATCAATAACAAACTATCAGCAACAAAAACAACACCTCCCTATCAATCGAACAATAGAGTAACGACTTTGTTGCACAAACACATTATACAAACATACAGTTATAAAAACGCTTACATTATGCCTGAAAACCAATTAAAACAATTGAAACATATAAAACCTAACGCAGTTCAACAACAACAAAAGGAAATATACTTTATTGAGTTAGAAAAACTTGCTTAGTCACATGATTGACAGCTCTCAAAGAGCCGTGACGAGTAACGCATCGTTTTTTATGAATTAAACACTTACACGCTTCTCAAGCACAATTATGTGTGCTCTTACTTGGCGCTTCGGATTTACCATTTATATACCTTGTTATATATATGTATTTATGTTGATAAATCAGTTGATAAGTCAAATCAGCGTTATTTGATTTTTGACAAGCTCATTTTGAGTTCGACAACCCGGGCTACTCAGCGCTGAGACGTTAATGTGACAACTTACATGACACTCACTTAGATGAGACGATTGAGTAATAGAGGGTATTAAGTGAAGAAACAATTTCAGTATAACAATAAAATTATATTAAAAAATTATAGACTTTTCGCACAGCTAAATTTAGTACATTTAAATTATAATTGAGAACCCACTTGTTGCCTTTCGCACTGCCTTCTACTCGATTAAAGATCATAATATGTTAAAAAATGTTTTTTATTCATAAAAAAGTTGTTAAATTTCATTAGCTGTTTGCTACTTTATCAATAATCACAACCAATTTTACAGCGTGGAAAACAAACCGCAGCGTTGCACTGCAATTTCAATTCGATTTGTATTCGATTAAGTATTACTACCATTAATATTATCTTATAAGATAAATCAAATGTTTATTTTGATCTAAGTCAGCGCTTTAATCGAGCAAAGGCCGGTTAATTGTTCAATTAACTCCTGTGCGAACATTCGTTTTCATTAAGAAATTTACTAGAGCAGTAATTTCCGACTTCTGAACTTTAGTGCTCAGTGATCGTCCTTAAAAGAGCTGTAAAGGGAAATGTTCGCGTTTCAGTACCATTAATACTGGAACAACGATAGCAGTGTTCTAGTTTCTCTGATGAACTTGAAATATGTTAGGATTTAGCGGCAATATTATTACTACGAGGGCTGCTATATATATTTCTGGCCTAATAATGAAAATAGGAGTATTTATCAACGAAAATGGTTTTATTGTTTTTCAAAATATTCTCCATCAAGATTTATACACTTTTGCATGCGCTCAAACCAATTTTCGAAGCACTTTTTTTGAGCTTTTTTTTGAGCGATTGTCAAATTGTGCGGGATCCAACGAGAACAAACCTTTTTTACGGCCAGGTGTTCATGCAATATCGAATGTATGCTGGTGGGAGAAATGCATAGGCATGCCTCTATCTGAAGGTATGTTACATGACGGTCTTGCATTATCAGTTCACGTACGGCATCGATATTTTCTGGCACAACGGCTGTTTTTGGATGACCTTCACGGAATTCATCTTTGAGCGAGCGTCGGCCACGGTTAAATTCGTTGTACCAGTTTTTCACAGTGCTATAGGATGGTGCTTCATAGCCATACAAAGATTTTAGTTCATCGATGCACTCTTGTCGCGATAATCCACGTCGAAAGTTTTGAAAAATGATCGCACGAAAATGTTCACGAGTTAATTCCATGTTTTGGCCGAGATGAATTTTTTAATTCCCTGTAAATAAAACAATTCACGATTAAATGACAAAACGTTCTGCCAGGCCAGAAATAAATATAGCAGCCCTCGTAACATGCGAGTACCATCCATTTTCCATATATTATATTTATACTCGGCCTCGGCTGAGATGATTTTTAATCAGAGCGCTTCCTCGTTGCGAATATGTGGGTTTCTGGAACTGAAAATAATTACAGAATGCCAAAACTATTAAATAAGATGACTCAACCTTGTCTTTTCATTCCTGTCTGGGTACAATTTTAATCTCAATCAAATTTAAACATCTATGAGTTGCTTATTAAGCGAGTCTCTTCGCGTTAGTCGTAGAAAATGATGATCCTCACCTGGATTTTCGATTAAATTTTATGTAATTTTCTTTAGGTTTCTCATTTTTTACACCATTTTACAAGCAAGTTGTCGGCATTCAACAGACCTTACGAAAAAGTCAGATCTATTAATACGAGTATATAATTTAGGGGCTCTATAACTAAAACATCAACGCAAATATATCCTTCTCACTCCACCTCTCTCATTTAATTGTTCCTTCTCTGTCTAAAGGCATATTTTGGATTCTAAGAATATTCTGCCTAAATTGTAAACCCCTGAGATTACAGTTAAGGCAACAATATGGATCAAATATACTTATTTGGTGTATTAACTTCACTAGTATAATTGAGCCAACATTGATATTAAGGTCAACGCCATTGCGGACCTCCAAAATTTTACAATTCCAAACTCCAAACAAAACAATACTGTTGTTGGCTACAGGCACACAGACTTACATATTAGGCTTAACAAAGGAAGAGAGCATTGAACAGGAATAGGCCACTGATTTAAGATAACAAATAATAAGTCTAATACATACTAATGCAAATATTTATTTATTTATATTAGTAGTATTACTGCGAGAGTAAAGGCAACAGTTAACAAAAGAAAGTAGAATCGATAGTTGATATCGGTTTACAAACTTATGTTGATATATATTGACAACACATTTTTTGAATAGAGTAAAACACGACGTCTGCTAGTCTGGCAGCACAATTCGTGGACATATATAAATTTAATGTTGTTGTTGTTTTAGAGTTTAATGATTTTGCGAACATACTCGCCAATACATGTCTGTATATATGTAAAGACGATATATTTCTTCTTTGTGGCTGGTCATTCGACCGAATCGAATTGTTTTTTTTTGCCGAAATCGATTGCAGAATTTTGCGATTTGTGAAATTATGCGCTGTGACTTACATTACAAATCGCGAATCACGTTTAAACTGTGAACAAATCGGTCAGACATACTTGAAACAATACAAATAGATATGTGCGTTCATATATTTGTATGTACTTTCCTATGGCTAATCAATAAGCAAAATACAATTGAGACACAGAACTAAGCGTTGTGGAACGCCTTTGAGGCAGCCATATAAGTACTTACATATTTATATATATGTACATATATCTAACTATATTCTGCAACAGCTGTTGTTAAGAGTAACTACCGCAGCCACATAAGTCTCTTTAGCTAGCAATGAAAGTTAGTATGTGTTTGTATGTATGTAGCGAGTCATGACTCAACTGTTGATGCGGCTGATGATGTTGGCGGTTACTCGACTCGTCGAAATCGTCAGAGATTCTTATCACTCTGCAAATATCGTGGCTTGTGGCGGCGTCGGCAAGGCTTTTAGCTTTTAGATTTTCTCTTGCAAATTTTTTCTTGATTTTATTTGTTCATTGTGGCAAATTTTTCGCCTTTTATTTATTTTAAATATTTTTTTGTAATATTTAGCATATTTGTGCGATATGCATACACGAGTATTGTTGTAGTACGACTTTGCTTACGAAAATGAAACCATAGATCCTGCACATGCGATAAAAGTCAGCGCAATTGTTGCAAATATGTGGCAAAAAATTGCAAATAAAAGCGAAAAAAATTAATAAAAAATATAAAAAAATTAAAAAAATTAAAAAAAATATAAATTTATAAAAATAAAAATTATAAAAAAATATTTGTTTTTATTTTGCATACCTTGACTTCCAATTTTTTTGCTAACTTTTTTTTGCAAAAATTCAACTCAACAATGGTTTGCGTTGTGCTCACGATTTATACACAACAATTACTTATGCTTTGATAATTTACACATTATGACATATGTACATAAGTGAATCGAAATGAAGAAATTAAATATGTTGCGCATGCGCAAATGTGACAGTGACACTGTGCCAAAGAAAGTATAATAATTATTATATTATTCGTTCTTTGACTGTGCCACTCACACTGACTGTTGATTGGAAAATAGTTAAAATTGACAAATATGTGACAGGAGTGCAACAACAATATAATTGCATTTATTGCCTTTATATACTTATTTTTAATATGCTTATAGCTTCTAATAAATATTTCTTTTTAGTTTTTAACGTTTTCCTAAGAGCTTTTCATTATCAAAACGCCAGCTTAATTTGATTTTATATTAAGTGTCTTCTGTTATGACAATTGATCTTATCGCTGATGTCTACGTCCATTAGCTTGGCGCCTTTGCTCATTTGAAATGTCATAATCGCATTTCCAACGCGTGCTTGTCACTGTGAAAGTTTTCCAGAAGTGCAGCAAATGCATCAAATGTCATGTTCAGATGGCGCTTAGCTAATTTTAATCCCTAAAATTACACAAAAATGCTGCGTCTTATAGGCAATATATATTTTATTCCACCTAATCATGCTTAATGACATTGCTTCTGCCGAACTGTAAACATTGTCAAATATTTGACATCGATTTGACATCAATTTATCATAACATTCCCACTCTCTTTCTCTCGTCATTCTCATTTTGTTTATGGGAAGTTCATCATACTTTTAAAATTTAAGAAAATTCTATCAATATATCAGCCTTGTAAAATAATTACTTTTCCACCTCGCTGTTATCCAATAGATCTCTTAAAATGGACAGAGATTGTCTGTTTTATATCTCAATTTAATTCTAGGAGGAACCTCTCTTTAAGCAAATTATGAAAGTTTATTTAGGTTAGGTACTTGATAGTATGATTGTCCCACTACACTCGACACATTTTCGATTCCAAGACTCCTCCGTTGTTTCAAGTTCAATTTCTAAAATTCTAACGAAGCGATCAGATTGCTAAATATTGAAGAATTGTAACAATCTCAGTGTTGACTTCAGTATATATGAGTACTTATATATAAATAAATATTCATCCTCATCGGATCACCATGCTTCACACCCACGTCAGCGAACGGCGCTTAAAATCAATATGTACTTTTTATCTCTCTAAAGTTTCGCCAAATCACAATGGCATATAAGTATCTCGAGATCTCTTTATATCAGCACACAACACTCGCACACACTCCCTCAACCTGTGTTGGAGATTGTTGCCTCTGATATGCAGGAGTCTTTGAGCTGCATTCGCTAATATACAGGCACCATGCAAATGTTATAATTTGCATATGTAGGAAGCCAACCCGCGCGCAGCTTGATACTCGCACCAAGGTGAGTCTAGAGACGCTGAGTTGTGGAAACAATGCGCACACCTCAGTGCGGGTTTAAGCGCAGCAGGGCGTGTATGAGTGCTGGGAGTATGTGAAAGACAATGACAACACAATGCCATTGGCGCTTGGAGTGACACACATCACTGGCAAGCGGCTATAAATATGTATGGGCATAACTTTGCATTTCGAATGCGCTTGTGATGTGTATGTGTGTGTTTTTGTTGTCGAGGAGAGGAAAAATTAAAACATTATCCGATTGTGGCAGGTGATAACCTCTTTGTGTGCGGCACGCTGGTGGGCAGGTGGAGCACGTGTTGGTTGAAAAACTTTTGAAGAAAATATAAAGAATTTTAAAGCTTGCGTTCGATTGCGCTTGGGAAATTGCTATGAATAACAGTACTTTTCTTTCAACTATTCCAGAAAATTAAAATAGATTTCTAACTTTATCTCTTTTTCATTGCAGTACCACGCCCAAAGGGACAACACTCTGCGCCACGCGGCGGCCCGCCACGTTCGTGGACGAACTCCGAACTCACCGAGGCATTGCAGCATGTCTGGAACAAGAAAATGACCACCTCACAGGCGTCCCGCATCTTCGGCATACCCTACAACTCACTGCTGATGTATGTGCGCGGCAAGTATGGCAAGAGCCTAAAATTGGAACAGCTGCGCAAGGACTGTATCAGCGGTCCACCACTTGAATTGCTACAACTGGGACTTGGCGGCGGTGCGGGTGGCGGTAAAAATAAAGATGGCAAAGACAAATCAGCACATCGCAACTCAGAGAACTCAACGAAAAATAATAACGAGCTCGACTTGGGCATACCATTGCCGGGTATGGTGCCCGGCGGTAATGGAGCAAGCGGGCCACGTAGCGCCAGTTCCGAACCCGATTTAATTGGCGGACCCAATTCGCTATTCGGACCATTTCCCGGCGCTTTCTATCCCGACTTCCCCGGCGGCTTTCCTGGACTGCCGCTAAGCATGCTCAATCTACTCCCACCCACGGATCGTCATCAGCCACATGGCGCTGGCATGACGGCGCTGCATCATCTCGGCATGGATGAGGACTGCAAATCGGATCGTTCGAAGCAATCCTCTTCGCTTGGTGATGACGACTTCGCTGCCAGCGCAGCAGCTTTAGCCGCCGGCGTGCAACCGCTCGCGCTCAATCGCAACGAAAACGAACGACGCAGCGGCGGTGACATGCTCGGAAATGCGGGTGCGCCGCCACCGCCACCACCGCCCATGAGCACTGCCGTCGGCGGTGGCGGCCAGCAAAATGGTGGTATGCAGGATTGAAATTTCTGGCGGGATTGGGCCGCCAACCCGATGTTTTTCCCGCCGAACGACACATACGATGTGGAAGAGGCTATGAATGGCGGTATTGGTTTAGGTGGCCATCACCATTATCAGCAACAGCAGCAGCACCAGCACAACGAAGCGATGTCCACGGAGCGCAACGCCAACTGCGGCAGCGCTGTTGACGGCAACGACAGCGCCATCGGCAACGTCGTGCGTGCGGCTCATCAGTTTCGTGAATTCAATCAGAACCTTTACATGGCGCGACGCAAGCTGAAACGTCTGCGACAACGACAGTATCGACGCTACGATGCCAATGGGCGCAGCGCCAACAATGCGACGGACAGTGGCAGCGCGGCCGGCAATGCGTTTATGGCGCTGCAAATGGGACCGCCGCCAACTTCAGCAGCGCAGTCGGCGCTTACGTTGCCACTGCCGCCGGCGGTTATACGCACTTAGTTTAATTCTAACGAAATGTTGTTGTAATATAAATTAAGTTCAATTATTGTACAATATTAAGCGAAGTGGGAGGAAGGCTGTCGCCGAGGCAGTAAAGTAGTAAATAATAAAATTATATGTATGTAAATTAAGTAAATAAATTAGTGAAAATTTGTGGATAGCCGAAAGGAAAGTTAAGCAGACTCGTATTAATTATAATATAATAACTGTGAATCGATGTGAATATGTAAGGCGCATGCAATATTTTGACATTTTGTTTAATTATATGTTATATTTATAAAAAAATAATTATTTTTTATTATATTTCTTTGTATGTAAGTGTGTACTTATAAAAATTTAAAAATATATAAATTTTTGCTTTAAACAACAACAATGAAAACAACGTTGTTTTTATAAATATTAATTATATTATATGTACAACAGAAACTTCCATTTAATTTTAAATATGTTGACACATATTTTCTCTAAACTAAAATTCAAGACAAACAGTGCTGGCAAAAAGTATGCGAGGCATAAAAGTGTAAATTTTATTTTTTTAAGAAAAAAAATTATACAAAATTTGAAAAAATTTGTTCATAAATTAATTTTTTTAATTTGATTTAAAAACAAAAATTATAAAAAATTTGGAAAAATTAATTTATAAAAAAAATTATAAAAAATTTGGAAAAAATTAATTTATAAAAAAAAAATATGAAAAAATTGGAAAATTTTTTTTCATAAATTAATTTCTTTAATTTGATTTATAAAAAAAAAGTTTATAAATAATTTGGAAATTTTTTTTTATAAATTAATTTTATTTATAAATAATTTTTTTTTTTTAAATTAATATTTTTTATAAATTAATTTTTTTATAAATTAATTTTTTTACTATATCTTAAAAACAATTATATCTTCTAATTATATCTTAAAATTTATAAAAAATTTGAAAATTTTTTTTTCATAAATTAATTTTTTTAATTTGATTTATAAAAAAAAAGTTTATAAAAAATTTGGAAACTTTTTTTTCATAAATTAATTTTTTTTATAAATTAATTTTTTTACTATATCTTAAAAAAAATTAAAATTAAATTGCCCAACAGAGAACTGAGCTCTTAATTAAATAACTGTAAAGTTAGTTTTTATAATTTTTAATTCCATAATGAACTGTCGACACTGTTTTAATCAAAATCAAATTATTTTTTTATTAATTCCACCAATTTTAAACAATTTTTACACAAAATAATGCTTTGTGTACTCTTTTGCGGCACTGTCAGCGTTTACACATAAACAATTTTAGTTTTTGGTGCTTTTAGTTCCTATTTTTACCGAGGCGTAGAAAAAGTTATTCCCAAAAATATACTTTCTTTAATATATAAATATATATTTTATGCTTAAAAATAAATACAATTAATTTTTACAAGCTTTTAAAGCAAAACTATTATGTTAAATTATTAGTTATATTATTTTAATATAATATGTCCTACTATTATTAGCTTATTTTCTATTAAATATTAAATATTAATGCAATAATTATTATTAACAATAATTTATATAATAATTCAACACTTTTACTCACTTCATCGTAAATAATCAAAATATTTTTAAACATTTTTTATGGCAATATTTGTAAATATTATATAATATACATATACCAGCACTAGTATTAATATAAGAGTAAGCAAAAAATATTGATATCAAATATATCAATATTAAAAAATTGCAGCTGATCATCAACCGTTTTTCTGCAGAAGAACATCATTAAACAAATGTAATTAAGTTGCCGTTGGAGATTATTGTAAAAGCTATAGTATTATGATTGTACCAAAATTTTTAAACAAAAAAAAACAAAAACATTAAGATATATTATTGTATAAGCTCATGAAACATAATAAAAATTGGAGTGTATTAGCTCATAATAAATATTCAAAATGCACACAAATTCTAATAAGTTTTGTTTATAAAATTGAGCAGTTGTTTGAGGATGGCAAAAAATATGGGCAAAAGCAAGCAAGCAGTTCGTTATTACTAAAGCCGTGTGTACACGCTGCCAAATTTTTTGAGAATCTCTAAATTTGCTTGCATTAATATTATTTTTTTTTTGTGTAATGAGGCTACCAAAAATTAAAAAAAAAATATTTTTTAGTAAAATACACTTCTAAAATGACAAAGCAAATGAGTTATTACTTTTTACAATAGTCCATTGTATACCGCGGAAAAATCATTTTGCATTTTTAAAACTAGTTTCCGAGGCAATTTGGTCTTCTTATGAATTTCTAAGAACACAAAAACTTCACAAAAGTCTTTTTATATAAAATAATACAATATTTTTACATAACTAATTCAATAACTCTAAAATTTAATTTAATTTTTAAAAACAGCATTTTATAAAGTTTAACCCTTAAGACAACTTCTAACGATTTATGTATGAAAATTCCAATATGCTTAATATCAACTTACCACACAAAACAATTCACATAATTTTTATCAAACACAAGCGATCTCAACTTCTGCCTGACAAGAGTCAAATGGACAAAAATTTTCCACATTTTATAATCACTCAAACCAACTGAGTCTTTATATAATTTATATAATTTCAGAATGACTCCATTTCTTAGATGGTCAAAGTTTCGGAATCTGTAATATATTCGTCATACAAAGGCTATAAATTCTCTTCTAAACGTCTTAAGTGGTTTGGTGGGTTTGAAGATTACAAAATTATTTTTTTTTTTTAATTGATCCGAGTAGAATTCTAAAAAATAGAACCTTTGTGAGTTCAGCACATCATGCATCGTCAGTTTCAATTCAAAATTTTTAAAGTCAATTTTTTAAATCGGTGGACTTTTTTGGATTTCTCGTAAAGTTTTGAAGCGATTTTGTTCAAATATTGCACACTTCTTTGAAATATAATTATTTAGTTATTGAATTTTTGGTTTTATTACAACTAATTTTTTCGTGGCAATATATGATGCAAATTTGACAAGAAAAAAATGTTTTTTGTTAAGAGTATGCATATTTTAATATTTTTATTCGTTCAATACCGAGATTTGTACATGTTGAAAATTAATTAAATACATGAAAAAAAATACTACCATGACTATTTTCGGTTTATAGATTTTAGATGAACCAATCATGAGTTATGCTGTCCACCGCAAGAACCTTTTTTTAGGCGTCAAGAGAATTGAGGTACAAATTGGGCTGACTTTTTGGATTTTTTAAATCAAAATTTCACAAAATACTATTTAATTTTATTTTATATCTTGTATGCTGAATTGCTCAAATAGAATATGTAATTGTATATATTAAAAAAAAAATTAAAATTACTCTTTCTCGTTTCATCCTCAGAAAAGCACCCGACCCCATAAATTAGACGTAAACAAAACTATAAAATAGTATCAAATATTCCATTCGACATCTGTGTCTTTTTCCGTACTTCTCTGTAGAAAACACAATTTGGTACCTCAGCAGCATTGAAAAGCGTTTTTCGTGTCTTTTAAAGATTTAGTCTAACTACAATACATATAGTTTTAATTCTAATACCATTATCTTAGAAATGATACGAACTTCTCGGCCTGTCTGATGTCGAAACCAAAAGCAAAGGGTGTAGAAAGTTTATTTGAATTTAGTTTCTCATTATTTATTTCCCGAAATACATTTTCGAAGAGAACTTGTTTATGCATATGACCATGATGAAATGTACGAAAAAAACAAGCATAGATTTGAATAAATGCGTTTCTCAACTTTCACATTAATATTATATTTTCTTGTCTACATTCCGAACGTTCGAGTCAGGAATTATTCTGTACTTACTTAAATTCTATAATATTTGTGGATATTTTTCAAAATCGGTAACATAGTAAAATATATTGGTAAAAACATTAGAGCTTCAAATTGACGAAAATTTAAATTTAACGATCATCATAAACGAAAAGTAAAAGTTGGAATTTATCGTTAAAATCACTCAAAATCTACTGATATAAAGATATATACATTCTTTGATTTTTATTTTTACTACATCCGTATATCTTATTGCTCGTTTGCAGTGAATATGTAGAAGAAAAAGATACCATTTTTGGTGACTATTTCACTTTTTACGATTTTGACTAAAAATGATTCGTTTATAATGCGTTAAATTAGTTGACTTAGTTCATTAAAAAAAAAAATTAAAAAAAAACAATTCACAGATCAAAAATATTGATATACTCAGTTGTTTCAATTTTTTTTAGTTTCCAATAAAAAAAATTTAGTTTCTGATCTCTCAATATTTTTTTCAAAATTTCCCTGCATAAGTATATATAATCCAAAACGATCTATTGAAGTAAAGAAATATGGACTAAGAACATTTTTGTATACGCTCAAAATAAAATCCCAAATGTACAAAAAGAAAAACTTCAACGTTTTTAGAATTACAAAAAAATTAAAAAAAAAACAACAACAAAAACAACAGAAAACAAATAAACATGCATACAAAGAACAACAGAATTTATGACTTCAAATTTGAAACAGGTTCATTAGAGTAGAAAAAGTAGAAAGTGAAAACACAGTAAATTATGAATAATTAGAAGATAGTATATAGAAATATTAGAATTATCAAAACTATAAACTACATTGAAATGTGTGTATGTATGTATGGGAATTTAAATACAACAAATACAAGAAACAAACAAAGAAATGGCGGAAAATATATAATTAATAATAATAAATATTTAACAAAATAATATTTAGTAATGCAAACAGGGTAAAACAACAACAACAAAATATGTAAACAAGAACAAAAAAAATTATAGAAACACAGTGATTACTATAGAATTTTATACCGATATGTATGTAAATTAACTGTAAAACGAAACAAGAAATATAAAAAAAAATTAAAATAAAAGTAAAAAAATAAGTGGATTTAAAGTGTATAATTTCTTACACAAATTTTTTTTCAAAAGTTTCAAATTTTTTTTTTAAATATATACAGTTATAACCTGTTTCTTTTCATTTAAAAATTTTTTTCAATAAAAACCCTTAAAGAAGATTGAAAAAATAACAACCAAATGTATAACTGCATGTCTGTATGTATGCTATATTTTTAATTGTACGATAATTACTGTTAATTAGATGAATAACTACAAGCATTTCAGTTGTACGAAAAAAAATTCAAAGTTGTATAGTAATATTTAATAAATGATATACTGAAGAAATCGTCTATATATAAGTGCATAAAAACATATATATAATATTAAAATATAATTAATTAAAATGTATTTATTTGATAGTAAGATGAAACGGAAAATTATTGTGTAAGTGATTTAAATAAATTTAAATAAATAAACAAAAATTTAAATTGTAATGAACAGCGGTGATATTAAGTCATTTTATTGCGGACGAATAACGATCTTTTTTAGGCCAGCAATCTTAATGATATAATTTACACATCCGTTGAGCAATGCAAGCAGTATTTGATTCGACAAAAATTGTAGAGTAGCGAAACGAACAAACAACTGGTGTAGAAGAAAGAGACTGAAATAAAGTGTAGATGTTGTTGTTGTTGTAGCGGCATAAAACATTCCCCAAATAATTTTGAGGTATGCTGCCGAATTGACAATCCTTGGCCAGATATAAATCCGGTCCTTTCCGGTTACGTAGAACCGACTGTCGCGGGCTACGGAAAGTGTAGATGAAGTCTAGATCTTTATTGTCGCTCTCACATGTAAAATATTTAACAGCACTGAGACATAGTAAGCTTAAAAGTGGCGAATTGAAGTCAGCTCTATGAATTGAACTCCCGCCTGTGAAAGATACTGTCCTGGGTGTCCAGGAAGTCCTTCTCCTCTCAACCTAAGGTTGCTAAATGGTACAATCCCCATTCCAGTCTCCGATAAGACGTGAGACGTGTTGACCAATATAAACCACGACAAAAATATAAATTTCAAACAAATTGAAGACTAATATTATAACGGGTGATTTTTTTGAGGTTAGGATTTTCATGCATTAGTATTTGACAGATCACGTGGGATTTCAGACATGGTGTCAAAGAGAAAGATGCTCAGTATTATTTGACATTTCATCATGAATAGACTTACTAACGAGCAACGCTTGCAAATCATTGAATTTTATTACCAAAATCAGTGTTCGGTTCGAAATTTTTTTATCGACAAATTTTGTTCAGCGATGAGGCTCATTTCTGGTTGAATGGCTACGTAAATAAGCAAAATTGCCGCATTTGGGGTGAAGAGCAACCAGAAGCCGTTCAAGAACTGCCCATGCATCCCGAAAAATGCACTGTTTGGTGTGGTTTGTACGCTGGTGGAATCATTGGACCGTATTTTTTCAAAGATGCTGTTGGACGCAACGTTACGGTGAATGGCGATCGCTATCGTTCGATGCTAACAAACTTTTTGTTGCCAAAAATGGAAGAACTGAACTTGGTTGACATGTGGTTTCAACAAGATGGCGCTACATGCCACACAGCTCGCGATTCTATGGCCATTTTGAGGGAAAACTTCGGAGAACAATTCATCTCAAGAAATGGACCCGTAAGTTGGCCACCAAGATCATGCGATTTAACGCCTTTAGACTATTTTTTGTGGGGCTACGTCAAGTCTAAAGTCTACAGAAATAAGCCAGCAACTATTCCAGCTTTGGAAGACAACATTTCCGAAGAAATTCGGGCTATTCCGGCCGAAATGCTCGAAAAAGTTGCCCAAAATTGGACTTTCCGAATGGACCACCTAAGACGCAGCCGCGGTCAACATTTAAATGAAATCAAAAAAAAAAAAAAAAGTTATCAAGCTCTTAAAAAATCACCCTTTACTTACAATTAGCTAATATTGAGGCAAAATTATTTAATATATTTTATACTATCTCAACAAAGCTGGCTAAGAGACTATTATAATTTTGTCGACATAACAGTTGTTTGTAAGTCATAAAACTAAACGAGTTAGATATAGGGTTATATATATCAAAATGATCTGGATGACGAGGCGAGTTGAAATCCGGATGTCTGTCTGTCCGTCCATGCAACGGATAACTTGAGTAAAAAGTAAGATATATTGACGAAACTTGGTACATATATTCCTTGGCACACTAAGGAGGTTGGTATTGAAATCGGACCATTTCCACGCCCACAAAATGGCGAAAACTAAAAACCTATAGTGTCATAACTAAGACATAAATAAAGTTATAAAAATAAAATTTGGTACAAAGGATCGCACTAGACAAGGGCATATTTAGATGTAATTTTTTTGGGAAGTGGGTGTGGCTCCGCCCCCAAATATCGCGCAAACCAGTAAAGCTATATAAAACAAAATTTCTGCAGTCGTTTCCCCTATGTACCCCATCACACACCATAAAAATTGATATAATCGGATAATAGGCACGCCCACCTCACATAGAAAGGTTAGGTTGAAAATTACTAAAAGTGCGTTAACTCACTAACGGAAAACGTCAGAAACACTAAATTTTAGAGAAGAAATAGCTGAAAATGAAAAATGGGCGTGGCATCGACCACTTATGGGTCAAAAACCATATCTCAGGAACTACTCGACAGATTCCAATGGTATATATGACTTTCCTGACGCCCGGATAACACGAATAGAAAATGGGCGGAATCGGTTCACAACAACGACTACTTTCCTTATGCAATTTCGAATTCCATCCGATTCCTTCATTTTATAATATATACATAAGAAATCGATGAAGATAACGGAATAAAACTTTACAGAAATACTGTTCTTTTAGAAAAACTTAACTTTTAGAAAAATTGTCGAAATCGAACTATAACATTTCAAGGGCCCGGATATCGAACATGAAGAACTGAGTGCATAAGGGTAATTTTTCATCGAAAATATCGGTAAATCTTTCAAATATTTTCATTTAATTCAGAGGAAATTATTTTCTTCTAATAGTGTGTCTCTATTCCAAAATTATTAAAATTATAGGTTTTTCAAAAATATGGAGGGTGGCTTTATTCCGCTTATCGGTTAATATATGAGAAATCTCAACAGAATTAAGTGAGCGTATAGTCTTAGATATAGTGTAGCTTGGTGCGGAAAATTAGTGAAATCGGTTTATGAATTACCTCGGCCCTCATATACCATACATGATGATTATTCTATTTCACTTATGCCGAATATATGAGTCAAATTGGGTTATATCTTAAAAAAATTACTTTATTAAATTATGAGAGTATAAAATGTTCGGCTACTCCCGTACTTAGCCTTTCCTGACTTGTTTCGAGTTAAATTTAAATTTATTTTATTATAATTAATTTAAGCATTTTTAAAAGTTTTTCAAAATTGTTTGGATAATAATTTAATATCAAATTGGCAGCATGGCAATAATAATATTATTGGCAAAGGGGTGCAAGTACAGAGTGTTCACACTGCATTGAAATAAAGTAAACAATTGAGCAAATTGTCTGACACCCTGCTAGCAGACTGATGCACCCTGTTCAGCGCTACAAATGTACTAAATTTTTTATTGTTACAAATTATACACTGAAAGCGTCATCTGTGGATTAAATTTTGCAACAGTAAGGTTTGAGTATATGCTTAGTTTATTATATATTGATAAATAAAATAAATAGATAAATTCTAGCTACACTCAAGGCAATTTATGAATACACATCAATCCAATTTGTGGAGTTGATTTTTTCATGTGGAAAAAGATAATCCGTCTAACGAAGAATCTGCACTACGCCACTGATTATGCACACTTATTAAGCACTGTTATCTTGCATTATAAAAAGTGGCAATCGAACTAATAACTTTTCATCAAATAAACAGCTGATAAGCCGGTAAACAGTTTGATGGAATAAAACAATCAAACAATAATTATCTCAATAATTCTATACAATTGACAAAATCATTTAGATTATAGCGTATGTCACCTAATAACAAAAGTTTGCTAATTTAGTTCTTCTGAAACCATCGTGAAGTGAGACACGCCAAGGCAGTTGTTCGAAATGCGTATTGCAGTTATTGGTGGCGGCGTAAGCGGCATCTCTTCGGCCGTGCAGATCTTGGAGTATTTGAAATCAACTGGTTCACCAGCGGATGTAACTGTGCTCTCTGAGGCTTTGACGCCAAATACCACCGGCGATGGCTCAGCTGGTCTCTGGGCTCCTTATTTGTTGAGCGGCACGCCCAAGGCGCGAGTACAGTGAGTTGAGGAATATTTATAGAAACGCCAAACAAAAACATATGTCTGTTTATAATATAATTCATGAACTCACTTACATACATATGGCGTGTGTATATTGTAGATAAGACACTTTGTAGAAATCGTGCTGATCGCACACAAATTTAACTTGTTTTCGTTTCGAAATTCAAAATTACGAGGGCTCGTTCAGGTTATAGTCATAATCGTAATAAATGCACAGACAAAAACAAGAAAAAACGTTAACTTCGGCTGTACCGAAGCTAATATACCCTTCACAGGTGCATTTCTTTTAGTAACTATGTGTTTAAGCAAATCTAAAGACGTAAGAAAAAGTAAGTAAAATACCTTAAGCAGTAATCCATGTCAAATTTCGTGAAGATACCACGTCAAATGCGAAAATTTTCCATACAAGCCATTGATTCCGATCGTTCAGTTTGTATGGCAGCTATATGCTATAGTGAACCGATCTGAACAATTTTTTCGGAGATTAAATTATTTCTATGAACAATAACTCACACCAAATTTCGTGAAGATATGTAGTAAAATGCGGAAGTTTTCCATACAAGCCCTTGATTCCGATCGTTCAGTTTGTATGGCAGCTATATGCTATAGTGAACCGATCTGAACAATTTTTTCGGAGATTAAATTATTTCTATGAACAATAACTCACACCAAATTTCGTGAAGATATGTAGTAAAATGCGGAAGTTTTCCATACAAGCCCTTGATTCCGATCGTTCAGTTTGTATGGCAGCTATATGATATAGTGGTCCGATATCGGCAGTTCCGACAAATGAGCAGCTTCTTGAAGAGAAAATAACATCTGCAAAATTTCAAAACGATATCTTAAAAACTGAAGGACTAGTTCGTATATATACAGACAGACGGACATGGCTAAATCGACTCAGTTCAACATACTGATCATTTATATATATACTTTATAGGGCCTCCGACGCTTCCTTCTGGGTGTTACAAACGTCGTGAAAGAAAAGGAAGCTGTTTCTAAAACTATTTTCCACTACAGTTTCTGTCTCTCTTAAATCGCAAAACTCTCACCTTCGACGTAGATATTGTGAAAAGGTTATGTGAGAGGATGATTAAAACTTCGTTTATCGCTCATTCACACGGCAGCCGAGTTTACTAAATGGTACCATATGATCATATGACTTCTACAATCATGAAGCTAATACCAACTTGGTACGATATGTAATTTAGTCATACAAGTTTCAATAGAAAAGTCATTCAAAGGACGCCCTTGGACTCGGTTCAATCAAAAGTTCAACCTTTGGAACTCACTGTGTTTCTTGTTCAAATCTTAACTGTTATTCGGATCGCCTTTACTTTCCATAACCCACCGTAAATTTTACACGTACATTAGTTAGTATTCTAGAGTTAAAATCGATCCCCAATGAGGGCGTCCATGTTAGATAAATGTATAATTAGCGAAATTTTCGATATATTCGTACACTATATACCCTTTATTCATTTCTAACTATAATTTTCAGCCGCTGGTCAAAACAAATGTATGATTTTCTCAAGCAAATCTGGTTGTCTGAGGACGCTGGTGAGGCAGGTGTCTGCCTATTACCTTTCCTATGGTTGACAACAACAACGACAACAATGGATGATGTTTTGTGGAAGTATATTGCTTACAGTTGTCGGAGGCTTACACAAAAAGAACTGGATGGGCTAAATAAAGGAAAAGAAAGGAAATATACGTAAGTAGAATAATCAATAGGATGTAATGTTTCTATGAGAATGCTAAGAGAAAAATTCTTAACCGAGAGCACAAAGATTTCGTTATATAAAATCCTGTCACAATTTGAATTTCGAAGAGCTTTCCTGCAGGTTATGCATGAAAAGTGTATCAACTACTTGGCTGCGCTCAAACTTAACAGTTCTCTAATTATCTGTACCTAACTTTTTTCTAGTGATGGCATAGAGTTCATTACCTACACCTCTGAGCCGACCAAGCTCTTACCTTATTTGATGAAGCGTTTCCAAGCGAACGGTGGCAAAATTGTACAACAAAAAATCGCCAATTTGGAAGAGTTCATAAGGAATTCCGAATACGATGTTATTATTAACTGCACTGGTTTGGGTTCACGTGAATGTGTTAAAGATAACGGCATGTTTTCGATCCGTGGACAAGTTTCACGCGTTAAGGCGAATTGGCTGTATCATGGGCTGATAGATGAGAGCGATGATGGCAATTATATTATACCAAAGTGAGTAGGACACATAAGTCTAAATATGAAAATAAAAAAACAAGTAATTTAAAATATTGACACTGGAAATAACGAACCAAACCTCAAACATAAATTACAGTTGTGAATCCGTCATTTTGGGAGGCACTCATCAAGAAAACGACTACAACACAAAAGTATGTCCGAATGACAAGACATTCATTATAAATGGTTGTCAAAAAATTGTGCCTGGTCTGGAGAATGCGCAACATCTATACGATTGGGTGGGCCTACGACCAGGCCGTGACGCGCTGCGTTTGGAGGCGGAGAAAGGAGGTATATTATTATTATTATTATTATAGGTTACGAATATGATTGGGATTATAATTCAATTTTCTTTTAACCTTTTTTAAAAGGCAAAAAAATCGTTATACACAACTACGGACACGGCGGCAGTGGTGTTACCTTGGCTTGGGGTTGTGCCGAAGAAGTGCTGGAACTGCTGAAAAACGAATTGCAAGCGCGTAATATTGTAAAATCGAAATTATAAAAAATCCTTATTCAAAGTAATGTGAAATGTGTTTGCAAGTATTGACACGTTATCCTTTTTTATTGTTTAATAATTTTTCAAGATATTCAATTTTAATATAAAATAATTGCTTGAGTTGAGACAATTGGTATTTTGTACACTAGATAGATAGATGGATAATAAATTGAGGCTATGCACCGCGACCTGTGGTCTCTTGTGTCCCAGCACTCTTACGAATTCCAGTATAGTATTAGAGGTAAGAGAGTCGATACGCTACGCACTTGGATTTGTCAAATTCTCAAAGATACTGTTTCTGTTCTGTGAAGTACTGCACATTCTTGAAGTACACGGATGGTTCTACCCTTGAGCAAATTTTAAAATATTCCCGAAAACGTACTTAATTTGTAGATTAGGGGGCTTATGAGGCTAAATATGTGTTATATACTAAACTAAATATTAAACTAATTCTACAAAATTACAGTTATGCTTCCACGGTAAGCAACATCTTCAAATTGTAATAATCGAAGGAATTTTTTTTTTTTTTTTTTCATACTTCTTTATTTATTGAATCTGCTCTTTGGAGCCTAACAATAAGTTATAAAATCTTAATTCTAATTAAAACTAGACAAGCTCAACCAATTGATTGAGTTGTTTTGGTGAAACGTTGCTCCTCAGTGTGCTGGCATATCTCTTCTTTTTAGACGTGATTGATTACAAGAATGTAATAAAGCATTAGCCAATGGGTTTGGGTGATCGCGGAGTTTGGACAAATATTTATTTCTGCTGTTCTCTACTTCTTTCTTTACCATGAGAATACCAAGATCTTTATGGATATTTTCATTACGCATATACCATGGTGAGCACGTGATTGTTCTAAGCATTTTTGATTGGAATCTCTGAATTATATCGATATTGGTTGCACAGGTCGTACCCCACAGTTGGATGCCGTACATCCAAATCGGCTTTATGACCGCGTTGTATAATAGAACTTTGTTGTCTAGGCTAAGTTTTGAATTTTTATTTAAAAGCCAATTTAAATGTGCTGCTCTTATCTTCATGCAGGTTATTTTGCTCGATATGTGTTTTCTCCACGTGAGCCTTCTATCCAAGTGAATACCAAGATATGTTACTTCAGTCGCTTGGGGTACTAAAATATTGTTCATTTTAACTGCCGGACACGTTTTTGGTCTTAGAGAAAATGTAACATGCTTGCACTTCTGTTCGTTTACATTTATACGCCAGTTTGCTAGCCATTCTTCGACAAAAATCAAATGCGCTCCTAATACTTTTGATGCTATAATTGGGCATTTGTTTCGGCTCACTAAAGCTGTGTCATCCGCAAAAGTTGATGTCAAAATATTACTAGCTGTTGGAAGGTCTGCTGTATATATTATGTATAGAGTTGGCCCTAAAACACTGCCCTGAGGTACACCAGCTCTTATTGGTCGTTCTTCAGATATGAAGTCTCCTACTTTGACAGTAAACTTTCTATTTTTTAAATAAGACTCCAAGGTTTTATGCATTTCGAGAGGTAAGCTTTTTTTAATCTTATATAAAAGCCCGTCATGCCACACTTTATCGAACGCCTGACCCACATCTAGAAATATAGCAGAACAGTACTCTCTATACTCGAACGCCCTTCTGATTTCGTTAGTAATTCTATTTACTTGTTCTACAGTGCCATGTTTTGCACGAAAACCGAATTGGTGCGTTGGTATTACATTATTTTCATGGAGGAAAGGAGACATCTTTGATAGTAACATTTTTTCAAATATTTTAGAAAGACAGGGTAGAAGACTGATTGGTCTGTATGAAGACGGCTGTGTCAAGTCTTTACCTGGTTTCTCTATCATGATGATCTGCGACTTTTTCCATGAACTTGGATAGTACCCAAAACTGAGAATAGCGTTAAAGAGCAAGGAAAGTACTGTTATAGCAATATTTGGTAACTCAATTAGCATTTTTGGAGTAATTTTATCGTGTCCTGCCGACTTTTTAGGATTCAGCTCTTTTATGATTTTAATAATTTCAGAAGATGACGTTTGAATAGACCCAAGCGACTCGTTAGCGCTATTGGAGATGATTGGCAGCTTAAAGCTGTTCTTTGGGCAATTAGGTTGAAATACCTTTTCTAGGTGATTTGCGAAACAATTTGCCTTATCCTCGTCACTTCGTGCCCAGTTTCCACCCAAGCCTCTTATAGGCAAGTTGGAGTCGACTGGAGGCTTCATTGACTTTTGGGCTTTCCAAAGAGAATTTCCTTTGTTTGAATTTGGACACAGTTTCTTTATATAATTGTGAGTGTGGTATTCTTCCTCACGTTTAAGCGCTGTTTTTAGTTTTCGTACAGCATATTTTAGTTGCAGCTGAGTAGAAGGGGAGCGATTTAACTGCCATTCACGTCTAGCTCGCCTTTTTTCATTTACAAGCTTTTCTATTTCATTATTAGTGAGTTTTCTGCGGATAATCGGTTTATTGCTTATGTTTGGTGTTGCTATGACAGCTGCATTTGATATTACATCATTAAATTCTCTTATACCTTCATCAATATCTCTTTCTGTATCTATTTTTACATCAATATTAATGTGGCTACTCACATATTTTTTGTATTTTAACCAGTTCGTTTTGTGAGATGTTAGACCCACCTTTGGCTCAAGGAATTTGACCGCTATTCTAACTCTCGCTCCTCCTCAAGTTCCTCTTCTTTAACGAGAGCTTCCGTCCTGCCAAATAGCCAAATATGTCGCGGTTGTGGTAAGCTCGGAGCCGCCGGCCGGTTTTAAAGTATTTGCTGCTGGCGAAGTGAGTAGCCGGAGTTGGAATCGATATTCCGGACGGGTATCTTTTGAAATCACTACAAGTACGATAATTTGCAGAGAATTTTAGGCATTTATTGTGATCGTTCCTACTATTACTACTATTCACTGGGTTTATATCGTCACCGTTGTTGTCACCAGAGAAAGCGCCACTTTGGGTGCTACTATTGCTACCGCTACCAAACTGGGGTAAGTCCCTCGAATAAATTTTGGACATTCTCTGCTCATTGCGTTGTCTATCGTTAATACTGTTAGGTCTGTGTTTTATTATTACGCCAAAATTGGAAACCACCATCGCTACTCGAATCAGAGCTAAGTTTGGGCGCAAAGTATGGTCGTGGCTGAGCATGTGGATTCCGTTGGCTAGGAGCTCCACTATCACTCTCACTTGAGCCAGATAATGACGATGTAAATGAGGTAGTTACAGAACCAGTTCTCTGGAATAAATTTGTTCGGTTGGGGTGTTGTTTATTTAAAATGTTTTAGTGAATCCTTCTGAAGACATTTGCTTAACGCGCTCGGCTTGTGACTGGGCCTTCGCTTTCTTAAGTAAGGGCAAGGGTAAATTAGGTAATTATTTTTTACCTGAATTCGTGTAATTCACCTTCCCTCGACCAAAGCTTTAACAGGTCTTTTTTTCAACGATGCTTGAAAAATTTGGTGTAATTAACTCAGGGTGTTCTCTGAAATAATTTCACAATAAATGATTTCGATATATTTTTCATTGTTATTTATTGGAGGTGTGACTTTGCTTATCTAAAAATTGTTGAAATTGGAAAATAAATTTTCAAGGCCTAAGATACCGAGCTTGAGGACCACAGTGCATATGGATAAATCTTTGACGAAAATTTAGGTAAATTATAGGGTGTTTTACAGAAAGGGAATATTTTCTATATAAACAAATCATAAAAAAATCAGGTAAATAATTTGCGAGAGCATACATTTTTTGAAATTGTAAAATTCTGTTTCCGGGACCACTATCTTTTAAAACTACGCCATCACTTTGGCTACAGTAGTCCCTATGTCCACTTTTTAATAATATGTGCACTAATAAAATATAATAAACAGTAAAATTCAAGTTTCGTACATTGCGGGAATCGAACATAAATGCTCATGATCGCTTTGAACTTATGTAGTTCCTTCACGTTTACCGCTTATACCACGTCGAAAGTGGGAACGCGGGCGTTTTAGTTGCTGTTTTATTGCGATCATTTGGTATATTGAGAACAATATCTCACACAGCGCTCTCACATTAATGCGTTTAATTTTAATTAATTTATTTCTCTCTTGTGACAACTACAATTTGGTACTCATTTCATTTGCACTCTCTTTCATTACCCAGTCCACCCAGATTACGCTACTGATAATACACACCTATAAATTATAATCTTTAATTATAAACCGTAAACAATTCTAGTGTTTGTCACTAAATAACAAAAGTTTGCTAATTTAGTACTTCTTAAACCGTAGAGCAGTGAGACACGCTAAGCAATTGTACGAAATGCGTATTGCAGTTATTGGTGGCGGCGTAAACGGCATCTCCTCGGCCGTGCAGATCTTGGAGTATTTGAAATCAACTGGTTCACCAGCGGATGTAACTGTGCTCTCTGAGGCTTTCTCACCGAATACCACCGGCGATGGCTCAGCTGGTCTCTGGGGCCCTTTTTTGTTGAACGGCACACCCACAGCGCGAGTACAGTGAGTTGAGAAATAATTCTAAAAACACTAAAAAACATATGGATGTCTGTATATCTGTATATAATATAATTTATAAACTCACATAAATATGGCGTGTGTACACTGTAGATACAACACTTTGTAGTTACTAAAAAAAAAACTCAGAGATCGAACACGAATTTATCTTGTTGCTATTCGACTTGTTATATTATGAGGGCTTGTTCAGTCTGAACGATTTGATAAGCAGAAATGTAAGATACTACAAACAGAAGTAATTCGATTTTGTTATTCATTATAGCTGCATATATTTATTTATGTATAATGCTATCGATGGATCATTTCAACTTCTTGATAAAATTGCTTGATTTACTATTAATAAGAAATAATAAACAAAATTATTGAAAGTTAGTTGTTTTTCCTGGACGATGAAAAATTTTTTTCAATCTGTGTTACTGACTGACTTTCTGGTTCACCCTTTTTGGATTTATCTTTTAAATATAATAATTCCATAAAGAAGATACTCGGAATCCTTGAAGTTAATTCGTTTTTCTTCGGCTAGTTTAAACGTTTTTTCTTAATTAGAAACGATTCTTTTCTTACGGATTACAATCCGAATTCACAATAGACCATAGGTCGCAGTGTGATCCTCAATATCTTAATCCTGCTTTTGCATTTTAGTTATTAAGTGTACATAGATTTACAAAGCATTCAATCTTCCTCGTCCTAAATGGTTGAACCTATTTGAAATTATGTGTGCGTCTTCAGGTGAATTCGAGAATGATTTGTAGTCACCATTCGGTCCAGTTTATGTTTTATATTGGGTAAAAATAGGTGACGCCATTATTCCTTTGTAGAAACCGCCTATAGGTATATAAAACTGTTTTTGAGTGGGAAATGTTTTATATTTGGAAGTCGCTATTGTCGATGTACCAAATCTTCAACCCAATTATATATTAATTCCAATTATTTTATTATGTATGTTTCATTTCATACTTTGTTTACTATCCTAATAGCTTGAAATATCATGCAGGACAACGTCGGGCGGGTCCACTAGTATTATATATAACTTAGATCAATTTCCGTATATATGATTATTTATTTTCAGTCGCTGGTCAAAACACATGCACGACTTTCTCGCCCAAATCTGGTTGTCTGAGGACGCTGGTGAGGCTGGTGTCTGCCTGTTACCCTGCCTAGGTTTGACAACAACGAACATGGATACTGATGTTTTCTGGAAGGATATAGTTTACGGTTGTCGCCGATTGACACAAAAGCAATTGGACCAGCTGAATGTAGGAAGAGCAAAGAAATTTACGTAAGTTGAATAATCAATATAGTGAGGAAACGGTGAAAACTATAAAATTAATTGGGGAGGTATAAATAAGGTACCTTCCCTCATACATCCGGTCAAAGGCTTTTCTGGATGAATCTGCTTTAAACTAAGTTAGCAAAGGTATTTATTGTATTATACCGACCAGTGAACGGTATTTTCGATTATACGAAAATCGTCGATATAAGAGCCGAGAGAGAGAGATCGCGAGAAAACTGTAGCTCTTCGTATTCAACACTGAATGTTTTGACTCCGAAGATATAAGGCTGTGGAAGAAAATTCATAAAGATATTGATTGTATTTTTCTGAAATCACCGAGTATACCTTTACCGTTATATGTCTATAGTGTAAAACTAATCTAGACTGCACTTCCTTTCGTTTTGATTTTAAAGGGCCATATATGTTATATGCTAAATAATAAGTGACCACTGATACCTTAATCTTTTCCAGTGAAGGCATACACTACATTACCTACACCTCTGAGCCGGCCAAGCTGTTACCTTACTTGATGAAGCGTTTCCAAGCGAACGGTGGCAAAATAGTTCAACAAAAAATCGCCAATTTGGAAGAGTTCATAACGAATTCCGATTACGATGTTATTATTAACTGCACTGGGCTGGGTTCACGTGAATGTGTTAAAGATAACGGCATGTTTCCGATCCGTGGACAAGTTTCACGCGTTAAGGCGAATTGGCTGTACTATGCGTTTATGGATGAGAGCGATGATGGCAATTATATTATACCAAAGTGAGTAGGACGCATAGGTCTAAATATGAAATTTGAAAATATTAAAACTAACCTCAAAAGTAAATTTAGAACATTTGAAAATAAAAATAACAAAAATAATGCATTTAAAAGTTAAAAGACTAACCTAACCTAAAACATACATATTTTAAATTATTGATATGGAAATAATAAAACGTAACACAAAACAAAAATTTAAAGTATTGACTTTAGAAATAATGAACCTAACCTTTTTTTGCAGTTACGAATCGGTCGTTCTGGGAGGCACTCATCAGAAAAACGACTACAACACAAAAGTATGCCCGAATGACAAGGCATTTATTGTAAATGGCTGTCGAGATATGTTGCCTAGTCTGGAGAATGCGCAACATCTATCCGATTGGGTGGGTCTACGACCAGGCCGTGACTCGCTGCGTTTGGAGGCGGAGAAAGGAGGTATATTATTATTATAGACTACGAATATTGTTATGGATTATGATTTAATTTTCTTTTACTTGATTAAAAGGCAAAAAAATCGTTATACACAACTACGGACACGGCGGCGCCGGTGTTACCTTGGCTTGGGGTTGTGCCGAAGAAGTGCTGGAATTGCTGAAAAACGAATTGCAAGCGCGTAATATTATAAAATCGAAATTATAAAAGATTTTTGTTCAAAGTAATGTGAAAATTTAAGCTTTATTTGTAAATATCGACATTTATAACCTTTTTATTGTTTAATAAATTTGCAAGTTATACAATATTAATATAAAGTAATTGCTTGTGTGGCAACATAAAGCTTGCGTTTGTAGCCAAAACATTTAATGAATATTTTTTACACTATATAAGTATAATTTTTTTTTTTGTAATTCTATACATACGTGTATACATCTATACGCTTAAAGATATTGAGAAAATTTCCGCGCAAATATTAAATTCTTGAGTTAAAAATATTATATAGCTTAAAATAATATATAATTAAGCTAATTAGTGTTATATATGCATTTATGCAGTTTAAATACTTTAATATCAGCTCAGTGAAGAGTTACTTCACTAGACAGCTGGAGAGAGATCTCCATACACTAAAGCAATTAATAGATACAGATACTTAACTACTTATCACTGCAAATATTACAAAACATCGTACACAGAATAATATTTATTGGTAAATTTAGTGCGCTGCGGGCACTTCTTCCACGTCTTCAGCAATTTGAGTGGTTGACGTAGACAAATTCTGTGCATTTTCTGCAAAATTTACCTCTTCCAAATCCAACTCCTCTCTTTTACGCCTGCGTTCGCATTTCGGACATGGCTGCTGGTCATTGAGGCATTGTGCATGAAACACGGCGCCACATATCTCGCACTAAGCAAGAAAATTAGAAATTTAGTTTATTGTAAAGCAGTTATTTTTTAGGAATTATAACTGTAGATAGTTATAAATCTCGCAACGCCTCACCCTGTATGTGGTTTCAATGTGAAATGGATACAACACGCGTGAACTCTTGCATATCTCACAAATGAAACCTTTGACGCTGCACAGTGGACACTTCAATACATGTGCTTCGCCTATTTTGTATGCCTTCTGCAATTGTTGATAGAGTGTGCCACGCAATATTAAATGCAAATCACTTATCGAATATAAATGTATGTGCTCGTAGAGATATTCGCGTCCATAGAATTGCAATTGCAGTAGTTGTATACTTTTCGGCTCACAGGTGTATAGGTAGGCGCGTAGAAAATTCAAACGTATGCGCAAAGATTGCAGATCCGCCATGGCGTCGGAGGCGTTATAAATTGCGGGGTTCAGGAGCTGTAAAAAATATAAATATTTTATAAAAGAAACCAATTAGAGTGTATGTAAGTGTCTCACTTCCAAATCAATAACCGGTTGATTGCGAAACTCAGTTAAGAAAACTGCAGCGCGCTTCGATACCGCATACTTTCGAAAGTCCCAATTGTATATAATTTTTGCTGGTATCATCAACTGTTCAATGTCCATGCAGTTATCACAAAAGTAATTGCCACTGAATCCACAAACTCTGCAAAAACAAAAGGTAAACAATTAAAATAAAATTTTGAAGTAATTTAAGCCAGTCTTAGTTGCAGAAACGCACTGAAAGTTCGTGTAACCAATACCCAAGGGATGTTGGCATGATTTGCAGAGGAACCCCTGTGCATCCAAGCCGGGTTGGCGCGCCAGCTTGTACATCTGCTCCAGCATTTCTTGTATTTCGCTGACATTCATGCGATCTAAATTAGAGTTGGGCACCACTTCAAAATCCAAGGTCAACTGAAATTTAAAACAACAATTTAGAAGTGGCAATAACAGCACGACTTTACGCTCCACTTACACGACTATCATTTGAATCACTACCATTATTGTCACCCTCATGCTCTGCTGCATCATCAGCATCTGCATGGTTCACACATGTGCGCTCTACAGTCAAAGCGTTATTCTTTATTTGTATCTGCAGCTTCTCGCGTTCATGTTTGCCCAGCAAAGTGTTGTAGCTAAGCGTACTGGCATTACTCGAGGCACGTCTATATAAGGGCCGTTCCAAAGTGGGTGTGTTCAATTCGGACACGGAGGATTCGTCTCCTGACCACGAGGTGTGCATTAAATTCATTAGCGAGTTCCCGGGCGTTACAGGCGATGATGGCTCTGTCTTATAGCCGGCTTCACCGGTTATATAGTCACGTATACGCGCTTCAGCCATTTCTCTTGATTTTTTGCGTTTCTTCTTTGATTTGTTGCCTTTAAATGCAAACTCGTTATCTGCTTGCGCATTTTTATCGCCCGCTTGGCTTTGGTTTGTAGCTTCTTCTGTACTCTCTTCGCTTATCATTTGCATTTCATCGACTGCTTTTAACAGTATGTCAACATTTTCGCGTTGTGCGGCTATTTCTGCAGCGCTTGGCGACTGTAAATTTGGTAAATTCTCAATCTTTTGTGAGAAAGCTTCACTCGTGCTTATCGGACGTGGCGTTGGCAGCATTACAACAGCTTCAGCTACCTCAGCATCTTCCACGCCAAGTGTGTCGGCGATATCAACGCCACTACTTATCTGCAATATAAATATAAAATAAATAAAATAAATATATTTCTTATTATTAAGGCGGTGATTCATTTTACCGGACATGATTTCAACGGTGGCGTCCATAGACCTGACAATTGCAAAGCATAGTCGGGCCAATAGTTGAGCAAACTCGAATTTACTGGCAAATTAAACTGCACAAATGCCTCGATACCCTCCATGGTCTTTGCAGCCATTTCCAGACCATCACTATCTTTGAGCAATGCAAATTTTTTATAATACGGACTTAGCGACGAATTGCCTTTACGCATGTTATTTAGATAAGCAGAAAATAGAGATTCATTCAGTGAGAGGCGTATCCAAGCGCGACATTGCCCGATTTCCGTGGTGATTTGCGAAAGCGTTTGAACCTAGAATAATTTGTATATCATATATAAAATATCTTCATATACTGTGCTTCAAATAATTACCTGTTCGATAACTTGCTTGTGCATAAATATCAGTAGAGGTGCCCAAAAGCTGGGCTCTGGTCGCCGTTCTTCATCGCCAGCGATTACACTAATAGTGTTCCAGAGTAATGAATCCTTAAGACCATGCAGAAAAACTGCTTCCAAGGTGGTGCATAGCGTGCTGGTAGCTTCGCATAGCTCCAAACTTTCTGCAGTTGTTAAGTAAGAATAAAGAATATATATTATATATGCATATAGCAATATGTGAATATGTATATACACTTACCACACCCCCGCTGCTTCACTTCATATTGTATTTCACGTGAATTTTCTATGAGCGTATTTATAAGCGCTTCTTTGATTGCATTCTCACGCTTACTAGAAAATTTGCTAAAACTGTTGAATAAAGAACTCATTGTGTCAGAGCTTATTATGCTTATTTCTAGGTCAAATAATTTTCATGAAACACTAGCTCAAATGCGCACTTTCCGAAAGTCGTCCTGCTACTGCTCATTTCTTCCGGATATGACTCCAACCAACATGATTTATTTTAATACATAACTGATAAACACGCAAATGTAAAGTTTCGTTTTGTATATTCTGCTTTAATTATCGAAAATGTTTATTTTTCTTTTGTATTGTTTTGCAAATTGTATGAATTGTCATATCACTGCACCACTCGAATGCAAATGTTTTGTTTATCGAATTTATCGATAAGCAGCACAAAGTAGATCAGCTGTTCAATTTCCTTGCATGGTTGCATTTTTTGTTATAAAATTTAAAATAAAATACTTATAAAAGGCATAAAAATTTCAAAATTTATTAACGGTTTTTCGATATTTAAGAAGAATTTTTAAGACATTAATAAATACCTTATTAATCGATTTCAACATATATTTGGTTGTTTTTAAGGCATTTAAGCTACAAAATATATAGTATATTTAGAATTGATCCGCTACTAAATTGAGTACTTCATTTTGAATGTTATTACTAAAATAAAGGGTGAGACGGTTAAAGCGGAATGTCGGGATAAAACGATGCCACAAATGTCTTCATTAATGGGGAAAGAAGAGTTATCGGGCGATAAGATTTCTCTAGGTTGACAGCCGGCTTTCCTGGTTTTAGTAATGAAACCGGTTTTCTACGAATCAGGTATGTTAAGAGAGGTCGACGACACATTGGGTACCCCAGGCAGTCAGGGCGGATGGATTTAGATAATTTGATGACATCTGTAACTTCTTCATTGGTATAAGTGGCGCGTAGCATTTTTTCAACAAGTTTTTTCGCCTTATTCAAGGAAGGCTGAAGTGTGAATTGTCTAGCTGTCGTAGCTCTCGTACTTCTTCCGAGTCCGGGGAGGCATGACCATCGAATTGAATTTCAACCAAGATAACAAGTCTCCTCGGTTTGGATAGGGATTTGACAGTCCAAAGTTTACTACATACCAGTGGAGATGTTGCAAGACTTCAGGTACTCTACTTAACTTTTTTATAAATAAATATTTCGAACTCGACTTAGCCTTGCCGGATAGCAGACTAGCATGGTGGCAAGAGCTCTGGAGGTCCTACGACGTGCTTTGTTGGCCACTAAAGGAGTTTGGTGGCACATTGATTGGTGTCGCGAATTCAATGCTAATTGTACTGCCGTATATAGGCGGTTATTGTAATCCACTCCCTATGTGTCCTAAGGACTGACAGGGCTTAAGAAGCCACCATCCAAAGCATATCTTGTGCTTAACAGGTGGGAGCATACCCAGAGAAAAATTCTTCCGGACCCAGGTTAGACGTAATACTAGGACTGCATTTGACCGACTTTATGCACAAAAGAGAAGGATGGATAAATCTACAATTACTTTACTAGACACAAGTCGTCCAAAGCATACCCAGAGAAAAATTCTTCCGGACCCAGGTTAGACGTAATACTAGGACTGCATTTGACCGACTTTATGCACAAAAGAGAAGGATGGATAAATCTACAATTACTTTACTAGACACAAGTCGTCTTCGATTCGCCCCTTCTCAGCTCCCTGTCTTGTAAAAAATCACATGCTGTCATGAAAATCATAGTGGTTCACGGCGTTATGGCAGCTCCTTCTTTTATACCATTTCCTTTTAAACCATTTCCTACAGCTGTCACTAACGTTAAAAATTTACCAAATAAAAGAAACAATTTTTTTAATTTGTTTGAACATATTTTAAATATATATATATTTTTTATTTCATAATTCACCTTTAATATATCTCATATATTGTATGTATATGGTTTTGTCTTATTAATTTTTATTTCAGTTTTCCCCATTGCATTTCTCCATTATAATTATTTTGTTTATTATCAGTATATACAACTTACAATTAAAACTAAATTTATTACATTTGACTTTTCAAATATTTATATTAATAATAATCATAAAGAGCGATCTTTAAAAATCATCTTCCACATCGTCGTCGTCGTCATTACAATAATAGTCAGAATATATATATATATATATCTATATGTATATATACTTTGCTGTAATATATATATATATATATGGTGTTTCATGTGTGTGTATATATACGTATGCATTTATGTATACTATAGATCGGTTTATACGAAAGTCTGAATATATTTATATATGTATGTGTGTATAGATCAAAGATCAAGTAAGAGTTACGCCATCATTTTTTTTTACTATAATATATGGTAATTAGTGTTTCTACTACTGTCTATAACACTGCTTATTTTGTTTTAAATATGTTTTGTTGTTGTTGTTGTTATGATTAATCAATCTTTTATTTTACTATGCATTAAACTTATGCTACGCGTGTGTGTGTGTGTGTGTATGTTTTGTGTTTTCTTTTATTGTTCGAAATTAAACGGCTATTTTACAGTTTTACAGATTTTTGCAAATGAACTTTTGTTTTATGCGTTGAAGTATAAAATGCTTTAAGACCTTTTCACATACATACATATAACGTACAGTCAATACTTTTAATTTTACAAAACTTAATGACTAAGGAAAATTTGATCTGACTTCTTTATTTTTACTTTTTTATTTTATTTTTTCATTTCTTTTAACTGTATGCGCTTTTACAATGTTAATTATTGTATTTAATAATTGCCATGCTGTCAGTTAAAACGAAATGTTTTCTAACTTTGCTCTTCATATTCTCTCAGCTTTTCTTATGCTTTAACAGTCAATAATAAAAGTCTTCATACAAACATCAATTGTCATATACATACTATTTGTCACCGTTACAAAATCCCAAACTCTCTCTTACATATCTCAAATAGTACTTATACTCATTACTACTGCGCACCTTTCGTTTACAAACAACAAATTTCTCCACACATTTCAACTTTTCCTATATTTTTCATCGCTTTGTTTATATGTATGTATGTATTGTAGATTACTAATATTCACTTTCTATGCACCTTTCATTATTTTATTTACCATATTTCAAGTATGCAGGTATGTCGTCTCTTATGTTCTGCATTTCATTTGTACATTGCTTTCTTTTGTACGAGCAGCTCCCGTTGGCTACGTACAGTACCTGCCAATTGTAAACGTGCACACAAACTGTTTGATTTCCATATTCATTAGTTTTACCACTCAATATAACTCAATGCGGACTGTCCATTGCCGTTATAGCCATATTGAAATTTTCATTTGTTGATATTTTAAATTAAATAATTAATTAATAATAAAATTAAATAATTAATGTTTTTTAATATTTTTCTTGTGTGTTCGTGGTCTGAATATATGAATTTGCATGTTTAATTTATTGCAGATTTTTCTTTTTTGTTGTTTTTAAGTTTAAAAATTTTACTATTTTTTTTAATTATGTATAATGTATATTCTTTTTGCTTTGGAAAAATTTACAAACAAATTGTTATTGTTTTTTATGAATTTAGTCGTTTCCTGTCATGCACAGTGAGACCCAAAATAACTGTCACTTTTTTGCAATGTTTCCTGCCTTACAAAATTAAATTTAAACATTTTTTTAATTTTGCTATGATTTTACAAATAAAATTCCAAAAATTCAAATATCAAATTTTTCTTCCATTTACTGCTTTTAAGATCGCCATCGCGATGGTGTCTAAACGAGAGCTCGTGGTAAATTTATATTTAAAAAAATTAAAAATGTTAGAAATTTTTAAAAAAGTTAAACCACTCGATATTTTGAAAAGGTTCATTTATAGAACTAATAAACAGTATAAAGAAACGGAAAATTTGTAAATAAAAAATAAAACTGTACGAAAGCGATCCGTTAGGACCAAAACTGTCGTAAAATGTGTGAGTGAAAGGAATAGACGAAATGTAGCTCAATCGGCTCGTTTTATGGCTAAGTTACTCCCTTAGAACAGGTATCGAAATCAACAATGCAGCGGATACTGTAAAATGATCTGGGACTCACAGCTTACAAAAAACAGCGAGTACATGGCCTAACTGTGTAGCTTAATAAACTCGGTGTTACGAAAGGCTTAAGGGGCGATACCAGTGTAACACATGAAAAACTAGGCATACTTTTTTTTTAAAGAAAGTATTCGATCGTGTTTTTTGAACATAATAAGCTATACTTTTAACTATATTTTTTTTTTTTTACAAAAATATTGAAAAATAACGGCGTTATGTGCTGTCTTGGCAGGTGCTGAAAAAGGTTATTAAAGCTGAATGTATTTCCTATACAATGTCCTACGGTTTTTGAAAAATATCAAACATTAACAAAATGGCGTAGTTCGAAAAAAAATTTCGTTTTTTAGGTAAAAAATTGTCTAATTTTTAATGGCAAATCGACAATTTCAAATCAAAAAGATCATCAAAAAGTCATTGTACAGTAAATATATTCAAGCATACTTCCTTGAATTTTGATCGGTCAAAATCTCGTTGAGTTATAATGTCAGCAATTTTGAGAAATGTCGTTTCGAGAAAAACGCGTTTAAAGTTTCGACTATAGCGGATCATACCTGCGAGCGTTCGCGCTTAGAACGCTGCCATTCAAAAACTATTAAAGATACGACTTTACCGCTTTCACAGCATATTTTTGAAAGTATAAACTATCGAAAAGCAAAAATAAACAAAATAGATTTTTTGAAAATGTCACACTGGTATAACGCCTTCAACATTTTGCAATTTAAAGATCGGCTGAGGGAAAAGTGGGATGACCAAGATATATTTTGGGTGCCGTTAACGATTAATGATATACGGGAAATATTTGAACTAACGCACAAATTTCAAAATCTTTGAAGTATTCCTTATCAAATAAAAAAAACTAATGAAATTCTATTAGTTTCTTTAATTTTTATTTTGTGTTGGTGACACTTATTGTGGGTTGCACTGTAAATATCAGCTGAAATATGCCGCCAAATATATTAAATATTTTTATACTCTCGCAACAAATGTTGCTAAAGAGAGTATTATAGTTTTGTGAACAACAAAGTAACGGTTGTTTGTAACACCCAAAACTAAACGAGTTAGATATAGGGTTATATATACCAAAGTGATCAGGGTGAAGAGTGGAGTTCAAATCCGAATGTCTGTCTGTCCGTCCGTCCGTCCGTCTGTGCAAGCTGTAACTTGAGTAAAAATTAAGATATCTTGATGAAACTTGGCACACTTATTTCTTGGCACCATAGGAAGGTTGCTTTCGAAAATGAGCAAAATCGGACCACTGCCACGCCCACAAAATGGCGAAAACCGAAAACACATAAAGTGCCATAACTAAGCCATAAATAAAGCTATGGAAATAAAATTTGGTATGAAGGATCGCACTACGAAGGGGCATATTTGGATGTAATTTTTTTGGGGCAGTGGGCGTGGCCCCGCCCCCTACAAAGTTTTTTGTATATATCTCGCAAACCAATAGAGCTATATAAACCAAACTTTCTGCAGTCGTTTTTTTTAGCCACTTCCTAATACAGTCCAAAAATGACAGAAATCGGATCATAACCACGCCCATCTCCCATACAAAAGTTAGGTTGAAAATTACTAAAAGTGGGTTAACTCGCTAAGGAAAAACTTTCACATAAGCAATGGCAGATAGGAGCTGCACTCAGATTTTTTTACAAAATGGAAAATGGGCGTGGCATCGCCCACTTATGGGTCAAAACCCATATCTCAGGAACTACTCAACCGATTTCAATGAAACTTGGTTTGTAATAGTTTCCTTACATCCCAATGATATGTTGTGAAAATAGGCCAAATCGCTTCACAACCACGCCTATTTCCCGTATACCAGAACTTTGAAGACAATCTGAATCGTTTACTTTACACTATATAAAGTAAGTACTAGTGAAGCTATCGGCGCAGAACTTTGCACAAATACTATATTAATAGTGTGGCAGCCCCATTCTAAAAATCGCCGAAATCGGACCATAGGTTTTTAGGGCCCCATATATCGAACACGAGGACCTCGGTGCTTCTAACCTAAAATTATGTTTTCCAACTTTCAATGCAATGGACTTTATACAATATATATGACGAATATGTGGGTCTAATTGTGTATTACATAATATAAATAAAGTTAAATAAATAAATTGCGAGAGTATAAAATGTTCGGTTACACCCGAACTTAGCCCTTCCTTACTTGTTTTTATTTTGTGTTGGTGACACTTATTGTGGGTCACACTGTAAATATCAGTTGAAATATGCCGCCAAATATATTAAATATTTTTTAAAGCAATATTTACGAAATACCCAAGTTAGCTTACGTTGCATGGTTTTACAACTCAATTTAATTTCACTGAATGTTTTATTGTGAAAAATTAAATTTGTGAAAATCCACACCAAATGATTTAAAGAAATATTAACAAATAACATGACTTTTGAATTTCAGAATTATTTTGAATAATAAATAATATAGTAAGACGGAGGCCCTGGCAGCCAGTGCTCTGTATATATAAGTGGAGTAATTATTTATAATTATTTCTGTTCTAAATAAAAAAATAAAGAATAACATTTTATTACTGGTTCATAGGTTTAAAATGGGACTCAACGCTTTATGAGCTTCTATTTACATTCCATCAAGTTCATTCAACAACTCACAAATCAATTTTTTTTTTGTATTTTCCAATAATTTTTTACGTTTCTTTTACAGTTTTATAATCAGCTGATATTTTTGCATTTCAATTTTTTATGTTTCACAGGTGTTATTTTTTTGTATATGAATTTTGTAAATGGGCTTCTTCGTGTTTTATTTGCGAAATATGAAAATGTCTGAAATGGAAGAATTCGTTACGATAGCATTGGATGTTTGAATCAAACGTGATTACGTTTTTTTTACAATTGTCAGCAGTTAATTTCAGATTTCTACGTTGGCTAAGAAATCGCTAAACAGTTTTGACTTAAATTCTTTAATAGCTATTTAATGCAAAGAACTTGTTGACTAATCGTATGTACTGTGAAGATGTCTACAACCGTTTGGCATAATTACATGTATGAACGATATCGAATTGTTGTTTCATTAAAAACAATATTTGTAAGCGCTTAAGCGCGCTTATGAACCGCCACTTTACACTACAAATGTTTAATCGAAAGAAACAGTCTACTTTAAAACGCAACGTACATACAAATTGGTTTGTGGCAGTGTAGCATTTTTCGTAATTACTTAATTTGTTGTTTGTTGTTTTTTGTTTGTTTTTGCATCGAAATAATTCACTTCACATACTCAATGCTAAATTGTAAAATGCATTTAATAGTACAACACTTGTACGGCGTTTTTTGTTTTGTAATTTATTTTAAATATTAAATTTTATGGTCGTAGTTCCATATCGATTGTTTTGTGTGTTACTTTGCTCTTCACGCAATTTATGCAATTTTATGTATTTTTGTAGTATTTTGAAACTTATACCTTAATATGTGTACATATTGTTTTTGCTATCGTTTTATAAATCTGAAAAATTTAAAATTACGTATTTATTGCATTTTACGACAAATTTATATGCTTAATTGTTGCTATATTTTTTTATTTTTTCTGTTCTTGTTTCTGTTTTTGTTTTCTGTTCTTGTTTCTGTTTCTGTTTTTGGTTTAAATTTTTCCTTTTTTTCTGTTTCTGTTTCTGTTTTTGCTTTAAGTTTTTGCTTTTGTTTTCTGTTTCTGTTTTTGGTTTAAATTTTTTGCTTTTTATTTTCTGTTTCTGTTTTCAATTGAAATGCATATTTCAGTTTTATACTGTTTTCACAAATGTGCGTAGATTTTAAGGTTTCACTGTTTATGCAGCTAAGTATGTACTGCGTTTGCTGTCTGAACATATAATTTTAATTATCATTAATATGTAAGAGCTTGGCGTTTGAGTTTATTGTATGGTTTTGGTAACGTAATTTAATTTCTGAATTTATTCCTCTAAGTAATATATGCTTTTATATATTTATATATATATGCCTGTGTATAAGTAAGTGAACTTGAGAAATTTCGCCAAATTTCAACAATTCTTTTTCATGTATTTTTGCATAAATGTTTAATTTTTTATTGCACTTGATTGCAAATCAACTACAAAATATAATATATAGCAGTATAGTAGTAGATATTTTGAGTATTTTTTTCATATACTTTTTTTTGTATTTATTGAAGCTGAGTGTAAGAGTGAATTTTCCTGCTGATTTATCGTAATACTTCGCTTTAATATGCATTTTTGTTTTCTTGCTGGCAGTGAAAATATGCGCAAAAAAAGTTTCTAATATCATTACTTTTTCAGGTTATGGAAAGCAGTTGAGTCAGAATGTGAGCTTGTGCTTGAAAATCGTGGCGTGGTAGTGATGTGTGTGATTGATTGAAGCAAAAATGGTTTGCTTTGCAAATTTTAGGTTTTTAGTTGCAATATATAGTAATTATATATTTTTTTTTTTTCAATAATTCGTTTTTGAAAACCCATTGTTTGTTTATTTGTTGTTGTTGTTGTTTGCTACACGTTTCTTTAGGTACGTCTGTGCCTGCATGCCGAGTGGCGTCTACAAATTGCTTGACATTCGTTTGTTTCCCGCCAACTGTTTGTTATTCATTCAACTTTAATAATATTTTCTACTTTATTTTTACTTATTTATGCATTTGTAAGCTTTATTCCCACATACATATTTTTGTTGTAGCTGCAATCATTGTGATTCATTATGATTCATTATGATTGACTTATTTGTTTATAAGTTTAAGTTTAATTTTAATATTGCTGCAAAACAGGTACCTTTAAGGCGTGAAGGAATCAAGGAATCTAGGTTGGGATTTTCGGGGAAAATCATTTAGAAAACGAGTAAAAAAAATAAATAATAAAAAGATATTTAATAACAAATTAATTTAATTTCGAAAATTACTAAACTACAAGATTCCAAACTGGTAGATTCCGAAATTCTCTACAACTTCGACTGCATCCCTGAAAATATCAAACATTCTGTCGCGACGTCAAATCTCTGCGGCTTCTTGTCTGTTCACTTTCCCCCGACGGACATGTGGGGAGGAACGAAGCCGCTGCAGAAGAGGCATTTTAACGGATTGCTCGAAAAGTAGGGGTATAGTTGGAGGGGGAGTTTTCATAACACATAGCTTCAGGTTACCAGGCTACCGTAGTGTATTTCAAGCAGAGGTGTCTGCAATTAAGGTAGCGGTAGATGAACTACTCCGAAGTGTAGCCTCCTTCATGGCGATGAGTAACCACTCCGATAACAGAGCGGAAATTATGGCCTGAGCTCGCTGAATGTGTGCTCAAAGCTAGTTAAGGAGGGTCTTAGGTCATTATAGATAGCATCAAGCTATTTCACTATCAGACTCGTCTGAGTGCCGAGTCACAGCGCAATCGCTGGGAAATGAAAAGCGGATGAGCTGACAAGAAAGGTCATCAGTCGTCCTATTTCGCCATGCTGGGAATGAGTCAGGGCTCCGCTCACCCCTTGTGTTCTAACGCAAGAGGTCGGCGGAACTACGTACACACAAAAAGTTTCACCTTACCGTATATGGGCATACATGTAATGCGAGGTGGAGTAATTTTCTCCTATACTGACCAGCGTTCGCAATACTGAGGTTGGAATAGCTCGGTAGCTATACTTTTGGTGAACCATGCAAACTTGCGTGAATAGACATTAGCCGCCTGATACAATTTGTGATAGCGTTCAAAGCGTTTCGGCGATACGTAAGGGTTTTCTTTGCGATCCATGCTTAGGAGTCTTTTGGTATCACAATGGACCGCCACCTTCAGCTATCCAAGTGAGATCTGTCACGACACCTGTCACAAAGGTCTGTCTTTGAACATAACCGAACCTAACCTGATTAAACTAAATTAGGTCTAGTTGAAGAAGTCGACTTTAAAAATCATGCACTGATTTTGAAATTTTATTCTGTAAAAAGATACATGAGATCTTCAAATGTTCACAGTGTAGAGGAATTAGTACCGGCACATGTAAAAGGAATTAGTACCTTGTTTCAGTATTATTTTATGTTTTTTCAAGATGCAAGAACTTAAACCTATAGACCACGAAACACCCAGAAAAAATTTGAATAAATCATTCCGGATTGCAAACAGGCTTGTGAGCAATAGTGATGTTGTTTAGAGGGCATTGAAAGGAAAACGTTGTACTCTGTATGTAATTATTCTAGGGGATTTTACGCTTTTTTTTTTGGAAAAATACACTGTTATTAAAAAAATTTAAATGTCAAAAAAGTAGTGAAAAATTAATAAAAACCAAACCATTAACTCAAAAATATATAAAAAATCTGTAAAGTAAAAAATTCTTACTAACAAAAGTTTAAAAATGCAATAATCGTGTTGGAAAAAGTACTATGGAAATTTAAAAGAAAGAAGAAGAAGAAGATTAATGTCAAACTGAGTGTAAAAAACCAATTTAATATGGAAATATAGAAGGGAAGGGACTTTTGTGCTCATATTTGCAATGAAACGCGTTTGTTTTATATAATTACATATTTAATTACTTCAGTACACCATTTGTAATCATTATTGGCGCTCATTTAATTACTGCAAATATCTATTTATTCAATTTTATTTATTATTTTATTTGGTTTTTAGTCAAGGTAGCGTCGTAAAGTTGAATTGGGATGAACTTGTTTCTTGTATGCAATTACTTAAGCACGCAATTAATCTTTCAATTAGTAAATACACGGGCTAATTAATGCAAGTAATTTCAATACATAGGCATACATACATATGTACATATGTGCTTAATGCCAATAAATATTTATCTCATGCAATTAGCTCATATAATAACCGTTACAAATTGCGTTAATCCTTCTGTAGCACTACTGTTTATCGCATATGTACATATGTACTGCATGTACTGCATGTATTGCATTATTACTTGTATATATGTATATATATTTTTGTAATTTTTTTTTGCGTGTGCTTTTTGTTCGTCGAGATGAGGTAGCATATTATTTTTCAATTTCTTTAATGTGTGTATATGATTTTTGGGTTTCGGAACTTGGGAACACAAGCGTCAATTTATAGTATATTTAGTTATAAGGAGAAAATATATTTCATAGTAATGAATCTTTGTAATGACCTTAGAAAAGGGGTTTCAACAAAATTCATATACATACACATACATTTGTGTATGTATATATGTATGTATGTAATTCAACAGAATTAGAGACTTTAACAAACAGAACGGACACAATACATAAATTGTTATAAATTTTTTTAGTATGTATTTCGCTTTATCGTGTTAGGCTACGGTTTAAGAAAACAACAAAAACAATTTTTGCGCATTTGAAATAACATTTTTTTTTTTTGGTTTACACTTAATACTCGTTTAGTATATAATATATTTTTTTGGTTTGCTTTAAAAATTTTATTTTCTGTTTTTTAGCGCTATTTCACTAGTAGATTCAACCATTTTTGTGTGTTTTTTGTTTGGTTTTTTTTTCATTTAACAAGAAATTTTTTCAGGTGCTTATGGTTTAAAAGGTTGCTTAAGGTAGATTTTTTCACATTTATTTGCTTTGTCAACTTTGTTTGCATTTCATTTGGTTCATGACACGCTAACGGCATACTTTTTTACATATCGAGATTTAAAAGTGGTTTCTTTATCAGTTATATATATTTATGTATATATTAATAATTTTGTGTTTTGTGGATTTTTAAGGATTAGTTATATAAAAATGAACATTTAACCTAAGTGTTTACAAGTTTAGGATAGAGGCGTATAATATTTTATGTGGCTTAAATTGTTTTCATTTTTTTATTTTTTTGTATTTTTCTGTTTAGGTTACGTTGTACGATTGTTAAATTAATTATTTGCTACATACAATTTACACACTCGAAAAGCCTTTACTCAAACTTTACTTAAATTGCCGCAAAACAGCATGTCTGCTTATACAGTATATACTTTTTTTTAATAATATTATTTTGCATTTTTTTGTTTGTGTTTCAGCTTTGTATTTTAACAATTAGAGCACTTCTTCTCTCTGCTTTACATGTACATATGTATTTACTGCTTGCTAATTGCGCTTGAAAAGGCATAATTTATAATGATTATGAGAGCATATTTATGCCAAATGCAGCAGCACTGCACGCCTGCGCATTACTAATGCTAACTCTTCGTATATACAATTTAAATGTAGTCTTTATAATCATGCTTGCCTTATTTTTTATCTAATTTAAATTTTTTCTTAATTTTTTTATACAATCGCTTCTTAACTTTTACACAAATTTACATTTCTTCCCTATAACTGTGCTACTTTATAGCGCTTACAACTATTCTAATCAACGCAGTATTTCTTTCAGTGCTTTACTGCCCCGCCCACAATTTACCGCCGCGTTACCAGCCCACATCCGTCACTTAATACAAACAATACTTTACATTTCATTGCTTTGTGTGGTGGAAACTCGCACAAACCCGTTGTGAGTTCACACTTTTCTCTCTAATATGCTCACTTTAATTGAAATTGTTGTTGCTCCATACATGTTGTCCAGTCTCTTAAATTACGCTGGCGCACATTACAAAGCAATTCACAGCCTTATTGCATTATTGCCCCCCCACTAACTTAGCCAACTTTATTGAAATATCCACTTAAATCAATTTTGCATAAAGAAATTAAGTTATTTTTCAAGTTTTAATTATTTTGCAAAAAAGTCTCTCTTTCTATTCTCTCTCAGTATTTCCCTACGCGCTATAGGCTGCAACATTCATTTTTTTATTTTTAATTAATTTATTTGTAATCTATGTAATTATTACTACATGTATATTTATATTTTTTATTATTTTTTTTCTACAAAAGTTATATTATATTTAATTTTTTATTAATGGAAAACTCTAAAAAAAATTTTGAAGTCTAAAATTTTACGAAAATAATTAACTTGAAATGGCCAAATACTTGTGTTAGAGTTACTTAATTTTTTATAAGTACTAAATTTAGTTTCTAAGAAAAAACAGTCAATGTCGTTTTTAATATTAATTTTTTTTGTGTATTACTTATAATTTTCTTTTGTTAAAATTATTGTTTTTTTATTTTAATTTCTCAATTATTTTTTATTTTTTATATATTATATAATGTTTTTATTAAACCTCCTTAATTACATATATGTTCGTATATGCTTTTCGTTAATTTCGTTTTGCTTTTGAAAAGTTTTTTTTAGCCTCTTAAATGCATACACAAATTGCTGTGTCGCAAAAAAATTAATTTTAATTGAAAAACCTATAAAATTGTATGTAGTATATACCTAAATAAATTTATGAAATTGCACTTTTCACTCAATTATTAGCACACCGCAATTGAATTTTTTACTAAAAAACTTTTTTAAACTAAAATGTTTTTTTTTTTTAAACTAAACTTATGAAGTGACGTGTAAAAATGAAAATGAACGGCAGTTCTTTACGCTTAATTAATTTAATTTTAGTACTACTAAGCAAATTTTTCAATTAAAACTAAATTATATTTTATTATAATTAAGTAATAATAATAATATAAATATTAATTAATTAATTTAATTTATATAAATTAAAATAAGCAAAAATTTAATTATTTTTAGAAATAAAAACACAACATGCAATATTCTACCAAGGAATTAAGTAATGAAAATCTTTCTAAATTTACAAATAATAAATTAAATAATTTAATTTAATATTAAAAATAATTAAATTTTTTAATAAAAATTTATTTAATTCTATATAAATTTTTTAAGTGAATTTTACAAAAAGTGCGAAAGGAAAAGCTACAAATACATTAAACGATAACAAGTAGTTATAATTTTAATATAAAGGGGTTTCAGTGAGATTATACGCACTGACAGAAATTACGTATACAACAAAAAAGTGCTAAACGTTAAAAGAACAAAAAAATATTACCTACATATTTTTTTCAAAATATGGCTGTAACTCTCTTTTTTAAACAATAATTGTATTAGATAATCTACTACAGTGAAATGCAACTTTGTATCATGTTTGTTATGATTACGATATCAAAAAGGAAACAAAATATAGACGTCAAAAATGAAATTAAAAAATAACCACCACAAATTGATCAGCTATCGAAAGCAAGAATACAAATTATTAAAAGAACTTTAAGTAAGTTGCTTTGGTACTTTGCTATTTAACTCTTGTTCCAGATCAGATCAGACTCCACTGTTGTTCTCTGTGTAGCAAAGCTCTTCAGTGAAACTTTTTTGAAATTTTCTAAAGTTGCTTCCTCTGACTGTTTCCAACTACATATATTCCAAACACTATTTATTGGGCCTAATCATTGATTCCGCAGCGAATTCGATTTCGATATGTTAAGGATTTTCGACCAATTCCATGCAATCCATTCCAAAAAAACTGTTTTAACACAAAGTGAAAACGTTAAACTGTGTTATCTTTATCGCTTTATCGACAAATACTACAAATTTGTTAAATTAAATTGTCTGTCGGTGCTTTTAATACGTATAAAACCCAGTAGACATCAGTATTTACGTATTAGTATCAGTTTCCATTACCGGGTCAGCGTTTCTTATCAAGTTTCATTTTGGAGCTGGGAAAAAATGCAATGCTGGAAATGGGTATATTGTTGGTGGTACTTGTTATATGGATCTAAATATGAGTTATGCATTTTAGGCATTTTTTTAGTTGCAAACATAAAAACATTTTAAAACTTTAAATAAGTACCCGGATTCTCAAAAAAAATGCATAAAAATATTGAACAAAGAGTTTGTGTGAAATTTTTTGTGTTTCGAACGAAATTTCTTGTGCCAAAACGTTGGAAATATTGAAAAAAAAACATTTGGTGATTCAACTATGTCGAAAACTCAATTTTACGATTGGTAGAGGGGCATATAAAAATCGCAACGCACACAAAAGGTTGACTTGTTGACCTTTCTTGACCTAATGACGCCGTTAACAAACTAAATGACACATAGCAATAAAAATTGACTGAATAGTTTCTGACAGTTGTGCCAACCTGGGAAAAAAAAATTTTTGAAATATTCTCAGCGGGAAAATTTAAAATGAGAATTTCCGGATACTTAGTTGACTGAATGTGATGTGTTGCTTTTGCACAATTCCTTTCAACCAGTTTTGTACTGGATTGAATTACACACAACGTTAAACTATTGTGAAATTTCGTCCCAAAAAGTATTTAATGCAATTGAGCATCTTTGAGAAAATTCCTTAATAATTTCGAGAGCTCAACCTTATTTATTATTAAAATAATTTAATTTATTTAAACGCCACAAATTCAATTTTTTTAGGTTATTTTTGTCTTCTGTCTCGAAAATACTTATATAAAACAAAAATTACTCCGTCATCAGTAATTGCTTACATAAAAACTTCCAAATGATTGATTTCTTTTATATTTCCGCAACTCATTCACCAACGCATTGGTTTCCACCAAAATTTTTGATTTTAGAGATTCAATCATTTCTAAATTAGCGACATCTATTAGCCGCGGAATGTATTTTATTAATTCCGTAAGTGACTTCACTTCGATTGAAAATTGTATATTCGATACGATTTCATAGTAAAAATTTTCGATTGGTTCGAACCATTTTTCGTTTGAAACGGATTCAATGATTAGGCCTTTTAAGTATGTGGCTTGCTACTCTGCTATTTAAATCCTATGTCAGACTAACACTAACTCCACTGTTGTTCTAAATGTAATACAGCTTTGCAGTGTAATATTTTTTGAAATTTGTTTTCTCAGACCTGTTTTAGTAATAGAATAGATATTAAACTTCCAATCCAATTCAATTTTTCTATAAAACGGAAAGCAAATAATCAATACTAAAACAAAATCAATTAAATATATAAGCAAATAATTGTTTAAAAACCAAACGCAGCCGCTAAAACATAATGTGTAAATAAAACAAAATTTCTAATTTATTTAATTTTTTCAATAATTTTTCAACATTTTATTTTCTTTACTGTACTCCACTGAAGTCCATCATCATCAACTGTTTTCTGTATATATGAATTTTTTTCGCACTTAACATTTAATATTAGTGTAGCAGTGTTGCAGCTGCTTACTACTTGCCACGTCCAACGTTGCAAATGTGTAAATTGCATTAAAAAAGGAAAAATAATAATAATAATAATAATATAAACATAATCGTAATGATAATAATGAAACAAAAGTACAGTGTGTGTGTTTTACAATTATCGCTAAGTATTACAAATAATATTAAAAGCTTAAAACAGCGAAGGCAAAACGACTGTCGCATTGGGCATTAAGTTTTTTTGTTTTGTTTTTATATGCTATATATACATATATATTTATATATATATATATATATATATATGCGTGTATGTGTGTGTATAACTTGTAACGCTTGATTTAACTAATATTCAATAAGTTTAAATTTGCATAAAATGTTTGAGGAATAATGTATTACAATTCACTGTGTTCTTGTCTGTTCATTTTTACACTTCACTTTGTTTTTTAATTAAAACTTAATTGGTAAATACTAAAATTAGGCGTAAGCATAAATTTAATGTTTATAATAAAATTGTCAATTAAAATGTGTAAAATATGTGTAAATGTGTTTGTTGCTGCTCCACACTCTTGCAACACAATTTGTATTTGCTGTTCCAAAGCAACTACATTCAAATTAATTCAATTGTAATTCAAATTATTTTTTATAATTTAAGCCGGAAAATTTTAATTTACATATATAAAATAATACATTGCAATTAAACTAGCGAAAAAAATATATTAATTTACAATTAGTAAAGTAATTTAGCTTAATAAAATATTCATATACGCTTACATGCACTGACTTGTAATGTACAAATGTTGTTTGTTTAATTAAATAAAATTAAAATTAAAGTTAATATATTCACTTTTACCACAATTTTATGCTAATTTTTTTTGTTGTTGTTAATAAAAACTAAATATTTATACAAAATTGCACAATTTTTCATTAATTTATTCATAAAATCATACATTTGCTTCCCAGTTAAGTTAACCTAAAATAATATTTAAAACTTATTTAAGAAAATTTTGCTTTTAACTAAAGCACAAAAAAAATCCAAACAATTTTTCAGTATGAAGTGAAAAAATTTATTTAAAAAATTTAAATTTAGTTAACGTTTGCACGCTTTTTAAGCTATAAAAAATAAGGCCATCTTTCTTTGAACTAAATTTTATTAATTAAAAAAAAATAAAACATTGCAATATTGCCAAAATTTTGTCAAAAATTCCTTTTTTTGGTTAAGTTAAAGCAAAGTGTGCATAAATACAAGTATATAAAAGAGGATAATAAATAAAACTATAAAAAGTTTAATTTAGTTACGTACATACATACATTCTATATAATTTCGTATAAAAATTTTGATATTTTGCTTCCGATTCGAAATGAGAAATAAATTTTGCCAAAAGCTAAATGGAGTATATATATATAAAATATGTATATTTGTATGTATGTATGTATATATGTATATTTTTTGCAGTGTGCAGTTGTTAGCAAAACGAGTAAATTTGATATGTACAAAAAAAGTTTGTACAAAATTTGCTTTTTTTTACTATTAAACTTGTCCAAAAAATATTAAACTAAGAGAATAATCAAAGTCTTTTTTTTAGCGAAAAAGTGATTGCAGGAATGGATTGTTTAGAATTTAGTTTTTGTTTGAAAGAAACAGCTCACACAGTTTTCAAAGATTTTATAAATTGCATATATTAAATATGGTACAATTGGAAATAAAAATTAATTGAAATTGAAAAAATATATTTAAAAAAAAAATTTATAAAAATATATTTTTAATAAAAAAAATAATAAAAAAATATTTTTTATAAAAAAAAAAATAATTAAAAAAAAGTTTTATAAAAAACAAAAAAAAAATAATAATATTAAAAAAATATTTTTTATAAAAAAACAATAATAAAAAAATATTTTAATCAAAAAAAGTTTATTAACAAAATATTTTTTATAAAAACCAAAAAAAATATAAAAATATTTTTTATTATTTTTCATTTTCAATGTTTAAAAAAAAAACAAATATTATTTTTTTTTTGTAATAGCAAACAAACAAAATCATGTTGAGTATAAACAACTACAACCACTTTTTCGTTATTAAATCTATTTATTTTGTAAAAAAAAATATTCAAAGCATGCATGTTATATAATTTTCAACTATTTTTCGCAATGGTTTCTTCAATTCCATATCATAAATGCCTAAATGTGTTTTTTTCGCGCTTCAAATATGTATTTTAAATTTTAATATAAAAAGCAAAACATGAAATAAAAAATTTTTATAATGCACACATTTTTTAATTTTTTTTCAAAAGGGAAAAAAATTATGCTTTATACAAATACATACATATGAGAATAGAGTACTAAATAAAAATGCCGCCAAAAGTGAGTTTTCAATGGTTTTATATGTCGCTGCTAAAATGCGCTTAGCTATGAAAATGTATGTATGTTGCGTTTATATGATTTATGCAAAAAGTTTTTGAAAATTATAAAATAGGAGGGAATTATGACGTGTTTACACTACTACTTTCACTATTTCGTGGTTTGAATTTATTTTTTAATGTTGTTTGTTTTGTATACGTATTAATTTTAATTAACTTAATTTTCATTATTTTTATTTTTATTAAAGTTTAGTATTTGCTGCGCTAATATTAGTGTGATATTCACTTTCGTTTTTTTTAATATAAGTTTTTACTTCACATATTCATTTAAAGTTATTTTAAATATTATATTTTTAATATAAAAATCAGTCCAACTTGTCGTTTTATGTGTATGTGTGTTTGTGTGTTTTATTTTTTTTTTTCTTTTTAATAATTAAAAACAACGGAAATGCCTATTTTTCTAAACAAACTTTCTGTGTACTGAAATGTATTATTAAATTTCACATAAAATGACTTTGCTATTACATATTTTATAAATTTGCAATTGCTCTTTATTTAAAACATAATGAAAGCATTATTTTTGTTGTTGAGTTTATGCAGTAATATTAAAAATATTTTGAAAAACTTAGGTTATGTATCACGTGTCATTTAGAAAAAATGTTACGAACTTCAATTAACACATGTTCGAAATTAGGTAAAATTTAGTAAAAAGTATTGTATTTATTATACAACATTTTTTCTGCAAACAATGTATTTTATTTTATTTTATTTAATTTTACTTTATTTTAATTTATTTTAATTTATTTTATTTTATTTTACTTTATTTTACTTTATTTTACTTAATTTTATTTTTATTTAATTTAATTTTATTTTTCTTATTATTTAATTTAATTTTATTTTATTTTATTTTATTTTATTTTTCTTATTATTTAATTTAATTTAATTTAATTTTAATTTATTTTATTTTTTTTAATTTACTTTAATTTTTTTTATTTTATTTTAATTTAATTTAATTTAATTTTAATTTTTTTATTTTATTTTTTATTTATTTTATTTTATTTTATTTTATTTATTTTATTTTATTTTATTTTAATTTATTTTATTTTATTTTATTGTACTTTATTTTATTATTTTATTTTATTTAATTTTATTTTTTTAATTTAATTTAATTTAATTTAATTTAATTTAATTTAATTTATTTAATTTAATTTAATTTAATTTAATTTAATTTTATTTTATTTAACTTTTTTTTAATTTAATTTTTTTTATTTTATTTTATTTTATTTTATTTTATTTTATATATTTATTTTTCAAAATATTTTATAAATTATTTTTTCTTATTTTTTTATTTTAAGATTTTTTTCCAAAATATTTAAAAATTTTTTTTTTTTGTGTTAAAATATTTTGAAATGCAAATATAAAATAGTTACCGAATAGCAAAGTACGTTTCATGCTGCAAATATTTCAATATTATTTCAAAATTTCAAATTTGTCATAAAATTACGAAATTTCTTTTCTATTTCAAATTTTGCTCAGTTTGTGTGCTCTAAGTTGTCGTCTATAGTTTTTAACAATTTTATTTTATTTTAGTAACACATTATTTTTAACAAAAAACCAAAAATATTTAAAAAATAATATTTAAAAGCATTTTATTTTCATGTTTGTTTGTATATATGTAAAGTCAATAAAAGTAAGTGTAAGCGCTAATAATTAATTGTATAATAGTTAAATAATTGAAAAAAATTTAAATATTTTTTACAAATTCCAAGCTATAAACTGCAAACAACGCACTTGAAGAGGTTAGCTGTTGCTTGCTTTGTTTTCAGTTCACCTTTTGCGTGTTCTTTTCAGTTTAGCCTGTCTATGCGTCGGTATACATACTATCTGTGTGTGTATATATATTGTTTATTGTTGTGTGTGTGTGTGTTTAGCTTAACTACAAAAAAGACTGTCTTATTAACAGACCTAATATATGTTCATGCATTTGAAATGTCCGCTTAGTTGTAAAGACGCTGCTACACCTAAATGTATGCTACGTTATAATTTAATTAAAATTTAAATTTTTGTTTAATTATTTAAAAATTACATACTAAGCGAATAGTAATTTTGCTCCGTTTTTTTACAATAATTCTATTTATATGTTTTCATACTCTCGCCTTTGCTTTCACAACTTTGCTTCGCAACAAACAAGCGCGAAACACGTCAACTGCGTGCAACAACTTTTCCATTGTTTAAATATATATATAAATACAAAATGACGACAGTACAGTAGCATTGATAATAATTTACAAGTATGCCTCGTTACTCTCATGTAACTATCTGTGTGTGTGTATTTTTTATAATTTTTGTTTTTTGTGTTTTTGCCACCACCGTATTATGGTGCATGCCGCAACGCTTGCGCGCGCTCACTTAATCACTAAATAACTGCAGTTTTTGTTTTTGGCGCGCACAGTAAATCAACAAAATTTAGAGTACACACCCCCCATATACATACATACAAGTGTGCCGTTAACCCCCGCGCGCACATTTCTATTTCACTAATTTCCCCGTCTGCATGTCTAGCTGCCATACACACACGAATCGCAACGCATTGCATTGCGTAACGCCAGCAGCAGCTCGGCAGCGCCCGCACCCCACCGCTTAACAACAAACGAAAGCTTAATATTAAACCAAATAAAAACGGGCGCTACATGTGCACTACGGACGCACCACAAGCAACTGCGCTGCCTCACTAGCTGCGCTGCCACACAGCTCATTCGAGCCCTTGACCGCCGTTACCGTGCATAGCACTAACACCAACTCCACTGCTCGCATCCACCACAACGACATCGCCGCCATCCATGGCATCATCCATGCTGTCATCCATCTGGACATCGTTGTCGTGCAACACGCGGCCATCAACAACACCAACACCACCACCGCCGCTACCACCGCTGAGCAGCAGCGACTGTTGCTGCACATGCGCGTGGTGCTATGCCGTATGATCGACGCCACCCATCATATGCTCCTGCTTCAGTTGTATGCCCATCATGTGGTGATCACCGGATAACTGCATGCCGATTAAATGCTCTGACTTCAGCGTCAGATTTCCGCCGATGCCGATGCCACTGCCCGGTCCCATTATGTACTCCTGTTTGAGTGGCATGCCGTATATGCTGGACGTACCCGCCGTCGTCGCCGCAGACAGACCACCGTTCATGCCGATGGCGCTCGATGAGACCGATGTGGAACTGGGCGAGTGATTCGCAAAGCCACCGCCGACCATGTCAGTGGGTGAGCCGGAGGACGAACTTGCTGCTGCTGATGTGGATGTGGTGGCGACAACTGTCGAATTGGCCTCCAGACTGTCGCGTTCGGCTTGCGTCGCCTGTATATGGGATTGCACGGATGGTGGCACCGCATGTACATCCCAGATTTCTTCGAGGAATTTCGGCAGTTTACGATTCTTCAATTTCAATGAGAAACACATTTCGGCATTCTGATTGCCTAACGTGCGCAGCTCAGTCAATATGGAGAGTAATTTTGCGAAGAACACCAGACTCTTCGTATCGCCGCAATGTCGATTTATTATATAAACGCGCAGCGTATTGATGTAGTAACTTTGTATCGCTTCGACTAGTTCGGCTTTTTCGAGTCCCGGCCGATCGGAGAAGATCACAATGGCAGTGAGGAGCGCGTATTCGACATTGTCGACCTTCATCGAGTACATCTGCCGACAGAAATGCAATAGATCCTCAATATTATCGGCCACACCGGCCATTTTGTACGCATCACGCGTATATGAACGATTGTTGGCGAAGAATATGGAATCCGAATTGTGATCGTAGCGGCGGGCCATACGCAACATCATCACCTCAGATGAGCAGGCCTGCAATTTGCGATAGAGAATGAGTTTAGATTAGGAGATCTATTGGAATTTATATTGTCTATGTGTGTGCTTACCTTCAGCAACGTGATTTGATCCTCTTGTGGAATTTTCGTAAATGCCGGTAAACCTTTTGCAAACTCCACAATAAGTTGTACTGTCAAAATGGTGATTTCGGTTATATGCCGAAAGCTGATATCATTCGGGCTTTCGTTTTCGTCGGGGGTGCTCTGTGATAGGGGGGAAATCAATAAATAAATTAGTTTCGGAAATATTTAGAGTGAACATTTTTAATGCTAATACTCGGATGAGTTAGAGGTTATGTACTACGCTAAGAGTTTGCGTCGCCAAGAATTGTTTATTTTTAACGATTGCTTTCATGTTTTATTCCTAATCTAATCGAATGAGCTTTTACTCCTTACTTACCATAATACGCTTGAGATCTTCCTCCGATGGCTGTTCATAACCATCCTGATACCAGATCAATTTGTATATGACCGCCAACTGGTTACGCGTAAGCGGCGGAATGTTGCTCGCCTTGCACTTGGCCACAATATCATCAGGTAGCAACTGTAAATAAAATACAATAGTGTTCCATTAACATTTAGTCTCGCTATTGCAATTGCAATTTCCACTTACCGGACATGTTGGATGCGACGGCGGTTCACAGTTCATCAGTTCGAGTATTTCATTCTTAATGGATTCACTTTTACATATGATCGGTGAATTGCCAGTAGTAGTTTGTTTCTCTTTCTCCTTTTGCGCCTTCTTCTCGCGTCGCTTCATAGCGCATTGATTCTCCGGGACCACGCACTCCGGTCGCATACCGACCGCCAGGCATTTCTTCATGCGACACTCTTGACATTTCCGTCGCATATACATGTCCATTTCACAGGAGCGTCCGAATTTACAACAGTACACAGCGTTCTTCGTGACGCTGCGCCGAAAGAAACCCTTACAACCTTCACAGGTGAGCGCATTGTAATGATAGCCGGATGCACGATCGCCGCACACCAGACACAGTTCCTCCTGCAGACGCGGCGCTGGACCCTTTTTGATCTTTTTGACATCACAACTTTCATTGGCCGAATAGCCGTTGAGACTGCTCGACGGTGAGAGATCATCGCGGCCTAGGAAAAGTGGAAAAGAAAATGATTATTTAGTATGGAATTGTTGAATAGTTTTAGGTGTGTAAAATTCTGTGTTGGTGCAAGGTGTGAGAGCAGTTGAGGGTACGAGGATTCAAATTTATAAAATATCAAAATCACATCATCGATGGTATGGGATCCGGTCGGGCTTTTGTGATCCATTTTCACTTTTAAAGTGCTAATAATAAATTCAATTTGTTGTCTAAACCCGGTTTTGGCGCTATCAACACAAATGTAAGGTTTCAGTTACTAACGATGATAAATCATATGCTTTGATTTCATCACATGATGTAAATCGAAATGCATGTTTTATGCTTTGATTTCATCACATGATGTAAATCTAAATGCATGTTTTATGCTTTGAAACTAATATTCAAAGATTTTCAGCGGTAAAATAATTATTTTTTTCCACTTGAAATAACATAAATCATATAAGAAAACAACGCTGCATTTTGTATGCGATATTTATAACATCACATGATGACATCACATCACTATTAAAAATCATTTGAACATTTTTGTATTAAAATTTCACAAATTACTTTATTTGAGTACTGTTTAATGGCGTTTTAATTAACGTTAGACGTTAAATTTTCTTTAATTTGAGTTTTTAAATTATGTTTACAAACAAACATGGCATCACGTGATATCATTAAATTACAAACACACTGTCAAATTCCACTGATTTCCATATGTATGTCGTAGGTAAATATACATTTATACAATTTTGCTATATTATTTCACAACAAATTACATTATAGCGTTTCAGTTCTTTCAATTTCGACTACAAGTGATGTCATACGTACTTAAAATCAGCATCAAAACACAACACAACACAATTAAATTATATTTTTTGCAAGTCAAATCCACTTATATTTACATTATACTTTCAATCCGAATCATTTTTGACAACACACAACTTTTGGTTTTCTAACAGCGTGAAACTATTTTTGAGCTTCACTCAACAGGTGAATGTGTCAATACATTAAACTGACGCACGTGTCCATAAAAGCGACGAACACACAACACAGGCCAACTAAAATATGAATTCTTATACAAAAACACAACACACATACAACAAAAAATTAAAAAAAAATTGAATTTCATAAACAGGTTACTAACAAACAGCAGACACTATTTGATACAACAACAACACAGCGCAGCAAATTTACCTTCGAGCATATTTGGTACAACAATTACACATTAATACGAGAATTTATTTAAACACGCGCAATGACGAACAGTTCCGAGACTACTGTGCGTTTGCATGTATGCACTTGATTTCCAGAAAGAAGTACGGACTTTCTAATATTTCGGAGTAGTCAAAACATACGACGGAAATTTCTTTATTAGCGACGCAAAACTTTTAACACCTTGGCGTATGCGCACCAACAATGGAATACCGCCGAATAAAAATGGCTGGCGTTTATTTCAAAACAAAAATGCAAAAACGACACGACGCGGTCAGCGGATCAGCGGATCAACGGATCAGCGAACCAGCGGCACTGAACTGAGCCGGTGAAGATGAATGACAAAGCAGAGCAGAGCAGAGCGACATCAAATGAAATATATATGGAAGTAAAATATGAAGAAATAATAAGACACAAAATACATGAGTACACTCGTATATGCATATATACTCGTACGTATGACTGTCAAAATACACGAAATGTGCGAGATTTCGCTCTCTTCAATACAAACACGCTTGAGTATGTATGTCTACGTGTATGGTTAGCAATGACTAAATGAAGGTCTCACGAATTGAGCGCGACCTGATTGTTGGCCATAATTTAAGCCAAAAAAAAATTCATCGGCAGCCAAGGCGTATGAGTAATCGACGTACGGTGCGAACACAAAACACACAGTCAGACAGACAGAATGACTAAATGACCGTATGATTGCCGACGAGTCGTTCGTTGGCTTTTAAAAAATATATTGTTTATAACACTAATATATGTGCATATATACATATTCGATACATATATATTTAGGTGTGTGTGTGTCTGTGCGTCGCGTTGACGTTCTCGTCCGTTTAATAGAAACATTAAGGCAACGAAAAAATTGTATTGTCGCTGTCAAAATATATTTTTTCGACTGGTTTAGAATGTTAATATATTGCTGTGTTGCCTATTAAGTGGCTTTCAATGCATTTAATAAAGCTCAAACACTGATACATACATAAACATATATATGTACATATAAACATGGTTTTACGTACATATGCAAATGCTGGTGTACAACAATAAATTATGCATGAGCGGTTGCGCACAAGACCGGTAAACCTTAGAAAACGATCGTACCAAATTTTAATTTTGTTATCAAATGTAGCGAAGCGAGCTACAAAATAACTTATGTTAATAACAGCGAAGTGTAGCGCTGCAAACTAACAGTGAGTGCGTTAGCGAATGTAGAGCGCAATTTGACAGTGATTCTTTTGAATTTGTGTTAACAGCAATTTTTGAAAATTCAAATTTTGGAAATCAATTTTTTACAAAATTAATAATTTGACGTACAAAAAATTAAAATAATTTTTATTTTATTGATTTGACTTAAAAATAATTAAAATATTTTTTTTATATTGAATTTTAGAATTTTGAATTTTTGAAAATTAAAAATTTGACTTAAAAAAAATAAAATACTTTTTTTATTGATTTGATTTAAAAATTAATAAAATAATTTTTTATATTGAATTTTACAATTTTGAATTTTTCAAAATTAAAAATTTGACTTAAAAAAATTAAAATAATTTTTTTTATATTTATTTGACTTTAAAATTAATAAAATAATTTTTTTTTATTGAATTTTAGAATTTTGAATTTTTGAAAATTAAAAATTTGACTTAAAAAAAATTAAAATTAAAATAATTTTTTTATATTGATTTATTATTTATTTGAATTTTTCAAAATTAAAAATTTGACTTAAAAAAATTAAAATAATTTTTTTTATATTGATTTGACTTAAAAAATTAATAAAATAATTTTTTATATTGAAGTTTACAATTTTGAATTTTTGAAAATTAAAAATTTTACCTAAAAATAATTAAAATAATTTTTTATATATTGAGAATTTGGAATTTTTGAAAATTTAAATTTTGATTTTGAAAATAGAATTAAAATATTTTTTATATTAAATATTTGAATTTTAGAATATTAAAATTTTGATTTTGAAAATAGAATAAAAATATTTTTTTTTTATATTAAATATTTGATTTTTTGAAAATTAAACTTTTGAAAAATAAAATATTGATTTTGAAAATAGAACTAAAATATTTTTTTTTTATATTTATTATTTATTTTTAATAATTTAAATTTTTTGAATCGAATCGTGATTTTATTAATTTTTTTAGATCTATTTAACTCATTTTTGCATTTTTTATTTTTATTATTAATTTTACTAAAATATAATATTAATATGATTTTATTAATTTTTTGTTAATAATATAGATTACTTTTAAGAATTCACATTTTTAGTGGTTTTCTGATATATAAATTTATAAACCACTTAGTAGCGCCGATAATAAATTTCTATAGTTTTTTTTTTAGTTAATAAATTTATGGAATTATATAGCAGTTGTGAGTATTATCTTACTCTATAATCATACGTTGTACAAATATGTCAACAATATTAATTGTTATTACTATTTTTTTATTTTCCTTTAAGAATATCTAATCAACTTGATCCGTTCTGAAACTTGTTGTTGTTCAATAAATTTCAATAAATATATTACTAAAAAATACGCAATCAAATTATGTAAATAAACGAATTAATGAACTCCTTTGATATAACCATAATAAAATATATAAAGTCTAAAAATATAACATCACAAACTATCCAAGTCACAAACGCATGCGCATACGCTTGCTAGAAAATTCTCAGCGCCTATACACATAACTGGAGCTTAAGGCGATATTCATTGTGTATGCCTGTAAAGAGAGTATGAACGAATTGCTGACATTTGGATTTTTGATATGCGCACATTTTCAAATTAGTATGCTACTCGCGTAACGGCGTGTCTGCTGCACAGCGCTGGCTGTTCACTGTCGTTGATTGTTCACTACTATATTGATTGAGAAATCTTCAAAAGTAATAGAAGTACTCGTATGTTAACAAAACGAGGAGTTTTCAATTATATAAATATCGGAGAAGTTTTTATAATTTATATAATTTTTAGAATTTTAAATATTTATATTAAAAGTACCAATATAATTTCAAAAATATAATTCCATATATTTATTACATTATTCTTTACATTTTAGGATGGTAAATAGTCAAAAAGTGCAAACTAATTATGTATTTCCCATTATGTATTTGAATTGCCATGTAAAATCAGGAAAGAAGTTACTCATACGCACCGTGTACACATGCTTGCATATTCCACAAGGGTATATTTTAAAGTGAAAACAGGGATATTATAAGTAGTAAGCAGCAATAAAACAGTTCGCTATTACATTTTTATGCTCATAAATAAGGTTTATAGACATAAAATCTGTTTCTGTCATGATAGAAATAAAGCAAATTAAATGATAAATCAAATGAAAAACTATTTTATTACAAATTGGTTAATAAAATTGTTTTGTTTACTTAAAAATTCATGAAAGTCATAAATTGATTTTATTTATTATTTATTATTGACGGATTATTTGAAGCGATTTTAATATTTTTTTGTTGGTAACAATGAAAGATGTCACCTGAGTTACTGAAACTGTGTTGTCTCTGAAGACTCAGTTCAAAAGATGTAGAAATTTACTTTAGTATACATATATAATATGCATCCTTGTGCAAAAATATATAATAGACCCAAAATATGTCACTACCTTTCTCACGCTAGTCGCAGACAGTCTGCATAAAATAAATGCACGCTATTATTCTTAACGCCTCATAAGTAATGCGATATTGATATTGTGTATTAAATAAGGCCGAAATAACTTCTTTTTCGTAGCATTTTCATTAATTTTCTCTTTGTTTTTGCTTAGTTACCACGCAAATTGCTATAGACCAGTTCGCCTAATTCACGCTAGCAGACAGTTATTATAAGCTCTTGTTGTCGCTAATTAATTTTATTCACACTCACGCTTCGGGATGGTCATAAAGCCTCGTAGGGAATTGTTTACTGATATTGGATGTGTGTGCAAGAGGGGGAAATGGCTCAGTGAAACCAATACAGAATTTTTATGCAAAAATATTTTCGTTAGTTGTCCTTTGGACATTTACCTTACTAGTAAGAAGGACTAAAAAAAATACTGAGAATGATTTTTGATAATTTGATTTAATTCTCATAATTTTTCTTTATTTTTTGTATTACTTTTACTTTTATTGATTTTCTTCATTATAAAATTTGAGCTTATGCTTGATTTAAGATACTTGTCCACTATTTTCCATGTAGGCCAACTAAAATATAGACCATATTTTCAACTACCAAACAATGTAATATATTTTCAATTAAGCGAACTTTGATTATTCCCCACGCAAGTAATATATTGCACTGAATATACCGGCACACAGTGGTGCCAAAGCGGCAAAAAAGGATTTTTTTTATCATTCCAAATTTGTACCATCTTTTCAATTTAAGCTAAGAACTAATCAAATAACATTATCCGAATACTTGGGCTTGATATATTCAATGGTTTTTTGTTGGGAGAGCTTCAAAGTCCAACAAAGTATCAACGCAAAGTTACTCAGAAAAATGTGATGAATATTGCAAAGGTTAAAACTCAAAAGTTAACCATAAAATATCCATTGTAAAGTTTTTATTTATTAAAACCAATGTTATAGATGTGATTTACATCATCAAATGTATACTTTTTTTTCAAGATTTTTTTTAATATGATGTTTTTTCATGGTCCAAAAAAATCATATATTTTACAACTTCAACAGAATATAACTATTGTGCGCAGGAGCGCGCAGGTTAGCCACTTACACAAAATAAACTTTAAAATCTCCTTAATCGATAGAAAAAAAAATCAGCTGCTTTTAGCTGCCAATTCATGAGTAATTAGCATTTTAATCTACTGCAACTGCAACAGCGTTGTTTGTTTGCCTGCTTCGTTGTTTTGTCTGTTTTTTTGATTGTTCGGTTTGTTGCTTTGTTGTTATTTTTTGTAGTTGTCTCTCGTTATACAACAACAACAAAATACTAGTTTAGATGCATTATATTATTTGAACTAATTATACAGTACAACAGCTAATCTGGGGGGTGAGAAATTCCAAGTCAGGGTGATGGTACTAGGTCAGTATAGTAAAACCCTCAAGGGGTTTGGCGTTCGTATGTGTCGTATGTGATACCGAGAGAAGTGCAAACGGGCGAAAAAAACTAACAAAACACGAAATTTTGAAATGGCAAAAGAAATAAAATATTGTGATATTGCAGAAATTTGTAGGTTCTTGCTGCTAAGAAGAAATGTTATCCTGAGAATTTGCGATCAGAGGAAACTTACAGTGAAGTTGGTTTGCAAGATTTGCTAAACCACACAGTTAAGAGAATTTAAATGTCCAAATCTGAAAATGATTTAATAGATATCCCGAAAAATTTGAAGCTGACTTCGAAACGGGGATGTGATGGCTCGTCAGGACATAGTGTATACCAACAAAGCTTCACTGATGGAAATATGATACATAGATTTAAAATAATATTAAATACAATCAATAGTCAAGCAGCAATAGATCCTCAAAAGTTTGAAATTTATTGCATGAAAACTGCGAGGTTATATGTCAGCCTTTATGAATTTTACTATATGCCAATGACGGTACATAAAGTTTTAAAGCATGGAAGTAAAATTGTTTCATCTTCTATTTTACCATTGGGCATGCTATCAGAGGAGGCTCAAGAAGCTCGCAATAAAGATTACAAGAAATATAGGCTTAATCATTCTAGAAAATGCGACAGAATTTCTATAAATCAAGATGTAATGCACTTGCTTTTAACTTCATCGGATCCTTTTATTAATGGTTTCAGAACAAATCCCAAAAATAAAACTTTAGAATTGGACGATGATGTTAACAAATTACTTGTTGAATAAATAATTAATAATATATGATCATTTTTTAATATTTATTGGTTATATTATATGGGAGGTGGGCGTAGTTGTGGGCGGATTTTAACAATTTTTTTTTTTCATCTAATTTGGCAATATGAGAGATGTGTGCCAAATTTCAAAGCCCTACCTCGATTCCTTCTATTTTTTGCCGCGGCTTGTATGAAGCGGCACCACTGTGCGGCATGCCTATGTGTTCGACTGTATGGGTAGTTGGGTTATAAGCCCAGTAAATGGTATGTTTTCCCGTGAAGAAATCAAATACCCAAACAAAGCTTATGTAAACAAGTACATATGTATATGGGTAACTGTATTTATTTGTATGCGAAAGCGAGCCACTGGCGTATCACATGTGTGGCATGCCACATTCGCACAAAATCTAATGCAGATTTAGGGCAATAAATAGAATTGCATGTTAATTTCCATTTTCAACGTAGTGTCTCAATTTCGTAGACATGCGAAGTTTCCTATATACATATATAAACTGACAGTGTTGGATTACGATTTTAATTAAACTTGATTTTATGTAATACACAAGGATAATAACTACAAATATGAAACACATTCTTTTCTATGAATTAATTTATTTGGGTATTTATTTGAAGGTATAAGAGGTAAGATTATAAGTATTTGAGATACTCGTTGCATAAAAATATATGCAGTTAAGCTTTATCTTATATACTTAGAATAACTTCGCAGTATTTTCAAACAATTATTAATGCTTCGAAAAATTCAGTTTTCTACTTTAACACAATGATTTTAACATTTCGTAATTTTCTATATTTATTTTCATCATATAAATGCAATTATAACAAATTTTAATTAACTCATATGTATTCATTGCAGCTCTAATGCCTTAAACATGAGCACCGCTGTTCATTTACCTTTGTAAAATTTAAATTGGTAATTCATAAAACTATTCAAAATGCACTGCATAATGCAGCTATAGGAATATATTTTTCCATTTCACTGGCAATTTCGCATATATTTCGCTTTTAATAATACTGAAATTGCGTAAGAGTTCATTCATGTATGCTAACTGCGCTAACAATAGCACAAGACTTTAGCAAATTAATATTAAATTCTATTTCATTATTAGTCATTCGCACACGTTTAGTGTGGTATAGTGAAATTTACTTTTTTTCTGATTTTTTTTAATATTTATTCTGTTTGTAATGCGCTGAACTTTTAATGCCACTGCAAGCATTTGATTGATTAGCTATTGAATAATTGCATTAACACTTACAACGTCTGAATAATTAGTGATTAGCTATTCATATTTATGAGCAACGCATGGTGTTAATTCAATGGAAATGAAAATGGAATGCAAAAAAATACTTTGCCGCGAAAGAAAGGGGAAATATCGTGCTGAAACGGCAGGTTGGGTTTCATTAGAAAAAAATTTAGATACAAATTTAAATGTAAATTGCTATTACTATGATTAAATATTACTAGAATTCATTTCAATTCATTTATGAGATGTTTTTCTTATTTATTTTCATTATAAAGTATTAATGTAATTAATATGGAGTTATATACCAAAATAATTTTTTTTTCTAAAGCTCAAAATATTTTTAAAAAATATAGTATGGAAAACAAATACTAAATGCTTAATAAGCTTAATAAGAAGTAAATAAATATATTCAATGTTAACTAAAAACCGTTTTAGTTTTAAATATAGACATATTTAATACATAAAAATATAATTTATTTATATACTATGGTTAAATGAAAAAAAAATCCATTTATTTTCCTGTTGTTTGATAGCTTTTCAATTTTTTTCATCATTTACAATAGCGACAACAAAACATGTGAATATTCAATGTAGCATAATATTACATGCTCCACGGCGTATGAATGATCTGAAGTAGTGCATTTACAGGCAAGGCTGTTAAAAACAATATGGCGGAATGAGGAACAGTAAGAGACTGTGAATAAGCTAAATGAGGGAAAAAATAATATTTCCAAGATATTTGAAATTATTTTTTGAAAATACAGTTGAATCTCCATAACTCGAACTTCTCCTTAACTCGAACTCTTAGAGTTGGCAATAGAAGTAAAATTTCATACAAATTTCCTTCCATAGCTTCTCTAACTCGACTTCTATAACTCGAAATTCTCCATAACTCGAACTCTTGAATTGGCAATAGAGGTAAAATTTCATACAAATTTCCTTACATAACTCGAAGTCTCTCTACTTCGACTTTTTTTGGTGGATTATGGTGATTCGGGTTAGGAAAGTTCTACTATTTTCTAATTCTGTGGAATTTATGAAATTTCTAAGGCGAAATGAAAGTAAAAAATCTCTGATTAGAGAACTTTTTAAGCATTTCTTCTAAGTATAATTATGATTTTCACATTATAACCAAAAACACTTTAAAATTTGTATACTTTTTCATGGAAATTTTGGTGGCAAAACCCGATCATAATATATCAAGACAAGGTTCAGGAAAAGCTCGAAAACTGCTGCATGAGTAAAAATCAACAATGAGTTAACAAAAGGTGGAATTCCACTTATTCGAATAATGCATACTCAAGTATTTGAAAAGTCAAAATGACAAATGTCATAAAAATATCTATGTAAACGACTTGCCGACAGACCGTCAGTCAAGCAACCCGCTAGCAAACGAGCAGCAGGCAAATGCAACAACAACAACGTAAACCAAAACAAAAAAAGTAAAACTTGAAAGCCAACGCAGCAAAGACAGCAAATCACTGCAGCAAGCTAGCTGGCTGACAGCAACTGCCTTAAAAAAAAACAACAACAATAGTAAGTAAAAGGTATGCTGTTGTGCAAAACGAGCCGGTTTACAGGTTTACCATGCGAAACTTTTCGCTGCAGAAACTGCAAACAAACAGGCAACTTTCAGCGCTCGTTATTGCAATTGGCAGTGAAATTGATATATGCAAGCAGTAACAACAACAGAAACAAAGCAAAGTGTATTAATGCTTAATACAGGTGTAGGTGTATAAATACAATGAAAAATTTTTGAAATAAGAAAAATAAACTATAAAAATAAAAAAATATTTAAAAAGAAAATATTTAAAAAAATAAATAAAAATTCATAAATTCATAAAATATTGTAAGCCGCCTCCGAACTGTTGTTGATTTTATTTAAATTTCAAAAATTTAAAATTTTTTTCCTTATAAACTTTAGTTTTCTCTAGACACAGTTGAAGCCATAATATTTCCATATAGTCGCTTTAAGCACTATGTTTCTATTATGAGATTTCCTAGTACAACTATCAAGTAAACTACACACACACATACATCATACACTCCAAAGTAAGAAAGCAAACCTTACTGTCAAACCAAAAAAAAATGCAATAAATCCTAGGCACTTGGCTACTTAGTACGTCTAAGTAACCACAGACATGCTGGAAGACTTAAGAATGGCATACTAGAAATGCAAAAGAAGTGTGAGTTCTGCTGCTAAGCATGCAAGCAAACACTGTATGCATATGTACACATACACACACATATATACACTTCAACAAAAGTTAGTTTAAATAGTCACGTTTCGTCGCCTATGAGTGCAATTTCCGACAAGTACCGAGCGTTCTACACTAAAACAAAAACACAAACCGTATAATACCCTTTTAACAACAACAACAACAATACACTTTGCAACAATAGCAATATAGTAGGCAAAGACGCGCCAAAGTATGTGGAAGAATACATTAAATAGAAGTGGCAACCAGCGCTAGAACAAAAGCAAAACAAAAGTTATGCACTAAGCACTCAAATACACACACTTATGTACATATACATATAAAGATATGTATGCATGTGAAGTTGCAAAGTGTGGTAAAAAGTTTCGAAGAATTAGCCAACAAAAAGTCGCTGCAGAACAATACGGTGTAATGGCGCACATAAATAAGAGTAGACATATTAGTAACAAGCTGGTGACATTGACTGCATAACAATGAACCATGCAAAAAGCGCGAAATAGTTATGCATTACTTGATTAGAGTATTATTGTGTTTTGTTGCAACAACAGGCAGGTCGATAGACAGCAAACTATTTTACTACATATGACGTATGAGTTCAGTAACTAACTGATATCTTTTTAAGTGATATTCATTTGAGTAAACAACTCGTATGTAACTGTTTTCCAGCAGTTTTATACTATTTTTTAATACCTTCGTTATCAAAATTATAAAAAGTTATCGGCTAAGAAGACACATATCGTTGGCTTAATATAGAAAAGGCGTATCTACATTTTTTTCGAAATCGCGTTTTTAATGTATTCTGGTAGACCACTGTCAAATACACCTCCCCTTAAAAAATTAGTGGGCTATGATCGTAAATAATGGATTTATAGTCATATAAAAAAAAGCCCTAACTCATTCGAAGTTACAATAACAACATAAAGCCATATCTCAAATAACTTCAAAGAAATTAAAAATAATAACAAAATTATACCACAATTGAATTTGTTACCTGTTTTGAATAAAAATTGCAATAGAAATGTTTTTTGCATCTTAAGTTTTTAAGTTTTATTCAGTTTTTTCCTTCTCCTGAAAAGTAACGAAAAGTGTAGATACGCCTTTTCTATATTAAGCCATCGATATGCTAATTTTAAAAGCTGCCTCTCAAGCATTATTTTACTCGTTATAAAATTGAGAGAATACTCTAACCCTTAAATGCATGGCGTACCATATATGGTACATGCGACTTAAGGGGTTACATGGGTTTCTTGGATTCAAAAAATCGATTTTTTGTTTCTTGGCTTATTAATTTAATCTCAAGAATATTGTCTTAAATTCGCTGCAAGCCGATCCGAATAATAGTTTCGGAGATATAGCCTTTGGAAGTTGTGCGCTCCAAGTCAAGTACTATTGTTACTCAAAATTTTAAACGCGTTTTTCTCGGAACCGTGTTTTCAAAGTCGGTTGTCAAATTTTCTGGAAAACTATTTCTTTTTTTTAATGTCTGCCAAAATTCCAATTTTTAATTTTTTTGTCTTTTCTTCGTTCAAGCACGAGATTATGTATGGTCTAACCTAAAACACTTATTTTTGTCTGTCATTTTGGATGATCCCGTCAGGAGTTATGCTGACAACACGGACGCACCTTTTTTCTGAGGGGTAACCGGAAATTACATCGCAATAGAGGAGTTTTACTTTTTTTTTTAAATTCAAAAATTATTCTTTAAATATGTATCTATAAGACAGAAAATAGTTTGAATTAAATAAATAATTTTTTACATGAAAAAAAATATTGAAAATAGTAACCCCTTAAGGCAATTAAGGCTTCTTAATTGGATCAAATTAATCTGTATCGCTGTTTGGCTTACTACGGTAGGTGTCATAAATGCTAACGGTTATTTAAAAATTACCGACGCTTTCAGAAGTTTATACTCAGTTGACAGTGACCTAATGAAGTGGTCGGGAAACTCTATTTTGGGGCTGAACTTAAGCATTTAAGGGTTTTAAGGTTGTGTTGGCAACCGAATCCAACTAATTTTCTTGAAAAATAGTGTGAAACTTTCCAAAGGTTTGATATAACAAGTTATTGAACCTAACGTTCCCACATTAGATCGGGTCTATGTAATCAGAACGCTCGCTGGATTTTTGTACTGCCAAAGCTTGTCAACTCGGCCATATTCATTAAAATTATTTGTGGAATGTTTTCAGTCGCTACAACAACAACAACTTTTTATTATTTTTATCCTCTAAAACTGTTGATGATAATATTTTGGCAAAAATTTCAACCAATGAACTACTGAAATCAAACGATTAGGAAACAATCTTCGTAAAAATAAATTTAATTTGTCTATTAAATATGGATATGAATTATCAAATATCGTGTTTCTATAGGTTTCCTATTTTAAAGAATTACACAATTTATTGGTAATAAGAAGAGTAAAAAGTCACGTGATCTCATTTTCCCCTTTGACTAGGCAAATTCATAATGAATATAAAGAAATGATAGTCCAATCTAAATGATGTTCTTCATTTCTTCCTCATATTTTTGAGACTATGCCTAAAATTAAATAGAAAGGATTAAAAGCTTAGGAGAATCTAATTAATTATACTACTGATATTAAAAAATATCAATAAATATTAAAAAAATATCGGAACACCAAATCTTGCCACATATTATTTAACTGTCTACAGACCTCATCACATCTAATATCACATTTATGACTTACAAATAATACCTCAGACCCCAAACAACATATTAGATAACAGAAAGAAGCGCTTCTAAGTAGCTACAGAATATGTAAATAAAAAAAAGAAAACTAAAGAAAAACAAATAATAAAAAAGCCTAAATGATATGCACAGAGTAAAGACCCAACAACAACAAAAACAATTTACCAACACAAGCTCAAACGAACCTTCATTCGTTGCTAACAAGCCAAAACCTACGACACACCAACTATTTTCCATGTGCATTAGCCATCTACACACCCCCTCCCCTACCTTTCTTGTACACCAAACAACGCCACACAGTTTTTTTTTGGAGTAAGGTTGGCTATACAGTGCTGCGGCGCCTCCAACATAACTATTAACAAGTGCAATTACAAATATGAGCTTACAAACATACATATATATGTACATTAAAACAACAACAACAAATTGCAAATGACGTTGATGACGACAACTGCAAAGTAAAGAAAAGTAAAGCAAAGCGAAACGATGAAAATGAATGTGAAATGAATACAAAATAAAATACTAACGAGAACAAAAAAAAAATAAAGAAAAACAGAAAACAACAACAAAATAAAAATAAAAAGAAATTTCCATACAATAAAAAAGTAAAGTGCAACAAAGCAGCACACAAGGAATAAAAAAAAAAAAACAAAGAAAAAAAAACAAAAAAGCGAAAACATTACAAAAATAAAAGCAAGTTGGAAAATCCAGTGGCAGCTGCTGCCAACAAGCAGCAAGCATTCTATCCGTTGCATGCCACATTACGACGCATGACAACAGCTACGTAGCACTGTAGGTGCACAATACATATATATTTATATAGGTAAGTAATAGTTAACAGCAACGGCCTACCACAATCTAGTTTGCCCACAAACCAGCCTGCCATCGATCAACCGCCAACACCACCACACACCGCCACTTGCAGCAACTCGCCCAACACCCGACCAGTTCGTGCAACATAGAGTTCATTGTGTTATTGTGCCTTTGCGCCGGAGCCTTGCACTGGCGGCGCTGTTGGAAAGCTATTCAAATATACTTGCATTTGTATATATATATATATATATATATATATATATATATATGAAAATCTATATATACATTTTGTTGTGGCATGTTTAACACTACATACCCACATAATCCGTGAGCGTTACAGAAATTAAAATAAATAGTGTAAAGAAGAGTGTAAAGCAAAACCAGCGCAAGCGGCAGTGAACAAGCCTAGCTGGTGCTGATGTTGGTGACGGAGGTGAAGGTGAAGGCGGTGCTGCAGCTTGTGGCGCAGTGTAATGCGACAAGCTTATTGTGGCATGCTATGTTGCAAGTGCTGAATCGGTAGCAGTCATAGTGACGGCAATGCCAACAACAATAACAAAAACAACAACAACAACAGTCCCGTGGCAACAACAAGAAAAAAGCAACAACCATAACAGTTGCAACAACAACAACACCAAGAAATATCAACATTTTATTGTAGCAATGGCAGTGGCACTGGGTTTGGCTTTGGCTTTGGCACTGGCAGTGGCAGTCAGTATGCCAACGACACACAATGAAGGCAAGCCCCAGCTATAGCTGCTAACATACAGACACACATAAATAAATACATGAAACACACTTGTATACTTATTTATTTACATACATACATACATATATATATATGCATAATAGTGGTGCATCAAAGGTTGTTGTTGTAGTATAAGTATAAGTAAGTATGTCTGTATGACTTCGTTCACTTTGTTGCCTAGGCTTTTGAAAAGACCTGCCATTTTTTCTATAACAAATACTATATGCACATAACAACAACAGACAGGCTTCGTTCGTTGTTGCCACAAACAATGACTGGAACGAACGGCTTTTCAACATGTGCACTCAACAACTAGCACACGCACACATACATATATATTTACATTGAAGAATATATACCATATATGCAGCTAGCTATCTGCTGCCACTACTACTGCACTTATTTGCTTTACTCCCCCTCTCCCACTGCAATTTATCTCATACATATGTATAAGCATTTGTTGGCAATTCAAATAGGCAGGCGCATCGTGCCACATGGGGTGCATCATCATGAATGTTGCAAGGCAATGTGTAGGCCGAAAAGTGGGGTAGCACTGCAATGTGCTCTAGAGAGCAGGTAGGGAGCTGGGAAACACCGGCACTTTGTTGGGTTGTCTGCTGGTGGCACAGCTGTGTGGCTATGGTAGAGTCTGGGGAATGTAGAACTTGGCACAGTGGTGCAGTGTCACACAGCCTGCTGCAGCGACGGACATACGCTTCATTTATCAATATAACGGTGTGTATTTTATGTGTACGAAATCTCATATATACTTATATACCATAGATATCTTTGTATGAGTTGGGAGATTTTATAATTATTTTAATAATTTTTATGAATTTAAATATTGTGAAAACTGAGTTTTTAATAAGATTGGGATGCAAACATATCTCTACAAATATTTTGTTGGGTTAATGTTGAGACAAATGTCCAAGATCGATATAAAACGATTTAATCGACCAGTGCTTGACCCTATAAACGTTCCCGCAAATGTCGAGAATTCGGCTCAAAAATTGACATTTTCAGTTGAGAATAAGTTTGGGATGCAAACAGATCTCTACAAATATTTTGTTGGGTTAATGTTGACACAAATTTCCAAGATCGATATAAACCGATTTAATCGATTTAATCGACCAGTGCTTGACCCTAGAGACATCTATTGGAAAACGGCGGAAGCAAAGTTGTAGACCTAATATTTCAATTAGAATTACCTATCGAGGTGCAGAAGAATAAGCTGACTCGCTCGTCGATATCTCGCAGAGAGACTGAGCAACTATAATGCTATCAAAAAATCAAATAATTAAATGTGAAACTCATAATTAGCTATCAACTATTTCTAGAAACTGTCATCCCTTCTTTTCCCCTTACTTATTCCATTATTTTTGACAAGTGCTAGAACAAGCGGCGTACATATTCATATATCTCGAAAAAATGTTGGCTATCTTCTGTCACATTACACTCATTTAGCAAGCTATTGCACACACAACTACAGGCATAGGCACGATACGCCCACCAGCAGACTTTCTTCTGAACCCCCATCGAATCTGCAGTTGAGCGCACAACGCAATGTTGCATTTTCATTATGAGATTTTTTTAATATTTCTACAGTGATGTAAAAAATAAAATAATGGAATAAAAAAAAATTAAAAAATAAGAGTAAAAAAATAAAAATATGAATGCTTAAAAAATCGAGAATGGGGCGCAAATATTTGTTGTTGTTACTCTTATATATGGTTGTTGTTATACATAGCACATGTCACTGTGTTTGTTGTTGTTGGTATGTAAGCTGTTCGTAAGCTATAAATCCGCAAACCTGACAATGTTGTTGCCTGTACAAATTTAAAATCATTTTCACACACATTTTTGCCGTAAGGATTTTATTTTTATTTTATTTTTTGGTGGATTTTCAATTAAGTTTCGCCTGCAGCATGGAAATCTTATTACGGAACTTTTATTATTTGTGTGAATATTAATGTATTATTTCCACATTTATTTATTATATTTTTAAATTAATTACAAATAGTATTTAAAGCTTTGTTTTCGGATTAAATTGGATGCTTAAAGTATATTCAGTTACAATCATGCTTACACACACGCACAAATATAGCAACACAAGCAAATATTTTATAAATATACAGGACATACTCGTATAATACTCGTACATATGCAGCTACAAGCTCGAAACCGAATAGTTTATTTAAAAAAAAACGTCACATATTTGCACACATGACCTCTCGTGTGTCCTCTTGTCAATCCTGCACTGTGTACTTTGGCCGCCAACAAGCCAATTTTCTCGCTGTTTACTTTCACCCACGTCCGGTTTGGTCTGTTTGCCATTTGCCGTAAACGCTTTTTTCGTGCGCTTTATACGCTAATTTGCCAACTTTAAATTGCTTTTTGCCCAACCACTGTCCAAAGCCGGCTCATCGATGGCTGTTTAATTTGTTGCAGGCGACTTAATTTTTGCGCCATTTGGCCGTATACAGCTGCAGTGCCGCCCATCTAGTGTACGCGCGCTTTATGCCAATATCTTCTATCTATCTCCTGCCTTTTTTGCGATTTTTTTCGTGCTTCTTGTTGACTTTGCGCTTCGCCTGCCTATCGAATGTTTGACAAGCGTTTGTTGGTAATTGCAATCTTGTTTAAATTTACTTTCCACGTTTGATTTTCAATGACTCATGCACATTCGGCTACACACAAATGACTTTTGTATATACATATATAGCATATATTTACTGAACGACATATCAATCGGCTTTAATTCTCTTTGTTCAAGTGTACATACATATGTATGTCGCTTTTGCATAGATATTTTTATTTAAATTGAGCAGTGAACGAAATCGTGGAAGGAACTATGTATAGTGGATATTTTCAAGTGTTCATTACGAAGAGCAGTCCCTAAAACTGAGCTGTATTTTTATATGCTGTAAATTTGCTCTACAATCAATTTAAAACTATTCAGATTTAAAAAAAAACATTATTAGATATCTTTAACCTATAATTCCTGACTTTGAATACAGTCTAATGACTTCATAAGTAACAAGGAATATAATAATAATATTGGGATTTTTGAAATGTTGCATACTAAAATACAATTTTCGAAATTTTTTAAAATTTCAAAACATGAATTTTCGAAAATCATAATTTTTCGAATATCATAAATAATGGCTTACAGTTCCTAAAAACACTCTGTTGAAAATTTTATTAATAAAGTAGCTCCATCTTGGATTAAGACTTTGTTTTAGCAGTTTCAAATTAATATGTTCTTAGGTAAAGTTGAAGGAATATTTGAAAAATCCATTTTCGAATACAGTTATACATAAATACAAAATTATTATTTTAATTTGTTTTTTAAGTTTTTAAAAATTGTGTATTTTCACATGTAATCTATACTAAAAAGATTATATAATTAGAGGAAGTATAGCTATAGCTGATGAAATGTTTACGTTTGATTAAAAAATCTATATGATATATGTTCTCCAAAGCCTTTACTATATATCTACACGAGTTTGGTTTAGAGTTAAAAGGTCTTAAGCTAAATCAATATTACCTCAAATAGTATACACAACTATTTTTCATTTCATCTTTTATCTACCAAAACGCAAAATTGAACCAAAAATCTTGATGGCTCAAAAACAATGATTTCAACTTAGGCCTTTTTGCAATATTTGAACAACTGAATTTAGTTATATCTTTAACATTTTAAAGAAGAGCTGACACATCATGTAAACTATTTCAATTTGATTTAAATGAAAAATATTTTATAATTTTGTTTGAATGTTGAAGCTTCTTCTTTCTATATCTATAAGATGCTGGGTTAAAGTAAAAAGGCGATAAGTCAAATTTAAATTCATTAAAAATTCTACAAAAATCCTTTTCACTTATTTTTGTTTTATTTTAAGAAAGAAAATATAAAAAAATTTATTTTTGTTTTATTTTTAGAAATAATATTTTTTTATTTTATTTTTTTTTTATTTTTAGTACGAACATTTTTTATTTTACTTTTTTGTTTTATTTTCAGAAAAAAAAAAAATTTTGTTTAATTTTAGAAAGAAAATATAAAAATAAGTCAAAAGTAATTCAATTTTGACATTTTATGACATCAACTGATCAACTGAACTCAAGCTTTTTGACCTCCAAAATTTAATTTTTCCCAGATTCCGTTTGCCATTTAATCATTATAATTTCAGTTAAAAAAAATAAAAATATTTTCCATTTTCTACATCATTCTTTGAGCGCCACAACTTAAAAGCATCTTAAGAGCACAAAAATAAAACCAAAAATGCCGATCTCCATGTACAATTGCAACATGCCTATTTATATAATGAAAGGCACTAAGTAAAAATGCCACAAATGCCAAACGGTACAAGTAGAGCGACAAGCATTTGGATATTACATACAAATCTGAATAGAAATGGAAACAGAAACAGAAAAATAAAAGGAAAAAATGCTAACCTATAGAAAATGCATTGAAAACAGGCGCCACAAAGGCACAACAAATCAACAAGAAAAAGTGGCTACAAGCGTCGAAAGCAAAAAAACAAAACAAATAAATCAAGAACAGAAAAATCGGTGATGAAAAGAAAAACTCAAATGCAGTTGACGTCAAAAACTGCAACCAACTCAAACAGTAAACATAAAATGATGAAAAATGATGTGGCATATTGGTAGGTAGGTTGGTAGGTGGGTAGCTTTTGTGAGCTTTTGCAAGCCACATAGACACAGATTTAATGCTGCACTGCCTTGCAGTGGGCGCACGAATTGCACAAAAACAAAGGGAAAAGGGAAGAGTGACACTGCAAAGGGCGGCGTCTTTTCAACTCTTTTATGTGATGCAAAAAATGCAACAAAAACTACAACAAAACGAGAAGAAAGCGTTGAGTGCAAAAACAAAAGCAAACGACTTTGTCGGGTAAACAAATAACAGTACGAGCATATAAAAATCACAAAGAGCGTGTATAGAAGCTGAAAGCAGCCATGATGACGACAAATATAGATAATTGACTCGGCTCTACTCTACTACTACGCGGTAATGCAGTGGCGATGCGGGAAGTGCTGCCAGTGCAAATAGTACTTGGATCGACGACGTATGATTAAGTATTGTTGACAGATAACAGATGACAGCGCATGGTGGGGAAAAAGTGTGAATGGTGGGTAGAGGCTGCGCAGCACTTTCCCAGGATACGTGAATGTGAAAGATGTGCTGTATAACAATAAGTATGGAGGACTGTTGTAAAATAGATTCTAAAACGGGTGTGCATGCCTTAAATGGCTTGCGGCTTGGAATAATTTGAGTATTGAAACTGTATTTTAATTGAACTCAGAAACCGTACTCAAGAGAGTAGGAGCTACTTAAACGGAGCACAGCAAATTTTTATGCGCAAAATGAGGCTCATCAAAATATAATTTTTTTACGGCAGTTTGGAAAATATATTAATTGATACTACAACAACAAACACTGATATTAAAATACTTTGAATATTTAGGTTCGTAATATTTTGTATTGTTCTAAAAACGTTTTTAGACAGGAGCTAATTAATCAATTAACCGGCCTCTGCTCGATTAAAACCCTTATTAAGACCGATTTACTATACAAAATAAATTATACATAAAAATCAAATTGATTTTTAATTGAATTTTAATCGACTCGAAAATCAAATGCAACTCTGTGACAAACACCTACGATATACGTACTTTGTGTGCGATTTCTGAATTTTTTGTTATAAAAAAACTACGGTAGATGTCGCTGCTGAAAAATATTACTCAGCTGATGAAACTTACCAACTTCTTATGAAAAGCAAAAACAAAAAAATGTATAAAAGCTGATCGGTTATTGAGTAGCCGGCAGTATAAAAGGCAAAAAAAAAGGTTTCTCAGTAAAAATTTTAATTGATAAATTAATTTGGCAGTCTAAAAACGCTATAAATGCTATAGAGCTTGTCTGAAGTTTATGAAGATAAAACTATTTCGAGTTGGCATGAAACTTGAAAGCTCGGTAGTGCTCTTCGTATAATGCCTACAGTTTTTAGGTAATTATTGACTTTAAGAGAGATCTAGAGGCTAAATGTTGAAATTTTTCTAAGTTTTGTGAGTTCAATAGACTGCAGATATTATAATTTAGCTTGGTATACTCTTTTTATCTTTGGTTCTTCATTTTTTATAAGGGTAGCTGAAGCTATTTAATAAGAAAATATTTTAGAAAAATTAGCTAGATGCTTAATCAACTCTACATAATATATCTAAACAAAAATAGGTGTATATATATGCTTCTAATGCAACCGTGTTACTTTGGTAGCAACTTTAGCGAAGGTAGCTAATGACAGCTAGACATTTGTTTACATGTTGCACATATCAAAATAACACAAATTATTTATACGATACAAGCAAGTAAACACCGGAATAAACACAAGGCGAAGACGTGCAGATGAAGAGTGAAAATTCAAAAGATAAAATTGCATATTGACAGCGACAGTGTAAGCGATAAGTAAGTAAACAACTTGGAGGCAGCAGCACAACAAATTTGCATGCACACAGGAATACATATATACATCATCTACATATATACATACATACATATACATATAAGTAATAAATAAGGCGACCAAAGTACTGCCATAAAATATGAGGCACAAGCACTCTTTGAGGCATGCTATAGCAGTAAAAGGGAGAGGTGCGGTTAACTGCAATATCGCCACTGCCCTAGTGCTCTTTGTAGAAATTACTAAATAAGTATGCATTAAATTGTATGTGGTTTTTGCCTTGCTACTTCACTTGGGGTAGGCAAGCAGGCTGGCAGCCAGCGCTTTGTGGCACATACATACATACGAGGAAAGCAGCGTTGTATAGAATTCGCAAGTGCGCCAACAAAAACGATTAACGTGACTGTGGCGCTTTGGCTGAAAAGTCAAAGTCATGCCGACGCCAATGCCAATATGGCCGACACTTGCTGTTGCCGCTATTGAGCAAAGCCGTTGCTAGCTACAAAGAGCTAACACAAATAAAATAGAAAAGCCTGCAACAACAACAATAACACATTTGCATACAAAATGAAATCAACTCAAAGTAAAAAGGTATAAAAGCATATTTAAAGGGCGACAGAAGATATTGAAAAAAGGAAAATTCGCACACACAGACACATGCATATGTACATATATGCAAAGCTGAGAAGAAAAAAACTCAAAGAACCAGACAACACAGCCTTAGTTGTAAGTTTAAGCTAGTAAAAAATAAAAGCAAATCTATAATTTTTTCACACATTGCACCCACATAGCATATCAACTGTCTGCAGACAGAGACAAACACACGTATATAGATATATAGGAGAGGCACTTGCCAGCATATAGAGCAAGTAAACGGTAAACTCGATTTTTTGGTACAGTTTCTTGCGCTTCGCTTGCACTTCCTGCCGCAGCTAACATATGTATGTATGTATGCATTAACTATGTTACTTACTATGCGCATAGACGTTGAGGCGCGGCGCACAGCACAGCAGGTGCATGGCAGCAAGTTGTAGCTTAGCGCAAGGACTCAAACTTTAGACCACTCGCAGTACCAGAAATTGCAGTCAAGGTGGGCCATAACTTCAACCTACTAAAACAACAACAACAAACAACTTGCACAAGAGAAAGGAAAATCGCAAGAAAATGGATGTGTGACTCAATGCGCGCACCAAAAACAGAAAAGTGGGTGTTACGGCAGGTCGTGGCTGTAAAGTGCTAGTTGTGTGTGTTTGTGTAGCGAAAAATCAATGAATGATGTCACCGGTTGGCAGACTAATTGGCGGCAAAACTGAAGTTGGCGCAAAGAAGTTTGGAAAAGTTTTACGGTTTGGTAAATAGCTGACAATTTGAGGGCGTTGGAAAGGAATTTTATGCTTTGAAGTTGAGCTAGCGTTGTTTGTTTAGTGAGATTACTAGGCGATTTTTAAATAAATATGAGAATTTTAACTGAGGTAAAATATTGAAAATAAGTAAATATCAAAGTAAATATTGTATCATGAGAGAAATTTTAATAACAGGTTAATAATTTACAATTTAAGTATAGTATTTCGTATATTGAAGGAAAACAAATTTAAAATTTGTTTTTAGAACGAGCTATAATTGAATTCTAATGCAAAAAATTGAAAATTTTGTCGACAGTGGTGTATTAAAATTATTAATTTCTATGAATCTGAGTCTCTCTGTATTGAAATTTAACTGAAAAGTCGCCTTGCGTATAAATAATTTACTAATTGACTACATTAAAACCTTGTCTGAAAGTCATCTAAAGATTTCAGTTAAGTTTCGCTGCAATTTTAATATTATTTGGAAGTTGAATCTTGGACCATAAGTCAGTAACAGGAAAGAAATTGTAAAGAAATATAAAACAGAGTCTAAATCAGATGGTTTGTAAATGAAAGCAGGTCTTAAGATACACACAACAATCTGCAAAAATGTAGCTTTCTCAACAGCAAAGTGTTATGAAAGCCTACATATACCATACAAAAATGAACCCTACAAAAAATACAAAATCAAACGAAATCGAAACGAAAAAATTAAAAAATATTTTTTCAGTTACAAGAGTGCTGGCAATTTTTAAAATCTACACAAACAAAAAATGATCCAAGAAATTATAACCTTAAGAGTTAAGGGCAATCTCATACATAAACGAATGCCTCGATTGCGGAGTTGAAATAATACGAACGGATCGGGACTTATATCGGACGTATGATTTGTAACTAGGCAGCATCACTCCAAATTTTAATAAGAACCACATAATTATGTATAATAACAAGAACTGAAACAAAAATAAAAATAATCAAAAATATATATCATGCTATAAAAAAATGTCACGCAAGAATTTGTCAATAGAAACAAAAATACAGGCGAAATATTTGATTAAAAATAACAACAATGCTGCGTTTATAGACATGCCAAGAATGTTACTTCGTCATCGATTGCCACCAAGAACGAATTTATACCGTTCAACTAACTCCATATTGCATGCGAAAATTGCTTCTACTGTGAACTCTTGAGAATAGTACAACAGTCAGTATACGATATATAATATAACAGTATATAATATAAAATATATTATATGCCTGTCGCACGGACTTCCAATTTGCATAGACTATTTGAAAATCGTGCACATAGCAAAGGCTTAATAGATATATAGACACTGAGCAATAAAAGCGCTGAATATTTTCAGAAAGCCAGAGAGAATGGTGAAAAGAAACTAGCAGGCAGAAGATAAAATATTTAATGAAAAGTTGATGGGTTCTTGCTTTCTTTCACTGACAGTGACAGTGGCAAGTGCAAACATGCACTAACTAAGTATGCAGATGTATGTATGTATGTTAATATAAAGCACAGGGTCGCATGGGAAGTGAATACGGCGCCAAACGCAGCACGCCAAATACAAAACACAGCCTAGTTAAAGCAATAAACGTAGTTGCAAGCAATTGCATGTGTCTATATGTAAGTAAATATTTATGTAAGTATATATGTATGTATATACTTATGTATTTTATTATATATATACTTATGCATGTACATATATATGTAAATTAAGTATGTCTTTTAGCAAGTCTAGTGGGTTTGTTGGGCGGAAAGAGGTGCCAGAAACACACATACAACTTATGTCCAACATTCTCAAAAAACAACAACAACAACAACACAGAACAATTGTGTGTAATCGCGACGTAATGAAGTCGGTTACAATAGCAAAAAAATTCGTCCCACTGACTGCATTGCTTGGTTGGTCGCCATGTCGTCATGCAAGTCGTATGCGGTCGTATCAACGATCATGGGCCCGTTCATGGGCACATTTTTTGGGGTCGTCAGCCAACGAACTCTGCCAGCAAGTTTTTTACGTAATTAGCTGGACATGCAGCGCGGTATACAATTCTATGCTATTTTTGTTGCACTTTCTTTCCTACATTTGTTGTTGCACGTTCTTTTGCCTTTTATTTCGCTTTATTTTCTATTTCTTCTTCGTTGCGCTGTCGTTTGGTAAAATGGCAATGGCACGCGAATCGATTGCAAAATGACTGCAATGACGGCAACGGAAACACTAACGTCAAAGGAGTGTCAGCTGTGTTTGGCGTTTGTTAAGGCCAAGGTATATTAATGAAAAGGGGCGGCAAATCGCGTGCAAAAGTTGTGCCACAATACAAATGATGACGTTAGCGTTTAGTATGAATTTGTGTTAATTATTTTTTTATGGTAGGGAGGTTTTCAATAAGGATATAGATGAAGGCAGTATTTTTGATAATATGTGGGAAATTGAAAGCAAATATTATGAAAAATTCTTTGAGAGAAATTTTATGAGGTTTTATGGTAAAGGTACTTGCTTTTTTATAATTAAAAAAATATGTATATTCTTTTATATAATTAAAATAAAAAATAGGATAACTTTATCAATTACTTTGTTATGAAAAATATTTGAATACCAAATTAATATGAAGAAATGCTTAAAAAATAAAAAAAAAATATTTAACAATACATAAATAAAATAAAGTCGAAATTTTACCGAAAATAACAATTTTAGAGACAATTAATTTTCAATAAAAAACGTTTATTAAAAAAAATATTTTATTTATTTAAAATGTATTTAATATTATAAAATGAGAATTTAATTTTAATTAATTTTCAATAAAAAAAATTATTTAATAAAAAAATTGTATTTATTATTAAAAAATTTGAATTTAATTTAATTTGAATTAAAATTTTTTTCTCAAATTTAGAAACCATTAATTTCAAAAAAAAAAAATTAGAATTACAATTTTTCCCGATTTTACATTTCCTATATTTTTTTCTAATAAATAAGCTTTCATATGTAGAATATACATTTCAGTTATACTTTTTTATTTATTTTTATAAAATGAGAATTTAATTTAAATTAATTTTATAAAAATATTTTATTTATTTAAAATGTATTTGTTATTAAAAAATGAGAATTTAATTTAATTTAATTTAATTTAGAATTAAAAATGTTTTCTCAAATTTAGAAACCATTCATTTTTAGTAAAAATTATAATTATAAATTTTTTCCGATTTTACATTTCCTAAATTTTTTTTCTAATAAATAAGCTTTCATAAGTAGAATATATGTAAATTTCATATATATGTATATTTTTTTCGATTTTATATCACCAGATAATTAAAATGCCTAAAAATATATCATTTCAATTTTCAAGTTTTCCATTAATTTCAACTATAGCTTCAAACAGTATCCACCACCTTACTAAAATCCTCTCGCTCTGCCTACTTTAAACAAATCTAAAGGAACTTGGCGCCACTTTCTTTTCATGCAACTTACACATACATACACACACTCACACAGCAAAAGTTTTGCAAATAATCGGCCAAAAACTTTGCATGAATTGCTATGCAAGAACTTTTCGCGCGCATACATTCTAACTGTACTTTTTAGTTTCCTGTTATTTTTACGCTCCTTTCCGTGCCCATATCAATGCACTTTCCTTGCGCATTTTAACTGCATTTCGATATGTAGAATTTCACGAGCGCTTGTTCTATTTGATTCATGTGGCAAGTTTGCAATGCCACTATGTGACAGCGGAGGAAAAAGTTGTAAAATGTAGAAAAAAAAAGAAAAAATAGAAGAAAAAGTAGAAAATAAACCAACTTGTGCCTTGACTTGCCTTAACCCTTGCGCTTGTCTACCACATGCTTGCTCGCTCTGCGCTCTTCCACAGCGCTCACCACCTGCAGTATGCTCTTTGTTGCCACCTTTCACATTGTTTCCGCTTTCATTTGCTTACCTCGGGCTGTTTACCGTTTTCTTTCCGACTTTGCTGCATTTCTCACACGTTTTCTCTAACTTTGAGCGCACTGTCAGTGATTAAAAGTTGTTTTAGCTGTTACGCGCCCATTTTTTATTCTTGTTTTTGTTGTTGTTGTTGCGTACATGAAATGCATTTCACAGCAATTTTTTCTCTCTTTTACAGAGTTTTTCTTTTCACTAGCATTTTAATGGCGCGCTTTGCTGGTATATCAACCACCACTGTTCTAAAGTGCGCACGAATTCGTTTTGCGACGCCATTTGTCACTGCCATACACACACACACACGAAGTTGTTCGTACGTACGTGTGTTTATGTGTAGTGAAAATAGACTAGCGCAAAAAGGAAAACTTAGAAAATGCAGCATTGCATACATTTTGGCGCTTTGACAAGGCAAACGAGTAGATACAAAGCATGCGAAGCGCAGTTGCTGCAAAGAGTGCCCCAAGTGAAAGGGGTTGCACACCCAATGCATTGGCGTTATGCAGCCGGCAAACTAGCGTAACCGGTAGAATTTTACGTTGAGGTACAGTTATTACACGCTTTCAATGTGCGCTTCTTTTGTTAAAAATAACTGTAAATTTTGTAGTAAAATTTTTTATTGGTTTTATTGCGCTGCCTAGGAGTTTACTGAATATATTTCAACCGTGTTTATTCAAAGTGTATGCTTTTATTACTTTTTTCTTGTAGCAAAGCGAGTATTTTATGGCAAAAACGTAATTTAATGCTGTTGGTAATAACATGGCGTGCAGAAAACGTAAGGTCAAAGGTTAATTATGTCATAAACAGTCAGTTTTGAAAGGTAGATGCAGAGGTTATGTATATCAATGGTTGATTGTTAAGCTAAACTACAGTTTAGTTATAGCTGAGCTTTGCAGTTGGGTACTGGCATATAAATTTCAAGACCCTGATATACGAGATATTGATATTTGGTTGAAGTAAAGACTCTAAATTAATACTTAAGCATTAAAAAAGGGTTTAGGAAGTGATGGCGGTATTAAACCGTCAATGAAACTATTAATCAGTAGAGAAACATCATGCGAAAGCTCATGTAACTAGAAAATTATATAATCTGTGTATATTAGTTACAATTTAAATAATTTCTTGTAGAGCAATACTCAAAGCATGTTATTCATTTCGAAAATCCGGTCATCCCTATATGTAATTAATATATTTCACACCGCACATTTCCAAAATTCTTTACAAAAATCCTTAAACTATTAATTTTAGACCCTCCCACGTTTTTCAACCGCACATTTGCCATTTCTAAGGTCAATGCAAACATTTTTCTTCCATTAAAATCTGTGTAACCGCAAATCTATAAATTTCTCTTACATGCGAACACGCGAGTTGCCGCACCTCCAGAAACAAGAAAAAAAGTAAAAAAAAAATATAAAAACAAATATAAAAAAAATAAATAATAAATAAAAAAAGGAATTCAGAAAGCGCAAAACACGCTAAATGAAATGAAATTAAATTCTCGCACTCGACCGGAAGGCATAATTCAATGCCTGCACGAGTATGAGTATGAGTGCGGAGTACTCCTGATGGTGTGCTGCTGTTATTTGCCAGTATGCAAAGAGAAATAAAACTTTAAAGTTACGATAAGCGCATGCAACTTTGCATTCAACGTTTTATTATTACTTTTATGCAATCTTTTTTAAAAACACACACACTGGAACTACATACATAAGCATATATATGTATATAAATCTATATGCATATTGCAGTGTATGTGAAACTTGCGTTTGTTTGCATGTGCTTTGTGCTGTGCCACATATGCTGTTGAATAAATGCTCACATATACACTAGTGTATTCTTATGCATGCCCATGCAACCCTGATTTCACGTAATTAAAATATTTCTATGTAGCTTGTAGCAGCTCCTACAATGAATCGTACCAACGCCACAAACATTTATAGTGAGGTAGGCCACCGAATGCAACCCTACCATACCCCACAAATACTATTTAGCATGTTATACAGCGGAATGCACCACCCCTGCCACACTGATGCTAGCAAGCTTCCCGAAAGCCATTTACATATATGAGCGCATAACACTCATGTGCCAGGCAGTTTATGTGCTCTGTAGGAAAAATTTGATGAAATATAAATAGAGATCTTTTGAAATAGATTTTTTAAATAGAAAACATTTTGAGGAGGCATGAAACATCAGCATATAAAATTTAACATTTGGAAAGTGGGTTATCTAATAATTAAAACACTTTGTGAGTTGGTTATATGAATGCGAAAAGTTATAAGTAGAGCTTGAGTCTCAGTTACTCTAAAGGTCTACAACTTCGCTTCCGCCGTTTTCCAATAGATGTCTCTAGGGTCAAGCACTGGTCGATTAAATCGTTTTATAACGATCTTGGACATTTGTGTCAACATTAACCCAAAAAAATATTTGTAGAAATCTGTTTGCGTCCCAAACTTATTCTCAACTGAAAATGTCACTTTTTGTGCCGAATTCTCGACATTTGCGGGAAATTTTGCTTTTCTTTTTTAATTCCAAGAAAAGTGCGGCTGAGGCTCATCGACATTTGTAACCGTTTTAATACAAAAAAAACTTAAATTTAACGGGTGATTTTTTTGAGGTTAGGATTTTCATGCATTAGTATTTGACAGATCACGTGGGATTTCAGACATGGTGTCAAAGAGAAAGATGCTCAGTATGCTTTGACATTTCATCATGAATAGACTTACTAACGAGCAACGCTTGCAAATCATTGAATTTTATTACCAAAATCAGTGTTCGGTTCGAAATTTTTTATCGACAAATTTTGTTCAGCGATGAGGCTCATTTCTGGTTGAATGGCTACGTAAATAAGCAAAATTGCCGCATTTGGGGTGAAGAGCAACCAGAAGCCGTTCAAGAACTGCCCATGCATCCCGAAAAATGCACTGTTTGGTGTGGTTTGTACGCTGGTGGAATCATTGGACCGTATTTTTTCAAAGATGCTGTTGGACGCAACGTTACGGTGAATGGCGATCGCTATCGTTCGATGCTAACAAACTTTTTGTTGCCAAAAATGGAAGAACTGAACTTGGTTGACATGTGGTTTCAACAAGATGGCGCTACATGCCACACAGCTCGCGATTCTATGGCCATTTTGAGGGAAAACTTCGGAGAACAATTCATCTCAAGAAATGGACCCGTAAGTTGGCCACCAAGATCATGCGATTTAACGCCTTTAGACTATTTTTTGTGGGGCTACGTCAAGTCTAAAGTCTACAGAAATAAGCCAACAACTATTCCAGCTTTGGAAGACAACATTTCCGAAGAAATTCGGGCTATTCCGGCCGAAATGCTCGAAAAAGTTGCCCAAAATTGGACTTTCCGAATGGACCACCTAAGACGCAGCCGCGGTCAACATTTAAATGAAATTATCTTCAAAAAGTAAATGTCATGAACCAATCTAACGTTTCAAATAAAGAAGTAAAGTTGTAGACCAATAATTTTTTTTTTTTTCAAATCAAGTTTTAAAAGGTTTAAAGTATTATATTGTATACTTTAAAAATCAATATTTCGTTTTAATTTTAGTAAGACTCATATTTGAAGCAAGACTCGTTTTTCCTTGAGGGTATTAAATGACAGCAGCACTAAGTGTATTCTTTTTAAGCAAACATAAATAAAAATAGAGTTCATGCCATTGTTTGCTTTACTGCTGCTTACATCTCATTAAATATACTACCATATAGCAGTAAGCTCTATATAAAAACATATATACATACATATATTTTTCTAACGCAGTGCTCTCCAGCTGATAGGCCCACTATACACAAGCGCATATTCTCTTCCAGAAATTGCAAATATGTCTTTTTTTTAATTTTTCAACAAAAGCTCTTAAAAAATGTTCAACTTGGCAATGGTTGGCTGTAGTTAGCGCTGTTTGTTGGCTTTCGGAGCAAACAGAGTTGCTTTCTATAGAAAATGTTGTGCAAATGTAAAATTACAATTTACTTGCAGAAAGTAATATTTTTATATGAGGGATATACAAAAATAAAATTAATCTTAGTCATATCGTCTTTATCTGCATCTCTTTTATCTCTTACTTTTATCTCTATCTCTATCTCTATCTTCATTTTTATCAATAAATATATTTTTTATTTTATTTAAATATATGTATTTTTGTAATTTTTTCCATTTTTTCTTCTTTGTCATTTTACCTAGTTTTAGCGCATTTAATGCCCGTCAGCAATGCAGTGAAGTACATTGTTATTTTTTGCTTTATACAGATATGTATGTTTGTAAGAGGATATCTCAACCCTTCTTAAAAAAAAACAAAATCTCGCATCCAGAAGCATACATTCAGGCGCAAAATCCTAAATATATATGAATATAATTTTATATGTTGGATTGAAACGTTTAATAATACAGTTACTAAAATTTGGATTTGGATTTTAGACTTCTTTAAGTCTTTTTTAATAAAACAGATAAGAATCTTGGGAGAAAAATTCAAAACTTTATCCGCTTTAGGTACTACATACATACATATATAATAAATAGATAAATTTTCTGTATATTTCTTGAGTATTTTTTTACACAAAATCTCTCAGTAATAACAAAGATTTATGAAGGATTCCTTAAATTTACATCATATATTAAATTATTAAAAAAAAATAACTTTTCATTTCATTTAAAACAATCTAAGATTTCCAATTCCATTTATTATCATGAGCTCCTCCAATAACCCTCAAAATATTTGCACACATTTCCCGTCTCGTGCAACAAAAGTGGCAAGTGTAAAAGTAATAATATTGACAGAACAATACGCTAAAACGCAGCAACACACTTGAGGCAATATTATTGACGACAATAACAAAAATACTAAATAATTTCAAATTGAATAAAATCAACACCAACAACAACAACTTCAACAAAGTTATCGACATTTGAGACAAACGAAGTGCCCTGCAAGTGCCAGAAGTGTGCTTCTTCGATGATGCTTGGCAAAATTTTTGGTGACCAGTGTTGTGTGTGGCAAACTACAGTTGTTGTAAGTAATAGCAATGGAAAGTAAACCTGGCGATGTGATGCCTAGTACTTGTCTGTTTCTTATCTCTCGCTAAAAGTGCGGCTTACCAATCGGGTTTGCATATTTATTTTTGTGCTATGTGCTTTATGTCTGTCTGATATGACAAGCAGCTGTCGACAACTGTTGTCGCTGTTGATTATAGTCAACAATTTCATCAAGTTGTCGCACGACGCGACGCATCAACATTTTTATGATGCGCCGCATAAAGTAAATTTGAACAAGCGTGTGATAGAGATGCTGCAAGCGTAAGCAGCGGCCGATTTCTTTGCCAGTCCTTTATGACTGCTGCAGTAATGTATTTGTGGATTTTTGACAGAAAAACTTATTTCTCTTAATCGGTTTTTTCACTGAGTAGATCCAATTCAATATTTCAGGGGACTATTCAAAATTTTCAAATTTATTTTTGGAAGTTGCTTCCTTGAACAACAGATTCATCATTATTTGAGACTTGTATGATAATAATGTCATTTTCAGATTGACTTGATGTAAGTATTAGGTCTACAACTTTGTTTCCGCCGTTTTCCAATAGATGTCTCTAGGGACAAGCAAGGACAATTTGTCAATCATAATATCATTGTTCCACTAAAATTTCGTACCTACTGAGGTCCGTCACATTTAATTTTTTGTTTCTTAACTTTTCAAAAATACTGTTGTTATGTATCTTTTATTCTTTCCGTATATTTATTTTTTACTTTTTTGTATTTTTAGTCTCCCAGCACTCATAACATTTTCCAACAGTTATGCAGTTTTTTTTTAAAGTACTTAAGATCCACTTAAAGCGCTCCGTCTGTTGCTGCTCTTCTCGGTAGTTTTTAATTATGTACATTTTACATCAAATGACTTTTTTTGTTTTACGACACCGCCATTTCATTATTATTGCAGCCACTCGCGTACTCTTGTTTATTTACTCTTTTTGTTTTTGTTGTGCTTGTATTGCTGTTCATTATGTTGACATTACTGTCGTTGCATTGGTGGTGTCGATCGGCGGATGGTGGCGCATATGAGTAGATTTGTATATATCTGAATATGTTTATAAGTAACACAGTTTTTAATTGTTGTCTTTTATTTTATTTTGCAGAGATTTGTAGATTTTTTAGAAAATTTTATTTTTTAATGGTGCTTTTCGTTCTCGAAACTTGATAATTTTATATTCAGATTTCAATAAAATTGATGAGGATGTTTAAAAAATTTAACATAATTGAAATATATTTAAAAAAAATTTAATTATTTTTGATAAAAATTAAATTATTTTTTATAAAAATTATAATATCATCTATATAGGCAGCATATGTTATATGAATAATGGTGTGCGCCAAAAAGTAGGCAACAATACTGAAAATTTTTCAGATTATGATATAAAACTTGTTTCTTTACAAAAGTAATTGGTGCAAAAGAGGCCCAAAATTGCAAATATTTTAAATAAAATATTATAATACAAATATTTTTTTGAAAGAAATTTCTCTTAAAAAAACACCTAAAATCCTACACTGTTACCACGAAAATTAGCTCATAGGCATTTTAAAATAATATTTTTTATGATAAATATTATAATTTCACAGATATAAACAGCATATATTATATGAATAATGGTTTGCGCCAAAAAGTAGGCAACATTTTTGAGTACTTTTGGCAAGATACTGTAAAATATTTTTCTTTACAAAAAATATTGAAGCAAAAGAGACTCAAAATGCAACTTTTTTGTTTAAAATATATCACATAAAATATTTTTTTCTTTAAAATAAATTTTCTTCTAAGAAACACCTAAAATTCTACACATGGACACGAAAATTAGCTCATAAGCAGTATAAAATTATATTTTTTGATAATTTTATATTCAGATTTCAATAAAATTGATGAGGATGATTGAAAAAGTTGACATAATTGAAATTTAAAAAAAAATTATAATTTCATCGATATAGACATCATATGTTATATGAATAATGCATTGCGCCAAAAAGTAGGCAACATTACTCAGAATTTTTGACAATATACTAAAAAATATTTTTCTTTACCAAAAATATTGAAGCAAAAGAGGCTCAAAATTGTAAATAATTGTTATAAAAATATATCACACACAAATATTTAATTATTTAGTAGAAATTTTACTCAAAGAAACCTCTAAAATCCCTTAACCCGAAAATTTCATAAACAGTATACAATTAAATAAAATAATCAATTAAGTAAAAATAATTTTGCAATTTTTTTGTTTTCACAGTCAGTACCAATTTATACAAACATATTTAAGGCCATTAGTACAATTTGCTTTTAACGGAAATGACCGGCGCCGCACAGCGTGCTAACGACTCAGAAAATGTCTCGAAAAAAATTTAGATGGAAAATAAAAGATTAATAAATCAAAATATATTTCAGAAAGTGTGTAAGCAGCGCGTCAAATATCCATTACAAATGAGCAGTAGTCATACTTTTGTGAGGCAGTATGTTTCAAGAAAAATACGCTTGGAAATGCGTCTTGAGTTTGGCAAGATTTGTGGAATATTATATTGTACTTTATTAAAAATTCGATTTTTGCACAAATAATTTTGTATTAATCAAATTACAGTGCATAATATTTGCTGTCTTCTTCTAACTTTACAACTATATATATACATATGTATATAAAAATATATATTATATATAATATATATATACTTAGTTGTTGTCTTCTGTATAAATACATTTGAGCCACAATATACTATTTGCTTCGCAATTTGCCACATGAAATGAAATCTAATGCCACAAAAATAATTGATTATCCAAAAAATGAGATTTCCGAGAATTTAGTCATTACAAGCACACACAAACACACACACATACGTAACTAGTAAAAATCATATTAAATGCCATTTATTGGCTATCCATTTCGTTGGCCCATGAAATCGAAATTTTGCGCGCGCTCAAATTCTCAACGCTGCCCTCTTCGCTGCGCACGTTGTCATAGCTTTCGTTGTGTTCTTTCTTTTTCACTTAACTTTTTGCTGGATTTTATTACAGAACAAACGTTTTGCTGAGCTAAGCTTGAATTTTTATTTTTTTTTATCTTTCAGGTGTCTGTCTGTATTCCCAGATTTTATGTAAGTGACTTGTTTTGCATTTTTAATTTTCGCGACTCAAGTTTAACTATGCGAAATTGTTTACAACTTATTAAAAGAAGTATGTATAGTACTTATTTGTAATTTTCTTTGCGCTGCATGGCGTGTGCACGTGATGTATTGAGCTTAAGCAGATATAAAATTTGAATATTCGAATTTCGAATTTTATGCTTGATTTATTTCTGTTTTTCTTTTCTTACTTATATTAATTAAATTTTATTATATTTTCATTATTATGTAAGCTTGATTTTTAAAACGAAATCATTGACCCGTTGCATTGACAGTGAATTAAAGTTATATGGTTAAATTACATGCGATATACCACCATACAATCGTAGTAATGTGCTTCAATGAGCTTTAGGCGACTTTAGTGCTTTCATTAAGGTAATATGTGAACTTGCTTCGAAAGCTTTACGGCATGGAAGAGCTTTAGGGGACGTTAGTGCTTTCGTTAATATACTTATGTGGTAATATGTGAAATTACTTCGAAAGCTTTACGGCAAGGAAGTGGTAAGAGACTCATACGATTACAGATGAACTGTATTAAAATTTTCTAGATGACATTTAATAATGATGACAATCAACTGTGTTCAACTGGTTATGAGTGAAGTTAGCTGCGGCTATTTTAAATTGAAATCGCTGTTATTTTTCAAGAGATTCAAGATACAGTGCAGCTAGATTCATTTTTTCAAACCTCGAAGTTTTAAATATTTCAATGAAAATATTCAAATTTCAATGATATATTGAAAGCACTTTTTTTTAGCAATTTGAAGCTTCTTGGAAAGCTTTCTAGCTAAATAATTTACAAAATATATAAATATATGTGTAAATTGATAATTAAACACATAATTATTTGCGAATATTTATTTAAAAAGAATAAGTAATCAAAAATAAATACTTAAATCCCGTAAATTCTCGCAAAAAATCACCTATACAATATGAATAAATCACCGCAAAACACTTTCAACACATCATAAATGAAATTACTAGCGAATTTTTAATTTTTAAACAAAACAAACCCACACATTTCTATACACAAAAAAGCATCGCTTATAATCAAGATTCTTAAGCAGAAATGCCAAAAATTTGCATACTTGTCTGCTAAAAAAGTATGTGATTCATTACCAAGTGAGCAGCACTCAAAATGCCAGAATGTCGAAATGACAAAATCAAAGGTGAATCTTGCACTCGTGTTTTGCTTATAAGAACTCTTTAATTGTCTTTTCATCAATAAATGTTTAAACAAAGCAAATTACGCATTTAAATTTTATTTAAAGAAATTCTTTTTTCTGTATTTTGGATACCGAATCCGCGTGGGCGGTTTAAAGTGTCACTTGCAGTTGTTGTGGGCGGTCAATAATAAATTAAGTGAAATTGTAAATCTTTTTAAACAAAAAATACTTGATGAATTACAGCGCGTGAATTGTGCGAAAAAAATTTCAAATAAATTGCGAAGTGGTCATACATACAGCAATTTAATTAAAAAGAGAATGTTCTGTTTGCTACTTGAAAGATTCGCAGTCGATTTCAAGACATTCAAAACGATTTTTAACGATTGAAAAATAAAATGAATATGAGAACAACATAAAAGTAGAAAGTATGACCCAAGTGTGCAAGAAATGTGTGGTTTTATAAATAGCTGCAAATTTTACATAAAAAAACAAAAAAAATTAAAAATATATAAAAATTAAAAAAAAAGAAATTTAAAAAAATATAAAAAAAAATATTAAAAATAAATAAAAAAAATATATAAAAAATACATTTAAAACAAGTAAGGAAAGGCTAAGTTCGGGTGCAACCGAACATTTTATACTCTCGCAATTTATTGAAGAAATTTAACCAATATGCGAAATAAAGCTCACCGTATTTTTGAAAAACCTATAATTAGGTATATGGAAATGTTATGACCCGATTTTAATAATTTTTGGAACAGGGACACACTATTAGAAGAAAACAATTTCCTCTGAATTAAATTGAGATATCTGAGAGATTTACCCATATTTTCGGTTAAAATTTATCCTTAGGCGCTGAGTTCAACATGTTCGATATCTGGGGCCTTGAAAAGTTATGGTCCGTTTTCGACAATTTTTTCACAAGTGAAGCCAGAGATGATATGCACTAATTGTGTAAAGTTTTATTCAGTTATCTTCATTGGTTCCTTATATTATATATTATAAAGTGAAGGAATCAGATTGAATTCAAAATTGAGTTATGTAGAAATTAGTCATGGTTATCAACCGATTTTGCCCATTTTTCAACCGTGTTATGTACCAAATTTCATTGTAATCGGTCGAGTAGTTCCTGAGATATGGTTTTTGACCCATAAGTCGGCGATACCACGCCCATTTTCCATTTTGTAAAATAATCTGAGTGCAGCTTCGTTCTGCAATTTCTTCTATAAAATTTAGTGTTTCTGACGTTTTTCGTTAGTGAGTTAACGCACTTTTAGTAATTTTCAACCTAACCTTTGTATTGGAGGTGGGCGTGGTTATTATCCGATTTCAACTATTTTCATGGTGTGTGGTGGGGTATGTAAGAGAACCGACTGCAGAAAGTTTGGTTTATATAGCTTTATTAGTTTGCGAGTTAAATACAAATAACCGATTTGTGGGCGGGGCCACGCCCACTTCCCCAAAAAAATTACATCCAAATATGCCCCCTCCTAGTGCGATCCTTTATTCCAAATTTTACTTTTATATCTTCATTTATGGCTTAGTTATGACTCTTTATGTGTTTTTGGTTTTCGCCATTTTGTGGGCGTGGCAATGGTCCGATTCCGCCCATTTTCGAACTTGATCTTCTTATGGTTCCAAGGAATATTTGTGCCAAGTTTCGTCAAGATATCTTAATTTTTACTCAAGTTACAGCTTGCACAGACGGACAGACGGACAGACGGACGGACGGACAGACATCCGGATTTCAAATCTACTCGTCACCCACTTTGGTATATATGACTCTATATCTAACTCGTTTAGTTTTGGGTGTTACAAACAACCGTTAGGTGAACAAAACTATAATACTCTCTAGCAACTTTGTTGTTGCGAGAGTATAAAAATGTAAAAAATTTAATTTACAAGACAAATAAATTAAAAAAAAAATTTATATAAAAAATTTAATTTACAACACAAATTCATTAAAAAAACTCAAATGTAATTAAAAAATCAAAACCGCATATTATACTAGTATCTTCATATATGTATACTTATATGTAAATTTGTCATAAGGGAAATGTCACTTTTAACCAACACTACACATTAGCAGAGGCTCTTGATTGACAGCTGTCAGTCTGCAACAAAGCTACAGCGAAATTCAGTGAAAACAAAATTTGAATATATCATCAGCGGCAAGTCAAAGTTAAAATTGTAAAAATTTTTTTAATAACAATAAAAAAAATTCATTCATAAAAATCAAATTATTTTTTTTTAAGAAAAATTTTTTCAGAAAATTAAAAATTTTTTAAATCGCATAGGCACATCGAAACACAAATTGAATGGTACATATCGTTGGCTTAATATAGAAAAGGCGTATCTACATTTTTTTCGAAATCGCGTTTTTAATGTATTCTGGTAGACCACTGTCAAATACTCCTCCCCTTAAAAAATTTGTGGGCTATGATCGTAAATAACGGATTTATAGTCATATAAAAAAAAGCCCTAACTCATTCGAAGTTACAATAACAAAATAAAGCCCTATCTCAAATAACTTCAAAGAAATTAAAAATAATAACAAAATTATACCACAATTGAATTTGTTACCTGTTTTGAATAAAAATTGCAATATAAATGTTTTTTGCATCTTAAGTTTTTAAGGTTTTATTCAGTTTTTTCCTTCTCCTGAAAAGTAACGAAAAGTGTAGATACGCCTTTTCTATATTAAGCCATCGATATGTATGTATATTGGAACTGTCAGTTTTCAGTTTTCATTTTTTAATAATTTCTACTATTTCCAGCAACTAATTTGAATTTCTAAAAACAAAATTTACACCCTTTTTTGAACACTTTTTTGCTGAAACACTACTCAAAGTTCTATTTTTTTCCAAAAACTTAGTCATTAGCGTTATCGCAGCGACTGTATTACTAACATGTTAACATAAAAACCTGAATATATTTAAATTTACCCACATTTGTTTTCTATATATTTCTATTTTTTCTCCATATATTTCTATTTGTTTCATTTCATTTTATTTCATTTTCTGTTCATATACTCGTATGTGTATTTTCGCCCTCTTATGTTAATTGCAAAATAATAGATAAGTGCGTGTTTTTTTTAAGTGTGTCAAGGAGCATGTCGTTCGCTATTCTGTGTTTTGTCATGTTTACTCAGGCCTATTGTTAACGTTGTTTATCGACAAATGCGTACTTTTAGAAAGTACCGTTTGAAAAGCATACATGATTTGCATGTAGGCGTACACTTGTCTTTCGGTTTTTTGAATTTTTTTTGTTCATTGAACACATTTGCCAGCAATTATGCACAATTTTTTGGCTTAGACTTCAAACTTTCTATGGTTGGAAAAAATTATATTGATTTGTTACAAAAAAAAATATGCTTCAAGAAAAGTTGAGTCATTTCAAGAAAAAAATGGTTCTCTCAAAAACAATTTGTATATAGTTTATATTTTATGCATCACAGTTGTATTATATATACAGTACCTCATACAAATATGCTCTCAAACCAGTTGAAATATTAAAACTATTGTAGAATTGCGACAACAGCTGATAGTTTATTACATACCTGTAATGAAAAAAAGAAATAAGAATGAGTTAATGTTTTATCCAATAGTTTTAATAATTAAAATTGTATTATATCTTTAATTCAGTTTCATATTATGTATACAATAAAACTTAAATCTATACAATTTCAATAAGAATTTGACTGAGGTCATAAGGTCATAAGTTCATATTATTATTATACGACAAATAGAGGCTATAATACAGTCTGAGTCAACGAAAGTGCAGACGAGTTGACAAAGGCGCGAGCCGTTCTAGACGAATCCGATGCTGAGCTAATACCATGCCTGCTAGGAACGATTAGAAGAGAGCTCAACATACAATTCGAACAATTAGCTGAGAACAGATGGAAGAATACAACAAAATATAAAATAACTAAACAGATATGGCCAAAATATGATAAGACTAGATCTGGGGTATTATTAAATAGGTCCAGGAAAAGTATTTTCAGACTTACAGCTACTCTAACGAGTCATTGGCCATTTGGAGAACATGCAATGAAAATGGGCATGCCCTACAATAACATTGGCCGAGGCTGTGAACTAGATAGGGATATCTCTGTGAATGTTCAGCACTATCACAGATCCGACACAGATCACTTGGAATCCATCAGAAATCAAACCTTGATTGGATACCCACTAAAAGCATATTGGACATAAGTGGTTTGAACGGAGGGATGAAACGGGGCAACAGTAAATTATAAGGTCTGCGAATAGTGTATCAAAATGGCACATCTAGTGCTAATTGAGCCCATAAAATTATATGGCTGCACTCCTACCTACCTATCTACCTACAGTCTGAGCCACATCTAAATATAATATAATATAGAGTAGAAGAAATATCATCCAAGGATTGCCATTGTTCCCTGGGGATAGAGACTTGAAGTGTTCGAAAATTGGGTGCCAAGTCAGATATCTAATCTCGAAATATAGTCACTATAGGCAGTCTAACAAATATTTTCAGATTTGATATTTTTGATCTATCACATACTATATACTCTATTATAAATAAAAAAATGGGAGAAAAAATGTTCAAAGTGTAATCCTGAGAAACACGAAAATCGAAAGTTTTGGGCAAATTGAGGTTATGTTATATAAATTGCAAAATTCAAAGAATATCTACACAAAAAATTTGGAAGTCCAGGACAGTGTGTGTGTACTCTGAACTGCCAGAAAACAGATATTAATTACTTTTATTTTTTTTCTATTTGTATAAACATAAAGCTCGAGAAAAATGAATGAAAATCATTAAAAAAATTTAATTTCACAATTTTTTCAAGACACTATCATTCGCACTTAGGAAAGAAGAGACAATAAATTACTTTTATGACGTAATAATAGGAAAGAAGATCAAATTGAGTATAATATTAAAGCCAAGCTCCTGACTTCTAGATCTTTTGTTATTGGTTAGTATTTATCAACGGTTTTACTCAGTTTTGAAATATGTCCCGCATACAATATACATACCATCCCTTCTGTCTATACCACAACTCTTTTAACAAAGCTTCTTCCAAATATTCTATTTTGTAGACTTGCATACATGCTGATATACTCGCATTTCTGTATATATATACATATGTATATAAAATATATGTCTATACCCACAAACTGCTACAATCAACATCTCAAAAGGCACCAACCATGCATTTAAACAATGATAGTTAACTAAGCAACCATTAGACCTGCCAAGCCATTTACTACCGCATTGTTGAGGCGCTGGTGTTTTTAAGCCGACAACAAGAAACAAAATGGCCTTGAATTTTTAATCGAGTTTCGTTGCTAGCAGCACAACAAAAGCAAAAATCGAATGAATAAAAAAAAGAAAACGAAGTAGCAGTAGAAGACACCGCCAGTGATTCTATTACTACCAGCCGTGTTTCATGTTTTGCTGCTTACTTCCTTAATATACAATCTGCGCGCTGCACTACTTTTCGGCCTCCTGCTACGCTTTACCCACTATAATTGTAGTACAAACGCAAAGATGGTGGCTCAAAGCTTAGAAGCCGCTTGGTATTTTTTGCACACAGAGCTCAGCGTTTGCTTGCTTGCGTCTTATTACTTTACAATCTGCTAACTTCAATGGCTCAATGGCTGTGGCTTCCACATTTTTTTTTTGCGTACAACACTGGGTCTTACACCACCTTGCTCTGCAGCACCATTCTGCAGCACTATTCTGCCTCGACAGTCACTATTATTGTTTTTGCTGTGGCTCTTGTTAGTGTCTCTGTTGACTTTGCAGCTATAACTTTTATGGTACACCCTAAGTCTGTGCTTTATTACTGGTTTCTTTCTTTTTTTTGTGCGCTTTTGTTATTGTAATATTGTTTTCTTTAGTGGTAACTATTTTACGGTCGGTCGGTCTGTCGGTTTTTGTTTAGCTGCTTGCGCTTGCCTGCCTGGCTGCCTTGTCATGCTCTTGATCTTGGCCAAGCATCTGCAGCACATATTGGTCCGTTCGCTTGGCTTGGCTTGATGTCGCTTGGCTTGGTTTCAGCTGCGGTTGTGTCTATTTCTTCTTGCTTATTTCTTTATTTTTTTTTTGTTTTTTTTTTGCTCGTCATGCTTAGATGAGCTTGCAATTTTCTGTGCCTGTACGTGTTTTCGCTTTTTATTTATTGTATTTGTTGTCGATTTTTAGCAGATTTCTTCGAGCTTGGTTCGCTTACAATACGGTTTTATGTGGCCCAGCTTGCATAACTAATGTGAGCTGGTGCTTTTTTGCAATGCTTTCACTAACCTTTATTGCGTTCTTTTAGTTGAATTTGCGGTCTTCAGTGATTCTGTGTGGTTGTTGTGCTGTTGGTGCTGGAATTTGTTTCAATGTTTCCTTAACGTCACCAAATGTACCCTTGAGATTAGTTTCTTTTATGGCTTGATTCTTATGTCTTCATATATAAAATTTCTTTCTTAAATTCTTTATTTAATACAAGTATTAATATCATAAGTGTCTTTCTTTATTATGGGAAAAAGCCATAACTCTTGTTTGATTGAAAGAAATATTTTGGGTGAGATCTAGTTTTCCCACCATCCGATAGAGGATGCTGCTATCGGGATTTTGAATTTCTTGGAATTTTTTGGTAATGATTTTATCATAAATTATGAGATCTTTAAGGCACGGCAGATGACGCTGTTGTCAAAAAGTTTTTTTTTTTCGATATTTTCCAGTTTTTTTTTTATTAAAAACGACGTTGATAATAAAATTTCAGTTCAAATTGATTCAAAACTCAAAAAATAGTTTATCAACCGAATTTAATCTCCAATTTATTCAAAATTGTCCGATCGATTTAAACAACAAAATTTTAATTGTATATGGTTGATTTTTGCTTTATAGTTACAGCACTTTAGAGCCCGAAAGGTGAGTTCTATAGGCTGCTAAGAGATAGTGAAAGGAGTTACAAGATTTATTTCTAAAAAATGCGAGCTCTTCGGTATAGAAATCCGTATTCAATTTGGAAAATGATATATTTTTAACCCAAAAAACAATTCTTATTACTATTTCTCAATGAGAATTCAGAACTTTAAACCACTCAAATGTTCAGTACTTCCTTTTAGCGAGTGTTCGGCAAACACTTGACCAAGCCTGTTTCTTATTTTTTAACGATTTTTTCGTGCATTACGCAGTAGAGTAGCGAAACATTTTTAAATTGTCGAACCGCCGATCGTGTGCTTTGTCGATATTTTTTTCTATGTGATATTTCTACACATGTGCGCCTACATTAAATCGAGTGAAATACTTATGGCTAATTCAATTGCTGCGCCGCAACGCTATGGAGTACAATATGGTAACATTTGCGTTGACTAATACGCAAGTCATTGTGGCATGTCATTAAAAATTTCATGGAAGAGAATTTTTGAGACTCTAAAGGCGGAAGTCGAAAGGCGTAGAAAATATATATTTGTATAAGTATAATATGTTTGTAGAAGCACATTCAAATTATAAATTCCATTAAATTAATGTGGGTATATTTTTTTTTTTAATCTGGAAGCTCATTTTGCTTATTATAACTATCGTAATTTATATTATATATTATTTCAACTAAGTGTAATATATAGGAAATATGCTCACTATATATGTATGTATCATATAGCTGAAATAATATGCGCCAAAAATCCAAAAGATATCTGTATTAAGCAGAAAACCTAGCGTAAGAAATATATTTTTAAAATATGTCATCGATTTCATAATACCAATAACACTCAGTTCTTATAACTACACTGCCTCATGTAAGCTAAAATTACTTAAAATGTCTAAACTGACCTTTTTCACTTACATTCCGGTAAACAAATTTCGCTTCCCTTTCATTTTACTACAAATTATTTTCTATTCAAATACTGAAATTCTCGCAAACAACAGTTACTTGTTATATAAAACTGAGTAGTACCTTCGTTGCGACCACCAACATATTAACGATATTTAAGCACTGACAGCCTGCTTCGGTACACTTTGTGTCATCCGATATTCGCACTTCCTGAACAACTGTAAAATCGTCTTCCTCTACACTGCACACAAAAACAATTAAGCTAGCGCACAGTTTGTAAGAATATACTAAGCTACTCTCAAAAGGTCTAGATAGTTACTGTAGTACTTGAGTTGTTTAAAACGCCAGCACAAACTGGTCGCCCAACTTTGTTATGCTGCCTGTTATGTATGTAATTCAAAACCAAAGCAAAAAAAACAACTACAAAAAAATACAACAACAAAAATATAGAAAGAAAATAAAAAACTTGCTAAGATGTAGCATTCTAGCGTATATTTTCTAGTTCTTAACTACTCACATACTCTTATTTATATACATTTATGTAATATCACATTAAGTGCATGCCACAAGAGTTTGCAACCGAAGTAGAACTTCAAGTTTTCACTGATGCGCTTGTTTAACTATTTGTAAGTCTACTCTTCCTTGTTCTTTTTCATTGCATTCTCTCAAGGCAGTTAGTCAACATTTTTACTTACAGCGCCCAGGAAATATTTTAGAGGCGGTTTGTTTACTTTGTGCTCTTTTTGTTCTTGCGAACTATTTATAGAGTTGTCTTCCTTATGTGTGGGGTAGCATGAAGCTTCCTGATGTGTTGATATCGTATCATTTTTTGCTCGAGAGCGTAAAACGAAAAAGTGTTTCGGATTTACTAGGTTTCTGGCAATCAGATATTGTTGTAGGCTTTGAAGAGAGAGTATAATGCCAACAATGAGAAAACCGATTTATTGCAAATAGCAAATATATTTTGGTAAAAAATTAATAATTGTTTTAGTTTTAAAATATTTTCGAAATATTTTTCTCCGATTACTAATTGGGCTTTATTCAAAGTAATATCTTTTCTTCAGGAAAATATAATGGAAATGGAGTCTACATTGGTTCTACGTCAGAGTACCAGCAATTTTAGAGTTCTATAAAGAACATTTAGAATACCCTATTCTCTTAAAGGTATATAATTTTATAAATTCTAGCTATCAACTCAGCTAACAGCGAGATAAATCCGACTAAGCTGGAAAAACTGAAGTGAAACTGAATCATATGGTCTCCCTAAGGACCGACGAGTTGGTCATATACTCGAAATTCGGTTCGGAACTACTATAAATACCATAAAATTCAAATTACTGAAGCCAAAAATGAAGGAAGAATATCAGAATAAGAAATATCCTGTTTTTTTTATTCAACAAAGCCAGAAATTTCAAAAATCCACATTGGTTCTACATTAGAGCACATAGTATGGTTCTACATAGAGACTAAACATTTTAGGGTTCTATAAAGAACATTTCCAAACCTTTATTCTACTTGAGGTATAGAATTTTATAGATTCTAGCTGTCAACTCAGCTAACAGCAAGATAAGTCTCACTAAGCTGGAAAAACTAAACCATATGGTCTCTCTAAGAAGAAGAATATCGAGGTATGCTCTACTAAACATATTCATACTGATATTCCCTGCCTTTTTATTCAACAAAGCCCTTTCGAAAGCTCTGAAAGTTCTAGAGAGCTTTCACTTATAATGTATACATTTCATATTTGAATTCATAGAAACTAATCAATTCCACAATCGAATTTAAATACTTGAATAATGCTATTACTAACCGTCTAATCGTTTTTACTCCAAGCTAGTGAACACACAAAAGCTTTCTAGCTTGAGTTCAAGGCTATTTTCGGTCAAATAGTAAACCAAATTATTTTTATACGCTTTTGGCGCGCATTAGCTGGAGTCAGGTGGAATCTTAATAATTAGTTTTAATTTAAAACGTGTACGAACTGGTTGAAAATATAAATGAAAATATAATTTCATATAGAAATATATGTATATGTACATAGCTATGTATATATATATTGTACATAATGTACAAACACATTACTAATGCTTTGTTGCTTATGTGCTATAGCTTGACGAGTAAAAAACGCTCGCTTTCAAATACAACAAAAAAATCACTGCGCAACCAGCGTAGAAATATGCCGTGAAAAAAGTGTAATTATGTTGCTAACTAAAAGTAAAATGAAAATAACACACAAAAGCGCAACGAAAACTCGCAGCGAAACACTTTCAAATGAACACAAAAAAAGCGTTGCTTCTACCACATTCGCAACGGTGAAGCGCGATTTTCTGTACATTTTTTTAAGCTCCCCGCTTGGCATTTCATGTTGCTGTGTTTTCATATTTCCATGAAACCACACTCATTTTCTTAACTCTTCGGCAGAAAACACAGAGGAAAAAAAGCAGCGAAATCACGCTTAACCGCAACAGTTGCTTTTACTATTTTCCACATTTATTGCATTTTCCAAGCCACAAAAGCATGAACATAAACACGAAGCCATTGCAGCGCGCCGTCTTACCAGCACACGTTTGTCATAGCGTCTTGGCAAAGTCGCATGCAATGCCTTGGAGCTTATGGACTTGTTGTCTGCGCCGTTTTGGTTGCTTTGGTCGCGGCACTGGTAGCACCACTTTCAATTCGTTCCACTGTGGTTGCAGTTTGCCATGCAACTACTAGATTATGCCGCTAGCGCTAGCAACCGGCTACCGACAACAACCAGTCAGTCGAGTCCACAAACAAAGCGCAGACAGCTAACAGCTTTAAGACAAAGCAGAAAGAAGCAGCAAACAAACGAACAACCGCCATAAATTGGCAAAGGCATATAGCGTAAAATTCAAAGCCAAGTTTAACTGAATAATTTCACGCAAACGGCAGACAAGCAAGCGCGCGCGCTCACTGCAGCCACGCTACGTCGTATCGCGTTGGCTATGCTGCAGACATGCAACTCAGCAGCCGTGGGGCCAACTGACTCGTCTAACCAACTATCTGCCTACCTACCTCCCTGGGTTGTGTTAACTTTCTGTTATGGTACTTGCAAACTAATAACCGGCCAGCCGAACTACCTGTTTGCCCTGCCTCACTCACTCACTGGCTTACTAACTGGCTAACTTACTTGTCCATCACTGCACAGCGCATATAATAAGTAGTTGGATTTGTACAAGCCAGTGCTGTGTTTTTAATCTTGCCAGCTTGTATTTTGGTCTCGCCACTAGTTTGTCTGCATTATAATGCATGTTGTTGTTGTATAAAGCACTTGCAATGTCAAAATTATATTGGCTTTTGTTTTATGTTGCTGATTGATGGCTGCTTTGTTGGTTTTGTTGCAGATTATTGTTTGATGAAGTTGAAGTGGCGGCTGAAGTTCTGCGCTTAAGTCTTTAGTTTTAGTAGTGCTTGACAGTAGTGGAGGCTAACTAGCGATGGATATGAAAAATGCATATGAAGCAAAATCTTTTGTATTTATCAATTTTCTTTTTAATTCTAGAAATTTTTTATACATATATATAATAATACATATATATACATGTTTTTTGAAAGCTAATGCAAATAGTAAGTCAGCTAAATCATGTATGAAAAAAACTGAAAACCTTAAAAATAATTTTGTTATTTTAATGCATAAAATTTATGTTTATAGCCACTACTTATCCAATTGTATGATATTTTTTAATTAAGTTGATTTATGATGAAGGATGTTTTTACATTTTTTTTAATTCTAAATAATTTTTAATAAATAATTAAATTTTGTATTATAAAATAATATTAGAACTTTATTACAAAAAAATTTAAATTTTTTATAATTTTTTTTTTTTTCATAATATATGCGTTCAAAAATTATAAATAAATTTATTTATAATAAAAAAAAGAAAAAATAAATTATTAATAATTATAAAAATAATAATTTTATATATAATTTTACAACATTTTTTATTAAAAATTTTTGTTTTAAAATATGTGACCAAAAATTATAAAAAATTTTATAATAAAAAATATTAAATTTTTTTATCAAAATTTTTTTTTTTTCATAAAATATGTGTTCAAAAATTATAAAAAATTGTATTATAAAAAAATTAATTTTATAAAAAAATTAAAATTTTTTATTAAAAATTTTTGTCTTAAAATATGTGATCAAAAATTATAAAAAAATTTATAATAAAAACTATTAAATTTTTTTATCAAAATTTTTTTTTTTTATAAAATATGTGATCAAAAATTATAAACAATTTTATTAAAAAAAATAATTTTTTTTTCCTAATATATGCGTTCAAAAATTATAAAAAAATAAATTAATTAAAATTGCATAAAAAAATGTTTATTTTAATTACATAATATTTAAAATTAATTTTGCCTCAGCTATCACTTCTACTTAGTTCCCATCCGCTAACATTTCAATATAATAAAAAAAAATCAATAAAAAAAATAAAAAAATATATATTTAACCAAAAAAGTTTACAACTTTCTGATTGATTATGTAAAAGTTATGCCCACACGCCTGCCACATGATAATCACAAAACGCTAAGCGATTGGCAGGTGTCAGACTAAACGCTTGGAATTTACATGATTTGATTTCCAAAATCGTAAAAAAGTTTTATTACAGCAATTTCTTGCTAATTTTGACGCATAAAAATTTAAAATAGCCACCCAACATGAATGCGCACAATTTTAAATAAATTAAAGAAAATCAAAAAAATTTAAGTGATTTTAATTTTTTTGTTGTTATTTAATTTTTTATTTTTTTTTATTAAATTGTCTGCTGGTGCTACAGCTAGTTTATGCGCAAAACTCAAGTAAGTTGCAGCTTTATGTTAGTTGCTTTATTGTTGTTGTTATTTTTTTTTCGTCAAAAAATATAATAGGTGTACCAAAACACTCCTCGGCCGCCACAAAAGGTGTACGTTATTGCTGGTTTCGGCCGCGCAGCTACAACAATATGAATTTGCTATGTGTTTTTGTTGTTTTGTGTTTTTTGCTTAGAAATTATATATTTTTAAATTTGATTAATGATATTATACGTGTCGGCTGGTTTTTCTGCATATAACTAAACACATACATAGATATGTGTGTCTACTCTGTCGATTTGCTGTAGAATTTCAGCAAACTTGCTGGCGTATCCCACGGGTCACCGCTGCTATTTAGACTCAAACATATTATTGCATGTTTTTTCTATAATTTTTGGCATTTTTTTTGGCAACGCCATTTTCGTTTTCATATTTTTGCTATTATATTATTTTAGTGCAAGATCATTAAGTATATTTTTCAAGCCATTTTCAGCGCTTAAAATTTTGTTATTCTAAGCATTCGCCGTCTTGTGCTGCTAAGTCGCGCTTCATTAATAAAGTAACGAAAAAAAGTGAAACGTAAACAAAGCGTCGGCTTGCTTAGGTTTTAGATTTCAGCAAAATGCTGTTAACAATAGCAAATTAAGTTGAGAAAAAATGCGGCAAAAAAGTCGGTTATTTACTTGCGTCGTTTTGACCTTTTTTCCTTCTTTTCTTAATTAAAATTTCGACTGGCTTTGCGTGTGCGAAGTGGAAAATTATCTTCGAAATCGTTGAAATCACATGCAATTATTTTTTTAATTTTTTTTTTTTGTTTTATTCTTGGCTGATATTTTCGTTAAGTTAAGAGCACATACAGAGATATATATTTCTGTATTTGTAATATATCGCTTTTGAGATATGACATCATCCGATGAGTAGGCTCAGGCAAGAGTTTGGCAAATTAAAAGTGAAACGAACAAAAAACATTTGACTTTAATATTATAAAAAACGAGAAAAATATTTTTTCATTACTCACTCATATACGTCAGCAAAATTAGAGTATTTACTGTGATTTTGCAAAAAGCAATAACTAAGATAGGAAAAACGCAACTTAGAATGGCGTAAGAAATTTGTTAAAATTAAAAAATATCACCATATTAAAAAATATATATGAATGATAGTTTATACTTTTAATTAGTTGCATGACTATTTTTTTTATTTATTTTTTTTTTTAATTTCTTTAAATAAAAAAAAATAAATATAAAAATTTTCTTAATAAAAAAATAAAAAAAAAATGTATTTTAAATTCTTTTTTTCATTAAATTTTTTTTTTATTAAAAAAAATTATTTGAAATTCTGTTTTTAACTATTAAATAATACTATTTCAATACTTTAAACAGTTTAATTTAGTTTCAAGTGTTTTTTGTAAATATTTAAAAACATATTTTTTAAATAATTTTTTTCAAATAATTTTTTAAATATTAAAAAAATTTGTAAAACTAAATATAATATATTTAAAAAATTTTAATTTTTTTAATTTTCGAATTCTTTTTTAATTTAAAATATTTTTATCAAAAAAAATTAAAAAATTTATATTTATTCTTTTTTTTACATTTAAAATGAATTTTTATAAATGTTTTACTAATTTTAATTATTTAATTTGAAATATTTTTATTTAACTATAACATTAAATAATACTATTTCAATACTTTAAACAGTTTAATTTAGTTTTAAATTTATTTTAAATATTTAAAAAATATTTTTTTAATTAATTATTTTTAATTAATTTTTTTAATATTTTAAAATTTTTTAAAACTAAATAAATTTAAAAAATTTTAAATTCCTTTCTAATTAAAAATTTTTTTTATTAAAAAATTCAAAAATTTTATATTTATTTTTTCTTTACATTTAAAATTAATTTTTATATATGTATGTCTTAACATTTTTTTTTTACTAATTTTAATTATTTAATTTGAAATATTTTTATTTAACTATTAAATAATACTATTTCAATACTTTAAACAGTTTAATTTAGTTTTATTTTTTTTTTTTAATTTAAAAAAATATTTTTAATTAACTATTTTTGATTAATTATTTAAATTTTTCTTATTAAAAAAAATCAAATAATTTAAAATTATTTTTATTAATAGTTTTTTAAAGAATTTTTTAAATATGTAAAAAAAAATTTTAACTAAATAAAAAATATTTAATGATTTTTTTTTTAATTTTGATTATTATTTTGTTTAATTGTATTTAAAAAAAATAGTTAATCATCATTTTCTTGAAAAATTGAAATTTTAATGCAATTTATTTCAAAAATAAAAATTCAAAAAAATACAAAAGTACGCATTTCGCCATAATTTGTCATTGACCGGTTTCGGCCATATGCCCCAAAACAAAAGCAAAGAGTAAAACAAAGGCTGTACATAAAAGCTGCCTGCTGAAGTTAAAAATTTTTTGGAAGCTGCGCCTACTGCACACATTCTTGCAACAATTTGATTTATCTGCCTGTCAGTTGATCCAGCGAAGAATTGTGGAAATATTTTGTTTTTTATCAATTTTTAAGCGAATTTTTTATGCATTAATTTGTCGCATTTATTTTGACTGCAGCAAAAGTTATATTTCTTGCAGCTTTTTGCTTCGCCGAATTCCTTTAATGCATATATCATGCGATTTACACACACACATACACTCACTCATGGAAACATGCATCATTTTATGCAAATACTTGTATTTATTTTTGCAAAATTTATTTTCCGTTCTCACCATCGTCGTCTGTACAAACTTCGAGGCTTGCCCTTGTCGCAGTGTTGTACCAACGACTTTGTCGCTTTTCATTTCCTTGCGCCATTTGGTTTCTGGTGCGACATGCATAATTTTATGTTTCTTCGAATTTTTCGAAATTTTTTCGAATTTATTTTTCATTTTTGCATATTTGTTTTTACATATTCGCATATTGCATATGTTTATGTTTGCCTAATAACTTGATTGCCTTTTGGCGCCCTCCATTACCGCCATTACGCTGCTGTTTGCCCCTTGTTTGACTTTCAAAAAAATTCTCATGCGCTTCGCTGGCAAAATGCATTAGCAATTTCTGACTAAAAGCTATTTTTTCTTCTTTTATTTATTTGTACGCTTTCGTGAGTTCTCAATTTGATAAAATTATACAAAAAAATTGAGTAAATTTGCCAAATTTTTGGAACTGTGTCTTAAACTCCATTTCAGCGTGAATTTTCAATTTAATTCAATTTAATTTTATTGCATTTTATCAAATTGTATCTTAAACGCGAGTTTAAAATTTCATGCTTATGTAGAACGCTTGTAAGCTTCATGCAATTTGATTAAAATACCTTATAATTTATTTTATAATTTTTCATAAAGTTTATAATATAAACTCGAGTTTAAAATTCCGTGTATAAGTGTTTAGGAAACTAGGAAATAAATTAGCCTTAGTTTACTCAATTAATTGTTAATTTGTATTTTAACTTTGAATGTATTGAAGTTTCCTTCCTTTCTCTCAACCCTTTTCCGCTTTACTTCTAGCCTCTCACTTTTTCTTGATAGTCAAATAAAAAGTTTGTCACATTAAAATATAAATTCAGAGAAATGTCAAAACATACTTACAAAATCTACTCAAGAACGTAACATATTAATATTGAATTAATAAAATGTATAATTTTACTTTACAAGAATTTATTTGTTGTTTGACCAGAACTTTTTTAAACTTTATGCAAAATATTCAAGAATTGAATCAATACGGGTATTTATTGTCATGTGACAGATTATATACAAAAAGAACCACGTAAGAATATGTTTAGCATATAATTTTTCCAAGTGTTGAGAATATTATTCAGAAGCAAAGCTACTTCTAAGGATTTATTTGGAAAAACATTTTTGAAAATATCATTAGGTTAGATTAGGTTTGTCTGGTAGTCTTCGCATAGACCAGTTATGGAGTCTCGTCACGTGTTCCCTGAGAAATAATTATCGGTTAGGATGCCAGCGCTTGACGCGAATTTTAAAAATTATGAAAACATCACTAAATATACACAGAACGTTTTGCTTTCAATAGTATAGTGGGTTGCAGTATAGTCGGTAGTAAATATATTATTATATCTTTGTTGAAACATCGTTAAAATTATTATCGCTAGAAAACGAACCTTTGAACTTATTAAAGGTGTTTCAGGACTTTAATTAACCTCAAGCTTTTTGTTTGGATTTAAGATCTGAAATTCTATACTTAGCTAAGAGCTGTCCTCTTCAGTACTTTTTCTAGTAGTTTCTTTCATTGAAAGGTGTTTTAGAATAACACCCAAGTATTATACAGAAAATATGAGAAAAATATACAAGGGGACCTCATATAGATCTCTTGAAGTAGAAGTAGAAAAATAAGAAAATCATGTAGACTAAAGAATATATATCTAAATATTTTACCAATTTTGTTGGTTTAGTAGCAGAATGTATTCGTTAAATAATTTTGAGAAATACTGTCTATTCAAGTAAGCGGTCGGTTCTGGGTACGTCAACCGAACTGTTATGGGAGTGAAAACTTTTTTAGCCTTTTGGCTTCGTAAATATTTAATAGTATTAACCCTTGTATTTAATGAAAAAGTGTTCAAGACAGAAAAATATGATAAAATTATACAATGGGAACTCATTTAGATCTCTTAAAGTACAAATATGAAAGAAAAGTAAAAGACTAAATAATATATAATTATTTTAACAATTTAGTTGGTTTAGTGTCATAATATTTTCCCTAACAGGTTTTGAGGAATACTAGACAATCAAGAAAGCGGTCGGTTCTGGGTACGTGAACCGAACTATTATGGGAGCCATAACTCTTTTAGTCTCCTACAACGGCGCATTTAATACGAATGCGAATAGGCTTCGTAAATATTTAATAGTATTGACTCTTGTATTTAATGAAAAAGTTCTCACGGGGCTTCTTGATACGTGTATATAGCGTATGCATATATGTATGAATGTGTGACAAATTGAATAAACAAAATTCTTCTCCATGAAATAATAAGTATCGACAAGCAAATATTATAAATCAATTTTTTCATATAATTAATTTCCTTTTTCATATTTATAAATACCTGAACAAAAAATGGACTTGTTTGTATTATAAATCATGGGTAATGCATTTGTAAATACTTTTTATATATAAATAATAAAAAATAATATTGTACGAAATTTAAACACTGAAAAATTAATGAAATTTAACTGCGCTCGAAATGCAAATAATAAATCAATAATGTTTGCTAATAAATATTAAATAGAGCTAAGATTAATTACAAAGAAAGTTTTAAATACTTTTTTGGCGAGAAACAATTTTTCTTTTGTATATATTATATATTTCTGCAAAAATGTTGATTTCACTGATTTGATAATTAGCAAATTAAAAAATAAATTTTATGAAAGAAAAATAAATACATGCGCAATATTAGATCTTTATGAATGTGAAAAAAATAATTATTATTCAGGATAAAAAAATAAAAATTATAATTTTGTTTTCACTGGCTAAAGAATTTTAATATAACGAAAAAAAACGTATCAGCAACCAACCCAACTTGGCACCTGTGAGTCTCAGTCTTACTAAAAATAATATAAAATACGATATATTTATTTGTTCAATACTTTTTAGTTCAACTACTGTAAATGACACATTTGCGTCCATTTATTTAATAATTTCACGCCACTCTTCCATAGTATATTTTATAATTTTAGCGAATGTGAAAAGGCAAATGGGAAGAAAAAAAGTTCAGCTTCATGGTCAAGCAAAAATATGAATAATGAAGTCAAGTGTGACGTGTTGGGATGACAATAAATGATTAATGTGTGACAATGATGGCGGCAGAATGAACAATAAGACATGAAAAGCAGCAGCAGCAGCAGCAGCAACCACAGTGAGCAGATAAAACAAAATCAGCAACGAGACAAAAGAGACCAGTAACCGAAATTTACGCAAAATAAATGAACTGCACGCCATCAAAAGCTGACAACTAGAACATACACTGAAAAAAAATCAAATAAAAACAAAAACTATAAGGGAACAAGTGACAATGAGCGCAACAATGTTGTTGTGTAGTACACCGAAGAAAACTAAGGCAGACAACAAGCATGTAAGCTTAGCTAACAAAAGCCAGCAAAGACATTAAGAAACCACAAATAATGCTGGGAGTTGATCACTCTGGCGTCCTGTGCGAGCCGCCACTGTGGCGTCTGCAAAGCGGAAGCCGCGCTAAGGATGTCAGTAAAGACGCGCTGTTAGACAATGTTGTTGCCTTTTGTTTTCTTTTTAGGTCTTGTTTAGCTACCCCTATTGTTGGGCAGGGAAGCACATATTTGCAATCGTATGTGGTCCAGCTTTTGGTCAGCCTATTCACTGGGCATTTAGAAGTTCACACGCAAATTTTCAATGTCCAGCATATGAATTATAAAGAGTTTGTTAGAAGAAGACGGTTTTAAGTTGACAAGGGTTGCAAGCATTTAATGAACATGAATGTTTACTGGGGCCACAATCAGTTATGTGCAGTTCAACACAGATTAACAAAAGATTGTAGATAGTGAAATGAATAGCAGAAGAGGCGGTACTTTGTTGTTGTATGGCATTAACACATATTTTTTTAATACAATATTTAAAATAAGTTGTCATTCCAATCATTATAATTTAATAAATCCATATAGTTTAAGGCTCTCAGTTTTCAAATTTTATTGGATCTTTTAAAAATATTATCCCAAATATGCTCAAGCATAATATTTAAATATGTACATATATATCTACAAATGAAAAAATCCAGAACTTTACACGAAAATATTTACTCTTTACTAACTCATTACATTTTTTTAGGTTTAGTACTAACCAACTATAGATGAAACTTTATACTAGGTAGTCTACTTTTTACTAACTCCCTACAGATTCTTTAAATTCCAAGAACTCAACCCTTGATTCACCCCTGTATTTACCTATAAAATATATATCTATATGTAAAATTACTTTTCTCATTAATTTCCAACTCTTCACTCCTTTTTCCATCATTCCTCACTCTTCAAACTACCACCTCGATTTATCATTTTATTCGGCCAAAGCTCAATGCCGGTTTTTCGTTCTCCTTTTGATTCTACATTTTATTTGCTTAACTTCTTTACGCTTTTTTTAGTGTCCTTTACATACACTTCGGCGCTTTATTGACTTGCTTCCTTCTAGTGTTACAATTCTATTTTGCTTCTGTAAATTTTTGTTTGTCTTTTTAGAGTCCCATTCCGTTTATTTATTAAGTTCATTCCAAGATACTTCATTAAACAGATTATTTGTTTTGCATGTTAAATTTGGATAATCGAAAGGAATTGTGGGGGAATTTGGTTACTAATTGCTTGAAAAAGAGAGTGGATGCAATAAGAGTAAATATACATACAATTAAAAAAAAAACCATATTTCTAATTTAATTTACAATTAGAAATATGGGTTCCTAATATTGATTTCCTTTATATATAATGTGTAAGTTATATCTGTAATTTTTACTTCTAATTGTTCAAAAATTAGTATAGAGTATATTCATAATAGTAAGTTCTCGGTTATAGCTTTTTTAGACAGGAGTTAATTGATCAATTAACCTGCCTCTGCTCGATTAAAATGCTTATTAAGATCGATTTACCATACAAAATAAAATATGCATTTATTTGATATATACGATATACGTTCTTTGACTGCGATTGGCTGATTTTTTTGTTTAAAAAAAGCTACGGTAGATGTCGCTGCTAAAAATATTAATCAGCTGATGAAACTTACCAACATCTTATGAAAAGCAAAAACAAAAGTGTATAACAGCTGATCGGTTATCGAGTAGCCGGCAGTATAAAAGGCAAAACAGGGTTTCTCAATAATAAATTTTAAGTGATCAATTAATTTGGCTGTCCATAAACGCTATTAGATGGTCTATAGTAGATATGTCAGTATGTGTTGTGGATAATATCCACATAAGAATGAAATGTTAAAGAGGGTCATATGACCTCAAGGTAATCTTAAATACTATGGTTGATTTTCATGAAACGTCCCTGAAAACAACAACTTCGTGGAACTAAACAAACTGCAGGACGGCAAATCAACTGCGAAGGGATCTGTTGTTTAGTACTCAATTAAAAAAATAATAATAATAAAATATATTTCAGTACATACGATTTTGGCTCTTTTTGGCATCAAATTAACTTGAAGAAACATACCTGAAACGAGAAAAATTTAAATATAATTTAGAAAAATTTAATAAGTTATTATAAAGGGTGATTTTTTAAGAGCTTGATAACTTTTTTTAAAAAAAAAACGCATAAAATTTGCAAAATCTCATCGGTTCTTTATTTGAAACGTTAGATTGGTTCATGACATTTACTTTTTGAAGATAATTTCATTTAAATGTTGATCGCGGCTGCGTCTTAGGTGGTCCATTCGGAAAGTCCAATTTTGGGCAACTTTTTCGAGCATTTCGGCCGGAATAGCCCGAATTTCTTCGGAAATGTTGTCTTCCAAAGCTGGAATAGTTGCTGGCTTATTTCTGTAGACTTTAGACTTGACGTAGCCCCACAAAAAATAGTCTAAAGGCGTTAAATCGCATGATCTTGGTGGCCAACTTACGGGTCCATTTCTTGAGATGAATTGTTCTCCGAAGTTTTCCCTCAAAATGGCCATAGAATCGCGAGCTGTGTGGCATGTAGCGCCATCTTGTTGAAACCACATGTCAACCAAGTTCAGTTCTTCCATTTTTGGCAACAAAAAGTTTGTTAGCATCGAACGATAGCGATCGCCATTCACCGTAACGTTGCGTCCAACAGCATCTTTGAAAAAATACGGTCCAATGATTCCACCAGCGTACAAACCACACCAAACAGTGCATTTTTCGGGATGCATGGGCAGTTCTTGAACGGCTTCTGGTTGCTCTTCACCCCAAATGCGGCAATTTTGCTTATTTACGTAGCCATTCAACCAGAAATGAGCCTCATCGCTGAACAAAATTTGTCGATAAAAAAGCGGATTTTCTGCCAACTTTTCTAGGGCCATGATTTCAATGATTTGCAAGCGTTGCTCGTTAGTAAGTCTATTCATGATGAAATGTCAAAGCGTACTGAGCATCTTTCTCTTTGACACCATGTCTGAAATCCCACGTGATCTGTCAAATACTAATGCATGAAAATCCTAACCTCAAAAAAATCACCCGTTATAAATGATATGATAAAATCAATTTCATGGATTATTATGAAAATTATATATATACAATAATAAAAATAATTTTTGACATTAAATTGGATTTTTTATTATTGGCTTTTTGCATATATTATTCTAATATAATATTATTCTAAATATTTATTACACCATGTATAAAACTTATATATGAAAACCTACTTAAAAATTCAATATTTTTATGCTTAAATGGAAAGGTATATTGAAATGCATAGACACATGAACATATGTATATCTGGTATTCGATAAATATATATATACATTTGAGCACCTAATACCCTAAGTAAACCGATTGGTTACTTTCGAATTTGGGTCAAATAGCTTGAAAGCCTACAATTGCTGTTCGGCTTATCGGCTTTCGAAAAGTGTTGCTTTACAATTTTTTGCCTAATTTTTTGTTTTTGCATTTTGCATAGATTGCTTTTTAAGCCACCGAAATGTGACAAGGCGAGCCCACATAGCGCTGAATGGAGATTTTGAGGAAATGAAAGCAAATTATACAAAACAGCAAAAAAAAAGTAATCAAATCAGCAATCAGTCGACAATTAAATGCAATTACCAACTGAGTGCGAAATAGTTAAATGAAATTCAATTAATTTCGATTACTATTATTGCTAACTACTGCAGATGATTTCTTCACTTAAAGTAATACAAAAACACAACGCACTTGGTACTCAATAACTGTGTTTATGTGTAATATAATAATAAAAAAATATATTTTTTTGTAAATTTTTTTTTTTTTCTATTTATGTAAAAAAAAATATTTTTTTATTGCTTTTTATTTTTATCTCAGTTTAAACATCATTTCAATCCACTCCTTTCATTATATATTTTTTGTCAGTCTTATGTTTTCATTTTATTTCTTTCGCCGTCTTTAACTCCTCCGCTGTCAAACAAATTATAATTTCGCACTCGGCAACAGAAGTTATAATTGTTTGTCAAAACAGGCATCACCCATTTCTATACATACATATAAGTATATACCCACATATGCATATCTAAACCTAACGGTAAATACAAGTTTCACAGCTTAACTGTTAATGAAAGTGTTGGCGGATTGTTGTAGAATGGTGGAAAGTAAGAAACAAAAAAAAATATAAATAAAAAACAAATAAAAAATTAATTAAAAAACGAGAAATAATTTGAAAAAAAAAATGCAAGAAACTCATAAATGAAGCAAATAAAAACGGGAATATTCACATACATACAGACTTATATATAAAATTTAAATTTTCATATGAACTAGGTGGCGCCATTAATCAACTAATTTGCATACTTTAAATCTTCACAAACTAATTGGTTTGATCAAATTCATGCAGAAAACTCTATTTTCAAGAAAATAGCAGGCGTCTTCGATGCGCCACTTGCGACATATCAGAGCTGTGCTCGCTTGTTGAAAAATGTATACGAGAAAACAACAACACTGTGTATTTAGAGGAATTCAATATTAGAGAGTATGAGACAACTTCTTAAAGTGGTATAAACGCTCGCCAATTCAACCAATTTTATTATACCAGTTTATTACATTTATACCAGTTGTCTATTCGATTCGCCACAAAAATAAATCCACAAAATTAAATATAGAAAATTATTTTTATAAGAATAATTATGTTATAGAAACACAAATCCTTGAAGTAAAGTGATCAAGGATAGTTGAAGACAATTTCACTATTTGTAAGAACCTGGAAAGTTGGGTATAATCATATCTCGGTAGTAGCTTAGGTGCCACAAGGAACTTCTAAGACACATACAACAGTTTTATCTTACAGACATTGATAGTATATTATTTGAACTTGAGACACTTGCATTTAAACAGCTGGCAACACTGAACAAAAACTACACCTAAAAGCCAACAGCTGTTCCTCCATTGTAAGCAACAGCCATATGCTTAATTAAATGAATAGCCAAATAAATAATAGCCGAAACCACAATTAGCCCAACGGAGCACAGCAGACACCCAGGTGAAAACCGCAAAATATGCTACCGAAAAGTGCGGCCGACGATGAAAGCAAAAAAACCGCAACAGTTGCATGCTGGCCACACTTTTGGGCACTTTTGTGCTTTGTGCTTTTGCCGCACTCGACCAAACTGTAACAACACACCCATTGAACGTCCGACCGTCATCACGTGGTCAAACGAACAATAGTAAATATTTAATTTTAGTTAAAGCTGAAATAATTGCGACTGACAAAAAAAGCTAAGCACTTTCAAGAGTGGCAATTATGCGCTGCAACGCCAGCACATGTCGGGCATTTAACAGGCGCAAAGCGTTGCAATTAAATTTCAAGCTGTTTGTTATAGATCTGCGAGTGGATTGAAGACGACAAAAATAAAAAATAAAATTAAAAATTTAAAAAATTCAAAGGCAACCTGCTACTTATTTCGCAAAAAAAGGAGTGTAGAAGTGTTGTTAGCGCGAAGGTGTAGCCGTCAAATGGCAGATGGCGCAACACACAGTTATCATATGCCGAACAACAACAACGATTGGCGATTTCTTGTTACGCATAAACTCAAAAAACCGACTTAAGACTTTTCAGCATGTCAGTCTACAGCCTTTAAACCGCTTTAAGGCGCTATTTTAGAAGCTGCATTTTTAGACTACATCGTTGCAGCGAAAAAACAGCTGCCGGCTCGACAGCAGTTGCTGACATGCCGCCTTTGTAGCAATCGGAATCTAATTTAGCGAAATAATTCGATAAGTGAAAAAAACCGTATTGAATTAAATATGTAGTAAGTGGTAGCCAGCAGCCGGCGACGTCAACGAAAAAGGATTGAAATAAATTTCTGTATTTTACGAGCGCGCAACAAATACCAAATAACCGCCAAAGACGGCGGGACAGTCAAGCAGCAGCGGTACAAGCTGCTAAGCAAGCATAAGCCAGGCAAGTTCATGAAATTGGCGAAACCGAAATGAAAAATACTAAACGAAATAACAAAACAAATTTTAAGCAAATAAAAGTAAAAAGTAAAAAGCGCAAAGCCGCAGTAGCAGCAGGTGGCTTAAGCGTCTACACGCAGATAGCATCGCAAATGCACGCGTTTTCTACACAAAATTACTTAAATTTATTTATGTGTGTGTGTAGAAATATTTTTAGCAGTGGTGCGGAAAATTTGCGCACACAAAAAACGCCATGTTTCCTTTCCTTTATTTTAGCAGTTTCGCGTAGAATTAAATGAGTTCAAGATTAGATTAACAAGCGGCAGACAGGCGGTTAGCCCGCTTGCTAGTAGATACATCTGTATATTCATTATTTTTTTAATGACCGGCAGTATGTTGGCAATTTTATGTGCTCAACTGCTGGCTTTGGCTTGGCTTTTTGACTGTTTTGGCTAACTGGCAGGCACGTCTAAGCATATGTGCTTTAAGCTGCGTTCAGCTGATTATAGCTTAAGATTACTACTATATGTTTGTATGTATAGTTTATATTCACTAATATGTGTGGCATAAGAATTTTACGCTTTTAATGATTGACGTCCGTGTAAGCATTTTTTGGGGTTTTTATTAGATTTTAATAGTGCTCTTCTTTTATTATAATCATGCTACTTTAAAAGACAGCGGTGCTTAAATTTAAACTTTATTATATTTTAATTTTTTTTTTCAATTGAACATTTACAATTTAATAATAACATGACTGATTAAACTTCTAATTCCACTTTTATATAAGATAACTTGAAGATTGTTATGCCACTCTAGGTGGCGAATTCTTCTTCAAATATGTAAATTCATGAAGTTAAATGTTTAATTGACTCGATTAAGAATGCAATTGACTCAATTAGGATTTTAATGGACTCAATTAAGAATTTAATTGACTTAATTAGGATTTTAATTGACTAAATTAGGATTTTAATTGACTCAATTAAGAATTTAATTGACTAAATTAGCATTTTAGTTGAACCATTAAACTATTAATCGACTAAATTAAGATGGGAAATGCCAAAGTTTGTGCTGAAATTGATTCGATTGAGTTAAAATTGTTAATGTTTTTTAATTTATTGCTTGTAAATAAAATAGGTCAAAGATCATTGTGAAAAATTTTAAAATAATTTCTTATTTCCATATTTCCCAAAACCACTTTCATACAGCACAATTTACTTTATTTGTATTACTTTTTGGTCCTATTAAGACTACTTTTTTAATTTATAAATTAAACTTTAACACATTCTTTTGATGATACTTAATTTGATTGTTTACAGAATTTTTTGTTGTATAAGCGATCATATTGATTTATAGGCAACTGAATACTAATTGAGCCATTGGTTAATTGTTTTATTGTATTGTAAAGTAACAACAATTATGTATCATTAAATTAGATAATTAACTAACAGTTTGATTATATTGTAAATTAAGAACAATTAGATTTAATTGAGTACTAATTGGACAATAGATTTATACTACAAGTATACGAGTAAATATCTACATATATAGAAAATAATTGAAAAAATAAATAGAATTTATGGTAATTAAATTTTTGTGGTGAAAATATAGGTTATATTGTTTTGACTTGCTCTTAAGTTTCTAAATACAAAAAAGCATGGAATATATACAAATATGAAATTAAAATAAATTTTACAGTGATTATAATTTTTTATAAACTTGAATTATATTATTAAAAATTACTATCAGAAAAACATGTAAATATTTCACGCTTATGAACGCTTAGTCTCTTACTGTCATTAATTTTCCAACAGCGTACCACAAAAAATCAACATATTTTTTTCTAATTGAAAGTCAACGAATTAATTCATTTTAAATTACCTACATCTTCCTGTTGGGGCCACACAAAGAATATCGTGACAGCAGTTCGGTTGAGTGTCATGTAAATATAAATATCGCCGTGACACTTGCCACTTGACAGCATTTACCACCGCGCGTACAAAACCCGTCTCATTAGAATGCTTAAATTACTTGAATACAAAATTGCCAATGCGGTAATTCCCTTGTTCCTACCGAACACAATTCACTGTAACTTATCTAAGCGCTTACGAGCATATCTTCAAAACAAAACTTTTTCGTTACGCCATCCGTTGGGGATGTGTACATAGCTCCAACGCGCATGCGTGCACGCACTCAAGCATACACAAGTGGAAATGCGCGGCTGTGCGTGCGCACAGAATGTAAACTTTGTTATGCTTTTCTTGCTTTATTTTTCAGTTTGAAATGCTAATTTTAGTTAGAACACATTTTTTCCAACTAAAAATTTAATTACCCATACTAAAATTTCTATAAATGAAGTGAAAATGTATTATGTGTGGCGTGAAAGCTTCAAGCAAGAAAGTTTTGAGCTTTGGTGTAGAATATATTATGCGTTTTTAATGTTTTGTTCGGTATGAAAGTACTAAAAAAGAGTAAATTTTTATTTTCGAATTTACTTTTTACTTGGTTTTTAGTTGTAGTACTAGATGCCTAATATTTAGTACTATTATGAAAGTGCTACCATTAAATTTACAATGTAAGTAGTCTAAATTATGTTGTCAATTCTATACCGGACAATTAATTTGTAGTAAAAATAATTTTAGTACACGGAGATGTGTACTAAAAACTTTAGTACTAAAAATATTATGTACTAAAATTTCAAAAAGCATGTTAATGATTTCGAAAATACCAAAATTGCTTTTTACGACCAATATTGTGATTTATATTAATTTCTAGCTAAACTACGGAGTACTAAACTTGGACCACACTGAAGTTTACAACTTTTAAGGAATTTAAAAGCATAAAAACTATTTGAACAGACCAAACTACTTGGTATTCAACTTTTACGAAGCGCTCTTTGTATTTACAAAGTATCAGAATGCTTTTAATTATTAAACAATTTTAGTACTAAATTTTTTAATTGTACTAAAATCGCCAAAATAGCAAATATTCAATAAATAATGTAATGCAAGCAACACAATCTTCAACACTTTGTACCTGAAACTAGAAAGTGCATTATTTTAGTACTATTTCTCAATACGCCAGGCATTTGTTTTTCCAGAACGCAGTTTCCGGTGGCAGTCAAGCAGTAATTAGTACACACTTATTCAAAAACTATATACATATATGCACGAGTGTTTGTACAACGCCACACTTTTCGATTCGACGAATTTAGTAAGACGCCTGGCATACCAATATTATATGAAACAAAATATATATATACAGTTCAACTATAAGCTCCCGCAATCACACAGTTTCGATACGCGTGCTTTGCATACCAAATGAAGTCGAATAATGAAAACAAAACTTATTTTACAAAATAAGAAAATAAATTTAAAGAAAATAAAAGAATCGACACTGCACACATATATACAATACATATATATGTATAGTTAAATAAGAAAACAATAAGTTATAGAAAAGTGAAAAAGCGGTAGACGAAAAAAGTAGCGAAGAACAATAGACGCCATTTGTGTCTTAATGAATGTGCAAAAAAAAACGACACATTGTTTCGGAATTTGGAATTTCTGCGCTTTGACATACCAAAAATATTTTGTCGCCAAAATGAAAGTTGGAAGTGGAAAATAAACGTGTTGAAAATGAAATTCTTGAAAAGTGACAGTTAGAAGTGGGCGGCAAAGTGTGAAGGTTCCGAAAGAAATCTAGAACAAGTTCTGGGCTAACGGTTCAAAATTTGTTGTAATTACATGAAGAAACCGAAAAAATATATTTTTGATTTCAAAAAGCTTAAAACTAAATTTTGATACGCAAGTCATACGTGCTGAACAAATAGTGTTCTAGCGCGTGGAGTTTGAGTGAACACAATCTTCAACATATAAATATTTGTATGTATAAACATTTAAAAATAAGTACCTAGAACGCGCCAAAAGCAACAGAGATCCGAGAGGCAGTAGAATAAAAAAAATAACCGGCAGCTTAAATAGAACAACAGCTAAGACATGGCAATAAGACAAATTATTATATACTCACTGTATGTATGTATGTAGCGTTGATAGCCATCTAATTATAGTAGTTATACAATTACCAAAAAACATAGCCCCAAAGCAAAAAACAAAAACCAGTACAAAACACAGAAACTTGGCGAGCAAGTTGCACGAAATAAACGAGCGAACAAAATTCACATTCACGAAAGAGAAGCTCGAAAACACGTGTAAATGCCGCGCACAGAAAAAAACTCGACGCTTTGGATCGGCTAGATGCCGACAGTGACGCTAGTAAATTGGGCTTATAATGAACAGAACAGGTAAAGCAAAGTCGGTGTAGAAGTAGAATGTGAATGAAGTGAAGAGAAAGGCGTGCGGGCAACAGTTAAAAAGAGGGCGCTGCGACGCTTTTTGAAATCAAAAACTATTATTTCGGCCAAAGCAATGAAGAACACGAACACTTTAGGATTATAATGTTGGCTTATTTATTTATGTAATGAAGTATATATATATATATATATATGTATATATATCTAACATACGAACTTAATTATAATGACTTTAAAATTGCTGCAATGTATCGTGATGAAATAGCAACAGCAAAAAAAAATCAGCACACAAATATTTAAAAGAATTTGTGGAGCCGTTTTCAAATGTTGCCTATACTTACTGGGCTGATTTTAAAAAATGTTATCATTTTTTGGTTCCGATTTTACTTGTTTAGATTTCGAATCGAGGATTTTGTATGTATTTTAATATATTTTTAGTTTAACATTTCCAGTAAATCTTTGATTGAATTTGATATTCCAATAATAATTTCGTTATTCGCGGCGATGACGAATTCAACAAATCAGAAATCATCAAAATCTATCGAGGCGTTCTTAAGTTAAATGAGGTTAGTGCAATGGTGGTTCTTTCGGTAAATTTGTTCCAACTAAATCGGAAGCTACATTAGAGACATATACAACAAAGATTCGCATTGGAATTGAGCAAATTAATATATTTCCATAAATTTATTACCAAACTGAAAAGGCTTGGAATATAGATTAAATATAGTGAGTCTTAAGTGACTACTAGAACTACTGTTCTTCTCTTATATCAACAACAAACTCAGTTTAAGCGCGTTTTTCGCGTAAAAATATAAATAAATTAAGTGAAGAGCTCTCTCTGAAGTCTATTAAGTCAAATTGACATATAATATATAAGGCAAATGCAACTCTGATGAGTACACAAACCATACTTGCGCAGATATTTGCTTGCGGGAAAGTCACCCTTTACCATGAATATCTTCCCTCATCACCACGTCATATATAACTGCAACACGGTACCGCTATTGATTAACACAAGAAAAGCCTTCTAAGTATATAGGTATGTAAGTATATGAGTTCGCATTCTTTAGGGACCCAGCTGAAGATTAATCAGCGGTAGCGCCAGAAAACGGTGTGAGAAATCTATTTGAATTTCGTAGAAAAGCCACTATGAAAAAAATGTAGTCAATAAGCTTAAATAACATAAACATGCAACAATAATAGAGTAGGGGCATAACAACAACAAATGCAACAAAATATACAAAGCTAACCATTATATGAAAGTGGACACGTGTTGTCGCCACACGCAGGAAATCAACAATGTCGCTGTGATTCGGCAAAGAGTGACAAGGCTTTGTAGGGAAATTTGATTAAAAGTGCTTAGCGGGAGCAGAGAAGCCTAATTATGGAATGAGAAAAAACAACATGTCAAGACAAACTCGTCATTAGCAAAAAAAAAAACAAAAGCACTTGAAATGAGGTTGCTTGGTAGGTTTATTGAGATTGGAAGGATATGGTAGGGTTGTTAAGTGGTGTCTCAGAAAACAGTTGACGGTGAGGTTATCTTTAAACCGTTTGTGGTTCGTATTTGAATTCGAATAGAAAAATTAAACAAAGATATAAAACTTAATATAGTAAAGACTGAGAACCCATCAGATATCAGAGACTTATATTCTATACAGACCTTGTTAAAAAAACTTTGAAAATTTAAGATTTAAAAATTTAAAACTTACATCTAAAGATTATCTAAATCTAATAATGCATATAATTATTTGACACTATTACTGTTCTAGCCCTATAGTCAAGGTCATTGAAATTACAATTTGAAAATATGGTATGGTAGATCCTCACAAAAGTGTCGTTAAATAGAGCAAAGAAAAAATAGTGGATCATAATTTCATTTCCCGTTTTAGTATATTATTTCATAAAGAATTTCGAAAATTTGGTTTGTTCTGTGACTGTATGGAAACACCTACAAGTGCCGATCTTCCTAAAATCTCAACAAAAATTCCTCAAATCTTCAACTTTATTTATAATCCCCTCCTAAGCCTCATTGAATATTCCATCCACCAAAATATTTAGCCGGTTCTAAGCCTAAAATCAATAAACTCGAATGTGACACACTGAAACCAGCTGAAGGAATTCGCACAATTTGAATACCATACACACTCGAGCGCATGGCTTCATACAAGCGAATGCCGATCTATGCTTACTTACTCGATTATTACGCATCAAAATTTTAACCTTGAATTTGTGTTGAACACGTTTTTCCATACGCATTTGGGAGCAATGAACGTTTTGGTCAAAATAATAGTAATACGTACTAAGCAACCGAGCCGGCTCAGAGCTGCGGGTCGCAGACTGCGGGCAGCCAAGCAGTCAACCAGCATACATACATATGTATATCTACTCACATGTTCAGCAAACAAGAACAGCGGGCGGATGAGCAAAGGGGCGGCTTAGAGTGAGAATTATAGCCGAAGTTGTAAAGGTAGTAGGAAAATAGCGAAAAACGAGCCATGCGCACCGGGCCAAAACAGCAAAAATATTGTTGTTGGCATTAATTAAATGGCCAAAACAAAAAACTTAAATAAACAGGCTGGGAAGACAAAAGTAGTAATAATCATAATAATGAAGGAGGAAACGAAACCACATGCGAAAAATAAATGAAATTATGAAAATTGTGGCTTTGCGTAAAAAAAACGTATTGTAGCTGAACATGTGTGTAGCTCTGGCAAAAATCTGCTATTTGGACATGAGAAAATGTGTAGAGGAAGTGAGATGATATATTAATGTTTACATTGTAGTATAAAATAAGCATATTATAGCGCGATGAAAGTGCTAAAATTAATAATGCTGACATAACTTGACGCTGACAGGATGAAGACTGAAATGGCACACTCGTAATTGAGGAGCCACAATAATTATTTAATTTTAATTTAATAACAAAAATAACATAAATTAAATTAAATTAAATTAAATTAATTAAAATTAAATTAAATTAAATTAAAATAAAGTAAAATAAAATAAAATAAAATAAAGTAAAATAAAATAAAATAAAATAAAATAAAATAAGTTTAAATTAAATTAAATTAAATTAAATTAAATTAAAATAAAATAAAGTAAAATAAAATAAAATAAAATAAAGTAAAATAAAATAAAAAACAATAAAATAAAATAAAATAAAATAAAATAAGTTTAAATTAAATTAAATTAAATTAAATTAAATTAAATTAAAATAAAATAAAGTAAAATAAAATAAAATAAAATAAAATAAAATTAAATTAAATTAAATTAAATTAAAATTAAGTAAAATAAAATAAAATGAAATAAAATAAGTTTAAATTATATTAAATTCAATAAAATAAAGTAAAACAAAATAAAATAAAATAAAATAAAATAAAATAAAATAAAATAAATTAAAATAAAATAAAATAAAATAAAATAAAATAAAATAAAATAAAATAAAATAAAATAAATTCCATCTCACATTAATAACCTAAATAATTTCTCATCATCATTCCTATCAACCTTTATCCTCTACCACACATTTTTCTTTCTGCCTCGACGCAAACAAATATTATGTAATTTGATATACGTATATGTATGTATACTTTTCTATATATAGAAAACCACAAGTCCTTTTGTCCAAGGATCTCCACACTTCTAATTCAGTTATAATGAGTTTGACGCCTTGCAAAATAAAGCTTTGTAGCCAGCACAATAAATGACAAACGTGTCAAAGGTCACTACGTCATTTGTTTATTTATTTTGTTGGTTTGTGCAAAAATTACACGTAGTGCCGAATAATTACAGCAATAACGGCTGGTAACTCAATGTTATCATAACTGTAATCAAAATTAATGAGCGTAAATCAACGTAGCGCACATAGCACATAAGTAAGTGCTGATATGTTTTCGTTTACCTTTTTGGTGTGCTTGACCGTGAGGCGCAGGCTTTCGAAAATAGTCGAAAACAAAAATTCGCAAAATTCGTGTTTCAGCATAATTAAACGAAAATGTAAACAGAACTTCAAAAATGTTGATTCAGAAAAATAATGGAAATCGAAACTGAAATCGATAAAAATTTATGTGAAATAATCGAAAGATGTATCGATGGCTTTAATTGAGTGGTGTTATAATGTTTCCAGCCATTGTTATCAAGCTTAATAGAAAGAATTATAAGTATTGAAACCAAGTTAAGATAGGATTAATTGCAGTAAATTGATTTTTAAAGCAATATTATAAGTACAGTTGAACTTCTCTAACTCGAATCACTACAATCCACAAAAAAACTTGCAGTTAGAGAGACCTCGAGGTATGGAAGGTAATTTGTATGAAGTTTGACTTCTATTGCCAATTTAAGAATTCGAGTTATGGAGAACTTCGAGTTACAGAACTTCGAGTTATAGAAGTACAACCGTATTTAATATTAAAATTTGAGGTAAATGATACCCAGCATAAAATATGCCTAAAATCCAAGACTTGTAACATAGAGTTCTCTAGAAATTTAGAACCTTGTGGTACTTTCACATGATTTTTTAAAATTTTTTTAATTTTTTCGAAGTTTATTCTACACTTTATCGCTCAGAGAAGGTAAATGGGTTTTGAAAATATATAGAATATATTTTAACAATATATCTTCACATTATTTTACTTTCAATACATATTTATTCTGATATTTATTGATGGCATAAGCAACCAACTTCACGACGTAAAGCACGATCAAAATTGAGAATTTCTTACTCGCTGAGCTTCGACTGCATTACTAATCCATACAAATTATATAGACAGAGGAAAGCATATGACATTAAAATGTCGCAAAAGTTCAAGAGCTGACAACCTCTAATGAGTCATATGTGGCTGTCAGCTCTAAGATTCTTACTGAAATAAAATAAATAAAATGTTCTAATGCACGCCGCCGATTTTTTTTATTTTTTTGCGAATTATACACACTGTTGCTGAAAAATCAGTAGCGATCTGTTTCACACTGTGAATTTGCATAAATTACTATTGGCATTTATTTATTTTTCGTTAAAAAAAAATCAAAAATTATTTGTCATGCGACACACATCACACGAGCACTTGCACGAGCGGACAAAAATAAAAGTAAATAATTATAAAATAGCGTATGTCAATAATGGATGACCACAATAAGCGCACATTAACAGTCATGTCACATAGGAATACGAGTAGCGAAAACAACACACGAGTTTACGCTGGAAATTCGCTGAATAAAAAATGCCATACGTTTTCGGTTTCAATGTGATCTCATTAATTATTGCGGCAGAGTTATTTTTTTTTACACTTGCCGAGACGATTTCGATTACAAACAAAAAAAAGAAAGGAAAAACTTAAAAGTCAATAAATAATTTGGGAAGGAGAGTGGAGAAGTAGGAGCTTTGAAGTCTGGTGTTTTCTATAGTAAGCAGAGCGTTTTCAAATTATAAATGCGAGAAATGCAATAATATATATTTAAAAGCGCAAATTAGTATTCAATTTGTGGCAGAAAGTGCGAAATTTACAGCTGCAATTATGACTCACAGGTGTCACAAAATGTGTGACAGCGTTCAAATGTCATAAGCGATGACTGTCTATGCAAGTCAATGAAAATTTAAAAAAACTTATATAAATTTCGCAAGAAATTCAACCGCATCTAAAAACTTGCGAAACAATCACTCGAGTAGGAAACGAACGCGTGAGTTTGCGAACTGAAGTGCTTTACAAATAATTGTTGATCTCAAACACGCTGCTACCGTTAGAGTACTTCAACAGTCATTACGCATGAAGCTCAAAATCAAGCAATTGATTTTTGCCTAATTTCGCAATCACACAGCAATTAATAAGTAAACGAGGCAAAAATTGTAGGCGAAGCTGTACAAATAATTTTCGAAAATATGACAACAAGAGCTCAAGCCACACTCTCCCACTTGCCTACGCGCTCTTTGCATTGTCATTGCAAAATTTCTTTATTTTTCATTTTTAGCGCACAAAAGCGTCAAGTGGTGACACCTTTTTAAAATCAGGCAACTCTTGTGGGATGCGCGCTAGCGAAAGTATGACAGCACGCCTTATGGGCAACAAGCGACTGTCAGTCAGTCAGTCAGTGGCTGAAGTGTAGAGAGAAATTCGAAGGTGCAGTAGCATTGACAACTGAAGCATTTGCAAGCAAAATAAAATGAAATGAAAAGAAAAATGTAAAATTGGCACAAGATATTATCCATAAAAGGCAGTTGAAATTCGATTGTATAAGTGTGCGCAAAAATAAAAACAAAATCAGCAGAAATTGTTGGCGAAAGAAAAGAAAGGAGGCGTCCTCCCATAGCGCCTGCAAGTGCCACACTCGTTGGCCAAAAGCGGTAGCCAAGCAGCGAGTCAACGCGTTGATGGAGTGGCTTGGCAGCCTGGTGGGCACGATGGCGACATATTTCGCCAAATATACCATGTGCGCAGGCGCAGTTGAATTTTTTGAAATAAATTTCATTAAACTGGTTTGCCAAGTGGCAGCAGCACGACTGTGGTTGAGCACTCGGGTTTTTTTTTTGTTTTTTGGGGATAATTGTGCAAGTAGTCAAGTGACAGCGAAATGGAAAGGTGTTGCCGGCGGCCAAATTTTGCAACTGTAACTGTAAGTGGACCAAACGGCGAAAAAAAAACAAATGATAACTACACTTGACATTATTGAGTGTTGCTACTTCATGTGGTCACTTATATATTTCTGAGAGAATGTTTGTATATTTGATGAATGAATGATTGAATGATTTCTTATATACAAAAAGAAAGTGTGGTATTTAAAATAAAAAATAAAAAGAAAAATTAAAGAAATATCTAAAAAAATATTAAAAAATAATAAAAAAATATAAAAAAATTCAAAAAAATAACAATAGGCCTGCCAACTCGTTGCCAAACAATAAGCAATAATTTGCATGTTGTTGTTGTCGCTTATGTAAAATTTATGCCACTTTAAATTTTTTTTTGCAATTATTTTTAAGCGTTTTCCTCGTTGCAGTCAGCAATCAAATATGTTAATGCCACAGTGACAATGAAAGAAATCAAATTAACTGTAATGTACAGACAATTATGTTGTGAGTGTTGCCACAGGTATTGCATATACTACTCATAGAGTACATTGTGGCCAGACAGACGGCCTTGATTTTGCTTGGACGTTGAAAAAAACGAATTTGAATTGTTTTCTTCTATTTAAGCCTGTTCGTTAGAGTGTCTTTCACTTCTTGCGGTTTTATTGCAAATTGCGGCAACAATTAATTTTGATTATTTTCGAATTTTTTCGAATAAGCTATGATGATAACAAAAACAATTTTTTTGTGTATAATTTAATTGTACAGTTATTGTTGATTTTTAATTTTTCGCAAGTAAAGAGTAAGAAGTCATAATCTGTAGAGTTGCAAAGCAAAGTTTCATATATAGTTTTGGTGAAAAAAGCATGGATTAACTCTGGAGTATTTAAAAAAATTTTTTTTTAATATTTATTTTTAATTTAAACATCTTTTTATTTTTAATTTTTTTAAATTTGCTTATATTTTCAATATTTTTTATTAATTTAAAATAAATAATGAAAAAATAAAAACACATATTTTATTTTAAAATGTTAATATTTTATTTGAAATATTTTTTTTTAATATTTTATTTTTGTTTTAAATATTTTATTTTTATTTGAAATATTTTTTATATTTATATTTTTTGTAATTTTTTTATATTTATTTTTGTTTTCAATATTTTTTTTTAATTAAAAATAAATAATTAAAAAAATTAAAAAAAAATATTTTACTTGAAATATTTTTTATAAAATTTTATTTTTATTTGAAATATATATATTTTTTTAATTTTTATTTAAATAATTTATTTTAATTTTTTTTTCAATATTTTTTTCTCAATTTCATTTTATTTTTCGTTTTCCCCACTACTATAATTTTGCACACAACTGTATATGGTTTCTTAGCTACACACTACTTTGTATGCCTTTAAATGAGCGCGGTCACCATAAAAAAATGGTTTAAAACTCGCCACATTGGACTTGGGGTGTTACAATTGCATCAAGGTTAACCGCGCGATTTTAAGTAAACATGAGTTTCATATATATTTTTGATGCAATATTATAGCGCTTTTGTCACTAATAACTGTAGGCAATGTTTACTCAAGATACGCTTGACCGCAGAAACCAAAATAAAAGGGAATTTTGATAATTTTTTCTATAGCCTATTGTAGGAGTACTGCTGCGAAAAAATTTATAAAAAAAAATAGTAAAAATAAATTGTAATTTGATTACTCAAAGCGGCAAATTAACCCTATTTCGCGCAGATACATATTTCATATATTCATACTCATATATGCTTTGCTGCTTTTTGAACCTTTTCGAAAGGGTTTATACAATAAAACACCATTCATTACTATCTACACGCAAAAATCATTTTTAATTAAACATATTTCATTTTAGCCATATTTTTTATAATTTGTGGGTGTTCACGCATTATTACTTCACGATTACAATATTTTTATACCCTTCACGAACATGAAAGGGTGCTATAAAGGTAGTTTGATGTATGCAAGTATGAGGAGCAGAAGAAGTGGTGATTTACTCATGATGTAGCAAACTGAATTGAGTCAATAGTTTCTAACTAAATATGTAATTATTTAAATTAATGAAATTGTATATTTTCTGTATTAAATTATACCAGAGTTTAGTTCATTTATACCAGTTTCTTGTTCGATTCACCATTCTCGTAGGTTTATCAAATAAGAAATAGCTAATAATATATTATACCAGTATATATCATTTATACCAGTTTCTTGTTCGATTCACCATACTCCTAGATTTATCAAATAAGAAATATCTAATTAATATATTATACCAGTCTAATTCATTTATACCAGTTGCTTGTTCGATTCACCATTCTTCTAGATTTGGAAAATGATAAAAAAGCTAATTAATATATTATACCAGTTTGTGCCATTTATACCATTTTCTTGTTCGTTTCGCCATACTCCTAGATTTATCAAATAAGAAATATCTAATTAATATATTATACCAGTACAATTCATTTATACCAGTTGTTTGTTCAATTCACCATTATTCTAGGTTTGGTAAATAAGAAATATCTAATTAATCTATTATACCAGTCTATGTTATTTATATCAGTTGCTTGTTCGATTCACCATTTTCCTTGGTTTGGAAAATAAGAAATTGCTAATTAATATCTATAAATTTTTTGTATTTATATAAGTATCAGTATCAGTACGCTTTCATTCATGAAGGGCATAAACTTTCCACTTGTTCAATACCAACGATTTTTTTCTTATTTTCACTACATTTAGGCGCGGTATTGCGTCATTTTACTTTACGCCATCTCCTTCTTAACAATTACAAATTATTTTATTTTTGATTTACACTTAACAATTATGCATATAAGTATGAATATAATTTTAATTGTGCGTTGTAAGTTTTATCAGCTTTTTCACAATTTAATTGTGTCTATTTATTCAATAGCATATACCTTCATTTTTAAATTCCTTTTTTTATTGGTTTTTGCTGGTTAATTGCGCATTTGTGCCGAAAAATAAGTGGCACAAGGTAATTGTGTCATGGCTTGTGCAAATATGTACTCGTGAAAAAAAAAATTGTGAACAATAAGTATACAACTAAACTACTAAGCAAAATAATAAATAAATGAAAAAAACAGCACAAGCAAATATGGCAGCATAGACTTGCGCAAACTGGCGAAAAAAGTTGACACAGGCAATGACGTCGAAAGTCAACTGAAGTAAATAATTTTCGTGGGAACGAAGTTTAGATGGTGAAGTGAAATTTGGTGGAAAAAGTGGAAGTGGGAGTTTTGAACACGTTTTAGGAAGAATATTTAGTAGGAAACTTAAAAGAAGAAACTTATAAGAAATACAGTTAAACTTCCCTAACTCGAAGTAACATAATCCACAAAAAAAACTTCGAGTCAGAGAGACTTCCGAGATACGGAAAGTAATTTGTATGAAATTTGGCATACATATATTGTCAAAGAGTTCGAGTTATGGAGTACTTTCGACTTAAAAAGTTCGAGTAATGGAAGTCCAACTGTATTTATAATAAAAATTCCAGTATAACATAACAATCGAGAATTAATACTGGAAAGGAGCAGGAATCTTAATACTTGTTGAAGGAGTGCCTAACCAATCTACAAACTGCTCGAGAAAGCTCTCGAATTTTTTCCAAACTATAGAGATAGATTAAAAATGATCTATATTGGAACTACTGAAAAGCCTTAGCTACAAGATCAACATGTATGACCTAATGTGTCTAATATAAAAAAAATTATAAAAACTGATTAATATGATTACCAAAATACTTAATTTTATTTATCATATGTAGATGTATAAATTTTTTTATAAAAATAATATTGATTAATCATTCATTACGATTTGTATAGCACTAATTAGCCATAGATATTGATATTGATGCATAAATACTAATAATTGTGGCCAAATCAAGTTTTGATAGAAATATGAGAGGAAAATACAATAAATACGAACCAACTAAATTTGCAACTAAACACTGCATATTAAATTACTTTTATTAAATATCATAATTTGCGTAACCTTCGCACTCTTCCGCCATTTGCAGAGTTCATGAACTCTTTTTGTTATTTTTAGACACGAGAAAATTAAAAAAAAAAAATTATAAACAAAACATTTAAATTTGCATAGCTTTTTTTTTTTGGTATTTTATTTTCACTACTTTACGCCAAACACTTTTGTTTTAGTGTGTCTTTTAGCCATTTGCGAATTACTTTATGCAAAAATATGGCCGAAATTATAATAATGGGAATACACTGCCGAACGCTAGTCATTTGCCTGACGGCGGGCGATGCCGTCAGTTAATAGTTAGTTAGTTAGTTGTTGTTGTTATTCTATTTTTTTGCACTATTTTAGCTGAAACTTTTGTTTTACAAACGCGCTTGGCAGTCAAGTTCAGGGCCTCATTAACTTTAGCTTTCATTGCGTGTGATGTCATGTATACAGCGGCGGCATGATGGCAAAGTGGTGTGAGGGGTGCTTAAGGCAAGTGTTTAAAAGTTTTTTTTATTAGCTGCCAAAAAGCTTTTGTCTATTAGTTTTAACAATTTGAATACATTTATTTTGCGCATAATTAATGCAACACATACAAATGTTTGAGGAAGTGGAGTTAGAGGAATGTGTGGCTGGAAGTGCTCAGATTACATTACTTTTTGAAGTGTTAAAGGCATACACTTGACTTGACTGCAAAAATTTTGATTTTTTTTTGCAAAAATTACTAGAATATTAATAATTTTGAGTTGAGAAAAGTGGTCAGCTGACTTCATCTGATAATCCTTCAATTCGCAAAGTGTGCTAAAGAACGAAAATCTAGTTTGAAATCTGATACGAAACAAAGCTACAGCTGGTTGTGAATAAAAGTATTTCATCACAACCTTTTAAGGCAGTAGCCGAAAAAAAAGCGTTTTTTTAGCAATTTTTTTGAAAGGGAAGGAAATGATTGCGGTAAACGGAATTTTAAGACGATAGTGTACTATATTTAAGGCTTAAAAAACAATATTTATTATTAAAATATATTGAAATTTTTTCAAAGTTGTAAGTATTTTTCTGGAGCGCCTATCGTGCGATGCATCTGAAACAGTCGAACCAATTTTTTTTTTAATTTTTATAAGTTTCTTTTCTTTATGAACTAAAAAAATACCGAAGAAGTTATAAAATTCCAAATTTTTTCGAAGTTAGAAAAAAAAAATCACTTTTTTAAGAACAAAATTTACTTTAATTTGCAAAACAAGTAGTTTAAATAATACTTTTGTCCAATTTTTTAGTTCAAATAGAAGATAATTTAATACTGAAGCTAGATCACTTTGGTTTTTTTCGATCGGACATATATTCTTTTTGCTGAAAACTCGAGAAAACGCGATTTAAAGGTCTGCCTGAGCATTCGCACCTGCTCGACGCTCGGCCACTAAAACTGCTCTATCTTCGAAAATATGTCGAATTGGCCTCTGGAATTTTAAAGACATATTCTTGGATAGTTTTGGAAGAGATTTAAAACAAAACAAAAAAATCGATTTTTGGAAGCCTTGAAATGAAATGAATGAAGCCTAAAATAGAGCATAAAACATTACAACAAATACAAAAATATTTTTAAACGAAAAAACCATCAGCAATCATCAGTAAAATCGAAAGTATTGCGCAAACAAAGAACTTTTTTGTTGAAATTAAAACCTTTGAAATCACACCTAACCCAAACCCAGCAAAACTGCAGCTAAATATGGCATTTCACTTTCATGCGACGCATATTTGACAAAGCTTTATCTTATCATATATGAACTACTGCGACACACTGTGCAAGGCATGAGGGGGAGATCTGTACCCGCTGCAGTACTAAACAGCTATTATTCTATTTTTATATTTTTTGTTGCTTTTTTTTGTCAAAAAAAAGTAAATTTATATGAATTAGGAATGTGTGTAAATAGGGTACAATGTCAGCGAGACAACCGATCCCGCGATAACGGCGATAAGTCGCTCTCTCTCTCGGTACTGCTGCAGCGACTGCAATGCTGTTGTCGCGTCGAAAGTGAATGGCAATAACCTCAATACTACATTTGACTTTTCTATGCCAATCGGTTATCGCTACAACAATAACAATACAATAAACAATGAGAACTGCACAAAGGCAAATGATAAGCAAACGCTCTTAAGTACATACATATACTTATATATATATGTATATATGTATTTATAGAGTGCTCTATATACATCAAATTGCATGCGTAAACCAAATATAAAATAATTAGAACAACTTTTCGGGCTTTTTGCGATAAGCATACACACACAAATACAGTCTCGCGTCGTGTCTAAAAGAAAGTAAAAGTCTGCTAAAAAATGTTCGGTATTTCTCTGACAGGCACACCAACTAGCGTTCGCTCACTCGTTCGTTCATAAATGCAGCGAATGTGTTTAAAAGTGATTGCCAAGTGTTGTTTTATTATTTTTATACACTTGCTGATAAGCTGCTTGTTTCTAACTAATTTTTTTATTGTTTGTTTGCTTTTTCCGCATTTATTTATTCTTCCTTTCGCTTTTAGTTGAGCTCACTGATAAGCAACGGCGTAAGATTATTTGCTGTTGTACGTATGTATTTATTGCATTTTCTTTAAATGTATTTTGTGACATTTTTTTGGACCCCTGGCGCATTTGAAGGTTAAATTTTGCATATTATTTGTTGAAAATGTGGACTAGAATTGTGCGCCCGCTTATGCGGTTGTGCGTTGGGTTTGGGACCCACCACATAAAAACACCCCCCAATGAAAAATCTACGAAAGCCTCGGATGAGAAATAAATAATAATGGTGAATAAAATAGGTCGTTAGTGCTTTGCTGTTGTTTATTGAAAGGTTGTTGGATTAAGAATGATCTCAAGGAATATCTTTCTCGCATACAGTTGTACTGACATAACTCGAACTTGTATAACTCGAGGTTTTCCATAACTCGAATTCTTGAATTGACAATAGAAGTCAAATTTCATACAAATTACCGTAACTCTAACTCGATTTTTTTTTGCGGATTTTGGTGATTCGAGTTAGGGTAGTTCAATAGTATATTACTATGTTTTTCTCGAAAACATAAGTATGACAGCTGTCAAACTTTCGAATTTAGCTATCATTATATTTGTCACGTCATTGTCATTATTTTTGTCATAGTAATTGTATTCGAAACTTTGTCATCCTCTCCCTAAACACGTCACAAACAATTGCAATTTTTCTATCTAACTAACTGTTAACAACAATATTGCTATCTACTATATAATTATAGCTGTTACTAACTAGTTCTCAGTACAGCGTTTAACAAAACATCATCACAAATAATTACAACAGAAATTGAGATTACATTTGATTTCTATAATTAAGCTTTATTGCAAAAAAAGCTGTAATGAAAATATATATAATACTTAAAGCACTTATTTAAAATGTTTTCACCTTTAAAGTGAACTTCTCTGCATACGAATAAGTATAAAGTCTATGCTTTTTAATTAGCCAATTTAACAAGGCAGCGTCTCTATTTACACCACAGTTCATTCAACTGCCATTTGAGCTCAATTAAATCGTTATGAATATCATAAACTTGTGTCTGGGCCTATATTATAAGAATATAAACACACCCAGAATCATTAAGTTCTTATTAAATTGGCAGTGAAATTATTATAAATTAAATTTATTTAACTAAAGTGCGCTTTTTGTGATTCTTTTGAAAATTTGTAGCGCTTTAAAGGCAAAAGTGTTGACTTAAAGTGTCGGCACATGAGTTCACATGCCGCTAGCAGTTGAACCCACATATGTATGCGGCTTAGTAAGTTGTCATGACAAAGTTTAGCTGTTTCGTAATTTGTTTTACATTTTTCAAGTGGATGAGACAACGACAAATTACAGACGATTAATTCAAGTACCAGCTTTTTGGTGAAGGGAAATATGTAGAATGAAAATGCTGAAGTTTATCGCTTCGGATTTCTTGTGTCATACCTTTAAGCGGAACGGAAATGGATGATACTCAATTCTTATTTTACACATTTATATAAAATATATTATATATGTGATTAGCCTCTTTGATATATACCTTCATTTATTTATTTTATTTAAATCCCATCAACACCTTCCATTTTAGGTAAACTTTAAGTGCTCTTATCCTATTTGTACTCAATTTACTCTCAAACATTTATATCTTGCTGCTTATTCTCGTTAAACGCAATCGATTTGAGCAAGGTGGCACATTGATATCTTCTTTCTTGTTATTTTAGGCTGAAAATCTATGCAAATGGATTGAGTTCCAATTTGTCAACGTTTCGATGACAAGAAATTCAAGCTAATACCTTTTGCTTTGCTTTTGTTGAGAAGAGCTCTAGATTTGTTTTAAAAATATTTAGTTACAGAAGAAGGTAGATTGAGCTTAGTAAGCAAAAATAAAATTAATACCATTAAATAGCGAATTGTTTCGAAGAATAATTGGATAAAGGATAATTGTAAATTCGTGGAAATGCGGTTAGCGAAAGCTGAAGAGAGTTGAGTTGATAAAAATTAATTGCTAAAAAAATTAATTGTAAGCCTTCAAATAAAATTTCGATACGGGTTAAACTATATTTAAAAATTTTCATAGAACATAACCTAAAAAATATTAAAAATATTAGGTCTACAACTTTGCTTCCGCCGTTTTCCAATAGATGTCTCTAGGGTCAAGCACTGGTCGATTAAATCGAATAAATCGTTTTATATCGATATTGGACATTTGTGTCGACATTAACCCAACAAAATATTTGTAGAGATCTGTTTGCATCCCAAACTTATTCTCAAAACTGAATATGTCACTTTTTGAGCCGAATTCTCGACATTTGCACGGAATACGCATGCTGCCAGGAAGATGGTCAAAAGTAGTAGCTAGCGACGGCCAATATTTTGAATATCATTTTTATACAAAAAAAAGCCTTAAATTTACAAAAAAAACGGCGGAAGCAAAGTTGTAGACCAATATTTTAAATGTTAAATAAAGTTGGTAAATTTTCACAAAAAAATATTATTTTTATATAATTTTTAATCAGTCTGTTCATATCAACATTATTATTAATATTTTTTCCACAATTAAAAAATAATAAATCACAAGGTCGCTCCCTACAAAACACACATAAATAATTTTTTTGCAAATTAATTATGCATAAAATAAATTTTTTTTTTGCAAAATAATTATGCATAAAATACAAAAAAAAAAAAATAATTGCAAAAAAGTGCTTGCCATTAAAAATTGAGAAATTTGGGTCAAATACTTGAAAGCCCATTGATTGACTGCACGATCAGCGAAATTTTCTAGTTGACCACGCGAACCACAAAACTGTTTGGTAATGCAGCAAAAGGAAAATCAAAAAACAAAAATGAAAGTAAATTAAGCACAAACAACAACAACATATATACAACAACAACATATATACAACAACAAAAACTGTCGAAACTATAAAAAATATAGTAAGTAAATGAGAATGGTGAGTGGCGTTAATTTAGCGCAAGTGGCGAGCGATATGAAATTGGGCCAATCGATTAGCGGTGGCAGCAATAAACCAACAGAAAAGCAGCTAACAACAACTGACAAAATGTTACAAAAAAAAAGAAAATTAAAATAAAATAAAGGCAAATGTATAGAAGCCTATTTAATATTGCTGTAGACACTTTATTACATAGTGACTGTTCTATATTAGTTTGACAGCTGATTGGGTGGTCCTCTAATTTATTGTGCATACCAGAGGCAAAACAATTATTTTATAGGTATATACTTCTACGTGCTTCCAAATCACAAATTTATGTAGGTCAAAATAAGCCTACAGTTGTAGATAAAAAGCTATAAAAATACGAGCGCACTATCGTTTCCACAGCGCGAGATAACTCACTAATGCCACTACCATTAAATTACTCGCACTCACTAGTCAGCTGACTAACCCAAACACAACACTAACTTGTGCGCTGTCAAACATCTAATTGACCAGCAACAACAACAACAAAGAACAGGACAGCAAATTTGTTGTTGCTGTGTGAACTCAATCAAGCAGAACAGACGTTCGACCCAATCAACTAACTGTCATATGTAAATTTCATTTAAATAGAATTATTATTAAGCACGTTAATAACGCATTGTTGTTAGTGTTGTTGTTGTTTGTGTTGTTGGCGTAGAGGTGTGCGCTTCATTTATTTTCATTCATTTGTTTTATGTACTTTTCTCGCACCGCATGTTTGTGCTGCTAGTTTTTTAGGTCTATGACCTAAATTTGCGCTGCTCAAGCCGACGCCGCCGCCGGCTGATGACGCATGCACAAGTTGTTTGAATGGTGTTGGTGTTTGGCATGTTTAGTGGGCGCACAATAAAATCGATAAGCATGAATCGATGAGAATTGTTGTTTTTTTTTCTCTCATGTTATTTTTTGAGGATTCAGGTAAATATATATTATTTATTGTCGCAATTAGATTAATGATGGGTAACAGATAATTGCAGGTATGAATAAGTAAGGGGAACAGTATTTGAGATTTATTTTGACAGTGAGAGAGTGCGTACAAATCATAAAAAAAAATTTTAATATTTTATATTTATAATATAAAGTTAAAAAAAATATATTTTTTAACCTACCAGAGTTGCAATTGGAAATCATAATTAAAAAAAATAAAAAAATAAATAAATAATAAAAAAATAAATAAAAAATAAAAATAAAAATAAAAAATAAAATTATTCAGGAATATAAAATAATTATTTCATTTTTTAAATTATATTATATTTAATTAATGTAAAGATATTTTATTTAAAAAAATTATAAAATTGTTTAGGTATATAAAATAATTATTTCAACAAATAAATATTAATTACCTTTTAAATTATATTAAACATTAAATTAAATTATATTAAAAAAAAAAATTAAAAAATAAAAAAAAAATAAATAAAAAATAAAATTATTCAGGCACATAAAATAATTATTTCAACAAAAAAAGAGAAATATTAAACATTTTTTTAAATTATATTAAATGTAATTAATTTAAAGATATTTTATTTTAAAAAATAAAAAATTGTTTAGAGATATTAAATCATTATTTCACCAAATAAATATTAATTATTTCTTAAATTATAATAAAAATAATTAATGTAAAGACATTTTATTAAAAAAAAAAATTTAATTTTTGATATTTAGTTCAACTTATAAGTCTCTGATGGGCTTGTATATGTTAAAATTTGATAAAGATTATGACGAAAAAAAATGACGAAATGAAAAATTATGACGATTTTTAACAATTATTTTTTATAAGAATATATTTTGTGATAAATCTGAGATAAATATACATAAATAGCTTAATGAAAATAAAATCACAAGCAAACACTTAATCCACACTAAAACTCGTGGTGCAATTGAAAACAAAAAAATTCATAATTTTGAAAGAAAAACCAGCAGAAAAAAATTTCAAAGTTCATTTTTAATTTTCCAAAAAAATAAAATAAAAAAATATCAAAAAATAAAGCTATTGGCAACATGCCCACACCATAACAAAAAGCACAAAGGCAAACGAAAAAAATTCTATGTATATAAATTTTCATTTTAGCAGAGGCAGCAGGCAAGCACTAAATATTTAACTACGTCAAAGCGCAACATACTAACCTACACAATGAGATTTCTAGCTTTTAAATTTAGCATGAAAATAAACAATTTCTTTGGACAGCAGACAGACACACGCACAGAATTTGATTATTTTCATTTTTATTTCAATTTCCAAAATGCCGAATTCGCTATTTTTGCGCCATATTATTGCAGCTATCTGTCTGTACATTGGCCCACAAACTGCTCAAAACCTTATCGCTGCTGTACTATTTGCTTTTGTCTTTCTTTTTTTAGGAATTTTGTTTTGCTTTTTTTCGCGCAACAAATAATTGGCACGAAATCGTGTGTGCCCTAGTTTTTTGGGCAATGCGCCCACATAATGCGTGCGTACGCACTATCTCGCACGCTCATTATATTTATATTCATATGTATAGGTATATGTGTATAGGTCTCTGTAGGTGCGTGCGCTCGCGTCAAAATTAATCCTAATGTTTGTGGAGCATTGAATTAACGCAAGTGTTGTGGGTAATGCGTGGAATTTCAGGCAGTGTTGTGACGCTTTCGTATTTATTATTATTATGTTGTATATTAGGCGGCAGAAGCGCATATGATAGGCAGACAGGTAAGCAAAATAAAGAAATAAATCAAGTGAAAACAGTAGATTTCCTAAAAAATCTTGATAATTTCATACTGAGTGACAGGTAAGTGGTGAAATTCTAAGCTAGGAAAAATCTCCTAATAAATTACTATAACTACTAAAAGTAATCATAAGCTTTTAAATACTCTTAAGGCGTTAGGCGGGTTTCAGATAGTAAAGTGTAGTTTAATCAATTCATAAATTCAAAGATACATAGTGCAACAGTTTTTTTGAAATTTTTTTCAAAAATTTTTCTGTCAAAAAAAAGGTCTTGCCGTGGACAGCAGAATTCAATATTGGTTCATCCAAAATCAAAAATAAACAAACATATTTCGATAATACATGGATAAATCTAGTTAATGAACGAAGGAAACAAGAAAATATTAAAATTTGTATTTTTGACGGATTTTTAACGAAAAAACTGAGTATTTTTATCCAATTTTCGCCATATATTGATTCGAAAAAATAGTTGTAATAAAACTAACAAAAAATCCTTCATTCATTAACTAGAAAGAGAGGAATTTCATTCTAGTAATATCGCTATTAAGGCCCTGTGTTCCACCTAATAGCTTTGGGAAAATATATTAATATAGTTATTATATTTTTTTATATATGGGGCATTCTCTGAAAAAAAAGCCACTTGAAAAAAAAAGTTCTTTATTTTCTTTGGCAATTATATATCTTATAGTACATGTAAAACCTAAAATAAAACATATGGTTTTAGGTCTGTGTAACGCGGGGTTGCCAGTTTTTTGTAAAAAAATGTTCGAACCGCCATAACTTTAAAACTAATGAACAGATTTTAAAACACCATGTGACTTTTTTGTACAGAATTTCTCAAACTTTGAAACTGTATATCGTAAAAATTTTTAAAATTAATATTTCATAGCAAAAATGGAAGAACTGAACTTGGTTTTTGGAATTTTTCAACAAGATGGCGCTACATGCCACACAGCTCGCGATTCTATGGCCATTTTGAGGAAAACTTCGAAAATTCATCTCAAGAAATGGACCCGTAAGTTGGCCACCAAGATCATGCGATTTAACGCCTTTAGACTATTTTTGTGGGGCTACAGCAATATTTGTATGAGCTACAAATAAAAAACCAACTGAGAACATGATGAAAAATCATTGATTTACGCACTATTATTAGCAGAATTTAGCGTAACCCAGGATTAATGACGTGGACGTAGCAGACATTTAATCCCTTTTTGTTTTTTTTTTATTTTTTAATATTTTTTTTAATTTTTTTGTATTTTTCAAATTTTTAATTTTTTTTTTGTTTGTTTTTTTGGTTTTTGCTTTTTTTTTAATTATTACGTAGATTAGATTCAAGTACGTGATAATTTTAATAATTTGGGATTGCATCCCAAACTTATTCTCAACTGAAAATGTCATTTTTTGAGCCAAATTCTCGACATTTGCGGGAAATTAGAAAAAGGTTTCACAAGGTATAAAATAATATTAAATTCAAATTGCTTGTTGATAGTTTTACTTAGGAATAGTGGAATTTTCATATAATATTTTTTATAGAAATTTATATCGAAAATTTGTATCGACATTTGTTATCGAAAATCGCGTTATCCACCATTGATTAAGAAACACTATCTGCGTCAAACAATGCTATTTATTTCCGTAAACTATGCTATCTCCACATTCGCAATGCAAAACTAATAGATAAACATATATGTATATGTATATATATAGTATGTACATACAGGTACCGATTCAACAGGTAAACATTTATTTTCATACGATTGAGTGCTTCGATAGTTTGTTTATAAAATTTCCGCATACTTTGCTAATACATACATGTACATATGTATGAATCCACATTATCGTGAACAACGTTTTCATAGGTGAAATTCGAAATTTTCGTCTATTGATGTTACTTGCGGTGCTTTGTGTGCGAAAAAAATACTATTTAGGTCAGGGTCTCACCCGCTAGCAGTGAGTCGTACATTTAATTGCGATAAGCGACATTGAATACGAAGATAGTGCAAAAGAGAGCAATAAAAAGTGCGATGAATAGTTGGGATATAAGGGAACAGAAAATAAAAAAGTACTGACATGTGTAAATGAGATGATTAATTATGAGTTACAATTAACTACAGTTGAAAGTAAGATGAAGTACAAAAAGAGAAAATAATATTTAGGTAATATAAGAGAGAAATGGCTCTCTAGTTAAGAATAACAAAGGTAAGCAGTAACTATAAAAAGAAACTACAAAACAAAACTCTAATTGGAGAACTTACATACGTTACTGAAACGTAAACACGAATTTTTCAAAAAAAAAAAAGACTGCTTAAGACACACGTACATTAATAAAGCAAAATCCGCACAGATAGCACAATGTTTCGCAATTTTTTTTATGAAAGCTGATAAGAAACGAAAGAATGAAACAAACTGTCAAAAGATTAACAAGTAAACACGAAAATAACAAAATAAAAAAGCAAGAGACCCTTTTAAGCGCGTCGAAAAAAATATACAACAACAATGTAAGTGTAGGCAGCGACTTTTCATGCTGACATTGTAAATCGCAGGCGCGTTTACGATTTCAAAAGAAGGAAGGAGCCAAAAAATCAAACAACAAAAGATGCCAAATAAAAGTCGAAGATCAGTGCTTCAGTAAATTAAGCTAAAAAAGAGTGAATTGTAAGACCTTTCAAAAGTATGCCAACAAGCCAAAAAATGCAAAAAAAAAAAATATAAAGAATTGGCATGTAAGGAGTATGGAGTATGGGTCACGTGCCACAAGCGGCGTTTTGAATTTCACGTATACTTTATTTTTGAAGAAAAGTTAACTACACGAAGCGGGATACAGAAAGCGGCGATCTGTCATTAAAGGTGAGACGACTCCGATTTTACTCGTTCAATATGTGCATATATATTTATGTATGTATGTATGTGGCGCAAAAAACCGAAAAAGTCAGTGCATCTTCTTGCAGTAAGAAAAGTTGAGTTGTGGAGCTGCTATGGTAAATAAACAATGCCCATGGACCCGAGCATGTTGTGGGCGCTGAAACATTTATGGCGTGAAAATGCCGTTTCGTGTGTGGCGCTGAAGACCCTTTCGAACGGGTTATTTACAGAATATTTACGTGTTTTTTATGGCTTCGATTGTTTACGTTGCATTTTCGGGTGTAAAAGCGGTGTGATCGTAAATAACAAGTGAACGAGTTGGAAACACATAAAGTGCGTACGGTTGATTTAATTGCAGACAGTGGAGAAAGAAAGCAGAAGGTACAAATATACATAAATGCATATGAAGCAGTCTTCTCGATATGCGGAGAATGAGGTTGAAGTTTTTGTTTTGTTTTGTTTTTTACTTAGCAGCAAAGCAGCTTAATTGTAAGACTTAACAGGAATTGAAGATCAACGTGTCAGTGACACAGTTTTGGTTCGATATTAATGTTTTTTTTTTGGCAGGGAGGCATGTAGTTTATGCGCATAATATGAAGTTATGGGTATATAAAACAAGAATATGTAATGTAAAGCTTTATAGAACTGCAATAAATATTTTTTTTTTATTTAAAAAACATAGAATTTGAAATTTTTTTTTTTTCATAAAAAATACCATTAACTCACCCATTTTTATATGGAAAATCTATTCAAATTCAGAAAAATTGTTTTGGAAACATACCTGTAACGATAAGAAATAAGAAAAAAATTAGTTAAATTTTTATAAAATATTTTTAAAAAATTTCGAATAAAATTAACATTAAAAATATTTAAATTATTTAAAAAACAAAAAAAAACTTTTTAAATATTATATTATTTATATTATTGTTATATTATAGTTTTATAAAATTTGTATAATATTTTAATTATTTCGTTCTTTAATTAAATAAAAAAATCATTATATACATACATATAGAGCATGTTAACTCCGAATTTCGAATAAAATCAGCCTTAATAATATTAAAATTATTTTTAAAAAATTTTATGCTCGTAATTTTTTAATAATATTATATAATTGTTTTATATAATTTATATAATTCTTTTAACTATTTTACGTATTTCCGCCATTTAATTAAATCAAAAATTATTATATACATATAGAACATATTCATTCCCAAAAATTGCATTTAAAATTTTTTTTCTTACACCACAAACTGCAGAAAATTAAAAAAAAAATATTTTCTTAATTGCAGTGAATAGCACTACATGTATGTGACGTGCCCATTACGTCCAGCTGTCATGAAGTTGTCACTCAACACAAAATATTACGAAAAAATTTTGCGTAAACCACTACAACAAATTTACAATTATAGAAATTGAGAGTGATAAATTTTTAGAGTGGAAAAACACGCGCATACAGTAATGAAGAATTTTAGAATTTTTCAAAAATAGCATACAAATGAAAATTATAACAGACGAAGAAAAATTAGGAAAAAAAGTGAAAGCAAAACATAGAAAAATTATTTCATTCTCCTTACACACAGACAGCACATAGTATTTTTTTTTTAGAATAATAACAAATTGAATGAATCCACAATTCCACGTTTGTGGAAGCGTCGAAGTGAAGCGCGCAGTTGTGTTATCAGCTACGATAAGTGGTTGCAGTGACTTTACCACACTAACCCACCACAGGCGTCGTGCATTTCAACATACATATACTCGCAGTAACTCTCATGCGATGTGTGATGTGTGACGTATGTATGTATGTACGCTCGCCTATAATCAACGCAGTCGCCATATGCACTGAACTCTCTTGCAGTCGCGCCGCAGTCGCACTGACGACTTAAATATTTGAAATAAAATGGATGCCGGCACAGGCGTTCGGCGGCATGGCAGCGCGCATAGCCGATCAAAAATATGTGCAAACAGACATACATATATTGCTATATAGATCGTATAATGATTTATAATTGCGCTAATTGCATAGTGTCACAGTAAGTAGCTACTCAGCAAAAGAAAAAGTTTAAATTAAGATAAAATAAATAAATAAAATAAATTACTAATTAATACAATATAATGACTGAAAACACATAATAAAGTGTAGAAGTAAATATATATATATATTCATATATACTTCTACTATATAATTGCATGTGCAGCTTAGTTCAATACCCCAACTAGGCGAAAGTCAATAATTAACCAATATAAAGTAAACAAATACCAACAAAGTATTTTATTCATAGCATTTGAAATGAAAAAAATGTCACATGACGTCATTCATCAACGCCGCGGCTGTCTGAAAACTATTTATAGCAATTTCACATATACATATATTTTTTTTTGCTTGCCCATCACAGTTGACTTTTCACTGCTTGCAAATGAAAGAAAAGAAAACAGAAAAAAACACAAACAACAAATGCATACAACCAAACCCACCAAAGGGCCACTGTCAACGAAAATTGCCTTGCACTTTGCACTTGCACTGTCTCAAATGCACTCATATGCACTGCAGAGCGAAGAAGAGAGAGTGCGAAAGAGAGCGAGCGCTAAACTAACATAGCGCACACACTATTCTGCTCTTCTATGCATTTGCACGTGTGCTCGCATTTCACAGCAGTCAACTCAAGTCAAGTGCACTGCTATGCGCTGCCTTTGGCAAAAGTGCAGTGACGTTAACGCCAGCAGCGCTGCTTGTGTCATTGCCAACAACAGCATTGAGCGCACTATAAACATAACAGCGAAAAATCAGCTCATTTCGGTACACACCTCTCTATATGCATATAAGAGCAGCGCTCGGTGTGCTGACCGAACCACCGAGCCACCGACGTTCAATCGTTCATGTGCGCTTACCGCGAACACGTTTTTATAGGTTAATGACACAAAATGAAATTAAAATAAAATAAAAATAGAAAATGGCAAAACTACTACAACAACAACAACAACAACTACTACTACAACCACTTTACGGCGGTAGTGCCGGCATCGACAGCGCAGTGACGACCTCGTCTGCTGCCGGCCGCTGCAATAATATACGCTAATAATAAATAGTTGTTTCGTTGTCGTAATAATAATAAAAGTAAAAGAAAATTACTTTTTCTAAATAGTTAAAGCAAAAACAAATAGAATAATAATAATAATAAACAGTGTTTGTATATAAATTGCGAATAAAGTGCAGTCGTAGGGCAATATGCATGTGCATATGTATGAAGATATGTAAATGACTATGTATAATGCATCAATTAGCAAACGCTTTGAGAAGCTTTCTAGCTGTTATATGATGATATATTTTCAACCTGAATCATATGTATTATAAATGATGTGCTAAGCTGATTTATGTAAACTTTCATTTCTAATATCTATGATCTAATAGCGTTTTTAGACAGGAGCTAATTGAGCAATTAATCGGCCTCTGCTCGATTAAAACGCTTAAGATCGATTTACAAACAAAAATGTATAACAGCTGATCGGTTATCGAGTAATAAGGCAAAAAAGGGTTTCTCAATAAAAATTTTAATTGAACAATTAATTTGGCTGTCTAAAAACGCTATAAGAAAATTAAGGGGTTACTTGGGTTTCACGAAGAAATAAAATCGATATTTATTATTTTATTAAAATCTGTGTTTTCAAAATCGGTTGTCAAGATTTCTCAAGAACTCAATTCAATTATTGATCAAATCTTAGACAAGGCTTCGAGACACAATTTACAAGAACTTGATCGAAGAATTTTGGATTTTTCAATTAAAAACGTTAAAAAATTGAGAGAAATTTAAGTGGTTAACCCTACTTAGAATTATCAAAAATCGATTTAAATGAATCGAAAATTTTAAGTTAATCCCAGGGTTATTTTTGAAGTTACAAGCATGATTGCTACGACGCGTCAGAGAATTTGAAACTAGTAAAAAAATATTTAAAAAAAATTAATAAAAATAAAATTAAAAAAAAAACATTAACTTTAAAGTTTTTCTCAAATCTGTGTTTCGAAAGTCGGTGACCGAGAGTTCTCGAAAATGGCTGAACCGATTAGTCTCAAAATTTCAAACAGGTTTCTGAACTATATTTTCTTGTAATAATTGAAGCTTTTTTATTACTGATAAAAATTGTTATTTTTTATAGACAATTTAAGGGCAAAATTATGGAAAAAAAATTGATTTTTTAAAAAGCCGCCATTTTGTCAAAAAAAATTTGATCATTAATTACAAGAAAATACATTACGCTAACGAAATCCGTTTGATTTCTTCATTTCAGATGAACCACTTCAGAGTTAAAGTGGTCACCCCAAACCTCATTTTGAGTAGGGGTTCCTGGAGATCTGCTCTAGCAGCTGCAAAAACTGTTATTTTTACAAATAAAAAATTATTCAATACTCTTCAAAGTTACCATAATATGTCTTAGAATAAAAATATTTCTCCGGAAAAATTTTTTGAAAACACTCATCTTTTAGGGCTCTCAACTAGATGTTACCCCTTAAATTGAACAGCATAACACATAAAACTTTTGAATAAAAATATATTTGTATGAAAAAGAGCATATAAAAGAATATGTTGTTGTTGTTTTTGCACTACAGTTAGCACTATATAATAAGTACAAACCCACAGTACTTGAGCTATAATATTTTGATTGATTGATTGATTGATGAATAACTGATAAAATGCGCCTAGGCATAAGCGCTTACAGATAGGCAACAAAATGTAACAAAATTGCTATTGAAACAATAAGTTTCATTACAAAGTATACAATGGCCTTATCACGTACATTACTTAGAGTGTAAGTAGCCGTAATCTACATTACAATACTACTGATGTAATCGAAAAGAGCGCGAGCAAGCTTGAATTACATAAATGTGGCTGGTTCTACAATGATTGAATACAAATTCCATATGTGCTAAAAGTAAAATCAAATGTAAACAGAATTTTGACAGTTAGAGGAAGTAAGCTTAAAGTCTTGATATAGAAATAAAAGAAATAGTGTATACTAGAAATAGTGAAGAGTGTAACAAAACAGTGAGTGTTCTATTAAAAAATAATACTAAAAGAGAGGAAGTCAATGGCGAGCCCGGAAAATTACGTAAGTGCTGAGAGCGCGCAAGCTTGATGCTACTAGCAAATAAAGCGCTCGCTGATAAGCAAATTCTTACAACTACTAATAACAAAAGCACAACAAAAAGATTAAAATTAGTTTAGTATAGAACGCTCTCCCCACTCACTATGAAGAAATATGAAGAAATTCTAGAGCAATTCCCTACACTTAAGCGCACAAACACTGCTTCATAGACGCTAAATAAATAAGCTAGTAGCGTAAAAAACAGCACAACAGCAACAAATTGCTTTGGAGAAAATAATAAAAAAAACAACAAACAACGCGATAGTTGTAGTGAAAATAAATATTTAAAAAACAAAAACAATTTATGATATGATATTTATAGTTATATAGCGTGTTGTTGTTGCCGCAGAATGTTTGCAAAAATGCCAGTAAAGCAACAAATATACATATGTATGTACATGCAGTCAGTAGGCAATTTTTGGATTTTTGTACTACTGACACATATTATTTCCGATGATTTTTGCGGTTGTGCGATATTTCGCCGCTTTTTTTCTTTTTTTTGTTCTCTGCTTCTTCTTGTTTGTGGGTATATAGGTTAAAGATATGAATTCTTGTTGTTTTTGTTAAATATGTATGCGTATACATATTTATTTTTATATACAACAAATACAATTTATATGTGGCTTGATTGTACGCACACAGCTGAGCATGAATGATGAATGAGGTGGTAGCAAGGGTGGTGGTGGTTTGATTAAATTTCATTTGTGTATGTGCAATAAGTAGACAATTGATTAATTTAAAGAATTGTGTGCGTAAATAAGAAATTTACTATAACACAGCATTATACAAAAACAACAATTAAACATGCTACAATTCTACGCATTTGTCGGTATTCGTGACATTATTATTTAGCGTGATTTATGCACCACCATTTCACCACAACAACATAAATTTTAATGCTTTATGAATTTGCTGCTTTGTAAAATTTTAATTGTTCCATTTAAATGGCAACACCCACACACAATTGTTTTTCGTGCAATGAACGCAAGAAGATTTTGTGTTGACAAAGATTTGAGTGGCTGTTGGGTATGGTGGGTATATACACATGTATGTATACACATTTTATACATACATATGTACATCTTTAAGGATCTATGTATGTAATATATCATTATATATTTATGTATGCCAAATTAATCAACGGGGAATTTGTAGAAATGCATTTTTTCGGACCAAGATTTTATTATAAACCACAAATAAATTTAAAAAATATTTTTTAAACAAATGTTACATGATTTTTGGTTTTTTGGTGGAATTTTATACTACACTCTACTTCTCGTTATTTACTTTTTTATGTATTTAATTTTTATATATTTATTTTTTACTTGCATTGCATTACTTCTTTCTTCTGTGACTATTAGACTCTTTATCATCAATCACGCCGCGCTTAGTTTTATTTCGTTTACATACACAACGGATTCACTTTCTTCTGACACAAAATCTAGTTGAGACCGGTCGTCTTCAAATTGTAGACACTGCTTACGCCAATTTTCAATGTATCTTCCAAGCGCTGCTTTTGGTAAGCAAGTCAAGTCAAGTCAAGTCAAGCCAAGCCAGGTTCAAGTCCATAGCTCATACAAATGCTTGAAGAAAACAAGTTTTCATTTTCAACTGGAGAACATGAACGCTGCATGCTGTGTGGCTGTTTCTTGAGCAACTCAATACAGACATACAAATGTATGTAAGTGCGCTTGTCTCGTGGTCATGCAACAACGGTATCCATATATCTACACACTTACATATATTTTCACAGCCAGTTTTCTACAATATACAGTTCAAGTTTAATAGTACAATGTGCATGTGTTTTGTTGTTGTTTATTGTAATGCTGTGGAAAGCAAGTTAAACGGTGAAAGTCTTGATTTTTTTGCTCTTTTCTCCAGCATCACACAACACAATTGCAACGTTGTTTTAGCTACACGTCGCACTGCATTTTGCACACGTTTCTCTTTGATTTCTTTGCGGCGTGTAATTTTGTGTTTGATTGCAAAAGTGTTGCATTTAGTTAAGTCTACTAACTTTTTATGTGATTAATTATTTATTAGTAATATTTGTTTAATTTTTTTATTTTACTATTAATATTTTTTATTTTTTATTTTTTATCTTATTTTATTTTATTTTATTTTATTTTGTTTTATTTTATTTTATTTTATTTTATTTTATTTTATTTTATTTTATTTTATTTTATTTTATTTTATTTTATTTTATTTTATTTTATTTTATTTTATTTTATTTTATTTTATTTTATTTTATTTTATTTTATTTTATTTTATTTTATTTTATTTTATTTTATTTTATTTTATTTTATTTTATTTTGTTTTATTTTATTTTATTTTATTTTATTGTATTTAATCAAAATATTTCTATAAATAGTTTAATAAAATCGAAAGAATTCTTTAAATATGCCTCCTTAGCCCTCAAGAAAAGTTAAAATAAATTATATTTGATATCCTAAAATCTGTTATAAAATAATGACTTTCTTCAATACTGACAGCAGTGACTTCAAAAGCGAAAATATCACGTCACCCTGCTGGGCATACATATTATATATGTATGTAAGTATGTATATAAGTTAAAATAAGTATGTACATTTGTATATCCACACTTCCTTCTAGTATATATACTTGCTTTTAGTAGCTACTTTTGAGTTCTGCGCTAACAGACATTGTAATTAATTACAGAACAACAGAAGTGAATTAAAGAAGAATATAAAAAATGCGAGATTACGAAAATTGTATATGTATGTATGTATCATAATTAGCTGGAATTTACACAAAACTGTCAGCAGCAAAAAATCAGCTTATATAATGGACGCAGCAACAGGTAGGTAAGCGCTGCTTTTTATACTCTACTGTGTAATTATGATAAAAAAGCAAAATTAAAAAATCTTAGTATCACGTAAGTTAACAAAAAATAATTAACAGAAGATGCAGCATAAAAATGTAATTAAAACAGCAAATAGTACAAAGGCAACCTTTGCACTAGCATTTCATGTGTGAAAGGGAAGCAGTAAAGTGGATAAATATACATTCGTATGGCATTTATGCATTTAACATGCGCTAACTGACAGTTGACAGCTGTGCACCAACACTGCATGCTTTTTTCGGGCACATAATGAGCTCATCACGCCATAAAATCAAAAGGCATTCGCATGTCGCAAGCTAAAGTGTAATGAGAAATGCTAGAATTGGGGTAATAAAATCGCAATTTTTAGCAAAATTGAAGAAAGTGTGGAATATAAAACTGAATCGTAAAAATTAGAACAGAAACAAAAAATGGCAATGAATTACTAATAATAAAAATTTTTCGACAATTGGCAAACGCATGCTAGTTAGAGATTTATAATTAAAATCTATTTAGTCATAAGCGTGTATAAAAAATTAAAAAAATCGAACTTTACTGCGTCATTAGTGCAATTTAAGATATTTATATTCAAATGAATAAGCTTTAAAATTTTTGCTATTTTGTTGTTGTAATTTTTTGAAATTTTTTACTATTTTGATGTTGTTATTTTTGAATTTTTTGCCACTTTGTTGTTGTTATTTTTGCCATTTTGTTGTTGTTATTTTTGCCATTTTGTTGTTTTTATTTTTGAATATTTTTACTATTTTATTGTTGTCATTTTTGAATTATTTTTTTTACCACTTTGTTGTTATTTTTGCTGATTTGTGTTGTTATTTTGGAATTTTTTTTACAATTTTGTTGTTGTTATTTTTGAATTTTTTTACTATTTTGATTTTGTTAATTTTTACATTTTTGTTGTTGTTATTTTTGTAATTTTATTATTTTTTTATTTAAAAAAAAATTCATGCTTTGTGTGTGTATGAATCAACTAAATTGCTGCCATCAATAAAAATGACAATTCAAGGTGTATGCTATGCAACCCTATGCAGCTTTGCAAAAGTCACCGCAAAATATAGCGAAAAATAGCCTTTTGTTTAGCGTGTATAGGTACTTTTAGCCAGTAAATATGCGCAATTGTGTCAAGGTTGCGGCGTGAAAAGTTTTTCTTACATTGCATACAGACAAAAATATATGAAATATTTTTTTATTAATTTTTTATTTTATTTAATTTTTTGTTGCTTTTGACTTGTTAGTGCTGAAACACACCCACAACAATAATGATTAAATTTATAAACACGCTTACACGCCAAATAATTGCAATAAAATATTTTTTTTTATTATTTTTATATTTACGGACTTTCGGCACGTTTCTTGTCATACAAATGCGAATTTGAAATCAAAAAAACAGTGAATATAGTTATGTCTTGTCATATACACAGCAAAGCCAAATCCGCCGAAATGCCGAAAAATCACGTTATTTTGCGTAAAGCAGCATAGAAATACAGCTGCAAGCTGTAATTTTATGTGCAGACACACATATACTTGTATATATGTATGAACTTGTGTATGTATGTGTTTGTGTGTGAGAGTGACCACATTGAATTTGAAAACAAAAGTCAAAGTCGCGGCGCAACAAGTCAATGTCAAAGTTTTCAAAACAACTACTTTGGATCATGTGACAACATAATTGATAGGAATATATATGTACATACATATATACTAATAAGTAGTTAATATAACATATTAATAAAAAAAATTTAAAATAAATATAAAAAAAAAAATAATAATAAATAAATAATTTTTAAAAATAAATATAAAAAAAATATTTTTCATTTTATTTAAATTTTATTTTTTCTTCAAAACCTCATATATTACGCTCGAAAATTGTTTAACGAAAACCGGATTCATTGTGAAACGCATAAAACTGTCAAGTAACTACATAAGCAAATAAATGCAAATAAGAAAATAAAAGAAATATTGCATGTAAATGACGGCGTTGAGAAGTCTTGCCCAACGCACTTCAAAACCAATATATTCATATAAATACATACATACATACATACACACATATTCAATAAAATAACTGCACAGTTACTGACTTATGCACATTGCATTGCATACTCACGTACGCTTTTTCGCGTTGCGCCCCCCAAACTACTCTCGCAAGCCAACACATTTTAATTTCTACAATTTCCAAGTAATCAAACCATTGACCTCAATTTTGTCGCTTGATATTTCTGATGCACGTTTACTGAATAATATTACTACTACTACTGCTGTTGTTGTTGTTTTTCTTTCGCTTTTTTATTGGCTTTTATCATTGACAACATGTACGAGTAGTCATCGTGAGTCGCCGTCACCGCTGATTCGCTAGTTGCTACTACTCGGCTATTGGATAGGTGAGTATGTATGTAAGCAGTTATGTGCTCACTCGCAACTCTAACTAGGCATGCAGTAGTGCAGTTGTAACGGCGTTTTTGGCATTAGTTGCAGCGTTGCATTACCATGTGGGCATTTCGCTATGCAGACGGACGCCGTGGCACTTTGTAATCGATTGGCGATTTTTGTAGTGGACTCATGCTTGCGGGATGCAAATTTTATGCACACACGTATGAAATATTTATTGCTTCGCAGTGAAAAGGTAATTCTCGCATGCGATTAGTGTTTTTCTAGTAAAAAAGCTTGGACTGCAAGCTGTATTGCATACAAATTGCGTGTGTTTAAGCGTTTATAGGCGGCTTTCTTTCGAGCTGCTGTAAAAATGTGCACTTATTGAGCATGTGGTTTGTATTTGCGTTGATTTTGAACAAAGAGAAACAAGTTTGTGATTTGATACATGTTCACTGGTTAGCCAACTCCAAAAATTGAACTTTGACACAAAATCGAAGACTGCTTTAAAAATATTAATGTTAGGCTTAACAGAAAATTCTAGTATTATTTTAAGAAGAAAATCCAAAACATTGGAATGAATGCTTTGACCAAAAATTTGATGTTTGAATACTTTTCGATTAAAACTTCCTCAATTATTTGAACTTTTTTTCAACTAGAAAATTTTTTCTGCCAATATTATATCCAATTGTATTACATTAGATTGGAAGCAATGAGATTAATGCAAAACTTGACATGAATATAGCAAATTTAAAAAATATAAAAAGTTTGCATTTTTGACAGAATTTTAACGAAATTTTTTTTTTGTTAAACTAGAATTTTTTTTTATATGTTTGTTCTGCCAATATTATATCCAATTGTATTACATTTGACTTAAATAATTTTTTTTATAAAAAAAATCAACTATTTCTAGAAGCAATGAGAACAATGTAAAACTTGACATTGATATGAATATAGTAAATTTAAATAATATTAAAATTTTAATTTTTGAGTTTTTAGCATAATTTTAACGAAAAAAAATCACTTTTTTGGTCAAAATTCCGCATATGTTGGCTCGATAAAATAGTTGTAATAAAAATAAAAAAGTCCATCGTTGATTAAGTATGTAGACAATGTTGTTCCAAAGATCAGTTCAAAATTTGACAAAATCGTTTCATAACTTTTCGAGAAATCGGTACCACCGACTTAAAAATTGAGTTTTGAGATAAACGCGTTTAAAATTTTACATTTAAACTGACGTGGCCTGATGGGCGGAGCTTCCAAATGCTCTATCTCTTAGAATTTTACTCGAATCGATTTGATATTTTTGGATAATATTTCAAATATATTGTACTATTTGAAATATTTTTCTTAAAATTTTCAAATTTTGCAACCAACCTAACCCCTTAAAAAAAATCAGGCAACTCCGAAGATTTGCCATTCATAAGCATTGAACCCTTTTAAAAAAATTAACGCTCTGAATTTTAAAACTAATAAAGAAAACAATTATTGAATAAATACGCTTAAATTAACGGCTTCTTGCAACAAAAATTTGCGCACTTAATTTTTCCGCATCACGCACACCACATGCTAAATGTAAGGTTAGTGCCTCAACACGCATTAATAATATTTTTACAGCTCAACATATGGCAGTTGTATATGAGACAAAACCGTAAGGTGCACGCCTTTTTAAGATATATTACAACCAAAAAAATTGTGGGCAAAAAACGACCGACGACCATAAAATACCACATCTTAAATCATATTTCGCAACGACTATTTAAGCAGATGATTGATTTGACAACAACACCACGAGCGGTGGCACCAATATGCAGGAGAATACAAAAGAAATCGAAGTAATAATAATGAAAAGCATAAACGGCACAAAAAAATGGCAAAGAGGCGGGTAACACCGTTATGTACAAAGCCTTGACGAAATGCCAGCGAGTGACGCCCATATGACAGGCATAAATGGCAAAGATGGATGACTGCGAGAGGCAGGCGCGAAATTTCAATTGTAGAAAAAACGAAAAATAAAAGAAATAAAAAAAGCTGTTCAAGGCGCGGAGCATAAGTAAAGGAGAATGGGTAATAAAATAAGAAAATAAGTGAGATGCAGTTTCGTATAAAATGAAAGGAAAAAAACATTTTTTTAAGGCGTTCGAACAATGCTATCAACTGCAAGCGAAAAGCTGCTGCGACAACAACAACAGCTCAAATATATATGTGTTTATTTATATATGTATATATGTATGTGTATGTATGTATGCATTTACTCGCCTGCATTGTGGCGAGCGAATGCATCGTGTCGATTAAATGCAAAACTTCTTGAGGTAGGACCAACCAAGCTATCAAAATGAATGCACATTCATACATATGCATAGTGAATGCTGCAGCAACAAACAACAAAAGTGAGAAAGCAAGTGCGGGGAAAAAAGCAAAAACAAAAACAAATACAAAAAACTCAACGTAGCGTTAAATTGACAGGCAGTCGCATAAACAATGGCAAACAAGCGATAAACCATGCATATACAAATACACATGCAATTTTAACTCATATGAGCCATTATGTGAGTATATATATGTGTGTTTGTGCAACATGCATTGCAAAATGCACTCGAGCGAAGCCGTAGCCATGCCGTAGTGCAATTAGGCGCATGCAACCCTGTCGCACGTACTCGTACACTCACAGTGGAGCTTTGTGAACGTCACACGTCGGAGGGAATGTCATTGCTCGTGCATGGCAAACACGAAATTAAATATAAAACGGCAGAAAAGTGTAGAAACAAAATGCAAAATGCAAAAAAAAAAAGCACGGCCAACAATGCGAAGAAGCGCATGAAATATGCAGTTGCGTGCGGCAAACATTTGGACGGTGGTCGTCGGTCGGTCGGTCACCCCTTTCAGTGACAAGAAACAACAACAACAAAAGCAACAACACCAGCAATATATGCAACAATCAAGCATGCATGCGTTGCCTTTGTTGGCACCGAAGAAATGTGTGCAACAACAAAGGACCGTAAGACGATGCAACACGAAGAAGCTTTCAATAAAAAATACATAGAAACAGATATTAAAATGAAATGCAAAAATATAAAAAGAGAAAGAAATTCCATTTTGCGCACTTGTGCCAAGGCTTCGTGTCCTTCGTGCTTGCGCAAACGCATACAACGTGACTGGAGACCCAGCCGCTGCAGCTGAGCGACTGCCGACTGCCATTTGCGACTGGCGACACACGGCCATAAGGTGACAATGACATTTGCGCTTCATTGGCACAAATTGCATCACTGCAAGCACCGTTATGTGCACAGAGTTGCAAGCGAGTGGTCACGCAGGCAAGCGTACGCTGCTGAAACGATCATACGACGATTACTCACATATAAGTATATGCATATGCGCGAAGAAACGGAGAAAACTTGCAAAAGGAAATGTCAGCAGATATACTCGTGTGTGCTCGCCCAAATTGCAAGTTCGCTTGCGCTTCGTTGCGCTTTATTGCAGGCAGGCAACCGAGCGAATGCGTTCGTTTATTGCTATTACACGCTGTGTCCGTCCTTCGTCGCTACAAAAAACTTCATTCATACATGACAATCGTTCGTTAGCCGAATTCGTCGTGCTGCGCTGCACTCGTGCATGTGCGGGTTCGTTGCATTAACATTGAACTGGAATTGGGTTACTGGCGCAATGTACGAAAATTTTGTACGCTCCTTTTCTCCAACACCCCTGTACTCGTGTGTGTTTTGGTTTTTGATTTTTCATCCGAACACTATATACTGTGTGAGTGGTCTAAATTTTGAGTGCCGCTGATGTTGCTGGTGACCTGAATTGAAGTGAGGACAAGCATCTGCATGTGATCTTGACCTTTTGAAGGTGAACTATACTGTATTGTAGGGGTGTTGATTGCGACTATTGAACATTGCTTTTGTTGCAGGAGAGTGTGGATTTTGTATGAGTACATATAAGAGTCATATTATACTGCTGAAGTGAATTCGAGTGTGGATAGTACTATTGGGATGAGGGGGTGGTGTGTATGTAGCAATTTATAGTAAATACTACAGAGCTAATTAAATATTTTCAAAAAATATAGAATATAAATCAATATTAAATTAGTTAAATATCATAAAAATCAAAAATATATGTAGAGATTATCAGATTATTTTTGAGTTTTCCTCCATATGTTGACAAAATTATTAAATTCTTCTAATTGGAATTTGATTTTTTCGCTCCAAGTTAACGAAATGTTGCCTTAACATACAAAGTATGTTCGTCAATATTCATTTCTAGGATCGAAAAATTAATTGATGCGAAGTTCATATTATGGGGATAGGCTGAAAACAAGTGTATTTTTTTTAATTTTGTAATTGCATTCAAAAATTGAGCATGTCAGAGACACGCATTTAAACAGTATTTTTTGATATTTTTATTTAAAAATTCCGAGAACTCAGCCGTTGGTAGCTCATCTCTAATGACGTGTACAAAAAAAGCTCTTGCCATGGACAGCATAACTCATTATTGGTTCATCTGTCCTCAATAAAACAAAAATATTTCGATAGTAAATGGATAAAGAAATTAATGAACGAAGGAAAAAAGAAAATATTGAAATTTGAATTTTTGACAGTATTTTTACGAAAAAACTCAATTTTTTGGTCAAAATCCCGCCATATATTGGGTCGAATTTTTTTTTTTAATTTTGAGACTCACCTTAACGTCTGTAAACCTCAAAAAGCAAGAATTCTTAACCAGAGCATTTACTTTCAGCACAGATCTAAACATAACTAGCTCGAAATCAACATAGCTTACACAAAACATAAAAAAGCATGAAAGTAGAAAGAATTAGGCCCACAAACTGCCAAACTCGCTTTTGCACTTGCTCACTTTTTGCATACTGTAAGCGCATTAGAGCTATGCGAAAGCAGATAGCAACGCAGCAAAAAAAGTTTTGCGGCAAATTTACATAATTTCACGATTTGCATGTACGCCATTAAGCTGTGTGTGAAATTGATGTGAACTGTGGGTAATTTAATTTTTTTTTGGTTTTAGAGGGACGACAATATTCACGCTCCAATTCACAAAATTCGCCCAAAATGGCCAAAAGAACAAAAAAAAAAGTAATTACTAGCGTTAAAACAAAAACAACAGCGATAAAGTGAAGGAGAACTTGCAGTCATATACATACATACATATAAATATATACACATATATAGCCAGCAATGAGGGTGAAATGCCGAAAAAAGTCATGCCACAAAAGCCTAAAGCTGAAAGCTGAAAGTACAAAAAAAATGCAGCAAAATTTGCAAGTGACCCTGAAATGTTGTACAACAACAAAATGGCAACGACGCTGTTGCGCGTAATTCGTGGTTGCCGCCGCTGCATGCTGACCTTGCCCTAGTTTGTAAACGTCAAACAAAAACTAATATCAGCCACAAACACTAAAAGTGGCACACTTATTATTTACATATACATCAATATGTACATATGTATGTATGCATATAAGAACATAAGCTATAAATAGTGACTGTAAAAACTTTAAAAAAAGGAGGGATGCGTGGCGCGCTGTTTTGGACTCGGCTATAACCGCGTAAGCGGTGTCTACGCCAGTCAAGAAGAAGAAAAACTTTACATACGATATGTGCACTTAGAGTCTTTTCACCTCGTCCTTTAACTAAAGTAGTGCACTAGAGCACAAGCGGTCAAGGGCAAATGACAGTAGGGCGGCGTATATACACATACATATGTACATATATATAATATACTGAGGGTAGCCTGGATGCAGTTCGCTCGTGTAGTGAACTCAAAGCGTCATGCTAAAAGCATTTACTACATAAAATTCGCTCTGATTATCCTGTATATACTTAATATATATAGTATATATATGTATGTATGTATCAACTAAGTGCAGCTGTTGCATTATAGAGCAGGGTCATTGAAGCAGTGAAGACGCTGTCAAATCTAAACTCTGAATACATGCTATGCTGGCGTACATATGCAGCAACTGGTAGCCTCGACCTCAAAATTAAGCGTTAATCCTGCAACGCTGCGGGTGTGCTGCACAGCAGAGTTGCATTGGTGAGTGACAAACGCAGTAGCACATGCTGTGAGACTGATATAGTCAATGTGCCATACAAAGATATTAAAAATGATTTTTGAAAATTTTAGTTTCGAAATAAAATTTTTTATGGAGAAAAACAAAATAAAGATTTTCGAAATTTTAAAAATCTTTTCGTTTTGAAATTGGAGTACTTTTTAAATCAAAATTATGAAAAATTAATTTCGAGAACTTTCAAGTTCGAAATAAAAATTTATATTTATGCAAAAGCAAAAATTTAATTTTTTTTTTGTTTTTAAAGAAAAAAAATTTTATAAAAAAAATATTTTTTGTAAAGATTTTCGAAATTTTAAAAATTTTAATGTTTGAAATTTTAGTACTTTTTAGATTACTTTTAAATCAAAACTATTAAAAACTATTCGAAATAATTTTTTTTATAAAGAAAATAAAAAAAAAGTGTTGTAATGATTTTCGAAATAGAAGCAATAATTTTAATGTTTTTTTGTTTTTAAAGAAAAAAAATTAAAAAGAAATAATATTTTTTGTAGTGATTTTCGAAATTTTAAAAATGTTCTTTTTGGAGACTTTTAAATCAAAACTATTCGAAATATTTTTTTTATAAAGAAAGTCAAAAAAAATTTAATGATTTTCGAAATTTTAAAAATTTTAATGTTTGAAAAATGTTAATGCATTTTAATGTTTGTTTGTTTTTTAGTACTTTTCAGAATACTTTTGAATCAAAACCTTTAAAAACAAATCAGTTTCGATGTAAAAATTTATATTTAGAAGCAAAAAAGTTTTACTAAAAAAACAATTTTTTTAAAATGATTTTCGAATTTAAAAAATTTTTTTATGATTTTCAAAATTTTTAAAAATCTTTGCGTTTTGAAAATTGAGTATTTTATATATTTTTTTTTAAATCAAAATATAACAAATAAAATTATTTTCTGCTTCAAAATTCATGAACCATTTCCCCCACAACCCATTTCCGTCACTTACCTGACGATATCGAATTCGCCGAATCGCTGCGCGGCGTATGCTGTTGCATGTTGAGTCCGTTGTGCTGCATGCCAGCAGCGTTGCCACCCAACACACCACCCATCAAACCATTCATTAAGCCCTGATTAAGTGTTGCATGCAACATATTCGTATTGTTGTTGTTATGCATATTCAAATTATTGTTGTTGTTATTATTGTGTGCATTTTGTTGATTAGCAAGTTGACCATTGCTCAGCTGATTGCCATGGCCCATTACGCCACCACCAACATTACCGTTACCAAAATTGCCGCCATTTGTTGCATTGCCAGCATTCATATTGTTCAAGCCACCTAACGGTGGTAACGGTATTATTGTGGTTTGTGGCGGCAGCAAAGCGGCACAACCATGCGCCGCGGTGATTACGCTATGGCTGCCATGTCCATTGAAAGCGGGATCATACCACAGATCCTGCTCGCCATAGACCGGTGAGTCGAGCGGTGAGGGCGACAGTGCTGTGCTAAGCACGAGTCCAGTGGAGGATGAGCTCACCTCGGTGGAGGATTCTTCCAGCATGCGAAAGGCGAAACCGCCGTTATTCGACCAACGTCGCTTCATCATTGTTGTTTGCGCGTGGCCGGTCACGGTGGTTGTAGTTTGTTGGTTGGTTGATTGGTTTTGGGTGTGTGTGTGTTTTTGGGTGTTTATGTAGAAAGCGTAGTTTGACTTCTTCAACTACTTTTTAACACTTTTCTTTCAAAAAAATTATTGTGTGTAAATTTTATGCTTTTAATAATATTTCACTTTTTGTTGTTGTTTTTTTTTTTATTTCTTCACTTTTTGCGTACTAATTTGTGCACGAAATACATGCTTGCGATTTATATTTTTGCACTGGAATATTTGATTTTATTGCTAAATTGCATGCACTTGTTTCAAATCTAAAATCAATAATGAAAAATAAAATTTCAAAAATTTAAATAAATGCCAGAAATTCGACGACAAAAATTCTGTGGCTTGTATGTGTGTGTGTGGCTGTGTGTGTTTAATACGGCCTCAAAAAAAATGTATTTTATTTGTATAGCTGTTTCTGCGTTTGCTTCAAGCGAACTTAAAATGCGCGCTTTGTCACTGAAATGAGACACAAAAAAAGAGAAAGAGAGATGGCAGAGATGAAGGCATAAGTTAGAGTGAGTTCCAATCAAGTTTTAAACTGCTTTCTTTGCATTTTTTTGTACATACTTTTTCTTGTTTCGAGTCGCTTGAACTGGTTGAGCATTCATTGTATTAAAATTCTTTCTAGATTTTTTTTTTGTATTAACTCGCCTTATATAATTTAACGATTTTACTTAGTATTTAGCGCATGTTATTGGTACTTCTTTGGTATTTTTTGGTATTTTTCAAAAATACTGGAAATATTGCATCCAAATAAATACGGGACAGCCAATCATATAATAATTGTTTCAATTTTAATTTTTTTAATTTTAATTTTTTTTTTAATTTTTTTAATTTTATTTTTTTTTAATTTTAATTTTTTAAATTTTTTTAAGCCAAATGCATTTCATTATTGATTTTTCGATTTTTATTTGCTTGCTTTAAATATGATTAATCTACATAAATAAATATTTACATATATATTTTATAGCCGCTTCGCATTAAAGCTTATTCACCTAGCAACTGCATGCAACACTGTAGGCAGATTTTGAATATTAAGCTATGATTTTTGAATATTTTAATTGATCTAAATTATTATGTTTTTACAGCTGCAGTAATTTAAATTAACCACATCTTAATTTGTTCACCTTTAATTCGGCTGAAAACCTTCACTTTGCTAACGGAAAATGGCAACAAGCCTAAAATTTGGTTGACAGCACAACAAGCGGCCAACAGCTGTTGTGTGTAGGCAACCGGTTTGGTTCTAATAAATATGCAGGCATTTGTCATATGCGCATAAATTAAGTTTAAAACCAATCACGAAAAACAATTCGAAGAGTAGGCCAAGTACGAGGCCGTTGTGTGCGCTTTAGAATAGTAGCGGCTGTTGAGAAACTTGAAAAAAAAAATGCAAGAGTCAGGCTTTGAAGCATGCAATGTACGAATGAAACGTTTCACAAGTTCAGAAATTACGAAGTTATCAGCTTTTCGAGTATAAAAATTTTACCCAAGTTCTTTTTGAAGAGCACTTTAGGTTTAGGAAACATACAATTTTCGAATATGACGCTAAAAACCTCTAAGACGAGGTCAAAGGTTATAAGTAAGATGGATTTTCAGAAAATACTATAGGATTGAAGTAGAGTCTAAACAATTTTTTTTTTCAAAATTAAAAATTAAATTTCGAAATTAAAAAAAAAATCAATTGTTTTTCTTTTTTAAGGTTAAACTAGAAGAACCTTACAGAAAACCTTGAATAAACTTCAAAAAGTACTTCACCAAAAAAAAATTAATTTTTTTTCCGAAATTAAAAATTCAATTCAATTATTAAAAAAATTTAAATATTCTTCTCTCTTGATGTTAAACTAGAGAAGCGTACAGTAAACCTAATCAACTTCAAGCAGTACTTCACCAAACAAATTTTTTTTTTTTCGAAACAAAAAATTTACTTTCGAAAACTAAAATACGCCCCTGAAAGTTCAACCAACTTGTTGATTTTCAATTTTGAAAAATAAAAACTAAAAATCACTAAATTAAAATTAGTCTCTCACTCAGCAAACGCAACTAGCTGACACACCGCAGAAATTTGCAAAAAAAAAATACAAATTTTTCGCGCATTTAAAATACAAAGAATAGCGAACAAATGAAAATTAAAAGAAATTTCTAAAAATGCCGCGACAATTCTAAAAGCGAAAAGCATTACGAAAAAACTCCGCTAAATACCCGAAATATAATTAAGGAACTGCTAAGAGCTGCGCGCTGTCGAACACCTCAACGTTTGGCTGCCATTTTGTTGTTGCACTGCAAGTGTCATTCGCGCGATCGTAAACGAAAATACACGAAAATCTAAGTACATAGCACACACACCTAGTATGTATATACATATGGATTTTTGTATTCGTCAAGCCATATACATTTTAATTCGACTATTTGATACAGAGCAGCAGCAGCGCTAATGCGTTCGCTGCTTGCATTAATGTGCTATATATATGTAGCATATATGGTAGTGTGCAATGTGCATGCGAGTGTGTGAGTTTTATTTGTGCGTTGTTAAACGCGTTCAAGGTTAAAGTGACGCTGACGCGTTAATTAGAATGAAATTGCAATCGCCTGTTTGCGAAGACGTTGAACTTTTTCGTTGACGAAAAGCAAAAAAAAAAAATAAAAAAAAAATAAAAATAATTAAAAAAAAAAAAAAAAAAAAAAAGGAATATAAAAGAAAATAAAAAGCAAAAATAAAATAAAAAGCAAAAATAAAATAAAAAGCAAAAATAAAATAAAAAACAAAATAAATATTTTTTTTATTTGACTTCAACTAGCGCATTTTAGCATTTCATTATACGGCATACATCATTTACTTGTTTTTTTTTAAGTGTATTTAATTGTTGCTACCAAGATTGTCAATTGTTGTGAGTGATTATGTGCTTTTTTATGGCAAATTAAATTTAATTACTGTCTAAGTTAGCTGACTAAATTTTTTTCCATTGATGGATGACACATAGCCAGCATTTTTTTGTACATTTAATTTGCTAAATTTTTTGATCACTTTGTTAAGTTGAACTCAGGTGTTGTTATGCTAGAAATGTCTTGTTGATCTAACGATCTAGCACATAGTCATTCACCCTGTTCGTGCTTGCGTATTTCGACATTTTGTGAAACGCTGATGTGTCTATTAATTTAGGTATGTTTGTTGATTTAATAAATTATCAAATATTTAATTTTTTTTTATTTTTTCTATGCAAAAAAATCTCAAAAGCTGGTATAATGATTTCATAAATTATTTGTACGGCACTAAAGAGCATATTTTATATGCATTTCGATGGAAATTTGCTGCAATACCGAAACTTCAGTCCATTTAAGCTGTCTAAAATCGTGTCGAACTAGCTTTTCATATAGTTTTAGATATAATAAATAGTAAGAACAACAACAACAACAAAAATTTATATTAAAATCATTACCAACTAGATTACCCAAAAACTTAAGTTGGGGTCCACACTTATAATATATGGAATTCCTGAAACTGCACTCCAACAGGAGTTAAAGGAAATTATATATAGTTTCTCTCTAAAAATAATAGTTGTATTCTATTTCTAGGACTATTTTAAAATGAATTAAATATTTTAAGAAAAATTTTAATAAATTAAGAAAGCAAAAAAATAAAAAAAATGATTTTACACAATTTTAAGATCTTATTATTTTCTTTCAATATACATATGTGAGACTTTTCCTTTAATATCATTAGCCTTCTTAATTTGTAAGCCAGCGTCAAAAGAACACACGCTAAACTATAAGTAAACAATGTGAAATCATAAATACTAGGAAATTTTCAAATAAACACAGTCACAGACTTTCAAAACATCAACAACAACAAATGTAACTCTTCTTCTAAGCTCTGCTAAGCTGAGATCCTAAACCGATTTCTTACACTTATAGACCAATTGTATCTAAGTAATTAATTTTTAACACCCGATTATAAAACCACGCAAATAAAATATATTATATTTATCAAAAAAATGTTTTAAAATCTCGAAAAAAATCTCAACAAATTTGTCTTTTCTAATAATGGTCAATTATGTTCAACCTTTCAGAAAAAAATGTTTTACAATCTCAAAAAAAAATCTCAACAAATTTGTTTCTCTTAATAACAGTCAATTTAGTTGAACCTTTTCAAAAGAAAAGCCAACACTTCCAGCTCCCAAGAGCAAGAACAAAGAAATCCAACTAAAAGCAAACTGATCAAGCCTATCAACGCATAGATCAATCATTCATGAAGCTGGTGCATTTCAAAAGGCGCACCTATGAGTGCTACAAAGGCGTCGAAGTCACAAACAATTTACTCAACTTGTGACTTATCACTGCCAAGGCTCCATTAAATACATATAAGCTTATGTAATCTGTGATATGTGCGCTGGAAGCGGATATGTTTATGGAACACGGCTGGCGGTGTAGGCGCAAGTGTGCCCATAACACATACATACATACACTGTACTATTAATATATATGTATTTTAAAGAATTTACGCGGTTAATGTCATTTGCTGACATACATACATACATAAATGCTGATGTATATATTATGTTGCTGTTTACAGTTTTTTTCTGTAACAATGTATGCGCGGCGCGTACTCCAAGTGTAAACAAGCAAATTGTAAAAACAAATATGAAGTAGTGAAAAAATCACAAGTAAATAAGTCATGCGTAGCGTATGTACATATATATTACAGGGTGTATATGACAGGAAAAAGTCAACAGACTTATCAAAACAAAGAACGCACGAGGAGTAAGAGAGTTGGTATGGATATGTAAACACTACAAAGCTTACAAAGTCTAGGTTGAGTGCATGAAGCTAATGCGACATTTACTAATTTATGCTTTTTAAGCGTAACTGAAGCTTCGAGAATTTTTTTAATATTAAAAAAAATTAATTTTTATTTTTGATTTTTTTACTTTTGATATTTATATTTTTTTTTCTTTAATTTTTATTTTTTTTTCATATATTTTTTTTTTTAATTTTTATTTTTGATTTTTATATTTTTATATTTTTTTTATTTTGATTTATTTTGATTTTTTTATTTTTATTTTTATTTTTTATTTTTATATTTATTTTATTTTTATTTTTTTAATTTATTTTTTTTTTATTTTTTTACCTACATATTATTTACAAATCTATTTAGCATTTCAAAACTGCCCTCTACAAGTTATTTTTGCTTGACTCAGGCCTGACTCACCGCACCGTAGCGCTTTTCCGCATATTTACTCATTTATCGTATTTTTCAAGTCTTCCTTAACGTCACACTGACTGTTGTACTGCCTAGTGTTGACCTTCCTTGTGCTTTGTTACAGTGTTTAGTTTTTATGCCTCAAGATATGACAGTCAAAGGTACTTTGTTTATTTTTTTTATGCATACAGTACATATATATGTAAATAGCATTTTTACGATAAGGTTTATTGACTTAGACGATACAATACAAATATTTTTATGACTGTAGCGTAAAAACAGAAATATTTATTCTAGTACACTATACGAGTATATGGAAGCAATTAGTAAATTGAAAAGGTTTAAAAGTTTTTTTTTATATTTTTTTTGTATTCGAAAAAATTCGAGCTTAGAACGGGAGAGCCACACTATACGGTATAAGGTAAGATAAGTGCTCCTCAGAAACTTTTAAAGTTGTTTAGACCGACAGTAATGCTTTCAAGAATGAATTGTAAGAATATACGGAGCTTACTGCTAGAGTTTCCAGGAGGGAATAATATTCCAGGTACCTGAGCAGATGAAATAGCCAGATTTGGCACTACCTTACAATTAGATCACGAAAAGTTGGTAATATACATCCCCTTGGCCACTTGTAGACATTTAATCGATATATTATAGAGGAAAACCTCTCTTAACAGACACCTAGATTAGACGGAAACCTCTTTTGAGCGAACATTTTTTCATGTACCAAGTTAAATTGTTAGAACAAATGACGCTCTCTTAGGCGGACACCTCTCATGGGCGGAGGAAAATCGCTCGATGGTGTATGTTGGTCCAGCAGAGGTTTTCCTGTACATTTGGTTGAGTGTCGGTGGAAAGGTCTGTCGTCTGACATCCACTAAACCCACCTACTAAGAGAGAACAAGCATTTTCTCTTTTTGCAACGTTGACTATTCTACAAACTTCGAATGATCGCAATAAAAATTGCAGTATCTGAACGCTTTCTTTAGCTGATGGTTCCCATGATTAACCAGTAGTTTTTCTTCGACTAAAACTAGAGACTACTGATAAAAAGAGAGAGAGATGAGCTCATCTACTCTTTCAAAGATGCTGTCTTTTAATAGATTTTGGGAATATTGAAACACGTTCTGGTCAAATCTTGAATATACGAGTAAAAAGTGACACGTTCGGGATCATATATAATTAAAGCTGGATCTCAATCTGGGTCTCAGATATGGTTTTGCTACATCTTTGACTTATCTGTTACAACTATTCACTATTCTGCTCATATTTTAAACAAAATTGAACTATCGTCACTTGAAATATTAAGAATAGGTGTCTTCCCAATAATAATGAGCGCCTTTTTGGCCTGAGAAATTACTTGCAATTAAGCACTAACCAAGTCAACTACTCCACCCAACTAATTGTCAGCGGCGGCTAATCGCCAGCGTTACAGTATCACAACAATAGCGGCAGTGTAATTACGCGACCACCCATGTAATATAAGAAGAACAACAAAAACAAAGTACAGTAAATATTTTAATTGCACTGCTTATTTGCAATTCGCGTGCAAAATCTTGCAAACATAAATATTTCATACAAGAATCTCACTACTAGTACAATACAAGTGCAGCTAATGAGATTTTTACACCCATCAGAGCCGAGCACAGCTGTTGCCGCTACAGTGGTCATTATCAGTGGCGTCGCGCTGCAATCGTTTGGCCGTTGATATTATATTATAGTTGTGCATGTAATGCTGTTATTAATACGCAAACATGAGTAGGTAGGCATTACACTATATATTTATAATTTTTGTATTTTTTACAATATTTAATAAATTAATTACACATAGAATTGTTTGTTGTTGTGCCTGTCAATGACGAGTGCAATGACAATGCGCGCTCACTCGCTCAGTTGTTTAATGTTGATGGCGTTGATTGCTGACTGCTGATTGCTGACACGCCGGCCCACACAGCCAACCCAATCGCATAGCAATTTCCAACTAAGCGAGTGCTAGGTGCTACGTAAGCAACGCACAGCGAGCACTAGTCATTTGGGGTGCACTAAACTTATAGATAAAGTCACTGTGGCGGGCTGCTGTATATGAGTCTGTTGTTTGTACAGCGTTGAACAGCTGTTCGGCTGCAAACTGCATTTATATGCTATATATATATATATTAATATGTATATAAAAATATATTCTATTCATCACAGTTGCATTTGTAGTGGCGCGTCGCGTCACTGTAATTGCAGCGCTGTATTTCACAGCATGTATGCACCTACACACATATAGATACATATATATATATACCCGTATAGTGTCTATATGCGCCCAATTGTCGGTTTGAAAAATGAGGTTAAGGTTAATGTGCGCATTTCTCACAAACTGACAATGTGTCTCGTTTGTTTATTTGTATTGTATGTACATATTATTAAATACTTTAATTAATCATAAGTGGCTAATGAAATATTTTCTCTAGCTATTAAGTGTGCAATTTGCATAATATTTTATTACGGCAGCGTAGCAGCAACTCACTCGCACGCGCTTCGGCACTGTGTGTGCATTAACCTTTTGGCAACTGTTTTGCCATTGCAAAGTGCAAAGTAAATGCGAGTTTATGAGTGTAATTACAATAGAACATACATTAAGTGTCTGGAATTAGATGAAGCGGTGCAGGAAAAAATTTAAAAACAATATATAAAAAAAATATATAAAAAAAATAGAAAAAAAATAAAAAATAAGAAATAAATATAAAAATATATAAAATAAATATAAAAAATAAAAAAAAATATTTAAAATAAAAAATTATATAAAAATTAATAAATTTACAAAATTATTTATTAATATTAGTAGAAGAAAGTGATGACAAGTTTAATTTAACAATAAAATTCAATATTTCCGAAATTCGAAATTTATTAATTGTATTAAATTTCAGTTTTGTAGCTACCATCGAATATTTTTTTTTAATTTTCATGATATTTGATTATTCACTGACTTATAGACAGAACCATACGTTCAGAGAACACCCATTTCCCACTAGCAGCACACACATTTTTCAGCCAGATGTAGTTATACTATAGTTATGGATTAAGAGACCTCCAAAAAACATCGTCCTTAGTAAGAATCTGTTAAGGCGACTAATATCAATTCGAGACAATGACCGAGTTTACAAAATGTTCTAGATCTAAGAACCTCATTCTGGAACAAATATATTGAATAATTTAAAAAATTAACAAGATATTTCTATCTCCTAAATTCTTGGAACATACTTTGCCTAAAACTTGCCATAGAAACAGTAATTCAAAAGAACACTCAAAGACAAAGACGTTTGAATTCGACATATCCGTTTCTATATCTGCCGTTTGAACTTAAGAGGGTCACTACATGTGATGGGCTCAAATCTCAAAAAAAATATCATAAATTGCTTTCTTAACATGTCTAGTATACGGTAGTAAAGTGATTTTTAAAAATTCGAAGTCGTTTTAAAGATACAACAGTTAGAAGAAGGTGCACTGAGCACTGAGCTGAGAGCTGGAAATTTTGAACTCGTTTTTCCGAACTGCGATTTTCAAACTTTCCTCCATCGTATCTCAAATCTGATATTTCCTATATGGCAATGAGTCGGTATCATTGAGGAAGTGCGAGTCCATTTTTTCGAGGCGGGGATGTTCCGAAAGCTGTAACTCACGTTCTACGCAATATTTTTAGCTTAAAATTTATATTTATATTGTTGAAATGTATGTTAATAAATAATAATAAACTTAAAGCTCTATATATTTACTGGTCGTAGAAAAAAATTCTAAAAAATCACTAAAAAGCAGGCCGTCACATAGGGTGACCCCCTTAAGGAAAATTACTTTTTATTTTGCGAAATCGGATGCGGATGGCTTTCAGGAAATCCTTAACTAAATAAATTAAGAAAAAACTACTAAAAACCTAAAAATAAAGAACACAAACTAAGCAAAAAATAATAAAAATAGACAGCTATACCGGAAGTATGGCATGACAGATTCCAACTCATAAAACAATAGTAAACCAAAACCATATTAACCATCAGCACGAGAAACACTTATGAAAGTAAAAGCCAGTAGAAGTACTAACAGTGGGAGATCAGAGGAACGTAAGAAGAAATGCTGACCATCGACGAATTAGTAGGCGGTCGCCATAATCACTTTAGTAAGAAACAGCTTGATTTAACCTTCAAGCGACGGAAACTGTGTAGGGATAACTTGAAGGATATAAAGTGAAAACATGTTAAAGTGGACTAGCGAAACAGCTAATGGAAAGTGGTAGACACAGCTTGAGATTGCAAAAAAAAATAATTTGAAGGAAAACTCAAGTGGATTGAAGTGAAGGACTTTTATAATCACACATGGTTAATTATAAGGAAGGGTGTACACATGTCGTCAAGTCGGCAGTAATCCCATGACGGAAGCATAGAAGAACTAAAATCTAGAAGGAGAAGTACACATGAGAAAAAAATAAATTAAAACAAAAGCAAAAAATCTAAAACAATCCGGTAACAGTGGGTGGTAAAAATGGCTGCGAAGCGGTTAAGTGATAAGGCAAGCTTTGCCATATGCCACAGCCACTCCACGCATGAAGGCATGCCGTGAATCAGCGCGCGATAAAGGGAAATGGTGAAATGCTTGAGAATAATTTTGATTGCTTTGGACAAACAACTGGCCGCCTGCTTAATTGACTTTGTTGGTCAAAGTGGAGCAGTTGGAAAGTTACGCGAGGTGACATAATTCGCGCATAAAAGGAAAATGTGGAAAATATGTCAAAGCCACACAGCACAATGGACGTGGTAAAAGCTTTCAATTAAGCGAACTGCTGCTGAGACCCGAAGTACTTTTTTTCTTTAAGTGGCTACGGTGTAGAACTCAAAGTGATGATGAAGGCTAATTAAGCTGGGGCAGCGCTGAGCCGCAGAATACAGCCGATAATTTTTACTGTGGCAAAAGTTGAGATCGCTGTTGCGTTAACAAAACCAAAACAAAGCAATAATTCGAAGTAAAAATCTGGAGACACAAAGTGCGCATAATAAAAAACTCGTAAAAATTATGAGAAAATGGTTGACAATAAGACGAAGTAAGGTAAACACTGTTGATAAAAGGTGTTGTAAATGTAAAAATAAAAGAATTATAATAATAAAGGCGGCATAAAAAATTGTATTGTCGAATACCTGAACTTGCGCCAATTAATAAAATCAAAAATCGCCGATACTTTTATACGATTGTAACGCCAAAAACTAGCTAGTATATATGACACTCTTCTTTGTGATTTTTATGATCTTTTTTAAGATAAACATGCGATTTAAGCTAAAAATAAGGCTTTGAAGCTTGTATAAAGCATCATAAATGAAAACAAAAAGCACCGAATGCATTCTTGATAATGATGTAATAATGATCTTGAGGTGAGGATCACCAACATCACGATTAATAAGATCGACACTAGCGTGATCAGTGAAAAGACGACCAGTTTCCTCACAGAATCATATCGCGTATACTACAATTATACAGAAAATCATACAAAATATATATACAAAGTCAAGCTTTCATTTTAAACCGACGTTAATGATGATCATCACGATCACTCAACGTTAAAAGAAGAGAAGTAGAAGTATAAAACCTAGAAATAATAATAAAAACCAGCGAATTTTAGTAAACCACACAACATCGCCGAACTTCTGAAGATCAGCGACGACGAACAAATAGCATTCTTTTACTTTTATTTTTATACACCATACCTACGTGCATTGTAGATGTATGTATGATTTCTTTTGTGCGATTTGCGCTTTGTGGGTTTCTCCGCTAGCCACCTTGAATGTCCGGCCATAACGAACAAACCAGTCTTGGCTTTCAGTTCTTTTTTTCGTGACTTTTTTCCGACTCGAAGTCTTGCTGAGTCTTTCGGAACAGGTTGGTTTTGTAAGTATATATACAACAGCAGCGTACATCAAGTACACGATAAAAAGATTGCGACAGGTAGTCGTCGTAGAAGTCTCTATTTTTTCGCTTTTTTTACTTTTCATGGCATGGTATGGCGTTTATATTTTGGTTTATGGCTTTCGCACGCGTTCTTGCCAACCAAGTAAAGCCGCTTTAATTTTGATTTTGTTTGCCAAAGTGATCGACAATTAACGTGCTGTATTGGGGGACGCGTAAATTTGGCCCAAATGATTTGCTAGATCTTTTAGTAATATTAATTGAGAGTGTGTGTAGTATAGACTTAGTGTGAACTTTAAATTAGGTCTAATTGACAGGTGAGTAAGCGTAAAATTTCTTGTGGAGCCATATTAGATTTGATATTAACTTAAGGGGTTATATACAGTTAGACGGCCGAAAAAAAGTGAATTTTCCAGAATTTTTTCTGAGAAAACTTTTTAATTTATTGATCCAAAAATTTATACACATATTATGGTATCTTTTAACTGTATTTTAAGACTTAGTTTTAGTAAAAATTTTTATTTGAAAAAGAGCTACAGCTGATCTCCAGGAGCTCCTCTCAAAAAAGACGTTTTGCGGTGACCACTATATCTCGGAACTAGATCATCCCAAATTAAAAAACCAAACAGATTTCGTTAAAATAATGTTAAATCTAGTAATTAATCGAAGGAATAAGCAAAAAAATTTTTTGACAAAATGGCGGTTTCTAAAAAAAAAATCGATTTTTCACCGAAATTTCGGCCTTAAATTGTTTATAAAAAAAAAATATTTATCGGAGAGAAAAAATCTACGATTAATTACTAAAAAATATATTTAAGAAGGTCGTGTTAAAATTTGAGACTAATCGGTCTAGCCGTTTTCGAGTAATGTTGGTCACCGACTTTGAAAACACCATTTTGAGAAAAACGCGTTTAAAGTTTGGACCTTGTACTTAAAAGCACTCGGAAACGCCTTTTCAAATTTTTCATTTGCTTGTAACTTTGAAAATATTCACCGGAACGATATGAAATTTTCTGTGTGTATTCTTAAATATATGTACATTAAGAAAATGAAATAAAAAAAAATCGATTTTTTGAAAATTCTAACTGTATATAACCCCTTAAGACTATTCCAAGGAGATAAAGTGTTATGCTGACGACAGGGTTAGAAGATTTATAAATATAAATTATTAAAATGAATGAAGGATCGCTTACTTAAATTGTATATCAGAAGATTTCTTAAGCTGCTAACCTCAGCCGATTTGGAGACATTTTAACTTTAAATTCATTACTTTGCTTTCTTAATAATATGCATATGAGGACAGAGAAAGTTATCCACCTCAATTCAATACAAGCGGTTATATTTGGACTTTGGTAGAGTGATTTAACCACTTTTACTACATTTACAATCGATTATACCAGTTTAAGCGATTTATACCAGTTGTTTATTCGATTCGCCATTCTTAAATTTCACAAATCGTAGACAGTAGCTTATATGATGATACAAAATTGTACACATATAGCTTCCATTTATTATTCTCAGTAAATGCTAGGTCCAATTTGTATCTTATAACTACGTACTTACATATGTATGTATGTACATATGGGTACCCACGTACTTTGTGTGTCTTCACCACCTTTTAGACTTTACTTAATGACCGTGTGACACTCAGGTGCAAAAAAATAATAAGAAAAACGTTAATGTGCTGTTGAAAAACAAAATAAAGCAAAAAGAAAACAAATTAAGCTAATCTAGTACACACACATTCGTACATATATATACCATATGCGATCATCAGAGGGTCCAACAATCATGGTGCGGCACATATCAACGACTTTAATGTGCTGTGTTTGTAATAATATATATATATATGTTTTATATACTTGTATATACATATATATATGTATATGAGTTCTTATACAAGACAGCTTCTAACTAATGTCATCAGCAGCTAAATATATAATAATAATTAGATGGTAGATGATTAGCTGGGTTTCTACGCGATACCGTCAGTGTTGTTATGTTCGAAAATCTGCTACAGAAAAACTGAAGAACTTTTGTACTGAGCTTTTCAATACCACAACTGCTCTCAGAGATTTGACAAAGTCTCGAGATGCGAAACCATGACAAACCAAGTGGTAGTCACGAACTCACCTAACGCAAATAAGTTGGTCGTTGAATATTTCGGTATACTTTACAGAATATTTTATAAATTTTTGATATCATAAAAGAGCACGTAAACTAGTTAATAGTAAAGGTGCGTCAGAGCTGAAATTTTTATGGCATTTTTAACTGCGTTAACTACAAGTTTAATGCGTACATATTCATACATTTGAGTCTATATATATATAAAGGTATATATATATATATATATATATTATGTATATATGTATACACATGTGTATTTATATATGTATACATAAATTTGTATGAGCTCCTTTCTATTCTTTGTAAGTGTGTAGAAAAAATGCGCCACAAATTACTTGACAACAACGAAATATGAAAGGTAGAAACTAACAATAAAAAAATTGCTTCAGCAACAATATTATTATAGCTTTTTTATACACAGATATTTAATTATAATTAGGCGTTTACTAATTTGTTAAGGTATATTTATATAGAAGTTTGTTGTCTCTGAACAATGGTTGAATGACCACACACAATTCTAATGTTTTTTGCAGTATAATAATTAAGTTGTTAAAAATGTTATATGGAATTATAGCAGTTCTTACGAAGAGTTAAAAATATAAGTATGTGAAGTGTGTTGTGTTAAAGAAAAATTTAAAAATGTATACCATATAAAACTTTAAAATTTTTTTTTATATAATATATAATCTTTTATAATAAACAAAAAAATTGTCTAAGTTTAATAAACTCACTGAGAATTTCAAGCAAATGCGATGAACTAACGAAACAAGAGAGTAAAGTCTCTCAGTTACTTAAATGGTGAGTGCATAAAGCGAGATATGAGTGTTGCTCTCTCTATATGTAGTATCTATGAGAGCATTTGGAACCATTTTCACGTCCAATTTCTTACATTGAATTCCATACCAGAGCCTATGTTTGGACTTTGGTATAGTCATATAACCGTTCATACCTAACCTACATTGGATTATACCAGTTTAAGTCTTTTATATCAGTTTAAGTCTATTATACCAGTTTAAGTCTTTTATACCAGTTGAAGTGTTTTATACCAGTTGAAGTATTTTATACCAGTTTAAGTCATTTATACCAGTTTAAGTCGCTTATACCAGTTGTTTGTTCCATTCATCACACTCCAATTTGAAGAATAAGACGAACAACTGCTCTTATGACGATAAACAATTTTATTAATATAAGTTAAGCATAGTTTAAATGGTTTCTAAGAGACCATAGACAATGGTTTTTTGGATAAGTAGCTCCAAATGAAGATTCTATCTCAATTTTTTTAATTTATAAGATATTCTGAAAGCAATTATTTCTACGTATGATTTTACACTACATATTTAGAGTACGAAGATAAAGCTTATGGTAAGATCTAACCTGGAAACATCCTCTTAATCATAATTCTTCATTTATTATTATGACCTGAAACCGTCTATTTTGGGATACTTTTGACAACAGTCGATCAAATCAGGAACTTGTGAGAACACCGTGCTTCATTTTTTTTACTTTTTACTGGGAGAAATCATAATTTCCAGACTCATTCATTCGAAAGTGAAAAGCATTGTACTATTTTTTTTTGCGATTAGCTGAAACGCTATGCCGTTTTGAATATTTTTATTTTTTTTAAATACTCTTCTATAATAAATATATTTTTAGTTCTCTATTTCAAAAAAGTTTCCCCCTACATTTTTATAGCAAATCTAAAATTATACAAACATCTGCATTCGATTAGCATATGACACCGTTATTTGAGGTTATTTTTAGAAATGCACGCAGGCATGTGAGTATGTAAATTTTAAAAAGAATGACGATGGATTTCAAATAAAAATCAACTAAAAATTGGAATAAAGAGAAATCGAAATGGAGCAAGCACAAATTATGGAAGCAGGCAAGAACTCAAAAAAGAGGGCGCTAAATTAAATTTTTTTGTATTTTTTTTTTAATGTGTGAGTGTGTAAGAATGAATGTTGCACAGTTGTATTGAAATATTTCGGAAACTGCATGCCAGCGCAATGCATACAAAGCTGGCGCGAGTTATAAAAAACTTGAATCAAAAGTGACAAAAAAGAAATGAAAACGCGTACAAATTAAACTTCAAGTAGCAGATGAAGCTACAAGTCAGTAAAGCATAAAGGCGAACAACCACCATGAGATGTTGTCAATATGTATGTAAATATATATGTACCTATATCTCGCTGAACAACAATTTTTTGTAGGTCAGTCGGGTTATGTGTGTACCTTTCCAATTTTGACCCTCTGACCAGCAAAACAATGAAAACAACAAACTCCAAACTGTGATTCATGGAAGGCAAAGAACACGAAAACTCAGCTACAGCAGCAGCAACAACAGCTGAGTAAAGACGATCTGCAGCTTGTGGATTCAGTGGAATTCTTACAAACACACACCTTTACATGGTACAAAGTAACGAAATCCAACTCTTTCACTTCGGCAACTTGGTAAACAAACAGCTTACAAAAAGAAGAGGAAAAGAACTGAATCGCATCTCAAACTCATGTCATTTTGTTATTACCAACGCTATTAAGGAAAACGCTCGAAAGAAGTCACAGAGTGATTACAAAAACAACAACCCACTGAGGTAAAATGTGTGAAGTGAAGAATCAAATGCTGGAAGTAAACAAGCAACAAACAACAGATGTGTTGGACCCAAGACGGCTTGCTTAGAAATAAAAAAACAACAACAACAATAGAAAAACTGTGTGAGACTTGCACTGAAGCAGGGCTTTGAAAACAGTCTGTCACGTTGAAGCGTTGCTTAGAAAGAAATGAGATTGAAAAGCGAAAAGCAAAAAAAAACGTGGTGAAAGAAGATTTGGCAAAAACGATCTAACCAACAAAAGCTGACGCTGAAAAAAGAAAGTGGTTTCGTGAGAAAGCCGGTAATGAGCTGCACAAACTCGGCGACGCATGTGAGGCAAACGTTGGCTGAGAGAAAGTGAAATCGCCGGCAAGAAAATTGAGAGCTAAACGAGCGCTTATTGGAAGAGTACATATGTATGTATAGATATATGCTATTCGAAGAAGAAGGAATTAAGATATTTCTTAAAAACAAATATTATTAAAGGCAATATGCTGATTTCTAGGGCAAACAAATAATTTCAAGACTCATTTAAGAAAGAAAGAATAAACAAGTTGACTTCTTGAGTGAAAAGCGTAGTACTCACGTACAGTGTGTGCAAAATGATCTTAAAAACTGCAATTTTATACTCAAAGAAAAAATAAATTATTTTCACACATGCATGTAAATGCTTTGATTTACAGGTTGTTGCATTGCAAAAAGAGAAATTTCACTTGCAACATTACAAAAAAAGCTGTGTAATTACAATAGCAAATGCTGTGTGGGCATAATAATGTGAGCGGAAAATTAGCGAAAATAATTGACGAAGAAAACGTAAATTTCCAATAGCAGCTATTAGGCCAACCATGCGATAAAACAACAACAACAACAGAGTACAGATAGAAGCTGCAGAAAACTTTGCAATTGCAAGCCGACGACTAGAGTGTGCGAAAGCGAAACACGCTGACTTTGATATTAATAATTCATGAAGTTGTGTGAAATGCAGCTGCACAACAACAATTGTGGGGAAATCCAGCCACAAGGGAAAGAATAAATCAACGAGGTAGAGGTGTTGAAAAATAGATACAAAAAAATTTCCAATTAATAAATAAAAAGAAAGAAAGCTCAAGGTACATATAAATAAAAAAATATATAAAAATGTGCCAATTTATATGAAAAACATTACGGCGTCTTTACAATGGTAGTCTTTATTTAATTTTATTTAATTTAATTTAATTTAATTTTATTTAATTTAATTTTATTTTATTTTATTTTATTTTATTTTATATTATTTTATTTTATTTTATTTTATTTTATTTTATTTTATATTATTTTATTTTATTTTATTTTATTTTATTTTATTTTATTTTATTTTATTTTATTTTATTTTATTTTATTTTAATTTATTTAGTTTTATTTTATTTTATTTTATATTTTATTTTATTTTATATTTTATTTTATTTTTTTCATTTTATTTTATTTTATTTTATTTTATTATTTTTATTTTTTTTATTTTATTTCATTTCACTTCTTTTTAAGAAAGTCGCAACAAGTTCACTTACATGCAACCACAGCCACCACAAGCCACAGATGAATGCACAAAAATGCACACAACAACAACAACAACAAAAACCAGTTGCATTACACACATAACCACACTAAATTACAAACTATATATGTAAGTGAGTAGGCCTCTAACTCTAGTTGTATTTGTGCTTTTACCGCAACAACTTTCCCATAAATCGCTTGCAACAACACAACGCATCTTTAACTCATATTACGCTGCGCCACTGAACTTGGACGCCATTCGATTTTGTTGATTCCTCTTTCGCTTTCTTCCACATAACTGGCTGGAAAAAATGAAAATTTGCGTCATTTCCACGCGTGCATCACCCCACTCGTGAAATACATATTTTCCGACAAGCAGTCAAGCAAGTTGCGCGCGCATTTCGATTTCTATGAGCGTTTTTTTTTCATCAAGTTGTTTTGCTGGTTTTTCGTGCCTCAAGCGCTTATTGACTTTATAGGTTAAGTTTAGTATGTCGAGTGGTGTTTATGTGGTGGCAGAGAAATGAAAATTCAAATAATAAAAAAATATAAAATAATAAAAAATTAAATTAGTGAAAAATAAGCGTAATAAAAATTATAAAAAAATATATAAAAATGTCAATAAAAATAATTTAAAAATAATAATAATAAAAAATAAATAAATAAAAGATAAAAAAATGAAAAAAAAATAATAATAAAAATAAAATTTCAAAAATAAATATAAAAAAAAAAAGATTAAAAAAAAATAAATTATAAAAAAAAATATAAAACAATATTAACAAAAAATACAAAAAAAATAATAAAAATTAGGAAAAATAATAAAAATTAAGAAAATATTATTAAAAATATATTTCGCAAAAAATACAAAAAAAAAAAATACAAAAAAAAATATTTCCAAAATATACAAAAAAAATTTAATTTTAATTTTTAAAATTAAAAATAACAAAAAAAATAAATTAATATTTTTTTCGTACTGGCATACCATTATTTAGGTTTTATATTATTTTTACTTCCTACTAGTACTAAAGTACTATTTGTCGATATTCTTCTGCTATACAGCTAACTTCAAGTATTTTTTGCCAAAATATATTTTTTATTTCATTAAATTCTGTAAGCTATGTGGCACATATACTTATATGTATATAAGCTGTTATCTGATTTGTTTTTTGCAAGAAACCAAAAATTTGTTGCTCTTCCCTATGACTTCTCAAGATTTATTGCCGCTGTTCTGCAATTTGCCAGACAATCAAAAACGGGAAACTGGATTATTGGGCACACAAAGATTTGCCACTAGCGCCAGCTTTGTTTTTTTTTTTTGCTATGCGACTATCAAAGTATTTCTACTTTTTTGTAATCTTATTTTGATGTGTGAGCTTTACCAGGCTCCAACATCCCCTACAACCACTTTGCTGCTTGCTTGCCACATAATTTGTTGGCTGTCCAAGTATTTATTGTGTGGCTGCTGCATGGCACAATATGTGCACACATTGTATTCAATTATATATGTATGATGAGTGTGTGTTTGTATCAATTTTTTTTTTCGTGCCAAATTGAAATTGCCATTCTTTGCGAACCGCCTTAAGCTGCCAACAACTGCCTTTGGCAGCAACAAAACAACAATACAACCAAGTTGGAAAATAAACAATAACGCATTACAATAACAACAAAAGCAAATATTTATATATCAAATGCATTCCATGGCTACGTCACAACTGACATTGACTACGCCAAATGAGTTTATCCGGCGCCTTTGCAACACAATAAGCGCACAGTGCGCGGCGGCTGGCTGCCGCATTGCATGGATTTGCATATAAAGGCGGCAAAGGTATAAATGAATTCTAGTTTTTGCAACATTTTAAGCAAAGTTATGCTATTGTTATATATTTTGTATGCATTGTTGCCAGATATTTTATGGATAGAGCTATGTATGCTAATTTTAAACTCTAGAAGCATTTATTTTTTATAAAATAAAATTAAAAAAGAGAAACAAATATTTGTTTTCCAAAAATAATTTTTGAATTTTTTCAAAAAATAATTTCGAAATATTCCAAAAATTATTTAAAAGTCAATTGTGTTCTAAATCCATTAAAAATGATATAAGGCAAACCCCAAACTTTTGAATAAAAAATAGTTTTTAAAAAAATAAATTTTGAAATTTTTCAAAAAATCATTCCGAAATTAAAAAAAAAAATAAAAATATATTTTTTTTTAAGTCAATTATGTTCTAAATCCATTAAAAATTATTTAATGCAACACCCTAACTTTTGGAATAAAACGAAATTTTTCAAAAAATAATTTCGAAATTAAAAAAAAAATAATAATAATTTTTTTAAGACAATTATGTTATAAATCCATTAAAAATGATTTAAGGCAGCCCCCAAACTTTTGAAAAAAAAAATTGTTTTCAAAAAATAAATTTAAAAATTTTCAAAAATAGTTTTGAAAATTTTCAAAAAATAGTTTTGAAATTTTTCAAAAATTAAATAAAATTATTTAAAAGTAAATTATTTTCTAAATCAATTAAAAATGATTTCAGGCAACCCCCTAGTATCCTAGAAATTAAAAAAAAATCTATTTCAGCTTTCTACGCCAATCTTGAGTATCGAAATCGCCAACCTAATTCACTTATTTCATGAAAATACTGACCCAAAACTGCCAAAAATCATAAGAATTTTTAATAAAAACACTTTTCAGCTGCTTGCTAACATAATTCGAAAATACTTTTCTTTCTACTCCAAAAAATCACACCATGAACTAATTACTGTGAAAGCTAATTTTTTGCAAACAAATTTCATGGCCTTTAATTAAAAATCCATCAAATTGAAATTTCAAAGGCATTCGCCAATAAACAGCTTAACACTTTTCAGAACGCTTTTCAAACGCATTTGAAAATTTTCATTTTAATGGGCCATTATACAGTTCTCATCTGACGCACAGCTTCTTCTTCTTCTAAGGCATGTGCCACATTTCGTATCGCTGCCTCATTTAATAGTTTTATTGCTCTCAATAATATTGCGCTTGTATTGTTAATAGCAACGATGCTTTGTTGTTGTCGTAAATTTAATTGATTTTGAAACACGAGAACACTGATAGGCATCTTTGCTCGCGCTTTGTCTACTTTTGTTGTTTGCGATTTGTTTAGCGGCTTTAAGCTGGCGCGCGAAGTGCTCGGGTGTTTCTAAACTACGGCTATTTGTACAACTGTGGCATTGAGGGTGATTTCGACAATTAATAAATTATTGAAGTTGTAACTGAATAGGCGGAAAATTTAATGGAGAGGGAGTATGAAGCATTGGAGATATTTACTTATGTATTTACATGTATACTAAGTGTATTATATACTTAAGTGTACTCTATGCAGTACTTAGTTATATGAAAAATTAAATTTTTAAATACCAAAGCTCTAAGTTTAATCTTCTCTTTTCCTTTAATCTGCGTTTTATTAAACACCAAAGATCGCATCTCATAGTATAGACTTAATATCACTTAATTTTGCTTTCGATTCAACTACAAAGTTAGGCCTACTCATATCTCTTCTGGAGAATTAATTTTTTCAGTTGTTTAAATTACAACTCCACTGCAACTTATTTGCTTTTTGAAGGCCTTGAAGTCTACCAATGCGCAGCTAAATCAACAACATTTATTAATTAAAACCGAAAAAAACCGTTGACTAACTGCTTAGTAAGGTTAAACAACGGCTTACGCGCATATCAAATAACCAAAACAGAAGTGTGGAAAACAAAATCCCAAAGGTCATTACCACTACAAGTTGTCTTAACGAAAACAACAGCTTGAGCCAATGAGAAACGAGTAATAATAATAATAATACTAAAAAAAAAACTAAAAAAAAATAAACAACAGTAATATATAGATACATATGTATATATCAGTATACATATATACATTATTAGGCATATATACTATATATCAAATATGTAGTTAAGTATGCACAATGCAATAAAATATTCAAAACACACAATTTGTGTGCCAAAACACTGCAATAAACCGCAAATATAAAAAATAAAAAAATATAAAAAAATGTAAATAATATAAAATTTATATAAAAAGTATAAAATTACCATGCAATGGAAATTTATATTAAAAAAAGCATAAATATATTCGAATAAAATATGAAATTGCAATAAAAATAAAATTTCAAATGTGTTTCCCACTCGCAACGCTTATGACGCGTCGCCTTTTTTGGACAGGAAACTGGCAAAAGTGAGACATTACACAGCACAGCGCATCGCTTAGGCGCAAAACCGAAATGCAACGTTGCGCTTCCGCACCCCGCACTCCACAGTAGCTGCGCGCGCGCTTTTTTGGCGGCCAACAGCTTGCAGTATATACATTTGCTGTTGTTTTCATTTCTTTTTCATATTTTTTTCAATTTTTTTTGCCTTTTTTTATAGAAACTGAAGGCTTTGCTGCGCGCTGCCATTGAAGGCATGATTTTGCCTTTAAGATACCAGTTTTTGGCATGCCATCAGCGTAACTACAAAACTTTTTCGCTTTATTTGATCAAGTGATTAATTTGGCGTTTTGGCAATATATGAGCGTTTGCAAGCGAAAAATAAAAAACTTGATAAATTTGCTGGTTGTTGTTTTGCGACATATGCACTCATGCGACCCGCTGTGAGCAAACATATTTTATCATAATTTTATGGTATTTTATCAGCATTAAACGGATGTCAGGAGGAGGGTAGGGACTGACTTCGTACTTTGCAAAAAAATAGTAAATTGTAAAAAAAATGCTCCTGAAAGCTCCTTTCAAATTTGAGGATTTCAGGAGGTGTTAGAGCAAATAATGAAAGCTCATTTTAAGCTTGCAGTTGACAGGAGGACGAAAGAAAAAACGAGAAATTTTTCGTATATTTAAGAAATATAGCATATTATCAAAGCTTATTATTTTACAAATCACAACTTTTAAAGCTTGCACAAACTTTCGTTGAGCTTTCATACATGCTTTATTAATTTCGCTTCAACGTGAAGAACTTTACTATAAATTTAAAGCGCTGGGAACAGTTATTAAGAACCGTTTAGAGCTTTCACTTGAGCTTTCACTGATTTTTTTTATAATAACTCGAAATATAGAATTATTTATTTGAAAAATACCCGAGATGGCTTTAAGTTAGAAAATTTCCCATCTTTCAGAGCTTTCACTTGCTTATAAAAGCTTGTTTACACTTGTGATATTTCTAGCAAATTACAAAAGCACTACTTTTAAAGCTTGCAACAACTTTCGCTGAGCTTTCATACCTCCTTCATTAATTTCAATTCGAAGTGAAGAACTTTCATATAACTTTAGAGCAATGTATATAGTTTTTTAGAACCGTTTAATTGAGCTTTCACTAATTTTTTTCCATAATAACTGGAAATAAAGAATTATATATTTGAAAAAAAAAATACACAAAAAAGCTTTGAAGTAGAAAATTCCAAATCTTTCAGAGAATCTCATGGCTACTTGTAACTTATATTATGATTAGTCATTACCAATTACCACTGAAAAACTCAAAATCCCTTCAATGCATGACCCAAAAAATTACCAATTTTATAGTCCCAAATACATACTCAATCAATTTGTACACAAGAATTATGCGATAAAACCAATTCAAGCATTTAACTCATTTCCTTTTCCGGTACGAATGACCAGTTCAGAAATGAGTGTTGTTCGCAGTAAAATAAATAATAAAAATAAACAAAAATTTCGGAAATACATAAATGTCAATAAACGAAGGAGGAGGTAATTCAAACATCAAATCAAATGAGGATGTCGCGCCGGCAAAGAAGTTCAAGACAACAGCAACAATAAAAATAAATAAAATAAATTGAAAAAAATTTAGATAATAAAAACACATAAAAAAGCACCGCCAAGCGTTGAAAAAACAGTTAAAATTATGCACTTATACATATTTACTATGCGCATAAAATATGATTGACGCTCAATGAAATTTGAAGAATAAGTAAACAGGGTTTGCGGTCGACATCGCGGCATAAAGCATATACAAAGAATCTAAAAGAATTCTCGAAAAATTCAAAGACTCTAAAAAATGCAATAAAATGTGCGCGCCAGCCATTAAAGAAAACTTCTGCAGTGAATTTGAAAATACATGCGATTGAAATTTGAAATTAGCAAAAACAAAAAATAAAAACAACAGCAAAGCAAAATTGCTAAGCTCAGCTTAAATGCAAATGAAATACGAAAAGTTTGTAGGAAAAAAATCTGAGCGTGCGATTCCGCGAAACACAGCGCCTGCCGGTTGAATGACATTTGATCAAAACTCACACAAAATAAAAACAAAAAAAAAGTGAATTATAAATGAAATTTAATAAAACTGTTTGTGATATGCTTTTGTTTCAAATTTTTTTTTGTGTCTTTTTTAACGCATTTGCATAAGACTTGTGCGCATTTTGTTTTTGCTCTCGCAAACACCGTTTTTTTATTGCGCATTGTTTTAATATATTAATTTATGTGAATTTACCAATGTATCACACATAAATAGATGTGTTAAAGCCTTTAAGCAAAAGCTTGGCTTTGTCAGTTTTTTGTTTCAATTCGATGTCTTGCTTTTATTTGTAGAACAGCGCTTACTAATTTAGTGCGTATCGTGTTTTTAATGTAAACCACTGACCGGCCTTGATTCTTAAAAGGTTTAATTTAGATTAGACGCGCCGCGGAATGCACTGACCGAGCGCGCTTAGATTAAGCCTCTTTAATGTTGTTGTTGTTGAGTTTTTGTATTAAATAGATATATGAAGAAGATTTGTCCAAACTGGTTTCTATTTAATATAAATAAATATAAATTTTAGCTAATAAAAATAACATTTTTGGCAGTAAATAGTTGTCGGCACATGTTTTTAGAGAGCTTTCAGTGTAAGTAGTAAAGTTCTGCGCTTAAAAAGCTTTAGTAGATAATTTTGTAAGATAAAAAATTTAAATAACGGTAAAAGAAAACATGATTTAAGGCATAAAATGTTGGCCATTGAAAAAAAATAAGTGATAGCGAAGTGATAAAGTTAAGAAAATCGAAAATCATATACTGAGCTTTCATAGTCTCAAAAGCTTTTTTTATAAAAGCTCTACGCAATATTGAGAAGCTCCGGTAAATTGAATCAACTTTTTTTGACCGTAGCAAAGTTCAGCGCTTAAAAAAGCTTTAGTAAATAGTTTTAGTACGACTAAAGCTTTAGATAACGGTAAAAGAAAACATTATTTGTGGTAAAAAATTGTGAAATTTTAAAAAATAAGTGATATCGAAGTGAAACGGTTAAGAAAATCGAAAATCAAAATCTGAGCTTTCATATTCTCAAAAGCTTTTTTTAATGAAAGCTCTGCGCAATATTGAAAGGCTTTGAAAAACAGAGTTATATATAGTTTTAGCAATGCTACTAATTAAAAAAACAAGTGTTTCGGAAGTTAAACTAAGTGCAAAAAGCAAAAAGTGCATAAGTCGACTTAAGTTAACGCGATAATTTCTAACATAGATATCAACTTTTTGAAAGAGAATATAGTATATTTTCAAACACAATATTTTAGCATTAGGAACAACGAATTCCAATTAAATTGAGACAAAAATATGCATAAATGTTAACTAGAAGTCAAAATATCCGTTAAAGCCTAGGTTAACTTCAGCTAAATTAATATAAATCCTTAAAATACACGTTTTGGAATACCAGAAAGGAAAATCTTCACCTCTCTGCTGCAAATTCTTCAAGATAATATCATCACAGTTATTCCCATATCCATTTCTATACTACAAACCACCCTATGCCACAGAACTGCTATTCATAAATGTCAGCAAGACTCCGGCAGGCAACTCCTTAAGTGTCTCGCAGCTAGCAAGCATAATTCGAAATGTGTTGCGGTAGAGCAGAGCTAATGTAGAACATATTTTTATTTAATTTTTTGTTTTTGTAACTCAAAAATTGACACACAAAAAATAATTAACTAAAAATAGCAAGAAATTTTCGGGGAAAAAACACTCGAGTCAGACCAAATGCAAGCTGGCAGCAACAAATGGAAAGTATTTTACATACATATATTCTTATGTGTGTAACTTTGTAGCAAATTAGAGTCAACGAAATTCAACGCAGACAACAGCAACAAACACACGCACATACACACATTTATGCTAGTGATTGGAGACACGCGGAGGGAAATGAAAAAAAACTAATAGCACTAGCGTACGAGCGACCGGCAGGCAGGCAGCCAAGCGCATTCATGCTAAATGGTGTCAAACTAAAAATAAAATTTCCATTTCCAAATCTATGCGCAACAGCAACAACAACAAGCACTACTACTACTACACATATGCTTGAATATTATAAATGCTTGAAGACAGCACAGCATATCTGCAGGTTCTGAGTGCGAGTATGTGTTGGTATGTGTGTGTGTAACGCAACAGCTCACCCAAATAGCCACACCATGCAAGTGAGGAATGACAATTTTTTTATATTTCAAATTCTCATTCGTCTGACACAACGAATTGAATAACAAGTAGCTGCCGTTTTCAAAAAAGCAGCGGAAGACGTGTAGCAACAACAACAACAAATACATACAAATAATAATTTCAAATATAAAAGAATGCAGGAAGCAATTCTGTGGAGACATACATACATATATTTGTAGAAATATGTTTTTTTATAAATGTCTGTATGTGTGTATGTATTTGAGGTAGATATGTGTGTGTGATCAACAACAAAATAGCTAATTGAGCTGCAAAAAGTTGAAGACTGCGCAGAGTTGTTGATTTCGATGATTATATGATTTCAATAATTATTTTGGAATACTATTTTGGAATTAAAAAAAATTATTTATTTTTATTTTTTTATTAAAAAAAAATATTTTTTTATGAAAAATTTTATTTTTTTTTAATTTTTTTTTATGAAAAATTTAAATTTTTTTTATATAAAAATATATTTTTTTCATTTTTTTTTTAAATATAAATATTTCAATATTTTTTTTCAATTCAATTTAATTTTTTTCTGAATAAAAAAATTATTATTTTTATTAAAAATATATTTTTTATATTTTTATTTTTTAATTATATTTTTTAATTAATTATTCTTTTTCAATACTTTTTTTTAATTTTTTTATAAAAAAAATATTTTTTTTTAATTTTTTTTTTAACCCTCAATTTGACGGATACTTGGATTGTCATATAGAGTACCAATGGGCCTGGCTGGACCCAAAAGCAAACCTAACATCATTTTGGAGAAACTTTAATTTTTTTATTTCAAATAACATTTTAAAAACTGAAATAAAGTATTCACGAAAAGCAAGTAAAAGATTGAAAATAGAATTAATTTTCCTTTATGCACTTAAAGCAACAAATGGCTACGTTGTCTTGATGAAATCCAAACTCAGATGAAAGAACTGCCCTATTCTTGTTTTTCTTCATTTCAGGTGGGATACATGCTTTATTGCTTCGAAAGGTTCCAATGAAGGACAGCCCCAAGCTTATTAGCCGCTTACATAAATTTAAAGTGGAAAAAAAGTTGGCATCTACTATTGTGCGCCCAGAATTTGTGCCAGACCCATTAGTACTCAATATGACTTTTCGGTTGAAAACTGTAATTTAAAAACTATTTATCAATTTTTATAAATATCTATATGAACAAAATCATACTAAAATATATCATCTAGGATATCATGAAGTATTGAAACATAAACGTGAGTACTAGTATATGAAATAGTGATTTAAAGTTCAAAATAGTCTGGCTGGACCCATCAGTACAAATGAGGGTTAAATAATCAAATGCTTCAGCATAAACTCATTTAAAAGCGTTTAAATTACTCAATATTTTGTTGTAAGTATTTTGTTGAAATGCAATTTTCGAAATTCTCTAGAGCTGCAAGAAAATTACTAAATTGAATTAATTATATTATTAAATATTTATAATATGAATTTATGCTTTTCGAAAAACGCTAATTTAGTTGCTTAAGTACTTAAATACTTCCCTTTACTATATACAAATCAAACTAATTACTCATATATTTCAATTATTTATCGGCGGCAAAAATTATGAAACGCTACATTCAATTAGTGAGCAGTCAATAAATTTTCATTACAACAATTTCGGCTGCCATTGCCAATAACGAAACACTAACAATTTATTAGCCATTGTGGAGGTACGAATTTTCAATTTCCCAAAAAGCAATAAGACAGACAACAACAATTGGAGGTTAACACCACAAGCAGTCGCCTGCCGATAGACAGCGAAACCCGCCAGACAATGCAACGCAATGTCAGTCGAATTAAGGCAAATTAATTATATTGAAGTAAGAAAATGTATAACGAAGTGCAATATGAATGTCAGCGGTGCTAAGCATTTGAAGGGCAGGAACGAAATCGAACGCTCTCTGACTCTGGTGGTTGGAAGTGACTTCTGCTTAGCAAATATGCGCATATATGACTGTGTGTGTGTGAAGATAATGCTGCTGAAAATGGAAGCGTGTTGAGCCCTTGCGTGTTTGCTGACGGTTTGTCTCGCTACAAGTAGCTGATTGTGGATCGTACCTAGGTGCATACATATTTATGTGCTTTTGTATTTGTATGCGCGTATGTTGCGCTTGCGTCGTTAATTGCACGTTAATCAAAAACGAAATGCAACAAGAGTGTGTGAAGAAAATAAATAAAAACTGACAGGCGATTGCAGTGGACGGACAGATAGTCAAAGCGGTCGCTGAGAGTGTTATAAAGCAATCACGTGATGCCGAAAACTTGAAAGGAGTCGTGGTAAGGCGAGAAGTCTTTGAATAAGAATAGTAAAAAACAATAATAAATATTTATATTTATAGCCTTGAAGATATGAATGTATTTTATACTATGAAAATATTTAAAAAAAAATCAATAAAAATATTTAAAATTAAATAAAAAATAAAAAAATAATAGAAACAAAGATGGTATAAAAAAAAAAAAAAAATAAATAAATAATTGTACTTAACAAAAATTAATTAATTTTTTTAATTATTTAATATGACATAAAAATTGTTTTTAATTTTTTAAACATTTTAAATGAATTGATTTACAATTTTTTTAATTTGAAACGATTTTCGTCGTTTTTCAAAATTTTTTAATTTTTAAAATTTTATATGAAATTATTTTTTTAATTTTTGGAGACGATTTTTTTCAAAATTTTTTAATTTTAAAAATTTTATAAGAAATTATTTATTTTTTTTTTAATTTTTGGAGACGATTTTTTTTAATTTTTGAGTTGATAAAAATAAATAAAATGAAGTGTAAAAATGTTTACACAAAAAGCATAAATAATATATAATCAAAAAAATTTAAAATTATTATACATAAAAAATAGAAAAATTATATATTATCTATATAGATATGTAGCTGGTACTGCATAATTATTAACTGCCTTCGTTTCACTAGCACTTAAAGAATATAGAATCGAACGTACATAAATCACATAAATCAAATAGACAGACACAAATCAAATAGATTGGCTTAATCAAATAAAGAATGAGTAACAAGCAGCAAGGCAGCAAGTTTAACTTTGTTACTACTTCAACAAGTAAATTATTTGACAAGAGAGCGCAGTTCAAAAATAGAAAATATAAAATAAATATATAAAAAATATTTTTAAATCATTTTCTCATATTTTCGAATATAATTTAATCGAATTAATATAAATATATAAAAAATTCTGTGATAAGAACTCTCCTCGCACCTACATGCCTCAAAAAGGTCATTGCATTTGTACACCGTGACTCCAGAGACTGACACTGTAGGGATTTTTCTTTATACATATTTATTTACACACACAAATAACGGTGAAATCCTGCGCGGGCACACAATTCCGCGCTTAAATACCTTTAAAGTACTTGCCAGACATCCGAAGATTTGTATGAATGTAAATATATATGAGTGTCTGTGCATAACACGCTATGCTGTTAATATTTTATTAGCTGCGACTGTCTGGCAGGGATTTTAGTCAATGATTCCCACACAAAAGGTGAAATATAGTTAGGAGTAAAATAACAAACTAGTCCTAAAATAACTAGGCTGGTACTAGTTGGCGGTAGAAATAAGTTTGAAAATTTTATTAACAATTTAATAAAGAATTTAAACAACAAGTTAAGAAAATATTGGTTCATAATTTGAATTTTCGAAAAAAAAGTAATAATTATTTCGAAAAAGTCCAAAAATTATTTGACAGTTAATTGTCAAAATTTTGACCGAAATCTGACAACAAATCTCATGTAAGAGAAAATATGAAATTATTGTATAAAAAAATTTAATCGGTTGCCGGTTGGAATTTAAACTAGTTTAAAGTGACTTACAACTACTACATTTCACTATTGGGTAACCCAAGACTCAGCTCAGTAAGTACTAAATGCGGTTTGTGACTATATATAATAAATGCATAGACACAAAAGACCCTAACGCCTTCATTTGTGTAGAGCACATATATTTAGTTGCAAGTTAAGCTACTTAGCGGGAAATTGACAGTGAAATACGAGGCGAAATAGAAAAGCTAAATTGACAGCTACTGTCAAAGTCGGCAGATTATAAAGCGAGCGAATATTTTTGTGCAGCATGCTTTGTTACTTCGCTATATAAGTTGTTGTAAATAAGTATACAAAAGTGTATATATAAATCTACAATTACATATTGTATGATAATTGATAATAAAATGCAGTCAAATAGACGAACAAATCAGCTACAAATTCGTACATTTCGAGCTAAAGCAGTCACAAATTGACACAATAGAGAGCGGAGAAGACGGTTTGTTTGCTTGTGAGCGAGTTAGACAAACAACAACAACAAATTGAGGGACTTTGTGCATAACTCTGATGGTGGTGGTGTATTTGCAGTCGTAAATCTGTGTTAACAGCAGGAAAATATCTCAAAGTACACAAGAGCAAAGCACAACAACAACAAAATAGTTTCTAAGTAATCTTCATGTGGATTGGAAGATTGTACGGAGAGAAGGCATACAAGCGACTTCAGCAGGTAGTCAGCCAGAGTATAACAGGCTGCATTTGTGCAACATGCCATACCAGGCGTAGCGACAACAGATTGGAAACATATGACGAATAGCTGGCAGGTAGCGAAGATAAAGCAAAAGGAAGATAAAATATTTGAACGAGTAGAGCAAAGGCAGATTTTGCCAGTAGAGTGTTTACTTAAAATTTTTTTTAGAAATAGTTGTTTGATATTTCCAATCTCACTAAGCACACAAGGGTTTCATCGTGACGTCACCAGGGCTACCTGCTAAATGCATTATGGTTGTGCCTGCCGCTAAGGTAGCTACGTGATTTTGCACAGTTGACAAGGCTTAGAGCAAATAATGAGGAAAATTGTGCGTGGTAGCGCAGCAAATAACAGGAAAAGTGATATGGCAATGATAGAAACGCCAACTAATAGGCAATCAAAAGGACATAGCAAGGTAAGTTGACACTTTAGCATGAAATGCGTTATTATTAACTAGAATTTGGAAAATTGGAGAGATGAGAGTTGGAGATATAAATATAAATAAATACATAAATAAAAAAATAAATATACTAAAGCTATTTTTCGACGCAGCTAGTTAAATAAAATATTAACAAGCGACAAAATCATAAAAAATTTAAATATTTTTTTCTCAATTTTTTATATTTTTATTTCCATTCCAAGCTTCTGCTATAGCAACAGAAAAATATCTTAACTTGCCTAGAGCTAACAGCAAAAAATTCCATACAAAAGCAGTAGCAAGTCGCATGTGAGGATTCAATGTCAACCCACTCGTAATTTTGCACTTTTTCTCCTTAAAAAAATAATTTCCAATTTAAAAAATTCAAAACATATTTTTTATGGCTTACGGCAGTGCAGCGCCAACCAAGTAGTCTTTGAAGCTGTTAAATTGAAAATAAATTTGCGCAAACACTACATGTGTCTGTATGTACATACATATATTTAGCTCGGAGAAAAGCAACAGAAGAAATCAGCATTTTTCTTTCAATGACAATGGCGTCGCCGAAATGGTGTGGAGAAAAACATTCATGTGCACAAAATTAATAGTCCATTTGGCGGCGAAGTTGAATGGTTTTCCAATTTTAATAGCATATTTGTATATGATTATTTATTTATTTTCTTACTTAATGCTTTTTGGTTGCCACGAATAGCGGGTGGTGACATATGCGCCTGAAAAGCGACTGGAAGTATTTGTTGGAGCTCAGCAGAATTGCCGGAAAAAATACGAAAAGAAAATAAGAAATTTATGCGCAGTGTGGCAGACAACTAAATGGAGACGTACCATGAGACCTTGGTACAGTAATTGAAATTCGTTTTTCATAATAAATAAAAAATTAAAAATAAATTAAAAATTAAAAAAATAAAGAAAAAAAAAAGAAAAAAATATTAAAAAAAAAAAATAAAAAAATATAAAAAAAAAAATAAAAAAATTAAAAAAAAAAATTTCAAAAAAAATATTAAAAGAAATAAAAAAAATAAAGAAAAATATATAAAAAATTAAGAATAACAACTTTTTCTAGAAGCCCAAAAGTCTTTCGAGTTTGAAGAATTATTTTTTCTTTCAATTAGAACGACAATAGCATAGAGACATGTTTCTGAGAATAAATCATTAATTGAGGTTTAGACTCAGGTGTTTATTCAAAGATATATATTTCTTATAAAAATTAAGCATTTTATTGAAATATTTTAAGCTAGTTTATCCTACTAAATTATAGTATACATATGTATATATGCTGATTATACCAGTTTATGAGACTTATACCAGTTGCTTATTCGATTCGTCACTCTTTAAGTTTAAAAAAATCGACTATGGTATAACCAGTTGCTGATTATACCAGTTTATGAGACTTATATCAGTTGCTTATTCGATTCACTACACTTTAAATTTTACGAAATCGACTATGGTATAACTAGTTATCAATTTATGAGACTTATACCAGTTGATTATTTGATTCGACAGTCTTTAAGTTTTGGCAAATCGACTATGGTAGAACTATTTGCTGATTATACTAGTCTATGAGACTTATACCAGTTGCTTATTCGATACACCACTCTTAAATTTTTAGCAAATTGGAAGCAGCTCATGTATCATTCGACTTTATTAAACCCTATATATGATAGCAAGCAAATACTCCTCGACATTTCCAATAACATACATATTTAACTATAAAAAATCTAAAATAAAAATTCTTCCAATTTACATACTGTGTGCCATGACAACTTCAGCTCAACTATTTCTCGCAAATCAATGTGTGTTCTTTTAGAATAGACCACGATATGTATGTACATTTTATATTTCTATGAATTTAATGCGAAAACGTATGTAAATAAAGCATTTTACACAGCTGTCATAGCGACAGTGGCAAATATGCAAATTTTCACTGACAATTTATGGACGCACAAAAACAAGAAGCCAGTGACAGAAAGTTTAGAAAATGTCGAAAAAACAACGGAAAAGTGAAGAATATATATATTTATATATATGCGCATATGGAATTGGAAAAATCAAGTAAAAAAAGTTTAAGACACACTGGGCTTAAATTTATGCGTTTTTTGGTTGGTAGATAAACTCCACAAAAATTGTATGAGTTTTGGGTGTTGCTTAGTTGCGACATAGTTTATGGCATTTTTGTCAGAGATTTATGTAGAGATTGCGCTATAAAGCGTGTTTATATTGGGACAATAGTACAAAGTATGTACCTAATTTTGTGGAGTATAAAGAAATAACGAACTTTTTGTAAACAAATTTGTGTTTTTTTAATATTTTAATCATTTCATCCATTGGAAGAACTCAATAAATTAATTTTGATATAAATTTAATATCATACAATGCAAATTACAACTTCTTTCTTCTTATTTTCATCAATAAGTTTGTAATTTCATTAAAATGATGAATACATCCAAATGACAAATTTTGCCGGAAACAAAAATTCAACATTTAGTATGACAAAACGCTAAATACAACTATATATGTATTTCTTATTTTCATCAATAAATTTGGAATTTCATTCAAATGATGAATACATCCAAAGGACGAAATTTGTCAAATACAAAAATGTAACATTTAGTATGACAAAACGCTAAGTTCCAATTCTTTCTTCTTATTTTCATCAATAAGTTTGTAATTTCATTGCAATGATGAATACATCCAAATGACGAAATTTGCCGAAAACAAAAATTCAACAGTTAGTATGAAAAAAAACGATAAATACAACTATACAGTGCACTCGCGGTAACGTGAACACCGTCTAACATGAACACCGGCTAACGTGAACACGCTGTTTTTACATTGACTACTCTGTAACGTGAACAAACTTACTTAGATAGCTCAGTAACGTGAACAAAATTTTTGTTCACTACACTTTTTATTAACATACGGACAACACTGAATACATTAGTGAGACAGTTGAAATCTTTAACAAGGCATTGCAATGGGCTGGAGATGCAATGGTTGATCAAAGCGACATGAATGTACTTAGACGCTTAAGGGAGAAAGCAGTATTTCAGCTATTAGAAAGGAAAAAGCAGCAGAAAAAGATAACGGATTTTTTAATGAATAAATCTAATGTGAAATTTTATTCGCAATTTAATATGGCAATAATAAAATACTTTTACATTTAAATGTGTAAAAATCCTGAATTTAGCAATTTGAAGTTATTTTGCGTCTTCAAATTCGACAATCGCTAACGTGAACATTTTCACTAACGTGAACTCCCTTGGTTTTAATTAGTTCACGTTACCGCGAGTGCACTGTATATGTATTTCTTATTTTCATCAAGAAGTTTGTAATTTCATTGAAATGATGAATACATCCAAAGTACGAATTTTTGGCGAAAACAAAAATTCAACATTTAGTATGACAAAACGTTAAATACAACTATATATGTATTTCTTATTTTCATCAAGAAGTTTGTAATTTCATTGAAATGATGAATACATCCAAATGACGAAATTTGCCGAAAACAAAAATTCAACAGTTAGTATGAAAAAACGTTAAATACAACTATATATGTATTTCTTATTTTCATCAAGAAGTTTGTAATTTCATTGAAATGATGAATACATCCAAAGTACGAATTTTTGGCGAAAACAAAAATTTAGATTTTTTTTAGATTTTGTTTCCAAACCAGAAAATAAATTGACATTATCATATCAAATAGTTTATTTTTTCGCCTCCACCCCCACTATCACTAATTTAACTCCAACAAATCACGCTAATGTGCCACAATCAACAGCGAAGTTCAACGCAAACTTTTGCGCTCATAAAAAGTTATTACAAAAACTTTTTAGACACATATCAATGGCAGCAGTTCATTAATTTTACAGCGATAAATGTTGTGTTGTCGCTTTTTTCAGTTAAAACTGCTTTAATCATATTACAACGTTATTGATGACGGAGCAAAGAGTGAATGTTAGGAAAAGTAAAAAAAAATACAAAAAAACAAAACAAAAAAACAAAGAAAGTCAGATCTCAATAAAACTACAACTTTCCACCTCACACCCTCTCTCCCCTCACGGTGTTTGCAAAGTAATAAAAATGGCTGCTTGCGCGCGGAAAAAAGTGTCATTAACAGCGCCAGTCAGGATGGAGGATGGGAATGAAGTGATAAACGGCTGAGCAGTAGGAGCGGCGGCAAGCAAATGAGCAGCCACTAGAGAGTACAAGCGGCAACAACAAGTAAACAACACGCAAAACAAGCAGCAATGGTGAAGGCGAAGCCATGTTGTGAGGGAGTGAGTGAGTGAGCAAGGAGCTGTGACTTGGTAGACGCCAATGCTGCCACACGGCGTATAATCAACCATTTTTTATACACAGCAACACACTCACTTGTACATATGTATGCACTTACAACGTACACGAAAAGTTTTCACGATAGCGCGCGCGCGCCTCGAGTTGTTGGCTTGTAAATCAAGGCGAATATGCCGCAAAAGCCGAAACATGAAAAGCAAACGCCAAACGGTCGTTAGTGGTTAGGCGATTAGAAGGACTACTACAGCAACAACAACAAGTTTACTACACTGAAACGTGTCGCACCCAAAAGGCAGCACCGACACCACAAATCACTCACCCAACGCTACCCTTTCGGCGTCGCAACAAATTCATTAATTATAATTAAAATGTAGCGACGACAAAGCCAACGCTAAAGCCAAAGCCAAAGAACGAAAGTCAAGCAGCAGCAAGTGAAGCGTTGCTTACAGCGTACGCGCAATAAAAATAATGATTAAAGTAAATAAAAGAAAAATAAATAAATTAGACGCAATAAAGAACGGCGACATTTAAGCACAGCGCTTGCGCCTGCTGCGACGTCGACAGCGTTGTCGGTGATAGGCAACTCCCGCGTGTCTCGTGGCATATTCCCAAAATCATTAAAGCAGGCTAAAGCAGAATAAAGGAAAAATTGTATTTCAAGAAGTTTTGTCGGTAAAAATGGGCAGACACGGCGTATGAGTAACACTTAAAGGAGAGCTGCTTGCAAGAAATGAAGAAGCTTGAAGTATGTGGTGTTGAGGCAAATTAGATGCATAAGAGTCAGGATTACACATTTAAACCACAAGAAATTGGCAAAAGCGCAGAGGAGTTGATAAAATATTGCAAGTAATTAAAATGTGTCTGCGTGGCGGCGGTAATTGATGTGGGCATTTTGTAATAAGTAACAAAGCCACTGAGGTAAGACAGAGTTGCTGGTGGCTGGAAGTGCTGCTACGAAGTAAAAAAAAGTGGCAGGATTAAGTAAAAGAATGCAAAAATAAACGAAAGTTAAGGCAAGAACCTTAAAAAATATTACAAATCTTACATATAAAGAAACTGCACTCTCACTCACGCTCAGTCAACTAATAATTATTTGGTATAAAATGCGGCAGCAGTTACCTACAATATTGAATTTTCTTGTTTTTTTTGTGTTTGCTGCCTAAAAGCAGAGTAATGACCACTTGCGAGTGGCGCTCGTATTTCACAGGCGGAAAATCGACCAGCAAATGGTTGGAATCAAGAAAACCCCACACAGTTTAGTGACATAAAAGCAACCAACGGTAAATACAACAACAAAAAAATAGTATATTAAATGCTCCAAAGAATGTGTAGCAACAAATACATCATGAAATTATTTGGGTAAAGGGTGTTCGAGGAATAAATAGTAGGAATGAAGAAATGTAAGCAACGAAAGACGAAAAAAATGTTGTAGGTTGGTAAAAGTAAATGTAGCTAAGTGTGGTTAGAAAAACTCTAGCAATTTACTAGAGTAAAATATAATATATACAACAAAAACATTAAATAAACCAAGCCGAAGTAATTTTTGAGTTAAAGGCAAGAAATGAGAGTTGGAGTTTGGTATTTTCCTTTTTTTCACTTTCCAGCACAGTAAATGACCCTGTGTGTAGTTTACTTGGACGAAAATATGCGCAAGTAAGTTGGCTGGCCAATAATGTTGCGAGTTAGGAATGTGTACTTGGACACACATATACTCAGTTTGGTAGAAAAAAAATAGAGAAAAAGACTCCATTTCTTTATTTTCTAATTTTGTCAAATATTTTGATGTGCACAAAATAACAATTTGGTGTTTTTGGTAGAAATGTCAGCATATTTTCTGTACGAGCAATTTTTGTTTTTTTTCATCTAAAGGACGAAAAAGTTTACCTTTTTTTCAAATTAAATAAATCAAAATATATACCGAAAACCATCAATCTATTTTATTTAATTTTTTAACACTCATTTTTATTATTTTTATATGGTTGGTCTGAAAGATGTAATAATTTAAATTTTTCATCCAAAGGAAGAATAAAATAAAAAATATTTGGTTTAAATTTGGTATTGCAAATGCAAATTACAACTTCATACTTCTTCTTTTCATCAGTAGGTTGATAATTTCAATTAAATGATGAATGCATCCAATGGATGAAATTTTTAGAAAACGAAAGTTCAACATTTAGTGTAACAAAATGCAAATTACAACTTCATTCTTCTTATTTTCATCCATAAGTTTGTAATTTCATTCTAATAATGTATACATCCAAAGGACGAAAATTGCCGAAAACAAAATTTCAACGTTTAGTATAACAAAATGCAAATTAGAACTTAATTCTTCTCATTTTCGTAAATAAATATGGATATTCATTCAAATATTGTATACATCCAAAGGACGAAATTCGCCGAAAACAAAAATTCAATAGTTTGTATGGCAAAACGCTAATTACAATTCTTATTTTACTAATATTCTTATTTTCATCAATATGTTCGTAAATTCATTCAAATAATGAATACATCCAGAGGACGAAAAATGCAGAAAACAAAAGTTCAAATATTTTTCTTAACAATTTTGTTCCAAATCCATAAAACAGACAGTGCTTACAATAAACGAAATTCCATACGCACTTTTTTGTATAGTAAAGTTCCCATATTATTATTGATTTTGTTGTTGGTTCACTTTTTTCTTTGCCGATAATCTTAACAGAACTTTTTAGAAACGCCAAATAACAACGAAGCTTAAAACAAGAATACAACACAAATTCGCAACTCACTGAGTACAAAATATTTATGAATAATTTAAAAAACTGGATCTCCGACTAATTGGTGAAATAATAATTTCTGCGCTTATGTATAAAGCTTTGAATTGCAAATTGTCGACTTCTTCAGAGCAATAGCTAATTTGCTTATTTGAAAAATATGTTGAAAAACGATTTTAAATTAAGAATTGAGAAATTTCAAGAATATGCTGAAATACAATTTCAAAGTCAGTATTGTAAAACAATAAAATATTTATTTATATGTGAAAGTGACCAATAACAGAAATTACGAAAATTGCGATAATTAAAATTAAAAAAATTCCAAAAATATTAAGAAATAAAACAATTTTTTTTAGTTAAAAACTAATAATGCGCTCAATACTCCAGAAAAACTTCAAAATTGTGAAAAAAATATGTAGAATGTCAACCAATTAAAGAACTAATATGCGTAAAGAAATCGTATGACAAAACAATACAAATTAAATGCAGGAAATTATAATAATAAAATACGGAATATAAATTTAAAAAATAAAAATTTTAGAAAGTTCAAGAGAATATATGTATGTTTATCTAAAATACTACTGCATAACCAAATAATGTTAGAAAAAACAAATGAAATGCACTTGTGGTTGCATAAATATTGCCAAAAATTTGGAATTACTTTTTTTCGAATTTTTTTTATTTTTTTCGAATTTTTATTTAATTTTTTTTAAATTATTTAATTATTATTTTTATTTTAAAATTATACTTATAAGCTTTTGGAGTTGAATTTCTTTTTAAATTATGTTATTACGTTTGACTATTATGTATTAAACCTCCAAGTACTCGAAAAAAATATGTTACTGATATTCTCAATTTAAAAATATTAATCAATAAATTTTCAAAAAAAAATTTTTTTTTTTTAATTTTAATAATAATTTTTATGCAAAAAACACAATAATAATGTCAACGCACTGCTTGTGCATTAATTTGCAATATTTTTTTTTATATCAAATCTTTCTCTGACGACCAAACAGATATTCAATCACTAACAATGCCATTAATTGCAAACTTTCAATTACTTTTTGCCACAAATTTTAAGTGCATTTCATTTGTATTTTCTTCAATTTTTTTCAATCTTTATCACTGAATTTTCATTAATTTTCCATAAAATTTACTTTCATTGCATTAAAAATGCAGTAAAAAATTTTTGTCTAACAATAAACAAAAACTTTCACAAATCTACAATATGTAAGTAAGTATAAGTATGTGTGTGCATATTCACCTCGATCACTGTAGAAATCAAAACCGCGCTCCAGACCAATGCAATCACCGAAATTTGTCGCTGTTGTTGTTGTTGTCGTCACCGATGAGCTATCACTATTACTATGATGATTATAATGATTACTACTATTATTGTTGTTGCTATTATTATTGTTGCCATTGGTGTAAATATTATTGAAATATGCATTAGTATTATTGACGATGCCACCGACGCCGCCAACACCGACACCGCTGCTGCCATTCTGCAGTTGATGCGGTCCAACGGGATAATCCATGAGTGAGGCAGGTGGCGTTGGCTGATAACAATATAAATCCATTTGTTGTTGTGTGTTGCCTTATTGGGCGTAGGTAGTTGGTTGGTTGGTTGCTTGTTGCTTCTCAACTTCAAGTACACTGCTTAGGTGAGGTGGCGCGTTGGTTTATATTTGCATAAAATAATAATTTAAATTTTTTATTTTGAAAATAAATGCGTTTCCAAATTTTATTTTAAGGCCATTTTTTTGTAATGTTGTTGTTGTTTTTTTTTGTGCAGGTAGTCTACTAAGAGAAATTTGGTTGCGCGCTTGGTTATAAATTTATTTTAAATATTTTTTTGTTTTTGCTTTTTTGTAATTATTTCGAATGTGATTTTGTATTTAGAAATCGATTTTTCAATTTTTGTCAGCACTCTCTGTATTCTTTTAAAGCTTTTTGCCTTCTTCCCTTTTAAAGCTACGCCTTAATGCCGCAAATACAACTATTTCTTAAGTATTTTTATTTATTTTTCCAATGCGAAAAACTTGTATTTTCTTATTGTTGTTGTATGTCTGCTGTCACTTGCGTATACGCATACCAATGAGTCCTTTGGGAAACGCAGTTAAACGCGTATCAGCAGACGCAATCGAGCACAAGAACTATGCTTTTTGCTCTCTTTTTGCTTTTCCAGCAGCTTATCTTTTATTCCTCGCACTGACTGTGTGGGATTTTCTTGTTTTTGTTGCTGTTGTCGTGTAACAAAACCAGTGACTTTCCACCTAACTCACTTGCGGCATTACGCTGTGCCAGACAGCCGCCAATCCGCGTCTCAGCTAAACACAGCTCAATTCTGACTGACTGACTTTTTTGTTGTTGGTTGTTATTTTCTTATGACGCTTCGTTTTTATTAACTTTTTTTATTGTTGTTGAATAGACCTTGAGCAGACAGTTACACGCCGCAGTTATGTTCGTTCTGTATGTAACAAGAGAAATGCGCAAAAAAATTGATAGCATGCCAGACGCACCTTCGGGTTAGCGACAGACGTGCCTGCGTGTGTGGGTGGGCGTTTGCTGCCGTATCTCTAGCGCATGCTGCTATCAGATGACTTTTATATAAGTTACAGACGCCGCTGGCGCTACAATTGAGTCGCTGCAGAAGGTGAGTAAGATTTTTTAGATCTATGTAATGAGAAGTGGGTGATTGGGAATAGCGTTGGCCTGACAGTTGTTTCTATGTGACAAATGCTGATCCTTTACTGCTCCAGCAGGCGAAAAGTCAGCGCAAATACATACGTGTTGCGACTGCTTATAAGCGTATATTGTTGTTGTAGTTGTTTTTATTCACTATAACGCTGCTGATTTTTCGTACTTTCTCCACACACATTTGTTCTCAGCTTGTTTTGTTATTATTTTTTTCATTCAAATTGTTGTTGTTAATTTGCAATTTTTGCCAAAACTTTTACTCAAAGTAAGATTTTTTTATAATTTTTTTTGTTGTATTTTCCACGCTTTGACGTTGTATGTGCTCTTTGTTTTCAGTTACGTATTCATGTTGTTGGCGTATTTTTAAACACATGAGCACACTGCCTTTTGGTGAGCAAATTTTGAATTTTTGCGAAAAATATTTCAAATTTCGAAGTTCTTTGAAGCGATATTTTATTTAATTTTTTGAAGCAACATTTTTTTTACATTTTTAAGTGTAAAATTTTATTATTTTTTAATTTGCACCAAAATATTTTTTTTTTGCCATACAATTTTTTTTTTAATTTGTGTAAGTGTAAAATTTTATTTTTTATAATTTTCACCAAAATATTTTTTTTGCCATAAAATTTTTTTTTTTAATTTTTGTAAGTGTAAAATTTTATTATTTTTTAATTTGCAACAAAATATTTTTTTTTTCGCCTTAAATTTTTCTTTTAATTTTTAAGAGTAAAATTTTATTTTTTAAATTTTCACCAAATTCTTTTTATATATATTTTTTTATTATATTTTATGTCGAGCAGCACATTTTTGCTTAAAAATTCTGCACAATTATTTATATTAATTTTTTTTGTTGTTGTGAAACCCTTTTCTTATTATTTTTATTTAAGCTCTTTCTTAACGCATTTTTCTCACAACGCTTGCAAGCGCTCCAGCTACATGCATTTGCTTGTTAGACACACACATTTCCTTGCAAAGGCGTCACACACACACACACAAACCACTAAAATTTTCGCGTCGAAGTGGTAAAATTAAAAAAAAAAAAATTAAATAAACTAACAACAACACTCGCTGTTGTTGTTGTTGTTAAAATTGCACTTGTTTTGTTGCCTTACGATTTTCGCATACACCAGCAAACGCTTGGTTGTTGTTATTATTATTATTACTGCATGCACTTTAAGCGCATTCACTCGCTCACAAGATCACGTCCAATAGCGCGCGTCCCGGCAGCAACTAGCGTCAACGCCGCAGAGAGAAACTAACGAAAATCGCCAAAAATATTTACAATTAACACGACGCCGCGCTAGCGAACGAACACGCGTCTTTACAATTACTAGTTGCACTTTGAATTCTACAGCAGCACACTATTTTTCTCAGCTAGTTAGCATATATTTATGTATGTATGTATTTTTTGTAGTTGTAGGTACTTTGTAATTTCAATAAAATATTTTTTTTTTATTTTTTTTTCAGCTACTTCACAGGTTTGCGTTTTCAAAAATATTTAAATATTTTATTTTTTACTTTTTTTTTCAGCTATTTCGCTTTCAAACAATCAAGAAATAGCACACGAGTAAGAACACTTCAAGCAACTATTTGATGTTTTCTTTCACTTGTTTCTAAGTTGTCTATATGTATGTACATATGTTACACACATGTACATTGTGTTTTTGTAGTGTCATAGCACTGAGTTGTCGTGAACAGAAGAAGAAGAGTTTTCTATATTTTGCGCTATTGTTGAAAAAGCGGTCTCGCCTCTGCCTCTACGCTGCCGTGTTTGTGTAGTATGTATATGTTCGTATATCAACCGAATTGTACACCGTTAGCGTTGAAGTCCAAACAAATACTGAAATCAATGAAAGCGATTCCGAGCAGACAACGGCAGACGAAATAGCAGCGAAAAACAGCGAAGCAAATGCTGTGCTAGTAATGCCTGCTATTCACCACACTGACTGGCGCTCAGACGAACACACAGAGATATATATATGTATGTATGTGTATGTATATACACGCACACCCTTGACTTTTTATGCGCTCAGTTGCTGAGTCGCCTCTTGCTGCTCTTGCCATCACTCGGTCACAGTCGCAATCGCGTAGTCAACATTTGTTTATTTTCTTTGCAGCGTCAGTGCGTCAGTTTTCACCATCACCACACAGCGTTCTCTTGTCATATATGTACGAGTACACATTGCATTTTCCATGCGCTTCACCACTTGCTATTCGCTTACTTTACTTATTTGCCCACTGCCATTAGCCGCTATAGTATGGAATTGCTCATTTTTGATTGCACCTTTTACGGCGTTTTTCCTCTCCACACTCGCTTTCGTCTCTCTCATTTAGCGTTTATTCTCTCATTTCGTACTACATGTTTTATTTATCTTACACCTACTTTTTGGCAAGTGACAAGACAGTCGCTCAAATTAGTGCTTTGCGATTTCACCACACTTTAGTTTTAGTGCATGTTTAGTGTGTGAGTTGTATAGCTGAGCGTAGTGGAGGGAATAGTTGCGATATGATGTCGTTGATGGTATCACTGCGATACGCCAAGCAAAGGGTGCTGTTTTTACGCTCATTACTCTCGCTGATTGATCTCATGTGGGTATTTAAAAGTCACAACGTCAAAGTCAGCAATTGTCTTCAACAAATCAAGTATTTAACTATTGTATTTGCAAAGAAAACAACACGAGGTGATCTGACAGACCTCAGCTCACATCACATCAACAGGTAGTTGATAACAAGCGCGCTTTATATACTATTTTCTACAGCAATTTCCAACAGTTAAGCCTCTTAATAATATCTCTGTTAAATGGTGTTTTATGTAAGTCAATTTTAATATCACATCATCTGCTGATAACATCACATCATCATTATCACATCACCTCACTGCAAGTTACTCACTAGCGTATTCCGCTAATTAACTCACGTATTCGGCTTACTATACTATGCCGTTCCACATTTAAAATCACAATTTTGCACAGCGTTCCATCAAATAGTATCCAATTAATATTTAGAGTTTTTAATTACACATAAGCATAATATCACATCACCTACACATCACATGATCGAAAGTAAATTATGTTAACAAAATTCAAAACTCTAAATACACTGTCCAACAAATGAAGACTTTTTGAATGGAACAGAATAGCGACCCTATAATTCTGAAAGGGTATGTTGAGTAGATCATTTTTGTAGAACAAACTTATGGTCCAGCACGTCTGAGTTTTTTTTTACAGTGGGTCAAAGTTTTCATTTTTTGGTCGAAGGGAGCATTATACTATAAGAAAAAAATGTTGTAAGTTAATGTCTGAGAGAATTCTTATGGTCAGAGTTATATTGTGGAATTGTATGAGGATTATTTTTGTGGAAGATCTTAACCCTCTAACTGGTTTCTTTATGGGTCAATTTGACCCTTTTTTCGAGAAAATCAAAAAATATCCTTTACAAAAGGACATTTAAGGATTAAAATATTCTACGAAAATGTTTGGCGGAAAATTTCAGTGGGGGTCACCAAAGACACCATTGTTGTAAATAAAACTCTTTACGATTAATTGGCAAAATTACACGCCAACATATACAAAGTAGGTGAAAACGTCGTCAAGTTCGGCCGGGCCAAACACTGAGTTCTCGCGTCTAGTCAGCTGTGACTTACAAATCGGGTGTGATAAAATTAAGCATAATTGACTTACTAAACAGTACATATCGGGTGTGATTTTTACTAATATTAATATAAAAAAAGAACAATTAAAGCTTAAATAACCATGGCAGATTCTGTTTGCAAATTAAGAGATTGGTTTTGTTTTATTTGTGGACAATTAATACCAAAAACTGTATGTACTACTTGCGAAAGTGGACCTTTGACCTGGTACAAAGGCGGTACTAAGGCGCTGCCATTTTCTGCGCCTATTATATGGATTGAACCTGAAAATCACAAATGAGATACATGCTATTTCGGCGTAAATTACAAATTTGGTAGAAGCCAAATAATGACATACGAAGCAACAAATAATGTCATTTTACCAGAAGTGCGCTGTGAAGGTGTTCCGGTGCCTCAACCGCCTACACATACATTTTCGGCCAATATGACATACGCCAATACAGAAATAACAGCGGCGGTTGAAAACATATCAGATATAAGTTACTTGCCTCCTGGTGGTTTAAACATATGTCGTAATTTGATAGACCAAGCTTATTTTGAAGATCTTGTAAGAGATTTAGGACTAACAAAAGAGAAAGCTGAAATATTATGTTCCAGATTGAAAAACAGGAATTTGATAAAAGCCGATGTAAAAGTTACATCGCCAAGAAAAAGACACGCCGATTTGGAAAGTTATTTTAAAAAATCAGAAGAACTTGTGTACTGTTGCAGTATTGAAGAGGTTCTAAAATATCTAAAGCTTCCACTGGACTCTTCCGCTTGGCGACCATTTATAGATAGTTCAAAACACAGCTTAAAAGCAGTATTACTGCACAATGGAAATCAGCATCCATCAATACCGGTTGCGTATTCCACAAAAAAGGAGGAAACATACGCAAATATTTCAAATCTCTTAAATAAAATTGAATACTATAAATATAAATGGGAAGTATGCGCAGACTTCAAAATGATTGCAATATTGACTGGAATGCAAACAGGATACACAAAATATACATATGTGCTTTCTTTGTAAATGGGATTCACGTGCTAAAAGATAAGGTCATACTTTCACCGCTGCATATTAAGTTGGGCGTGGTGAAAAATTTTATTAAAAGCTTAAATACACAAGGATATGCTTTCAAACGCATTCAAAATTAAAAGAAGGTAAAATACGGTTTTAAGAAATAATTTATTTCATTTAATGTAAACTGCCTTTTCTAGGAATGCTCGTTGGACCCGATATAAGAAAATTATTACAAGATGAAGAATTTTATGGTCATCTGTCGGATATGCAAAAGACAGCATTTGACTTTATGCAGCTGGTTATATCAGAATTCCTTGGAAACTCAAAAGCACAAAACTATGCAGAAAATATTGAAAGCATGCTAATCGGTTTTAACAATATTGGCGTTAAGATGTCACTAAAGCTGCATTTTCTGCACTCTCATCTCAATTTTTTTAAAGAAAACCTTGGAGCGGTTTCAGATGAACACGGTGAAAGGTTTCATCAGGATATAAAGGTATTGGAAGAAAGATTCAAAGGGAAATCCCAAAGTGTAATGCTTGCTGAATACGTATGGGGCTTGTACAAAAACCTTGACACATTGGAACATTCACGTCAAGCTAAATACAGGAAAGCATATTAAGTTTAATCTTTAATCCACTGTCCTACTACTGCTGAAGCAAAAAAATAAATATGTACATACTATAATAAACCACTATTAAAACAAAATTATAATTTTGTTATCAATCGTAAAGAGCTTTATTTACAACAATGGTGTCTTTGGTGACCCCCACTGAAATTTTTCGCCAAACATTTTCGTAGAATATTTTAATCCTTAAATGTCCTTTTTTAAAGGATATTTTTTGATTTTCTCGAAAAAAGGGTCAAATTGACCCATCAAGAAACCAGTTAGAGGGTTAAGATCTTCCACAAAAATAATCCTCATACAATTCCACAATACAACTCTGACCATAACAATTCTCGCAGACATTAACTTACAACATTTTTTTCATATAGTATAATGCTCCCTTCGACCAAAAAATGAAAACTTTGACCCACTGTAAAAAAAAACTCAGACGTGCTGGACCATAAGTTTGTTCTACAAAAATGATCTACTCAACATACCCTTTCAGAATTATGGGGTCGCTATTCTGTTCCAAAAATGCTGTTGGACAGTGATATTAGTTTTAAATTTTATTTTTTAGAAATTTTACATCAGTTTAGATCACACTACTATTACATCAAGTAATAACATCACATCAACAAATCAAACTAACTTGTGATGTCATATATGCATTGATATAATGTTAAGTTAAGACAAAATTTTATTATTTTTGCTCAATAAGCAGCTATTTTCAATTCTATACAATAACACATTATTCTATATGAAAAATTGCAATACAATTTCTTAACCTCACTACAAACTCATATTCAATATGATATCATATGTATATGTAAAAGTCACATTAACACTATCAACTACAATTTAAGATGAAATTGATACTCAAAAGCAACATAAACTCATAGAACACAAGAAATTCACACTCTATTGTACATCAATCATAGATCATATCATATCATCATGAACAAATCACATGACATTATGCCCTTAAAACATCACCTAAACATCACATCATCAACTTATCACCACTGCTTCTCACCCTCCCTTGTAATATACAACTGCGCTCTCTCTCTCTCGCTCACCTCAGCAACGCGCTCTCCATTGTTTTCTATTTAACATGCGCTCTCACATTCACACACATTCATATACATTCACTCGCATTCATATTTTCTCATTTCGCAGGTTTACATATCTCAAACTTGAACTCGACCGCAACTTGCTTATGCCGCCGGGCGATGAATGAAAAATGCCGATGCAGTCAGCTACGCCACACATACACGCATACAGCGCATACTGCAATAGCCACATATACACAGACAAATTGAATATGCGCTGATAAATGAGTGTTAGTGTGTGTGTGTGTGCCTACCTTCAATTTATAGGTGTGCAGTGAGAGTGATGAGTGGTTGATTCTATTTACTTCTACTTTTACTACACCCTCACTCCACCAACGACTCACCCTTTGCACAAAAAAAGGCGATACATTCACCACACCTCACCCCGTTTTTGACTATGTTTATATGTATATCTTTCGATTTTGTGCCGGTACATATGCATACATACATACAAACATATAAAGCATGCATATAAAGCAGTGTATAAGTACACCTATAGAATTTCTTTGCTGTTGGTGCGCCGTCAAACTGACTCGCGGCGGTTTCTGCTGTTGCTTTTTTTTTCCTAGCATGCGCGTATGTATGTGTGTGTGCACAAGTGCAAAGGCGGCATTGCAATAATAATAATATAAAGAAAGGCAGCCAAGTTGGAAATCAAAAGAGGAATACAATTAGACGCACATACATATGTACAAACAAACAAACATGTTAGTGAACTATGTAGAATTAAGAATTTCATAGGCACATACATACATATATATATTTATATACATATAAGTAAGTAAACAAGCGCGCATATGACCGAAAGATATCTGTGTTTCTATGTTTGTATGCCTAACTGCCAATGTGATTTTGTTGTTGGGGTACAGTGTGGCAATTTATTGGAATATTTGTGCGATGCATTGAACTCATTCACCTGACGCAGATACGAGTGATTAGAAAAAAAAACAACAACAACAAAAGCAAAACAAACAATTAAACTTTTACTTTTTTCTAGCTCAAATACACAGCAATGAACGCTAAACAACATTTGTATGTAGAGATAAATATTTTTTAAATACATATTTTTGAATATGAGAGTAGCACCCGTAATTAGCGAAATTTTCAACTTCTTATGAAATAATAATGCATATACAGTAACTGATTATGACTCTTAAGCAAAATGCTGTTGCCATGAGAAACATTTACTTGCGCTGTTGATCTATGACGAGCTGCTTTTCATTCAAAGCAAGTTTAGTACTCAATACTAAGGTGAGTGTTTAAGCATGTTTTTTGTTGTTGCGCTTATTTATTATTTTTAGTATATATATTTTTATTTATTATATGAGTGCCAGTATATACAAATTATACGATTTTTTAACTTTTTCCCACTTATATTATATAAATATACGGTTCAATTACGGGTATCAAATTTTTATACGAATTTAAAAAAAATAGCTCAAGTACTACCTGTTTTCTTCAAAAAGTTGTAGAATTTATCTTCGAAAAGTTCAAAAATTCACTCGAACGAAAAATATTCGAACATATATATTTTTTTAAGTTCCCCAAATGTATGCCTCAACAAATAATTTTATATTCCTCCTAATGGTATGCTACTACTTATATAATTTTCATTAGTGGCAACGGTTTATAACTCAAGAACCTATTTCCATGTCAAATAGTGCAAAGTATGAAAAAATCGTGTATTTCAAATAATTTTCCAGTCTTGTAGTTTTCAAAATATTAATAAATAACGATTTTTTCTAAGAAACAATTCGATTATTGAAATTTTCAAAAAAAAAATTTTATTGTTTTTGCTGAATTTCAAAGTCTATATTCTAATATGTGTTTTGAGATGTCTCCGAAAACAATGCCTCAATAATTACCAAAGTTATGTTCATTAATAGTCAACGCGGTGGGAGCGTAAGTTTTTTTTCTTTTGCGTTTTTCTCAAAACAACATTTTTCGAGACGGTGTACACGATAACTCAAAAACTATTCAACCGATTAACTTGAAAATTAAAATACATCATCCTAAATAGTGGTGTGGGATTTTTTCGATTGAATAATTTGAAAATTTTTTATCTAATTTTATATACTGTATTTTTGTTAAGTGCTTCCATTTACATAAAAATTTGTTTTTTTTAACGGCTTCTTCACTCTATTGAAAATTTATCACTTTTTAAGAAAAATATTATTTTACTTGTTTCAAACAAAAATCGAAATTCTAATCATGTATACAATCAAGGAGTGCTTCGTAAAATTTATTCACGCCAATCTCTGCCAATTTTAATTAAAAATTGTTTTTTTTTATTATAAAGCTTAAGATAACTATTAAATTAGCAATAAATGTAAAGAAATCCTACTTAAAATAGTTTTGTCAAAAAAAGTCCATACGATTTCCATGCGTTCGCGGTGACGAAGTCTCTTAAACCAACAAAAGTTCAATTAATATTATTTTGAAAACTTTGAAAATTTTTTTTTTGCAAATAAGTATATGAAAATTTAAATTTATATTTTACTAAAAAAATTATAAGAAAAAATTTTAGATATTTCTTAGATTTCTTAAAGATATTTTATATAAAAAATTACAATGAAGAGTATCTACAAGTTAATAAGAAAACAAAATATTTGGCACAGAATAAAAATTCGTATTCAAAGAGAGGATAATTTGAAGAATTTGTTATTAATAATTTGTATATATATTGATATAAAGCAATTTTTTTATGAAGTATGTATGTGAACTGAAAAATTCTTTTAGATACACCATGTATACAGAAAATTCATAAAAATATATATAACACCATACAGCAAAATCGAATTTTTTTCTGGGTATTGGAGCAAACCAATTTTTCCAAAAAAAAAATGGTTGTCCGATCTTTGAAGTTAACCTCCAAAATCGAAATATTTACATTCGAAGTTCGAAAAAATTATTTAAAAAAAATATTATTAATTACAGAATATAGCTACTAAAAATTCCAAAATGTGGATATAATCTATATTTTTCACGCAATTCAATGGTGTAATGGCATATCGAAAAATTCTGGACCCCTTATAATATCTGTCATATAAGCTTGACGAAAAAGTTTTATATACCATTGAATTAGGAAGAAAATTTAGATTATATATATATATATTTTGGATTTTTTAGGAGCAATATTCGGCAATTAATAATAATTTTTTTAAAAAGTAATTTTTTCGAATTTTCGATTTATTTCGATTTTAAATTAGAAAAAATTAGTTAGGTTTAAAACCCAGCCGAATGTTGTACAGTGTAATTAATGAAGTATTCAATTTTTTTTTAATATTTTATCATATATAATTGTATACAATATATATATATTTAAAAAAACATTTAAATGCTTCCATTTGATAAAAAATTATAATAGTAACACTCACAGTCTTTTTAAAATAAATATTTATGAGCTCTTCTAAACACATAATTATAATAATAATCTCTTTATTTAAAGTAATTATCATATAACTTTTTCAACCTTTCATATTTCCACCATACGAAAGAAACACCCTTTAAAATCTGCCTTGTTTACAGGCTCTGTCACTCTCACCTCTCCATTCACTAAAATTGTAGAAAAATCCATTTGACTATGCTCTCTCAAACTCTCTACGCTCTCAAAGTAGATATACGAGTACTCTTGTTGACTACCGGCTTTTCTATGCGTTGTATGCAACCCATTCTATCGAAAAGAGCAATAATTTTGGGTGCCGCTATATATTTACACATGTAATACAAATCTTTGACACACATATGCTTGTATAAGTGTGTGTGTTTCTGCTGCAATTTTATAGCTGCGTGTAACTGTTTCACACTTGCATTATTAATCCTTCATTGCATACACTTGAACTTGTCCAAATAGCGGCATCAATAGCTAAAAAGTTCAGTGCGCTTTATGGTTGCATGCCACCATTTTCGGTTAATTTTGTTGTTCTCCGCTCAGGTGTGGCGCTTACACTTACATATTATGTGTTTTTTGTGGACTATTTACCCATGCTTATTCACAAGACGCTTGCTTTTCAGTGATGTCATATGTAAATACATAGGTCTGAGCTCACATTTTCGCCACTTTGTTGCTGCCTAATCTGTTCATCGAACTACTTTTAATGCCCATGTCGGTACAACAAACTGGTGCAGCCGAAGTTGTACATATGTGCAGCAATGGTATGTATATGAACGAACCATCATATACCATAGATGAAGACCCTGTAGGAAATAAATAATAATAAGCAGGCTGAAACATATGCATTCCTGTTTTGACAGAAATTCCATAGATTTTAATGCATATGTATTTAAGTCAGACCTGGTCTTCAAAAGACCCGTGTGTTACAATTATTGATTGATGAGATATAGAATTTTGATTTTGAAATACAAAATGCTACTGGTGATGAACGATTTTGTGTTCGGCTCAGACGAAGCAACCATTTGTTAGTGGTTTGTTAAATTCTCTAACATTAATATGAACACCAGAAACTATGATCTCAGTGAGCATCCAAAAGAAGCTGTGAAGTAAAATCCCAAAAAAAAATAAAATAAATGTATTTTTTATTATTGTAAAAAGAAGCTGAATAAAATAGCTGATAATCCAAAAATATCGAATCAATCAATCAATATATTCTAAATTGTACGTATCGTTCTTGAATATTTTGATCTGTGGAAGCTCTGTGCAAGCTGAATTGGGCTTCGAATTGCTTTCACATTAACTATATTATTTGGACTATTTGTATTTCAGCGACTATTTCTGGTCCTCAGATCTCAGATCAAGGTAATGTGCTGTCCAAAAAGTTTCAAAATTAACCGAAAGTATTGTTGTGAGTGACTTTGACGTCATTAAGGGGTTACATAGGCCTATTTTCAATATTTTTTTATATCTAAAAAAATATTTATTTAATTCAAACTTTTTTCTGCCTTATAGATACATATTTAAATACAGTATACTCTCGAAAAGTAAATCGATTGGTATTTTGGGTAATTTACTTTTTCAAATAATTTACTTTTCCAAATATATACATAAATTATCTGTTTTTATAATATTAAATGCATTCTTAAAATTAAAAAATTCATTCATTTATTTTCTTCAATAAAACATATGGATTTACATGAAAAACATATTTACATTTACATACATACATATGTATTTACTATGAAGAGAAAAAATCTTGAATTTTCTTTTGTTTTTTTTCTTTTGCAATATATTTTCTGACCATTTTTGTACGAGAATTCAAAAAGTCTGACACCTGATTTGCATCGTTTTCATTTTTAAACCAGTGGATCAAGTAGGAGAGTTTATTTACTAAAAAGACGCGATAAACAAGAGAGTAAGTGTTTTTGCAACATCGTAAAAAACGCTGCTTGCTTCGTTTCGAATTTTTTATCACACTCTGTGAAAAGTAAATTAAAAAATTTTTCGAGGTGCATGTGTAATCTTAAAGGTGATTAACTTTTCCGCGATTATTTACTTTCTGAGAATTTACTTTTCGAGAGTATACTGTAATAATTTCTGAAATTTTCAAAAAAAAAAAATTAAAACTCCGATATTTTGACGTCAATTCCGGTGACCCCACGGAAAAATGGTGCGTCCGCGTTGTCGGCATAAACATGACAGGATCATTCAAAATGAAAAAAAAAAACAAAAATAAGGGTTTTAGGTAAACCATAAATTCGTGCTTGAAGACAGAAAAAGTAAAAAATTGTAATTTTGGCAGGAATTTTTCCAAAAAAAATCGACTTAGGATGATAAAAAATCGATTTTTTTAGCCCACGAAACCCATGTAACCCCTTAATACAGTCTCCATAATTTTTTACTTTGAATCGGTAGAGTTTCTGAGCTCAATTAGTAACCACGTACTATAAGTAATACTGGAATCATACCCGAATAATTCGCTTTTTATATACCAAATGAATCCCTAGTATTTTCCCTACAGGGAATATGTGCGAGATAAGTAAGAATACACATGGACGGCTACATGGGCAAAATTCTACAAGCGTACACCCCACAAAATGTGTCTACAATGTTTGCTGAAAAGTGCAATTGATTTTATTGTTGTTGATTTTTCGACATGTATGCTCATTTCTACAATTTTCGCACATTTTTGCAATGTTATGGAACACTTATTTCGCACACACAGTGGCTATTCTTGTTGGCGTTGGAGCGAAAAAATTGCGTCGTACTACGTCTTAGGCAATTTCATTCAGAAATTTTTCATCACATTGTACTTGCTCAAAGTAAAATGATTGTGCGTAATGAGCGGAAAAATATAAATACAAAAAATATAAATAAAGAAAATGCTCAAAGTAAAATGAGTGTGAGTAATGTGCGGAGAACTATAAATAATTATTTTTTGTTTTTAAATTTAGTTGGAAATGGAAAATATGTTTTAAAGTAATCTGATTTTAATTGAAGGAGCGTTTCAAAAACATATTGATTAAATTAAAAAAAACCGTTGAAACACTTAGGTTAGGTTTCAAGATTATGACGTAACGAACGGATATTGTATTGAACGAGTTAAAAAGCCGGTTTTTGTCAAAAGTTCGAAAATCTCTCTTGTATAGACGAAGCACTTTGAGCTTATCACAAATTTTTTTGAGACTCTTAATGTCGTTACTTAAAATTCTTAGGATTTGGTAAATTATATAATGTTAAAACCGGTTGAGAATTACAATTACTTAATTTCATACAACTCTAAGTAAAATTTGGCAATATTCAAAACAAAGACGAAATGAGAGAAAACAGAGAAGAATATAGCAAAGTGGCAAGATTGATTGGTTCTTTAATAAGAACAACGAGAGGGCTAGATATTAACAAGTCCCATGGAGAGATTTCACATGCTTTTGAAAACATATGAATGAATGAACAATTTTACAAAATGTAACCTCGTGGGAGAAGCGGTCATAAAATACATATACACGTACTATATATATATAACGAATTTTAAATGTACTGTCTTTTATCAGGCTAACATAAGTTTTGAGAGAGCAATAGTATTCGAGAAACTACAAACAAATTTTAAATATTTCAATAGAGTTGATGCAGGAGCAGAGAGACTACAATAACTTACATATATGCGAGATACAAATTGAAGGATGAAACCTATGCGCAAAGCTACTTTAAAGGATGCACTTGCTGACCGGTTTGTATGGGAGGGGGTGTGATGCTGGTCATATTTGTTGGGGGTTGTGTAGTAGATTATATTGTATTTAAATGTAAACAGGTATTCATGAGGGTATGTGTACGGGCACTAGGTTGACATCAGCGCTGAAAAAGGGTGCTTTTTTCCTTTTTCTCTGACATATAGACATGTATGTTACTATTTTTATATGATACTAGCTGAGCCGGCGAACTTTGTACCGCCTAACAGTCAATGAATGTGGTGTTACAGATAAGCAGAACTTTATGATTTTTTATTTATAGCGACCCGGTACGTGCTTCGCTACGTATAAAGTGAAATATAAAATATAACTAATTTATAAAAAAAAATATAATTAATTATTTGCTAGCTATCCAAAACATTTGGATTAACAATATTTTTTGTTTTTCCATTTTGATCATGAATAAACAAACGGCTGGGGGTACTCTGGAACAGGCAACATAAAGTTGTCCATGTGAAAAACATGATTCCTCCAAATTCACACCACAAACGTTAAGTGTTTGCCCTTGAGCTTTGTTGATAGACATCGCAAATGATAAACGCACAGGATAAGTAATCGTTTGAATTCAAATGGCATATCAGTTGGAATCATAGGGATACGCGGTATTAAACAAACTTCTCCTTTTGATTTACCAGTTAAGATCGTAGCTTCAATCAAATTTGGCAATAAATTTTTCACTGCCAATCTGGTGCCATTACACAGTTTTGGTGGATTAATATTTCGCAATAATTCCACTTTCAGATTCAAGCAATGCGGTGGCATACCAGCCGGTTCTAATGAATTTAAAAATTCAGTTGGATAATTCATTGCCTCATTGCCATGTTTTGACCTAGTTGGAAATTCGCTTTGCGCTATATTTATTTTTTTCACAAATTCACACAAACTTCAATAATTATTAAAAAAAAAAGTATAATAACTAATAATTTTGCACCGCGGTAATTTCGGACACTACTGAACGTATGGGGCCAAAGAAAACGCTCCGGCGATGTTTACACTCCAATGTCATATATTCTCCTAATTTGAATTTTCTTAATGCTAAGAGTCAAAGTTCTATATACCTACAAAAACAAAATATTCATGTATTTCTTTATGCAAAATAAATGCACCGTAATATAGTTCGATGTCTTTTCAAAGCCTACTTTGTTTGTCGATCTGCCTGCTACATACATACCTACATGTTGATATAAATATAATGCAGTAAGTTTGTAGGTGGAAATAATAAGTATGGTAGTTAAGACGAAAGTTCATAAATTTTGAGAGTGAAAGAGCGTAGCTAAGTAGGTAACAAATCGTTTAGTAAATGATTAAACTATTATTGATTTATGTATGCTAATATGAGCGCTTTTCAGCTTTCCAAGTAGGTACGAGTTAAATAAACAAAAATGTAACATATGTGTGGTGAATTTTTTGAAACATTTTGGCCGATATCTCGAGACCCTAGTCACGGAGCAGCATCAAAAATACTCTATACTATAGAAATCATCAACAGCTTCCATTTGCTACCCATATTGTACAAACACATCCTAGGGTTACCCGGGTCCAAGTTTTGGCCTATTTCTCGAGACCCTGGTATCCAATTGATTGCCTGCTAAATACGTACCTACATGTGTGGTGAAATTTTTGAAACATTTTGGCCGATATCTCGAGACCCTAGTCACGGAGCGGCATCAAAAATACTCTATACTATAGAAATCATCAACAGCTTCCATTTGCTACCCATATTGTACAAACACATCCTAGGGTTACCCGGGTCCAAGTTTTGGCCTATTTCTCGAGACCCTGGTATCCAATTGATTGCCTGCTACATACGTACCTACATGTGTGGTGAAATTTTTGAAACATTTTGGCCGATATCTCGAGACCCTAGCCACGGAGCGGCATCAAAAATACTCTACACTATAGAAATCATCAACAGCTTCCATTTGCTACCCATATTGTACAAACACATCCTAGGGTTACCCGGGTCCACGTTTTCGCCTATTTCTCGAGACCCTGGTATCCGATTGATTGCCGATTGATTGCCTGGTATCCGATTGATTGCCTGCTACATACATACCTACATGTGTGGTGAAATTTTTGAAACATTTTGGCCGATATCTCGAGACCCTAGTCACGGAGCGTCATCAAAAATACTCTATCCTATAGATATCATCAACAGCTTCCATTTGCTACCCATATTGTACAAACACATCCTAGGGTTACCCGGGTCCACGTTTTGGCCTATTTCTCGAGACCCTGGTATCCGATTCTTAAAATTTCAAAACACAAACCATCTACTGAATAGTCCAAACAAAGCCTAAAAATTTGGTTTGGATAGGTGAGCCCGTTCTTGAGTTATAAGATTACCAAGGAAATGTAACTTCTTTTTATATATATAGATGAGTGCAAATTGGTTTTTATTTGTCATGTATTGTTTACGTATGAGTTTATAGGGATTACCAACAGAGCTCCAGTTTGAACTGAGCACATCCAGCTCAGAGATAGTTAGGACGGGTAATTTTATATTTTTTGGTTCTTTTGGCGAATATTGTTCTATAAATCATAGGAAGGAATACATAGCTTTCCCAAAAAACAATTTCATAGAAAATCACTTTAACTGTTTCAAGTGAAAACACACAGAAAAATAGGTCGCTCAAGAATATATGTAATTTATACTTATACCACATATAATTGCTTACAGTTCGTGAGTTCTAGGCGAGCGTATCTCTGGAGCTTCTTATAATGAGAACACCAGATCTTTGATTATATATAAATCTTCTGATGCCAAACCCAGTAACAGATTTGTACTTGCCAGCAGACACTAAAATAAAAGTCCAAGCATTTACAAACTATATATAATTATATGAGCCAAGGCCATGGAGTAGCCGAATACCTTTTGTTTCAAAGGATTGATATAAACGCTTTCTGGTAAATACAAGTCGGTCGCCTCTTTCTGAATGGAAGGAATTCGGATTATTATGCGACCAAGACCTGTCACTAGCTAGAAAATGTTTCAAGACATTACAACAACAAAAGCCGGTTTCTCGAGTACACGGCATCGACTGGTTGACCTAAAGCATACTTCTCTGCGCTAGGACTAAATATCAGTATATAAAGAATACCCACTGGCTAATTACAAGAACAAAAGGGTGTACAAAGGGGTGTCAGTAACAAAACAGCAGGTGAGTACTGGGTCTGAAGGACACCCCAGCAAAGCAAACAGCAATAATCGAAATCAATAAAAGCCGAATAGAAATTGTAAACACAACAAACCCTTATAAAACAGACAATAACAACAACAAGAAAGCAAATTCAAGAGGCTGTGTGGCAATGTCGTTGAGCTTGAAAATTTATGCGAAGACATAGAAATGAACCAATGAACCAACGACAAATAACCAAAGTGGAGCATTTTGGGCTTACTGAAGGAGGTTTGCTTTGAAGAGCGATGTGAGGTAGAAAAGAACAACGGTCAGTCAAGCGAATTCCAAGTATATGTATTGTAGCAACAATAGTATAAAATAACAAGAGTTAAAATAACAACAACAGCAATAAAGAGTGCTTGCAATAAAAAAAGTAGAATAAAATCAACAGACAAAAGTAACAAAAGTGCAAACACATGCACATACATACATACAATAGAGAATGAAGATTTGCGTATGTGCGACTTTTGTGTGTGTGTGTGTGCTTGCAGCATGGCACAATAGCAATTTGTGTGCCCTCTGCGTCAGTAGCAACAACAACAGCAATAATAGTGATGCTTATGGTAATCAACAAAAAACTTGTAGCAATATGAATGCAGCCAAAAAAACAATCAACAACAGCCGGTAGCATTCGTTACAAGCACACATGTATGTCTGTCTACTTTTATGTGAGAGTGTTTGCGCAGAGGCACAGTCTGACAACTATCAGCATCGCCTAGGCATGAGTAGTGCGGCGGATGAGGTGTTGAAAGTGTATGGAGAATGTCGCAGAGTGCAGACATTTGGCGAAAACTGGAATAACCTAACGAACATATACACATCATAAATGACAATAATAAACAAATAGCATGTGCATATATATTCTTTTTATGTGTTACATACTCACAGATATTACTTGTGTGCCCATATGCAAGGGACGTTCCAAGTAAACATAGTAAAGAAGTTATATTTTTTAATTAATCCAATCCTGGAGATTATTGTATGAGGATGTATTATCGAAATGGTTTAATCGTTATATATTCCAAATATTTTTGATTATACCATTTTATACCAAATTTATACCAACGTGTTCTAGAATTATACCAGTTTATACCAAAATTATAGCAATTTATACCAGAATTATACCAGTTGTAAAATAGCGAATAGTTCTAAGTACACATAATTTTTTTTATTTTTTAATTTTTTTTTATAAAAATGCAATTACAATTTGAATTAGTATAAACCATATATTCTCTTTAATTCAATCTTAAAGAATATATACAGTATGGGGATGCATCATTGAAATGGTTTAATCGTTATATATTCCATATATTTTTGATTATACCAGTTTATACCAAATCTATACCAGTTTATACCAGAATTATACCAGTTGTAAAATAGCGAATAGTTCCAAAAAACATAATTTTTTTTATAAATTTTTTTATACAAATTTAATCATAATTTGAACTAGTATAAACTCAATCATACTAAGTTTCAAACAGCAGAATCATATTCCAGCTATAGATTTTAAAAAAAAATTTCCATAACGATCAAACATTATTAACCACTTCCCTACTCTCTAAGTATACACTCTGTTCTCTTCACACAATATATATATAAATGTAAAAAACTATATTCTCCTCAATCCAATCTTAAAGAATATAGTATGAGTATGCATCACCAAAATGATCTAATCTTTTGATATTATATAATTTTTTGATTATAAAAGTTTATACCAGTCGATATTATATGTATTTTCGATTATACCAGAATTATACCAGTCTATATTCTATAAATTTTTGATTATACCAGTTTATACCAAAATTATACTAGTTGTAAAATAGCGAATTAAAGACCGCTAATCGCTTAAGCTAAGTTTAAAAATTATTATTTCATTGAATCATGAATATTATAATATCATCCCTCAATCTCACTCTATATGTCAATTTTATTAACTTTATACCACTTTTCAAACATATTCGACCATTCAATTAAATCTAAGATCCGATTGAGCACAGTTTTAATATAAAGTATACTGACGCAAATTTAGTTAACAAATCTGGTTAGAATCCGATTTTCTCCATTTGTGGACTGTATAAGGAGGGGCCTGAAGAAAACAACTCCTGAAAGTTTCGATGTAGCCTTAGTAGTTTATGAGATATGTACAAAAAACTTTGAAGGAGGCGGGGTCACGTATCCGGATTTCAAATCTACTCGTCACCTTGATCACTTTGGTATATGTAACCCTATATCTGACTTTATTAGTTTTAGGATTTCCAACCAACCGTTAGGTGAACAAAACTATTATACTCTCTTTAATCCAAATTTTGAAAAACAGTTTCAACATATCGGACTGTTAAGTTTTTTTCGAAAACTTTGATGATGCTTGGGCTTGATATAGAATATTGTAAAGTCGAATAAGCAGTTTGGATGCAAAAGGATGCTCTCTAGAAAATAGGCGTGGTTTTAATCCGATTTTACACATTTGCCTTTCGTAAGACTTGTCCCATACCTTGACATTGTAACATTACCAGTAGGAACACCAACACCAACAACAATAAAATGGAAACAAAGCAAAAGCAGCAAATCGTACAACAACCGATAAAATCATACTAACAACAGTGTTCCCTCAAATGAACAGGCTTGTTGTAGGCAACATTACAATAACAACAATGCGCACGGTTGAGTGCAAAGCACACATGTGAGCCATAAAAGAAAACAGAAAAAAAACGCAATCAAGAAGGCTTCCAACAATGCTATGAGCACTCAAAAATAAACAAAATAGAGTATGCGAAAAACATGGCAACAACACAAGTAAAATGAGTGAACAACAAGGCTGCGAAATGCCAAACAGCCATTAGACGCCGTCAGCAACGCCACCACCGCCGACAATGCCGACACCAACAACGGTGGAGCCGTTGCAGACATAGTACATAATATCGCATCAGGTTAAAGGGGCAGCAGTAACACAGCAAAGAAGAATGGCATAAACAACAGCAACAACAACAACAACTATAATAATAGCACTAACAAACAGTGTACAACAAGCAAATAAGGCGGTGGCATGCAACAACGGAGATACCTAAAATTATATGGAAATGTGCAGAAATACATGATATATTTATTCATGTACTTATATATATATATATACATGTCTGTATGTCTGTGCGATTTTGCATTTTTCACTCTGTGTGTCAGTGTGGAAAATGTGTGGCAAAGTCAGGTTTAATGTCAGTGGCATGGAAAAATGCAAAAAAAAAGTGGCAAAAAGAAAAATCTGCAGCCGAGGAAAAACATGCTGCTAAAGCAACAACAAACTGCACAACAACAGCAGGCATTGGCAAGCGTTAATGCAGCAGCAAATTGCTTGCCACAATTGCTTTTAGTTGTTGTTGTTGTTGTTGCGTTTGTTGCCGACATTAGCGTGTAGCTTTCATTGCTTTTGATATCTTGACTTGTGTTGTTGTTGCTGTCGACGCCTCATTTTAGCTTTATCTTTGCAATGGCTACTGTGTTATTGTGGCATGACTTTCCATGCACGACGACTTTCTTGTTTTTGTTGTTATTAGTGCCGCTTGAAATGCGTGCGGCCACGTTGTAATGAAATTGAAAATACTTCGTCGATGTGCTGTGGAAAGCAAATTATAAACAAATAAATGAAGATTAATATTACGAGTACATGGCAAATATATATAGGCTGAGGATGGATGGCAGACTGCTTTATATATATGGTTTCAAGAGGTTTATAATATACACATAAATATGTATATATACATATTAATTTTGATCCCAGACAGACCAACGCTGCATATAGAAAAAGTTCCTTTATAAGGCTGTTCGCTTGTTTTATGACTAGATGAGCCCAAGAAATACTTCGTGGGCTTAAAAGTCCTTGACCTGACGAAAAATCATTATTCATGCCTTAGAGTATTAACATTGTCTGGAATACTCTCAAAATTGCTCGATATCTCATCCACAAGTTCTCATATTATTGGTCTCAAAACGGTTCTTCACGATCTTGTTCCTATTTTAGACCGCAATTGAATAAGTATCCACTTAATTACTAATCAATCGAAGTACATAAAAGACTTCATTAACGGTGACCCATGTTAAAATCTTAGAATAGAACTGGAACACGTCCTAGATTAGACAACCGAGAAAACCAGAACTCTCCTGTGAAAAAGCAGTGATCCATCTTAAAAACTTAAGAAACAACAATAATTTTAGAAATATCATCATTCTAGTTCTAATCGCAGAACTCAACCTGGATTATATATATGACCTTGATAAAAATTATTCCAGTAGAACAAAGTAACCGGCCTTAAAATCTTAAGGAACTGAAATTATGTCGGAAAACAGCATCATTCTAGTTCTAATCTCAGAACTCAACCTGAATTATATTTATGACCTTGATAAAAATAATTCCAGTAGAACAAAGTAACCGGCCTTAAAATCTTACGAAACTGAAATTATGTCGGGAAACAGTATTATTCTAGGTCTAACCTCAAAACTCACCCTGTATTATATATATGACCTTGATAAAAATTATTCCAGTAGAACAAAGTAACCGGCCTTAAAATCTTAAGGAACTGAAATTATGTCGGGAAACAGCATAATTCTAGGTCTAACCTCAGAACTCACCCTGGATTATATATATGACCTTGATAAGAATAATTCCAGTAGAACAAAGTAACCGGCCTTAAAATCTTACGAAACTGAAATTATGTCGGGAAACAGAATCATCAGAGAACTCAACCTAGATTATATACATTTATGACCTTGATAAAAATAATTCCATTAGAACAAAGTAACCGGTCTCAAAATCTTAGTGAAACTGAAATTATGTTGGGATGCTACGCCCAATTCTATATATTTTTTATAAATCTTGAGATGGATTGAATATATGATTCTAGAGGACGCCAATGACCATCTCCTACATAAACAGAGAAATATTTAAAGAAAATATATGATTAACTTAACTCTTTAGATTAGGTCCATATCTACACCCAGGAATAGAAAGTCGATAAGTCAATCGTGTCAACATACACAAGAAATTCATATGAAGCAATTTTAGGTCTCGATTAATACAATATATGAACGATAACAGTACGCATAATCACTCTTACCAACAGGTGCTACTTTGGACTGAGTAGGCAATTGAAAAGTAAAGACCTCTCTCGACGAACTAAAATCAAACTCTATAAATCGCTCATTATTCCCGTCTGGCTTCATGGTGCAGAAGCGTGGACGATGAGACGACTCTTGGAGTTTTCGAGAGAAAGGTTTTGCGAAAGATGTATGGTCCTCAGACTGCGAATACCGCAGACGATGTAACGACGAGCTGTATGTGTTATTTGACGACATAGACATATGTAGTTCAGCGAATAAGGAGACAGCGGCTCCGCTTTCTAAGTCATGTTGTTCGAATGACCGAAAACACTCCAGCTTTGAAAGTGTTTGATGCAGTCCCCACTGGTGGGAGCCGCGAAAGAGGACGACCTCCACTCCAATGGAAAGACAAAGTGGAAAGTGACCCGTCAGCGATTGGAATTTCCAAATGGCGCCAAATTGCAAAACGGAGAGATGAATGGCGCGCTCTGGTGGCTTTGGCTATGATCGCTTAAGCTACACTGGGAGATTTCAGAATTAAACTAAGTACTGGAAAACAATTCTTGTATGACAATAACAATGCAGAAGTTTGTTCAAGTCATAACTATATATTTACAGGAGTTCGGGCACAAGCCTATTAGCTGCGATACTGATAGTTAGATATTGATACTAGTAATATTGATGGTTATATAGTCATTGAATAGACTTTTAATAGGAACATACAGCTATTGCGGTGTAGAGGAAAATATAGACGAGATCAACCAGGCCTATTCCAACATTTTTTGGGAACTTAGAGGATCTTTGAAACAAATGACTCTAGATAACAAATCTAAAATATTATTTCCTTCGGCTATCTACGACAAAATCTCGCTCTGAGGACATTCAAACTGTAGACGAAGTTATATGATTGAGCAAGAATAGTTTAGCGATAGACCTCTTTGACCTCAACGTTTCAACTAACCTAAAATTTTGTCTCATTTATTCTCAGCACATTTGGTCTCACACCTACTTAATATTGGAATCACAAATTTTGACATCGGTCAAAAACTGGGTGCGAGCTCAAATCCTGCGGAGTACTATTGAACACTCTTTGCTTTAATTCCATTAAATTCTTCGCATGTCACACTCGTTGATATATTTTAAACGTGGTGTGGCACTTTAGAAACACAAATGATATTCGCTTTTACTTCTTTCACGTTGCACGCCTTTTCTTATGTATTCACATAAGTATTTACATACATATATTTGTATATATGTACATATGTATGTATAAACCGCAGTATGTGTCATACGAAGACTTCCAGCGAAGAATGTGCGTTGTGATTTTAATTATTATTTTTTATTGCATTTCTGCATGCCGATATGGAGTTGAAGTTTTTCGTTTTGTTGGTGCTGCTTGGCGCCACCGCAATTATCGCGTTGCAATAGTATGTTGACAAGACTTCAATAAAATTTCAATATGTCAAAGAATTCACATATTGCAGTCGAGCATAAAATTTCTGTCGGTTTCATGAGACTGGTGCATAGACGCCATGCAGACGCTTAGGAAATATTTGATTTATGGCGTTATAAAAATCGTATAAAATGTGTGGCATTTTGTTAATGGAGCGAAAATGTTTGATGATGTTGTTGTTGTTGCGGCAAGTTTTCAAGTCAAACATCAACTGGTTGTTTTATTTCGTAGTGAAACTCCTGCAGGCAGCGTAGTAAAAACTGTAGACTATAATGAAATTTACTCACGTTCTGAATATATACATAAGTAGTGCATAGCGTCATAAAACGATTTTAATATACTTTTTTTTTAATTTCGTTGCGATGTTTGGTTTATTTTAAATGCAAAAATGCAAAAGGTTGTCACCTGTTCAAATATGTTCAGCAAATGTTTGTAATTTATAAAATAAAATTCCATAACTGGTATCATACCAAACTACTTTAAGCAAATTTACGATTTGAATTATTTCTTCAAGTGGGTTGCCACCTGTTAAAAATTTATTTAACTAAAATTGGTTCGATAAACGAAACACTAATGAAACTATAACCATTTTAGAAGGCTTACAGTTGAAATTTTGAAATTTTTAAATTGAAGAAAATAAATAAAAAAATGCAAAAGGTTGCCACTTGAGCGATTTTTTGTAATTTATAAAATAAAATTCCGTAACTATTATCATACCAAACTACTTTAAGCAAACTTACGATTTGAATTAATTTTCGAACAGGGTTGCCACCTGTTAAAAAATTATTTAACAAAAATTGGTTCGATAAACGAAACACTATTGAAACTATAATTATTTGAAAATTGAACAGTTGAAAATGTTTACTGAGAGCGTTACCACTCGTACGTTTTTTAATAATTTAATTAAATTGAATAAAAATAAAAAAATGCAAAAGGTTGCCACCTGTTAAAATCTATTGAGCAAATTTATTTATAAAGTAAAATTCCATAAATAGTATCAAAACAAACTAATTTAAGGAAACTTAAGATTTGAATTATTTCTTGAAATGGGTTGCCACCTGTTAAAAAATTATTTAACAAAAATTGGTTCGATAAACGAAACTCTATTAAAACTATAAACATTTTAGAAGGCTTGCAGTTGAAATTACTAATTTTACTAAGAGCGTTACCACCCGTTCCTTTTTTAATAATTTAATTAAATTGAAAAAAAAGATAATTGAAGTATTACAATATCGATAGTTTGAGAATGTTTACATCTGAAAATATTAAAAAAGTCGCCATCACCAAATAGGGTAAACAATTTATGTTTTGAAAATATTTTTTTGAAAGGTTGCCACCTTTTTTACAAATCAAAGTCTAACAAAACTTAAAAAAACAGAAGATCAGCGCACAAAATATTTTTAATAGAGTTGCCAAATGTCTATTATTTTTAGTATATTATGGAATAATAATATCCATTATTCCCAGTAAATTATATCTCATAAAATTTTGAGCATTTAAGTTTTCTCTTCTTATTGTATTCACAAATTCACTCAAAGCAAGCAATGAAGTTGCGTTTACATTAAATCGAGACCTTATAAAGCTTTAATAAAATATTTTCAACTTTTTACATTAATTAGCGATATTTATAAAGTCATTTAAGAAATTAATCTAATTAAAATAATTTACCTTTAATAGACCACTTCGTGACCTATATTCATACATATTTATTGTTTGCAAATTTCTTACAAATACGTAATAATAATAATTGCGATCTCAGTAGCTGTTAGCTGATTGCAAAATAAGAAAGAATTTATAATTTATCACTGAAAATAACTCTCGACAGCCTTCACATCTCTGGTGTGTGCTGTGTTCAAGTCGCTTTAATGAAACGTTATTATGAATGAAATAATCGAAATGCAGAAAATAATTAATTTGCATTAAGTGTCTCAATAATTGCACGCGATTACATATTTATACTTAAATAGTGCTTAACAAGTGGTAAATATAATAAATCAGAAAAGACATAAAACTACAAAAACTTGTTCTTTGAATGAACAACACACACACATATGTAGATCCACACACGCATTTCAGTTGTAAATTACGGTACATTTCAATTTTACTTACAAATCATTTATGCATTTAAAGCATTATTCCACACTTCATTAAATTCCACGACGACTTGTGTAGCGAATTTGAAAACCGGAAACTTACCTGCAAAGAAAAAAAGAGAAAAACGCAAAAAGTGAGAAAAAATCATTTTCATGTCAAGCAAAGTAAATTAACATTAACATTTGTAAATGTAACAAGCGTTGGAATATTCATGAGTGCGCAGCGAGTACACAAAGTACATACTCGTATGTGTGGGTATGTGTATATATCGAATGCAAATATTATATGTATGTTTTATGCCAACAACAGCAACGAAGAGATATGCGGCAATGAATTCTTAAAACCACACATGGATATGAATATGCCCTGTAGGAAAACGTTAGAAGTACAAGTCTTCGAAGAACTACCTCATACATCCCCTTAAGGTGGGTCTGCACTAGCCATTGTTAATGAGTTACCTGGCAGTAGGTTTAAAACGCTATGGATAGAGTCCCCCGAACCCAAATCTCATAATGGAGACAAACGAAGAAAAAAATCGGGCTGGGATATCTGCCCTAACGTCGGTGGAAGACGAGGCTGCTACCACTGGCGAGCACAGCGATTCCAGAAGCTGTGTCTCCAGCGGCCACACCTCTACTGCAACGGTAGCAGGTTGTGATGGTTGTAGTACTATTGCCAAAGTCAGTCTTACAGCGCACTGGTGCCGCAGTCCTCGAAGACTCGGACAAAGAAAGCGCGATAGTTATAAGCGCAGAAAAGAAAGATGAGCTTCTTCGCTCTCCTGAGCAGTCGACAGTGGGTATCAACTCTGGCAACAAGAGAAGCCCGCTAAGAAGCAAAACAAGGAAGATGGAAGACTAAGGCGGAGATACAAGGCGGCGATCGAAATATGCAACAGACACGAGGGCAAGCCCAACCTGAGGGACTGCAGTATATTTCAAGCGAAGGTGTTCACTATTAGAAAAGCCGCAGAGCTAGCCTCCAATACAACATCCGGCTTCTCTTAATTTAATATCTACACAGACAGTCAAGGCAATTCGTTTCTCATCTGGGCAAAAATATTTTGAGTACCAGTTTGAAGCAGCATATGGAGTTGCCAGGATGAAGCTGTACTTCTGCTGGGTACCAGGCCACAAAGGCATTGAGGGCAACTAGATCGTAGACGGGATTGGCAAAAGTGGTGTACAACTATCATTCGAAAACGTCCGGACCAACATTGGCAAACCCATGCACTATCATATGGCTGGCCACTGTCTGGTGGCGGAACACGCCTATGAGATGGGGCTGAAAGATCAAGATGACAGCAGAAAATATCAAGAGCAAGGTATCAGAGAAACAATGGAACATTTCGTATGCGCTTGTCCTGCATTGTGAAGGCAACGGCCTTGGTGATCTCACAGTACTAGAATCTGGAAGAGATATCGTTAATAAAACTACATAACCTTCAAAAGTTCGCGTCAAGCGCAGGCATTCTTAATGATGACACACCTCACTACGTGACGTCACTGCATCTAGTATAGCAAAGGACCAAAACTGGTTTATGTGTGACTTATTGGCCTACCAGACTAACCTAACCTAACCTAAATTAGACCGATTGGTGCCTACAAACCATTCTCGAATCCATCTGAAGGCACACAAAGGGTTTCCTTCAAATCGATACAGCCTTTGGGAGTAGTTCAGTGACATACACAAGTACAGAGGAATTTTATATATAAAGATCAACTGCGTATAAAGATCTTACCGACTCTTGACTCAATATTTCTCTGCTATCAATTATGTCTATATATTCACATTTTCCCATCCGAGGCTGTTTCTTCCTTTTCATTGGGAATGGATGAAAGTGCTCCAGCTCTGAAAGTATTCGATGCAGTACCCGCTGGTGGAAGCCGAGGAAGAGGGAGACCTCCACTCCGATGGAAGGACCAGGTGGAGAGGGACCTGGCTTCGCTTGGGATAACCAATTGGCGCCAAACTGCCAGAAGGCGGGATACGTGGCGCGCTGTTTTGGACTGTTTTGGAAGAAGAAGAGGATTCACATTTTCACGATTTTGAAAGCAAGCCTACAATTTCCAGTGGGGTTCTAAGTAATAGGGTTTAGTGTCATGAGGGTGTATACATGTACCATATATTAGGGTGCAGGTTATTTTCCTAATACTTGTTATCCATTATCAACAAAACCACAAAAAATATAGTATAGGAACTATATGTATTCTAGATATGATCATATCATACACTATTCCTCAAATCTATGTCTAAACTAATTTGATAAATCTATATTAGATTTGACAGAATTATAACGCGATTGCGTCAAATAGTCCAACTAGTAGACACCTATATACTCAGACTTAAAGATATAATTTTTGATTGATCTATGAGATTGGTTCTTGGAGGCATGCGTCATATTCCTAGCGACTTTGGAACTTATAGAATACTGAATTTTACAAAAAGAAAATTAAAGAGCTTGATCTTAGATCATAGACCCTCGTCTAATTCGAAGATACAAACAATTACTCCTGGGTATTCAATAATATCTAGAAACTCTTTGTAGACAAAAAAGCAACTGATTTAAAAAAATATAAATCTGGTAACCACAAGCACCTTAATGTATCTATAAACACAGTTAATTATATTTGTATGTACATATATAAAAAAAAACATGCCACCACACTTACATACATACAGTTACATTTATGTCGGTTGATTGGCAGACAGACGCTTTGCAGATAAGAATGAAAATTGTAAGCGACAAAAAGGCAATGAAGTACGCGCTTGAATAGAATTGAATGGAATAGCGCTAAAAGCGCAGTCAATATGCAATAGCAACAACAACAACAAAAATGCAGTTGCATATAATAGCATTATTGACAGGTACATGTGGAATTACATACAAATATACTTATTTAACTGTAGACATACATACATACATACCTACAGCTGCACATAAGCATTTACAATACAAAAGCATTGTGGCTAAATTCAATGGTTATGCCCACTTATTTATTTTCTACGCGCCTGTCGAGTGCATAATATATGGCTGCTTGTGTGTATATGTGTTTGTGTGTGTGCCAGTAAATGCTAACTAGCATGTTTTCGTGCTCGCACTCTGGCATAATTGAAATTGTATCTGGCTGCTTACGATTTATTGTGCGTTCCCATAAAAGAATTTTTCTATTTTATTATTATATTTCATTGAACGCGTGATAAGCGCATAAGAAAGTGCATGAATGCAGACAGACACACACGCACACATATTTCAATTAGAACTTGCATAAGACGATGGGCGTGTAAGTGATAGGTGTGGTATAGGGTATGGGCTCCAATAAGCACCTGCAGTACATTCAAAACACACAGAAAAGAACTTTGAAACTTGGGGAGCTTAGAAAAAATTATAAAGAATTTTTAAAAAGAAGAAGACACATCATTAATCTGGAAGAAAAGAACGTATCAAGAATGTATAACAGACTTCTGGCTATCAACGTCGCACTTTTATTATTATTATGATATTTAGTATGTAAATTCAATTCAACAAACCTTGAGGAACGGTGAATCGTACAAACAACTGGTATAAATACAATGGACTGGCAACAACTAGTGGTTTTGATCACAGTGAGTACCTGCCGCTGACGGTGTTCAAAAACACATCGGATCTCAGCGCCCTAATTTTTCTATGCAACTTCAGTACCAATTGGCGAGGGTATGGATACACTTAGCCACCTTGGTAGGGCTCATCTAAACCCTCTGCCGTACTTTGGGTCTGGCACCTGGTTGCAGTGAAACTCCACACCGAGTAACCAAAGGCCCTCTGCCTGCATTTAGGTTTAAACCACAGCCACCACGAAACTTATAAGAGGTGTCTACACCAGTTAAGAAGCTAGAAGAAGGGTGATACTTTCAGCAGCAGATACCACTTTTTTCTATCGGCTGATCCCAGTAATGGACTTTTTCAATAGCCTTTTTTGGACAGATCACGCATGATTCGTGTCGTGTTATCTTTGTTCAGTATTGTTTTGCATTTCATCTTGGAAAGACTGACGCCTCAACAACGTTTACAAATTGTTCAACTTTCGTCCAGAAAAAAACCACCGATTTGCTGATTTTTGTAAGCCGGTAGAATCATCAGTCAATATTTCTTCAAAAATGATGCTGGTGAGAACTTAACCGTCAATGGTGACCGTTATCGCGACATGATAACCGACTTTTTGATACCTGAAATTGAAGCTCGTGATCTCAGCGACATTTGGTTTCAACAAGACGGCACCACTTCCCATACTTCGCATCAATCAATGGATTTATTTAGAGAACACTTCGGTGAACAGATAATTTCACGTTTTGGACCGGTCGATTGGCCACCAAGATCGTATGATATCACTCCGTTATATTTGCTCCTGTGGGGATATGTAAAGTCTAAAGCCTATGCGGACAATCTCTCTTCGATTCAGGCCTTGGAGCAAAACATCACGCAGTTACCAGTCGAAATGCTCGAACGAGTCAACGATTTGAAAGAGATAATCTTTAAACAAGTAAGGGAGGGCTAAGTTCGGGTGCAACCTAACATTTCATACTCTCGCAATTTATTTATTTAATTTTATTAATATAACACAATTTGACTCACATATTCGTCATATTTGTATATGATATATATAAAGTCCATTGAAAGTTGGTGTCATATATCTGGCAGCTAGGTGATGTTATAACCCAATTTCACCCACGGAGACATATTATTAAAAGAAACATATTCCCTCTGAATTTCTTCAAAATATCTGAGAATTTTCGGTAAACAAATTTATTCGAAGCTCTGAGGTCCTCATATTCGATAGATGTGGATTGAATACTTATACTTATGGTCCGATTTTGGCGATTTTTAGAAGGGCGATGCTACACTATAAATGTAGTATTTGTGCAAAGTTCTCTTCCGATATCTTCACTAGTGCATTCTTTATATATTGTAAAGTAAACGATTCAGATCGGCTTCAAAGTTCTGGTATGTGGGAAGAGTCGTGGTTGTGAACCGATTTGGACTATTTTCATAACATATCATTGGGAAGCCAGGAAGATATTATGAACCGAACTTCATTGAAATTGGTCGAGTAGTTTCGAATATATGGTTTTTGACCCATAAGTGGGCGGAACCACGCCTATTTAAAATTTTGTATACCATTTTGAGTGCAGCTCTTCTTTTTTGTGTTTTTAAGAAAGTAGGGAACCTCGAAATGGATCAGCCTATTGTGTAAACCTCAGCATTTATTCTGAAGAACGCACCTTGCCTTCTTCTAGAAACGTAGAAAAATTATCAAAAAATTTAAGCCGCATCATTAAAGTTGAAATCATTTCTCTAATTTAAACATTATCAATTATGGAACTCGCATTTTTATTGCAATACGTGCTCGACTACGTGCTTGACAATGTGCGTTTGGCATGCGCTTGTCAATCAATCAATGCACCAGTTCAGTCATCAATCAAAGATAGCCACGCCAAAGCTTTCGTTAACTTTTTGCCGACTTTATTTCGCAGTTAGTCGCTGAAAATCTCATATGAACAGTATATTGTTATTGTTGTAACACAATGCAATAGAAAAAGTTGCAGACGCCTCAATCAATATACTATATATATATATATAAATATATAGTATGTCATATATATTTTTTCATATGCGTCTATTGACTGCGGGCACTGCCACGCCCGTTTCGAGTACTAGCTGGTACACAGAATTTAAATTCCTCAAACGCTTGTGCGTTGCATTTATTAATAAACTTGTAGACTTGGGCGATGGAACGCACATAAAAAATAATTTTTTTTTAATTTTTTTTATAAAATATATTTTTATAATTTTTTTTTTATAAAAATTTTTTTTTTTATCATTTTTTTATTTTTGTTGTTGCAACGCTTTAAAAATTCGCGTCTGAAGCTGAAACTAAATTTCGCACATTTTGCCCAGTTTCTTTTTATATACTGTTAATTGCAGTGTTTATAAGCGTGACGGTCAGTCATATATGCACAGCACGCTCTCGCGATTATTATCTTACTGCCAAAATTGCTAAACACACACACGCACTCATGCTACATTTATTGGACATGAATCGTTGGTTTTTCTTATCTGCCAACAGCGATCTACTAACCTCTTCATATTATGCATGCTACGCTTATATGAAGAAGATGTATCGGTGCAACGAATTAATTTCATGCCAATTTTTCCATATCACACACGCACACACATCCATACTCGCACACACCTCTTCAATTGTGTGGCTCACTTTCATATTCCTCACACAACTCGTTGCTTCGGTGTTAATGCGACACCTCTGTGGCTGCTCCGTGCCCCCTTCGTCAGCACACTCAACTCCTGCGTCATCAAGCGGCTGCTGCTTTGCACTTTTCACCTCTTTTTCTTCTCGGCTTTCCAACGTTTGCACGACGCAATGAAGCTGTCAAAGTGCATAAATCAGTTTCTTCGATTTTGACATGAATTGCTGAATTGCTCAGCTGAATATTCACCTCATTGCCTGCGTCTGCTTGAGTGCCTATGCACTCGCTCGCTCGCTATGGCATTGTGCGAATGTGCGAATTGTCGCTTATGACAAACTGTCATTATCATTATAGTCACAGCCGCTGTCAGTGTCAACTTTGTTGTAATGCAAAAGTGAAGTGCAATCATACTTTGCCGATACAATTCACTTTGGTTATAATGGAAATGTGATTGAAGGGAGCGATATCAGACGATGGAAAATCAGATTTCTTCAATTTTTTTATAGTAGGACATATAGAATAAAATACATAGAAATACATGGGTTCTCTTCTCTTAAGAACTAAGCTCTGATTCAAAAAATCTTCAATAATCACTACATTTAAGAAAAATTAGCATCACCTTAAAATTAGATTTATTTAAATTTTTTTATAGTAGGACATAAGAATAAAATACATATAAATACATGGGTTCTCTTCTCTTAAGAACTAATCTCTGATTCAAAAAATCTTCAATAATCACTATATTTAAGAAAAATTATGATCATCTAGGTTTTATTGTTTAAGTAGAACCATAGTCATTTTTTGATGTACAAGTTTTTCTTGAGATGCTCAAGATAAAGACAGAGACCAATCTTAAATGGACATTTGAATATATGTTTCGAAAGGTACTGTTGTCACTAGTAATTTAAGAGAATTGAACTTCGTTGGCCTTAGTAGGAACACAGACATTTTTCGAAACAAGGTATTAATATATTATAAAATATGCAACACAAGGACATTCGATGTCATTTTTTGTCATGATTCAGACCCTAAACTAGAACCTCGCAGAAACCTTTAGATTCGTTTCCGAAATAAATTTATTTTCACTTCAGATTTGTTTGCATCTCCAATTAAATCCAAAAATAAGAAGAAACAATAACATATATATGAACTCCGATATGAAGACGAAGCTTGAAGACTCAGTTATTAATAAACATTCATATGTTCTACTTGAAAATAACTTTGAATTCCAAAATTTTAATATCAATGACACAGTCATAACCTCACTTTTTGCATTTATCCCTGCATTTTTAGTTCTAGTTTGAATCTTACAATGAACCCAAGAACAACAATTTGCCGAAGATTCAGTAGGTTCATTAGAATTCACGAAAAATCACTTAGATATGTTCCATATATGTATATAGTTGAACTTCCCTAACTCACAATTCACAAAAAAACCTTCGAGTTAGAGAGGCTTCCGAGTTACGGAAGGAAATTTTTATGAAATTTGACTTCAAGAGTTCGAATTATGGTGAACTTCGAGTTATGGAAGTTCTAAAGCAGTATGAAAATCTCTCATTAGATAGGAAATTCAATTTCAACCCTCAGAAAAATAACGGAACGACAGAAATAGCACTGAGAGTGCCAACACAAGTTACTAAAACAACAAAGCTGGTAAACAACATTTTTATACTCTCGCAACAAAGTTGCTACGAGAGTATTATAGTTTTGTCCACATAACGGTTGGTTGTAAGTCCTAAAACTAAACGAGTTAGATATAGGGTTATATATATCAAAATGATCAGGGTGACGAGAAAAGTTCAAATCCGGATGTCTGTCTGTCCGTCCGTCTGTCCGTCCGTCTGTCCGTCCGTCCGTGCAAGCTGTAACTTGAGTAAAAATTGAGATATCTTAATGAAACTTGGAACACGTGTTCCTTGGCACCATAAGAAGGTCAAGTTCGAAAATCAGCAAAATCGGACCACTGCCACGCCCACAAAATGGCGAAAACCGAAAACACATAAAGTGCCATAACTAAGCCATAAATAAAGCTATGCAAATAAAATTTGGTATGAAGGATCGCACTATGAAGAGGCATATTTGGATGTAATTTTTTTGGGGAAGTGGGCGTGGCCCCGCCCCCTAATAAGTTTTTCGTACATATCTCGCAAACCAATAGAGCTATATAAACCAAACTTTCTGCAGTCGTTTTTTTTAGCCATTTCCTTATACATTCCAAAAATGACAGAAATCGGATAATAACCACGCCCCCCTCCCATACAAAGGTTAGGTTGAAAATTACTAAAAGTGGGTTAGCTCACTAACCAAAAACGTCAGAAACACTAAATTTCACATAGGAAATGGCAGATAGAAGCTACACTCAGATTTTTTTACAAAGTGGAAAATGGGCGTGGCGTCGCCCACTTATGGGTCAAAAACCATATCTCAGGAACTACTCGACCGATTTCAATGAAACTTGGTTTGTACTAGTTTCCCTACATCCCAATGATATGTTGTGAAAATAGGCCAAATCGCTTCACAACCACGCCTACTTCCTATATACCAGAACTTTGAAGACGATCTGAATCGTTAACTTTACAATATATAAAGTAAGTACTAGTGAAGATATCGATGCAGAACTTTGCACAAATACTACGTTTATAGTGTGGCAGCCCCATTCTAAAAATCACCGAAATCGGACCATAGGTTTTCAAGGCCCCATATAGCGAACATGAGGACCTCGGCACTTCTAACCTAATATTAGGGTTTCAAACTTTCAATGGACTCTATACAATATATATGACGAATATGTGCGTCAAATTGTGAATTATATAATATAAATAAATTTAAATAAATAAATTGCGAGAGTATAAAATGTTCGGTTACACCCGAACTTAGCCCTTCCTTACTTGTTCAAAATGTTTTCACTCTCGCCGCAGAGTAACCTTGTTGACAGATAATTAATTTTTCTGTTTTGCAATGAAGTGCAAAATAGTGAAGAAGAGAGTGGAAAAAATAAAGAATAATGCGAGAAAAAAAGTAGTATCATAAGTGTACTCTTTTAGTTTACTCTTACAAATAAAGGGTGATTTTTTAAGAGCTTGATAACTTTTTTAAAAAAAAAAACGCATAAAATTTGCAAAATCTCATCGGTTCTTTATTTGAAACGTTAGATTGGTTCATGACATTTACTTTTTGAAGATAATTTCATTTAAATGTTGACCGCGGCTGCGTCTTAGGTGGTCCATTCGGAAAGTCCAATTTTGGGCAACTTTTTCGAGCATTTCGGCCGGAATAGCCCGAATTTCTTCGGAAATGTTGTCTTCCAAAGCTGGAATAGTTGCTGGCTTATTTCTGTAGACTTTAGACTTGACGTAGCCCCACAAAAAATAGTCTAAAGGCGTTAAATCGCATGATCTTGGTGGCCAACTTACGGGTCCATTTCTTGAGATGAATTGTTCTCCGAAGTTTTCCCTCAAAATGGCCATAGAATCGCGAGCTGTGTGGCATGTAGCGCCATCTTGTTGAAACCACATGTCAACCAAGTTCAGTTCTTCCATTTTTGGCAACAAAAAGTTTGTTAGCATCGAACGATAGCGATCGCCATTCACCGTAACGTTGCGTCCAACAGCATCTTTGAAAAAATACGGTCCAATGATTCCACCAGCGTACAAACCACACCAAACAGTGCATTTTTCGGGATGCATGGGCAGTTCTTGAACGGCTTCTGGTTGCTCTTCACCCCAAATGCGGCAATTTTGCTTATTTATGTAGCCATTCAACCAGAAATGAGCCTCATCGCTGAACAAAATTTGTCGATAAAAAAATTTCGAACCGAACACTGATTTTGGTAATAAAATTCAATGATTTGCAAGCGTTGCTCGTTAGTAAGTCTATTCATGATGAAATGTCAAAGCATACTGAGCATCTTTCTCTTTGACACCATGTCTGATATCCCACGTGATCTGTCAAATACTAATGCATGAAAATCCTAACCTCAAAAAAATCACCCTTTATAAGCTGCATTCTATTCAGCAGAACTTGTAGAGTCCTGAAACGAACAAACTGGTATGAACAAAAAAAAAAAGAAAAAAAGAAAGAGATTATACCACTTTTGTATTGAATTCAACTGGATAATTTTATAGTTGCTCTCTCACTAGAACAGCCTGGGTCAAATATGGCGAAGGGAGAAGTGGCGAATCGGACACGACCCTATTCGTGTGGGCCAAATTATGTCGAAAGAACATTCAGTCATGCTATTTCATCATTTCTAAGTCTCTTCGTAGATAATTTTTTTCATTTTTGAAGCTTGACTGTTTATGGGTGCTAATCGGGAGCTGTTATATGAATGCTAATCGGGTTGAAACCTTCATTTTTACTAAAGTTTTAATGCTTGTTTTATAATGCTTTGCGATTTATAATAATATCCTAAATATTTATAAGAATACTTTAAGCCCTTTGAAATAAGCTTAAACCCCAGTATATTAGTATCGTCCTTACATTAGTTGCTTCTAACTTGTTTTGATATTGTTTACTACGTATTTTTCTCTTTCAGCGCTCTCAGCTGACTGTGTTTTGTTTTTACCACAGCTGTTGCTGTTCTTGACGTACTATTAATAACCATATTTATAATTTCTTCGTTTCCCCACCAACTTCTTTCACTACCGCTAACGTTGCGTGGGTTGTCGGCCAGACCTTTTATCCTGCTGCCTTTTATTGGATTTCTATGGAAATCGTCTGCCTTTTGATTGAAGTGCTGCTGAATGAGAAAAACAATTCATGGAAACGAATATTTTATGTATATCAGCTGTTCAACCTACACCCTTGCTACGTAAATATTATTATTAGATAGATTATAATTATTAAAGCAAATAGTAAATATTGAAAATATTAAAGCAAAATATTAGGTTGGCAATATCTCCCTACCGCTCTTTTGCTCTTTATTCAATGCTTTATAAAAAGTGTTACAGTAATCGGATTTAGTTCAAATATGCGCCGTTTCATTCGATAATCTGTTTCCATCTAGAAAGAAACTTCATAATACCCCCCTCGTAGAAACCCCCCTTCTTATTTGCGAAGAACTCGGACAGCCACTTTTCACAAGCCTCTTTCGAGTTCAACTTTACACCACCAAGGACGTTCGCTATGGACAGGAACAGGTGGTAATCACTTGGCGCTATGTCCGGGCTATAATGTGGATGCGATAAAACCTCCAACGCGAGCTCCCGTAGTTTCTGACGAGTCATCAACGAAGTGTGTAGTTTTGTAGATTATGTCAAGACCTTTCAAAGATGTATAGTATTGCCAGATGCGAACTTAAGATTTACTTGGATGTATACGTTAAGAACTAAATTTTTTGAAAGACACTTAAATATTTTCTCAAAGTATGCGTTTTTAAAAAATATGTATACCACCATCAACTCCCTCCATATTTCGAAAATTACATTGGAAACCTAAGGAAAATTTAGTTTTCCAAACAAATATAGAAATTCAAAAGAGGAAATTCTCTTCAACAGAAAAATTACTTACAACAAACTACAAAAACAACAAAAGTCGACCCATAATTAGACCCACAATAACTTAATGCTCGACTCGCAGTCGAAGCAGCCATTGAAGTGTACAAAGCAAGAAGAGTAAAACAAAAAAACAAAACAAGTGCGCCAGTATGACTGCAGCCAAATGCTAGAACAGCAATGGAGCTATGGAAAATAGATAAATAAATACATGAAAACAAACGCAACTGCGTCAATTGTCTGCAACGGCGCGGCCACAAAGAACTGCACGGGCGTTGAGCGGAGCAACTACAACTTTTATGAGCGCACTGAAGTCGCTGCAGTGGCCAGACACAGACAACACTAAATGTATTGACATTTTATGGCGTCATTTTTCAAGTGCATGCACAACAACACGAGAAAAACATAAATAAGCGCACGCAAAATAGGAAAAGCTTAAAATAAGCAGCGTAAATGAAACGCAGACGATAGCATGTTAAAATGAAAACATTGCAAATTGTGGAGTACATACCAAACAAGAATAAAAGCAAAAAAGAATAAAAGCAAAAAAGAATAAAAGCACAAAAGCGCTAAAGCACAAGACAAATGCGCAAAATGAGTGTAGCAGGAGTAAAAGCGCAAGCCAAAGCAATAATAAATATCATTTTCATGTAACTACAATAAATTATCTAAGTGGCAATTACAAGCTGGCAATGCTGAAATTCGCTGGAAAATTAAGACAAGCCAGTAGTTGGGAGCATATGTGAGGAGGAGTATGCGAGCGCTCACTTACAGCTTTATATAAACTCGAGACCACACGCACACGCATGACAAATGCAGCTAATGTGAAGTGCAGAGGTCACTCATACGCCACGTATATCCGTTGGTGACGACGCACAACGCAAAGGGCGTTTGCAATTTACGCATATTTGTCATATGAACATGTAGTATATAGTGCGTGAATCATTTCGCAAGCTCATAAAAACGCATTTGCTTGGGGGAAAATAAAGGAAAAAGTTACTTGAAGTTTTGTTCACCTAACGGTTGTTTGTGTCACACAGAAGTAAAATAGTTAGATATGGGGTTATATATTAGGTTAGCAAATATCTCCCTTCCGCCTTTTTGTCTTTTGAATTTCGTGGCTATGTATAAAGCGCTACAGAGCTCGTATCTGGTAATACTGCACATCTTTGAAAGGTCTTGACATAACCTACAAAACGACGATAAGCGTGATTAGTTTGGATATTGCGTTCAACAGTTATAGACGTGTAAACATGGAGTTCACTAACACCGAAATTCGCGCTATTTTAAAGTTTTCCTTCGTTAAAGGCAAATCCGCTAGAGAAACGTTCCGTGAGATTAATGGTGTTTTGGGGGATGGTACTCTATCACTTCGAACTGGGGAGGAATGGTTTCGACGATTCAGAGCGGATGAAAACGACAGCATGGTTAAGCCAGCCGACGGAAAACCTGTGACGACGAATACCGATGAAATCATGGAAAACAGCCGGCATGTGGCATTTCGTGACATCGCCTAGGAGATGGCAGTTAGTCACCAAACCATTTTAAACCATCTGCAGAAGGTTGGATACACAAAAAAGCTTGATGTTTGGGTGCCGCATGATTTAACGCAAAAAAACCTTCTGGACCGAATCAACGCCTGCGATATGCTGCTGAAATGGAACGAGCTCGACCCATTTTTGAAGCGGATGGTGACTGGCGACGAAAAATTTATCACATACGACAATATTAAGCGAAAACGGTCGTGGTCGAAGGCCGGTGAATCCTTCCAAACAGTGGCCAAGGCGAGATTGATGGCCAGTAAGGTTTTACTGTGTGTTGGAAGGGAATCATCCACTATGAGCTGCTCCCATATAGCCAGGCGCTTAATTCTACCATCTACTGCGAACAACTGGACCGCTTGAAGCAGGCGATCGACCAGAAGTGTGCAGAATTGGCCAACAGGAAGGGTGTAGTGTTCCATCAGGACAACGTCAGAGCACATACTTCGTTGATGACTCGTCAGAAGCTACGGGAGCTCGGATGGGAGGTTTTATCGCATCCACCATATAGCCCGGACATAGCACCAAGTGATTACCACCTGTTCCTGTCCATGGCGAACGCCCTTGGTGGTGTAAAGTTGAACTCAAAAGAGGCTTGTGAAAAGTAGCTGTCCGAGTTCTTCGCAAATAAGGAAGGGAACTTCTCCGAAGGGGGTATTATGAAGTTGCCGTCTAGATGGAAACAGATTATCGACCGAAACGGCGTATATTTGAACTAAATCCGATCACTGTACCACTTTTTATAAATCATTGAATGAAGAGCAAAAAAGCGGAAGGGAGACATGACGAGTGGTGTTGAAATTCGAGTGTTTTTACCGAGAATTTAGATAAGCTTCTCAGATATTTTGAAGAAATTCAGAGGGAATATTTTCCTTCTAATAATATGACTCCGTGCCAAAAATGAGTGAAATCAAAAATGAGTTAACCCCCATATACTTAATATTAGGGTTTTCAAACTTTCAATGGACTTTATACCATTGATATGCCGAATATGTGGGTCAAATTGTGTGTTATATTAATAAAATTAAATAAATAAATTGCGAGAGTATAAAATGTTCGGTTACACCCAAACTTAGCCCTTCATTACTTGACACTAAGAAAAATTTCTTGGAAGATGACTAAGAAAAATTTCCCGTTATATTCATATCTAAAGTTATAAATTACAAACTTATTCACACATTCTGTGGTAAGCTGATTACTAGAGCTTTAATTTATAATTGCAATGAAATGTTATATATTATTATTATATTAATATAAATTTAGATTAAACCATAAAAATACACTTACAACAAATTAAATGCCCTTCAAGCCTATCTTAAAATTGTATGCTTTTTAATTAAACCCAATTAGGCGTTTTAATAAAATTATTAATATTTTTGTTTAATTTTACATTTAATTTATATTTTTTACTCTATCCCAATTCTAATTAATCTAACCAGCTCAAAGACAACAATTCCACGAAATCCACTTCGAAGCCCTTTATGTAACGAACAATCAAGTGCTTGTTTAAACACAATTAAATTAAAATTATTTGCATGTTAAGTTCGTTTGTCTAATTGCATTTAGTCGCACCGCCAGCGGTTAGACACGTTGGGCATTGAACTTGACTGCATATGATTGGTCATGAATACATACAAATTCAGCTAAAAGCCATGAATAAAAATCAAGTGCGCTAAAAATGTAAATAAATTGCTTTCATTAGTGTAATAATTAAGCGCTTAGAAGTGAAGGTAATAAATGAAGTCGACTAATCGTTACAACGCTAATAGCAGCTAATTGCTATTTTATTATACCGCTGACGTAGTTATTATGAAAATATGAGCTGTTGGTAGTTAGGTGCTGTGTATATAAGCTTGTTAAACTGGTATATAAATAAAGTTAAAATATTTACTAACAATACATCTCGTTTTCTAAAGTTTGCGTCTAATTAAATCCCTGGATGTGAAACTTTACTAGAAACTCCCTAAATGTAGGCAACGATATATATTTTTTGTATAATTTTGGTGATTTTTAAACTGTTAGAACATCATATTGATCACACTAAGTAACCTTTTGAGCCGTTATAATGGGTAGTAAACAAAAAATCTTTATACCTTGCCCATGCACCTAATCATATGGACCCGACTAATAATGTTGCCTACATTTAGGGTGTAGAAGCAATGCTTAGAGCACTCGACGTAATTGAACGCGTAGTTATTTTCACGTAAGATGCTCAGATGATTTCAAATTGAAAAAAAAAATGTACAACAGCCTTCCAAGATACGCCACTTAAGCACATATTCTCTCTACAAACTATTTGAGAAGAGAAGTAAAAAATAATAACTGTAAAAACAGGCTACTTTCTGCAACTGTAAGTTTCCTACGAAGGCGATAATTAAATATCTTCGTATTTTTTATGTACTTATATGCAATACATACATATTTACTTAGTAGTCAGCTAACTAGCCCTTACTCCAGCACTGGATCATCACTCAGAAGCGAAGACAGCGCTGGTTCGCACCTTTATTGCGTTGTTTGCATTACGAACACCAGCGGTAAATGGTTCACACTTCGCAGCAGCGAGCCGAAAGCATCCCTCCAACCCTCACAAGTACCAATCGCGCCTACTTTCGGCTGCAGCCAGCCAGACTGCTTTTTTATTGTAATTCATTTTTTGTTGCTTTCTGTTATTTTTTTCTTCTTTGCTGAGCAGCAGCAGCAACAACTGTTGTTGTTCTCCAGTGTGCTGCTGCGTTTACATGAGTTCACTTGTGTGGCGTGCGATAACCTTGAGAGCTGCTGGCGTCTGCCCCACACCAGGCACTCAACGCGCGCCTGCACAGTGGTTGTATCCACCAACACACACACACAGATACAATGATTAGAACGCAAGTCCCAGAAAAATCAAGTCTGCAACTGTGGCCCCATTGTAGGCAGCCACTATGATATTTATGGGTGCATGTATGGGATTGTGGTGCACAGCTATAAACCGGCATCCGCAGGCGTATGATAACTGCCACTGACCTTTTTTTTGCAATTGTATTTATTGTTGTTCTGTTTTTTTTTCTGCTTTGCTTTGCTTTTGTTGTACACTCGGTTTATTTGCTGTTGATTGTTGATTGTTGGCTGCTGATAGCCATTTATCAACTGCTGTTGTTGTTGTAATTATTTACAGCTCCTTCTTATTTATTATTTGTTGCTCTTATTAGCTTATGGCTTGCTTCGCATTGCAAATATTTCACTTAATGGCTGTAAAATTAATTCAGCAAAAGAAATGCGCTCAAGCATACTGCAATCAGCTTAAAACCGCTCAGCATTGTATAAACGAGTATTACCACATATTAATATGGTGGATTGGACTGGATTTGTGTGATCTTCCAGTATGGAAATTTTCAAGTAATTACAAGCCAGTGCGAATTGTGTGGTCTTTAACAGCGAGATAGGTTAAAAGTGTTCGCAAAATGTTTCTTATTATTTCGGTTAGATAGATCTGTCAGAAAACCTAGAACTCGAAAACACCGAAAACGTTAAACATTCTAGATCTACCACATTTCCTACACCTGAAGACGTGCTGATATTCGCGGAGAATTCGATGAGCTCACGTGAGGTCCAGCTGATCTGTAATAGAACACAAGCTGAAAATAGAACTCGTTCACACTCCCAGTGAGATAATAAAGAACCCTTCATTCTCATCACCCATACAGTTAGTACCGATTTTGCTATAAACCTGAACTCATAATATTGGAAGCTTATCACTTAGAGAAGAGACGTGAAATCTCCAAAATATGCGTGCTAGTGAATAATTTTTATTTTTAGACCAGTACTTGACCCTAGAGACATCTATTGGAAAACGGCGGAAGCAAAGTTGTAGACCTAATAATTCGACGTCAACCTTCATCCTGTAGATTTTAAATTATTTCAATTCCTTATTTTCGTGAGTACCAAATTCTCGGTCTACCCAAACTTAATCGTCCATTACATATTGAACTAGGATCCCAATAAACGAAACTCAAGGTGACATAATATATTGCATTTGAGCCATAAATACATATATACTAGATCTACTCCAGAACCAGATAGAAGAAAAGTAAAAAGTAACAGAGACAATTGTGTGACCATATTCAATCGTAGGTTGGGAAGACTAGCTCTTAATTGTTTCGTGGATTGAGTAAAAACAAAGAATTAAACGACGTTCATTTAATTGTCGCAACAGTGATACCCAACTCTCTAGAAAATCTTAACAAATCGACGCTAGCAAAGAAACCCAAACTGAAGAAGCAAATGAAAAAAAATTTTATAATTGCACCGAGAAACTTATAAAATGTACAAAGTTCCAGGCAACACAGGTTTCCTTCTTCTCCTTCTTCTTCTTATTCTTGTTCTGTTTCTTCTTCTTCTTCTAATTATTATTATTATCCTTCTTCTTTTTCTTTTTCTTTTTCTTCTTCTTCTTCTTCTTCTTCTTTGGCACTGAAACCGTGGATTAGTCTAGGCTGAGAACAGAAAACTTCGCCAGTTACCTCTATCCTTTCCGAAGTCACGCCCGTTGTACATTCCAAGTACAGACAGGTACCTATGCTTAAGGCCCTTGTGTTTACATATTTCGTGTACGCCATTACTTCCGTTGTCCACTCATGGATCTCAAATCGAAGGATCTTTTCACTGGAGCAAAAGATCTTGCTCCAAAGACGGCTCCAAAGATCTTGCGGAGAACAGTTCTCTCGAATGCTCCACGTACCTTCTCATCTCGGTTTGTCATCGCCCATGTTTCTGCGCCGTATAATAGAACGGGAATGATGAGAGACTTATAGAGCGTAATTTATCTTCGTCGAGAGAGAGAGGATCTGCTTCGCAATTGCCTACTGATTCCTACGAAGCACCTTCCAGAGCGTTATGCTGCGCTTGATCTCCAAGCTTACAATGTTGGTTTCCTTAATAAAGAGAGATACCATCTAGAAAGTATCTGAGACATTTGTGGAATATAGCCCAGGTATGTATACTGAGAACTACGTTCAAAAATAGGGTAAAAATAGGGCCGGTAAATACATATAAGAGATTTTATTTGAAAATTTACTTTCTTGCGCGATCGATGATTGGTAAAGTATTACATCAGTGAATTTCCAATTGTTAATGAATCATATTAGAAACATTCAAACATTCAACAGCCTTATACATATGGGAAACCCTATCAGAACTCTCGTCGAACAACTTGACTTGATAAATTAATTTTTTAAATTCTTTTCTTCGCACCTAAAGCCCTTTTTGTTTCCGATTAGTTCGGGGCGTACAGTATTTCTTTCATTTTAATCAGTCTGACAATAAGCAAAAAAGTTAAGTATACGTCATGTCGCACCAGTAATAAACTGCATAATATAAGTATTAACAATAATTTCTGCTTCTTCTTTCATTCAGACTTGTTTAAGTGGCAAATAAAAGTAAAAAAAAATCATTTTTTGTACCACAAATTGCAAAAAGTGTTTAAATAATTTATACATTTGCACTAAATCAAAATCGCAGACGGGTGTAAATTCAGCTAATTCGCCGAAATTTTATTTAATTTCTTTTCGGCAAGCAAATACAATAAAAATTGTGATGCACTCACTAAGTGCAAATTGTTGTGTATGACCGCAAAATTCAATTTTATTAAACCAGTTTGGAGGTAGGCGCATTTTACCGCTCGCTTGTTCGCTCGATGTTTTTGCCAGCGTTTTTATTGCAATATTTATTTGTTTAGCGCATTTATGGATTTATACAGAGCAGGCAAGTAGAGGGTGTAAGTGTGGCTAGCGGTGTGTTTGAGCGTGTGGTTTTGTGTAACTGTAGCGCAAAAAGTGTCAACGGGCGAGTGAGCGGGCGAGAGAGCGGGCGAGGAGCATACAAAGGCAGCCGCACAATTTCGCTTTCAATTGAAGTCAATTGCAGTGCGACGCAGCGAAAACAACAGCAACAATAGTAACTATATAAGCAACCATATAATATACGAGACGAAGCCATGACAGCGAAATTGATTGCAGCCGCAGCAGCAGTAACAACAGTAACAATAACAACAAGGCATTATTATTTGTGGAAATAGGTACCTCAGCATACACACCAAAACACATGAAAGTGAGATCAAATGCAAATACAACTGATATGAACACACAAAAGCACAAAAGCACAGCAAAATGAGCAAAAGTTAATCGCGACGCAGCGGAGCACAAACGGCAGCGACGACAGTAACGTCGCTGCACATATGGGCGATAAATCTAAATCAACAACGGGCAACAACAACAAACAACAAAAACAACTAAAAGTGGTGTGGAAAATAAATGTAAAGAAAACCTAAAATACAATAGCAATCAGAGTAAACAAGCGCAGCTACAACAACAACAACAACAACTGCTACAAAGAACCTCTTAGCATCGCCACAACAACAAGAATTGCAATAAAATACCAACGCACACAGATGAAAATAATACAAATTCTGCAAATAAAACTGAGCGTAGAAGTAATGTGAATTAATTTTTATTTATTTTTTATTTTAATTTTTTTATTTTTTTATTTTTGTGTTTTTTACTGCTTTACTGTGCATTGCTCATGTTTATTTTTGTTGTTCTATATTTTTTTTTTTGCTTATTTGCAATTGGAAGTAAATGACCGATTGAGAAGACAACAATTGCACACGAATTGTGCATACATATAAACATATAGATAAAGTCTAACAGCTTGCTATGCCAGCGCGGAGGGAAAGGTAGATAAATTTTAAATTGATGCGACGTGTAAATTTGGGAAGTTTAAAGGTGGTTTGCGAAATGCCATGGTGCAATAGGTTTCTAATTATAAAGAAAATTGTATGTTTCTAACAACAAATAAATAAAAAATGTTTCTGGAAAAATACCAAAAAAAAACAAGTAAGGAAGGAAGACTAAGTTCGGGTGTAACCGAAAATTTTATAATCTCTTAATTTCCTGACTCCTGTCGGACAGCCAGAGGTGATCTAGTTATCGATGACCAGCGTGTACTGAGTTTGTAGAGGGAACACTTCTCCAGCCTGCTGAATGGCAGTGAAAGTATAAACCTGGAGATGGCGAACTCGATTCCCAATCGCCGACGATGGAACAGATGATCCATTGCCCGACCAAAAAGAAATTCGAATAGCAATTACGCGCTTAAAGAACAACAAAGCGGCGGGGCATGAATCAGCTTCCTTGCGGAATAATGTCGGAAGAAAGCATGCCCGACGATTGGAATCTCAGTGTACTCTACCCAATACACAAAACGGGAGACCCCACAATGTGCGCCAATTACCGTGGGATAAGCCTCCTCAACATCGCTTATAAGGTTCTATAGAGCGTATTGTGTGAAAGACTAAAGCCGACCGTCAACAAACTGATTGGACCTTACCGGTGTGGCTTTAAATCTGGAAAATCTACATCTGACCAGATATTCACCATGCGTCAATTCTTGGTGAAGATCCATGAAAAGAGGCTCGACACAAACCATCTCTTTGTCGATTTTAAAGCTAATTCGACAGCACGAAAAGGAGCTGCCTCTATGCCGCGATGTCCGAATTTGGTATCCCTGCAAAACTAATACGGTCGAGCAACACAAAAGGCTCCGCCAGGATCAGGAAGGACCTCTCCTAGCCGTTCGATACTAAACGAGGTTTCAGACAAGGTAACTCACTATCGTGTGTTTTCTTTAAACTTATGCTGGAGAAACTAATACGAGCTGCATAGCTAAATAGAGAAGGTACAATCATCTATAAGAGTGTGCAGCTGTGTACGCCAATAATATTGATATCTTTGGAATATCACCCGCGCCGTTAGTACTGCTTTTTCCAGACTGGATAAGGAAGCGAAGCGCATGGCTTTGGAGGTGAATGAGGACAAGACGAAATATCTCATGTCATCAAAGAAACAGTCAGTGCATGCGCGGCTTGGCTCGCACGTCACTGTTGACAGTCATAACCAACAATGTCAGCCTTGAAATCCAACGCAGAATCACTCTTGCCAACAGGTGCTACTTTGGACTGAGTAGGCAATTGAAAAGAAAAGTCCTCTCTCGACGAACCAAAATCAAACTCTATAAGTCGCTCATTATTCCCGTCCTGATGTATGGCGCTGAAGCGTGGACGATGACAACATCCGATGAGACGACTCTTGGGGTTTTCGAGAGAAAGATTTTGCGGAAGATTTTTGGTCCTTTAAACATTGGCAACGGCGAATAGCGCAGAAGTTGGAATGATGAACTATATGTGTTATGCGACGACATAGACATAGTTCAGCGAATAAAAAGACAGCGGATACGCTGGCTAGGTCATGTTGTTCGAAAGGGCGAAAATGCTCCAGCTCTGAAAGTGTTCGATGCAGTACCTGCTGGTGGAAGCCGAGGAAGAGGGAGACCTCCACTTCGATGGAAGGACCAAGTGGAGAAGGACCTGACTTCGCTTGGTCTTACCAATTGGCGCCAAACAGCCAAAAGGAAAGATGCGTGGTGCGCTGTTGTGGACTCGGCTGAACGAATCAGATTGAATTCGAAACTGAGTTATATGGAAAGTAAGCGTGGTTGGGGACCGATTTCTCCCGAATTCATTTCATTGAAATCGGTCGAGTAGAAAACAAAACGATGTTTTATGGGTAGTATTTAGCAAATTTGATTGAAATCGCTTAAGTTGTCAAATATGCCTGATTTTACACTATTTTTCTAATTTTCAATTTATTTTACCTTACTTCAATGGCAAATTTATCGATATTGGAGGCTAACTTAGAAAATTACGTAAGACTCAATATTTCGAAAAAGCTAAGTTTGATCCAATACCGGTAAAAAAAGTCGAGTTTAACGTACAGTGTTATTGAAGCGTTGTGGAAAGAATTACTTGGTAGATCGAACAATATTCATATCACAACCTCCAAGTTAGTTATTTTTTTTTATTTATTTAAATAGTATCCTACGGCTCCGCGGGGAGCATAAGGCCACATCAATTCATTCTCAGAACGACTCAGAATTTGACAAAGATTTACCGTAGTTACCACAGCTGTGACAACAGTAAATGGTTTTACAGTATAATCGAACACATTTATGACTTCTTAATCAAATCACATTCAAAAGCAAAAAACCAAAATAAAATTTCCAATATTATAAAATGCTAATTTAGACAAAGAAATGAAACACACAAATCAAAAGAGCAACAAAATCATATGATGTTCAAGTATATGGCATGAATGAGCAACACTCTATTCTCTACGTAAATAATTTTCTATTTATATAGATTTTTATATATGTACATAGATATATGCATACTTATCGGTTAAACGAACGTACGAGATATGAATGTGCTGACGTAGCGGCATAAACAAAAAATATATATATTGAACTAGGTGTACTGAGTTAGGTGTTCATGCCATTAACCCAGATAATTTGAACTGATTATTGATTTCGAAACTAATTGTAATGCGGTCAACAGGCAAAAAAATAAAAAGTATTTTACTCAAAATGAATTTCACACAAAAAACATAAAATAAACAGCAAATAGGAAATATGGTATACCGCTTAAAAAAAAACTATATAAGAAAAAAAAACTATTTCCTTTTGAATGTTCCACATTCGAGGTTCCCCATTTTTTTAAGGAAAAAAAAACAGAAAATTCAAATTTAATGGGGATTGTTTATTCCCATTCGAAATAACATTCTTTGGCATTAATTTTTATTTTTTTATTTTTTTTTACTTATTATTAAGTCCGTCAGAATCGTCAGCATTTATAGTGTGCCATCACTCATTTGAAAGTTGTCAAATTGGACTAAATTTGTTTTCAGGGCCACTGTTCCAAACATAAGGACCTCAGTGCCTGTGAAAAATTTTTAACCAAAATATAGTTGTGTTTCTTAGATATTCTATAGAGATTTAGAGATATTTTCCTTTTAGTAGTGTGTCTCTGTGCCGAAAATGCGAAAATCGGTTAAATACTTCCTCTAGACCCCATATACCTCACATACGGATTTTCAAACTTCCGGTGGACTTTATACCGTGTACATAGATCGGTTAATATGTAAGATAGCTTATGTGAGATAGCTGGTGTAGCTTGGTGTCAAAAGAAATAGTTCAAAACGGTTCTGGAATTACCTCAGCCCCATTATACTATATATAACGATTTTCTTTATTCTCGTACCGATGTGCCGAATATGTAGATCAAATTGTATGTTATCCTAATAACATTAAATAAAGAGGGATAGAGAGAGAGAGTTTAAAATGTTCGATTCAATTCAAATTGTAATTAAAATTAGTATACTTATAACAGATACAGACAGCTCAAAATGGCTCAAAGTAGCTCAATATGGTGTTAACTAATACCAAGTATGACTAAAGTAATTTTATGTACTGACAAATATTTAAAATTGATGCGAAAATATGAAATTGCCGATAAAACTATTAAAAATTTTGCGCAATAATGAAGATGAGTGGCTCAATATGCTTTTAGCTAACACCGTTTTTAACAAAAGTTATTTCGGTATAAAAGTAGATATCATATGTATATCACATCACGTAAAATTCAAAGCAGCATAAAAATTGTAGTTGATAATACAAACAATTTTCCGAGAAGCTTACGATATGTAGTTCGAACTGGCTCCAAGTGGCGCAAAATGCTTGTAACTCTAATCAATTTTAGCGAAAATACTTTCTTATGAAAGTGCAGTTTTTGCAATATAAAAACCTACGCCGAAAGTAATATTTCTTCGCAGAAGTTATTAAAACAAATTTGAGCATAAATTAAGTATTTCTTATCAAGTAATTTAAAGGCAGCTTTATAATTCGTCTCTAAAATTGTTTTGAAAGCTTTTAAAACCGAAATTTGTAATTCAGAAAATTCGATTGAGGTAAGAAAACTACTTTGCCAGAATATAACAACTCTGTGTAAACGAACTTCTGTAATCCAAAATTTCACTTGAACTGTCGAACACGCTGACAATATTTTTGGGAACAAATGTAAAATTGTTACATGTTTTTTTTACGGACAGCAAAATTTTTAAATTTTTTAATAATTGGAATTGCATAAATCATCGTATAAAGACAAAAACAAATTATTATGTAACCAGTGCATGCGCGTGTGAACTGCATTTAAAAAGAACAAGAAGGACAATATATTTTACTGACCATTTTGTAATTAGTTCAATATGGGCTCGGAAGAAGGAATATTAATTTTGCCGAACTTGAACGCACGAGACAATATGGGCACGGGAGATGGAATATTTAACTCGCCGAACATGAACGTACGAGAAGTCGTTGAAGCTACAAAAAGTGGAGCGTCGGCGCTAAATTCACACAATGTCTTTAGTCCGATGGTGGCGTGTGTTGCCGTTATTCTATATGTTATGAATTTCGTTTGGCTGTCATGGCGTCGTTCTAATTAAGTTGTTGCAGCCTAAATCATGCACACTAAACTAACTTAAATGTCGAACAAGTAGTGTAAACTGAACTAAAAGCATGATCTTCATAAAATGCTGTCGCGTGGATGCATATGTAAATTTATTCAAACACTACCACAGCCAAAATATTGAATATTGGAACAACTGTTCTATATCACTAAAATAACACTTTATATATAAGTATGTATGTATATTGACGAACTTTTATGAATATTATGTACATATATTTTTTATGATCTGCTTCTTATAATATTCATACAAAAATAAATAAAAAATTATTTAAAAAAAGACAATTAAATCTAAAAAATTTCGTCAACAACAAATTTGATGAAATAGCAAAATCGAAAGCTAACAAAAGAGCTAAATATGAATTTATCACCAAACAGCTGGCCAGCAAGCACGTTCGCCTTTGTATTTAAACTTTTTTGTTCTCACTATTTCTACCTGTTTTTTATTCTAATCAAATATGAACCGCTCTTGCTGAAAACTATTGTGTATGTATATTAGGTTGGTACTTAAAAGTTCTACATTATATTAAACCAATCATTGGAATTATCATATTCGAAGATATATTTAAATTGATCCTCTAAAGTGCGAACTACCAAAGGATGAAGGTATGCAGTAAAATATTTAATCTGATTCATTTTTAAGTACTACCCTATTGCATATACAACATAAAATATATAAGAACAATATTTCATTTGAATATTGTTTAAATATTACCCAAACGTTTACACAAATTTCCATATTATTTTATTTTTTATTTTAAGTAACACCCTAATGTCTATATATAAAACCGTAGAAAAACACCTGTTGATGGCGCCAAAACTAATAGTTTAATACTGTGTTATACCAATCCAAACATATAACTGCACATTTATATTGAAATCTATTTTTACAGTTATATCTACATACATCACGTACTATATCTTCCTCAACAGAGCTATAATTTAGAATAATTTTTTTTTGTTTTTATGTTATGAATATTCAGAATAGTATGGAACGAGGAGAGAATGGTTTGGGAAAATATTTTTAAAGCGATTTTTAATTTTTTTTTAATTTTAAACGATTTTGAAATGCATATATGAAATTAGAGTTCCATTTTGAACCATATATTTATATATTAGGTTGGCAAATATCTCTCTTCCGCTTTTTTGCTCTTTATGCGCCATTGCGCTCGATAATATGTTTCCATTTAGACGGCAACTTTATAATACCCCTCGTAGAAGCCCCCCTCCTTATATGTGAAGAACTCGAACAGCCACTTTTCTCAAGCCTCTTTTGAGTTCAACTTTACACCACCACGGGTGTTCGCCATGGACAGGAACAGGTGGTAATCACTTGGCGCTATGTCCGGGCTATAAGGTGGATGCGATAAAACCTCCCATTCGAGCTCCCGCAGCTTCTGTTGGCCAATTCTGGCACCTTCTGGTCGATCGCCTGCTTCAAGCGGTCCAGTTGTTCGCAGTACATGGTAGAATTAATAGGCTGGCCAGATGGGAGCAGCTCATAGTGAATGTTTCCCTTCCAATCCCACCAAACCCACAGCAAAACCTTCCTGGCCGTCAATACCAGCTGGGCCACTGTTTGGGACGATTCACCGGCCTTCGACCACGACCGTTTTCGCTTGATATTGTCGCATGTGATCCCTTTTTCGTCGCCAGTCACCAGCCTCTTCAAAAATGGGTCGAGTTCGTTCCGTTTCAGCAGCATATCACTGCGTTGATTCGGTCCAGAAGGTTTTGTTACCCCAAATCATGCGGCACCCAAACATCAAGCTTTTTTGTGTATCCACCCTTCTGCAGATGGTTTTAAATGGTCTGTTGACTAACTCCCGTCTCCTGTGCGATATCACGAGATATCACATGCCGGTCAAACTCCATGTTTTCCATGATTTGACCGGTATTCGTCGTCACAGGTCTTCCCCCGGCTGGCTTATCCATGAGTTCGTTTTAATAGAGTACCATCCCCCAATATGCCATTAATCTCACGGAACGTTTCTCCAACGGATTTGTCTTTACCGAAGGAAAACTTTAAAATAGTGCGAATTTCGGCGTTAGTGAACTCCATGTCCACACGTCTATAACTGTTGAACGCAATATCCAAACTAATCATGCATAGCGTCGTTTTGTAGGTTATGTCAAGAACTTTCAAAGATGTATAGTATTTCTTTTAAATTTATATATCCAGACTTCCATCTGTACTTAGTAATAAAGCCTTCTTCTCTAATATTTGTCTTTCAAATAGACAAACAGTCTACGATAAGTTACATTCATTTAAGAATATAAACTAACAAAGTGATAATTGTCCAACTCTCAAACACCCCACGAATGCTTGCTAAATCACAAGTAAAATGTGAAGAAAAATTAAAAAGAAATAATACAATATTTGACAACTGACGCACAAGAAATCGCAGTCTAACAAAACGCTCAAAAAACGAAGAAAAACAGCAAAATAACTAATATAAACACAAAACAAAAAGTAGTTGCTCACCGGAAGATCAAAAAACGTATGACAACCACTCGCGAGCCAAAAATACACTTGAATGCTGATAGCGAAAAAGAGAAAGAACGAAAGCTGAGCGATCGACGAAGCTGATTGAGGCGATGAGCCAAGCGATAATTGAGGTCAGGGTTAGGCACAACTGAAAGTTAGACATTCGCGTCTAACTACTAGTTCAAAAAAAAAGAACAACTATTGCTACACAGCAGCTCTCACACCTAGCATAAATTTCAAAAATAAAATATTTCGTAAGCCACCTACTTGCGCTTTGAATAAATATTTCAAAGGCAGTGCGGAGCTATTCGCGCAGACTTATTTATTATAATGCCACAAGGGATTATTGTTCACTTAATTTATGTAATTGTTAAAGTTGTTATATAAATTGATATAGCAATTTATTATCATACAAAAGTGATTTTTATTTAATTTCTCTGTCTGGCAAAATATTTATTATAGTTTAGAGAATCAAAGCAGAAATTGCTCAATTTAAATAGTCTGTGTCATTTCTATTCAAGTGGTAAGATGAAATATTACAGGCAGAAAATTTTTCTAGTTCAGCTACAGAAAAATAATTTAAAAGAAATACTCTGACACTCTCTCAGATTGCATAGGATTCATACTCAGACTCTGTACTTAAATATTTGATTTTGAACGATCTAGTCTAGACAAACACTCCAGGGTAGGAAATTTCTTATAGTTTAACACTTAATAGATGACGTTAGGTCATCCATACCTCGGCTAACGTGATCCTTGTAGCTAACACAGAAAGTAGAGTTAAAGGCGAAAACATATTAATAATGCTAACTGGCCTTTTCGCACAGCCAAATTAATTGATCAATTAAAATTTTAATTGAGAAACCAGTTTTTGCCCTTCGCACTGCCGGCTACTTGATAATCGATCAGCTGTTATACATTTTTGTTTTTGCTTTTCGTAAGAAGTTGGTTAGGTTAAACAGCTGATTGCTGATTGCTGATTCCAGCAGCGATATCTACCGACGAGGAATATTACTGCTGCTGGACAACAACTGTCCAATAAGCATTTTCAACTCGATTATAATTCGATTAAAAATTAATGTAGAAAAATTAAAATTTTTTTGTATGGTAAATCGATCTAAATCAGCGCTTTAATCGAGCAAAGACCGGTTAATTGATCAATTTGTTCCTGTGCGTAAAGGCTATAACCTACTTAAGACAGCAAAGGATGATTGCGTCAGCAGCGGCACTGAGAAACTTACGAAGGTTGGCAATTACAACAACAAAGTTTGAGAGTTCGACACAAGGGTATACCACTACACTCTTTGCGCTACCAAAATTTGTTTTTCATATTATAGACAAATTTTTATACCCTGAACAGGGTATATTAAGTTTGTCACGAAGTTTGTAACACCCAGAAGGAAGCGTTGGAGGCCCTATAAAGTATATACATATATAAATGATCAGTATGTTGAACTGAGTCGATTTAGCCATGTCCGTCTGTCTGTCTGTCCGTCCGTCTGTCTGTATATATACGAACTAGTCCTTCAGTTTTTAAGATATCGTTTTAAAGTTTTGCAGATGTTATTTTCTCTTCAAGAAGCTGCTCATTTGTCGGAACTGCCGATATCGGACCACTATATCATATAGCTGCCATACAAACTGAACGATCGGAATCAAGGGCTTGTATGGAAAACATCCACATTTTACTATATATCTTCACGAAATTTGGTGTGAGTTATTGTTCATAGAAATAATTTAATCTCCGAAAAAATTGTTCAGATCGGTTCACTATAGCATATAGCTGCCATACAAACCTAACGATCGGAATCAATGGCTTGTATGGAAAACTTCCGCATTTGACGTGGTATCTTCACGAAATTTTACATGGATTACATGATATTAAATAACCTTAATGAATCTACCGTATTGGTCAATCGCACACAAAGAACGTATCGTACGTCTTTGTCGCAGAGTTGCATTTGATTTTCAAGTCGATTAAAATTCAATTAAAAATAACTGTAGATTTGATTTTGTATGATAAATTGATCTTAATAAGCGTTTTAATCGAGCAAAGGTGGGTTAATTGATCAATTAGCTCCTGTCTAAAAACGTTATAAGTCATGGACGTGCTCGGAACCAAGTTTTTAGCTTGGAAAAAAATATTTCTTCACCAAAAAGAGAATCGCGAAAGTATTATTAGTCTGTTTGAGCGACTTGTATAGTTTATTCGATTCGTTACTCTCTAATGCTTTACGTATCGAAAACGGGTGTTTTTTTTACTTTTTAGTAAGGTTTTGCACTCATATTACAAGTAAAAAATGGCGAGAAATATTTTACACTTCAAGGGTTACAATTTGAAGGACGTTCCAATTATAAGATATCATTACCCAAGTTTGCGAAGTTCCACTTCAAAATAAATGTATGAAGACATCCTGCTAAGCTACTGTGTTCCAAAAGTGTACAATATAGACATATGATCGATTAGGCATGTCCATACCCAAGATTTTTCGATCATTCTGTGTTGGTAATCCCAGTAAATCCGATAACCATTTCAAAATTAGGATAAGTCAAATATTCTTCCTACTATACTAATTCCATTTATGTAGTTCGGGATTTCTCGCAGCTTAGTAATGCTCCAAAAAGTGTTCCATAACACATTTATGTGATTAATTTAAGAATTTATGTATGTGCCCTTAATGCCACTTATGCATGTTATCATTGAATCCTATCGCTGTCATCATCACCATATCATTACTTAATAAAAGTCACAACACCGAAACACCTATTATGCAAAAACTGGGAGCGGGAAAGCACTATCTTTACGCTCACGCACTAATTTATGTTTATGCACGCAGTACCCATACATACATACATACATACATATGTATATTTGTATATACACACTCATATGCAAATACATATGATACATAAAGGTCGTTTGCGCCAGCCATTGGGCCCCACAGACAAACTGTCTGCGACTATTTATGTCAATATTAAGCTAAATATATAAAAATATATGAACGACGTAGAAGCAAAAAATATAATATTATTACAAAAACAACCACAAACAAGTGTGCGAAACTTCATTAATGAAGCGTACTTTTGCAGACATCGGGCGCACTACTACGGGCACGCTTAATTTGTTTATATTTGTTTTTGTAGGCGAAACAAAAAAAATCATACGCACAAGCATAAAGTTTGGCTGTCTGGCGGACGCCAATAAGCGGGGAAGGCAATCATTTTTTTTTCGTGCCTATCGCAAATAAACCATTCATATTTGCACATATACACAGACATACATATATTCTCAGAACTTTGAGCAAAGTGCGTACGCCGAGTGCGTTATCAGCGCCAAAACAAAATTATGTGTGTATATACTACATATGTACGCACAGACGCCACAATAATAACAAACTTGATATTGTACAACAACAACAGCAGCTGTGCGTAATAATAACGCGTATGAAGCGCCACCGCCCCACAAAGCCAAACCAAATCACAACGCAATAAAAACAAACTTTTTGCAAACGAAAACTCAATGAACCAGCAAATACAAGCGCCAAACGGAAAGGAAATCGCAAAAACAACAACAAAAACTAATAATAATAATAATAGATTAAAGCGCCGGCGCTCGGGAAAAATGTGAAACTGCTAAGAGACAAAGCAAAATTAAATAACGCTAAGCGCTAGGGAGTGACATTGAAAGTCTAGCGAGAACAACAACAAAAACAAATAAGCAAAAAAACAATTGCAAAAAAGTTAGAAAGAAATGGAGGCAGTACAACAAAAATAGCGTTCAGTTGCACGAACTATTTCGCTAGTGAATCGCGAGCGTGCAATGAGTCAGTGCCTCGATAGGGTCGTGAGTGTGTGTGTGTTGGTGTGCGGTACAAAAAGGGTAAATAGCAATTGGGTTGAGGTGGGTCAGGCGCGGCGTTCTCATTACAACGCGGCGCATAAAAATAGTTGAAAAGCGATTTTCTAGCGAAAGCGTACGCTGCGAATTTATTTTCCAAAGCTCGTTGAGATAAGAGCGACTAGAAGGCAGCGTTATTTGTACGGTATTACATGGCTTTTGTTATTAGTTTTTGCGCGAAATGCAAAAATTTAATTTATAATTTTTGTAGAATTGCTCGCGGAGCTCGGGAATAGCAAGCGCTTGCATTGGCGAGTTAATCGTTTGAAATTTATTGAATATATTAGATGAAAAGCGCTAATGAGCACTAAATGAAAACGTTGAGTGTTCAATAAAAAATGATGCATTATTATTATTTTCCAACTTGTAGATAATATTGCTAAATCTAGCGTATTGTTCAACCAAATATTAAGTGAAATCGGTTGCTATAGGCTTAGGTTTAAACGTATTGACCTATCCAGTGTACTTTCCAAAGAGCCTTTAGGTTAGGTTGGTCTGATAGGCTTGCAAGCCACGCAAAAAACTTTTAATTTAATTTATATATGTATATCATATTTTGAGTTTAAATTTAAAAACTAAAATGTTTCTAATATACATATAGAAAGCCGAAAGAGTTGAGAATATTATGGGTTAGCTCTAGAAGTGTACAGCGAGGACACAGAGCTAGTTGTAGGCTGTTCCTTTGTGATAACAAAAAATCCTAAAGATGAATCAAAACCCTTATGAGTCGACATAACCTTTAAGTTCCAAGCCAAGTCACCTAAATGGTATTCAAGATGTTTCAGCATTATAGCCTTTTCGCACAGGAGCTAATTGATCAATTAACCCGGCCACTGCTCAATTAAAACGCTGATTAAGATAGATTTATTATACAAAATAAAATTTACTTTTATTATACTCTCGCAACATGTTGCACAGAGTATCATAGTTTTGTTCACATAACGGTTGTTTGTGTCAGCAAGAAATAAAATAGTTAGATATGGGGTTATATATATATAAATGATCAGGATGACGAGTGGATTTGAAACTTGGAACACATATTCCTTGGCACCCTGAGGAGGTTGCAAAATCCGTCCACTTCCACGCCCACAAAATGGCGAAAACCGAAAACCTATACAGTGTCATAACTAAGCCATAAATAAAGTTATTAAAATAAAATTTGGAATACAGGATCGCATTGGGGAGGGGCACATTTGGCCCCGCCCTCAAATAAGTTTTTTGTAGTTATCTCGCAAATCAATAAAGCTATATAAACCAAACTTTCTGCAGTCGTTTCTTTTAGCCACTTCTTAATGCAGTCCAAAAATGAATGAAATCGGATAATAACCGCGCCCACCTCCCATACAAAGGTCAGGTTGAAAATTACTAAAAGTGGGTTAACTCGCTAAGAAAAAACGTCAGAAACACTAAATTTCACATAAGCAATGGCAGATAGAAGCTGCACTCAGATTTTTTTACAAAATGAAAAATGGGCGTGGCGTCGCCCACTTATGGGTCATATCTCAGAAACTACTCGACCGATTTCAATGAAACTTGGTTTGTAATAGTTTCCTTACATCCCAATGATATGTTGTGAAAATAGGCCGAATCGGTTCACAACCACGCCTACTTCCTATATACCAGAACTTTGAAGACGATCTGAATCGTTTACTTTACAATATATAAAGTAAGCACTAGTGAAGATATCGGTGCAGAACTTTGCATAAATACTGCATTTATAGTGTGGTAGCCCCATTCTAAAAATCGCCGAAATCGGACCATAGGTTTTCAAGGCCCCATTTATCGAACATGAGGACCTCGGTGCTTCTAACCTAATAATAGGGTTTCCAACTTTCAATGGACTTTATACAATATATATGACGAATATGTGGGTCAAATTGTGTATTATATAATATAATTATAGTTAAATAAATAAATTGCGAGAGTATAAAATGTTCGGTTACACCCGAACTTAGCCCTTCCTTACATGTTTTTAATTGAATTTTAATCGACTTGAAAATTAAAAGCAACTCTGGGACAATGACCGTATTTGTAATTATGTATATATACGTTCTTTGTCTGCGACTTCTTATTATTATTATTTATTCTCACCAACTTCTTATGAAAAGCAAAAACAAAAATTTATAACAGTTGATCGGTTATCGAGTAGCTGGTAGTGTGAAGGGGACAATCGGTTTCTCACTCAAAATTTTAATTGATCAATTAATGTGGCTGTGTGAAAAGGCTATTAATTATTTCAAAAGCTGAATAATGTCGAACAAAGTGCCGAGATTATTCTATCTTGACTTTGCCTACACAACAATTTTTTTGATTAAGAATAATTCATTTACATGTGCTGAGTACACCCTACAAATTTCAAGTCATCCGTTCAAGCCGTTTTTGAGATACGATGAAGGAAAGTTCGAAAAACACAGTTTTGGGAAAAACACATTCACAGTTTCCAGCTGCCAACGGAGCGCTTCAGACAGCTCCTACTTCTAACTTTTGTATATTTAAAACGACTTCGAATTAATAAAAATCACTTTACTACCGCATTCTAGACATGTTAAGAAAGCAATTTATGATAAAAATAATTAAATAAAAAATTTTGAGCCCAACACATGGGAGTGTTGACATCAATATCGCATTTTTCAAATGGATTTTTAATGTTTTTTTGCAAAGTATATAATGATATGATAGCTCACTAATTATATTTTTTAACAATTGAAATTTACGTCGATTTACTTTAAGTCAACATTTGTATGACTATTCAGTTAAGTACTTTATATTACAAAAAATTCTTCAATAGGTATTTATGTTAAAAAGTAAACAAAATGTTGTTGCAATTATTCACGAAAAAGAATTTAAAAACTTTGAAAATTTTCAAATGAAAACAAAACATAAAGCATTAAGTCATTATATTTACAGACTCGCATCTACTTAGTGAATTAATTTTAGAACTTTGCCGACAGAAGGCAAACAACAGGCTATATACTGAGTACATATAGCATATAGCATACTTGTATATGCTTTAAAAAACGATCAAAGGAATTGAAAGAAATAAATTAAAAAGCAGGACTAAGTGGACTTAAAATTGATATTTGCGTAAATAAATAAAAGTTTACTAAGTAAAAATTGAGTCATAACAAGCGCAATTGTTTCGAAACAACACAAGTAAGGAAGAGCTAAGTTCGGGTGTAACCGCACATTTTATACTCTCGCAATTTATTTATTTAATTTTATTAATATAACAAACAATTTGACACACATACTCGGCATATATTTGGTAAAAGTTCATTGAAAGTTTGAAAACCCTAATATTAGGTATATGGGAGATGGGAGAATATGACCCGATTTCACTCATTTTTGCCACGGAGACATATTATTAGAAGAAATATAATTCCTCTGAACTTCTTCAAAATAGCTGATAGACTTACCTATATTATCGGTAAAAAATTTGATAGAAGCACTGAGGTCCTCATATTGAATATATAGGGCCTTGAATACTTATGGTCTGATGTCGGCGATTTTTAGAAAGGCGATGCCACACTATAAATGCAGTATTTATGCTAAGTTCTGTTCCGATATCTTCAATACTTTACTTACTTTATATATTGTAAAGTACACGATTCAGATCGACTTCAAAGTTCTGGTACATAGGAAGTAGGCGTGGTTGTGAACCGATTTGGACTATTTTCATAACATATCATTGGGAAACTAGGATGATATTATGAACCGAATTTTTTTTGAAAATTATCGAGTAGTTTCGGATATATGGGCGGAACCATGTCCATTTTAAATTTGCCCATTTGAGTGCACCTCTCCTCTAACATCTTTATAATGAAATTTAAGGTTTCTGGTAGTTTCCTTACTGAATTAAAGCAATTTTAGTAGTTTTCAACATAATTTTGTATGGGAGGTGGGCGTGGTTATAATCCGATTTCCTCCATTTTTGGACTGTATAAGGTAGTGCTTAAAAGAAACGACTTTAGAGAGTTTGATTGATATAGCTTTAGTAGTTAACAAGATTTGCACAAAAAACTTAGTAGAGGGCGGGGTCACGCCCACTTTCCCAAACAAATTACAACCGGATATGCCCCTTTTTAGTGCGATCCTTTGTACGAAATTTTCTGACTTAGTTATGGCACTTTATATGTTTTCGGTTTTCGTAATTTTGTGGGCGTGGCAGTGGTCCGATTTCGCCAAAAACAACCTTCCTATGGTGCCTGGTGCCAATCTTCCCTGTTTTCATTACTCACAGAATGTATTATCAATATTGGACCATATTTGAGGGCTCTAGATTGGCCTTACTAATCAAACAATATAAATATATACATGAAATCAATGCAAATTTCAATGAGTCGGCCTTTCATATACCTTATATTTTGCCAATTTTCGCTTGAAAACTTCACCAAACAAGACATTAGTCACGTTCGCACAACATTGAATTTCCATATCTGAGAAATAATTAACTAAAATTAAACGAATTCTTCTAAAAGTAGCAGAAATATTGTAAACAATCCGCACAAAATAAATATAAATGCGTGTATTGCTAATTTATGAATGGAAAATATATTGGTGCGGTAAAATTTTATAGAAGAGACTATTGGATTACAATTACGACTAAAATAATACACGATTTCAATTATTTTGAATTTATTGATTATATTGAAATTGTTTTCAATATGCATTCATATTTACTTAAAATTTTGTGTTTCTAAGTATTTTATTTTTAAATCTGGCGGCTTCGCCTACCCAAAAATTGTCCATTTTCTTCAAGGTCCTTCAATATTAATCTGCAGTCATACACAAAAATGTATATATTTACATATACACACACATACCTTACCCCTCTCTTTATTGTAAAACCCTTCTAACATCCTATTTTGCAACAATACCGGCTTTCAATAAACAACAGCTGACTAACATTTGATGGATTTGCGCTATATATTACATATAACACATAGATACATACATATGTTTACATACAAAAGTATTATATATACCCTGCCGGTGTTATCAAAAATAAATGATAATTGCTTTGACGCCACCGAGCTTGAGCACAGAGCACTGAGGCCAACAACGAACCTCTTCAGATTGCTGATTGTTCTTTTTTTTGTGTTGTTTTTGCTGCCGCTTGTTAAACGACGCTAGCATAATTAATTCCTTCCACCGCTGCAGTTTATATTATCAGTTGACCTCATTTTCATACGCAAAGCACTTTGGAGCGTATTCTTTTATTGTGTGTGTATATGCAGAGTTGTTTGTGTGAAGACATGTGTAAGTGAGTTTGTGTGCCTAGCAACAGACGCGAACTTCCTCATTCAGTAGCCAGACAATAACAGACAAAAGTTTATAGTATATAGTATATAAAATGAAGTGTAAATACGGTCGAAGTAGTGAGATAGTTGGGTACATACATATGTATATAATATAAATATGTATAGTAAATTATATATGTATTATTAGGGGCTAGGGATGCCCTTTTTTATTTTAAATTTCATTTTATATTACTTTTTCAACTATTTTAACCTAAAGTCGTTAGCATTGAACATGGAAGGTAACCTTCCTTAACATTCGTCATCATCAGTATCATTGGTGGACTAAATACACCGATTTATTGTTTCATACAACAACACTTATAAATGCTGAAAGCCATGCCGGCATAACCGTTGGCACTCCTGTAGTACACCCCTTCTGCAACAAAAATGTCAAATAGAAGCTTGTATCTTGCATCAAGTATTCAGAATGACTTCCAGACCCTTAGAGGAGCTGGTTGACATCTCAGGGGAAATATCCATAGTAAACAAAAAAAATTCGCTCGAGGAGGCCTACTACGGTACTCCTTCTAACGTTTCTACAGTGAGTATCAGATTTTGAAAGTCCTACCATCGATGTGTTCCCATAAATATCATTTTCACGACAATCGGGTCCGGAGAGTACTATTATTTACTTTATACAATTTAATTTAATGGTCAATAATTCAGAAAAAATCTCACCAAGATTATTGCTCCATTTGTATTGATTATATAAATTTGGTGTTATCCCAGTTACAAGCTACAACAATATCCTTAAAAAATCGGAATTGTGATTTAAATCTAACGGCTATATACTGCCCACCTCGTTTTAAAATTACAGATAGCGAATTTAAAGACTTTTTTGGAACGCTAGGTAATAGATTTCTAGCAGGTGGAGATTATAATACAAAACACATGTACTGGGGTTCACGTCTTATTAATCCGAAAGGATGTCAGCTGTACCAAACCATTATGAACCACAATAACATTGATATAATATCTCCTGACAAGCCCACATACTGGCCCAGTGATCGCAACAAACTACCAGATTTAATTGATTTCGCTGTGACCAAAAATATAGATAGATCGCTTGTGATAGTTGATACATGTACAGACTTATCTTCTGACCATTCACCTGTACTGTGTGAACATATTCGTTGAGCCAAAAGTGGGTCTAACATCTCACAAAACGAACTGGTTAAACTATAAAAAATATGTGAGTAGTCACATTAATATTGATTTAAAAATAGATACAGAAAGAGATATTGATGAAAGCATAAGAGAATTTAATGATGTAATATCAAATGCAGCTGTCATAGCAACACCAAACATAAACAATAAACCGATTATCCGCAGAAAAATCACTAATAATGAAATAGAAAAACTTGTAAATGAAAAAATGCGACCTAGACGTGAATGGCAGTTAAATCGCTCCCCTTCTACTCAGCTTCAACTAAAATATGCTGTACGAAAACTAAAAACAGCGCTTAAACGTGAGGAAGAATACCACACTCACAATTATATAAAGAAACTGTGTCCAAACTCAAACAAACGAAATTCTCTTTGGAAAGTCCAAAAGTCAATGAAGCCTCCAGTCGACTCCAACTTGCCTATAAGAGGCTTGGATGGAAACTGGGCACGAAGCGACGAGGATAAGGCAAATTGTTTTGCAAATCACCTAGAAAAGGTATATCAACCTAATTGCCCAAAGAACAGCTTTAAGCTGCCAATCATCTCCAATAGCGGTAACGAGTCGTTTGGGTCTATTCAAACGTCATCTTCTGAAATTATTAAAATCATAAAAGAGCTGAATCCAAAAAAGTCGGCAGGACACGATAAAATTACTCCAAAAATGCTAATTGAGTTACCAAATATTGCTTTAACAGTGCTCTCCTTGCTCTTTAACGCTATTTTCAGTTTCGGGTACTGCCCAATTTCATGGAAAAAGTCACAGATCATCATGATAGAGAAACCAGGTAAAGACTTGACACAGCCGTCTTCATACAGACCAATCAGTCTTCTACCCTGTCTTTCTAAAATATTTGAAAAAGTGATACTATCAAAGATGTCTCCTTTCCTCCATGAAAATAATGTAATACCAACGCACCAATTCGGTTTTCGTGCAAAACATGGCACTGTAGAACAAGTAAATAGAATTACTAACGAAATCAGAAGGGCGTTCGAGTATAGAGAGTACTGTTCTGCTATATTTCTAGATGTGGCTCAGGCGTTCGATAAAGTGTGGCATGACGGGCTTTTATATAAGATTAAAAAAGCTTACCTCTCGAAATGCATAAAACCTTGGAGTCTTATTTAAAAAATAGAAGGTTTACTGTCAAAGTAGGAGACTTCATATCTGAAGAACGATCAATAAGAGCTGGTGTACCTCAGGGCAGTGTTTTAGGGCCAACTCTATACATAATATATACAGCAGACCTTCCAACAGCTAGTAATGTTTTGACATCAACTTTTGCGGATGACACAGCTTTAGTGAGCCGAAACAAATGCCCAATTATAGCATCAAGAGTATTAGAAGATCATTTGATTTTTGTCGAAGAATGGCTAGCCAACTGGCGTATAAATGTAAATGAACAAAAGTGCAAACATGTTACATTTTCCCTAAGACCAAAAACGTGCCCGGCAGTTAAAGTGAACAATATTTTAGTACCCCAAGCGACTGAAGTAACATATCTTGGTACTCACTTAGATAGAAGGCTCACGTGGAGAAAACACAAATTTGCAAATGCAAATTTAAATTGGCTTCTAAACAAAAAATCAAAACTTAGCCTAGACAACAAAGTTCTGTTATATAACGCGATAATAAAACCGATTTGGATGTACGGCACTCAACTGTGGGGTACGACCTGTGCAACCAATATCGATATAATTCAGAGATTTCAATCAAAAATGCTTAGAACAATCGCATGCTCACCATGGTACATGCGTAATGAAAATATCCATAAAGATCTTGGTATTCTCATAGTAAAGAAAGAAGTAGAGAACAGCAGACACAAATATTTATCCAAACTCCGAGATCACCCAAACCCATTAGCTAACGCTTTAGTACATTCTTGCAATCAATCACGTCTAAAAAGAAGAGATATGCCAGCACACTGATGAGCAACGTTTCACCAAAACAACTCAATCACTTGGTTGAGCTTGTCTAGTTTTAATTAGAATTAAGATTTTATAACTTATTGTTAGGCTCCAAAGAGCAGATTCAATAAATAAACAAATATTGAAAAAAAAAATAATCATTGAGCAATTTAAGTATCATGATAAATATTTCTAAGCAATATTAAAAATAATAATATTCACTGAAACCAGAATGAAAAAGTGAAATATTTGCCTGGAATTAGTTTCTAGATTATTTTAGCAAGAACCTGCTTCTACTCAATAAGAAATCCCAAAGGTATATCCATTTTCATAATTATGTACACCCCTAATGTGCACATTAAAATATTTGTATGTACTTATTTACGCATACAAAATTATATGTTGTTGCTCGCGGGCCTACCTCACTAAATATCAACAAGAATTCAGCGATTTATGCCACTGAAATACTTTCAGCACCCCTACCCTCCCAGTGCATAAAAATGTTGCGTATACGCGACAGCCAACACGGTATACTCTATGCGATTATCTACTTACATATATGATATTTAAATATCTACATATACAAGTAAACATATGTAAATACATGAAGATTAAATATATATATATGCTCTTTGTTGACAACATTCTGACCGCACATAAAAATACAAACCGCTCACAAAAATTATGAAATTCACATAAAACCTGTGAATTTATGAGTCGAAAATTGTGCAATGCCGTACGCATTATGATAAACAACAATAGCCTACATGTAAACAGTGACAAAAGGTAAAAAAAACAATCTTTGAAAAATATAAAAACAAGCCTCCTGCTATATTTAACTCACCTCTATAGGCGATTTTCGGTGATTTTCGTTTACATTGTTTGCGACAACAGATAATATTACGCTTACAAAGTGGTGCGCCTACATTTCCTTCCCGTTCTCTCGCTCTCTCATTCTCTCCTGTCATATTATATTGTCGAAATATATGTAGCTGCTCTCACTACGCGTTTTTACATTTGTTCCTACAGTACACCTACGCTTGTTGTTAGTGCGTAAGTGTGGGCGCCTATTGCTCGTTTCATATCCGCTATTCCGTGTAACGGTGGATACTTGCCCGGCTAGCTCAGTCGGTAGAGCATGAGACTCTTAATCTCAGGGTCGTGGGTTCGAGCCCCACGTTGGGCGGAAAGTATTTTTTTTGCAAGATTCTCTTTTTAATTTTTCCTTAGAATTTTGTAAGGAATATAAGCTTAAATGAAAGTAAGGTAAAATTGGCATAGAAATAAATGAGGTATGTTATCAATAATGTTTTATTTTTACTTCAAAATCCAAACAGGCTGCTTTAAATATAATCTTCTTCAGAAATCATTATTAATTTGAGATTATAAATATTGTTCGATCAATTTTCGTTTCTAGCTGGCTCTCATTTAATATTTTTCTTAGTAATATAAAAAAACTGATTATTCCATCTCAAAGATGCCAAAAAGTTATCATTATACAGTTGAACTTCCCTAACTCGAATCACCATAATCAACAAAAAAACTTCCGAGTTAGAGAAGGTAATTTGATTGAATTTTGAATGAAATTTGACTTCTAATGCCAATTCAAGAGTTCGACTTATGGAAGTCCAACTGTATATGTATCTACTATATACACGAAATCAAATGTTTATTCGCAGATATGAGCAATGACTCGTGTACCAAACAAAATCAAATGCAAAAATATTATCTTTGCAGTGCATTCAACTGTCTGATAGGACGCTAAACCTGCGCTTTTGTAGTGTACCGCCTTTGCTTGTTTGGCCTTATCTTATTTTTACCGATTGCAAATAACAAATTTCACAATAAATTTTCAAATCAACGAAATTGAAGGTGCCGTAAAATAAGCGAAGATAGAGACAAGATACAGTTTCAGTGATTTAAATATACTATATAAAGATCTACATATATAAACTCTTCAATGTTAAAAGCGAGAAGCCAGCAGTTTGAATAAGCGAAACCTATATATAAATTTACATCATATATATATCATTGCTGCTGAAATATATCCTTTTCGCATAGTCCTCTGTTTTGATTGAGAAATATGTACCTTTTCTTTGGTAAAAAAGTGTTTTGTAGTGGCCCATGAGGGGATCGAACCCGCGACCTTCGCGTTATTAGCACGACGCTCTAACCAACTGAGCTAATGGGCCCGTTGACATATTAGCAAATAACGGAAATGTCATCGCTGTCAGTTGATTGGTATTTGAAAAATTTACACAAAATTCTGCTGATAAATGTAATATTAGCATTGAATAATATTACAAAAATAGTAAAATCATAATTACATGTAAATAATTATGTCCCATTTTGATTCGGAATCAGTGTAAAAAAATATATGCTGCGCCCAACGTGGGGCTCGAACCCACGACCCTGAGATTAAGAGTCTCATGCTCTACCGACTGAGCTAGCCGGGCGAATACAACTCTGTGTTGATATCGGAAGTGAAATAAGTAGCAAATATATCTAAATATATCTTTTTAGTATAACTAATAGATTGAAATGCATATAGCTATACCTATAACTAAAAATATTATAATTGAAAGTTCGAAAATAGAAAATGAAAATATTGAAAAAGACACTGCATAATATTGAATCAAAATCGAGGATAATGAAATTTCGTTGTTTTGGGAGTCAAAATGTCATAGATAGAGTTGTACTTCCAAGATATAACGGTGTATGTTTTTCGAAATACAAAACCCTAAACCCTAATTTATATGATTTTAAATTTTTTTAAATTTTTTTGTGTAAAATTTTAATTATATTTGGTGACTTTAGAATTAAAAAAGAAAATAACCACAAAACCTGTAAGCAACTAAAAAGTCGCCACATCAAAGGCTCACAAAAATTTTCCTAAACACCATAATCACAGAAATCTATTAACCACAATTTCAGAAATATATCAGCTTTAAAAATTTGCCGAACTCGCATTTCAACCAAATGTACCACCATTTACAGCTCATTCTCGTCTTCAAAGGTAAAAGAGGTCAGTCGGCTCAAAGCAGGTGGTACGAAATCAACAAAATACAATTTCAGTTATTTGCAAAAGCGACCAACAGTAAATACATAAAGCTAAATGGCTCAGCATATGCTTGCTTTTGTTTTGTAAATTAAAAGGTCGTCGACGTAGTGTCTGGCCCAGAAAAGCCACAGAAATCAGTATAAAGTACGAAAACAAATTCATTGGCACATAACACACCCTAAATTACAGTTACAAAAGTAAATACAAACTTTTTGGAAGCCCTTAAAAGCCGGTTAAATCTCAATGCGCCTACGCAAACACACACATGGTATATATGTATATATAAATTTGCAGAGTGTTTGAACTACATGTGGCAGGCCTAATCTAAGCGCAAACCAACTTAAAAAGGTCATACACGCACTTCAAACCATAAAACAACTGCGTATGACGACTGTAGAGAGGCGAAATGTAGGGGCAAAAGAGACGCAAGCAGACATTCGACCGAATTGGGAGTGGGATGGAAGGCAATAGGCAGCTGTCTAAAAACAATGAACTAAACAACAACAAAAAATCAACGTGCAAAAAAAAAATGTAGCAGACATTTAGGCGCAGTAGCACGTGCGACGTATTTTGCACCCAAACAAAGGAAAATCGATACAGAAAACGAAGTATACACAGAAGGGTGGGTGACTTTAGGCAAAGCGGAAAGTGCAAGAAACAAGAAGTACGAAATCTTAAAGAACGAAAAGGAAAATGGAAACTTCGGAAAAACTTGGAGAGTGCAGAGATAAACAAGAACAAACAAAGAAAAGCAAAAATGCGTATGCGAAGGCACAGAAAATCAAATGGTAAAAGACGAAACAGCAGTGTAACCAAGCAATAACAGTAAATTTCAGTAACTGTTTGACATGATGCTTAGCGTTTTGACGATGACAACTCACTCGGTGATGTGTCTGCTGACAGGCGCATTGATGGGCTGTCAGCCGATAGAGTAGGTGGTTGCATTCATTCACCATAATCAAATATATGTATATTCTCGTTTTGTTGAAATGTGGAAAATGGAAAAGCTTAGTTGGAGGGTTGCAATTCGAGTAAAGGCAGGAGACATACAGACCGAGTTTGAAACAAATGGAGTTGGGGTGCATGATTTATGTGCAGGTGATTGATAAGAGATTATGACAGTAAATTAAATTCAGTTTTTCGGAATATTTTAGACGCTTCAATAATTCTATTAGAAAAATAATAAACTAATTCGATAGTCTGAAATCAAATCAATCAATATCCAAGTCAGTATCATCAGCTGTTGACTCCCCGAGCTTAACATTAAATAAGTAATAGATAATGACTAACAAGACTTGAGTATTTCAAAGCATTAATTAATGTTTTGTGAAAAAAATGGTATCATTGTGAGTTCTCCAGATCAAACATGTAAAGACAAAATAAAAATATTATCAACGAAAACCGAATTACGTAATTCTTTAAGCGAGTAAGTACCAAATTCGTAAGTTCTACAGGGTTGCATTTACTATTGTTCGTCTTCCATCACATTAGAAGAACCACAATTTCAAATTTGTATACATATCTTATTATTGATCCATAACGTACTATTTCGTTCATTATTTTTTTATAAAAAGGATAATTTCGTGGCCCATGAGGGGATCGAACCCGCGACCTTCGCGTTATTAGCACGACGCTCTAACCAACTGAGCTAATGGGCCAGATACCGTTACAACACTCACTAGTTAAGATTAGTTGAAGACTAAATTGAGATCTCCTGTAGCGCTCAAAATTACAGATTTTCGGAGTTTAAATACAGAAGTCGCTACTCTACAGTGTAATCGTACAATTTACAATTTTCGTTAAAACAAAGAAAGACTTTAAAAAGATACTTTAAGAGAACTTTAGAGAAAAATCTAAACCCGAAAAGAAATGGCAACTTCACGGATTGGTATAACTTGCGCAGATTATATCATCCACATGTCAACTATTTATAGTACTAGAGGAACGATATAGTTGTTGCTTGGAAATATTTGTTAATATCTCTCAAAATTCTTATCAACACACTGATTAAAATGTGCGGTCTCCAAACGAGTCTCTATTATTTATATTCGTGTCAGAACTGTCTGTCTATGATTGAATTTTGTATATTATTTACTTATATTCATACTATTCTGATTGATCTGGAAATTCTACTCAAACTCTGAGACTTTATTGTATATATAATTATTATCTGGAGCATATGAAATTAGTTCACCAAAGCTACTGCGATTAAAGATATACCATTTTTTATTGGAACAGCTCTTTTTGGATATAAAATATTGATCTATTGTGGCCCATGAGGGGATCGAACCCGCGACCTTCGCGTTATTAGCACGACGCTCTAACCAACTGAGCTAATGGGCCGCACAAGATATTAAGCGGAATTAATAACTTTTATACTTTAAACTGGATCTATCTACAATATATAATAACATTTTACATATTAAATTTAAGGATATATAGCTTTCAAATCTTTTTAAGCATATGTTTTTATCATTAATATTTTGATAAACATAACAATTGTATCCCATAAAAGAATTGAAGACAAAAAAATATTTGTTTTGTGGCCCATGAGGGGATCGAACCCGCGACCTTCGCGTTATTAGCACGACGCTCTAACCAACTGAGCTAATGGGCCAGTTGGCAACCCTACGAAAATAGCGTTTTTTCTATTATAAAATAGACGAAGTGATGTAACTAAATTCATGAAAAACCATATTATATGGATCCTCATTGAATAATTGAAACCAACAAGTCAATGAAGTCAAAAGAGAGGCCCGCACAGTACCAGGTTCTGAAGATTATTTCGTAGTCGAGGGTTCAACCCCTGAACTTTATCCTACAGTCGTTTAGAGAGTCATTCTATCAAAGGTTTAAGAAACGCGTACAGATTAGATCGTTTATGATACATTTCTAGGAAATAAACACAAATTTAGAGGCATTCTGGGACAGAAAATTGTGCCTATGGATTTTATTCCTGATATTAAATACTATCGAAATTCGAAGCGCAGTTCTTTCAGATATTAGCCGGACTAGTTCAACATTCTTCGTCTATGTTCCTATGTAGAAATAATGGTAGAATCGATATAATCATAGTCTCAGTAAAATTATGGAACCAATGGGGACAATAATGAGAAACACGAAGAGTACCAACTTTCAGTAACCTAATAACCTGACTTAGAAAAACCAACCACTAAGATGAGTTGGTAAACCCGTTTCCATGATAGTCGGATCCACGTAAGCGGAACTCACTCAGTTTTCCGGCCAACTTACTAATATCTCTCAAAATTAAAAGTTGGTAAAATATGGACATGGTACTCAAGAAACGGGAGATCCATACCTGGATAAAGTGAGAGCAGTGCGAGTTAGTCTTGGGCACTAGTCTCATTAGAGATGCCACATGGATGAACAGCTCTGTCGGTACAAAATGCAGTTTATCGCTTTGTGCGTCAAAAATATATGTTTTACATGGCCCATGAGGGGATCGAACCCGCGACCTTCGCGTTATTAGCACGACGCTCTAACCAACTGAGCTAATGGGCCAGTTGGCAACCATGGGGGAAGACAGGATTTTATAATGGAATGGATTATGGAGCTAAATTTAAAATAGTTACCATAATTATCTAAATCAATTTGATAATATAATGGAATCAACATCCGACGAGACGGCACTAGGAGTTTGCGAGAGCAAGGTTTTGCGGAAGATTTATGATCCCTTAAAGATTGGCAACGGCGAATACCGCAGAAGATGGAATGATGAGCTGTATGATATGCTGGCTAGGTCATGTTGTTCGAATGGACGAAGGAGCTCCCTCTGGTGGAAGCCGAGGAAACGGGAGGCCTCCACTCTGATGGAAGCCTAGAAGAGGGAGACCTCCACTCCGATGGAAGGACCAAGAGAAGGAACTGTCTTCACTTGGTATTACCAATTGGCGCCAAACTGCCAAAAGGGGAGATGCGTGGCGCGCTGTTGTGGACTCGGCTATAACCGCGTAAGTGGTGTCTACACCGGTCAAAAAGAAGAAGAGAATATAATGGAATGGACTTGAAGCTCTTCGTAGAACTATTTCCATCTTATAAGTTCTATTGTCTTTTTTTTCGCGTGAGGAAACTGTAATAAAGTACAAGTGGAGCTCCAGAATTTAATTTCCAGAAGAAGTTTTGTTCAAATATAAGGCTCTAAGTCTCTTTCTTAAAATTCCAGTCCAGTTTTCATTTATTGCGTTGTAGACACTCGAACGAATTGATTACAGTATATTTCGACATTTCTGCTGCAACGCTTACACGCAAAAGCTTATCAAAACAAGAAATAATGCAAAAAAATCAAAAACAAGAAATCCAAAACAAAAAAGAAACAACAAAAAAGTAGAAAACCAAGGCAAAAAACGACAGCGAACGAGACAAAACACACGAATTTATATAATAAACGCATGGAATTGCACAGAAGCGAAAGCAATGCAAAATTTGTTCGCTTTTTTTTCGACAATCCACCAGCGGAAGGTAAATAAATAAAGGCAAAACAAACAACAACAGTGCCAAATAAAAAATTTCTGCAAAAGAACAAAATAAAAATCCACTAAAAAATAACCGAAAAAACAAAATCGCCCACAAAAACAGCGCAAATTGAGTGCAATCGCTTCGGGGAGTGGGCGCGGTAGGCAGCCGGATACACATACAAGCTTCTAAGTAGGTATGTGTGAACATCGATTGAGGGCGCAGTGGTCGCGGGCCGTCTGTGTCTGTGCGCAATGACCTTGAATGCGGTTGCTGCTTCATTTTCGGCTACGACAGCAGCGATGACGGTGATGGCCGTCGACCGAGAAGCAAACCGACCCTCCGTCGCCGCACAACACATTCCACATGCGCCAACCCAGCCCCATCCACAGACCAGCCGAGCCGAGCAATCGAAACGCAATCGCAGCCGTGTTTGTTACTGCGAGCGCACCGACCTTTTGTTGCACAACAAAAACGCCGAAAGCAAACAAAAAAATGCACAAAAAGTGGCAATGGAATGGGTGACGGGTGGTAGTGGTACTGAGTTGGGGGAGCGCAGCGGCAGCCAAGTGGCCAACCAATGAGAGATTCGCAAACGCGCCTGTTACACTCGGCTCACTGAACCGGGACTTAGCGTCTCCGCGGCCTGCGTTCGCCACCCAATTTTACGCTGCCGCGTTCATGTGAATTTTGGGCGCTTTTTAAGTAAATATTGCAGGCGAGATCGGCGGTGGGCCGTCAATGTATCTACATTTCTATGTGTGCAAGCGAGTCGCTCTGACTGCGGTGGAGTGCAAGCAAACACGAGTACCAGCAGATTTAATAGCGGGCTGGGGAGTGGTGTGTGAAAGCCATTTAGCTGCGACCAGACATACGAGTCATAAAAAACGAGCAGAAATTTTCGCTAAAAACAAATGCGAAAACAACGAAAATAAATTCATACTGACTGCTATGTGTACACACATGTTTTTGTAGTTAATAAAAAACGAAATGCAAGCCAGCCGAAAATTGAGTCAACGCAACGCGACGCAGCAGGAAAACGGCCGCGTTTAGTTTTCGGAACGTTCGATGAATGGGGTTTGTCTTCGAAATAAATAACCGTATGCCGTCATGGATGAATAATTCAAATAATTCACCACGTTCGCAAAGCTAATAACCTGAAGTTTGATGACTTCTTCTAAATTGTTTGGTATGTCTTCAGCGTGTCGCTTTTTTGCTGTTGTTTCTAATCTTCCGTTTTTTATTTCAATATAGATTTAGATAAGTTTGTTAGCATTTTTGGTATGTTATATATTTTATATTGTGTTTATTTGTATTAAGATTCTAAAAAATAAAAGAAATAGTGAAAGTAGTTGTTGTTCAACATATTTGCATTTAAAGAGAGGCAATCGAGAGCGTAAAATGACAATTGCTTTTGATGAGTAGAGAAACTCGAGGGCGTAAAATGACTGTTGCTTTTAACGAGAAATTCAGTTAGATTTTTTGAGAGAGAGAGAGAGAGTTGATAGCAAAAACAGCTGATAAAATGACAATTTTTAATAGAAAAAGGATTTTTTCTAACACACAAAAAAGAGGTAAATGCGATCTCTATTAAATTTCGTCGATGGTACATACGATGTAAAAAAATAACCGGAATTTCAATTTTCAAAAAATAATTTTTTTATTTCATTTTCATAATGTATTATACATATGTCTATTCAAGTAAACACTCTGAAAGTTTCAAGTCAATCCAACGGTTATTTATGAAATTACACGCATAATAGGTAACCATGCGTCAAAAGATTTGAAAGTAGTAGGCCGGCCGGTGTGGCGCATTATTTTTCGCAAAACAAAGTTTTGAAAGTCGGTAACCAAGATTTCTTGGAAATGGCTGAACCGATTAGCCTCAAAATTTTACACAGGCTTCTCAATTATATTTTCTAGTACTTAATCGAAGGTTTTTTCTCAGAAAAAAATTTTGAAAAACCTAATTTTTTAGGACTCCTAACTAGATGTAGCCCCTTAAAGGCCCGTCGTTTCACAAGCATACGAGAAATCGTTGAAAGAAGGGCTATTTCAGAAATCGAATTTGTATTTATGTATATTTCAAGGATTGGAAGAAGCGCTGGCATATAATAGCTATTTTACACAGGAGCTAATTAATCAATTAACTGGCCTCTGCTCGATTAAAACACTTATTAAGGGGGGGGTAAGGTTTGTTTCGTCGAAAAAAGACCTTTTTTCATGAATTTTTTTAGAAAAAATTATTGCTGTTGGTTTATATTACTTATTATTATATGAAAGTACAACATTTGAAGAATACTTAAAAAAAGTTTTATCGAAAAATAGCGAGGAATAACGGATTTATCGTCGATCTCTGCAGGCACCTCGAAAAAAAGTGTTTGTGCGGTGACCAGCCTACAGCATCACTGGATCATCCGAAACCAAAAAATCAAAATGCTTTCTTTAGTTTATTAGTTTATCTTTCAAATGACGTCGAGTTTTTTTTAATCTTTCAATTTTTCAATTTTTGGTACCATTTCCAAGCCAAAATGACGATTTTAGACGAAAAAATCTACCTATTTGTTATTGTAAAATTGTTAGTAATTAAAATTTTTGGAAAAACTCGACGTCATTCGAGAGCTATATATATGTAGAATATTTGTTCAAAATTTCAAAACGATCGATGCAGTAGTTTTTTCTGTAGGCTGGTCACCGACTTTAAAAATGACATATTTGGGAAAATCGATTCAAAGTTTTGTACACTCAGCGCAGATAGCTGGAGGTACCGTTATTCAACCTACTGTAACTTCGTTAGTTTTTCTCCGAATGACCTAAAATTTTAACACAATATTCTTGAGATGTTGATGGTTCAGGAAAAAAATAAAAAAAATAATGAAGAAAAAAAAGTTGCCAAACCTTACCCCCCCCTTAAGATCGATTTACCATACAAAATAAAAATCTAAAAATGTCTCTAGGGTCGAGCACTGGTCGATTAAATCGATTTTTTTTTATCAATCTTGGACATTTGTGTCAACATTAACCCAACAAAATATTTGTAGAGATCTGTTTGCATCCCAAACTTATTGTTAACTGAAAATGTCACTTTTTGAGCCGAATACTCGACATTTGCGGGAAATTTTGCTTTTCTTTTTTAATCAAATCTTCGAGGAACAATTTACAAGAATTCAATATTTTTCGTAAAAACATTTGGAAAAAATCAAATTTTAATTTCTGACTTCGTTCAAGTTCTAGTTTAAAGTCTTAACTTGACAAATTTTTTTCCCGAGTGCTCGCCTGAAATTACGTCGAGTTTTTGGTATTGTCCAACAAAAATTTCCGTTATCCTTCATTAAATGTATGCATTTAAGAGTGTAAAAAGCTTAAACTAAATATTTCTATTTTTATATAAAAAGAAAATTATTGAAAATATGTATACTGTTCCTCCAGGACGAAATCCATGAACCCCATTAAAGTTAGGAGTGAACAGGAATATGTTTCAATGTCAAAATGCTGAGGTAGCTTATGTCGACTTTAGTTTAGTTTGAGTTATTCTGGCAAAATTATTCTACATTCCTCTTAAATAACGGTGTTAACGAATGTTTCAAAATACGATAAAAGTAGTACCAGATTTTTACCAAAAATCAAACTTATGATATTCTAGCATATTATAATAGATCTACACATAAATCTTTGAGCTCAGGGAATAACAGCTAGAATCGATTTTGTAAAGTTTTCGAAGATCATACCGAATATTTATTTTTGGGTCTAAAATCACATTTTTGTCTTATATTTTGATGGCTTAAATTATAATCAGTCTAAAAAAGCATTAATAGCTGATAAGGATAATTTCTATTTTATTTATTTTTATTACTTTCAAATATTATTTTTAATTCGTTTCATAATTTTTTTTTATTTTTATTTTCGTTGTTTAATCAAATATTTGTATTTTACCACTGAAAAAAGTCTCTTCACGTGCCCACAATTTTATGGGCGAATTTGCGTCACAAAGCAGGAGGAAAAATAGCACAAAATATTGAAATTCGATTAAACCGTTGACCGATAAAATTTCTACCAAAAAGTGGTTTGCTTTCCAAAAAAGGTGCATATAAAAACAATCAACACTCCATATATAAATATATAAGTATGGAATAAAAAGCTTGCGAAATATGCAAAATGCATACACAAAACACAAATGTGAAATAATATTTACAAAAAAACTGTCGAAAAAAAGTGCAAAAAAAATCTGAATTTTTATTTATTTAAAAATAAACTGAGAATCATTATCTGTTAATTATTTGTTCGTGGTGAATTGAGTTGTGTTCTTGTGTTTATTGCTGTTGGCAGAGTGTGTGGTGGAAATATGTGTGTTTGTATGTATGTATTTTTGCCGTCGTTTTTGCTGCAGCTTATGATTATCATTGGCTGCGCGCTGCTTGCTTTCATTGCAATCACAATTTCACTTTATTTTATATTAAATAAATTGCGTATGTATCATTGGCTATATGTGAGTGAGTGTGTGTGTGCATTCGCGTGTTTTTTCTACATACAAACATTTGTGTATTTTACTGTTCGTTTACTTTCATTTTGCACTTGGCCTTGAATTGATACAGCGACCTTTAACTTTGCAGCGCTGCGAAATGCGAGCAAAAGTGCAAAAATACAGTACACAAATTGATGTATAAACAGCATTACATACAGTTACAGTTATATGCAAGTAGATGTGTTTTTATTATCAGCTTGCAGCAGCACACAGTTACTTTTCTAAAACAACAACATTGCAGCATACAAGTACTATGTAGGTGGTAGACTTGTTGGGGGGAAGAAATGTCAACAAAATCGAAATGAAGATAAATACATATGATATTCTAGCTGGAAAGTAGCTTCGTAATACGCTCGCTTATAATTGATATCTTTTATTTGAAATTAACTGGGTGTGATATGGCATAAACTGTGAATTATGATAAGATATATAAATATTAATTATTATTATTTTTTATAATAATGTGAGTAAGTGAGTATTGAATTGATTAAAATCGTCCATATATATCGAATTTTCTCGACCTAGTGTCACTTAACAAGTTGTTTGGTATAATATCTTCTTTTTGACAAACTCTGACAGCTGTTGAATCGAATAAATAACTGGTATAAATTACATAAACTGGTATAATAAATAAAAGACAGATTAGTTAACGACTATGTGACTTTAAAGATATAAGGGTATATTACTCTCTTACATTAAATTTCAATTTTTTTTAATAAAATAGCGTTCAAATCAAAGATAGGTCGCTTAGTTGATTTGCTTGAAATTGTATTTTGATGAAGTATACAAAATCACATTTTATCTTTAAACGATGGTGAAACCCCATGAGGTTTTTTCTAATGCTCAGAATTTGAAGGTTTGATGATGTGAAATTCACCTAATTTTTTGCTAGACATCTTGTCTCGACATCTGATAATTTTGATATGCATGATCTGATATCAGATAACAAATCATAGCACATGATGCCATGTGTAGCATTATTATACTCTCGCAACAACAACATCGCTAAAGAGAGTATTATAGTTTTGATGAAAGTTGGTACACATATTTCTTGGTACCATAAGAAGGATAAGTTCGAAGATGGGCGAAATTCTAAACTACTAAAGTTATATTACGGAAACTTTCTAGAGTCGTTTCTTTTAGGTACTACCTTATACAGTCCAAATATTGAGGAAATCTCCCATACAAAGGTTATGTTGAAAACTATTAAAAATGCTTTATTTCAGTAAGGAAAACCACCAGATGCTTAAATTTCATTACAAAGCTGCACTCAAAGTGGTATAAAAAATTTTAAATGGGCGTGGTTCCGCTCACTTAGGGGTCAAAAACCATACCTTCGAAACTTCTCGAAAAATTTCAATGAAATTCGGTTCATAATATCTTCTTGCTTCCCAATGATATGTGATGAAAATAGTCCAAATCGGTTCACAACCACGCCTACTTCCTATATACCAGAACTTTGAAGACGATCTGAATCGTTTACTTTACAATATATAAAGTCAGTAAGTGAAGATATCGGAACAGAACTATCTAAAAATCGACGAAATCGAATCATAAGTATTCAAGGCCCCATATATCGAACATGAGGAACTCAATGCTTCGATTTAATTTTTTACCGAAAATATAGGTAAGTCTCTAAGATATTTTGAAGAAATTCAGAGTGAATATTTTTCTTCTAATAATATGTCTACGTGCCAAAAATTAGTGAAATCGGGTCATAACTTCCCCCGAGGGTTTTCAATCTTTCAATGGAGTTATTACCATATACATATATACCGAATATGTGGGTCAAATTGTATGTTATAAAAAACAAAATTAACCAAATAAATTGCGAGAGTATAAAATGTTCAGTGACACCCTTCTTAGCCCTTCCTTATTTGTTTTATCATCGATTTGAATTGAAGTTTTCAATCTCAACTACTTCTAGTGATGATGTGATGGCATGTATCAGATCATATGATGTTGTGTGTAGTATATAATGCAAAGTAATTAATATTAATAACTAATATGAAAACGAAAGTGAAATTTATTTCCATGATCACTCATATCACATGATTCATAATATCTACTATATGATGTGATGTGATGTCATGTGATCGAGCATGATGTGATCTTGTATATTACCACTAGCATTCTAGCGCAATTAAAAATAAAATTAAATTTTGCACAATTAGGCAGAATATCAAAATGATTGATGTGATAAAATTGACGCATTTAGGACACAAAAAAAAATCTTAAACAATATAAAATATTAATTAAATTAAATTAAAACAAAATTTTAATTTTTTTCTCATTTACTGCTTACTTCGTAGCACAATTCCACGCAATGCCAAACACCCAAATCCTCAATCAACCTGTTTTTTACTTACCCCCAATCTGCGGTGTAACCTTGAACTTGAAATTTTACGAGAAAGCACTTGTTTTAACGAAATCGACATTTTACAATGCAATACAAACACACATATACACACACAAATATAAATAGATAGGTGTAGGTGTGTCAGTGCAGCGACATACCTATTTACACAATTTATTACACAAATCCCTGCGTGCGTTGGAAAATCACGTTATTGAGCCAATGTTGGTGCATTGCAAGCAGACAAATGAAAAAAATGTGCAGAGCGTGGCTAAGAAATAAAACAAAAACAATAGCAAGCGACCAACCCGAAAATCAAGTTAATAGCAATGCACAAATACAAACAGCATGGTGAATCAATAAACGTGCCTTCGGAACAAGTAAGAGATTTTACGAAAGTACTTAAATCATTTAAATAAAAAAAATAAAATAAATAAATATTTAAAATGAATTATTTTACGCTGGTGATTAATATATTTATTTAATTTTAATTTACTTTTTATGAATATTATAGCTTTTTAATTTTTATACCCTGAACAGGGTATATTAAGTTTGTCACGAAGTTTGTAACACCCAGAAGGAAGCGTCGGAGGCCCTATAAAGTATATATATAAATGATCAGTATGTTGAACTGAGTCGATTTAGCCATGTCCGTCTGTCTGTCTGTCCGCGCGTCCCTATATATATATACAAACTAGTCCTTCAGTTTTTAAGATATCGTTTTGAAATTTTGCAGATGTTATTTTCTTTTCAGGAAGCTGCTCATTTGTCGGAACTGCCGATATCGGATCACTATATAATATAGCTGCCATACAAACTGAACGATCCGAATCAAGTGCTCGTATGGAAACTTCTTCCGCATTTTACTACATATCTTCACGAAATTTGGTGTGAGTTATTGTTCATAGAAATAATTGAATATACGAAAAAATTGTTCAGATCGGTTCACTATAGCATATAGCTGCCATACAAACTGAACGATGGGAATCAATGGCTTGTAAGGAAAATTTTCGCATTTGACGTGGTATCTTCACGAAATTTGACATGGATTACTGCTTAATGTAATAATATAATCTCCGAAGAAATTTTTCAGATCGGTTAACTATATAGCCTTAATGTTTCTAGCAAACAACCCGGCTAAAAAATAATTAATAAAAGCTTATCAAGACTTAGCAACTTTATACCCTCAAGCTGTGAATAGAACTATTCTTATTACCTTTTCACACAGCCAAATTAATTGATCAATTCAAATTTTAATTGAGAAACAAATTTTTGCCCTTCACACTACCGGCTATTCGATAACCGATCAACTGTTATACATTTTTGGTTTTGTTGTTGTTGTTCATAAGAAGTTGCTAGGTTTCATCAGCTGATTGGTATTTTTAGCAGCGACATCTACCGCCGTGTAGCGTAAACAACTTTGTCTTTTTCGCACAGTTGCATTTTATTTTCTGTCGATTAAAATTCAATTAAAAATGCATGTAGATTTTTATTTTGTATGGTAAATCGACCTTAATCAGCGTTTTAATCGAGCAGAGGCCGGTTAATTGATCAATTAGCTGCTGTGTGAAAACGCTATTAAGCAATTTTTAATCAATTAACTAAACAAACAAAAATTTGTTTCTCAAAAGCCCTTAGCTAAGTAAATCCCAAGAGATCTTTGATAAAGCGAGGAACTATTGACATATATTTTTTCTCTTTTTACGACATTTTTATTCTAACCTCCTTAATCTGTAATTAAGTGCTAAAAGCTCTATCAAATCTACTCAATGTAGACCTACCGTCAAAATACAATTTTCGTAAGCTTTAAACTAGAAAATTTGCTTTATCTTGTCACATAAATTCATGACAACTGATAAAGCTGCAGTACGGGGGAAGCAAAAACTAAAAAAAAAACTATTCTCAAAACAAAAAAGTCATAGTAAAGAGTTATAGTTCTTTAAACAGCACCCAAACCGTATAAAGTTCATTATCACATGTGACATTTTCAGATAGATTAGTGTGAATGAACCAATGAAGCTTTGGCACTATATAATGCGATTAAGTAAGTAAATCCATTCCACGTTGGGCCTGGACCTTAAGCTGTCTTTACAAAATACATATTCTCTTTCCCCGACAGTTCGTATTATTTAAGCTGATTTTGCTCGTGGCACTAAGCAAATTAGATAGAATGTGGCCCTTTACTGTCAAAGACACATTGGGCCTAATCATTGAGTCAGTTTCGATCGAAAAATTTTACTTCGGAATCATTGAAACCGTATCGAAAATAAAATTTACGTTCACATTGAACTCACTTACCGACTCGAAAAAATACATTCGCGGCTAATAGATGCCGCTAATTACGAAATTATTGAATCCGCAAAATCGAAAATTTTGGTTGAAATCTATCCGTTGGTGAATGAGTTGCGGAAATGTAAAAGAAATAAACCATTTGGAAGTTTTTATGTAAATAATTACTGATGACGGACTAAATTATGTTTTAAATTGGTATTTTAGAGACATGAGACAGAAACAGGCTAACAAAAATAAATTAAAGATGTTTAAAAAGCGATATAAAGTTGCCACCTCGAAATAGCGAAAATTTTTTGTGAAAGAACCTCAGGCGAATTAAAATTTTTTTAGAATAAATTTCACAATAATTAAAGGTCAGTTTTAATTTTTTTCAACAAAGCAAAAAGCACAGACACTTTATCAAATTTGTCGCATTTGTCGATAAAGGTCGATGAAACAGTTTTATGTTCTCACTTTGTGGTAAAGCAGTTTATCGACGGAATCAATGATTGATTTCGATCGAAAATCTTTATCGTAGCGAAATCGAATTCGGATTCTGCGGATTCAATGACCCATTATTCAGATTACTGAACAGTTCTTAGTTTCTTGAAGGACTGCCAAAAGGAGAGATGCGTGGCGCGCTGTTATGGACTCGGTAAGCGGTGTCTACGCCAGTCAAGAAGAAGAAGAAGAATCATTGGATGTAACAAAGAGTTCCCGAGTATCTTCTGACGAAATACTAAATTGATGGTCCTGAGAATGTCAACGGTCGGATATCGTTTGAAGGTTAATTTAATAGTCAAATAGTTTGTCTTCGGTAAGTAAGGAAACAAGTTGAAATTTTAAATAATCGATTACCTATGGACGGCAAATTTAAAAATAAAAATATTTTCTGTGAACTATTTAGGATTCGTAACGTAACTAAAAAAATTTAAATTAAAGTTTTTTCAAAATTTTGGATTATGCAACACATATGTATGTATTTTACTCATTCTTTTGACACGATCCTTCCAATAAGACTACGACAACAAGTATGTGCAGTTATATTCGTACTCAATAACTAAAGTGGTTGAGTCCACTGGCACTTCTAGTACTTTTTTTACAAGATCACACACATATGACATGCAGTCACACACACTCATACAATAACATATACATAATAGTATATACAAATACTCATCGGTTAACTTTATTCATTTGCCATTTTACAATTAATGTTTTTGCAAATTGCTTTCTGCTGCGCCTGCTGTGCTATTTAAAGCGCCAAATACATATACAAACACACACGTGTCAGTGCATTAATGCATACCACACACAGATACATACACACATACAATTGTATGCAGTTAAGTGCGCTGGTGGTGCATATTCCCTTATTTGCAGCTTTCGCTTGCTTCCTCTTTGCATGCTTCATTTTCGAAATATTCACTGCCCTTCGTTTGGAGTTTTCGTTTTTTTTTGGGTGAGCTTGTTTTTAATCTACATACACATGTGAACTGCGTACGACATATGCCTCCATGTGTGTGTGTGCGTGTGTTTATTTTTGCAATTTGCAGCCTTTGCTTTGTGCCCGAATTCTCGTTTTTCAAGATCAAGGTCAAAACTTATGTAATGTGCAACAATGGATTCGGTTTTGTGTGACAAGGAAGTGGGAACATGTGCATAATGTCCATGCGCGTGCATACAAATAAACAAAAACAACACGAGTATTCACAAATTTCGTAATATAAAACAAGAGCCAAAATCGAAAAGGGGTAAATGCATGTGCATTTTTGAGGGTAAACGCAGTTGTTTACTTTGAAAAAGTGTGACGAGCAGAAACGAAAAAAAAACTTCAAGCGTTGCATATGTGTGCACTTATATAATAGTATAACGGTGGAAGCAGCTTTTTATCCCCTGCACTTTTAATCCTTCTTTCGAAATTCGTTTAAAATTATTTTCTCACAGAAGCGACTTAATTCTGAAGCAAAATACCGTTACTTTGGAAATATTCGATATACATACATATAAGAATCGGTGGCTTCAAACTCTATGTTGGAGAAGTTCTAAATGTTCAAAATATTAGAAAATATCTATCGATACCCTCTAGTATGAAAGTTCGATCAATAAGACTTTACTGGCCTTCATGAGACCAGCACTGAGAAACAGTCTAGCAATAAGCGCCCGACAATTGCGGACCAATCGGGGTAAACTTCCAATGGCTCTACTTCCGAGGGACGATTTTATCAAACGGGTACACTTTGAGAGACGATTCAAAATAGGTACGAGCAACAAGAGGGAATGGAAGGAGTCCTCTCTCACGGAATTTATAAGCAGAAGCATCCAGCAAGGGTACATGGACGGTCTAAGACAGCCGATAGTATAGGTGCCATGTATCAAGCTCTCTGTGCCCATATGACAATTCCCCAGCATCTGCCAAGCTGAGGTCTTTGCCATTAGCAAATCTGCTGAGATTACAGATTGAGGACAGAAACTACCACGGTGATTCATGCAATATCAATAGCTTTGAAATAGATCCGGGGCTGGTTCTGGACTGTATTGGAAAACTTCACCCCGGTGCCCTTCATTGCAGTTCGTCGACTAGAGGAGGAATGAGCAAGTAGGAACCGCTGCTGGTTGCATTAGCAGGGACTTCGCCACTCCAAACTATTTCCCAGGGGATATAACCAGAAAAGATTTAAACAACTAAAAGCGCAAGAAATAAACTGAGACAACTAATGGCGCTTTACACCAGTCACTGCAGACTAAGGTGCTTCGAACTAAGGAGGAATGGTTTCGACGATTCAGAGCCGGTGAAAACGACACCATGGATAAGCCAGCCGGCGGAAGGCCTGTGACAACATCCCTGGAAAACATCGAGTTAGACCAGCATGTAGCATCTCGTGACATCGCCCAGGAGATGGGAGTTAGTCACCAAACCATTTTAAGCCATCTGCAGAAGGCTGGATACACAAAAAAGCTTAATGTTTGGGTGCCGCATGATTTGACGTAAAAAAACCTTCTGGACCGAATCAACGTCTGCGATATGCTGCTGAAACGGAACGAACTCGACCCATTTTTGAAGCGGATGGTGACTGGCGACGAAAAATGGACCACATACAACAATTTCAAGCGAAAACGGTCGTGGTCGAAGGGCGGTGAATCGTCCCAAACAGTGGTCAAGCCGACATTGACGGCCAGGAAGGTTTTGCTATTTGTTTGGTGGGATTAGAAGGGAATCATCCACTATGAGCTGCTTCCATATCCCCAGACGCTTAATTCTACCATGTACTGCGAAAAACTGGATTGCTTGAAGCAGGCGATCGACCATAAGCTTCCGGAATTGGCCAACAGGAAGGGTATAGTGTTCCACCAGGACAACGCCAGACCACACACTTCGTTGATGACTCGTCAGAAGCTACGGGAGCTCGGATGGGACGATTTCTCGCATCCACAATATAGCCCGGACATAGTGCCGAGTGATTACCACCTGTTCCTGTCCATGACGAACGCCCTTGGTGATGTAAAGTTGAACTCAAAAGAGGCTTGTGAAAAGTGGCTGTCCGAGTTCTTCGCAAATAAGGAGGGGGGCTTCTACGAGGGGGAATTATGAAGTTGCCATCTAGATAGAAACAGTTCATCGAACGAAACGGCGCATATTTGAACTAAATCCGATCACAGTAATATTTTTTATAAATCATTGAATAAAGAGCAAATCAACGGAAGGGAGATATTTGCCAACCTAATATTTGAAATTGGTAGTAATTGTTGAAATTATTCTGAAAAATGTTTTAATGATTTTCGCTATGCTGATGAGTCCATAACCTTAAAATAGTGCTATGGTTCTGAAAAACTTTTGAAAGTTTAATAGCTACATAGCATACCCGACTGAAGCGAGTAATGCTTTAAGATCAATTTAAGCTCTTGGTGGAGAGCTTTCATTAAATATTAATAAATCTAAACAAATAATAGTCGAAAGATATTTACTTTAGAAAATTTTTTACATATGTACTTTTATAAATTTTGATGTCTTCATTTTCAAGTTTCGTTAGAACTTAAGTAATGCTTAAATAAGCTTTAGCTCATCAATTTTAGTCTCATCCATAAATGTAAGTTAAATATTACTACGTCACTCCCAAACAACTTAGTAAAATCAAATTTGTTAATATTAAAGAATAACAAAAATACAAATGAAGCAAAATGATGAATTATGCAAAAAACAGTAAGTGTGTTCGCAGAAAAAAACGGGTAGACAGCAGTTTAGCTCAGAGCTTTCCAACACTACGATTAGTTCTTCTGCTTGCCTTTTGTGCTTATATTTTCTTTGTACTAACTTAAGTTTCTTATAGCTTTTGTTACTGTTGTTCTAGCCTTTATTGTTATTGTTGTTTTTTTTTGGGTACTAGTCCATCAGTCGTTGCGTGTTCGGCTGATTTTATTTATAACGCCTCCGTGGCGCAATTGGCTAGCGCGTTCGGCTGTTAACCGAAAGGTTGGTGGTTCGAGCCCACCCGGGGGCGTCGAATTCTTTTTTTGTGCTACTAATTGAAATAATTATTCAACATTATTCGTTGAGCAAAAAGTGTGTATAAATTATTTTGCACTAGACTAATTTATATTGCAATTACTACATAAGCGCCCTAAAATATGCAAATTAGTTGTAGTGAGAGTATTTAACTGAAAAAAGGTCTGACGGTTATAATGTATGTATGTAAAAGTAGTTGATATGTAGATATATTTATTAGACATAAATTAGCCTTTATTTAATGAAGAATAAATACTTGAAAAAGCACACTTTGTTTTGGACATGTGTTGAATAACAAAAAAAAAGTTGAGGAGATACAAAACGGGATACAAAAAAAATATATTTTTTATAATTTTTTTACAATCAAAATTCGCTTTGGCTTGCCTCCTCCTAAGCACCTATGTATTCTCTCCTACTACTATTGCTCTACCCAAATGATGAGTTATGGCATTGAAACAATTTTAGTTTGGAATTTTTCGATACCCTGTGGTTCAAGGTTTCTTCAAATTCAAAACTATTTCTCAATTAATAGCTAATAATTTATTTCATTAAAATTCAAACACCCTACTTTGTCTTCCATTTTCCTACTCCTGATAGCATTATTTAATGCTATTTTATTCGCTCTTATTCTCTTCAATCTCTCATCATTTCACATTTTATTTCTTCGTATTTAAAATGTCCTTTTTGTCATATCTAAACAAATTTTCATAATTTAGTCATTCATTATATGGCTTAATTCGCTTACAAAACCTCTTCACTTGACTAGCAATGCTTCCAAGCCATTACTGTCTATAAATCATACAAATTGAAGCAATAATTCACAAATTAACGGATTTAATCGGAGTGTTCAGTCAAGTGCTGTCGTAAATTTATTATTTAGAAAGGAAATTGAGTGATTTAAAATCGTAGTATTTAATAGATAAATAGAATGAAATCTGGGTTTATGTTATTTTGATAGATATGTAAAAAATATGGATTTTAAAAGTAAAAAAAAATATTTAAATACCTCAAATGAATAATAATACTATCACCGTCGATACACAACAAGACGATTCTGCATAGAATCTCTAATACCAAACTCCCTTGGAACTTTTTAAAATTAAAATGTTTGATTCTACAAATTTTTCGAGAATCCTGGGTTGAATTTAAAAGCAATATTAAACTCACAGAGAATCACAATATAATTTTTTTTGACACAAAAAACTGCAAAATAAGCTTAAAACTAGTATGGAAGGGCTAAGTTCGGATGTAACCGAACATTTTATACTCTCGCAATTTATTTAAGAACTTTTATTTACATAACACAATATTATATTATATACATAACGAAAATTGTCATATATAGTATATGAGGGCTGAGGTAATTCCTGAACCGATTTCATTCATTTTCACCAGCAAGGTGCACTATAACCAAGACTATACGCTTATTTAATTTTATATTTCACATATTAACCAATACATATATGCGGAATAAAGCCCATCATATTTTATGAAGTTATGACCCGATTTTAATAATTTTTGGAACAGAACACTATTAGAAGAAAACAATTTCCTTTGAATTACATTATCTGAGAAATTTAACCATATTTTCGGTTAAAATTTAGCCTTAGGCGCTGAGTTCAACATGTTCGATATCTGGGGCCTTGATAAGTTATAGTCCGTTTTCGACAATTTTTTCACAAATGAAGCCAGAGATGATATACACTATTTGTGTAAAGTTTTATTCCGCTATCTTCATTAGTTCCTTATGTATATATTATAAAGTGAAGGAATAAGATGTAATTCAAAATTGAGTTATGTAGAAATTAGTCATGGTTATCAACCGATTTTGCCCATTTTTCAACCGTGTTATCAGGGTGTCAAGAAGTATTATTTACCGAATTTCATTGTAATCGGTCGAGTAGTTCCTGAGATATGGTTTTTGACCCATAAGTGGGCGATGCCACGCACATTTTCCATTTTGAAAAAAAATCTAAGTGCAGCTTCGTTCTGCAATTTCTTCTATACAATTAAGTGTTTCTGACGTTTTTCGTTAGTGAGTTATGTAACCCACTTTTAGTAATTTTCAACCTAACTTTTGTATGGGAGGTTATTATCCGATTTCAACTATTTTCATGGTGTGTGGTGGGGTACGTAAGAGAATCGACTGCAGAAAGTTTGGTTTATATAGATTCATTTGTTTGCGAGATATATACAAATAACCGATTTGGGGGCGGCGCTACGCCCACTTCCCCAAAAAAATACATCTCCTTAACGCTTTTATTTCTTCTATTAGAGAGTATTACTATAACACTCTCTTAGCAACTTTTGTTGCGAGAGTATAAAAATCGAAAGGCTTATATGCAAAGCTTTCAAACTTCACATCTCTAACGGCACTTGCTTGCTGCGCGGCTATTGTTGCCGCCATTAATCAGGAAATGCAGCGCAGCAGAACGCGGGAACAAAAGTTTTTAACATGAACAACAATAGAATCTGCTGCTAACTATGGAATGCATGCTTTTAAACAGCACTAATCTACCTAAAACTGGCGGCAAACCGGTTTTAAAACATGAAAATTTACGAAATTTAAAATTGAGTTAGTGCGACGAGTACAACGACATGAGGAGAGCGTACGTAGGAATATATAGGATCGATTTTCAAAAAGCTAGTAAATAAATTTTTTGGTACTTTTAAATAAAGTGGAAGTTATAAATATAAAATATAAAATAATATTAAACTCAACTTACTAGAATTTGGTTCTGTCAGTTCTTGTTCATTTTACAACTACGGAAAAATTGATATTAATGCAACCTCAGTTGAATCAAACAGTCCTTAGCATGAACCAAATTAAATTGGCATGAACAAAAAATCAATCAGGATCTCTAGGTCATATAATGGTACTTAGGAAAGTATTAAAAATAATGTGACTATAGAGGTCCAGACGTTCAGACATTAAAACACCTCAAACTTGTAGCTCATTCTGACCTGGCATTCGAAAACTCCCAAAGCGATCAATAGTATTTAAATCAGTGATAATTTCCCGATAATTTGATGTGTTTGAGATCGACAATCTGCTGAGAGAAGTAGATTCTACAAGTAGTGGTCCAACTTCAAGCATTTATAGTACCAATCAAGTCAAGTATGATGACAATATCACCAAGCATTCCCCAGCTACGAAACTGAAAAGGTCCTGTATTTGAATCAAAGCAAGTTTCGCTAGGCTCTCATATTTGACTTCATTAATGAAGAATCAATTAATTTGACTTTATGTTTTGATGGGTTAGGGGTAGTCAGGATTTTCAAAAAATCAATTTGGAAGTGGATCCGATAATTACTTTTAGAGTTATTCGACAAATAACAAAGAGCGCCCGGGCGTTTCAAAACGCTAGTTTGAAACTTTAAATGCGTTTTTTCTCAAAACTATGTTTTTTGAACTGGCGACAACTGTAACTCTAAAACCGCTCAGAAGATTTTAATGGAATTTATACAGCTTTTAGAATACATAATAATCCTGGGCCTGATCGAAGCTTTTTTCTAAAATTTAGATTCTTCAAGACCAATTAACTATTGATTTTTCCCGAAAATTGAAAAAAAAATTCCTTTTTTAATTTTGGAAAATTTATTAAAAAAAAATAAAAAAAATTTATTTTTTCTTATCCGATTGATTTTAGATGAATCTCCAAGGACTTATGATTGTCACCGCAAGGACCTGTTTTTGGAACTGAATCAACACAAGCTATAACTTTGGAAATTACTAAGCCTAACCCCTTAAGACAAAACTGAAAAAGACCTGCATTTGAATCCAACCAATTCTCGTTAGGGTTCAAATTTCAGGCTTCATACTTGATTTCAACGATGAATAAGACTTCTTCGCATAAATCCATTCATTTGTCTTTATGTTTTAAGTAAATTGAAGCGGATTTCGAATACTTTCGATTGTAAGGCGTTTGTGGTGGAGAGTTCTGTCAGAGATCTCTCAATATTGAAAACGATTGATTGATGTTAATTTCTTGAAAATAAAATAGGCATAAATCGTAAAATATGGCACTCCCTTTACATAATAATATTAATTTCATTGCATCATTGGGCGATTCTTTCCATGAAAGTCATATTACTTCCTGCTTATTAGCAACTCCACTATATAATTTTAGACGTTTGTCTGTATGGAAACATGTTCACAATGAACACTTCTATACTTTTTCAATTTTATTTTGAAATGTTATCTCAAATTTCAAGCGCATATTGCGGCAAGATGGGCGATCCAATGCATAAAAAACAAAAGCCAAAAAAGATTGAAAAAAAAATACAACAAAAAACGCACAAAAAAGCGGACAAAAGCGGTAAAATAAGTTGTTCGACTGCAATCAGACGCAACAACAAACACTAATTTCAGGGACCTTGAAATTGTGTATGTACACAAATTGAGCCACACACACTTAACGCCATCTAAGTCTGTAAATTCTGCTTCGACTCAGTTTTTCGCATTTTGCTTTGTGTTCTTTTCGGGTTTCGCAAATATTTCAAGGGTAATTTATGCATGCGCCGTAGTGTTGCATGTTGCAGCCGTATTGCGTGGCAATTCGGTGTGGCATGTTGGCATGCAGACGCGCCTAATTGTTGTACCGAGCGAAATGACTAATTTATGCGAGCTTTAAAGTTTTTATTTTTTTTTTCAATTTTTTTGCTTCACTTTCTTATATTTTAACGCCTTCTTGTGCGCATTTCTATACTTTTTTCGTTTAACTTTTTCGGGCCATGCATTTTTCTTAGGAAGAATTTGATTGGGGCTTTTTTCATAAGCCTTATCGCTCGATTGATTTTTAGTCGAGCACAGACAGTATTTCTTTGTAATTTGAGCGTTTGCCACAAACGCTTAGATACGCTTACTTACTTTGCTGGGCAAGTTTGATTATTGCAACAAATTTACCGTTAGTTTGACTTCCAAGGAAATTGCAGCCAACGGCAATTGAAGCCAATTTATGGCAGCAGCTGTAGCCGGGACACGAAAAGAATCAAATATCAAGTGTGGAGATGGGTACTCACCTGAAAGCAAAAAAAAAATAAAATATTTATTTTAAATTTTGTAGATGAGTTATAGATTAAATTAGTAGCTGAGGAGAAATAAACGCAATAATAATAATACAAAAATACAGTGTTCCCAAAAATAAAGTATGGTTATGTGGTCAGCCCAAAAACAGTAAACAGTCGGCACCGTTCGCGGCAACTCGGACTGACGTGTGAAACGACTTGAGATCTTAAATTTAAACAAAATACAGTTTGGGGCAAGAACTGATGCCGATTGACTTTCGCAAGCGACATCGCTTCGCTATGGGCTCTTGAAAACTTCCAAGATCCGACGTTTTCGAGTCAAAATCTGTTCAGCGATGAGGACCATTTCTGGGTCAATGGGTATGTAACAAGCAAAATCGCCGCATTTGGGACGAAGACCAATCTGAAGAGCTGTCATTTCATCCAGAAAAACATAACGGTTTGGTGTGGTTTGTGGGTCGGTGGAATCATCGGTCCATATTTCTTCAAAAATGATGACGGTGGGAACGCAATCGTCAATGGTGACCATTATCGCGCCATGATAACTGACTATTTGATGGCTGAAATTGAAGCTCGTAATGTCTGCGATGGTTTCAAAAATACGGCGCAAGCATCAATCAATGGATTTATTGAGAGAACACTTGGGTGAGCAGGATGTTTTGTTGAATATTCATCGTTTTTCAGCACAGATTGGCATATTTTTAGTATTGAGTTCTCACAAGTAGTTTGGGTATGAAATAATAATTCTCCACAAGTTTTCTATTGGTTAGGTCCGGATATAGGAAAGCCCAGCTTATTCTGTTTTATTATGACGAAAAAAATTTCTTGCAAGAGCTTACATATGTACGGGGTTTTTATCATATTGAAACTTCCACTTTAGAAAAAAGTTCTATTCTGCGAAAGGAAGCATAATTTCTTAACAGCAGTTATGCGAACGTAAATAAATATGTCCATCCTATCCATTATCTAATATAGAGTTCCGATACCGTAGCAAGAGAATCATTCCTATACCATGATGCTGACACTTTCGTGCTAAGAAGTTTTTGCGGCATATTTAGGGTTAAATACTGCATTTTTTTTAACCCCTTACATTCCATACAACATGAGTTTTAGCGAACTCGATGCGAGCAACTTTGATAACTCGGGATCAACATCGGTACTTTACGAGTTGTTTTTCCATAAAGTTTATTTAAAACTGATCGAGGATAAATATTAATACCTACCTCCTCCGTTCTTATTGGATTAAGTGTTCTACTGTATCTCTAAATTAAAGGGGTTATCAATTAAAGTTATTTTTGTCTCTTTACCAGGGTTAGACAAATGAACAATAGGCGCCAGGTAAGTTTTCGGTGATCACTCCACTCTCATTTAATGCTTCATGCCACTCAAAAACTTACATTCTCTACATAATGTAATCCACCAAAACTATTTTCCAGAAGCAGCAACATTACTGAGAATTCAAAAAATCACGCCAACTATAAGTAAAACAAATATTTTAAACACATTAGTTATAGTAACTCGCAGAAACTCACCACTAATATCAAAATAAGTACGTATCTAATAAAAGAATACTCATTTTGCTAACGCGCGGAGTTTGAATATGTCAGTTCTCGTCAATGACCACATATTACGAGTACCCAAGTTCTCTCTCTAATATAAACAAGAGTCATCCTTAACTCCTTCATGGAGCAATAAACTTTTCGTACAAAAAACTTTTCTTTCCTAAGAAGGTCAATGCTACAATCTAAATAAACTCAAAACGCAAAAATATGCTTGCAGATTGCACAAATCACCGAATGCCCTACCAAAGGAAACTACATATGTATATGCCTACAGAAAGGTTCAAGACCAATAAATACATATGTGCGCTAGTGCAAATGTGAGCCATACTTTTCCGAGTCATATGAACTGTGTTTAATTAAAATGCCAACGAGCGCAAAGACGGTCAACGCACCTTCGATTGCATGCAGGCGCACAACTATAACGGCAAAAATTTAATAAAAATCTAAATTCGAACGGTTAAGGGCGAAGGTGACAGCCAGACAGACATAAAAATGCACGGCCTGTGCAGGGCAATAAACTGGCGAGTAGGCGCGCATGTCCCAAATTTATTTACCATAAACAGAAGCCGAAGAAGCACAGTAAAACTTAATGGGACAAACTATTGGCGGCAGGCAAGTAGTGGAGTGGGTCAGTGGAGCCTTGAGCGCCACACACAACCAGCGCCTGTTCGAGTCTATCAAAGAAGACGCACAAAAGCACTAAACGACCCAATGACCGAACCTACAATGCAGCGGAGTCGAGTGTGTGGTGGGCGGTTTTTCATTGTGCACAACGGTCAACGACGCTGTAAATGCACAGCTTCAGAGTTGAGAAGAGGAAAATAATCAACTAAGGCATGTGAGTAAGAGACACACAGCCACACTTGGATGCGAACAGCTGTGTCCTGGATACCGAAAAAAGGTTGAAGGTTACAAACTGAAGGTTGAAGGCCACCAGACGTCTTTGTCGTCACGTTTCATTACGACTTTTCATTTTATTCCTTTTCATTTTTCCTGCTATTTTACGAGCATTACTGGAAAAGCGTACATTGGCATTTTACAGCCAAACAAGCCGAAAACCAGCCAACCAGCGCGCAGCAGCAACAAGACGCGGTCGTTACCATGGTGAACTCCTCACACCCACACAACCTTGAGGACAACGCCGACATCATCATCATCGGCGTCATCATGAAGCACTTGATTACATTCCGCACATGACAACAACGTGATTATGAAGTTAACGTCTAATACCAAAGTGGTGCTAAGGTATATAGACACAACAAAACGCCACAATGGCAGCTACATTTATGTATCTATAAGTATTCTCCAGCTATATGTGAGTGCCGTAAGTATTACCAATATTTTGGGCACTTAACATCGTATACGACAGCAAACACGCGATTGTTCAACTTTCCCTTCGGCTGCAGTCGACTTTCGCCCGGTATAACGGTGTCAGTAAGCGTCGCCGCACGATGTGCCAGCCACCTACTCGTGACTCAAGGATGTTGACGCCTACACAACCGACGCGGACGAGGCGAAAACAAAAAATCGTTTACTGTGCGACCTTCCGAAAGAGAGGTGATGGTGTCTGCTGGCGCCACCAGCAAGCCACTCGCAGTTTTATGCGTGGGAAACTCCATGTCTGGGACTTATAAATACTAATGCGGCTAAGGATGTGGGTATTGCGTGCGTTTATGTATAACTATGCATGTGCAGTTGGTGTTTGCTCGGCGTCTATACAGATCGTGTGCCGAAAACTGTTTACCCTGTGCACCCACAAATTCCCGAAATGAGTCTCGGAAGTCGTCGTCGTCGTCTCGTTCCTTCTCAATTACAATTACGCTATGTATCGTAATGTTTCAAAGTTCTCACCCGCCCGCTCTCCACTTTAAATTTATAGCTTGTCTGCGTGAAACTTTCCAACTGGCTGGGTGTGTTGTACCGTTATTCCGGCGCATTTAAAGTCATAAAGACAAGCGTCGTCGCTGTCGTTGGCGACGTCAGTGTCTGCCTTTCAGCTGTTCGCCAACAAGTATATAACGGCTTAGTAGTCGGTGGGTTGGACGGGCGGAAATGACAGTAAGGCAGACAAAAAACAGATTCAAATCAAAATAGAATTGAGTGAGCAGCAACATTGTGGCAGGGTGCAAGAGACTACCCAACTGTCTATGTATGTACTATATATGTATATGGATGGGTATTGGAACTAGACAGCCGACTGAGCAGACAGACATCAATGTGCAAGTCAGTCATCCATACTTTAATGCGGAATTCTGTGTGTTGCAGGGTCGTTTGTATTAACGTATAGATACGTATTTATGTAAGAAGTTGCTTATTTGCATTTCAATTTGTAGACAACAGAGGCGTTTATATACTCCTTTTCCATCCTTTCGGTTTAAATTTTATTTGCTTTGTATGCTTGGCATGCGTTGACCTGTTTTGCCAAAAAAGATTTTAAAACAGGTGCCTGACCAGATATAGACTACATGGGGGTTGTGAAGAATTTGTTTCTTTTATTTGATTTGGTACATATTTTTTAAGTACAAATGTACATACATATGTCCTGTCTAATCGCAAATGGAGAGGAGTTAAGAGGAATAATAACTGATTAAAACGCCTATAACTATAGAAATGCGAAACATTTGAGGGCACGGAGCTCACTAGATCTCTCGAATTATCTCGGACTGGAAAGACTATTCCGATTGGCTCTCGCTCAGTTCTGAAGTCCATCCATTTACTAGTATCCCACTGCGGAAAATGAACCTTTTTCAGGTCAATTGTCTTCCTATCGGGATGAATGCTCCCTTCTCTGACGGTCTCCTTAACAGTACATTCACTGTTATCTTCGTATATATAACATAGTCCTTAAGCTACGAAAACATTTTTTATAACATATGAATATCCTGAGATTTCCTATTAAGTTTTAATCATGTCCTCGACTAGTTGTCATTCTTCACTTCCAAATCAAAAAATTTGACGTTATATTTTTTCAAAAGCCCAGTCGTCAGCGGAATCCTCTTAGAGGAGGGACAGCAACTGTATTATTTATTTTATGAATCTTGTAACAATATACTATTACAAAATACTAAAATATGATATTTTTTTATTTTGAAAACTACATCGAAGATAGAGGCCCTTAAAGATAGATTTTGGTTATCTAATTGTTGATTTATGGATTAGTGGTGAAATAGAGCCCCTTAAAGATAGATTTTGATTATCTGACTGTTGATTTATGGATTAGTGGTGAATTGCTTATGTGCTTCTGCTGAGTTTCGAATTTCAACATCCTCGATAGTATAGTGGTCAGTATCCCCGCCTGTCACGCGGGAGACCGGGGTTCAATTCCCCGTCGGGGAGATGTATAAATTGTCATACTTTTTTATCCATGGAAATTAAAGAGAATACATCCACAAAAATTATTTTTAATAGGGTTTATATAAATAAACCTCGAAACATAATTATCTGACTAACATTTACGACAGCTACCATGAAATAGTTTTTCTCGATAGTTTAGTGGTCAGTATAGATCTTTTATAGATCCGAATCCTCGATAGTATAGTGGCCAGTATAGTAGATTTCAAACGTCTAAGTCGTGTCAATTCAAATTCCTGATAACTCCTTAACTTAAAACAAATAAGCAATAATTTAAAATCTTCCGTTGTAAATAATTTCTTCCAAACCATTACAGGCGGCATGCTGAACACACAGTAGAACAGTAAAGGAAAATCATTACGTCATTCAAATCTACGTTGCATGCGTGAATGTATATCATCCCTGCATCGCATACACATAACAAACATAACATAAGAAAAAAGCAAAGCAAATTACAATATTTTCTTTGTTATTCGATGCCACATTCCCATGTCCAACGACAACCGACCGTCAATTCAATACGATTGCTATTACAGCTGCCGCCTTCCGTTGAAACAAAGCACATAAACAACTCATGGAAAAAGAGAAGCTTGCAATATGCATCAACTAAAGCAACCGAAAACAGGAGAACAACATCGTTCGGGCAACGAAGCTCATACTCCAGAATGCAAGCAACTGAGTGAATGGTTGAATGACTGACGATCTGACTAACTGACTCTCGGACTGACGGTGTCGCATTCGGCGCCTGCGATAACGAAGAGCGTATGAGATTCGTTAGTCGAACAAGTATGAGACCAGCGAAAGCAAAAAATCAAAACCTACCCGAACATTAACAAACAAAATACAAGCAACGACGAATAACGACAACAATGTTAATGATGATTACGACGGCGACACAATGAAATTATGTGTCAAAACAGAGACTATAAAAAATATACGACGTCTTGCTATGTGTATGCGGCAGAGAACGAAAGCATGCCTACGAACGGCCATGCGCTTGGTATTGCCTTCGTATTTTTTGTTCTTCTTCTTGTTTTTATTTTAGCTCTTTTATTGCTTTTATTTAACATGTCGGCCATATTGAAAAGTGTGTTTGTATTTCAATGTGTCTCTTGACTCTGACCGGCATTTCTTGTTTGCCATTTGTCTTGTTGTTTTTTCTCCATTTCTGTCTACATCTTCTTTTCGCCCATTCACATTGCACACAATCGCATGCAACAGTGCTGTATTTGTGTGCTTAGGGAGAGTGAAATTGCGCATGAGCTATTTCGCTCTCGCAAGCCAACTCAATTCTTCGGTCTCTCTTTTGCTCTCCATCTCTTGTTGCTTTATTCTCTCTCTGTCTAATATTATTGTTGTATTAGATTCGTCTAGGTATATTTAGAAAAACCTTAGCATAGCGTGTAGCTGTGGAGAGTCTGGTGTCATTGCCGTTCACATGCGCTATTCCAGACTGCGCTTTACTTTATTCATTCGCGTGCTTTGTTCGGGTGCAATAACTTTTTGTATAAACAAAACAAATAGCGTTGAGCGTACCGAAGGCAATGACGATATCAATGTTAATTCTGTCATAGACGTACGCAACTGAGCTTTTGCGAGAAAGTTCAACTATGACTAAGCAATCGCTGGTATTTACCCTGTGCGCCATCTGTTGTTAACAGTCCGAAGCTACGCTACAATGAGTACTGCGTTGAGTGCACAACAGATGTCGCTAGTAAAACGCAATGTTAAAGTTCTAAATTTAACTGTATTCTCAAACGCCTTAGCACTAACAGCGACTGTCTAATGCATTAGAAGCTTTCTAACATTTGTTTGCATTTTGTCGCCAAGATTTCAACATCCTCGATAGTATAGTGGTCAGTATCCCCGCCTGTCACGCGGGAGACCGGGGTTCAATTCCCCGTCGGGGAGATGTGTAAATAATTTTTTTAATACCTTACCAGGTAAATGTTTGAATTCTAGTTAATGAAAAAATGGAAAATATTAGAATTATTGTAATACACTGAACACTTTACAAAGAGCAAGTGATCCTATTTTAGCAGGTTTCTTAAAATAATTTACTGTCTAAATATTTTTATTTTGTACGAGTATTTAATTTAAATTTCTAATAAAATAATGATACCAAAGATAAATTCATTTATTATTTCGTCACTTAATTAAAATACTTCGATGAAAAATTAACATTATATGTAAAATAGCCTCGAAACTAGAAGATATCGAGTACATCTGTTAAAGCAAATCAGAATGATCTGCGTAAACTATTTCTTTAACTCGTCTAGGTCTTAAATGGTATGAATCAAAATTATAGCAACATCCTCGATAGTATAGTGGTCAGTATCCCCGCCTGTCACGCGGGAGACCGGGGTTCAATTCCCCGTCGGGGAGATGTGTAAATTATTTTTTTCAACAAATAGATACAAATATTTTACATTATCTTAATAGCACCCCATATTCACCAAATAATTAGAGCTTTTGGGTAATATACTTTGTTTCGGTTTAGAGAATTTTTAATTGATGAATTATAAGGTATAAAAATAAGTGACTTAAGAAACAGTGAATCAAATTCTTATAAAATTTCCTGTACGTAATTTTTCTATTTCTCTCGAGTAGTTTTTCTGAACGTTAGTGAAATTTCTAGACAAAATTATGTTCAGTACTAGAAATTAATTAATCGAAAGCGAACTTAATGTCCAAATCGGAATAAAAGTCTTATCAAAACAAATGGATGCGCGCGACCTAGTCTGGGAGTAAAGTGTGTGAAAGCACAATTTCAAATGTACTAAGTATGTATGTCGCCGATTGTAATGGAGATTACAATACTTGATGCCGACGTGTTGCAAGTTGATATGAGATGCACATATGTACTATTAAATACATTTAAGCCGACAAACAACGTTACAACAAACAAGTGCTTTCCATCATACAACCGCATAACATATGCGAACATATACCTAAGTATGTAGTTAGTACGTACATAACCGGCTAATGAATTTCAATGCGTGTGTAATGTAATGCCAACACTCAAGGATAAGTCGAGCAGGCAGCATAGAAATTAAAGAAGCAGAAAAACGATAACAGCATGCATGGAGCTTGTTGTTATGCGCCCGTTTTATCACTTAAATGCATACATATCTACTTACATACATACACGTAAGCGCATATATGGCATAAGCTTGAAAGTAGTCGGGGAGATGAATGCGGTCTGTCCAACATATTGTGAGACCATGAGACGCTATATCACGTCGCGCATGCCGGTAAACTAATATGGTTACGAACGAGAACATACCTAATTACATACATATATACATTTACATAGGTATATAATGTACTGGTATGTTGATAAAATCGACAGCATTAAGGCGTTACCGTGTGTTACAAGTGGGAAAGAGAAGTTGGCTTGACAGCCTGATGCCTGGGAAACTGACTTTATTACTACATGGACTCAGTTACAAGTGCCTTTTAATGCAGCACATATGTAATTATTGAGGTACATATTTACGCACATAAGCAGCATATTATTGTCAGCATAACAACTTGACGCCTAACTTAATTAAAAGAATGAAACTGAGTACCGACAATAAATATTAACAACCAAAGCTTGTTTTCCTACTTCATTCATTAATTGTAGCTAGGAGCGTCTTCTGTCTTCTTAAATACTTGGTGCTTTATTTTTAATATGGATTTTCTGTAGTCATCCTAGATCTAGACCTAGAACTTCCTAGTATACGAATGTTAAATCCACATCAAGTTTTAGCGAGATCTCTGACATTCAGAGCCTGAAACAAAAACCACTCTGAGTGAAAGTAATTTCAATAAGGTTTCGATGCGGGCACCATTCTTTTTAACCACAAGGGTTAAAACGTTCTATAATGTCTAGTATTGAACAACCATGTGTCGAATTTTAAGATTTCAGCGGTATCTTTCCTTTTAACTTTCACTTCAATCCTGACTAAAGCACATTATAGAGCTCTCTATTGGAAGATCTTGCTTGTTCCTTCACTGGAAAAAGCATACTGTTTTCCATACTAAATATATTTTATTCCCCTGAGTAATGTGCGGTTAGGGACAGAGACTGAGTATTTATTTCAACGGAGCTACAAATAGTATATTAAGACTTTTATCAAATTCTTGATGTTCCACTGATTTAACCTGATCGGAGTACCTGGTTATTGAAATTTAATTCTTAACCACTGTTTGTCTTAAGGTCACTAAACATATTTGAACTGAACAGAAGAATCATAACGAGATTGGTTCAACAAGACACCACGACAACCCGGACAAAATGTAAAAATACATATTGACGAAGTGTTTTCCCTAATACACCGAGCTTTTCATCATTAAGTATAGGATAGGTTAGGTTAAGGGGTAGATCTCCGTAAATGCAGATCATCTCACTGAAACCGATTCGACTGTCCATTGTGACACCCGGAAAAACTCCTAACGGATCACTAAGACCCTTATGTTGCGACGAAGCGCTTGGACTAAATGATAAAGTTCTTAAGTGGGCTAATGACGATCCCAGTCATTTCGCTGGGTTCGCAGAAAATATGCCTACCGAGGTGCTTTAACCTAAGTCAGGCGAATGCTGCATTGAAGAAGGATGTGCTTGGACGATTCCTCTTCGCCTTCCCCAAACAGCTTAAACATAGAACCATCACAAAATATGTGTTCTAGAAGATCGAACAAGAACTTGGTCAAGGTGTCCAAGTCTATTAGCTTACTTAGACGTAAGTAATAAGTGAAATAAATTTGGTGGAATTTCTCGAACTCACCTGGTTTACCATTGGGACTGTATGGATCGTAGCTGCCGGCGGACATCGGTGAAGCGTAGCCATTTGACATATTCGCGCTGTAGCTGTGGTTCTGTGAACCCGGTGATGGGCTCAATGGTGGCGCTGAACTGGGCACACTACCCGGACTAGAGGTTGAAATCCATTCCTCGTTACTCGGAGGACTGCAAAAACAAAACAATATGTGTCAATTTGCAATAATAACAATAGATGCGTGCTAAAAATAAGAGCGTGACAATAGAGCACAAGCGTGTCAAGGTCTACACTGGAAAACAAGAAAGTACTACACTCACCATTCCAAACGGGCGCGCTTGGGCACAAAAACAAGATGTCCATTGGCAGTACCGCCGGCGTTACCACCTGCAGCTGCCGCGGAAGAAGATGACGCTGTGGCGCTGTGATTGCCACCAGTTGTGATGACCAGGGTGCCGCCGCCCGCAACTCCACTGCTCGTCGAAGCGGCGCCGGAAACACCACCAGCAGCAGCAGCACCACCACCACCGCCAACCACAAGATTTATGGTGTTCACATTGTTCAGTGGACTCACAGCTATTGTTGTTGCATTGGCATGACTCACGCCAGCGCTCACTGTGGAAGAAGACTTATTGGCAGCAACGGAAATGGAAGTACCGCTGGTTGAGGATGCCGTTGACGGCAGTGTGTTGACAGTGAGTGCTATTATATTGTTGCTGTTGTGTGTCGCATTGTGGCCCGTATTGCCGTGATTGTTATTGCTATTGTTGCTGTTGCTTAGAGTATTATTGCTGTTACGATTAATGCTAGTATTGCTATAGTTGCTGTGCGCACTATTGTTAACGGCAGTCGTCAGAGACGCTGACGATGGTGCCGCAACGGCCGTTGCTGTCGCTGCGGAGTTCTTTGTCAGCGCAATGACTTCGTGCAGCGGCTCTTTTTTAATGGCAGTCGAAATGATTTTAATTTTCTCCTCCACCGAAGCGGCCAATACGTTCGTTATGATTGTGGGCTTCTCACCAAGGCTGATGCCGGTGGCATTGTGGTTGTTGTTGACATGCAGTCGCTGATGGTGTGTCACATGTGCTTGCCGCGGCTGGTGGATGAGTGCTGCGCGTTGCTGCTGGTGCTGGCCACCGTTCAAGTCAAGCGCATTGCCCACATCACCGCTGGCTATGGCAGCAACGCTGAGTAGATGTGTTGCAGCAATTGTAGCCGGTGGCTGATTGACGCCGGCCGCGGCGGCAGCGGCTGCTGCTGCCAATTGTTGCTGCAACAAAATGTGACTGGGTATGATGGTGGCGGCGGTGGCAGCGCCGGCAGTCGACGTTTGCGTCGATGTTTTGGCATTCGACGTGGAGGACGTCGACGCTGACGACGTTGGTTGTTGCTGAGATTGTTGTTGTTGTTGCTGTTGCACATTTAAACGATACATGTTGGGTTGCTGGCTCAAGCAACTGGCGTTTGACTAAGAAAATATTCGATGACGCGTGATAAAAATTTGTTGCGGTTGCTGTTGTTGTTGTATGACGCCTAATTTGCTTGCGGTCCGATAGCAAGCGGTATTCACTGGCGTTCGGTTTCAAATTGCCTTTTGATTGTTGCGCATTTTGCGGTTATTGCAATCAAGTTTGTTGGCAAAAGACGAACTTCGCGCAACATTTTCCTGCTATTCTTGCTTCATTTACATTTTCGTTGCAAGCAAAGCGTCAGTTAATTTATTTAATTAAATATTTGTGGTGACACGCGGTTACAACACACAAGTGGCATGCATAGTACACCTGATTTACCGTTAAAGTTTTTATTCAGTAAGCTGAAATGAGAAAATTAAGTGTTCTTTAGTGGAGAATAATTTTAATTTACTAAAAAACTAAATTAAATAAGATAAAGTTTAGAAACTAATTAATGTTAATAGACCCCAAGTGATCCAAGTAGAGGTACGTTTTTCAATAGCCTTTCTTTAGGCTTTTCATCATGGAAAGACTTACGAATGAACAACATTTTCATGTATGGTCAACGTAATCGGCTTACTGAGTGTACTATTCGCCACACCTTCACCCATCTTGAAACCCAGCATTCATTATTGGATAATATTCGACGGAATAGACCACGCCCAGAACTCAGTGAAAAAACATAATAGCCGTAGCTGAGCGTGTACACGAAGACCGTGGAGAGTCAATTCGGAGTCGTTCGCAGCAACTTGGACTGACGTATGGAACGACTTGGCGCATTTTACGTCGAGATCTTAAATTTAAATCATACAAAATACAGCTAGTACAAGAACTGAAGCTACTCTATATTCTCAAGCGACTCGGCTCTTGAAAAGTTCCAAGAAGATCCGAAGTTTTCAAGCCAAATTCTGTTCAACGATTGAGCACATTTCTGGGTCAATGGGTATGCAAACATGCAAAATTGCCACGTTTGGAACGAAGAGCAACCTGAAGAGATTCAAAAGCTGTCATTTCACCCAGAAAAACCAATTGTTGAGTATGGTTTGTGGGCCGGTGGAATCATCGGTTCATATTTCTTTAAAAAGCATGCCGATGAGAACGTAACCGCTAATGGCGACCATAATCGAGCCAGGATAACCGACAATTTGATGTCTGAAATTGAAGCTCGTGATCTCGGCGATATTTGGTTTCAACAAGACTTCCCGAACATCGCATCAATCAATGTATTTATAGAGAGAACACTTCGCGGAGCAGATAATTTCACGTTTTGGGCCGGTCGATTGGCCACCAAGATCGTGTGATATTACATCGTTAGACTCTTTTCTGTGGGGATATGTAAAGTCTAAAGTCTATGCGGGCAATCCGGAGCAAAACACGCGTTTTATTCGTCAGTTAATAGTCGAAATGCTCAAACAAGTCATCGGAAATTGGATGGGAATAGTTAACAGTAGGATATGTATTCGACCTTTGAACTTTGAAATCTCATACATCCTTGCGGGTCACCGTATCATTATATTCTTTAGTGCAATCTCTTTTTAGATAGGTATAAGCAGTTTTTGTGTTTTTTTTTCAAGCATTTTTAATGCCAATGTCATCACATTTTTACGTCTCTTGCCCAGGGAAAACACTTGAAATACCTTAATAATATTTGAACAAGAATTTAATTCATACTAAGCTATGTGTTCTTAGTTTTCGTGTTCATCAAAACATATTTAATGTCAAGGAAATCTGATATTTACCACATTCGAGCGTCGAAATCACTACCAATGACAAATTTATGAACATTTCTTCGTCACTTATATATTATTTGATTATATACAATGTATATGAGCATGTCGGAAGGTCACTTAATTAATATAACTCAAGTATTTACCCTATTTATTTGTGAATACAATTGTAACCGTTATATACAATAATTAGGTCATTGCGTTCATCTATCAAAAGTCAGCAGACACAGGGTTGCAATATCCGGTTAGATACGCAGCTTCTATATACATGCAGTTGTATATATGTATGTAATAAAGCCATTTACCTCACAAAGCTCCTTCACGCCATGCAAAAGCGCCACTCACTCCTGCACACACACTTTTATTTCGCCCTTTTTTGACCATACAGCACCTCCTTACAAAACTAACGCACACACAAACTTCCTCTCTCTCTCACACAGACCAAATATTACAGCGTCATATATTTTACTGTTATCCGTTTTCATTTCACCTATTCTTGCATGCACTTTTGCACATGCCTTCTCTAATTCCTTTCACTGCATACCATCGACACTCGGCCGTCTCCCTGTGTCAACAACCCACATTAAGAAGAAAAAAAAGTCAACGGCTTACGTCGCCATTGCTGCAGCCTCAAGGATTCCAGGTCAACAAATTTTCGCCGTTCACATAGGCCGGAAAATGTGTAGCACAAGTGTGTATTGGCATTAGTCGGGGCGTTGCTGCACTAGAGCAAGGCAAGTCGCCGAATAGGCATTCGTAGTGTTCGTGAACCTTCGTTTTATAGTCGGCGCATTATGCACTCGTTCAGTAGTTCATCGCTTTTTTATTCAATAATTTCGCATTGCCACCTAAAGCCACACTCAGCTTGTCTAGCCTTCGCTTTCGATTGTTTTCGCCATTGCAGCTATATGCATGTATACAGTTAGTTCGTGTCATGTCATCACTATTTCTATTTTATCGCCTGCTTCAGCTCATTTCTCTCACATGTGTGCTCTCACACTGCAATTGCATTGCTCCCTCCCTCCCACAGTTTTTAGCTTGCTCTTACCACATTGCACTCGTTTATCCTTTACTCGTTTATGCAATCGCGTCGCCGTTATTTTCGTCATCACTCGACTAGTTTTACAAGTCCTACAATTGAAATTCGGCAACGCCTTGCAAATAAGCAGTTTCCATTACCCTTTCCCCCTTCTTGTGTATTCACATAATTCTGCATTGCCTTGCTCTCTTCGGGTATGCACATATGGGAGCGGCAGAAGTTCGACACCCGGAAATGGCATTGAAATTTCACTTAACTTTTCCGCAATGATACCAGTGACCCGAACGTGAGTTTGCCAACATGAAAGTGACCAAAGCACCACTTAAGTAAGTGAAATTACTAATTCTAGTGCGTACGTGCTTTGACAGCAGCGCTGCAGTGTGTAAATATTGCAGAGTTGTATTTGAGTATTTGAGAAAAAGTGAAATAGGAGGATTATCGAAAAATACTTAAGAATAAAAGGGGAGTCGACATTAGCCGACTCCAATCGCTTTGTCGAATCATATGGATTTTGGCAATCCGTCAGGAGTATTTGGATGTCACAAAGGACAGTCGAAGTGAGACTCTCTGCAGTCGCGGAGATCTACTACACCTTGACCTAACCTAAACTACCAATAAAAGGACATTGAATGAACACCATGAGAAAGCTTTGAGAGATTTTATAGCAGTTTAACCTCAGAAACAGGTTAGAAATGTCGTTGCTTGCTGTCAGAGAAACGTTTATAATTTTGGGCCTTACCATGGTCAGGATTGAAGCCTAGTAATGATTATAGCTTTAGTAGGATTTCTTAAAAAATACAGCAATAAAAGAGTTTGTATGTCAGCGTTTTAGTAAGGAATATACATTCCGTGCAGTAAGCCCGAAAAAAAATGAATCCATTTGTTAACCTTGAAGTCGGTTTCAACGAGAGTTCAAGAGTTGACCTCTGATAATATTTTCGCTAAATTATAAATTTAGTCTAATTTGGGAACAAACTGTCCAAACTCTTTGATACTAAATTCCAAAATTCGATGAGATTTTACGAGGTTATGTTCAGGGGGCTCTTAAAAATATTTAGGATAATTCTAATTTTCAAGTTTTCCGATCCCGTTGGCCGACATAGTATTATATAATTAAAATGCAATATCTAAGTACTTAATACCAGCGATATCAGCACTTCAAAGCATAGTCTAATATATATTCTTACACCCTTCTATTCTCGCAAAGACCTTTAGTAAGCTTTTCACCTAAACCACAAAAACATGGTGTGACAAGCACGCCCACTTTTTCAAACTATGCACTTAAGCATATTATGTTTCAATGCCAACGCAAGCGAATTTAATGCCTAAGCCCAACAAATGCTTCGAATTCTATGCTCAAGCAAATTAACAAGTCTCACCGAAACCGTGAGAGTGTACCTCGCATATGTAAGGCCAAACACAACGCTGGGCATAACACTCATCAGTATATAAAAATAACCGCTTTAGTGCAGAAAGTTCAACAGCCTCGAGAAAGGTGAAAAGACCGTAATTGGTGCGCGAAAAGTTTTATTGGATTAGTAGGAAAAAGTGAGTGGAAAAATGCAAGAAAATAAGTTACAATGCAAACATATCGTATGTAGTGCGGCATGAAACAGCTGATGCGGTATGAGAACCTTGGCGTATACACGCGCACTGGTGTAGTCTAGTATGTGACTATATGTATAATTATAAACTTGGTACATAATAGTTTTTCGCACAGCCGGCTGCTCGATTAACCATGAGCAGAATTCGCATTCCAGTTTTTCTTTTGCATGGTAAATCGGTTTAAATCAGCGCTTTAATCGAGTAAAGGACAAATTACACGGCGAACAATAATTTACAGGGGAAGACCATTAATATAGCCTTTTCGCACAGGAGTTAATTGTAATTGGTCAGCTCACTGGATACTATTTTTTTATACTCCGAATAGCTGATAGAGTTTAATGGTTCACCTAACGTCAATTTATAAAACTTGTTTCGAGCTATTTTACTTCAATACATAATTTTCTTGAAAAATTCGCATTGGAATTAGTGTTATAGCCCTATTGATAATGTTGCCGAAGTGATTGCGGGAGTACTCTTTATGGAGAACACAAGTATTTGATTAACAACAAAACTTTTAAGAAGCCTTGTCAGAGCTCTTAGAAAACTTATCGACGTCCTGTATATCTATGGGAAAAAATTAAGAAAATTATTCGAGTACGCATTCGAAAGGGAGTATTGGTTTCTAACATTTCTTTTTAGTCTATTCTCGTCCCAAAAAAAGATAAGTAATAAGGAAATGTTTCCATAAATGTAAATAGCTCACTGTGACTTTTTCTTGTAAACAATGCAATAATCAACAGCGTCCAAGTTTATAAAAAAAGTGAAAGAAAACTGGTTTAATTATTAAACAACAAAACATATAGGATATATCCATTAGAACCATTAGAAACGCACAATACTCATGTTCCGAACTTGGAACAAAATTAGGATCTGTACCTAGATGTGTAGTGTCTCATCCGCAATTAATAGTTTATGTTTTTGGCGTAGTTGAGTGTTATGGAGATTGTTCAGCAATAATCCAGTGCATTGCCACTCTTTCCCGATATCCAATTCGGTTAAATACGAAAGTGTTATAAAAAGCTTGAAGCAGAAACCTTAACTCTCAGCATTGGTTAGGTTAGGTTAATATGGTAGACCAAAAAGCCACACATAGACCAGTTTTGGTCCTTTGCGATACCAGATGCAGTGCCGTCACATAGTAAATGACGATGCCTGCGAATTTCAAAAGGTTATGCGACTTCACTAACGAAATCTCTTCCATATTATCGTGAAATGTGAAGCCCCCAAATGTTGAAGCCGTTGCTTTAATAATACAGGACAATCACACAAGAGATGCTCCACTGTTTCTCTGGTACCTTGCTCTTGACATTTCCTGCAGTCTTCACGATCTATCAGTCCCATCTTGTAGGCGTGCGCCGACACAAGACAGTGGCCAGTGAGTATGCCGATACGTTTTCCTCTATCGAGCGTCAGTAGAAATCTCGTGTACTTCTGATCTACCGCTTTACATGTAACTCTTGCGGTTTTGCATCCCGGTAGATTCTTCCAGCGCGCTTTGAACTTTTTTCCCAAGTTTCTGTCAAAGAGGCAGTGTATAGGTTTACCTACGTTGATCATGCTCTCAGATGACAGTTTTACGCCTCTTTTGGCAATCTCGTCCACTCCCTCGTTACCTTCTATGCCCTTGTGGCCAGGCCCCAGTATAATTGAAGTCGCCTATTTCTGGCGACATCCTCCATTGCTGTCTTTCCACACAGGACACTTTTGGCCGATATGCAGGCAGATTCCAGTGCCGAAGACGAAAAAAGATATTATAAAAAAATGTCGGCAGAACTGAGATTCTACACTAAGAAGGCCTCTCACAAAAAACAGCATCTTCATCATCATCATTTGGCTCTACAGCTCTTTGTGAGCTTTTGCCATCTGAACAATACGCATCCATGTAGCTCTGGTTTTTGTTATCTACCTCCAGCTTTACAGTCGGAGTTCCTATAGATATTCCTGTAATGCATCCATGCTTCTTGACCTTGGCATCTTAGAGACATCTTAAAATATGTAAATATTATTTGTCTGACATTATTTAGAAACCAGAAACTCTGCTAAATTATTGTTATAGTATTTCGGATTGCGTAAAATTCGAAACTTAATTATAAAATTCTCAGAATCCCTGAAAGGATGCGATATATAATCAATATCTATATACAATTCATTATTTTGTGTCTACTATCCTGCAACGGCAACACAGCGAACAGTCAAAAAGCAAATACAATATCTGCAATAAAAACCGATGACGATAGCAACAACAATAACACGCTGTAAATGAGAGTCGTAAATTTTTGGCGTAGAAAACTGCCGAGCGCAGTGAGCGCATACAAATACGATAGTAATAAAAATAATAAAAATAAACACATAAATATTGTAATCGGTACACAAATAAAAGTCAATAGAGAATGTCTATTGCAGTTTGTTGTTCTATACAAAAATACAAAATTTATATTTTTTCATTAGTTTTATATTGAATTTTGCTGCATTTCATTTTATATTTATTTATTTTTGCATTGCATTATTTTGTTGCATTAGTGGTACGTGCCACACGCTGTGACGGCACCCACGCCTACGCAAAATACAACACTGTGTACGTTGTTGTACATTGTTTGCCTGTGTCTGCACTTATGTTGTAGTGCTTTAAGCCACTGCATTGACCCAATTTTCGAGGGTTGCTTTCGAATTCCAATCTAATCCTGACAAAGTATTTATATTAAATACCATTTGGACAATTCAAAGTATTGGATATGTACATAAGGGACAGAGAAATATTGGAAAGGGCTCGAGCAACATTGTCAGACCCAAGTAGAGTTGTCTGGCATATAAATATACAACGAAAACTGGGACCATATTTCGTCCACACCTCTTCCAACTTTAAGAGATGTACAGATAACCCGAATGGACTAACGGCTTCTGTTTTAGAGTATCGAGAAGATGGAGGACCAAGCAATTTAGCAGTAAACGATGGCTTGGACAAGGAATTTTAATGAAACACCAAAAGCCGTTAACCATTGACGGTCAAGCGCTTGCAAAATGGACTCATACTATTCGCAATTTCGACCTTGAGAAAATCTATTCTTAATAAAAATAAAATATTATGAACAACGAGTACCACTAAGATCTCCCTTTATATTAGGTCTAAAACTTTGTTTCCGCCGTTTTTTTGTAAATTTAAGGCTTTATTGTATAAAAACGGTTACAAAAATGTTATTCAAAATATTGGCCGGCGCTAGCTACTACTTTTTACCATCTTTCTGGCATGCGTATTCCGTGACGAAGGAACTCCTCATCTTTCGAGCGATCCAAGTATCAATCCAATTTTTGACTTATTCATAAGAACTGAAGTGCTCGTTAGCTAGACCGTGTGTCATCGATCGGAATAAGTGGTAGTCAGATGGAACAACGTCTGGAGAATACGGCTGGTGGGGTAAGATCTCCCATTTCAGCGTCTCGAGATATTTTTTGACCACCTTTGCGACGTGAGGTCGACCACTGTCATGCTGGAGAATGACTTTATCGTTTCTTTCCTCGTACTGTGGGCGTTTTTCTTTTAGAGCTCGGCTCAAACGCATCAATTGCATTCTGTATCGATCTCCTGTGTTGGTTTCACTTGGCTTTAGCAGCTCATAATATATCACCCCCAACTGGTCCCACCAAATGCAGAGCATGACCTTGGCGCCGTGAATGTTCGGTTTTGCCGTCGACGTGAAGGCGTGTCCAGGCTTTCCCCATGACTTTCTTGGCTTAGGATTATCGTAGTGGATCCATTTTTCGTCGCCAGTTACAATGCGATGTAAAAATCCCTTTCGGTTGTGCCTTTGAAGCAGCTGCTCACATACAAAGAAGCGCCGTTCGAGATCTTTTGGTTTCAAGACGTAAGGAACCCAGTTTCCTTGTTTCTGAATCATCCCCATGGCTTTGAGGCTGCTTGCTGTGTCACTTGCAACGATTCGGCCAATTCCTCTTGGGCTTGAAACGCATCTTGGTCGAGTAATGCTTCCAATTCAGCATCTTCGAAAATCTTCTCCCTTCCACCAGCCGGTTGCCGGTCTTCGACTTCATAAATACCATTCTTAGAACGTTGAAACATTCGCGACATGTTCTTTCACTTAGGACAGCCTCACCGTACGTATCCGAAAGCATTCGATGAGCCTCAGCCGCACTTTTCTTGGAATTAAAAAAGAAAAGCAAAATTTCCCGCAAATGTCGAGAATTCGGCTCAAAAAGTGACATTTTCAGTTGAGAATAAGTTTGGGATGCAAACAAATCTCTACAAATATTTTGTTGGGTTAATGTTGACACAAATGTCCAGATCAATATAAAACGATTTAATCGACCAGTGCTTGACTCTAGAGACATCTATTGGAAAACGGCGAAAGCAAAGTTGTAGATAGGCGTAATAGTTTTTTCTTATTCATGAATAAAATCGAGCAAAGGTTAGGAAAAATCTTAGAGAACACTGGTGTATATTCTGTAGAACTAAAAATCCCTAAACCAAACCTGGAACTCGTTGTTTTACCAGTAAGTACATATGGACATAGCTCATAGGCTCCGACCGATTGTTGAACCGATATTTATTTTTTTCTGATACTGGGCGATGCCGATTAATCGCTCAGTCTCTAATAGCTCGCTACTAAACGACGAATTGGACTACCCAAAGTTAAAATATTAGTGTAACACAGAAATTTCTAAACATTTTAAACCAAACACAACTGATCATTCTCCACGTGAAAATAAGCATCTTAAATTTGAATATGTACATGCTCTGTACACATCAATAAATATTCAGGTTTCAAGTGTGATGCCAAAACAGAAAAATCAAAATAAACAAGAACGAATGAATAAAGTTATTTTTAGCATGCTCATTCTTATTTTTGTCTGCTTTGTTTTTGTCAATATTTTACGACAATGTAATTATTTCATTCACTTAATACTCGCGCGAATATCTGCGCGCTCGCATAACAACAACCACCAATTCTCACACTCACTTTGCATCTCTTATTTCTCCAATTCGCCGCAAATATGCTGCTCGCCACTTTAGAATGATTTCATTGCATTCTCACATTATTAGCGACTCGATTGTTATTGTTGTTATTTAATCGCTACTTTTTTGACGTGCATTTGGCGGGCGGTTATCATGCAGCCTCCGTGGCGCAATTGGCTAGCGCGTTCGGCTGTTAACCGAAAGGTTGGTGGTTCGAGCCCACCCGGGGGCGCAATTAAATTTTTTGCAATTTTATAACTAACTAAAAATTAATTTGAAAAACTATACTTTAATTGTAAATTAATATGAGAGTTACAGCCGGTTTCACGAAATTATTTAATTGAAAATTAAGTTCCATTTAATTTTAATTTTTATTTAACTTTGCACTTAATCCAAAAAATTAAAAGACAAGGATGTTAGTAAGAATAACAGATGATTTATGTAAACAAATAAATTGTATTTCTTTGTCAAAATGGTAAACAAATGGGAATTCAGCTGATAGAAAATCGTAACCATGGTTACATATGACAGTATTTAAATAATATTTACATAAATGGCAAAGCGTGACCATTTAAATACAAATTAAATAAAATGGAGAAACTGATATTAATTATTTTTCACTTAAATTTGTTTCTTGAAACCGGCTGTTAATGAATTTTAATACTTCTACTACTGAAATATTCATATATTTTAATTTGCTAATATTTAATAGGAAATGAGAATATAAATTTAAAAATAATGCCATTCCACAGCAAAAAAAGGTTAAAATTCGACTATTGGAGATGCGGGGCATCGATCCCCGTACCTCTCACATGCTAAGCGAGCGCTCTACCATCTGAGCTACATCCCCATATAGAAATTGATCGCCCAATATAGAAATTTGTTTAGCGCAGTATGTGTCTTTGTGAAACGTAACTATTTTGACCATTTTGAACGTAATCTAGGTAGTTTAAAATCGAAAATTGAACACTACTCATTCATTATGCAAAACGATACTCAGTGCGTTTGAAAAGCAATGGCACCAAAAATTAACCTGTTTTAAATATTTCGCATAACGAAACAACAATAAAGTGCCAACAATAATTTAAAAAAACGAAACGTATTGGCAAGTTAGTGAATAAAAACAAGAAAACTTGACATAAAATAAACTTCCAATAGTCGTAATAATATCAACTCTTACCTACAATGAAAGATTGAGTCGTCCTTAATATTAGGTGTAGAAATATAGAATAATAAGTAAAATAGATACTCGATAAAATGAGGACCACTCGAGAAATTTCAGATTTTGATCGATCTAATAAATCGATGTTTTGAATGATTTTAACGTTTTTAAATTCCCACTCATCTTTCTTCTCTTCTTCTTGACTGGCGTAGACACCGCTTACGCGGTTATAGTCGAGTCCACAACAGCGCGCCACGCATTTCTCCTTTTGGCAGTTTGTCGACAATTGGTAATACCCTTCTTTAACTGGTTCTTCCATCGGAGTGGAGGCCTCACTCTTCCTCGGTTTCCACCAGCGGGTACTGCATCGGACACTTTAGAGCTGGAGCACTGCTTTAGAGCACATTCGTCCATTCGAACAACATGACCTAGCCAGCGTAGAAAGAAAGCTTGACTTAAGGGGTCACACGAGTTAATGCAAAAATCCATAAGTACCACCTGCGATTCACCGCCGAACCGCAACAAATTCGACACATATCGGAAAAGGACGGGTACAGGTGAAGAAAAGTGGTTCAGTAGCAACAATGTGAAGTGAAATGGTAGACAAATCACGGTGGGCCGAGGCAAACTATGACTAAACCAGCATTGACTGACAGGAAAGTTTTTCATGTGTTTGGTGGGATTGTGGTGAAATCATTTATTATAAGCTGCTATCCTACGTAAGCTGCTATCTTAAGTAAGAGTTAACAATTAGACCATCTGAAGAAAGCTATTACGTAGAAGCTGCCAACTTGGACGAATAGAACAAGAGTGGTATTCCATCAGGACAACGCAGAGCCACACACATCGATAATGACTTACGTACGTAGTTCAGATCTGGCAACAGGTGATCACTAGCCGTTCCTGACTATAGCGAATGATTTTGCTGGTGAAAAAATTCGCTTGAAGAGAGCCTTGTAAAACGATTCTGTCCCCTTTTTTGCCAATATGGAGAATAGTTTCATCGAATCTTAACACGTTATCGTTTTACCGAAATCGGGTCATTCTTAGTATGCTAAATAAAGCTAAATAACCAGATTAACTGCCGTACATCGGCTTTTTAGTTAAACTCGGTGAAGACCCCAACGAACCCTGAACGTTAACACGTATGTAAGTATAAACTTTTTGTAATTGAGCCGAAAGTGTTTCAAAGGTTCACTTGTACTAAATGTTTTTTACAAACTTTTTCAATTTCCCGCAGTTCAGCTAATCGCCACTTACTTTTATGGCATACACGAGTATTGTACGTCCATTTAGATATTTATCTCGTGCAATTGTGCAATTTTCGTGTTCGGGCTAATGTTTTCTTTTTTATTATTTTTCCATTACAAAATTATCCACTCTCTTTTTGATAATGTTCGTTACTTAATTTTTTTTCGTTCGTGCAGTTCGCGGTTGCTTGTTTTCGGTGTCAGACAATTGAATTAAAATGTAAAAAAAGGAAATCAAACGCTAAGAATAGAGCGGATAAAAACACGTAAATTGAAATTGAAATTGCAAACGGAAGTGGGGTACGAAAACACAAAAGCAACAGAAATTACAGCAGCAATTACAACGCCACCAGCGGCAGTCAGCGCAATGCACATGCCGCAACAGCAAATACACAACAAAATTGGCTACCAACTGTCAGCCAGACAGACAGTCGCTCAGTCAGCGAATGCAAGAACAAATAAAAAAAGCAAAAAGTAAAAATTAAACTAAATTAATTTGAAAGCACCCAGCGTTAACACTACGAGCGTGTGAATACGCCAGGCTAGTTAGCCGCCACAGAATGACAACTCGAACGCCCGCCCTTTCCAAGCGTCGCTAACGGCCTAGCTGCATTGTCGCTTTCGTTCGTACGTACGAGTACGTCAGCCCAATTTTCCGTTCCGTTCAAATCTCTTTGTTGCACTGCAGCATTTCGTTTTATTTCACCTTTTTTGTGTGCATTTAATTTCATTTTCATCCATGCTGTAGTCACCGCATTCGTGTTCGGTTGTCGTATCGTCACGTCTCGTCGCATTTTTCGCATCACTTCGCATGTAACATTCTATTCTAACCGTCCTCATCACACGGCACCCATCCGCCACCACTTGCCAGCAGTAGCGATGCGCCAACGCCAGCACATCATCTATCCCCAAACGCCTTGAGCAAACAAGTATCAACCAGATGAGCGCGAAATTTCCAATGCGGCAGACTTTGCGGGAAATTTATGTATGTGCTTTGTTGGGTTCGCTTGGTCCTTTGAACTTTACTTTCAGAAATATGTTTAGTTTCATAAAAAAAAACTTTCTTATGATTTTATTTGTTTTGAGTTTGAGCAACAGAATATTTCTGGGTAGTAATCATTATATGGTGCCGTCTTTAATTTTATCAAGGTCGCTGTGGGTACCCAAATAAGTTTCAATGTTTGAAGCCACTAGTGGTCACCGGAATGATGTGTTAGAGATACACCTATTTAGCATCAACTAAATGTTTGCAAACTTATTGGAATACTCCCAAATATTTTTGAACGAAGTTTTTGAAAAATTTTAGACAGTTCAAGTCTCACATTGTTATCAGGATTAAAGTATTAGAAATTGTAAGGAAAAAGGTAATAATTAGGATTTAAAACACAATGATAAATGGTTGGGAATGTGGTTCGTGTACACAATTTCAATAATAGATCCCCGCTAATAAGAAAATATCTACAAATAAATTAACATTTGGCAGACGATCCATTGAAACACAGTTATTCAATATACGGTCTGCCAAGTAACCATTCACTTCTGTAAAGTTAAACTAGTTTCAGATAGGATTATGAACATTAATACATCTCTAACCAAAGTAAAAGCTAATATATTAGCTTGGTTTAAGGTATCGTTGATACGAAAATTTAGGCACTGAGTACATTATGTTCGCTATCCTGGGCTATCCTGAAAACCTCAAATGCAGTATTTGTGTTAAGTTTTATTCCAAAAATGAGTTATATGAGAAGTTGGCGTGGTTGTAAACCGATTTCGACCATTTGTCATTGGTAATATCAGGATGTCCAAAAATATATTATGTACTAAATTTCATTCAAATCGTTCGAGTAATTCGAGAGTTATAGTTTTTGACCCATAAGTAGGTCTGTGTGAAGCCCTTCTGTACCATATTAACCGTGAAATTTTCACTCTCTAGTGTTGTTCAACATAATCTTTGTACGGGGTAACGATTTCCTCCATTTTTAGATTGTATTAGTAAGTGCCTAAATTAAATGACTCGAGAGAGTTTGGTTAATGTAGCTTTAGTACTTTACAAGACATGTACAAAAAATTTAGTAGAGGGCGGGCCACTAATAGATTTTCCGCAAAATACTTGCACAGAAACGTGTTTGTTGGCATTACCATAGGGGGTGCTTTTTTTGTCCGATGTATAATCTTAATCCAATAAAGTAGCTTTAAAATGGTCTAGAAAAAGAAGCGACATATTTAAGAGTTCTTCCGAGATCCCTAATATATAACGAACTATTTTTACTACCAAAAGCACAATCCAGCTATCGTTCGCCTACAAAATATTCTGTTTTTTTGTAGTTTGAATGTTCTTTGGGGAAGATCTAACTATCATTTCAGGGATGATATTAAGCTTTCTATTAAACTTCGAAAAAGTCATAGCTTGCTCTAGAATACGTTTTGTGAGTGGTGACACCACTGTGTGCTGGGGTTTTGGATTTCACGGTTCTTATGCATTTAAATTTTCTGTTTCTTACTAAAATAAATCTTGAGATCTTATGGTACATAATTTTAGACAATATGAAAAATAAGTATACTAACTATTCTAACGGTAAATTTGTCATACTGTGCCACTGTATTCACACACATGATGAAATCACTTAATAAAGCAAAAAAAAAAGGTTCAACGAGTTCAACAACGTAGTTTTTTAGGTTGATGAATTCGCAATTATTAGAGTAGACAGATTTTGAAATATTTCAAAATAAGCATCTCTAGCGAAATCAGCGCTATGTTATCAAAAGTCCGCTTTCGCAGCGCACAAAGCACTTTTCCGCTGACGGCTGCACTAATTTGCATATAAAATTCATGGGAAGTGAACACGAATAACTAAACACAAACACATACAAACATTTGTAAATAACAATAACAATAATAATAATAATAATAATAGCAATAGCAAATTTGTTTAATAACAATAACAACGGACAGATCATTAAACTTTTATCAGTGCAGCCGGTGCTGACATACGCCAGAAAAAAGAAGAAGCTAAAACGTGAAAACCAAGTGTGAAGGTGATGAGTGAGCGCGAGCGACAGAGGGCGAGCGCAGTGCGCGAGAGCAATATGAAACTATTTATTAACTACAACAAAACAAATAAAGCTCAAATGGAAAAAGCAGAAGCAAGCAAAATAAAATTACAGAATTGAAAGAGGAAAAAAAACCGTTTTGAATAGCGACACGGAAGCGCTAAAACTGAATCACGTGCATACAGTTAACACAGAAGAATTCTGCCACACACGAAACCACTCTTTTACACATACATACATACAAACAACAACAACAAGAGACACACACACATGCAGACAACATATTATTTGGCCCACTGACTGAGTGGCGGTCATACGCCACATAAGTAGCCGAAGAATATTTGATTGAATTCTCGCAGCCGCCACACTGACTGCTCGGGCATGGCGGTGACAGCGTTGGAGCCGACGTTGGTCAGTCGAGCGGACGAGCGAAATGTCTTGTTGACTTTTTACCTTATTTTTATTACACATTTTCGATTTCGGCTTTTGGCTGGTTAATATAGGTGCCAAAATGAGCGCGCAACAACAACAACAAAAAATGACACAAAAAAATCCACAACAAACATAACAGCAAAAACAACATTTTGTGTGTCACTACGTCAAACCGCAAAAAGCGCTGCGCCAGTAAGAATATGTGGCAAAATGAAGTGAAAAAATAAAAATAAAAAATAAAATAAGCTGAATATGCATGTAAAACGCGCCAATGAAACGAAAAAAATATGAATACATACAGACACATATGATAAATAAGGAAGTGTGTGTATGGCAGTTAGTTATACGAAAAAAAAATATACTGTAAACCTGCTCTCGACACTAAATTTGGAAGCTGATTCAAAGAGCTGCTGCTTTGTTCAGCGTGCTGGCTTGATTTCGTAAGACGAAATTCACCTGTGTTTATTGCCAAATATTGCCCGCATAAATGACGCTAACAAGTTAACGGTAATATAATCTGAAACTAGCTTTTTCATAATCCATTTCAGTTAGACATTAAAAAAATTTAAGTGCATTGAACTGCTGAAATAGAAATTCAAGATTTGCTCTTTAAATTAAAAAATATAAATATACCAAAAACGATGTGCCACACCCTCTTTGCTAGGCTCAGCTAGCATGGTAATCAAATAGTTTACATAGCGAGTACATACACACGCAAAAGTACACAGCGCCATTACATCGATTACAATAACACAGTTTACTATTTGCTCACTGCAATGCCGATTGCATTCGCAATGCAGTAGAGAGCGCTACACACTCACTCGCTCTTCAGCGCTCTCGTGCACTCGCCGATTTGTAATGCTTATGTACTTACAACTGTGGCGATATGTAATGGATATAACGTAATACGTAATTGCGTGGGCGAGTTGATTGCTTGTTTATTGTTGTTTTTGGTAGCCAAACAAAACCAACTACAAATCGGAACATGAGAATAAAAAAAGTATTTTTAGCAGTAAAAGAAGGGCGCGCACTCAGCTTTGAAAATGTGAATGCAAGTTTAAAAAGGAATGTGTCTTCATACTTTAAGGAGACTTTGTTTTTCAAATCTTAAGGTGGGGTTGTCAATATCTTTAAAAAATTCAAAGCTTAGCGAAAACCGATAATTTCAGTGTATTATGGGTTTCATCGAAAATATAGACCCACAATATTTACGGAATGCAAATTTTAACAATTTTTTATGTTTCTGTCGCTTTAAATCCTCATCAGATATTTAAAAGGAACTTAGTGATACGATAGGAGTGATAGTGGATGCATCAACGATTCTCTGGAGATACAGAGGGCCAGTATTTAACGGCCGACATCGTTCAAAAAACAGTTTTCGAGCCAACGAATGAGGAAACTGCGGTATGTGTGGGCGAAAGAGCATGGAAATTGGTCGATAGATTAGTGGCAGGCCGTAATTTTCTCGGATGAATAGAACTTTCATACCTATGGATCAGATGGTATCCGCCATGTATGGAGCAAATTTGAAGAACGGTTCGGCGGAGAATGGCTAAAAACAACAGTATGTCAGCTAGTAAGCAGGATGGTCTGGAGCTGTTTTTTATCTCATAATGGATGGTAACATCGTAAGTATTTTTTGTAATTATACTACCTTTTATCAATATTATTAATAACTAATTTTGATCCTCTTCCTTGTTTTTTTTCACCTTCGGGATTTTATGACTAAAATAGGAACAAAGCATTTGGCATGGTCTGGGAACAACCAGAATTAAACCCGATCGAAACACTGTGGGCGATTATGAAAAACAGAACCAAAAGGAACTGGAACTTTTGAAGAGATGGCATTATGACATAGAGGTGGGATTATCCCAAACGCTTAGCAGTCAATGCTAGCAAAGATTATGGTGGTCATTAATGCAAAAGGAGTCGGAGCAAAATAAAAAAAATTAATTGAATATTTCCTCAGTAGATAGTGTCATATGTATATACTTTCCCATTTCTTGCGTGGATTCATTTTAAAAAAGTAAAATGAGGAAAAGTCGAACATGAAATTATATTTTATTTGCAATGAGCTAAAACTTGATTACGACCTCTAGTCTTTGGTGTCCGATGTCTTTCTATCTGATTATGAAGGCGTTGGGAACGCTCTGAGTTCGACGCCCTAGTGTGAGCTTGTATATTTCTAATATTTTGTTCTTCAAGCCGCTGCACATGCTCCGTACTCGACTCTCAAGCGCGTACTTGGGAGGTTTTGAAATTTTGTTCAGCAAGCAGCTGCAAGAGCTCTTTACTCGACTCTCTGGCACGCGATTGCGATGCGAAAATAATAACTTGCAAGACGATTTTCAGTTTCAGATTAAGATTCTACTTCAAGGAGTTTTTTTGATACCCTCACCTGGGAACTTTTTCCAGAAAGTTGACACTCGGGGTGAATGTAGCTTTCCAATGGTGACAGAATTTTTGAAATCGGCACAGTAGTTTTTGAGTCTATTCATTACAAACATACATACATATCTTTTCTCTTTATAATAGTAGTATATAGATTACAAATCCAAACAAACTTTCATTTTCACTTTTTTTCTTGAAAGAATATTTTAGTTCATAATTTACATTTTCCTACCGATAGGTTTTTTAAACCCAGTACTGTATACGTCTATATCAATCGCCTAAAGTACTATCGTTCTAAAATACTGAGATTTTTAACAACTAAAAAATATCATCTAAGGTTTCTGTTGGGCCTAATCATTGAATCCATTTCGAATTTTACGTCGGAATCATTGAAACCGTACGGAAAATAAAATTTACGATCATGATTGAACTCACTTACTGACTCGAAAAATTCCTTTCGCAACTAATAGATGTCGCTAATTACGAAATCATTGAATCCGCAAAATCGAAAATTTTGATCAAAATATAATCGTTGGTAAATGAGTTGTGGAAATGTAAAAGACCATTTTGAAGTTTTTATGTAAATAATTACTGATGATGGGCTAAATTTAATGTTTTAAATGGATATTTTAGAGACAAGAGACAAAAACAGACTAACAAAAAAATAAATTAAAGATGTTTAAAAGCGATATAAAGTTGCTCCCTCGAAATAGCGAAAGAATTTTCTCAAAGAGCCTCAGGCGAATTAAATATTTTTTGGAAGAAATTTCACAATAGTTAAAGGTCAGTTTTAATTTTTTTAACCAAAAAAGTCTCGCATTTGTCGATAAAGGTCGATAAAGCAGTTTACGTTCTCACTTTGTGGTAAAGCAGTTTATCGACGAAATCAATGATTGCATGAATATTTTCGATCGAAAATCTTTATCGTATCGAAATCGCCTTCGCTGCAGGATCTATGATTAGGCCCATTATTATTTTTTTTAATTTGAGAATGAAGTATAGATATTAGAGTACTTTTGATTAACTTTTATACACACCTTCCAATCTTCCAGCAGCCGTTGTTATTTACTTTCGATATAGATTTCCGAGCACAGCATTAATCCCGAATTTGAGATATTTTCACTTAATCCAGTTAATGTGTTTTATTTGTCGATTTTATAACGATATACATTAATGTATGTATATATATATAACTTTAGTTGAATGCAATTTATTTTAGAATTTCATTTTTGAACACAAGCACTCAACTTTTAACACGTTCCACATTTTTCATGAGATTTTTTTTTGTATTTGTTTAATGAAATGTGTGGAATCAATAAAAATTATTTATGCTTTTTCTGAATCTTCAATTCACACTTTTTATATATTTTTTTTCATATCTTCTTCATGCTCACTGTACACACGCTTCTTCAGCTTCGTTGCATTTGTCACTTTCCTTTTGTCTTTTTGTTTTTGTAGTATTTTTTGTTTTTGCCTACACAGAGAAGAATAAGGAATAGAAACATAATAATGATTGCACTAATAAAAAACGAGACGGCACAATAGCAACAACAACAACTTAGTTGTTGTAATGCCGAACACACATTTGATTTCGTAGCGTCGTCGTATTAGGACGAGAGACGGCATTGTAGAACATTTCGGAATGATCTGCACATATGAAAACGATACACTTAACGATGAACGAAAACCACTGCATACTAAGCAACATGCAAGCGTACATACATACATACAAATGTACGAGCGGTGTAGTCGCTATGTGCAATGGATGTACGGATGCACAGAGAAAAAAAATGAATGAGAACACAATAGCATTGCTTGCATACAAATGTCAAGTATGGATGTATGTATGTATGTTTGAGAGTAGATATGAATGTAGCATGCGAAAGACGACGTAAAGCGATAAATGAAAGTAGTGCTTGTGAGGGAGTGCATACACAACCACATGCAGATGTATGTATGCACGTAAGTATGCTTGGGGTTTGGCGAAGGGCGGCGGTGGTAGTAGTGACTCCGGCTCCGACTCCTGTGACGACTAAAATGTTAATACAAGTATACATTCGATGTTATTGTTTTTGTCTCGTATGCTAAAAGGTGTTTTATTTGTTGTTGTTGTTGTTTCTGTTGGCTAGAACGTCTGTTCATTTATGTTGAGCTGCATTTTATTGATGTTGTCTTGTCTGTTTGTTTGTTGTTGGGATGCGCGTGCGAGACAGTGCTGCAATGTAGTGAATGCCGTCTGCAGCCGGGAGTGACGGGGCTGATGGCGTAAGTGCAGTCGATTACATACAAGTGTATATAGATCTATATGTCTGAACACAAGTATGCTCGTTGTTACTTTCTGAATTGCGACTGCATGCTTACGCACACACACACATACGCACGAGGGTACCGAAGGCATTAAAAAACGCGCCGTGAATTCACAATCACTTAGCACACGAAATTCAACATGCGTACGCTAGAAATACCAATATTAAATGCAAAAACAAAAATAATTGCAGCGCTGATCGGTCAAAAGCGATGTTGCTTAATTTTTCGGCTGTTTGTTGTAGTAACTTTTTTTTATTTTATTTCGCATTTTAATTCACTTTATTTATTTATTTTTTCTTCGACTTGCATTTGCTTTTTTCACGCAATTTTAAAATTTTTTTTTTGTTTTTTTGTTTGTATCTTCTTTTAATTTATTTTTTTTTAATTAAAAATTTCTTTTTACCGGTTTTTAAATATTTTAGTTTTTGAGCACTTCGATATGTAGGAACATGCTTATTATTATTTAACCATTTTTAATAATTGTAAAGTAAACAGAAATAAGCATATATACGGAAGGAAACCAGAATCGTCTTTCCATAACCAGATTAAGCGTCTTTCAAACAGAGATTACTGCAATAAAAGAAAGAATCCTCGTGTTGGCAAAGAGGATGCTTACGACGAGAAACATATACATCTGTATATTTTTACAGACAGCCAAACGGCTTTGAAATCCCTTAAGACCCTAAGGATTTCCTCTAAGATAGTAAAATAATGCCATGAGCTATTACTACATGATAAACCTGCAATGGGTTCATGGACACAGTGTTATTCCAGGTAACTATGATGAACTAGGCAGATTAGACACAACCTTACGATTGGATCCCAGTAAAGGGGTTATACTCGTACATATGCATGCCGTTAGCCGTTTGTAGAACATTTGAACCATTGATAAACAGGTCATAGATTGGGCTAAGTCCCGGTGGAAAAAATTTATGACTTGCTCAATAAGCTGTCAAACGTGGACTGCTTGGAATAAAGGACGTACGTGCCGGTTATTGAAATTTAAAAGGAAGCATATAATAACTCTAGTAGGTCATAGTCTGATAGAAAGATACAGACTGAGTATACCAAATTATGACTCCTGTAGGAATTGAAAATAAGTAGAAGAAGAAGAGACTGTTGTATATATTCTATGTGAATGAAGAGGATTGTACAGGGATATAATCGCAACAATAATCGGACACGATTATGTCGAAGACACATCAAACTTCTTCAACTTCAGGACACAGAGATTGATTATCTCGACTAGTCGAGATAACCGAATTTTAATAAAAGTCGATGAGTTCTAAATATGTATTATAATTTGCTGGGATATTAGATCTGCAATGAACAATTGAGAAACAAGCCTTGGGTTGTTAAATGTTTCTTATTAGAAATGATTCCATTATATGAGAAAACGAAACTGAAAGAACTGAGGATTGTAAATAAATGAAGATTATATATTATTTCCGTTATTTTGTCTCGAAGCTTGATTATCCTACAAACCAATTCAAGAGCTGGACATAAATATGGGTTTGGACACTTCGTTACACCTTTTGTTAGGAAATGAACTGAACACAGTTTCTTGTAAAATTTTCCCATATTTATACTTGAATCAAAATTACTACTATGGAAAGCCTCATATATTTCTTTGAATTTGGAGACTTATATATTTAAATTATCAGCGTTTCTGAAAATCGTGCGATTTCAATTTAACCCATTCTAATCTCCTGTCTGCATTCGATTACAAATCGGTTTTGCTAAAACCTTTCTACTTGTGGGCTTGAGATGATTTCTTTTTGCTTTGTTTTGGTTTGTTTGCAGCTATCGGTTAAGTAAGCATTAATATTTGAAAAACTCAACAAAATCATATCTTTAGTCAGAGAAACGTCCATAATTTGATGATATTGGCCGAAGATTTTTCTGTTTTTTACTGAAGGTTCGAATGACGTTTAATTGGAAAAGATACCTATATTGCTCTTGGTAGATGTACAGTATCAACATTTTTATCCCCAATTAATTATATTTTGTGTCATAAGTAGATTAAGCTTCAAATGTCAGAAGTGGATTCCGGAGGAGCAAAACTTTACTTTGTGCAAAAATTTGGAATACCAGGAATAGCAGGGTGCATTTATGGAACTCATGCAGCTTTAGTAAAAACGCTTTGTGAACGATTTTTTTTTTTTCATAAAGTTTATATTATACGTCTGAATTCTGATTGTGTTTCTAGACTTCTTCTTGAGTTTCGGTAACATGTAGTGTGGGTTTGCTGCTCTTGCGGTAACGACGGCTTGCCTGCTTGTCTATGGACGTTCTTCCATCGATTCACTAATTTTATGCCCCAAAACTTTGAGAGTCTTGAATGCCCTCAACGGTCGCGAAAATTCCACAAATCCGGGCTACATACTCCAAATAACTTTGTATATGTAAAACTTGAAGGTACTGTATAAATACTACATGTTCTAACTCTCAGAGAGGTTAGATTTTGCTTCGTAGTGTAATTTGTTATATGGGTTATCATGTTATGTGGCTTATACGTTTCTTATTTACTTTATAACTGCTATTATGTATGTTTTATTTCACCGTTGATTTATAAATATGAATCCATATTAACACTTATATTGAATAACGCAGCAAATTACATGGAAATGCATACAGATTAATATTTTTAATGCAATAAATATGCAACAACACGTATTTTTTAAAAATATACCAAAAAAATATGTATTTTTATGAAATGATTGCTGTTTACAAATCCAAAAACCACACACTTTTTTCATAGAAACACTATACACTTTCAAATTTATTTTAATAATGCTTTACAATTGTTATTCCCCATCAACAATTGTTATTCAATGCACTTCACTTTGCGTTCAACGCGTTTTTCCCAACTATTCTCAATGAATTCACTACAGAATTTTACTAGAATTTCTCTTTTCTTACACTTAAACTTTAGCTGCCCTGCTCACCAGGTTCGGACCATAAAAATATTGCATTTTGCAGACACTTTTAACTATTAGAAGAAACCTGCATGCCACCAAATGGTTATTGCCAACTAATACGAGCAAGAACGTTTGCTGCGCGACTCTCACACGGAGACCAACGAAAATAACTAACTAACTAAAACGTTGAAGCCAGCGAGTTAGTTTATCGGACAGTCAGCAGCAGCAGCAGACAGACGGCCAACTACAGCTAAATGCATACGCATGCACATGTATGTGTGTTAGTAGTTGCATATGTACGAATTCGCATTGCTAGTTTAGAGCTGGAAAAAATCCGCAACAGCAGCTCAGCGTAGAGTTAAGTCCGCACACACACACACACACACAAGCTTATAATATTTAACTGTGTCCGTCCATCGATTTTATTGTTTTGCTTCAGCGTTTCTCAGCGCGTACACGTTTATATTCCGCTGTCCGTTCAAACGACCGACCGTTGTTCACTACCAATTGGGCTCATACTCGTACGCTGCTATTAGGGCCAAGACTTGCCGACTCGGCCGTTTAGGCAGTGCACTTGTGTATGTGTGAGTGTGTGAGTTGGAAAATGCATTGTATGCAGCCGCTCTCGGTAGTAGTTTTGTGCGCTCTCTTCATCGGACGCTCTCCTGCAATTGCAGTTATCAATTTGTTTTGTTTATATTCTGCTCCACACGCGGCGGCTATTTGACAGTTGTGGAGAGCGCAAGAGCGCAACAACGCTCTCATTGCATTTCAAAATCCAATTCGCTCTGCCTTTTAACGTGTCTTTCGTAACTTCTTTCATTGTTGCTATTATTATGTACGGGCGCTACCAGCGTCGCTGCTCTGACTTTTGCTTTGCTTTTACAGCTGTTGTTGTTGTTATTGTGCCGCCGTAGACGCTAGCTTCCGCACCACCGTCGCTCTAGCCGTATTATGTACTTTTCCCTACGGATGCGCTTGTATATATGTATGTATATATGTACATGAATGCATCGCATGGTTGCATCGCTCACTATTGGCAGCAGACAAAGATTTTCCCTACACCCCAAAAAGAATTCTCTGCTCAGCAATTAGCCTGCACACAGACGCGAATGAGCACAACTCACTGTGCCGTGCGTGTGTTTATTTCTACACATTATTACACAAACCTACACACACATATATACCCATATATTTATATACGTATGCACAGCAGTACACTAAAAGCAAAGCGATTTCCACTTTTTCCACGGCACAAATTTTCACTGGCTTTTCACACGTCACATTCGCTTTATTTACCTTCGTTCTTCACACCACACACTTCGCGTTTTCGTACAGATTTTGCATTTATTTATGCTTTGCGTTTGTTTCACAAATTATATTTGTTTATTAACAATTTTTCACTTTGTCGCACAACAAAACACACACGACACGAAATTCGCTCACATTTCTATAGCTCGCCGCAGCACAATAACCAACAATAACTACAAACTGCCTATTGCTGGCTATTTCAAATGTATTCTCTGCTTTTCTTTGCTCGCCTCGTTTGTCTATTTCTGACATTTCGTTTTGTTCGCCGCATTCGCTCACTGCCCACACTGTTGTTGCCGCCGTCGCTACTGTTGCAACACAGTGCTGCATTGTCAATATGAGCGTACGCTGCTGGCGCGCTCTCTCTCTTCCGCTATGTGGCTCTCTCGAAAGTATGTCATTCAGTGTGGTTGTTATTGTATTTATTTTGTTTACGTGCTTGAAAGCGCAAGCGCTTTTCAATATGTCTCGCGCAGCGTTGCCAGCTGTGAATTGTGGGTTTTATTTTAAGCGAGAATTTTATGTGGAGTGAACCAAAGCCTGCTTGATTAATAAAATTATCGATATATATTTTCTGAATTGATACTTTCTAGAGAGTTATTGGAGAACATTATTGTTTCTATGAAAATTCCGCTCGAAGAATTATTCGACTTTACTAACGAAGTATTTTGGTGTTATTATAGTGACCAAGTCTCCAATGGCTTTAAGGGAAGCTCTATGAGTATCCAAAACAAAATAAGAATTATTGATATATAGTTTCTGAACTGATACTTTCTAGAGAGTTATTAGAGAACAAAATTTTTTCTATGAAAATTCCGCTCGAAGAAATATTCGATTATACTACCGAAGTATATATAACGGAGTTATTATCGTGACCAAGTCTCCAATGGAATGGGAAGCTCTATAAGTATCCAAAACAAACTTCTAACGAATCATTGAGTTGCTGAGATCTATTTCTTGAGATCTATTTTTGATTAAAAGTTCGCATTTTTTTACCGAACCCCTTTAAAATCAAAGCGGATCCAACGAGCGGTCAGTTCCAAAAAAAAATAATTGTTTTTTAAAGAATTCGGGTTTGAGTGAGTGATCAATTTGATACTGGGGGAATTAAATCGCTGATATTTAATCACTCTGTAATCTGAAAGGGATGGTTAAGTACTAAAACCTTCAATAGTCAATGGTACAGTTCCAACGTAATTCTTGAGTTTGGCATTTAAGACTTCAGTCAGTCGTTTCCACGTTAGTTGGGTCTCCGTAACCGAAAACGACTTCAACTTTTATACGGACAAATACTGTCAACTAGACAGCATTCCGTTTAATTTTAAGGGAAATGTTTTCAGGTACTAAAACCAGAACTTTGAAATCTTTAGTTGTCTGTAAAATAATTGGGTTAACCTTCTCAACTCTCATGCGATAACTTAGTCTGCGTTATATGAGAAAAGTCAGTCTGAGTTCATAACAATATTTGATCTAAATCCGAAGGTATTTTGACTGTAAAATAATAATGATATAAATAGAGATTGCGACAGTTTCGACACTTTAGTATATTTTTTAATTCGATTGATAGAACAGTTAGGGGTCTCATAAAAGGGATATTTTTTTTTTCATTTCTAAAACCTTAAAGTTCTCTCGGATATTCTCGAAGCATTTCGTCAAGTTCTATTTTACCACTGCTGTCCTAATATCGCTGAAAAATAATATTTCGAATGTTTGGGAGATTCGACTCCCAAAGTTCGGATTTGAGGTATAAGATTTATCGTTATTCTCTCGAGTAAAGTGACGCGGTTACTTAAAAAAACTGATAAATAGTTGACAGGTGTCCTCGGTCCAAGCCGATCTAGGCAGTCCGTCATTCGTTAAAGTCTGGACCAATCCATGAATTGTAAAGCAGATGTTCTGATTGGAGGTATGTGACTTATCGTTGCACTCTCGCAAAAAGAGGTGCGTTTACTTGACAAAACTGGTAAATAATTGACAGATGTTCTCTATTCAAGCTGATCTCTGCAGTCCGTACTTCGGTAAAGTCTGGGCCAATCCCAGTATTGTAAAGCAGCAGTTCGGATTTGGATAGGTGACTTGTAGTTATTCTCTCGAAGAAGGGGATGCGGTTACTTCGAAAAACTGATAAATAATTGACAGGTGTTCTCCATCCAAGCCGATCTTTGCAATCCATACTTCGTTGCAGCCTTATGCTTATCCTTCCCTCCTATCCCACAAGAAATAATGTCAGCTTATTAGAGAAACAGCAAAATCTTGTTTAGAATCAAGTAAGAAACCAAGGCACAATGCGGAAAGTAAGTTAGACCCATAGAAGCATAGCAATGTCCAAATCCATTAAAACCAGTTGCAGTTGAGTTGCAGCAACAAAGCGGAGCAAACAAAATGAAAAGTTGTAGCTGAAAATGTTGAAATGGCAGCTAAACAGCTAAACAAGTGGTGCGCACAAAAACTATGTTACAAAGTCAACAGCAAATACAAAAACAACAAAACCACAATATTACCAACTACAACAACAGCAAATTGCAATGTTTGCCCGCATATACGGCAATATGTTGCTAACACGAAAATTAAACAGAGCTTAAAACCGCAAAACAAACACAAGCCGAATACATACAGACACACACACGAGAGATGTGAGTACGAAGTACATAGCCGCAGCAGCTACATACGTCTACAGCGTGCAAGGAAGAGATCGAACGAGTTATTATAAATACAATAGAAGGCCGTGAAAGAGCTGCCAAAGCACACACAGAAGGGAAGTAAAACCAGTTTTGGTGTGGAGCCGAGCTTTTGTGCCGGCTATTTTTATGGCCGCAGCCAGCGAGCGAAATACGCGCCGAAACAAACAAACAAACGATAGAGGAATATGCGATAAAAAGCAGTGCTGGAAGAATGCTGACACACATACACACACGCACGCTACATACTTCGAACGAGTGAAAAAATTAAAATAAGTTTGTAAAGAAAAGTATAAAATCTTGAGAATTAGCAGCGTTGTGTAGAAGAAGCCGGTGTGTAAGTGAGTGAAGTTTTTGTTGTATTTGTATTTTGTGTAATTATGTGAAAGATTTGAATGCTGAGAAGCGCTACTACGCAATAACAACAATCTGATTTGTAGGGCTTACAGAAAGCATATTCAGTAGTAGTAAAACTGGGGAATCTTCAAGTTTCTTTTAGTTGGAAAAAGGTTTGACATTGAGCTGCATAATATGTTATTTAAGTAGAAGTTGTCTCGAAGACGATGAGGTGGAATTATCGTCATTACTTTCTTCTGGAATGTCCAACCTTTGCGAGTTCAAGTTAAAGATTTCTTGGATCTCTCTTGGAACAATCGCGCGAACTTGCGGATATAAACAGCAGTGAAAAGTCTCTGCAGATTTGTAGTAGGTTCAGGGCGTTTTGAGGAGTCTTAATATCTAACGAAAGTGGAGTGGATCGTGGCCTCACAAAGGACTATCTCTCATGGTCTGGTTCCCACTGGTGAACAACCTTATAACCTAAACTAATATCTTATCTACATATTAGATTGTCCGCCTTTTTGTCTTTTGAATTTCGCGGCTATGTATAAAGCGTTGCAGAGCTCGTATCTGGAAATACTATACATCTTTGAAAGGTCTTGACATAACCGTGATTAGTTTGGATATTACGTTCAACAGTTATTACACCTGCGATATGCTGCTGAAACGGACCGAACTCCACCCATTTTTTGAAGCGGATCGTGACAGGCGACGAAAAACGGATCACATATGACAATATCAAGCGAAAACGGTCGTGGTCGAAGGTCGGTGAATCGTCCCAAACTGTGGCCAAGCCGGGATTGACGGCCAGGAAGGTTTTGCTTAGTGTTTGGTGGGATTGGAAAGGAATCGTCCACTATGAGCTGCTTCCATATGGTCAGACGCTTAAATCTACCATCTACGACGAACAACTGGACCAGAAGCGTCCATAATTGGCCAACAGGAAGGGTGTAGTGTTCCACCAGGACAACGCCAGAGCACACACTTCGTTGATGACTCGTCAAAAACTACGGGAGCTCGGATGGGAGGTTTTAGCTCATCCACCATATATCCCGGACATACTGCCAAGTGATTACCACCTGTTCCTGTCCATGGTGAGCGCCCTTGGTGGTATAAAGTTGAACTCAATAGTTTTTCTTGAAACGGTATTTCTTCAAATTGGGCGACAGAGGGATTTTTTTATTCTAATAGTGTGTCTCTGTACCAAAAAATAGTTAAAATCGGGTCATAACTTCCCCTAGCTTCCATATACCTTTTATTCGGATTATTAAACTTCCGGTGATCTTTATACCGCATATATCGGTAAATATGTGAGATAAATTAAGTGAGCGTGTAGTCTTGGATATAGTGTACCTTGGTGGTGAAAATTAGTGTAATCGATTCAGGAATTACCTCAGCCCTCATATACTATATATAATATGACGATTTTATTTGTTTGCTATCCTAATAAAACTATTATATATCAATAATTTGCGAGAGTATAAAATGTTCAGTTGACCCCGAACTTAGCCTTTTCTCACTTGTTTTTTAATAAGATATTTCTTTAACCTCGGTTAATACCTCAAATCATTGGCTGACTAAAGTCTAAGATAATCGTCAAGTTTAGCACCCAAATTGGCAATATAATCAAATATTTATTTATGTGATTACAAAATTAAAAAAAATGAAAATATGGCAACTCTTCAACTTTAAATTTAACACTTCAACCTTAAGAAACCGATTAGCATCTCTTCGAAGAATGTGCAGAATGCAATGTGTATGCATTAATGAAGTTGTAAAGTATATGCATAACATATGTATAATGCGTAAACACTTACATACACATACATACATATGCACGTATATGTATAGTATACGATATGCGTGCATTTTACAAACCCTAATTTATGGTGCATTGAGGCAGGTCCCAACAAGTGCCTATCAACTTCCCTGTGCAAATGCATTTGAGGGTTGCACTTTGAGTGATGCATGCAAATTCATTTAACATACTTATGTGTGAGTATTTTATAGCATGCGCATACTCTATACGGGTTTCCACGTTAACGTCTGATACTAAGGAAAGTTTCGCAATATTTTTTTTTCAAGTACGTAATAAACATACATAAATAATTATCTTACACACAAGAGCCAATTAGCGGCTCACATTCGACTGGGTTCAGACTGAGCGTTTTGCAGGATAATACAGTGCTTCTAGGAAATGTTGGATAGGTCAGACAAAAGAAGAAGTGCTGCAGCACTGGTTGCATTAAATTTGACCAAATCCTTGCTCACAACACCGAGTGTGAATTAGATATTTGAGCCTGATATATTGAGAACGAATGCGATAATAATGTCAGCCTTGATATCCAACGCAGAATCTCTTGCCAACAGGTGCTACTATGGACTGAGTAGGCAATTGAAAAGTAAAGTTCCCCCTCGACGAACAAAAACCAAACCCTACAAGTCCCTCAAGTTCCCGTCCTACTTTATGGTGCAGAAGCGTGGACGATGTCAACATCTGATGAGGCGGCACTAGGAGTTTTCGAGAGAAAGGTTTTGCGGAAGATTTATGGTCCCTTAAACATTGGCAACGGCGAATACCGCAGACGATGGAATGATGAGCTGTATGTGTTATTCGACGCCATAGACATAGTCCAGCGAATAAAAAAACAGCGGGAGACCTCCACTCCGATGGAAGTACCAGGTGAAGAAGGACCTGCCTTCACTTGGTATTACCAATTGGCGCCAAACTGCCAAAAGGAGAGATTCGTCTAACAGTGTAAGCGGTGTCTATGCCAGTCGCTCACGACAACCTCCTAAAGTTGAAAATTTTATCAAGGAAGTTTTCCTATTTGTTATAAAATATTATATTCTGATTTGTAGAACTGCCACGATTTTTACATTGGCTTCTTTCCTTTGCTTTCCCTTTCATTATCTACATTAATGTATTAAATTCGAAGCACAATCTTCTGGTAGAATATGCAACTTAAGGCATGTTCAGACATGAGAGATCCACGTAAATTTTTAATAAGAGCTTTTTCATATGATTATAATTGAGCTTATTTTTGAAGTTCATAACTACCCACATCGAGGTAAAATCTTAAATAGATCGTGTAGTGCATTCTCGTAAACGGCTACGGCGCGGTTCGATTCTTGTCTTTGAAATGGAAACTGAGCTGTGGATTTGAAGACCGGGTATATGTTCCTTCCATGATAAATTAGAATGTTTGAATATGGTCGCACGTTGGTTTTCGACAAACCACGGCAAACATGAAGTCCCTGATCTTATATTGGCAGACCGTCAGTTGACCGAGACAGTTGGCATCTCTAGAGACCGCTTGTATCATATTCTGCATGAAATATTGGGCATGAGACCGACAGTCAGCTTTCTTGGATAGTAGACAACAAGCAACGCCGTCATCTCAGCCAAATTAGAATAATTAGGAGTCCATCGTTTTCTCCAGATTTGGATTGGTACAAATTTTTTGGTTTCCAAGCTTGATAAAGCTACCCTTCTTCTTCTTCTTCTTGACTGGCGTAGATACCGCTTACGCGGTTATAGCCGAGTCCAAAACAGCGGGCCACGTATCCCTCGTTCTGGCAGTTTGGCGCCAATTGGTTATACCTAGCGAAGCTAGGTCCCTCTCCATCTGGTCCTTCCATCGGAGTGGAGGTCTCCCTCTTCCTCGGCTTCCACCAGCGGGTACTGCATCGAATACTTTCAGAGCTGGAGCACTTTCATACAGCTCATCGTTCCATCGCCTGCGGTATTCGCCGTTGCCAATTCTTAAGGGACCATAAATCTTCCGCAAAACCTTTCTCTCGAAAACTCCTAGTGCCGTCTCATCGGATGTTGACATCGTCCACGCTTCTGCACCGTAAAGTAGGACGGGAATGATGAGAGACTTGTAGAGTTTTGTTTTTGTTCGTCGAGAGAGGACCTTACTTTTCAATTGCCTACTTAGTCCATAGTAACACCTGTTGGCAAGAGCGATTCTGCGTTGGATTTCCAGGCTGACATTGTTATTGCTGTTAATGCTGGTTCCCAGGTAGACGAAATTATCTACAACTTCAAAGTTATGACTGTCAACAGTGACGTGGGAGCCAAGACGCGAATGCGCTGACTGTTTGTTTGACGACAGGAGATATTTCGTCTTGTCCTCGTTGACCACCAGACCCATAAAGCTACCCGTCGGGCAAAAATTTGAGCATGAAGGAGGCATATTTTACAGATCTCATAGTTTTCAGGAGGGTTTTAAGGAATGAAAGTATCGGTAAGTACTTATCGGATCGCACTCGATAAGAAAAAACCTACGCATCAAATCCAACAGCAGTTCGGACATTACTAAAGATGTGGATTACAGGCGACCTTTTGTGTGATCGAAACTAACGCCAAAGAAGGTTCCCGGACATGGTCACTAAGGTAAAAAGTGCTTCAAAAAAGCGAATTAACTGCTCTTTAATAATTGAAAATAAATATATTCGCACATTTATGGTACAAATGTACTTGTAGACTCCTCGTACGTAATCTGATGCAATTATTTCGCATGCGAATGCAACCCTATAATTCAATCTACGCTTATCGTCTATGCATAGTGCACGAATATGTATTAAAACAAACTTAAATAAATAAAGAAATAAAAATAAGACAGAAAATCTAGATACTAAAAAAAGCAGACGCTGCACTAAAAAACGTTCACGCGACTATGCAAATTCGCTAAAATAATGTTTGTATGCCAACATGCAAAAGCAGGCGACAAGCAAACATGCATAACCACATAGGGGTATATAAATAAACCTACATTCACATAGAGTACATATAGAGTATGCAGCTGTATGTATGTTTGTATGCATGTTTGTTGTGCTTAGCTTCCTCCCCAAACATCTTGTCAGCCGGCAAGCCAGCCACTCGGCCGACCTGTTTGCCTATGCGCGCTCGCTCGTCTGCCTCAAGTCACAGCGACTCCTCCCTGCCTGCGCTGTGGTGAACACACACCTGTGTTGTTGTTGTTGTTGTCGCTGTTGTTAAGTGGGCATAAACGTATTGCATGTTGCGCGGCAGCGTTAAGAAAACAAAATTATACACTTTTCATTTTATTCATTTTTCACTTTTGCGCGCCGTCGTCAGCGCGTCTTCCTCTTATGTCGTTGTTTCCCCCACTCCTCCAACCAACCGCCTGCCTCTCGAGCTGTATCACTGCTGCTTTGCTTGTCACATATACACACATACATACTCACACATTTGTATGCAATTGGCTGTCTTCTCGTGCGCTGTTGTTGTTGTTGCTATTAATGTGTAACTGCAAGCGCTGAGTCGAACAATTTTTTTATATGTTTTTAATTTTTCATTTTTGCTGCTCTTGCTGTTGCTTTTGCTGTTGTCTTCCCCCACTAAGGGTTCAGTCGCAAAGTTGAAGGTCAATCGTTGTTTTATGTCATTCAACTTGTCCGTCGTTGGTTGCCGCCACAACCGTCATTGCAGTCAAGTCGTCCGTCGTCGTTCCACGTCTGTTGTCGAGCGTTTCCACTCTGCACTACACTTGTATGTTGTTGTTGTTATTTTATTAATGTTATTTCTCGTTTTGCTATGTTCGCGTTTATGCCGTGCATGCAATTTTTATGTTTCTGCTGTTTATTTTCCCATTCGCACGTTGCTTTTGCATTTACATTTACTTCGCGTTTAGTTGTGAATTTTGATTTGTTTCAACGTCTTTTGGCGTTTCGCTTTTGGTTGTCTATGCAGCAGCAGCAGTTGATTTTCACACATGTGCACTTGAGTGTCTGCGGATGGCTCATCATCTCTTTGCAATGTGAAATTGACTTACCGGCGTTGTGCGATACGAGTTTGCAGTTCGAGGCGAGACGTTGTTGCTTCATAAGCTCAGATGTTCATGTACCTTGCTTTGAACCAAATTCTTTTTTGTTTGTTGTTTAGGACTACTTAACCCTTAGTGCACGATCAGTACTTAAAAGCACTCCCTCATTTATTAAAATAGAAAGTCTATAGGAGGCAACCATATCCGGTAAAGCCTTGGTCACGTTTGATAAAGAAGAGATTCGAATGATCGGTCTATTGAAATCAGTGGGGTCTGTATACAAAAAAATCCGCTTCAATCCGATTGTCTTGCAGCAAGGTCCCTCAATAGCGGTTAAAATGTCGATATAAATGTATCGTTGAGTCAGGAACCGCATCTAAGCATACCTCAGATCCTCAAATGACCTAATTTAGGGAATGAACTAAAGCTCATATTTCAAAATATTATAATATTTTCATATTATTATGGCCTAAATTCCCCCCATGAAAGAACGTTTCAACAAAATCGGAATTAGAATAAACTTCGACCAAACATACAAATATACCTATACCGTTCCGACAACATTCGGTAGCCCGTAACTGGAAAGGACTCGGTTTTTTAATCGGCAGCATTCCTCAACATTATTTGGGGAATGGTTTATTCCGCTACAACAACAAAAAGAACTTCGTTCACAAACCGAGGTGTCTATGAATTATCTAAGCTATCACATTTTAAAGTTATAAAAAACATCATAACTTTATTCTGTCCTGAGGCTGAGTGACTTCGTCGAGGCCTAAAAATGGATATCTCAAGTACAAGTTTCCACAACTGGAACGATGTAAATGAAACCACGCTACAAAGCCATAATTCGGAGTAACGTGAGCTCTAAGGGAGGCTAAAAGAGGAAAAGAGTAGAGTAGAATGGTCCGAAAACTGCCGTAGAAGGTATGAGGAATGACGAATAAAAGTTAGACGAGGGCGGTCCGTTGGTAGGTTTGGGTTGCAAGCTTTGATCAGCTGCATGATCTGTTCCGGCTGGGATGGTGTAGCCGGTATCCAAACTCTTGCCCTTGGCCTGGACGGAATGTCTTTTTTGTCAACGGCTATTAGCTTGGCTCCGGGATACACCTCTATCCAGCATCTGTGCATGACGGCGGCGGGCCTGGATTGCTTAATAGCACTTCCAGAGCCACGTTAGCCAGCGCAGCCTGTACCCATTTCCATTGGGTTCTGGGAATTTTTCCTTCGGGGTCTCCCTCATCTCACCCCTTGTTTTAGGCAGCTTAGCTGACGGCTTGGCCTCTTCAGCTGACCTTTGCCTTTTAGTAGCGACAACTGGCGGTTCCAAGCTAAAGTTGGGTAACACCGTTTTAGCACACTCCAAGGTTTCCTGGAGCTCTTTTGTGAGCTCCTCATTTGTTGGTGGGTACCGGTGCGCTCTTCGTAAGATATATGCAGCGCGTTTCCTCTCCGCATACTTCGCTTTTGATGGCTCTTCCACCTTAAAGGTAGGCCATTCTCTGGTTGATACACCAGCAACTACACACTTGGCATCTTCCTTTGCCTTCTGCCTCCGGTTGGTAGGCCTGGCTCCGGCTGGCTTTGTTGTTGTTGTTTTGCTGGAACTTGGCTTAGCTGTAGTTCCAGCACTGGTGTCAACCTTAGCATTCAGACCAAGCTTAGCCACTGTCTTCGTGCTAACTGTTCTAGAGCTCGTTGCATACGCTGCTCTCTTTTCGGAACAATCTGTTCCTACCGGCTTTATTGAGGTAGAACCGGACTCCCTTGGTTTTTCCTTTGTTTCTTTTAATGTGCTCATATTTGGACCCACGAGTGCAGGGAAATCTATGTCCACTTGCGCATAGCCCCCGATACGCAAGCAAGGCTTTCTTATTACGGCGGGCGCCAGGTATCCGTAAGTTCCGTTCAAGACTGGGCTATTTGAGGGCCCCCAGGCAGGTTGATCCTCGGCACGGGTCGCATGACACCTTGATCCAGCCCTTGGTTTTACCCCCAAAAAGAAAATAAAAACACAGAAATTTCAAATTTAATGGGGAAGGTTTGTTATCATTCGAACCTCGGCCTTGTCTCCGATGGTCCATCCATTGAGTCAAATTTTCGTTGACTCGTTCGATCATTTCGACTGGTAACTGACGAATGACACGCGTGATGTTTTGCTTTCATGGGCTGAATCGAAGACTTTAGACTTTAAATACGGTGTGATATCACACGATCTTAGTTCCCAATCGACCGACCCAAAACGTGAAAATATCTGCTCACCAAAGTGTTCTCTCCATAAACCCATTGATTGATACGATGTGTGGGTGCATTTGAAGCCAAATGTCGCCGATATCACGAGCTTCAATTTCAGGCATCAAATGGTCGCGATAACGGCGCCGAATCGACTCTCCACGGTCTTTGAGTACATTCTCAGCTATATATATATATATATATATTTGGCGTAGGAACCGCTTAGGCGATTATAGCCGAAACCACCAGAGCACGCCATCGTGACCAATCGTGACCAATAAGCATTTTGTTCTCTAATAACCAGTGAAACTATACCAGTTTAATCTTCGGATTCGATCAGTATACAAAAATGGTTTTAGTTTTTATGGGCTTGTACTACTTTTTAGAGCATTGCATAAGAGTTTCTTAAAGAATGAGTGCATAATACTGATTTCTTAAATTGTTTCTTTATTTTTCAACAGCACCAAAGAAAGAGTATATAAAAGTGTCGCAACTACAAAAGCCAAAACTAATACAACAGAATATCTAATATACTAAATTAAGCACATGTTATTAACCCAGAAAGCAGCGCGAATTGCCCACAAGTTATAAAGATGTATAAATTATGTAGTACACAATAAAATGCCAAAAATGTCTGGCGGTGTTTTTACTTATTTTTTTCTTTCTTTTCAGCTGTTATTTGTTACGCCTTTGTGCTGGTATTCATGTGGCTCTTGGATCGATGAAAGGTCGCCCACCTGTGCGAGGAATATTTATAGTTTTTTTTGTGTTTTGTGCTTTTACAAAATTACTACAGACAGCCAAAAAAATAAAAGCAAAGCAAAGCAAAACCGAAGGCAGTAAGGACAAGGGCACGAGGGTGGGGGCTTAGCAGACGGGCAAAAAAGCACACAAATATTAACAAATAAACGCAGTTTAACTGACAACCAGACGAATGTGAACCTAAACAAATATGTACGAGTATGTATGTATATACATACATACATACCCTAAACTATATATGTTTGTTAGCAGCCATGTGAACTGGTATTTAGTGGTAAATATTTGTGTGTGTGTGTCTATCGTTGTGGCCCGAAAATGCCACGCCAGACGCCATGACTCGAGTTTATGAATAAATTACTACACTAATAACAACAACAACAGCTGATTTTGTTCTTGTTGTTGGATGTGTTGCTCCTATTTGGCTTTTCATTTAACAGTGGCAAGGACGCGTCTCGCCTGTCACGAAACGACACGCTTGTCTGTCGCGCCATTTGAAAATCGTTATTTGCAAGTGTGTATGTCTCTGTGTATGTGTGTTTGTGTGTGTGTGCACATGTCATTGTCCTTGCAGACAATATTTATGTTTACTTTGGTGCACAAACAAATACAAAGGAATATATATGTATGTATGTGAACTTTGTATGTGTGCTGAACCGTCAAATTCGGTGGATTGTGCAGGACAATTGATTTTACCTTGCGAAGTGACGCTAAAATCGTGACAATCTCCTTGCTTAAAGTTAAACGAAATTGGCACAAAAGCTGCCGAACTGTGTCAGCGTTTACCTGGGAGATGACTAATATTTCGTTTGAATATGCACTTGTATGGTGTATTGGTAATGCATATGTGCCTAAGCATAGCGAAAGTGTAGTACATAGAGTACATGGCCACTGGGGCGTATGATGAACAATTCATGAGAAGGAGTAGGACCGTATCCAATACATAAGTATTGGAGTAGATTTCAAATGGAGAAAATTGAATATTTTAAAAAGAGTTGTTAATATAATTTTGATTATTCCGATCTCTTGATTAAATTTTTATTTTTATTAAGGAGATCCTGTTCAAGAAGTCTACAAAAGGCTCTAAGAAATTATTGTGAAATTGTTTAGGGTGAGTAAAATGAAATTGAATGAGTAAGTTAACATCATTGGCATCTCAAAGTAATCGTAAGTCATGTCATTTAGTATATTTTCTTTAAATTGTTATTGACAAAATTAGGCTAAATTCATGCAGCGTCCTTTACTCTAATTTTAAAAACGAAAATTGTACAAGAAAGTAATTGATTTCAGTTGGCTAATTTAATTGGCAGAAATATTTAAAAAAAAATGTGGAATGCATTGTTTTCCAGAAATTATTATGCATTATATTGGGACTTATTGAAAACGGAAACAAATTTTATAAACTCACCCTAAATAGTGAAATACTCTGTGTCCAAAAAATAATGTGACATTTGAAAACTGCGCGCGTCGAAGGATTTGGAGAATTATTTTTTTTTAGGTTGGTAGTACTGTCAGTCACATTTATGTCAAATTTCATGTCAAAATATTCATTAGAGTTTGAGATACGTGTCATTTTGTGAGCTGCTAAAAGTGAGTTTTTCGTTTTTTGCGATAAATTTTGCATTAAATTTTGTTCAGGTATCAATTTTCTGCTGCGAATACGTTGAGGATGGTGCAGAAAGCCTTTGGTGATGAGGCTATGTCTAAAAAAATGTTTACAAGTGGTATAGTGAGTTCCAAGCCGGCCGTGAACGTGTCGAAGACGAAGAGCGTCCAGGGCGACATCAACATCAACCGACGAAGCTCACGTTCAACAAATCAAAGATTTGGTGTTGAAAAACCGTCGATTAAGAATTAAAGACCTCGCTGATGAAGTTGGCATATCGAAAGGCTCAGCCAATACCATTTTGAAGGATGTTTAGGGCCTCAAGCGCGTCAAATCTCGACTGGTACCGAAAATGCCGAAAAAATACCTTCGTAATTCGTTATCATTTCGCCAAAAACTCAACCCATATCGTTCCGCAACCACCGTATTCACCTGATCTGGCGCCGTGCGACTTCTGGCTGTTCATCAAGCTCAAAAGGCCACTCCGGGGACACCGTTTTTATACGATAGAGATTCAAGCCGCAGGAACTGAAGGCCATCCCGGAAAGTGACTACAACCAGTGTTTCGAAGATTGGAAAATCCGTTGGCATAAGTGCATTGCATCGGGAGGGGATTACTTTGAAGGGGATGAAATTGATTTGGAAGAATAAATCAAGAATTTTCAAAATAAATACAATGTCACCTTATTTTTTACCCCGAAAATGCTAATGATAATGCCATTAATGTAGTCATTTATGGTCCATAGACAATAATAGAAAATAAATCGCTTAAGACTCCTCCACGGGAAACCACTTCCCATGTTCATCGAACAATTAAGGGAAAGTGCAAGGCAGATTCAATTAAGACTTAAGAAATTAATTAAGACTTTTGGCTTAAACGTATCCAGTGGTGTTATTAGAAGACACCTCAATGATGCTCGCAAAAAAAATGAAAAACACGGATTAGTTTTACTACGGTTCTTGTAAGGAGGGATTTAAAATTTTCGACGAAAGTATTACGGGACTATGAAAGAACAATAATCGTATTATATCGAATAGTAAAATGTTTGTCTATAACCTGAAAGACAATGCTTAAACCCCAGAAAGTCATGGTGTGAGCTGCGCTGTCGGAGTATGAAGAGATGCCGTTGGTTGATCGTAATATCCGAAACATACAGCTAGGGCAATAAAGGATTGATTATCTCCCAAAAAAATTTATGGATTGGACTGGCCAGTGCAAAATCACCATTATAAACTGATATAAATTCTCTGGAATGATTTAGAAGTGAAGATCGGGCAACGAAATTTAAAAAATTCTGATGATTTTGGACTTAAATTAAAGCATGCCTTTCCAGGGAGTAGATCCCAGAAAATGGTGGGCAACTTCACTCACAGATGTCAAGCTGTTTTAAAAAATCGGGTCATACAACGAAATACAGTGGAACTTCCATAACTCGAACCTTCTATAAGTCGAAGTTCTCCATAACTCGAACTGTTGAAGTGGCAATAGCAGTAAAATTTCATACAAATTTCCTTCCATAAATCGAACTTTTCGACCAGGACATTATACAAAATTTAAAATTTTACTATCAGGGAACAATTTTAAAAGAGTCTTTCTATATGGTATGGGGGCAAACAAAAAATATGGTTTTATACTTATAGATTTCCTAAATCGTGCAACAAAGGCATGAGATATAGACGTCAAGAGCCAAACAATAGCAAACTGCAACAAACTTGTTCCGAAGTAAATAACTAAAACTGTGGGTAAATCTACATTTTGCAGCTTTTTAAAAATTTATGTGTTAATGAACATTTCTATAACTCGAAGTCTCTCTAACTCAAAGTTTTTTGGTGGATTATGGTGATTCGAGTTAGAGAAGTTCCACTGTACTAATATTAATACATTATTTGAAGACATACATTATTAAAAGATTAATACAAAAATGTAGAAGAAAATAAGATTTCAAATAAATATAAAAAAGTATTTACAAAAAAAAATTATATTGAAGAATACTTACTTAAAAGTTACTGACAGAAAACACCATGCGCTGAAATAAACAAAAATATTTATTAAATAATAATTTTAATTTTATATATGTATATAATATAAAAATTTTAATTAGCGATTTAACTAAATATGTAAATTATTAAATATGTAGCGGTTTAACTGTATATGTTCATATACAGTTTGTATTACTAAGTGTGCTGTGCGGATGAGCTAACATGAGCTATGTATGGCGACACTTAAATGCCCATTAAAATGCTTTACGAGTTTTTACCACTTATAGTTATGACTGCGGAAGATTTATTGAATGAATGCAACCACCAATGAATAAAAGCACCGACAACGAATTGACCAAACGTTACCTACTGCGTCTTAGCGCTTACACCCCGCGTCGCAATCACACGATTTGACACTTAATCAGTCTCTCAATTAAACGAATGAACAATGAGTTGCACAAAAAACAACAACAACACATGCATTCATACGAAAAGCAACAAAATCAAAAAAGCCAACCAACAGCAGTGAAGACGGCGAAGGCGCGACTTGACGCCTGGCGCATGTGGGAGTGTCGCGACGACACGAGAACGAAAAATAAGAAAAAAATGCACTTTTTTCGGTGTGTAATTAAATTATTCGTGTTTGCGTGCATTGGAATTTCACAGCAACAACAACAACATTGTGAATAGTCGTATGCTATGGCGCGAAATGCACGAAAATGACGCGTTTTACTCTCGTTGGCTATCTGTTGAAGCGGCGACTGCACGGCGGCTTGTCGCTGTCATTTGATGAATTGCGTCGCAAGTAATAATTTTCGTATAGATTAATTATGTACAAATTATTTGCGCGCTCACTCACTCACTCGACACGCAGCAAGTTCAATGCACTTTCGGAAATTAACACAGAAAACGCATTTATTTGCGATTTAATCTTTATTACCCACGACAAAGCGTAACGGAAAATAAATAAAAATAAAATTAAAAATTTTCAATAATAAAAATATGCTTTTGGTAGAACGAATTTAGTCTTAAAAGTGGAAATATTACGTGGACAGAACAAGAAAAGAATGCAATTGAGTAAAAAAAAATGATATTGAACAGAAATAAACAAAAAATTATATGCGCCCCCGGGTGGGCTCGAACCACCAACCTTTCGGTTAACAGCCGAACGCGCTAGCCAATTGCGCCACGGAGGCTCATATCAATCGCTTGGCAAATGCGTGTTTTATATCTGAGTAGAATAGAACGAAAAGAATTTTAGAATATATTTGTATCTCCACCTAAGCACCTTAACCACTATCTGGATAAATGACGTAATCAGCACATGGTAAAGATTTAGGGTGCTCGAAACCAATTTTTAATCAGAGAAAGTAAAAATACATATTTATTATATATGGAAGCGAATTATTGAAAGCATACTGACTTCCTATTTATTATAATGCTATGTCAATTTGTTGTTCTGTTCAAAATATGATAGAAATATAAGAAAAATGACTGTTTTTATAGATAGACAGTCCGCTTTTGTGTAACACGTGCGGGATGGGATAGATACCGGGAGCTGAAGAGGGAAGCGAGACGCATTTGCAGAGAAAAAAAGAAAGAGGCTTGACAAGCTGGCCGACAGGGGTAATGCTCTAAAATTCAACAAAAAGATGCGGCGACTAACTGAAGGTTTCAAGACCATGCACACTCCTGTAGGACTCCCAGAGGTGATCTAGTAGTTGATGACCAGACTATACTGAGTTTGTGTAGGGGACACTTCTCCAGCCTGCTGAATGTCATTGAAAGTACAACACCAGGAGAAGGTGAACCCGATTCCCTAACCGACGACGATGGAACAGATGTTCCATTGCCCGACCGTGAAGAAATTCGAATAGCAATTACCCGCTTAAAGAACAACAAGACGGCGGGGGCCGATGGATTGCCGGCCGAGCTATTCAAATACGGCGGCGAAGAACAGATAAGGTGCATGAAGTCAGCTTCTTTTCGGATTATGGTCGGAAGAAAGCATGCTCGACGATTGGAATCTCAGTGTCCAATCCACAAAAAGGCAGACCCCACAATCTGCGTCAATTACCGTGGGATAAGCCTCCTTAACATCGCTTATAAGGTTCTATCGAGCGTACTGTGTCAAAGACTAAAGCCCACCGTTAACAAACTGATTGGACCTTATCAGTGTGGCTTCAGACCTGGAAAATCCACAATTGACCAGATATTCACCATGCGCCAAATCTTGGAGAAGATCCATGAAAAGAGGATCGACACACACCATCTCTTTGCCGATTTTAAAGCTGCTTTCGACAGCACGAATCCTTGCAAAACTAATACGGTCGAGCAACACCAAAAGCTCCGCCAGGTTCGGGAAGGACCTCTCCGAGCCGTTCGATACCAAACGAGATTTCAGACAAGATGGCTCACTATCGTGTGTTTTCTTTAAACTGATGCTGGAGAAAATAATACGAGCTGCATAGAATCATCTATAAGAGTGTACAGCTGCGTACGCCAATGATATCGATATATTTGGAATAACACCCGCGCCGTTAGTTCTGCTTTTTCCAGACTGGATAAGGAATCGAAGCGTATGGGTCGGGAGGTGAATGAGGACAAGACGAAATATCTGATGTCATCAAACAAACAGTCAGCGCATTCGCGGCTTGGCTCGCACGTCACTGTTGATAGTCATAACTTTGAAGTTGTAGATAATTTCGTACACCTAGGCACCAGCATCAACACCGATAATAATGTTAACCTTGAAATCCAACGCAGAATCACTCTTACCAACAGGTGCTACTATGGACTGAGTAGGCAATTGAAAATGAAATTCTCTCGACGAATCAAAATCAAACTTTATAAGGCGCTTATCGTTCCCGTCCTTCTTTATGGTGCAGAACCGTGGACGATGTCAACATCCGATGAGACGGCACTAGGAGTTTACGAGAGAAAGGTTTTGCGGAAGATTTATGGTCCTTTTAACGTTGGCAACAGCGAATACCGCAGACGATGAAACGATGAGCTGTACGATTTATACAACGGCATTGACTTAGTTCAGCGAAAAAAAGACAGCGGCTACGCTGAATCAATTATGGAATAGATTAATATTGTTTAATTTTATGGTGAAACATGTAATGCATGTAAAAGTATCAAATTCGTAGTAACAAGTATTATTCGACTAATCGATTAACCGTTTTATCCATATAGGGCATTATTCGAAAAATAATGACTAAGAGCTTTATGCGGTACTTTCCAATTAAAATATCAAAAATAATCAATAAAAAAAGTAGTTCGCGACCCTGCCAGGAGTCGAACCTGGAATCTTCTGATCCGTAGTCAGACGCGTTATCCATTGCGCCACAGGGCCAGATATTTAAAGACTGTCCAAGTGCTCACTTGACAGTGGACAAAAGAACGAAATTAGACATCTAAAATATAGCACAGAAAAATGTGAGACATTAGGGAGTCAATTACTACAACGTGCTTCAAGCTAGAATAATCACACGATTAAACTCAATAATTTACCTAAATACTTGTGTATCGCGCTTCGTTGCTATCAAAACCTGTTAATTACAATAAATTGTAGTAATTGTTTGAAATCAAATGAATTATTTGCGAAAATTAGCTTAGCTTTGTAAATATATCTCAATGTAAGCAAATACTATTTTTTATCATCTTATGAACAGCCCATCAAAGTCAGTGACTTCTAAAGCGCTTTTGTGTATTGTGTTTAATGAAATAATCATCACTCATCTTTTCCCTTTAATGACATTGCATGCAATCTATCTAGACATGTGTATATATAATATACAGACCGAATGTATTTAGAAATTCTCTAGAAAATTCCATATCAGTAAGTCACTGCATATTTAAATGCACAATTGAAAGCATTTATATATATTTTTATGCATTTAAATGATTTGAGCGTTTAAATAGGAATTTGCCGATAAGTGTAAAAAAATATAAAAAAAAATTTCACATTCACTCTATATATTCCTAAAGTATAATAGTAAGTAACTAACATCAATTTAAAAGTGATTCTGAGGTAATAATTCCATCCCGAACGTATTGGCTATGAGATCTCTCTTAATAGATGAAAAGACAAATGAAATTGTAAGTCAGTCAGATCATTCAGTCTATTCCGTTTTTCCAATTTTTGGACTTTTTGTCAAGAGTAGTTGTAGTTTGCGTCTTCCTTTTGAGTGCTGCTAGATATTTTTTATAAGTGGATGAGGCATCTATAACACCCCGTCTTGCTTTTGAACTCCTATCAAATTTGCATAATTTCCAACCAATTGGTTCATAATTTCAGCTATAGTCGTCAAACTCCTTTTAACGAACGCTATCGAAAGTTCTTTGCTCTTCTTCGAAATTATTAATATCAATATTTTAATTTTCTTCTTGGTCAGGTAATTCCTTGAACACATTATTAGAAAGATTAGCTGCTGCTTCTTGCACTATTTCATCAACGTCTTTCACATTCACCTCATCTCAATCGGTTTGTTTCGCTAAATCCACTATTTCTTCCATTATTTCACCCATATCTACAGAATATCCGATGTCCACGCTCTTACTTAAATCCGGTCCCGCGTTGTAATAAAAGAGTGCTAAACGGAAACGTTAATATCGGCAGAAGCCAATGTTTAGACCCTGTAAAATATCTGGCGCTTTCCTCCATCTTTTTGTAATAAAATAATATAAATTCTAGGATTATGTTTCAGCACCAAAATTGATTGAGAATCTTTGTCTCGAATCTAAAAACATCGAGCCATCGATGTCACTTTCAACTATGTTTTATGTCGAAGTTTTATATAAAAATTTGACTTCACACCTTAACACTTTTTCGGGTATTAACTCGAAACCCTCTATTTGGATACGATTTTTGAAAAATACGGAGAATTCGTTAAGGAAATGTGCGCTTGGACAATGCTGCGATTACTTTTATAATTTATTTATACAATTTAATTCTGGCGTAGGCTACTGCGTTAGATCAGAGATTCAAATTACTGCATTTTAAAGATGCTATGGCTAAAAGAAATACTTTTTTTTGTTTCATAAAAAATTCAAAGAATCGCGCTGATACAACGGAATCTTCGGATGAGTGTGAAACAGAATACTTGTTTGATATTTGGAACCAGAATAAACATTTGGTCCACCAAAAGGTGAAATGTAAGCTGTCAAATTTATCTACAATTACAGGGACGGAAGTTTGAAGAGAAAGTGTATCTCGGCTGTTATCCCTACCAATCAGAAGCCAATAGAGTTTGGGTTGACATGAATACTGTGTTTCCGGAGTTGTATAAATGAAATATTTACACACTGTGGCCACTTCAGTGGCGAGTAAACGACCGTTTTCTAAACCCAGGGCAACTATCACGCAGAAGTAAAATCGAAAAGAAATGACAGTGAAAATACTTTCCATGTCGTTGTTTTGAAATTCTGTTATTTATTGAGAAAAAACTTTGACAGACATATAATGCTAAGTGAAATAAAAGGTATCAACTTAAGACATACTACATTTCATTTATTTATGCTTCTGCTTCTTAAAATAAGTTAAAAAGATCAAAAATACATCGATGTTTCGAGGTTTTAATGGCCGTTATTTTTGATTTCGATGAGTTTTGAAGAAACATCGATACATCGAACCATAGATGTTTGCATCCCTAGTGGGAGATCCCTACAATGACTATAGGCCGACAGTATACCAGCTGTACGGTGTTATTTTGCTTTAATTCACACAAAATATTTTTATAATTATTTGATTAACTAGTAAGGTCCCCACAGTTTCGTTTCTTTTCCGGAAATGTGTATAGTTTAAGAATTTCCGACTTCACATAACGTTATCAATATAATACAATGAATTTCTAACAGTGTCAGTTCAAATTTTAATCGATTCTTGTCGATAAGTGAATCGTGGTATGACTTGATATTAAATGGATATAGGCTTTCAAAATTTCATTTGACAATATAAAATAGTAAATTTACTATATTATAGAGGTTCCCGAACTTATTATGTATATTATTATTTAAAATATTAGGTTGGCAAATATCTCCCTTCCGCGAGCCCGAGTTAGACTGGCATGTGGTATCTCGTGACATCGCCCAGGAGATGGGAGTTAGTCAACAAACCATTTTAAACCATCTGCAGAAGGCTGCATACACAAAAAAGCTTGATGTTTGGGTGCCGTATCACGGCCACGCAAAAAACCCTTCTGGACCGAATCAACGCCTGCGATTTGCTGCTGAAACGAAACAAGCTCGACCCATTTTTTAAGCGGATGGTGTGGCGACGAAAATTAGATCACATATGACAATATCAACCGAAAACGTGTTGTGGCCAAGCCGGGTTTGACGGCCAGGAAAGTTTTGCGGTGTGTTTGGTGGGATTGGAAGGGAATCATCAACTATGAGCTGCTCCCATATGGCCAGACGCTTAATTCTACCATCTACTGCGAACAATGGGATCGCTTGAAGCAGGCGATCGACTAGAAGCATCCAGAATTGGCCAACAGGAAGGGTGCAGACCACACAGTTCGTTGATGAAGCAACGGGAGCTCGGATGCGCGGTTTTATCACATCCACCATATAGCCCGGACATAGCGCCAAGTGATTACCACCTATTCCTGTCCATGGCGAACGCCCTTGGTGGTGTAAAGTTAAACTCAAAAGAGGCTTGTGAAAAGTGGCTGTCCGAGTTCATCGCAAATAAGGAGGGGGCTTCTACGAGGGGGGTATTATGAAGTTGCCGTCTAGATGGAAACAGATTATCAAACGAAACGGCGCATATTTGAACTAAATCCGATCACTGTAACACTTTATATTTAATATATGCTGTAATGTGAACAGACTACTCAAAGTTCGAATTCAAACCAATATAAGGTTCCAGCGAATATATGAAATACTCAAAAATATATGTACTATATAATTATTCAATATTTATTTGAAATTCAGTGTGTCATACGTGAATCAATTCTAAATATATTTTTTGCACAAATGCAAATGTATATGCGCCCAGCGAACCGCGGTTGGTTGAACCGACAGACAGACGCGCCTAATCAATTTGACGTCCGTTTGCAACAAGTATATTAAGTTCGAGTTCAATAAAAAATGTCATAATGAGTTGGTGATTTGCAAAGCAAAATAATGAATTGAAGTTGATTATTTGAATTTTAATAAACAAAATATGATTGTTTGCCAGGCAATATATAATTAATTATTATGCGCATAAGTATGTACATATGTATGTGGATATGTAAATATGTATAGCGAAAAATGCACAAAGGGTCAGTTGGTTCATTTATTATACCCAACAACATATTATTAAATACAAACTGACTGTGCGAATGTTAATAATCAATACAATATATTCTGGTATTAAAATTATGGAAATTTATTTATATACAATACATATGTATATACAAAATATATGTATATTATATCACTAGGTTAAGTTCAGTCATTCCCCTCGCATAATCAACAATAAAAACAACAAAACTAACCACGACGAGGCAAAACTTATTAATGCAAATTGAGTCAAATCAAATAAATATTCAAAAACAAAGAGAAAATAGAAAATGCGCAAAACTAAATGAAATAATTTTGTAATCACTTTAGTTTGCTTTTGAATTGATTGTTCATATGAAATTGCGCTAAGCGGTGCAATAATTAAACTAAATACATATGCAAATACACATGTAATATAATCATCACTCATTATAAGCATTCAGCGTAAAATAATATAAGCAATTCAAATTTTGCAAAATTTTATTGTTTCCCCTTGACAATGAAAATGTTGGACAATAAAAACAGAAAAATATAAAATAAATGAATAATTCGTTTTCGATTCTTATACAATGGAAATATATATATTTAGATTTGATTCATTTGGTTGTTGTACAACACCGGATCAATTACGAATTCATTTCATCAAAATTAATAATTCGATAAGGTCCGTATAACTGTAATTATTTATTTTTATTTATACGTAATGAACTTGGAAATTTCCAATAAAATGAAGAAAGAAAAAAAGTTATGTGTATATTATAGAAAGCATAATGCTACTATGGGAGAAAGGTAAGTCGTTAAAATGGCATTGTTAGTAGGTTGACGAAAATTGGTGCTACTCTGAGAAAATCATTGAATATAAATTGAATCGGATGTGTTAATTGCCTTCGAAGAGAATTTTTTTTTGAAAATGAAAAAAATATTTGTTTTATATACTAAAAAAAAATCAAAATATTAGTTGGCCCATGAGGGGATCGAACCCGCGACCTTCGCGTTATTAGCACGACGCTCTAACCAACTGAGCTAATGGGCCAGTGTGAACATGGCAGACAATTGTGTCATTTAAGCAAGAGCGACAAATTTTGAGAAGAGTTTTTATATAAAAGACAATCTATTTTCTTTAATATATATATACATACCGTAAAATACTTACAGTAATCATAGATGAAATCTCACATCTAAATTAATAATGAATTACATCTAGAATATACAGTTGAACTTCCACTTCTCAAACTCAAACTTCTATGTCTCGAACTTTTCCATAACTCCAACTCTTGTATTGGCAATAAAAGTCAAATTGTATACAAATTAGCTTCCATAGTTTTTTTTGTGGATTATGGTGATTCGAGTTAGAAGTTCAACTGCATTTATAATATGTACGATGATATCATGTTTGTGCTACTTATTGCTCTATAAAAATAGATACATACGAGGGCTGCTATATGTATTTCTGGCCTAGGCAGCACTAAGTGTTGCCAGGTGCAATCTCTGAATCCATTGGAAAGTTTGACATTTTTTAGCATAACATCACTCAGAACGTTTTGTCATTTAATCGTGAATTGTTTTATTTACAGGGAATTAAAAAATTCATCTCGACCAAAAAATGGAATTAACTCGTGAACATTTTCGTGCGATAATTTTTCACAACTTTCGACGTGGATTATCGCGAGAAGAGTGCATCGATGAACTAAAATCTTTGTATGGCTATGAAGCACCATCCTATAGCACTGTGAAAAACTGGTACAACGAATTCAATCGTGGCCGACGCTCGCTCAAAGACGAATTCCGTGAAGGTCGTCCAAAAACAGCCGTTGTACCAGAAAACATCGATGCCGTACGTGAACTGATAATGCAAGACCGTCATGTAACATACCTTCAGATAGAGGCATGCCTATGCATTACTCCCACTAGCATACATTCGATATTGCATGAACACCTGGCCGTAAAAAAGGCTTGTTCTCGTTGGATCCCGCACAATTTGACAATCGCTCAAAAAAAGGCTCAAGAAAAGTGCTTCGAAAATTGGTTTGAGCGCATGCAAAAGTGTATAAATCTTGATGGAGAATATTTTGAAAAACAATAAAACCATTTTCGTTGATAAATATTCCTATTTTCATTATTAGGCCAGAAATATATATAGCAGCCCTCGTATTAGCAAAATTGTATAAACATATTCAGACTTAATACTATAACTCAATATCAATCAAAGAGTCGCAAAATATTTAATTGCGCCCAACGTGGGGCTCGAACCCACGACCCTGAGATTAAGAGTCTCATGCTCTACCGACTGAGCTAGCCGGGCTGTTGTGGGAGTGGCGTCCAAGATAGCGGTTGTTACGGTAGACATGATTAACTATATGTAATCATTTAGACAATATGAGTCATTTTAACGAAAATAGAACTCATTACACGACAGAATATGAGTGAAAAATAGTATAACAACAGGTTTGTCTATTCAATTCTTTGTAGTATTAGATATGAATATTTGTATGAGTAGTGAAAAAAGGTGTTCAGAGAAATTTTTGGACACACAATTCACCCAAAAGTTGCAGAAGAAAAGATAGTTCTGCACTTTATGGCATGGCTTAGTAGAGAAGAATTAAAATAAATTTGTAAAGTGGCAAAATAAAGTATCGAAGAAAGTCAAATTTACATTATTGTATTAAGAATTTCTAAATTCGCTCCAATAAAATACAGACTAATCCGTTACGACGACAATGTCATATCATTACCTGTATTAGAAGAACGTGATTGACAGAATTTAACGTTAGTTTACGACATCATCAATGAAATATATAAATATATACATAAGATATAGGTTGACAGATATATATACATAGATATACAAACTTCCCGCCTTCAAGTTTCTGTCATGTATCTTGTATCTCTATATAATCTAACATTCTTGAGTAGATTTTACTTTCCGATAATGCAATAACTCAGATGATATTTCGAAATCGATGGATTTATCTAACATATCTATCTATACTACATAATTAACTATTTCTAATTCTTTTATTTTATTTAATTACTGTTACAGTTTGGTCCTTTTTTATTGTACATATCTGATTTATTTCTCGATTTAAAATAGTAAATTGCGCCCAACGTGGGGCTCGAACCCACGACCCTGAGATTAAGAGTCTCATGCTCTACCGACTGAGCTAGCCGGGCTAATAAAATAACTTCCTTACAGTTGCTAATAATAATTAACTGCAAGCAATGTAGTAGAATAAAATTGGTAATTCTTTAAACAAATACGAGCCCTGAAATAGTTTCTCTTAAATATGTTTGTTCAAAATATCTCGTAAATTTGAATTTTTTTGTTGTTTCACATGAATTTTATTATTTTTACGAGTCCGATTGTCCGTCGGTTATTCGATCAAGCGATAATTTGATTAAACATCTAGACATCTTAATAAAACTTATTACATCTCTTGGCACTATCAGAAGGTTAGTATTGCAGATGGGTAAAATCGGATCACGGCAATGCTGACAAAGAGCAGTTAAGCAAATTTCTAAAAATTGCCTAAATTGGGCTGAGCATAACAGAAATTAGAGTGGGAGTGGAACTTGTAATGCTAAATAGTATATCTGACACATGAAATCTGCTGGACCGAAGCAGATTGGTTCTTTTAACTCAAAATTTGTTCCAGAAGTTTTTAAAAGAAAGGGTCTAAACTGACTAGAAGTAGGAATATTAAATTTTATATCAGACAAGAAAAATATTCTTTAAATTGATCCATTCTGAAGTTTTATTTGGAATTCCAATGAAAATACCTTGGGTCAAATGTTCAGTTCAGCTTTTTATAGACGAATTTGTTTTTTATTTTAATCACAACCAACATGTATTGCTGTTAAATGTGTATTCAACAGAGTTAAACTTGCATCGAACAATTTATTATTATTATATATACTTATGTATTCACTATTTCAAGATCATGACGATGCATATATATTTGTATCACATATATATTTCTTTCAAGGTTACTAATCTCATCAACATTTATTGTTGTAAATGATTAAACACGAATAGCACTTATTCATATTGCCATATCCATGTAATGTCTTCTGTACTGTCTGACACTTTGACTTTGCGTACAAACGCTTTGTTTGATTAGAAAATGAACATTGACAATGTCTCGTAGTATTTCAATACATGTTTCCAAATCACTTGTTCTCGGTTATGCAATGTGGCGCCACACACTTTTGACGTAACGATTGTTGACAGAATTCGTCGATTGACATTGACATTTATAAAGTTATATTTATATTACTACAGTAAATATTTTCCTTGAGCTGGCTATATAAACTATTGAGATCGGTATAATATATCTCCTAACTCTAGTGGCATCCTATTTTGCAAGCGTTCGTCAAAGATTGAGTGACTTGAGAGCATTTTTGGACGAAAGATGAGCGATTTCTGAAATGACATTACAGTCTTAGAACAATACTTTATTATGTTTTAGAGTACAATTGTCTATTTGACGATCTGACAATAAAAACCTGGTCACCCGGTTTGTCTCTATTATCGTATGGCACTGTAATCTCCAATGCCTCAAGGAGGCATGTCAAGCAGACTATTCACAAAGGAAATAATTTCATGCTTATCTATCCAAGTTCTCTTTACGAATTATGAGTACGAAAACTTCTTAAGTACATTCCCTACTCCAACACTTTTGGTTTCCGCAGTAACTTACGACATTCCGACTCTCTTGACTTCAAATGTCAAATGGAATCCTTTTATACGTGTAATATTGGAAGAGCAACGGAAAGGAAATATTTAATGTCGATCTATTATATGAAACAAAATAAAAAGTTAATTGCGCCCAACGTGGGGCTCGAACCCACGACCCTGAGATTAAGAGTCTCATGCTCTACCGACTGAGCTAGCCGGGCAGTTGTCGTCAGTTTGGCAGAAAACACATTTCTCTACAGCAGCAGTGATTGCTTATGAGTTATTCTGCTTCAATGTATTCATTCTTATCGAAAAACTTAAAGCTTATTGAGTGCCTTAAGAATTATATATACGTATAATCAAGCAGAAATTATTCATCACAGTATTGGCTACAAATTCAAATACGACATTTGTCACGTCTCTGTTATGTGGCCCATTAGCTCAGTTGGTTAGAGCGTCGTGCTAATAACGCGAAGGTCGCGGGTTCGATCCCCTCATGGGCCAATTAATATTTTGATTTTTTATAAATATATATTTTAATAATTAGTATTTAACTAATTTATATATTTAATTAATTTAGGTTTATAGACATAATTTTGAAATCATAGTACAAACAATGACAATTATGACCACTTCCGACGGTGATTTCACCGTGTTCTACTCATCTCAATTTTGGAGGAAGTATCGTAATGACAATGCCTAGGATCCAAAGATTACCTGGACCTTCTTATAAGGACGGCAAACTTTGAATGAATAATCTGTCAGAATAATCAGGTGTTGAGACGGCAAGCACAAATCAATTGTCATCGGAGTCATCTAACGGCAGGCCCAGCTGTTTCGGCAGTCTCAGATCAAAGGGAAAGAGGTGTTAGATGGGTGGGGTTAATTGGGTTAATAATAAAACAGCTCTTCTTGTGATAGGGCGTTGTGCTCGACTTTACATTACAATCTAAGAAACGGAATTCTGTCATGCTAATTCTTGTTGCTTAGCACACCGAGATTGACATTAGTTGCCATGGAACTAGTTCTGAAATTGTATATATTTCACTTACCTACTTATGCGCCCAACTTAAAATCTTCGAATTACTCCACAAATTGGTTGAAACACGCAGTTGCTGCGGTCATTAACGTTTCACTGCGAAAATCCGTATATATTTTTATTGCACAATTTCTGAAATTTATGATTTGGAAATTGATGTTCTTTGCTTACTGCTTTGCTTTATTACAATTTTGTTGTTGGCGTTTGTTTGCTTGTTTCTTTTTTTACAAACTTCTCACGTCAAGTATGCCATTTTGCTTTTTTAATTATATTCATTTTACACTTTTATATGAGCTCCACACATGCACACTGTAATTAAATACTATTTTTTCTTGCGCTTTGTGTATATTTTTGCACAAACTTATTTACATTTTTCACACACAAAACCTGTATTGCTAGACAGGGTTCTCCAAAAAATGATCACTCTTGCATGTCGGCTTTTGCGCAAATGTAGTTGCATCCGCCGCAAAACAAGCACTTTCTTGCCTTTGCAAAGGAATTTTATTGCGAATTTTTTAACTCTGCGGTTGCAAATTCACACATTTCGCACTTGCAAATTGCAATTATCATAGATTTTCAAAACAACCAGCGGCAACAAGAATTCACTGTGAGAGTGTAGGGGCCAGCAGCTATTCCCTTTGTATTCCAGTATAACTGCAGCTGTAAAGCTGTCTCTACTGGAGCTGTAAGAGAAGAGAAGAATAAACTCAATAAATTGTAGACGAAAGCTCAATGTTTATAATATTTTATCTATATATCTTCAAACGTTCTTTATTCGTTTTTGTAGGCACCTTCTTATGTGAAAGTGGATGAGTTGCAAAGAGAAAAAAATCAAGTAACACTGTTGGTTCCGTCTTGATTTTATTAAAAATAGTGTGAAAAGCTGTAAATATGGAGCGAGCAAAGGTAGAGACTATCTAAAATACTATACAGTCTAATCTCTGATCTTCAGATCTTAGAAAGAGATAAAAGAAGTAAATAGTCATAGCAACGCTTAATTTCCCAGAGGATCTCAGAATGTTCATACTGTTTATTGCTGGTATCGCTGGTGTCTAGGGATTCATAATCCAAGACTTCAAGATGTCCATTCTTATAGTTAGATCACCATACAAGTATGACTTCTTACATCATAACACATCTTCATATCATAACACAGTCGTATGGCGGACAAATTATAAAAATAAATTCATATTGCTTCACCATTTTAAATTTTTGAAAAGTTACGTAAAATTCGTAATCAGCGATCCCCGAAAACCTCCGAGTAGCGAGTTTCAAGCGAATCCGATTAATTTTTATAGGAGCTATCCGTCATATTGGTTTTTGTAGTAATGTCTAAACCATGATCTGATAGGGATAAATGGAAATCGGATTCGGATTCGACGGCCTTAAAAACATAAGGCACATATAGTAAGACCCTCAGGTCAGAACCAATTTTTTTGTGTGGCTGAGTTATTAATCATAATAGGCATTGGAAGTACTTTTTCATGGTTCTTACCTCATCATTTACCCATCCACTTTAGGAAAGACACATGAAAATCAAGATAAAGTGTCTGGCATTAAAGGATCGTTTAGTCCTCTCAAGTGCATGACAACAACAAGACAAGCTAACTTGTTTGACGATGTACTCAGAAAACTGTCAGCACTATTATAGAACATTTTGCGATATCAATACTACATACACGAGTGCATGGTTGAAGGTGTATCTAGCTACTGGTTAAAGTTGTTTCAACATTCATGGTTTCCATATCCATATATTTTAAGAAGGTGACAACTCAAGTAACATATTTATTTAAGTGACTAAAGAGTGTATAGCAAATATCGGTGATTGAAAAGTAAAGTCCTCTCTCGACGAATCAAAATCAAACTTTATAAGTCGCTTATCATTCCCGTCCTGCTTTATGGTGCAGAAGCTTGGACGATGTCAACATCAGATGAGACGACACTAGAAGTATTCGAGAGAAAGGTTTTGCGGAATATTTATGGTCCCTTAAACATTGGCAACGGCGAATACCGCAGACGATGGAACGATGAGCTGTATGTGTTATTCGACGACATTGACATAGTTCAGCGAATAAAAAGACAGCGGCTACCCTGGCTAGGTCATGTTGTTCGAATGGATGTTGACATCGTCCACGCTTCTGCACCGTAAAGTAGGACGGGAATGATGAGAGACTTGTAGAGTTTGGTTTTTGTTCGTCGAGAGAGGACTTTACTTTTCAATTGCCTATTTAGTCCATAGTAGCACCTGTTGGCAAGAGTGATTCTGCGTTGGATTTCCAGGCTGACATTGTTATTGATGTTAATGCTGGTTCCCAGGTAGACGAAATTATCTACAACTTCAAAGTTATGACTGTCAACAGTGACGTGGGAGCCAAGACGCGAATGCGCTGACTGTTTGTTTGATGACAGGAGATATTTCGTCTTGTCCTCGTTCACCACCAGACCCATACGCTTCGCTTCCTTATCCAGTCTGGAAAAAGCAGAACTAACGGCGAGGGTGTTGTTTCCAATGATATCGATATCATCGGCGTACGCCAGTAGCTGTACACTCTTGTAGAAGATTGTACCTTCTCTATTTAGCTCTGCAGCTCTTATAATTTTTTCCAGCATCAAGTTAAAGAAATCGCACGATAGTGAGTCACCTTGTCTGAAACCTCGTCTGGTATCGAACGGCTCGGAGAGGTCCTTCCCGATCCTGACGGAGCTTTTGGTGTTGCTCAACGTCAGCTTACACAGCCGTATTAGTTTTGCGGGGATACCAAATTCAGACATCGCGGCATAAAGGCAGCTCCTTTTCGTGCTGTCGAAAGCAGCTTTAAAATCGTCAAAAAGGTGGTGTGTGTCGATCCTATTTTCACGGGTCTTCTCCAAAATTTGGCGCATGGTGAATATCTGGTCTGTTGTTGATTTTCCAGGTCTAAAGCCACACTGATAAGGTCCAATCAGTTTGTTGACGGTGGGCTTTAGTCTTTCACACAATACGATCGACAGAACCTTATACGCGATGTTGAGGAGGCTTATCCCACGGTAATTGGCGCAAATTGTGGGGTCTCCCTTTTTGTGTATTGGGTAGAGTACACTGAGATTCCACTCGTCAGGCATGCAAATCACTCCTGATTTGGGTGAGGAAAATTCGTGTAACGAGTTCTCTAGTAGAAACCCTAAAAAGCTTTATCTACCAATGCTTGCATTTAATTGAGAATTTTTAAACGGTATGTTCAACATAGAATATTTTTTTAATTAGAAATCAAATTTTTATTAGAACTATACAGTATATCAATAAAATTTATTAGGACGAAAAATGCGAAGTGTAGTTTAACTCAAGCCCATTAAAACTTTTCGGCCTATGAATTAACCTCTCATGGCTAGAAGCAGCGAACCAAAAAGCTAATTTCAAGTTAACCAAATTGAATGAAAAAAGGAATAAAATTCAAATTCAAATTCATACATATTTATACACATCGAGTATGCAAAAGGGCTGCAGACATTATAAAGCCCAAGAAACAACAGTGAGGAACAACGATGCAATAAAACGTAGAAAATACGAAAACGAAAAAAGAACAGGGCAACTGCGAAAATGCAGACACATAAATGCAATTGCACATTTATTGCACACAACCAGACCACAATAACTCCAAGGCGATTTGTTGCCTTCTCCTCCTTAGCATGCTCTTGATTTCACTGCCTGCAACCCTACGGATTTTTATGCACTTTTGCTTTTTCCCTTTTTCACTTTTTTCTCGTGTTTTTGTGCCTCTGGCTACTGGTACTGGCGAACACAATTGCATTCGCACGCCACTCGCTCGGTTGCGCTGCACAGCCGACGACCGTCGCAACAGCAGTCGTGTGGCGTAGGTTAGGGATCTTGCAATGGGGAGGCTTTTGCGTCACAGACCCAGCGCTGCACAACCACGCAGCCACTCAGGCACGACCACCGTCACAGATAGTGACGGACGTACTTCCAATTTCGGTGGGGTAGGGCATGTAGCCAGCGAGGTGCAGTGCCACCATGGCGACGACGGTGAGCATGTGAATGCAACTACTGAGCGACCAAATAGCTGTGAGCTCTGTGTAAATGTGAAACATGAGAATGCACTCAGCCGTTGTAAGTTGGAGTGGCGCGGAGAGCAAGCAAGACATTTGCAAGAGCGCTGCGCTCAGAGTACGGTAGTTGGCTGGCGGGCTTCGGAATTGCATTCGCACGGAAGAAAACAATGCAAGAAAAGTCATAAAACGCCTAAATAAAACGATAAAAAAATTACAGCGCTGAGTTGGAGCGAACGACAGAGAGAGCTTGCGTACACATGCAGCGCGCTGTTAAGTGCATTGAGCGCACGGACGCTGAGAGAGCGCACAAAGCAGAGACAACGAAAACTGTTGTTTGTGTGCGTGCAACGGTGGCGGAGGCATGACGACAGGGGGAAGTTGGCTGCAATTGCAATTTGCGGAAGCGGGAAGCATTTGAGAGGGTCAGTGATGCACCAGTGATGATGTCTATATGTAAATATGTATAAGTGTGCTGACGATGTGATGTCAAGAGCAAAGACGCAATGAAAATGAAAATGAAAGGAGATGCTGCGACAACACTGCCACACAGACAGACAGACAGACAAGCAGACAGGCGGGCAATTATTGCCGCAGGCTGTGTTGGAAGTGAAAATGGCAATAAAAGAGATCGAAGCGTAGATTGCTGAGTGCTGTTGTAGCAAGAGTGTGTAGACGATAGGCGGAAAGCTTGGTATTTTGAAAATATGTAGTTGCATGGTATATGGAATGTATTTACATACAGACATTCATATTAAACATGTTATCGTTGCATTGCTGCTGAAAATAGAATATTGTTTACTTATTGAAAGAACTGCCTATTGGTATACATATGATATACTGAAAATGTATATAAATCGTACACAACTTTAAAATGAAATCAAGCGAAAACAAGAATTCCAAAAGTACACACCGTAAAAAAAAGGCTCCCTTAGTAGTTTCGAGAACTCCACACGTCTTTGGACGACTTTGTTTATCTCGGAACCAGTATAAATGCCACCAACAATCTAAGCCTGGAGTTCAAGCGCAGAATAACTCTTGCCAGCAGGTGCTACTTTGGGAATGGTAAGCAATTGAGTAGCAGATCCCTCTCTCGACAAACAAAAATTACGCACTATAAATCTCTCATCATTCTCTATCCCGTTCTATTATATGACGCAGAAACATGGACAATGACAACCCGAGATGAGAAGGTACTCGGAGCATTCGAGAGAACTGTTCTTCGCAAGATTTTGGAGCCGTCCGTATGAGTCAGGAGTACCGAAGAAGATGGAACCATGAACTGTACTGTAGATATACGACGACATGAGTTTTGTGAAGCGTATAAAAATCCAACTAATGCGCTGGTTAGACCATGTCGTATGTATGGAAGACGAAGCTCCAGTGAAAAGATCCGGGAGTAAGGCCACACACGCATCCAATGCATAGGTAGCTGTCTACACTTGGGATGTACAACTGTCGTGACTTCGCAGAGGATAGAGGCAACTGGCGAAGTTTTGTGTTCTCGACCCAGACCGATCCAAGGTTGTAGTGCCACAGAAAAAGAAGAAGTAATTTTGAATAATGAATCCTGATAAAAAAAAATGAAGTTATATGTAAGATTGGACACTATGCTTATAACTCTGAGGCTCTGACTGACTGCGCCGAGTAGGCTGATATGATGAATTTCGAGATGGGAGTGCAAAATATCGACCGGAGCATAGATTTTAAGGCATGGAGAGCCAAGAAGGAAGGATCAATAAAGTCACTTGGACTATATAAACCACCAATACCCCTTTGACATTGAATCTACTAGGGTTCACAAGTACCATCAAATACTCGTTATATTCTCAACTTATTAGGCAAGAATATTATCATTATTACATTTTGATCCTACATAGATTTTGAAAGCCTTAAGAGACTGCTTTCGGACGAGTGTTATGGCCACATCTTCTTGAGAAATGAAATTTATGTATTTATTCCTAAAGACGGTTCTCAGTTCAGTCAGTTATTTCTTTAAAATTTAATTCCTTCTTGCTTCTTTTGATGTCTTGACGTTTGTCTCGAACCACTAGATAGATACATAGATACATAGAATCTGAAAATGAAAGAGCAGGGTCATAATTTCAAAACTGGGAGCTTCAGCGATGAGTAGATCTGTCTGGAACACTCCAAGGAGGTACTCCCCACTTCTCTGGATCCTGGCAATTAACAAGATGTTGTTAGATCTAGAAAGAAGGGAAAAGAAAGACAAAGATCGGTGACGATTTTCTGGACAAAGTCACAGAAGTTGCATTTATAAAACTTGTTGAATTGAACAACTTTATCAAGACCACATGATGGTTCAGAGTGGAAAGGTAGTATGAAGGTATTCTAGTCGCGGTGGAGTCACAATGAGCCTCCCAAACGTCTAAATGCGTTTTGTGATCCACTTTACCTATGAACATAGTACATACCTACCTAACTTAACAAAATTAAAAATCTCTCATCCTAGACTTCTTAGACCTGGTTCACACAATGAATAAATTGACAGAGATATAACTGAGTTAGTGAAAATCTCGTAGGTGGTTATAGAGCCGATCAATGGGAAAGTGATATTGCTGTATATGGTGGTTGTTTCTGCTTAGATCGGCTTTGAGATGAAAACATAATAATATAGATTTTTAAGAGTAGGTAGGTATTATATATTTTTGGACTACATATATGTGTATATATTCCGATGAAGTTATTAATTGTTGTAAAATTTAAAATTTTAAGACATATTTCCGCCATTTGAAGATGAGCCCCACTGTAGGTGTACCAAAGTTTAAACAACTTCTCGCCACCAAAGTTCTAAACTAAAACTCTTCTAATGCGAGAGAAATGCCAATGATTCATATAAATATTTATTCATTGCCACTAGGATGACCCAAAAATTGTCTGTGTACCACCTACATCAACGCCCAAATGCTCCAACTTCGACGCTACGCAAATGACCAACAAGATTTCCGCCAACAAAAAGGGGAGGCGAACTATAATATAACCAAGAATATGTGTGCATTCGCACTGAAATAATAAATTGATGCAGCGCCAAAAAAACTGAGCAGGTCACTGGTCCTAGGAAACGAGACGCCAACGATGCATTGACGATGTAACATTGGATCGACTTGTCGGCGAAGCAAGTCAAAGCTAAAGTAAACAAACGTAGCCCATGTGGAAGCCGACACGCCAGTAAGGGGAAGTAGCAAATACGCGGCAAGGGAAACGGCAAATGTCGGCTGAAATATTGCAACGCACGCGCGAGTGAATAGCGATTGCACGAGTGCAACTGTGTTAGCCAGGCACAGTCAGTGAGGCACTCGGCCAAGCTGGGCAGCCAACAACTAACAACCAGCAGCTAGCAAGTGAACAACGAGAGCAGCAAAGCGAATGAGCCACCAAACCGGCAATCAAGCAGCCAGTCCGACAGCTAACAAAGTCAGTCAAAACAGCCAGGCCGCGTGCAACCTTAACCCATTTGTGCTTGCTTGGTTTGTGTGGCACGGAATGCTCATGCCACATACGAGTATGTACCACAGCGAGTAAAATCGAGAGGAAATTGCGAATGTGGCAAGCGCACTCAAAATGCGGCCAGCGGTGGGGGGCCAGAGTTGGTGGAAGGTTAGCGCAGCCGAAGCGCATCGTTGCTATTGCTATTGTTGTTATTTGTTGTTATTGTTGCTGTTGTCGTTCTCACAATGCGGAGCGAGTATGGAACATAAACGAGATTAACATGGATGACGGCGAATGAAGTGTTGGAGGCAGCGGCGCTGTAGTGCCCACAATGGATGGGAAAAAGGCCTGCAGCGACAGGCAAGCGCGGCAGATAGGAAACATTCAAATACCTAGTATACGAGTATACATGATGCACTTGCGTAGTAAATGCTTATAGACTTAGTACATGTGTGCTAATGCAATAAATAGTTCCAAACGCATTTACATATATATATATACATATGTATGGGTGCGAAAGTTGTATGTACTGTTGTACGCAACAACTAGGCGATAACAAATGGAAGTTGTGAGATCTTTCGCGAATACCGAGAGAAAGCAGAAATCGCAAAATAGCTACAATACATAGCTCGAAATAACATGAAGTTGTCGGCGCAGACAAGCAGCGAAGGTGAGGAGTTGTGCTAGCTGACAGCAATATATATATGTATGTACATATATAGCTACTATATAGAAATATATACATATATTTAGTCAATTGTGTGTTTGTGGCAAGTTAGGCGGCGGCGGCGGCTGCAACAGCACTTGAGACTGGAAACTGCACACTGAAAAGTGGTTGTGCTATTGCAGCCGATTTGTTGAGGAGGCCGCTCTTTAACAGTCGATTTCAGTGAAGAGTAGTTAGGCTGAAGCAAGTGAACTATTATATATTGGGTATAATCACGGGAAGTAATAGTATTTTTGGTATACAAATTATTTAATTGGTAGCTTTTTCGAACTCTCTCTCTCTCTCTTTACAAAATATTTGATGCACTGTAGTTCAACTATTACTCGAGTTAGTTGGTCTAATTGTTACCCGGTTATCTGGGTACCCGGTCATATAGGTATAGAAGGAAATGAACAGGCGGACCGCTAAGCTGCATTAGACCTCTCAACCCCGTCAAACGAAATGGTAGGTAGAGGAATAAGTCAGCTCAGGGAACACCTGCACCAGAGGGCGTAATTACTCTTTGGTAATGTTGACAGTGGACAGACCAAAAAACCAAAAAAAGATAGAACTAAGCAGTATCGTAGGGGTAATCATCTGGCACTTACGTCTAAGTTGTGTGTAAAGCGAAATACACGGAGTTCCTACTGATCATCGATAGAGAGAAATGTAGGAACATGATCGGCATACTCACTGGTCACAGACAGAGCCAAGAGTAAGGTAAACATCAAGGAAACAATGGAACATCCCTTGTGTGCTCGTAATGCAGTGCTAACTAGCGTTGATTACGTGACAGCACTCTATCAGGTATCGCAAAGGACAATTTCGGTGTATGTGTGGCTTTCTGGCCTACCAGATTAACATAACCTGCAGAAACTTGTTGTTGTATAATCGGCAGAATGAAGGACGTCCTAGGAGGACGCTGAGGCGCTAGAATATAAGCTTTGCGAATGCCCAGCTTTCAGTCGGTTGAGGAGGGATACCTTTTACGGTTCCCAATATTTTCATTTAAGGGAACTTTAGCAGCTGAGTTAAAAAAAACCGAAGAACTTTCATCAGATTTACCATTTAATTATTGTAAATAAGCCTAATCCTCACCCATTATTTCTTCTTTACGGCTGAATTACTTTCCAGCGAGCATTATATTAATGTTAGAGAGACTAGAAAAGTAACTGAGCACCAGATTCAGAGAATTCCGTGAATGCAGAAATAATTTTGAAACCCTTTTAAATGGATAATAACCTCTTTTGTACGTTATATGGAAAGTACGGAATTTTCAAAACGACATATATATTTACTTCGTCTGCGACAGAGCCCGGATAACATTTATCAAGCTACGTTTTTGTAACAAAAGCTTAATCAAACAAATGTTAACAGGTCTTTTGAAGGAAAGATTTAACTACAAAAGATTTGAGTAGGTAAAATATGAACTTTTCGTAGACTTTTGAACAACGAGCAATACTTAACATTAACATCGAGTTCAACAACTTGTAAATATGTGCTTATCTAAGACTAGCAGACCGCTCCGACTTCGCACGGGCTTAAACAAACATTTCAAACATTTTCATTCCCGTTTCTTGCGTGGGTTCATTTTAAAAAAGTAAAATGAGGAAAATTCGAACATGAAATTGTATTCTATATGTAATGAGCTAAAACTTGATTACGACCTCTAGTCTTTGGTGCCCGTTGTCTTTTTCTCCGAATACGAAGGTGTCGGGAACGCTCAGAGTTCGACGTCCTAGTGCGAGCTGTTTTTTTCTAATATTTTGTTCTTCAAGTCGCTGCACACCTTCCGTACTCGACTCACAAGCGCTTACTTGGGAGGTTTAGAAATTTTGGTCAGCAAGCAGCTGCGAGCGCTCGTTACTCGACTCTCTCTCACGCGATTGCGATGCGAATAGAATGACTTGCAAGTCAATTTTCAGTTTCAGATTAATATTCTCCATCATGGAGTCTTTTTGATACCCTCACCTGGGAACTATTTCCAGAAAGTTGAGATTCTAGCAATAAATATAAATATAGCCTATATTACTCAGGGTGAATGTAGCTTTCCAATGGTGAAATAATTTTTGAAATTGGCACAATAGTTTTCGAGTTTATTCATTACAAACATACATACAAATCTTTCCTCTTTATAATAGTAGTATAGATTATTGTTGTTTATTTAACATTTTTAAATAAAATCAAAAATTTTAAATCCCAAAAATGTGGTTAAGTTATAGAAAGCTTTTCCTATTTGGTTCTTTTATGTCAGTAGAGATGGGTAAAATGGCAGTATTGTTACAAGTAAAGGCGGTCAAGCAAGATTGTGATTCTCTACAAACAGGTGTATGTATTTTTGTATATCTATAGATAGATGCATATAAGCTCAAAATTGAATACATAGCAACATGTTGCCTGGTTCTTGCATTTTTATTTGTTTGATTATTTGTTGGTAAGTTTTATTGTTGTTGGTTCGGCTACTCTTACATTCATTGAGGTTGTAACAATTCACTTAAACAATAAATTCGTTAGAAATTCAAGGTAAAAATGTTGAAAATTCCCAACTATGTGTTGAATATGAAAATATATGTATATAAAACTAACAATGAGTTGGATTTGGTTTTTTTTTTAGTTTATCATATGATAATGGAACTACGTGTTAACATAAGCACTTAATTGTTGCATGTGGCATGCAACGTGAAACACAAAACAGCATGATGGTTGTATCAGTTACTGGTTTTGGAATATTTCTCGTCTAATAAACGTCTAATAAAAATCTTTTTTTTTGTTAGCGAATTGCAAAAGAACGCACAACTCGTTTAAAATTTCACTGCATGTATTTCAGAACCCCACACAGTGTATAACATTCAGCGTTTAGCGACCGTTGCTGTAATTATAGCGAGTCCACGCTTATGTGCCTCAAACTGCATGCCATTGCTGCAACACAGTTTATTAATCACTTTCCCGGCGATTTTAGCTTAAGTGCAGTTGAATATCAAAAGTTACGGCATACCCATTTCGCACTAGAAACACACACACACACACATACATATATACATTTATTGTTGCTTCCCTTTGCATTGCGCTTCGTTTTAATTGCCACACGTTGCATGTTAATTGCATGTTGCAAACTTTTCATTTCTGCTGTACTCGATTCTAGTGCTATTTCTGTTTGGTTTTAATTCTTGTGCTCTTTCACTTGTTACAGAAAGTGAAGTGAAGCTTTTTATAGGCAACCACGCAAGCATAAAAAAAATAAAACTGTGAGTATATTTAAGTATGTGCATAATCTCATACTAACACAAATACAAACTTACACTCAAACATATGTATATACTTGCTTTCCACAGTTTGCTGTTATTCAGTGAAATTTCCGCTAATATTTAGCTGGTACTACGTGAAAGCTTTCTAGAATAATATTCGTGTAAATATGGAATTAGCAATGTGATTGCAGCAGAAATGTATTGTAGCATTACTGTTGCAGCATTACTTTCACAATTAACCTAACTTCCGTACTATCATTGTTTTGAACTTTTAGTTGTGATGAGCTTAGTGAAAGCTCACCTTTAACCTAAGTAGACTTCATAAGGTTGAAGATTTTGACTTTCAAAATATTTATACCAGGGACCGGAAATAAGAGTTATTTTAAAATTTTTAATCAAAAAAATCATACATAAATGAACATCGTAGAAAAGTTTTGATTACACCATCATGATTTTTAGGTGAACTATATGCGAAATATTGTATGATTTTTAAATTTTAATTTTTATATATTTAGATCAAAAATAAAAGTTATTTTTGATTTTTATTTTTTTAGATCAAAAATAAAAGTTATTTTTGATTTTTATTTTTTTAGATCAAAAAATAAGAATTATTTTTGATTTTTATATTTTTAAATCAATAATAAAAATCAATTCAAAATTTGTGACATAATATGTTTCTTAATCTCTGTTAAGCTTTAAAGTAAAACTAAGGTGTACGGTTATAATAACAACAAAATGTTATGCCCCTGAACTTGATAATGGATAGAACGCATATATTCGTATATAAAAATTGGAATCATGCAGCATATTGTAATACATATGTACGGCATAAATAAATAAATAAAAATTTTGAATTGATTTTTATTATTGATTTAAAAATATAAAAATCAAAAATAATTCTTATTTTTTTATCTAAAAAAATAAAAATCAAAAATAACTTTTATTTTTGATCTAAAAAAATAAAAATCAAAAATAACTTTTATTTTTGATCTAAATATATAAAAATCAAAAATAATTTTTAGTTTTGATCTAAATATATAAAAATCAAAAAATAACTCTTATTTTTTGATTTTTTTGATAAAAGTCATAAGAGTTACGGTCCCTGATTTATACGCAAATGAAACCACGTAAATTGTTCTGATTTAATGAGAGCAGATAAATTGCAATATTCTTCTTTCCAGCCGGAGGTTGGAGTGGAAGTTGCGAAAGCTCATTTCATAGTTTGAAAATTAAGATTTAAAATAATAGGAATTAAAAGCAAATTAAATTGAAATATTTAGACTTCGTGTAATTGTTCATACTGTTCAAAGTAAACTCGACCCTGACGAAAACTGTTAGCACAAAGGTAGACAAGAAAGAAAGAAAAAAGAAAAGAAAGACCGAAAAAACGAAGTCTAATAATAGAGCAAGTGAAATATACAGAATAAATTATGATAATTCATCAACAACGCGATCAAGTAATTCAATCTCGAATAACTGTCAAATTGATTCATATCAGATCGAGATAGCAATGATTGGTCCGATTCTAATGCCATTCTTTCCGGAATCGTTTTTTTTTTAAGTGGGGTTTAAGTTCTGATACTTTAGAGATACTTGAATTATCAATTTTTTTCGATACCTTAATACTCTTACACTCAACAGAATTATCCCAGCAATCTTTTACAAATCTTGGAATCAAGAATTCTGCACTAGGAGGCTTATCATCAGTATATGTAACAAGGATTGGTAAAATAAATCCACATATGTATACTGAGGCTCTCTTTTTACCTCGATAAAGGTTGAACTCCGAGACAGTGCTACCGGATTTTCTTATAAATTTCTAATAATACGAGGGCTGCTATATATATTTCTGGCCTAGGCAACACTAAGTGTTGCCAGGTGCAATCTGACATTTCCATTGGAAAGTTTGACATTTTTTAGCATAACATCACTCAGAACGTTTTGTCATTTAATCGTGAATTGTTTTATTTACAGGGAATTAAAAAATTCATCTCGGCCAAAAAAGGGAACTAACTCGTGAACATTTAGCGATAAGAGTGCATCGATGAACTAAAATCTTTGTATGGCTATGAAACACCATCCTATAACACTGTGAGAAACTGGTACAACGAATTCAATCGTGGCCAAAGCTCGCTCAAAGACGAATTCCGTGAACGTCGTCCAAAAACAGCCGTTGTGCCAGAAAACATCGATGCCGTACGTGAACTGATAATGCAAAACCGTCATGTAATATCCCTTCAGATAGAGGCATGCCTATGCATTTCTCCCACCAGCATACATTCGATATTGCATGAACACCTGGCTGTAAAAAAGGTTTGTTCTCGTTGGATCCCGCACAATTTGACAATCGCTCAAAAAAAGGCTCAAAAAAAGTGCTTCGAAAATTGGTTTGAGCGCATGCAAAAGTGTATAAATCTTGATGGAGAATATTTTGAAAAACAATAAAACCATTTTCGTTGATAAATATTCCTATTTTCATTATTAGGCCAGAAATATATATAGCAGCCCTCGTAGTAATAATAAATATCCCTTCCGGATCGGATTTAGTTCAAATATGCGCCGTTTCGTTCGATAATCCGTTTCTAACTAGAAGACAACTTCATAATACCCCCTTGTAGAAGCCCCACTCCCTATTTGCGAAGAACTCGAACAGCCACTTTTCACAAGCCTCTTTAGAGTTCAACTTTACACCACCAAGGACGTTCGCCATGGACAGGAACAGGTGGTAATCACTTGGCGCTATGTCCGGGCTATATGGTGGATGCGATAAAACCTCCCATCCGAGCTCCCATAGCTTCTGACGAGTCATCAACGAAGTGTGTGCTCTGACGTTGTTCTGGTGGAACACTACACCCAGCGTGTTGACCAATTCTGGTCGATCGCCTTCTTCAAGCGGTACAGTTGTTCGCAGTAGATGGTAGAATTAAGCGTCATAGTGGATGATTCCCTTCCCATCCCACCAAACACACAGCGAAACATGTCTGACCACGACCCTTTTCGCTTGATATTGTGATATATGAGATCTATTTTTCGCCGCCAGTCGCCATCTGCTGTAAAAATGGGTCGAGTTCGTTTCAGCAGCATATCGCAGTCCGTGATTCGGTCCAGAAAGCCAAATCATGCGGAACACAAAAATCAAGCTTTTTTGTGTATCCAGCCTTCTGCAGATGGTTTAAAATGGTTTGGTGACTAACTCCCATCTTCTGATGTCACGACATGTCACATGCCACATGCCGATCTAACTCAATGTTTTCCATGATTTGATCGGTATTCGTCGGTACATGTCTTCCGCCGGGTGGCTTATCCATGGTGTCGTTTTCACCTGCTCTGAATCGTCGAAACCACTTCTCCTCCGTAATTCGAAGTGATAGAGTACCATCCCCCAAAACACCATTAATCTCACGGAACGTTTCTCTAGCGGATTTGCCTTTAACGAAGGAAAACTTTAAAATATCGCGAATTTCGGCGTTAGTGAATGTTTACAAGTCTCTAACTGTTGAACACAATATCCAAACTAATCATGCATAGCGTCGTTTTGTAGGTTATGTCAAGACCTTTCAAAGAATTATAGTATTGCCAGGTACGAGCTCTGTAGCCGCGAAATTCAAAATACAAAAAGACGGAAGGGAGATATTTGCCAAATATTTAAGCATAGCACACATTTTCCAAATTCATCACACATTTAATAAACCGATTTCTCAGTAACTATTTTGAAGCAAATATTTAGACTTATTATTTACATGGTCACTTATCGGCAGTGATTTCAAAATGTGTCAAGTGTGCAACAGATTTTGGAACTTATTTACTTAAGCGAAGTTCCCATAGACAAAGATGCATTTTCATTTTGTTAATCTTATTTATTTGATTATTATTTATTGTATTGTTATTTATGGCTAAGTATCGCACACAAATGAGTAGACATTGATGGATTGTAAGACAACACTTTAATCTGGTACCAATTATCTTATTTATTCACAAAAATATTGATGGTTAGCTAATTGAAACAAATATTTATTTCCTGCTTTTATTTCAAAAATTATGACAATTCGATTTTCCCGGCAGAAAATCGCACTAGTTCAAAACTAACGCATAACTGATGCATTAGGAGCTAGTAAGCAGTATATACTACCTTCTAATGCATCTATATTCTTCAACGAAATACTTTCAACTGTATCTATCTCTTTATCTATTATTGTTCCTTGTTAATTCCCTTGTTTATTATTAATTTTAAAATTATTCGTGAATATTAAACAAAAATATGGTCTCAAATCAGTAATCAACCTCAACTGACCTAAACTGCATTCGTTTTGCACCAGTTCTAAGGTATCTGTGGTCCGGAACTACTACTTTCCCTCTTCCGTAGATAGTGTACTTGTATACTATGTATTGTTATGTAAATATTTACATGCCTGAAATTTCATACGCGCTCCAATCATCCAATAATCTAGGATTCCCGACGCGGACACATCATTCCGTATTGCGGTAGGTTAGCAGCTGTGAAGGTCTATTTATTCAATTATGGCACAAGCCATTATTATCAGAAATGACTATACTACGAGGGTATGTGTGCGTTTTTGTGAAACAATGTCACTCGCTTAATAGGTATTTGTAGCGAAGAGTTGGTGATTAATTTGTGGGGCGGTTATTGAACTTTTAAAATGTCTGGGAGCAATTTAATACACACATAACTGTGAGTTTTTATATTAATATGTTTAACATAATTTCATTTAAGTCTATATTATAAATATTTCTTATTTATTCTTATAAAAACATACAACGAGAAGTTCGTTTTCTAAAGGAAAAACCATATTATTCTGTTTAAAAAATTTAGTAAAACTTATTTGTTTTATATCATCGACTCTTCTGCCTGAAATACTAGCAATTTAGTTTTAAATTATAGTAAGCAATAAAAAACTACCTTATAACAGACAATTCGAGATCTCCGAAACATCCTGTACATCATATGGTAGTACTTCCACTTTACTCCACATATCTTTCATTGTTTCTTAAAGGTTCGCTGGTATTGTTCTAAGATTCGTTTTCTACTCTATTTTCCTTTTTTATTACCACAAAGTATGAAATAAGACTTATAGCCTTTTCACACTAGAGCTAATTGCTCAATTAACCAGCCTCTACTCGATTAAAACGCTGATTAAGATCGATTTACCATATAAAATAAAAACCTACATTATTTTTAATAGACTAATCGACTATAGAAGCTGATCGGTTATCGAGTAGCCGGGCACTATGAAGGGCAAAAACAGAATCAGAATTTAATATTAGATTGATGTCTCAGTCATTTAGCAGAAGTAAAATATGTACAAAAGAAAATAGTATTAAATAGAACTAGAATCATTTCATGATATTCCTCCTACAGTTCGAAAAGAACCAAGAAAAGGAGCTAGTTATACACCACGCATTATACTGTACAACACTACGAAGGGTCAAAGTTTGAGATTCGAAAAAAAAATTTTAAGTATCGACACCTGTTTGGTGCAATACCCAGAAAAAAGTCGATTTTGCCGTATACTGTTATGATGTCACAAGTAAGAATGGGATAATCATTATACATATATGCTGTATGTACAATTTTGTTAGATGATGATGAAAAAAACGTTACTACATTTGTGCCAAAAATTAACTTTTACGCAATGGAGGATGGAGTCATATGTAGAAGTTCACGTAAGTGAGGAAAGTTTCTGACTGCCATTCACTTGGGAGTGGCCAGGAACGATTCTTTTACATGTGGCTCAAGCAGCTCACAACTTCCGGTCTTAGACCAAGTATCCTCTGGGTAGCCAACAGACATCCGTCTGGAAGCGAGCTAAAGTGAGAAGGCGAATCCCGCTTATGCGGTTGTGCGTTGGGCTTGGGACCCACCACATAAAAACGAATAACCAGTGAATAAGAAACACAGGCCTCGGATGAGAAACCCCCCTTTTGATGACGACCACGGCAAACGTATAAAGGACTATGATTTAAGGGCATGCACCTGGAATGTCCGGACTCTTAATTGGGAAGGTGCCTCTGCCCAGCTGGTTGATGTCCTCGTAAGAGTAAAGGCTGACATCACCGCAATCCAAGAAATGCGATGGACGGGACAAGGACGGAAGAAGGTGGGTCCTTGTGACATCTACTACAGCGGCCATATAAAGGAGCGCAAATTCGGTGTGGGATTCGTGGTGGGAGAGAGACTCCGTCGTCGAGTCCTGGCATTCACTCCGGTGGATGAACGTCTAGCCACAATCCGCATCAAAGCGAGGTTCTTCAATATATCGCTGATTTGCGCCCACGCCCCGACGGAAGAGAAGGACGAAGTGATCAAAGATACCTTCTATGAGCGCCTAGAACGTACCTATGAGCGCTGCCCCGCCACGATGTCAAAATCGTGCTTGGCGATTTCAACGCTAGGGTGGGTAAAGAAGGTGTCTTTGGCACAACAGTCGGAAAATTCAGCCTCCATGACGAAACATCACCAAACGGTCTGAGGCTGATCGACTTCGCCGGGGCCCGAAATATGGTCATCTGTAGTACTAGATTCCAGCATAAGAAAATCCATCAAGCTACTTGGCTGTCCCCGGATCGAATCACTCGCAACCAGATCGATCATGTTGTGATAGATGGACGACATGTCTCCAGTGTTTTTGATGTGCGTACGCTTCGTGGTCCCAACATCGACTCGGACCACTATCTTGTAGCAGCTAAAATACGCACCCGCCTCTGTGTAGAAAAGCGCACACGTCAACAAACACAAGGAAGGTTCGACATCGAGAAGCTGCAATCACAACCGACAGCCGAACGATTTTCTACTCGACTTGCACTCCTGCTCTCTGAGAGCACTCATCAGCATCTCGGTATAAGGGAGCTGTGGGACGGCATATCAAACTCCTTACGTACAGCTGCAACCGAAACCATTGGCTTTCGGAAAAGCCCAAAAAACAGCTGGTATGATGAGGATTGTCGTCTCGCAGTGGAGAGAAAACAGACTGCCTACCTCGCAATGTTGCGATCAACCGCAACACGAGCGGGATGGGAAAGATACCGAGAGCTGAAGAGGAAAGCGAGACGCATTTGCAGAAAAAGAAAGAAAGAGGCCGAAATGCGTGAGTATGAAGAGCTTGACAAGCTGGCCGACAGGGGTAATGCTCGAAAATTTTACGAAAAGATCCGGCGACTAACTGAAGGTTTCAAGACCGGAGCACACTCCTGTAGGACCCCCAGCGGTGATCTAGTGGTTGATGACCAGAGTATACTGTGTTTGTGGAGGGAACACTTCTCCAGCCTGCTGAATGGCAGTGAAAGTACAACACCAGGAGATGGCGAACCCGATTCCCCAATCGACGACGATGGAACAGATGTTCCATTGCCCGACCGTGAAGAAATTAGAATAGCAATTACCCGCTTGAAGAACAACAAGGCGGCGGGGGCCGATGGATTGCCGGCCGAGCTATTCAAATACGGCGGCGAAGAGCTGATAAGGTGCATGCATCAGCTGCTTTGCGAAATATGGTCGGAAGAAAGCATGCCCGACGATTGGAATCTCAGTGTACTCTGCCCAATCCACAAAAAGGGAGACCCCACAATCTGCGCCAACTATCGTGGGATAAGCCTCCTTAACATCGCTTATAAGGTTCTATCGAGCGTACTGTGTGAAAGACTAAAGCCCACCGTCAACAAACTGATTGGACCTTATCAGTGTGGCTTTAGACCTGGAAAATCAACAACTGACCAGATATTCACCATGCGCCAAATCTTGGAGAAGACCCGTGAAAAAAGGATCGACACACACCATCTATTTGTCGACTTTAAAGCTGCTTTCGACAGCACGAAAAGGAGCTGCCTTTATGCCGCGATGTCTGAATTTGGTATCCCCGCAAAACTAATACGGCTGTGTAAGTTGACGTTGAGCAACACCAAAAGCTCTGTCAGGATCGGGAAGGACCTCTCCGAGCCGTTCGATACCAAACGAGGTTTCAGACAAGGTGACTCGCTATCGTGCGACTTCTTTAACCTGATGCTGGAAAAAATTATAAGAGCTGCAGAGCTAAACAGAGAGGGTACCATCTTCTACAAGAGTGTACAGCTCCTGGCGTACGCCGATGATATCGATATCATTGGAAACAACACCCGCGCCGTTAGTTCTGCTTTTTCCCGCCTGGATAAGGAAGCGAAGCGAATGGGTCTGGTGGTGAACGAGGACAAGACGAAATATCTCCTGTCATCAAACAAACAGTCAGCGCATTCGCGTCTTGGCTCCCACGTCACTGTTGACAGTCATAACTTTGAAGTTGTAGATAATTTCGTATACCTAGGAACCAACATTAACACCGATAATAATGTCAGCCTTGAAATCCAACGCAGAATCACTCTTGCCAACAGGTGCTACTATGGACTGAGTAGGCAATTGAAAAGTAAAGTCCTCTCTCGACGAACAAAAACTAAACTCTACAAGTCCCTCATCATTCCCGTCCTACTTTATGGTGCAGAAGCGTGGACGATGTCAACATCCGATGAGACGGCACTAGGAGTTTTCGAGAGAAAGGTTTTGCGGAAGATTTACGGTCCCTTAAACATTGGCAACGGCGAATACCGCAGAAGATGGAATGATGAGCTGTATGTGTTGTTCGACGACATAGACATAGTCCAGCGAATAAAAAGACAGCGGCTACGCTGGCTGGGTCATGTTGTTCGAATGGATGAAAGTGCCCCAGCTCTGAAAGTTTTCGATGCAGTACCCGCTGGTGGAAGCCGAGGAAGAGGGAGACCTCCACTCCGGTGGAAAGACCAGGTGGAGAAGGACCTGTCTTCACTTGGTATTACCAATTGGCGCCAAAACGCCAAAAGGAGAGATGCGTGGCGCACTGTTGTGTATCGGCTATAACCGCGTAAGCGGTTTCTACGCCAGTTAAGAAGAAGAAGAAGCATAGGATTAATAGAGAAAGCGAAAAACAACTCGCGTGTTTCATGCTTAAGATCTCGCTTCACAATTGCTCATAAGTTTTCAATTCGATGTCAATCCAATTCAAACTAGGACTTTGCGGAGGCCAGTCTAAAACAACAATATTTTACACGAAAGCCAGCTCTTCACTAATCTTGAAATGGTGCATTGTCCACTGGCATTATTTCAAAAGAATATTGTTCCAATACATTCTTCAGAATCCTTCTATATTGATGTTGATCCATTATCCCTTGAATACGCTTGGGAACAACACCACGGCAGGAAAATACTCCCCAAACCATAATAGTTTTACTGTTTTCACAGTGTATCTGTGATTTTGGGCATGTTTGGAGCAGATTGGAACAAATTGAACTTGGATTCGTCACTCCAGAAAACTCTATTCCAGTATTGTGGACTTTTTTTTAGCAATTCCTTTGCAAATCGCAACCACTTCTTAATATTTTTTTTGGATACGAGTGGTTTTTTCGGGCAATGCACCCACGTAGTCTCGACTTCAGTAAGCGCTTTCATTATTTTTTCATTAATTTGTTGTCCAACTACCAACCTTTATTTTACGCGAAGTCATGAACCTGTTGTTTTTACTTGTCCCACAAATTATCCAATTTCAAGGTGTTAGTTGGGTTTCAAAATTTCAAAATTTGAAAAAAAATATTGTCTTATTTATAGAATTAAAATATTATCCAAAAATATCAGATCAATCCGAGTAATATTCTATGACATATACCCTTTGCAATTTTCGTCCATCAGGCCACGTCAGTACAAATGTAAAACTTTAAACGCGTTTTTCTCAATTTAAAACTAAATTTTTCAAGTCGGTGGATACAATATCTCTAAAGGTTTTAAAGCGATTTTGCTAAAATTTCAATATTTTCTATTTTCCTTCGTGCATTAACTAGATTTATACATGTACTATCGACATATTTTTAGTTTATTTGATTTTACATGAACCAATGGAGTGAGTTATGATGTCCACCGCAAGACGTTTTTTTATGGACACGTCTTGGGAGATATGGTGCCAACGGCTGAGTTTTAGAAATTTTTAAATAAAATAAATAAATATTGTTTAAATATGTATCTTTGATACACCCTTCTTTTTAGCCTCTGAAACTCACCTAACCCCTTAATACACTTAAAGAAAAACGAGTGATCTCAGTAATCTCAGATTTCATCGACCTATAATAAACCTCTTACCCCCTCTATCAAGCGTTTATAGCTATGTACAAGCATTGCCATCAATTCATTGTCGATTTTAGGCGCGCAATGACGCTGAATGAATTCTATGCTGCAATGTGAAAAGAGGAGCCGATAACACCCTAAATGTAGAACACTTTCCTAATAAGTGTACCACTAGGAATTCAGGGGTGAACGGGCATAATCGAATTGACCACAGAAAAAGGAAACAGGGTTAGTAGAGCAAGTTAAATTAAAAGAATATAGTATATGCATACATACATATATGTATGTTTATGTACATACATAGATAGACCTATAAGAATATGCAAAGGAAGGAAGATATTATTCAAGACCTAGTTAGAGAAGTGAAAGTGTTGTCAATCATTTCTTTTCTTATATTTTGATACTCCATAATGATATAATATACGCCATTTATTTATTTATTTCATATATATAACCATTAGAGCTCTGCTATAATATATATACATATGTATGTATGTTTGTAAGTACACATGTATGTCTGAAATTGGATTTCTATTATGTAAGAAATGTAGTGCTGCAATTCCACATTAGATTAAAGTTCTCGCGTGCCAACCCAAATACCAAACTACAAAAAAATTATAATTAATTCAATATACAAGTAGAGATTTGTAGTCTCTTGCAGACACATGCTAATTGCATTGCAGACATAGCTAGCTAAGCAATAATTTTTACAACAACACAAAACATGCACACACTTTTTTTCTTCTTCTCCTTCAAATAAACCACATACATATGCTGTGCATTAACACCATTGAACTTGGACCTTTATCGCAGACCGATAAACAAACAAGCTCACACACACACAAGCATATGTTAGCGCTGCAACGATAAACAATATGTAAAAAAGAAGTAAAACATAAGGCATAAATAAAACAACAACACCACCACACACAAGCAATTGACTTTGGACAATGCTGCGGCTTTTATTGTATAATTCTTGAACATGAAAATAATGTTGAGAGTGCCGTAGAAAAAGAAACAGAAACGCCAATATGGCAATAGGCAAGCTGCGTGAAGCTTAAAAGTGCGTCTATGCAACGACTCCAACGAAGCGCGGCATATACATATGTACATAGCAAAAACAAATGAAGAAAATACAAGAAAATCAGAAAAAAGAGAAAAAATAAGAAAAAATTTCGCACTGGCATCTCACACAATGGCGGCGTCTGTTGCACCAACAAGTTCAGGCGCACATAAAAATAGACTCATAAACTCACACACACAAGCGCAGAGTAGACGCCACACACAGAGATACATACAAAAATAGGCGCTTGCTTGAGCTTTGTTGCTGACGAAGTGGCGAGACGGCGACGCATCTAAAGTTCATTAATACAAATTCGTTATTTGCCTCCGTGATGCCACACACTTTTTTATACTCTCGCAACAAAGTTGCTAAAGAGAGTATAATAGTTTTATCCACATAACAGTTGTTTATAAGTCCTAAAATTAAACGAGTTAGATATAAGGTTATATATACCAAAGTGATCAGGGTGAAGAGTGGAGTTTAAATCCGTCCGTCCGTCTGTCCGTCCGTGCAAGCTGTAACTTGAGTAAAAATTGAGATATCTTAATGAAACTTGGAATACGTGTTCCTTGGCACTATAAGAAGGTTAAGTTCGAATCGGACCACTGCCACGCCCACAAAATGGCGATAACCGAAAACACATAAAGTGTCATAACTAAGCCATAAATAAAGTTATAAAAGTAAAATTTGGTAAAAAGGATTGTTGTAGGAAGGGGCATATTTGAATGTATTTATTTTGAGAAAGTGGGCGTGGCCTACTAAGTTTTTTGTACATATCTTGTAAACTACTAAAGCTATATCAACGAAACTCTCAGGAGTGTTTTTTTTCAGGCATTTCATTATATAGTCCAAATATGGAGGAAATCGGATTATAACCACGCCCACCTCCCACTAAAAATGCTTTTATTCACTAAGGAAAAACACTAGAAACGTTAAATTTCATGGCGTGGCCCCACCCCATACTAAGTTTTTTGTACATATCTCGTAAACTACTAAAGCTATATCAATGAAACGAGTCGTTTTTTTTCAAGCATTTCCTTATATAGTCCACAAATGGAGGAGATCGGATTATAACCACGCCCACCTTCCACTAAAAATGCTTTTATTCACTAAGCAATAACACTAGAAACGTTAAATTTCATGGTAAAGATGGTACAGAAGAGTTGCACTCAAAATGATATACAAAATTTTAAAAGGGCGTGGTTCCGCCCACTTATGGGTCAAAAACCACACCTCCGAAACTACTCGAACAATTTCAATGAAATTCGGTTTGTAATATTTCCTTGCATCCCAATGATATGTTGTGAAAATAGGTCAAATCGGTTCACAACCACGCCTACTTCCCATATACCAGAACTTTGAAGTCGATCTGAATCGTTTACTTTACAATATATAAAGTAAGCACTAGTGAAGATATCGGTGCAGAACTTTACACAAATACTACATTTATAGTGTGGCAACGCCCTTCTAAAGATCGTCGAAATCGGACCATAAATTTTCAAGGCCCCATATATCGAACATAAGACCTCGGTGCTTCTAATTGTTTTTACCGAAAATATACATAGGTAAGTCTCTCCGATATTTTGAAGAAGTTCGGAGGGAATATCTTTCTTTTAATAATATGTCTCCCTGCCTAAAATACGTGAAATCGGGTCATAACTTGACCTAACTCCCATATACTCAATATTAGGGTTTTTAAACCTTCAATGGACTTTATACCATATATATGCCGAATATGTGAGTCAAATTGTGTGTTATATTAATAAAATTAAATAAATAAATTTCGAGAGCACAAAATGTATGGTTACACCCGAACTTAGCCCTTCCTTACTTGTTTTAATGCTTTTTTGTTGTTATAATTTTGTCTTCTTTTAATTTTTGTGTGTGCGCTCGCAAACTTGAGGAAATACATATGTACAACTGAGTATCTACTATGTATGTGTGTGTTGGCGTTAGAGTCGCAAATTGTGGTGGAAAATAGGAAATGCAAAAACTAGCGAGTGAAATGAAGGTGAAGGAGAGTTGGCGAGAGCGCGCGTAAGGCGGTTAAATTTTGGCGCGGTTGGGGTAGTTATGTTTGCCCCATTATATGGTAGTTATTACATAGTTATCCGTTGCCTGTTGACGATTGCTGACTGCCTGCTGCAACTTGGAGCGCGCTTATATTACAAGTTGGCACACATACACGTACTCGCTCACTCTCGTATGTACATTTTTAATTTGTTAGCTGGCGTTTAAGCGGACAAACATGAGTCAATAGTATATTTTCAGTGAATTTGAAGAGTGAAACTGAGCAGAAAAATCATGAGGTGTTAAAAAAAAATAAAATAAAATGTTATTAAATAAATCACTGAAAGCTAAGAACAATTAAAATTACTTTAAAATACTGCTATTTTCTCATAACAAAATTTGTTTATTCTCTACCAACATCTATTACGTTTACTATCAAAATTTTTGAGGTGTTTGCCTTTCTTATTTGGACTATCGTTGGACAATTCGCAAGGCAGTCATTAAAGGAGGACTGAAAGACTTTGTTTTACTCAGTTTCTTAAGAGCAGTTTCTTAAGAAGTCAAGAAACGGGTATGAAGATTTGGGGCAAGATGTAGCGAGAGCTGATCAGCCTTTGTACCATAGTTCTTCTTCTTATTCTTCTTGACTGGCGTTGACGCCGCTTACGTGGTTATAGCCGAGTCGACAACATCGAGCCACGCATCACTCCTTTTGGCAGTTTGGCGCTAATTGGTTCTACCAAGTAAAGCCAGGTCCTTCTCCACCTGGTCCTTCCAACGAAGTGGAGGTCTTCCTCTTCCTCGGCTTCCACCAGCGGGTACTGCATCGAACACTTTCAGAGCTGGAGCACTTTCGTTCATTCGAACAGCATGACCTAGCCAGCGTAGCCGCTGTCTCTTCATTCGCTGAACAATGACTACGTCGTCAAATAACACATACAGCTCATCATTCCATCGTCTGCGGTATTCGATGTTTTCAATGTAACTAGGGTCATAAATCTTCCGCAAAACCTTTCACTCGAAAACTTCTAGTATCGCCTCGGATGCTATCATCGTCCACGCTTCAGCGCCATACATCAGCATGAGCATAATGAGCGCTTTGTAGAGTTGGATTTTGGTTCGTCAAGAGAGGACTTAACTTTTCAATTACCTACTCAGTCCAAAGTAGTACGTGTTGACAAGAGTGAGTAAGTCTGCGTTGGATTTTGAGGCTGACATGGTTGGTGTTGTTAATGCTGGTTCCCAAGTATACGAAATTATCTACGACTTAAAAGTTATGATTGTCAACAGTGACGTTGGAGCCAAGACGCGAGTGCCCTGACTGTTTGTTTGATAACTGGAGATATTTCGTCTTGTTCTCATTCACCACCAGACTCATACGCTTCGCTTCCTCAGCTCCTTTTTGTGATGTCAAAAGCGGCTTTAAAATCGAAAAAGAGGTGGAGTATATCGATTCTTCTTCTCTCTTATTTTTCCAAGATTTGGCGCATGGTGAATACCTGATCCATAGTGGATTTTCTAGGCCTAAAGCCACATTGATAAGGTCCAATCAGTTCGTTGACGATGGACTTTAGTCTTTCACAAAATACTTGGCGCAGATTGTGGGGAATCCCTATTTATGGATTGGGCAGAGCACACATAGATTTTACTTAAAAAAAATTATATTTATTTATCTTAAAAAAAACGGAATAAAACCGCGAGGAAAGAAATAATTAAAAAATCGGTTATATTTGATCTATTATTATTTGTCAACTAACAATTAATTTAGAATATATTTTCAGGTTTTTGCCTAAATCATCCACGACTTTATAGATATATATAAAAATAAGTCAGAGGGGTTAAATCGGAAGATATGGGTGACCGACTAATAGCCATCACTTTTTGACATTACTGGAGTACAGGGCCTCATTTTCAGCATAGAGCATCACTAATGTGTCGGGAAAAAATGTGGAATAATTACTAGGCTTTCAAAACATGTTTAACCATCTCTATCATTCTGAGTATTAGGGTATTAAATAACTCTATATCCACATTAAAGACGGTGCACCCTGTAGAGAAAAGAAAACATGTGTACAGCACTAAAAAACAAGTTAACAATTTAGAAAAAAATTATACATGCACATACTTAAGATACAAAGCCACAAGCATACACTCAAACAAATACAGTGCATAGATTAAAAAAAAAAATGAAAAATAAATAATTTTTGCAAAAGTCTGTGCGGCAACATGCGCGAGTGTGAGAAAAAGAACTAAGTGAACATGCACGGCTAAGGCAATCTCAGGAAAGCAATAAAAAACGAACGACGAATGATAGCACAACAACAACAAGTCAAACAAGTTTCCGAAAGGCCTACAGACCGACTAGCCCGGGAATGCTGATGCAGCGACAAATGCAACACACCGCCTTAAATTATTCGCACAGACGTCAATACAGGCATACATATCTAACTATACATATGTATTTATATATTTATACACGGACTTAGTTCTATATCTACTTGCATAAATACGCTTACAAGTATTTATGCTTGGAGTGGCGTATCAACTAGGAGGGGTAAGCGCTTTGAACCCCTTTGTGGCGTTAAAATTGCATTAAAATTTATAAGTAATATTTTATTACAAATACAATATAAGATACTAACGTTAAAATTAGAGATCTTACTATAAGTGTCTGTAAAGAAATACATCACTTCAATTACTCTCTTAAGGGGTTAAACGGGCTTACGGCTTAGAATGGAATGCGACCTGTGGTCTTTTGTGCCCTTCCAAATATCTATATCGACTCCATTAGTCCCAGTACTTAGATGAATTCCAGAATGGTGTTAGGAGTAAGAGAGTCGATGCATACCTCAGTTGGAATGGTGTGTCCTAAAATTCTGCTTCTGCTCTAGTGAAGTGCTACACATTCTAATATTAAGTGTAGGAAAGTTTCAGTCTCCATATCACAGAAGTGACAGGTTTGCGATAAGACCAAGACCTGATTGTGTAGATGTTTCCTGAGCTTACAGTGGCCCGTGTATAGTCCCACCAGTACACTTAGTTTGCTATGATCTTACTATAAGTGTCTGTAGAGAAATACATCACTTCAATTACTTTCTTAAGGGGTTAAACGGCAACCTGTGGTCTTCGGTGCCCTTCCAATGTCTATATCGACTCCATTAGTCCCAGCACTCTGAAGAATTCCAGAATGGTGCTGGGAGTACGGGAGACGAAGCGCCCCTCAGTTGGGACAGTATGTCCTAAAATTCTGCTCCTGCTCCATGAAGTGCTACACATTCTAATATTAGGTGTAGGGCAGTTTCAGCCGCCATGTCACAGAAAAGGCTGGCTTGCGATGAGACCAAGCCCAAATTGTGTAGGTGTTTCCTGAGCTTACACTGGCCCGTGTATAGTCTCACCAGTACACTTAATTTGCTTCTTAAGAGATTTATTACACACTTGAAACCTTTAGTGTTATATTTATTGTCTGATCCGAATAATGGCTTTGGAGATACAGTCGGAAGAAGTTGCGTGCTCCAAGCTGTTCTTATTGAAACTCAAAACTTAAAACGATTACACAATCGAACTTGATAAAATTTTAGACAGGTATTCGAAATACAATTTACAAGGACATGGACAAAAACTGAACAAATGTTAAAAAAATCGTAAAATTTTAGACAAAAAAATATTTTTCCAAAAATTTCCAAAAAAAAAATTTCTCTTTTTTTCTTCGTATAAGTTTTAGCTATGTAGTCCGAGGGCTCGTCGGAAATGACGTCGCAATCGGAGAGTTTTTAATTTTTCTTCACAAATTTCAGTAATGTCTCGGACGACATTCATGTAACTCTTTAATAACTCTGAGGGTATTGATAATATACTGTTACAAAACGTAAGTACTTTTTACTTATTCTAAGTCTTTTGTAGATTAAGATCACGTATTTTTTTATTTCTCGAAGCACGGCTTTCCCGAAACACGAAAATCCCTGAAATTTCATTCATTTTCCCAGAATAAATTGTCAACGGTAGCCCTCTTAGGATCGGATCGGATCCTAACCTTAATAATAAAATTTTGTGTACCCCTCTTAAGATTTTTTTGCGTTCGGTGTACATACACACAAACGTGCCTTCTTGTTGCCTTGCTTAGCTGCTATCAGTTAAGCCGGCAACTTCGACGCTGTTGCAGATTTCAGTTGAGTTTTATGTGTTTTTTGTTGTTGTTGCCGTTTTATTTTCGACTTTTGCTGGAATTTTTATTATAATGTATTGGCTTCTCTGCATTTATCAAAGCTCTGCCGTTTTTGCGCTATTTTTGTTGTGTTTGTTGTTTTTTGTAGCCTCTGGCTAAGCAATTTTGCTTTGGCGTATTTTGTGTTTAGCAAACATTTTGCCGACTGCCTTGCTTTCTTCCGCTCTTTTCCGTCGACAGTCGACCGTCGACAGCATTCATGTTAGAGCCGCTTGCAATTGCTGTTTTTTAATGCAGTGGAATTTTTGTTGTTGTTGTTGTGGTTTTTTGTTTTTGCTTTTGTTATCTCATTTTTTTGCATTTGCGTGTATTTTATCTTACATTCTCCACTTTTGCTTTAATTTCTTCGTACTTGTACGTTTGTAATCTTCTTGAATCACTGATTTATTGCTGATAATTTATTTTCAATTTGCCGGTCTGCGCTTTCAATTCTAATTTATGTAATTTTGTTAAATTCCTTGATCTTCAATTTGTTCCTTTTGGTGCATTTCGCAAAAGCGATTTTCGAGAAATGTCCATATGTGTATGTATTGAGTGTGTATAAATTAAGTTTTGATAATATTCAAAGTCTGATTTATGGAATTAAAATGTAAGGTATTTTATTTTCTCAATAATATTAGGTTGCTTTTTGCTCTTTATAAAAAGTGTTACAGTGATCGGATTTAGTTCAAATATGCGCCGTTTCGTTCGATAATCTGTTTCCATCTAGAGGGCAACTTCATAATACCCCCCTCGTAGAAGCCCCCTCCTTAATTGCGAAGAACTCGGACAGCCATTTCTCATAAGCCTCCTTTGAGTTCAACTTTACACCACCAAGGGCGTTCGCCATGGACAGGAACAGGTGGTAATCACTTGGCGCTATGTCCGGGCTACATGGTAGATGCGATAAAACCAGCCATCCGATTTTCCGTAACTTCTGATGAGTCATCAACGAAGTGTGTGGTTTGGCGTTGTCCTGGTGGAACACTACACCCTTCAGTTGCCAAATTCTGGACGCTTCTGATCGATCGCCTGCTTCAAGCGGTCCAGTTGTTCTCAGTAGATGGTAGAATTAAGCGTCTGGCCATATGGAAGCAGTTCATAGTGTATGATTCCCTACCAATCCCACCTAACACACAGCTAAACCTTCCTGGCCGTCAATCCCGGCTTGGCCTCTGTTTGAGACCTTCGACCTCGACCGTTTTCGCTTGATATCGTCATATGTGATCCATTTTTCGTCGCCACTCACCATCTGCTTCAAAAATGGGTAGAGTTCAATCCGTTTCAGCAGCGTTGATTCGGTTCAGAAGGTTTTTTTTACGTCAAATCATGCGGCGCACAAACATCTAGCTTTTTGTGTATCCAGATCGTTTAATATGGTTTGGTGACTAACTCCCATCTCCTGGGCTATGTCACGAGATGCCACATGTCGGTCTAACTCAATGTTTTCCATGATTTCACAGGTCTTCCGCTAGCTGACTTATGGTGTGTTTTCGCCCGTTCTGAATCGTCGATACCATTCCTCCGCTGTTCGAAGTGATAGGGTACCATCCCCCAAATACCATTAATCTCACGGAACGTTTCTCTAGTGGATTTGCCTTTAACGATGGAAAACTTGAACTCCATGTCTACACGTCTCTAAGTGTTGAACGCAATATCCAAACTAATCATGCATAGCGCTGTTTTGTAGGTTATGTCAAGACCTTTCAAAGATGTATAGTATTACCAGATACAAGCTCTGTAGCTCTTTATACATAGCCGCGAAACTCAAAAGCCCAAAAGGCGGAAGGGAAATATTTGCCAACCTAATATTATATTACATTATAATGCCACGACTTGTACAAATTTTTAATATTTGTTGAAATTCGGCCTTACAGCAAGCGAATATTATTTCTCTTACACTATTATATCCTAAACTTCATAAAAAATTTTTGCCTCACACACATGTTTACATGCACACTTACACGTAGTAGTAAAAGTATAAAAACAGTAAGTATTATTGCGCATTTTCCATAATTTCCACTCTGCTCTCATTCTGCTACAATGTAACAATTTTCGGCATTCCCTTTGCACAGCGCTATTCATAACAAAAATCGCCAAACACTTGCCGCTGTCAACGAACGAGCCACAAGGCAGTGACAAAAAGTATGCAAAAGCCTCAAACCAACCCATATACATACACACATATCGTAGATACACGACGATATTTGTTATTTATGCGCGCTCATGAGGTCAAATAAATAAATTATGTAGCCGTCTGCAACACTAAATAGGCGCACGTATACTAGTTGTAATGTGTTGTATGTACTATATAGTGTACTATGTATATATATAAACATACATATGTATTAATACAAATATAAATAGTTTGTATATGTAGTAGACGAAAGGTTTTAGGTTGCTTATACGCCGGAGTGTGTATTTTTTGCTAGACGCGCCCTCGGCTGCATACACATCCATACATACATACGTACATGCAACAACAACGTCATTACAATGTTGTAAATTTCAATTTCACATTCATGTATTTTCTCTTTTCTTTCTTAATTTTTATGTCATTTAGTAGCATAAATTCACACATGGGAGGTATATAAATATATAAAATATGTATATATATAGAAATGTGGACAGCTGCTGCCATACATACCTCTAACTCTGCCAATTATTTCGTCTACGTTGTACTTCCGGTATATCTGCTGTTTTTCTTCACTTTTTCAATTTCATTTTATGTGAATTATTCTGTGATATGCTTAATTTTTGCACATACTGTAGAGTATTTTTTAACTTTTTCGATTATGCACTGTAGATATATTATTATTTTTTGTAATAATTATTCTGTAGATTAAATGACTATAGAAAGTTATTGAATCGATGTAAGGTTTGCGCTCTATTTGAAATTTAAAACAGCCAACTATATTACATTTTTTTTTTCGAAAAACTACAATATACATACATAGATGCCTATTTGTGTTGTGTTCCAAAAATAACGGGAATTGTAAAATTTAAAATTTCTTTAAAAAAAATTTGAAATACATCCTATACAATTTTCAGCTGTATATTGATTATTCATTGATTAATTTGTCTGTAGCAGCCGCTAAGGTTAGATGTGTTTTTATGTGCTTGGGGATTTTCGTTTGTTAAAAAGTCATACTTCGTTGGATTTTCACAAAATATTGGCCAAAAACAATACGGTAATAATGCCCCAGCCTCCATGACTACGTGTGAGTTTTTTCCTTTTCCAAAAATAAAGAGAACCTTAGAGAGCCGTTGTTTTACAAGCATATGAGAAATCACTGAAAGAGCCAAAGGTTATTCTAAAAATCTGGCTTGAGAAGAGTTTCGACGATTGGAAGATAATATAGAATGGGGATTATTTTAAAGGAGAACAACGAAATAAATATATTTTTTAATGTTATTTTTTTAATACACCTCTTATTATACTAAAGGTATAAAGTTCTCTAGTTGAAAGACGGGAGGTTAAAACACCGTTAAAAAGTTACTAAAATCAAGCAGAAAAATTTTACGATTGTTTATAGTTGCAAATATTTTCCTTGAAAGGTTGCCATTTTTCCAAAAATGCATTTTCAAAAAAATTTCTAAATTGAGTGCATTTATGCTATAAAATGGTTTTGAATAAGATTAGAAGTTGTATATATGTTTTAAAAGTTGTGGAATCTGTTTAAGAATATTAAAATATATTAACGAAATAATTAAAATATGAGTGCGTTGTAAAATTTCGCAGTGGATATTTTTATTTCATTTTTTCTTTTATTCTAACGATTTAATTCAATATTTAAAATGCAAGGTATTTTAAATACTTTTATATACTGCTAGCGCACCCGATAGACGTTGTCCTGCATGATATTTCAAACTATTAGGATATTAAACGATGTAAGAAATTAAACACATATAATAAAATAATTGGAATTAATATAGAATAGGATTGAAGATTTGGTACAGAGACATTAGCGACATCCAATTATAAAACATTGCCCAATCAAAAACAATTTTATATACCTTTAGGCAGTTTCTATACATTAGCAATGGCTTCATCTATTTTTAGCGAATATGAATAATAAAAATAAATTATAAATTTAAAATTAAGTAAATGCATTATTCAAATTGGACCATTCTATTCGATCCACCCGTTTACGAGGAGTTTAGTGATATATACTTGAAAATATTAATACAGAATAAGTTTATATAAAGGAATATTTCCGATAGGTTGATTTGATGTGTGTTCACTTTCTTTATTACTTAGATTATAATAATTCCAAAAATTTATTTAACGTTTAATATGTATTTAATTGTAAAATTTCTCTATGTAGTATTTTTCTTGTTCTTATTAAGTGGCTATAACAGTGTGACATTTTCAAAAAAATTTATTTTTTTTTAATTTTTTGCTTATTCGATAGTTTATACTATCAAAAGTATCATGTGAAAGCGGTAAGGTCGTATATAGTGAATAGTTTATGAATGCGTTCTAAAGGGCGACCGCTCGTAAGACGCTATAGTCGAAACTTTGAACGCGTTTTTCTCGAAACGACTTTTCTCAAAATTGCTGACATCATTACTGAACGAGAAGTTGACCGATCGACTTTAAATTTAAACTGAGTATTCTTGAATATATTATATACAATGACCTACGATCTTTTTGATTTGTTGAAAATTGTCAATTTGGTATTAAAAAAACGACAATTTTTTACCTAAAAAACGCCACTTTTTTTTCAGAGCTACGCCATTTGATTAATTTTTGATATTTTTCAAAAATCGTAGGTCATTATATAGGAAATACCTTCAACTTTAATAACCTTTTTGATTTTTTTTGTTTCAGCTACTTATTCGGCCGGAATCATGTCAGCAATTGGGGTACTTTTTTTTGGCACCTCCCAAGACAGTCCATAACTCCGTTATTTTTCAATATTTTTGTAAAAAAAAATCTGAAAATATAGCGAAAAATACATGTTATTATGTCCAAAAACTTTTCAATCCAAAAATCACGAAAATCACCTCATTCTTCATGGGTTACACTGGTATAGCCCCTTAAAATCAATGTTCCCTACAAACATGGCAATTTGTTTTATATCGGTAAGTTCTTTTTCTAATTCTTACTGATCCTCAAAGGTTATTGAGAGTTGAACATTTATGAATATTTTATTTACAAACTAAATTGAATGATATACAGGGTATTAAGGTTTAGTCAATAGCTGAGGTTGAGAGGATTACGAAATTTTGCAGGAAATTAAGAAGACTAGTGAGGCCAATATAACTGATAATCAAATAATATAAATATTTTGATATTATTTGCAGTGTTGCCAGATTTTATTACACATTTTCTATTTACAAATTTATTCATTTCCTCGAAATTGTACGGAAATATTGGGGAAAGCTAATTATAATATATTTCATTAAATACATTTTATTATATTTTTTTAAATGCTTGCAACATTAGAAATTATTTAAAATACCTTTTTTATGGAAATTGAATTAGATATTCTTATAGGTGTTACAAAAGTTTTTAGTAAGTTTTGAAAATTTTACACGGGTTTTCAACTTCTAATTTACGACACCAACCGTGATTTAATTCATTTGTGATTGTATATTATTTTTATTTTGGCGCCATAGTAATGTTTATGTACCATACATATGTACATAATTACTTAAATATGTATTTATTTTATTTAATTTAAGCACTCATGATTATCATTACTTTTTAGAATTTTTTTTATATTTTTGATTTATTTATATTCTGTTTCAATTTTCAGCATTGCAAAATTTTTTTAATATTTAATTTCTTGATTTTAATATTTAGTATTATTATTTAACCGGTAATTATGTATATATTTTTAGCACTACTCAATTTTATATATTTTTTACTTAATTCAATAACATCTGCCTTCAGCACATTGTTATTAGAAGGAAAAGTTAATATTTATTTATTTTTTGTTATTTTATGAATAATCATTTTTTTTATATTTTCACACTTTTAATTTAACCATTTTTTGAAACTCTTTCATTTTCTTTATTACTTTTAATTTCTAATTTAATTTTTTGTTTATCTTCATTAATTTTACACAACGCGCCACGCAACGCTTGAGCAAGCACCGCACAAATCACAACAATTGTTGTTCTTCTTCTTCATGCGAAGTCACAGCTTTTAAGTTTGACTAAGCAATTCACTAACTAACAACTATAGACAGACTAGCAGACACCGTCAGTTGGAGCGCTGTATTGCAAAGTGGAATTAACACCGTAAACTTGTTGTCACTCTCATAGTCGGCAAGAGACTGAACGCATCGGCGCAACTGAAACCGAAACTGAAAATGTCAAACTGCAAACCAAACCGAAAGCCAAAAATGAAAACTGAAAAATGAAACTGAATTGCATGCATGCTTGCAAAACCACAAACAAAACGAAACGAATGTCAGGCTAAACAGCAGAGCAACAGCAAAAACAATAACAACGACAGCTACAACAAAATGCGAATTAAAGCAAAGTAGCGAAATGAAACGAAGTTGGATGCAATGGAGTAATATGTGCAGATACACACACATACATATAAGAGCATGTTCTTGCTGTTGGAGGGGAGCCATGTACAGCGCTTGGTTGTTGCAAATGTTGAATGAATACCAGACACTTTGTTGGCTGTCGATTGTCGGTGTTGTTGTTGTTGTAGTGTTATTTTTGTTGTTTGCGTGCTTGCAAGCGTACACATCATTCTATATTATCGTTGTTTTTGTAGTTTTGTTTTACTCTTTCAATGACGACAAATTCAACATATAATGAAAATGGAAGCACGAATAAAAGCGTAGAAATCTCTGTAAGAAACTTGCACGAAACGGCAGACGAGCTGCGAAAAGCGAATATGTAGCAATGGTGTAACGGGTGTAAAGAGCAGCGAATTTAGTGAGTGGCGAGTGGTGGGTGGTGGGCGGTATGCTGGCCGGCTTGTTACGAATGGCGACGACGACGAATAGGCGGCAACGGAAGCTGCACACAAATGCAGCTACAACAACACCAATAAGAACGATTACGCTGCGACAGTGGCAGTGACGGTGCTGGTGAAGTCAAAACAAAAAACCGGCGACAGCAGCAACTACAACAAAAGCAAATGAAAACAAACATTGCTATTGTTGTTGTTAGAGTGTTCAACAAAATTATAGACAAAGCGCTGAAAGATGAATGTCGAAGATGCTGATCAAACAAAGTAGTGCGAAAACAACAAAAAAAAATAGAAATACAAGAATAAAGAATAAGACATTACAAGCGATTGGTTTAGTTAGCAGCGATGAAGTTGTACACAAACAAATTTGTTCTCGGTGGAAAATGCAAAAATTTATTTGTAGAGTAGTATTGTAAATTGTTGTAAGAAAGCAATCAAAGAACGGTGGACTAGAGTTCAAAACATACTTCAGTTATGGAGGCTGGATTGCTGGTTCTTTCAAAAATGCTGAGAGAAGACCGCAGTGAGAGACGCGGAGACGATGGTGTATTCGAACCTCACATTGTAGATGATAAAATTGAAGAAGATTCATAAAGATTTCTGTGTAGAATACTGGGTCTCAAAAGAAATTTCTTGTTGAAACCAATATATTACCACAGGTGCTATACCAATACGTGAATGAAAGCTGATAAAGTTCCCACTTTAGCTGCTAGATAAAAAAGGATTGCTTTGAAGAACCACAATTACAATCCAGCTAATATTTCATATCCGGTTCTATTTCTTTTTCTTCTTGACTGGCGTAGACGCGATTATAGCCGAGTCTCCCCTTTTGGCAGTTTGGCGCCAATTGGTAATACCCAGTGAGGTCCCTCTCCACGTGGTCCTTCAAACGGAGTGGAGGTCTCTCTCTTAGAGTCGGCTTCCACCGGCGGGTACTGCATCGAACACTTTCAGAGCTGGAGCTTTTTCGTACATTCGAACAACATGACCTAGCCAGGGTAGCCGCTGTCTTTTTATTCGCTTGACGATGTCTATGTCGTTGAATAACACATACAGCTCATCATTTCATCTTCTGCGGTATTCGCCGTTGCCAATGTTTAAGGGAACTTAAATCTTCCGCAAAACCTTTCTCTGGAAAACTCCTGGTGCCGTCTCATCAAATATTGACATCGTCCACGCTTTTGCACCATAAAGTAGGACGGGAATGATGAGGGATTTGAAGAGTTCAGTTTTTGTTCATCGAGAGAGGACTTTACTTTTCAATTGCCTACTCAGTCCAAAGTAGCACCTGTTGACAAGAGTGATTCTGCGTTGGATTTCAAGGCTGACATTATTATCAGTGTTGATTCTGGTGCCTAAGTTAAACGAAATTATCTACAACTTCAAAGTTATGACTATCAACAGTGACATGGGAGCCAAGACACGAATGCGCTGACTGTTTGTTTGATGGTTCTATTTGGTATATCAAAATGTCATGAACCCTCCAACCGAGAACTGGTTTCACTTTCAGTCAAAATGTGACAACATCATTCAGATACAACATCAGAATCGATTCAACTTCAACGGGTCATATGATACTAAACACATTTAGACTATAATTTCGATATTAGAGTGATTTCTTTGATATAATATTGCGAAAATTATCGAACTCGAGAGCTCAAGAGTAATAATTTTTAAAGAAACCTCCAACCACTTACGATTTACGATGACAGCTTCGAATAGAATGTGTCTGTTAGGGAACGAACTTCTACGTCACTGTTTACAGTAAAAATATTGAAACCGAGACATGGAATCACTTCGAACAATGACTGCTATTCTGTCGGTAATAAAGTATTCAGACTCTCCCTAAACTAGAATTATTTAGTGTCTCATCATCTTAATGAATACATCCGATGATGCAGCTTCTATGGGGGCTAAGATTCCACAAAAGGTTTATGAAATTTTACAAGTCGGCACCGGAAAAAACTAAGTGCGAACAAATCGAAATTGTAGAAAATATCTGGACGAACTAATTCTAAAATATAACTTTAACATCGGACAGATTATTATATATATTTCCTAAAATCTAACATATAATCGTAGTTAAGAGAAAGTTCAGCATTATTAAATATTAAATAATTAAGTACATTTTGAAAAAAATCTGATCTTATTATTTGTGTTGGGTTCAAAGCACAGCCTCCGTGGCGCAATTGGCTAGCGCGTTCGGCTGTTAACCGAAAGGTTGGTGGTTCGAGCCCACCCGGGGGCGCACAAATTTTTTGTAATAAAAATATAGTAAACTAAAAAAAAATAAATAAAAATGCAGCGCGTCAGAAAATTATTTAAATAATGAGCAGATTAAAGTATCGAAAGTAATTTGTGTATTTGTAATAGAATTATTCGGAATAAAATTCGGTCAACAAGCTTTCTTTTTAGTTTTTGCACAAATATTGAAATATAATAAATAATATATATTACTATTATCAGAACAATTCTTTGCTCTGAAATTAAATTTAAAAAATAAATGCGCCCCCGGGTGGGCTCGAACCACCAACCTTTCGGTTAACAGCCGAACGCGCTAGCCAATTGCGCCACGGAGGCTCACAACACCATTTTGCTCAGTGTTCTTTAAAAGCTCAGTGGTAATAAAATATGAAACATCCATAAGTATGTATAATGCGTAAATATGTACAGTGATGGCGAAAATGTCACTCATATTTCATGTTCTATGAAGAAACCCACTATCTGAATTTCATATTCTAACTTTCAAAAGAAACAAAGACATTTTTTGTATATCAAAATAGCCATATACTTATTTTATATAACGAATATTTTGTAGAATTAATATATAAGATATGTTAAGTTTTCGACCTTTGGTTAACTATCAAGGTCATATAAGTTTCTAGATTGCCTAGAAGATGATTTTGAAATGATATACCACATATACGATTTCTGAAGAATATCAGATCGAATAAGTTGATGCCCTACATGAATAGAATAACATAACAAAAATTTGATAAAAGCTTTGTATTTATATTATTGACCACCGATGAAAATCTGTACAGACTTTATGGTTAGATAACTCAGCAGATCTACTAGCATATATTGCAATATTTTGTAAAAATTGACGTCCATAAATTACACTTGTATTCTAACACTAATGAATGGCTAAGTGCCGAAATGAGCTGTTAAATTCACAATAAAATTACAGTTGAATCTCACTAGCTCGAATCACCATAATTCGCAAAAAAACTTCGAGTTATGGAGATCTTCGAGTTGTAGAAGTTCGGGTTATGGAAGTTCAACTGTATATATAATATAAATTTTAAGGAGTAAAAAATAAAAAAACAACTCCACATAAGACTCCCCGACGGGGAATTGAACCCCGGTCTCCCGCGTGACAGGCGGGGATACTGACCACTATACTATCGAGGACTGCGAGCAAAACTTGACAAAAGCATTATATAAGCATTTCTCCGAAAACTATAAAAAATATATGATACTCTCTGTTACCGCTTGCATTCCACACATTATCATCGTATGTTCTTAATTCAGTGATTGCAAAGAATAATATTTAATTTACTCGATTGCAACGTACTAAAAAGTAATAATAGGAGGAGTTCGGTGTATTTTAACGAATTTCTAAAGGCTCTTGGAGACGACCAAATAAAGTCATCAAGCATTTCGAATGTGTTAGTGAGTTATCCATTGCACGGACTTTCAACTCGCATCTTGATTAGTTATATACAATATAACATAGATATAGAGTTTAGATATATGTGTTACAGATATAGGGTTTAGGTTTAGGTGTTACAAACAACAGTTATGTGAAGTAAGCTATTATACATGTTGCGAGAGTATAAAAAATGATCAATCCATAAAAAAAAACTTCTAAAAGCAATACGTATTGCATACTTTTCATACTAATCCCGATTACTGCATACTTCATATTGAACCTCAGAAGGCAAATTAGCTTATTTTTATTAAGCATAAGTGGAGGCGATCAAATAATTGGTTGTCAAAAAAAAAAACATTAAATAAATTTTGATATTTATTAAGGACCCCAAAACGGACTCACTATTAGAAGCATGGAATCATGTAGGAGCTCCTACTGCGGTCTGCTATTAGACAGATGGGCTTCGGCTGAGCCCATTGCATACTTTTCTAATCCCAACAGATGCTTAGTTTTTTTCAAATTACCAACAGATGCTTAGTCGCAAGATCCTTCTGGCCTAAGGTAAACCACAGTAGGTCTACTGAACTTTTCGTCCTCAGTAAACCTTACCTCTCCTTAGTCGTAGGGGTTCTTACTGGCCATTGCCCCATAGGGATCCACGCTGTAAGGTTAAAAATTTTAACGGATGCTAGCTGTAGAAGCTGCATAGAGGAGGATGGGGTGGAATCGTCTCATCATTTTCTTCTGGAATGTCCCGCCTTTGCGAGATCAAGAGAGATTTTTATTGGATCTCACTTTTTAGAACAGGCTTGCGAAATAGCGAATATAGAAATTAAAAATCTCTGCAGATTTGTAGTAGGTTCAGGGCGCTTTGTCGACTCCTAATTGTTAATCTAGGGGGGATCCAGGCTTCACAAAGGACTATATTTTAAAGTCTACGTGTGTTTTCCACTATGGAAACAGCCTTACAACCTAACCTAACATAACTTAGGACCCCAAAAACAGCGTACATACAGCCAACAAAAGTCGACGATACCAACACACTTAAAGATTTGACGCAATCATGATCAAATGATGATGATCATTTCCAAGAGACTTAAGCATTTTCCTGTCAAACCCACACTACCCAAAAGAGATAAAGTTGACAGTTAGATTATAATAATATTCTGTCTGTGGGGATGCCTACAGTGACGTTACAGTGAGACTTCGTGTTGCAAGAGATAGTATTTATTACCGCTAGGATAACGACAAGAAAATTTGGTGCTCCCTGGTATTACCACAATCTCGGGCTTAAAGGCTAAAATTCAATTGTTAAATTGGAAGCCAGCTCCGTGTGCAGATTACAACAGAAGAAACCGCTCTTGCGATTATTTTACACTTAGATTCATCGTGGAATGGTCTAAAATTATATCATTGGTCAAATGAGTAACTAACTTGTTACTCACTCTGATGAAATAAGAGAAATATGCTTTTTAGTCAAAATTTCCCTGGATAAATATTTAATTAAAATAAAATAAATAGTAAGAAGATTCCTCACGCTGATAAGTACGATAATTTAGTTCTCCAATAACAACAATAATTTATTTCAATAAACGAAAAAAAAAAATCCGTATGTCTCCCCGACGGGGAATTGAACCCCGGTCTCCCGCGTGACAGGCGGGGATACTGACCACTATACTATCGAGGATGTTGAAAATTGCTTGTCAAAATCAATATTTAAACATTTCGATGAATTAAAAATTATACTTCAAAAATATTGTTGTAAAGCTTTAACTCACCACTTTAAAAAGCATACAGAAATTTTATTTCACCTCAGTCGTAATATGAAAAATGTGTTGAAACAAAGTTGCCAGATTGCTTACAAAGTTTTCTAATTCATTTTTTAAAATGTTAATTGTTTCTATTTGAGAATTTAATTATTTAAATTTTTATTTAAGGCAATACATATTACACAATATAAATTGCTTAATTAGTAGTTTTAATAATATTACAGATATTTTTGAATACCATTATGTTAGAATGGAAAATAACTAATATGGTGTGTAAGGATATATTGTAAAATAAAACTGTCCACTTAAAATTTGTTAATAATTTATGCTGAAGTGAGTTTTTTGCATAAAATGGAATGGTTTTTAATGTTTTATTTAAATATTTAGATTTTAAATCCTTAACTTCATTCCAACAAATTTCATTTATTCGTTAAACGGTTGTAGTTTTATAACCACTGTAGTGATTATCAAACTGTTACATCAAGTACTGACATTATAATATAGAAAAATATTTTTTCGAAATCTGTATGTTAATATTAGCGATACATACATATTAAAGAAGAATATTGACAATTTCTAGATCTCTCACTATCTAGTTATGTATGGCAAATTTCCGAAATAAATATACCTTATTCGCATTGTTCATGTGTAGATCCAAAACTAAAGGGATTACTCCGATAACTCGAAAAGTTGATCACCCTTTCGGAAAGTTTAATAGATTACTTTACTTTTGAGTGCTATTGGAATTCTAACAAATGGGTTGAGGCCAGATGACAATATTTTGACTTCATGTCTCTTTAACCACTATTTCACAAAATATGTTTAAAATAATTACTGTGTTGATGTATCCAAGGAAAGACATAGATATATGAGCATATGAAAATTTGATGATAATAAATAATCATAAATTATATTTTTAATATATTTCCATTATTACGATGATATCAATTGCATTACCCGAAATAGATCTCACACTATGAATATGCCACACTATGTGCTTAATGTTAGCGGTTATGTACCTTGATTTGTAATTACATATCACCATTCATATGTAAGGCTCGTGTGATTTCTTTAACCTGATGCTGGAGAAAATAATACGAGCTGCAGAGCTAAATCGAGAAGGTACAATCTTCTATAAGAGTGTACAGCTACTGGCGTACGCCGATGATATCGATATCATTGGAAACAACACCCGCGCCGTTAGTTCTGCTTTTTCCAGACTGGATAAGGAAGCGAAGCGTATGGGTCTGGTGGTGAACGAGGACAAGACGAAATATCTCCTGTCGTCAAACAAACAGTCAGAGCATTCGCGTCTTGGCTCCCACGTCACTGTTGACAGTCATAACTTTGAAGTTGTAGATAATTTCGTCTACCTGGGAACCAGCATTAACACCAATAACAATGTCAGCCTGGAAATCACGCAGAATCACTCTTGCCAACAGGTGCTACTATGGACTAAGTAGGCAATTGAAAAGTAAAGTCCTCTCTCGACGAACAAAAACCAAACTCTACAAGTCTCTCATCATTCCCGTCCTACTTTACGGTGCAGAAGCGTGGACGATGTCAACATCCGATGAGACGGCACACGGCGCGCTGTTTTGGACTCGGCTATAACCGCGTAAGCGGTGTCTACGCCAGTCAAGAAGAAGAAGATATGTAAGGCTTATTACCTGATTTAAGCTCAGAAATTCTGATTTGTCTGACCATTAAACCCTTTTTTTTTATCATTGTTGAGCCCAATTTGGATTGGAACTAGGATTTAGTTTTCTACTTTCTTCAAACAATTTTCTATGAAAAATTCAGTAAATTAATTGTTTGTCGGTTATTTGTTAGATTATAACATTTTAAAGGAACATATGGTCAGGCATTTCAGCAAAAATAAAATAGTTAGTTCGAGAAGAATATGTGGACTTAGTCATTTGAAGAGAAATACGCACTATGCCTGAGATCCATGACTCAACATACATATGTATATGGTATATGTATGCATCTAGAAATATATTTTATTTATATTATTGTTCAAGCTTCATTATATACCATATCTTTGGGTTAATCTACTTCCATGCATCTTACAACTTATCGAAGAGATTTAAACTTTTTGTAAAATCAAGAACGACTGCTTTCGATTTCGACGTATAAATTACATTTGTTAATATTCAAATCTTATTTTATATATTATTCTTACTTAATTTCAACTTACATAATATTTTACGTTTTTAAATCTTTAAAAGAACTTTTGTGCAATATTCTCCGCGTCAGAAAATATATCGGTCCTGTGGCGCAATGGATAACGCGTCTGACTACGGATCAGAAGATTCCAGGTTCGACTCCTGGCAGGATCGTCTTAAATTCCTTTTTCATAGTAAAAAGGTATTATAATTTTTTATGTTGTGGATTATTATAATTAATATACATATATACTAGACATATATTTTAATTTCAATTAGATCAATCAATTTAAAGTATTATTTTAATAAGTAGAATAACTTTTTTTTCGTTTTAAGTCATTCTAATAAAAAAATGCAAAAATTAATTGCGCCCCCGGGTGGGCTCGAACCACCAACCTTTCGGTTAACAGCCGAACGCGCTAGCCAATTGCGCCACGGAGGCTTGCGGCGTTCTCCTGTCACTTGACGCATTTAATATATTGCCATATTTTAGTAGCTCAAGTTGAGGTCTCTATTATTTAATGAAATTCACGAATACGGGAAGTTCTCAGAATCGGAGAGCTCTCATAACCAGACAAATTTCAAGAAGACAAGGATTTCATTAAAATTTTTATACAAACAATTTCTATAATTGGACACGGAGTTCATCGAGTTAAGTTGACTTGATCATTTTGGAATTATGACATTTATTTTTAAACTACGAGGTATTTCACTTAAAGTAAGTCTTAAAATATATATAGGTAACTACTAAAGCAATAGAACCAGAAACTACCAATTTTAAATATAAAAGTGTCGAGAGAAATCATAATAATTGAGCATTGGTTTAGCCCTTTTTCATTTGGGCTATTTTCACGGATTCTTCACTATTTTGGTTAGATAGTAACTACATCTGAAAAGTAATTTTCTGCTGTAATCTGGTTTATAATGGATTAATGATTTATTCAACGTTTAATCTTGATTTGAACAACTTGCAGTAAATGTTGCTATAGGTTATTTTTTTTTAATTTCAGAATTAATACTAAGGACGGAAAATAATCCACTTACAAATTGTCCAATAAATAATATAACATTCGTAGTCTGCTGCACTGATTATAGTGAGATTAGTTGTATCATTGAAGAAAGAAATACAATGGAACTTCTCTAACTCGAATCACCATAATCCACAAAAAAACTTCGAGTTAGAGAGACTTCCGAGTTACAGAAGGTAATTTGTATAAATTTTGACTTCTATTGCTAATTCAATAGTTCGAATTATGGAGAACTTCGAGTTAGAGCAGTTCGAGTTATGGAAGTTCAACTGTATTAGTCTGCACTTAATAAAAAAAAAATTATCAACACAAACTTGTAGATTACTTCTATACAGATTTATATGAGCTTTACGGTTTGTAAATCTTCTCCAATATCTTATATACTTTTGAGCGATATATCAAGTGTACGAGCCCCTTATATTTGGTATGAATTATAACTATTTTATAAAAAATAGTACCAATTTTTTCAGTATTTGTCGGGCAGTAATTTTATTAGCAGAACTACTATTTTAAAGTAAATTTAATATTATTTGTTATATATTTATGCCACCTCTAAAATTTTTCTATCCTAAATATTCGGCATGAAATCAATGAATATTCAGCAACCTGGCAATACTGTTAACAATTTCAATACATACTTGCCTTGCATACTTTTAGGGGTTGTTACAAAATTAGTTAGTTGTTATCATTTACTTCAATTGAATTTGACAGTTATATAAATAAATACTTTGTCACAAATAATGATATGGGTCCTGTGGCGCAATGGATAACGCGTCTGACTACGGATCAGAAGATTCCAGGTTCGACTCCTGGCAGGATCGCAGATTCATTTTTTTTTTCAATTTGTAATAATTATTTTTATTTAATTTTTAATATACGAACTTCTTAATAAATTTTGTTATATTTTATATTTAGTATACTTCATTAAAAACGGCCATTTTCAAATTAAAAATATCTTCTTTAATGCACTCAATTCGAGTATTTATTTCTGATATGTTCTCTAACTCTTATTCCTAGTCATTTATATATAATCTAGTAGTTTTTTATTATTGTTGCCACAAATAGGGAGTTATACAAATGTTACCGTTAACCTTTTTATTACCCACAGCACAGCACGTAAAATATAGTACCGTTTTATTTTCTAACATTTGCGTGGACACTTTACCGCAGCAAGTATTCATTAACATTCCAGAAGGTAGTGTGAGATAATCCACTGTGTTCTGAGGTGTCCACAAACGTTGTCTTATTGGTATACGAGGGCTGATAAATATATTTCTGGCCTAATAATGAAAATAGGAATATTTATCAACGAAAATGGTTTTATTTTTTTTCAAAATATTCTCCATCAAGATTTATACACTTTTGCATGCGCTCAAACCAATTTCCGAAGCACTTTTTTTGAGCCTTTTTTTGAGCGATTGTCAAATTGTGCGGGATCCAACGAGAACAAACTTTTTTTACGGCCAGGTGTTCACGCAATATCGAATGTATGCTGGTGGGAGAAATGCATAGGCATGCCTCTATCTGAAGGTATGTTACATGACGGTCTTGCATTATCAGTTCACGTACGGCATCGATGTTTTCTGGCACAACGGCTGTTTTTGATTGAATTCGTTGTACCAGTTTTTCACAGTGCTATAGGATGGTGCTTCATAGCCATACAAATATTTTAGTTCATCGATGCACTCTTGTCGCGATAATCCACGTCGAAAGTTGTGAAAAATGATCGCACGAAAATGTTCACGAGTTAATTCAATTTTTTGGCCGAGATGATTTTTTTAATTCCCTGTAAATAAAACAATTCACGATTAAATAACAAAACGTTCTGAGTGATGTTATGCTAAAAAATGTCAAACTTTCCAATGGAAATGTCAGATTGCACCTGGCAACACTTAGTGTTGCCTAGGCAAGAAATATATATTGCAGCCCTCGTACTACCTATAAGATATAACAGCACTAGCTACAGGTCCTTCGGCTGTAGTTTTTATTTTATCCATGGAATTTTTCGGTCTAAAATAGTCCAAAGATGCTTTATTAGATTTTAATTGAGAATTTGAGTGGGTCAGTCCTATTAACCAATCGCCATTTCAATAAAAAATATCTGCTCTTGGGCTTGAGATCATTATACATAATCACTCAAGCCCATTTCCTCAGCTCTTTTCGAAAAGGTTATCCTTTAATATGTCATAATAGGGCTTTTTCAGTCAATTGTAACCAGTTTTTCAACTCCAAGCGATGAAAAGCAATATCAGTATCAATATCCTGTTAATTGATTTAAACTTAAAGCTAAATACCAATTTATGTTAAGCACGTTTGCACTTTATTTTGTCCATACCTATCGGTCTGCATATGTTCTTGTATTATTTTGGACCGATATTTTCGAAACATTTTATTCTTTTTCTCTTTTTTTACAAACATTATTGACGACTCTTAAGGAGAACGAACCCAAGTCCTAAATCAGGTTTAAGGCTATTCATCGAATTGATATAAAATATTTCAAGCTTTCCTATAGAAACGTCAAACGATGTTTGAAGTACTCAAGACCATGAACTATGATGATAATGAGTTATTGTAAATTATTTGTGCCTTTGCAATACAATTTTTTCAGTCCTTCATTGTGTATTTTAGACGCTAACAGGGAATATACATATTTGTAAATATTCTACATTCCGGGTTCGTCATTTCCATGTATCCGAGTAGTTATGTTACCTTTACTTTTCTGTAATTTTTGACACTTTTGATTAAATATTGCGAACTCAAAATGTTTACGCTCACTAAGTCTGGCAGTTGAGCTTTCTTTTTAAGCTCTTTTTTAATTAATCGTGGGTTGATTCGGGTTAATAGAAATTTGTGTTCCATCAGGACAACGAAGAGCCGCATATATTGATAGAGACTCGATAGAACCTTAGGGAGCTTATTGGGGACGTTCTTTTGCATTCATATTATAGTCCAGACCAGGCACGAAGTTATTATTACCTGTTCTTGTGTGCAAATGATGTAGGTTGGGAAAAATTCGCCTCAAGACAAAATTTTCAAAGTCGACTGTCCCAGTTTTTTGCCAATATAATAGGTGAATATAAAACAAATTCATGAATTCATATTTTAATATTCGAAAAAATCAAAAAAGCAATAAACAAAAAATTAATTTAAGTGGCATTCGAAAGAAGTACAAAGAATCGGCTAAGTATCGGCCAAATATGGGCCGATGCTGAATTGTTTGGTCGATACTGATCGATTAATCGGTCGGACTTTCAGACTTATTAGCCTTTAATCATTTCGTACATTCGGTCCAGCCATGCGAGTCAAGTTCTGTTGTGCCCTCTGATCAGGAGTGTCAGTCTTCAACTGATAAATTTTCTTCAAACGTTTATTACGTCAATATTTTATTGTTCATCTATTCCCCGATCTAGTCAACCGAAATTTCAGCCATACATTTTTACGTACCATAGAGAGATTGATTTCTCTGGACATTTAACAGTTTCAAGCCCATCAAAGCGATAAGATCCATGTTTATATTTAAAAGTTTCGAAAAGCAACAACCAGTGTACTGTTTTAGGAAGTGTGACAGCAGACTTAATATTCAGAATAAAAACCAAGAATAAAGACCAGAACTGGTTCTCAAAAAATGTATCGTTTTTAAATATTTCTCTAACTGATGCTTAACTGTATTTAACTTAAACTGAAAAGACAACACCATCTCATTTAAAGCACCGAGACACACAGCCTTGGCTTTCTACCGCTCATAGTATATAGTATCAGCTTGACATCAAAGGACACATCCAACTTAACGGCTCCAGCGCTGAAGGACATCCGCAGCAGCTTCACACACGCTCTTCACACGCAGCACGTTTGAAAAATCACAATTAAATTGCAACAACGCAACGACAATTCGTCATGTCGCTGCAGTTAAAGTCAACAAATTAATTCCAGCTAGATATCCAGTGCTTTGGCCAATAAATACAGTTAGCTCGTTGACGTTGTGGCAAGCTGAATCGGAGAAACAAGGAAGGAGACAGCATAAAATATGGGTATTGGTTATAAAATTGTTGTAATTTGTAGCTGGAATGACAATTGCTGAAAGCAACAACGCTTTGCCACGGTCTCTTGCGAGGGGCGCTAAAGTGCAATGCGAGTTCTACCACCAGCGGACCTCTATCAAGGCGAAATTGCTTGTCTAAGGTGATGGATGCGTGCAATGACGCCCACAATGGAACGCGTTATCTCACCGCGCATATCTAACTCGTCTTATTTACAACTTTATTACGTGTTTTTTCTGTGTGTAACGCGCTACGGTCTTACGGTCGTGCGGTCGTTGGGTAATGTAATGTCAGCAGTAAACAAGTCATTAAACATCTCACGCGCAATTTTCCCTTTTGAATATTTTCATTTATCTTCACTAAGTATACTCTTTTCATTTTTATCTATTGCTGCGCTTGTTCCTTTGCGATTTTTGCTTGACTGCACTACGCTCGTAGGGGAAAGTTAGGTTATTGAGTAAACTTCCCTTTTGCGTTCTATTGGCAACGCAGTCGAATTAGTTATGAATGAGTGCTTCCTTCCTTCCATCTTGGCATGCATATCGTACTTTACATTCGAAGTTATTAAATTTATTTATCCTGTTTTTTACATTTTCCTTCGATAATTCAGTTTTCGTTAGCTCCCCTATTTGGTGCATGTATTACAAGCAATTAAATTATAACATTCTATAACCTTTAGCCAAAGGTTAATTGAGTGATTTTGAAGCGAAAAATTGTTTTCTGAAAAATAAGAGAATAAAAAGAATAATGTAGATTAGGTTCGAGTAAATCTGAGATGAGAGATGAGTCAGAGGTACAGACTTTAATCATTATATTTGGTATATGGAAGCCGAATATATGAATATATGAAGTGTTTTTTTTATCAATTTTGGTTTTCATTCATTTAGTTATCACACTTTGTGATCCCTACATGCCCTCTTCCATTCTATCATATTGACAGAACCCCTGAAGTTAGAGATCCAGAGTACTCAAACCGCCTAGAACCCATCTCCAATCAGCATAAGCGATTTACAGTGATCCCCGCTTAAGTGCCCCCGTTTAAGTGCCTTTCCCGCTTAAGTGACTATATTTTGCGGAATCGTTGTTGGAGCACTTAAGCGGGGATTACTGTATTTCAATTCTAACTAGTCCATCTGGATGTCAAAAGTGTGGTAGTCGAGGAGTTTAAATCACAATCTCGCCAAGTGAAAGAGTTCAAAAGAATTTCTTGAGGTAATTCTAACTCGCCTCCTTCCCAGAGACTTCAACGCTTGGAATTTGGTAACATTTTTCGCCGTTTGAAACTCTTACAACTAGGGAAAGGCAGGCCTTGCTGTGGACGAGGAGGTTATTAGACCGCTTCCAATTTACTTTCACCCCAAAAGACTTTGCGAAAACTCTTCGTAAGTTTGGACTTTGCAAAAAGAACTAAAGTCCAGCCCTCCGGCTCTAAAGACTGCGGAACTCCTACTATTCCAACTCGGTTGCGAAAAAATTGTGAAGAATTTAAATCTTTGAAAGCTTCTCAGATTCATAATTTCCTGTAGTTCCACTGTGGCTAGTCATCCATACTAGAATGAGGTTATACAGAGGCTAGGTATTTCAAAACTCATCTCGAGGGCACGGTCAATGAACTCAAAATCAGTCTAGTTACCCTGCTATCGGACTGGAAGCTTGTCTTTGTGAAGAGTTGGTAGGCAGTTCTTAACAGTTTTTTCTTTGAAGCATTGATCCGTACTTATTAGAAAATGGTTTTCTAAAAATATATATTTTCAATAATAGAAAACGGGTTTCAACTAATACAGATAGATGGGTCTTAACGCCCATGCAATTTTATTGCTCTATCTTTTTTATCTTCGTTCAGTTGTAGTGTAAATTATATACGACTGATTTGAGGGTACCGTAAGGTGTTGCAGAAATGTTGGGATGTACTAAAAGTAGAGCAAATTTACCTTTAAAAATTAAATATTTAGTTCAAAATTTATATTGTCTCAAACATACACATTTAAAAAGGAATTACTGAAAATTTTGAAAAAAATATTGAAAACTCTCGCATTTAGATGTTAAGTCTGCCGAGCCCTCGGGAAAAGGTGCGTCCTCGTTGACAGCAAAAAACTCGTAAAATCATCGTATAGGATCATCTGAAGACTTAAAACTGAAGCTTTAAACTAGATCTTGGGTGAACGTATTAGTAAATATGAAAATTGGCTTTCAGAAAAAAGATACTTTGAACGGAACTATTTTTCTAAAACTATTAATAAGATTCGATTGAAATTTCGAGGACAATATACCAGGAATATTTAATATAATTTTTTTATGTGGTGGGTCCCAAACCCTACGCACAACCACAGAAGCGGGTTTCGCCTTCTCACTCTAGCTCGCCTCCAAATGGATGTCTGATGGCTACCCAGAGGATGCTGGGTCTAAACCTAGAAGTCGGGAGCTGCTTGAGTCATATGCAAAAGAATCGTTCCTGGCCACTTCCAAGTGAATGACAATCAGAAACTTTCCTCACTTGCGTGAACTTCTACATATGACCCCATCACCCCATGAAATCCATGTAACCCCTTAAATAATTGACACTGCATCGGATTTATATTTGACCACGGATTGTCAACTTGGCAATATTCTTTAAAACTATGTGGGAAATGTTTTTTTGCTGTTATAACAAAAACAATACACTCAACATAAATACTCGTCCATTGCAGGGACCTAATTAAATTTTCTTTCTTCGGAATTTATTTGTCCAAAAGTGTCCTATTAAATCTTTAACGATTTTTATGTTGTCTTGAATTTTTTCCAATTGCTCATATTTTCCACTCACGGATATGATATATGTTCAACATTTGAAATAGAAATGAGCGGAGCCATATCATGTACTTACATGAAGAGCAAAGTATTTCCATTTCTAAATGTGAAACTTTTGCTGAGAAAAATTGCCAACGCAAACTATCAACAAACAGAGGAAAAAACTGAAAAAAAACACTAAAATAAGTGCACTTTGGGGAAATCTTTTCGACTATTTGCGTATTCAACTGTTAAGTGGCAAAGCTGCTGCACATTTGGCGAAACGCGTAAAAGTGACGCGGCGCAAGGATATGCGAAAGTATCAGCTTGTCATATTCTTAACGAAAGTGTAGTCAACTTGTTACTGGCAACATTTGTAATATTTGTTTATTTGCACGAAGTTTAGCGGGGGTTCGATCACACACACCCTCACACACACACAGCGAATAATGCATTTTCTTTTATGTTAAGCAAACGCATCGGTTCATTGGATTAGGGTCCACTTTGGCAGTTTGAGAAATCCTCGCACAAGTGGCATAAAGATGCAAAGCAAAGCATTCTAATAAACACTTGGCGTGCAAGAGTGTCTTTGAAATCAGCGCGCAAACACTTTTGGCACTCACGCTTGTCCCTGCATTTGTGTATCCTCTTTGTTTGCTTACCTCACCCCCGCACAACTCCTTCTCCTGCGGCTATTGTGGAATGTCTTCATTTTTTGGTGCAATCCTTGACCTGTCATAATTCAGTGCACATTGAGCTGTCAGTCCGGTTTTAAGTAAGCCATTTTATGTGCCAACACACACCCCTCTTTCTTTACATTTCACTAGCAATTGCATATCCTTGCTTTGGATGTCTTGGTAAAGCCAATTTCCAATACAAATCTCCCCTTCAAATCATTCAACATTGCGTGTGGTAAAGTTTCTCGTAATTTTTTCTTATTATTCCTCAGTTTTATACTTTTCAAATCGGAAAATTGCCACGCCAGCGTTTAAAGGAAACTTTATATTTTTTATTATTTAAGCGGAGTACAGTAGAGTGTTTGGATATTGCCACTAACGCTTTTCGACTCTTAGCGTTTGCTTTTAAATGGATTTTGCTTTACGCTATCACGCATAACGGTATTAGAAAATGACGCACATAAATAATTTAAGCATAAAATAGGGAAAAGCGAATTATGTTCAATGTAGTTGAGGTCTTTGGGAGGAATGTGTGGGGATCTTGATTTTTATGCTTTGAGTCGAAAATTGAGATTTACTGCTAGTGAGTAATGCATGTTGGGGTTTAAGACTTGATGGAGATATATTGCCAATAAAAGTTTGTATTATAAAAGCAGCAAATGTATATTTTTGATCGTTTCACCTTGTATCAAGAGTTCATCTTATTATTTTTTCGATATTCGACTCAATATGTTTTTCTCACTAAAACAGCTTCGACTGTCTTTTGTGACACACAGATACTCCTAACGGATCGCAAGACCTTTATGATACGCCAAAGCAATTGGACTCTTTTATAAAGTTCTTAAGTCGGCTCATGTCGATTCCGGTCCTTGGCTGGGTTCGTCGGAGAGGTGCCTACTAACGTGTTTTAACCAAAGTCTGGCGAATGCTGGTCATTGAAGGAGGAAGTGCTTGGATCATTTCTTTTAGCCTTCCTCCGTGCAGTTTTGGCAACAAGCGTCGGTCTTGATCCCTAACCTCATGGCATATGTGCCTATTGGTTAATTACCAGTATGAGCCTTCCTAAGCGACAGTAGCTGGAAGGACAGTTTTCGATCCACCGCGGTCTAGAAACACCACGCTACTGCACAGTTGCTGGTTGTTGTCCAGCGCCAAACGCTCACTCACTCGAAGTCAGTATGTCCAGAGCTCTAGCGCAAGTGGACCACGGACTACTCACCCGCTTTCACTCCGGCGTCAACGTTACAGGTTACCCTCACTTGCAAACTGGACAGCTTTGTAGTTTCCAGTAATTTCGCGTTGACCCACACAAGTTGGATTGCAAAGTAGTTCGAAGCTACTGGTAACGATGTTAGACACTTCCTTACTAACTTAGAGCTTACTGTCTTCGAATCCAAGGAGAGTATTGCCGCTCTGTAGTCGGAGTGAATACACACCTCTCTGAAGGAAGCCGCACTACGGAACAGTAAGTCTACTGGAACTGGACCTCTAACTTAAAAATAGTCGATCGAAATCGGACCATAATTTTCCAAGGCCCCAGTTACCTAATATGAGTATCTCAGTGAGATATCAGTGTAATTGGTACACGAAAATAAGTGTAATTGGTACATGAATGTATATAAAATTTCATGTGGATACGTGTGAGAGTCTCCCGAGTACAACGTTTTTATAGTTTGAGGTAAGATTTAAAACGCAATGAAGGCTGTGAAGCTGCACATTATGTCTGCGTTCTCTGTAATCGGAAGTTTTAGGGTTGCCTCTGAAAAAAATCGTATAATATAAATACAAAAATAAAAAGACAGAACACATTTTCCAAATTTGAAAGAATTCTATCGAGGGACCACCCTTGTTATGAGTAAATTAACCCGTGCCCATTCCAGTTAGGTATAATAAACTTTCGAGGGAATAGTTGAAATGGTTGACTTCGTGTTGGACTATTTTGTAACAAAGTGTCTGACAATCCAATTAGGTAAATTTTAAGAATTTTAACTACTTCGGTTTTGTGAACTTGCTAAGGGTAAGATTCTGCTCATTTTCTAGGTTAAACCTGAGTGAAATACACTAGAGCACCAAGTTTCATCGAGATATTTAAATTGTTACTCAAGTGAAACAGCTCTTCATCCGGCATAATTTAATTTACTCAGTGGAACATATTGTGAGATTAATTTTATTATAAAAACCCGTATCAAAAAAGATACTGTCGCCCAACGTGGGGCTCGAACCCACGACCCTGAGATTAAGAGTCTCATGCTCTACCGACTGAGCTAGCCGGGCTGTTATGAAAATGGCGCCAAATAACGGAGAATGAAATTGGTTTATATATAAATTTAGATACAAATTAATAATATTTTAGACTTTATATTTATATTTAATTTAATAATACAAATACCGTCTTCAATCTGTATTCCGAAATAGCCTCTTTTGCTTGTGTTAAACTTATTGTCTCAATATTTCATATTCAATATTATCTAATGTTTAGTGAAAAAATTAAATTCTTGCCATTCATTTTATTTGTTAAAATATTTAAAATATGAAAAAAATTATAATAGAATATATCTTTAGATTTACCTTGACTGAGGTTATCATCTACGAACTTCGCCACATATCCAAGGCTTGAATAAATGGAAATCTTAAATATTATAAATAATTTTTGACGGATCATACATTTTCTTCCTTGTTTGAGCATTGAAGATAGTCTTTTGTCAAATATAGTATTGCTATCATTTTTATATCATTATCAGACGAAAGTATTTTATGTTTCAAGCTGACTCTGACTTCCGACTGTAGTATCCTTACACAATTTACAAAATTTACACTTACTTTGTCTGTAGTTTATTTCTGTCTTACACTTGCCTCTGTTAGTAACAACAGTAATGACATTGAATTGACCTTGTTGCATTCAGCAAGAACTTTTTCAGTTTGCACGAAGGGATGTGGCATGAAACCAAAAAGCGAAAAAGTTAAATGGCAGCGAGCAATCATAAAACTGAAAAGTATAAAAGAGCAACTACGACCACAACAACAACAGCAAATGAAGGAGTGCTAAATGCATGGCATTCTAAGTTGAAATGCAGAAAACTGAATATGCGCTATTACCAAAGTGAAAAAAATAAAACATCAACAAAAACCGTTATATGGCGCAGTTGCACGAAAAACTAACACAAAGCATGCAAATGGAATCAGCAAATACAGCGCTTTCCGTCAATGCGTGACACACCTACAGCCATTTGAGAGTAAATATTTTCAAAATTGTTAGAATTTTTTTTCGTGCGAGTATAATGCAGTTTGCCTTACTCTATATGTATGTACATATGTCTATTAGAACTTCCCTTTTTATGGCTGAGTGCAGCGTTATTGACGCCCTCGCTTTTTAAAATGCTGCGTGTTCGATTGAAATGCAGTCCATTGTTCGCGCGGCAAATCCACTTACCAATGACATATCAAACATTATGTATTAATACATACAAACAAAAGTAGTTACACTGAAACATATGCAGTTAAGAAAAAAAGGTGAAATGATAAAATAAAATATAGTAAAGTAAAAAACAAAATCAACGTGTGCCTGCTAATGTGACAGCCAACACGCTGAAGGACAGTGTACTGCAGTCGAACTCACAATAGGAGTTCAACAATTGGTTTGCACCCAACAAACAACTATTTTGGAATACTAAGATTCTTAGAACACATTTTAAAGGGAAATTTTAACCAAGTAAATAAGCAAGATCACAAAAAGAACGGGCAGAAAAGATCATTAGATACTCTCACAAACTCTATGAACTTTACTTACTGTTCAACATATTTACGGCAGATTTAATCTGAGAGTGCACTATTTGAATCCAGATGATTTGCCGTTAGACGGAAAAATATCTAAAAACATTTTAAAGTTAAAAACAAAAATAACAGATGCAAAAATTTCATGAATTGCGTCCGCATTCACTGGGATCTGCAGATCTCGTGCTCTGCGATCTGTTACTGATCTGAGGCCTTAATTTAATGTTCGTTGTATAGCTATTAAGGGCTTCTTTAAATTAAAAAATCAATTCAAAACTGTGAAACCGCTTGACATGGAGTTTCCAAAATGGATTCACCGAAACACAACAAAGCTCAAGGTATGGTAGAAACTCGGCGAGTCTGTTTTGCAGAATCTGAAGATCGTACTATTGGCTGGAAAGGTAATTTTAACCTGATTTGTGGGTTTTACTATGCCGTTTTATTAGACCTATTCGAAGACGGATAAATAAAATATTTCCCCATTTGTCGAAGTAAAACGGTGTTTTTAGGCATGTGACATCATGGTCTTATAGCCATTGACTGGCTGGCTTCATGCTTGAAGAATGATTACATCCAATAGAGACCGCCAAACAGTGACTTTTAAAGGATGAAATGGCGTCTCAACAATGGCTTGCGGATTATCATCACTCCAAATGCGACAAGTTTGAACGACCTATTTAACCAAAAGTGAGCTTCATTACTAAACAAAATTTTCAGCGCGAACTATTACTTTGATTTAAATTTGAACGATTTATAAACGTTTTTTCGGAGTAAGTCTGTTCATTATGAAATTATAGAATCCAGACAATGTATTCAAGCTTATCGAGACAGAAGGAAAGATAAATCAAATATTTTCCTACTATATTTGTTTTTTATTAACGATGAGATATTAGGTTGGACAATATCTCCCTTCTGCCTTTTTTCTTAGGAATTTCGCGTCTATATATAAAGCTCTACAGAGCTCGTATCTGGTAATACTATACACCTTTGAAAGGTCTTGACATAACCTACAAAACGACGCTATGCGTGATTAGTTTGGATATTGCGTCCAACAGTTATAGAAGTGTGAATATGGAGTTCACTAACGCCAAAACGGCGATATGCTGCTGAAACGGAACGAACTCGACCCATTTTTGAAGTGAATGGTGACTGGCGAAGAAAAAAGGATCACATACGACAATATCAAACGAAATCGGTCGTGGTCGAAGGCCGGTGAGTCATCCCAAACAGTGGCCATGCCGGAATTGACGGCCAGGAAGGTTTTGCTGTGTGTTTGGTGGGATTGGAAGGAAATCATCCACTATAAGCTGCACCCATATGACCAGAAGCTCAAATCTACCATCTACTGCGAACAACTTGACCGCTTGAAGCAGGCGCTCGACCAGAAGCGTCCAGAATTGGCCAACAGGAAGGGTGTAGTATCCCACCAGGACAACGCCAGACCACACACTTCGTGGATGACTCGTCAGAAGCTACGGGAGCTCTGATGGAAGGTTTAATCGCATCCACCATATAGCGCGGACATAGCGCCAAGTTATTACCACCTGTTCATGTCCATGGCGAACGACCTTGGGGTGTAAAGTTGACCTCAAAAGAGGATTGTGCAAATTGGCTGTCCGAGTTCTTTGCAAATAAGAAGGAGGGCTTCTACGAACAGGAGACGGCGCATATTTGAACTAAATCCCATCACTATACCACTTTTTATAAAGCACTGAATAAAGAGTAAAAATTTACTTGTGTTATACTATGAAAGCTCTAATTCTCTAGTTATGGCGCTTTTGACAAGCCTCTGTGAAAGATTTACATTTTTCTCATTACATACATATCCAAATGTTTGCTGGGTATTAGTATTCGCTGAGAGAGAGCGAGTGTGAGTATAAGTCTTTACATACATACATATATAATGGGATTTCCAATAACTTTCCTGCATAAGTAGCATGTGGCAGGTAGCATTTATTGGCATTCAGTTGGCAAATATATAAAGTTACAGGCGAACTACTGCAGTGCTTAAAGGATTTCCGATGGCATTAAATGCGTGCTGTGGCACACTAAAATACAAGCACGCATACAAAATCTTAGCATCATTCAATACGCGAATTACCTTGACGCTCATCAACTTTCACTAGATTAGCATTGTGCTGCTGTGCAATTCGCTGGCGGTGCATAAATGCGAAATGAGAATTGGTTTGATTACAGTGTGACTTGGCGTATACGCAACCTTACTTCCATTTCTGTAAGGAATGCTTCAGGTGAGCTTAAAAAAGAATGCACCCTGCTCCACACAATTTAACATCGATATGCGATTTGTGTGTGTGTGCAAGCGAATATTGACAGCAGCAGTTGGAAGTTATGACACTACTTTGAATGGCGCATTTCAACTTTGCACAAAAGGTAATGTCTTTTGTATTATATTTGCTGAAATGGAGGGGAAGCGTTACTTACTCTAACAGTGGATTAGTGGAAAAAAGAGCGTGAGAATAGCAGTGAAAGAGGGAAAGAAACTGCGCAAAATTGCTACCTTTGTCATTTGCCGCAGTTTTAATTTAATGAAACTCCAAATTAATTACGCTAATTAATTTTAACAACTAAAGTTTTTAGCGCAAATGACAACGAAGTATATACATATTCAGTTCGAAGATTACTTTGCAAAAGCGTAAAATTTATTCAAATTTGAGTTAATTACACACCTGCGATCGTGTAAAATATCACCTGTCTGGGGTGCGGTGTACTGAATTACTCGGAATAGAAAATTTGTTGGCTTAGGCTAGTATGGGTTAGCTGAGTTACTAAGGTGCCTGATTTCGGATCTAACTAGTACACCAGGATGGTTTACGGTGTGGAAGCCAAGGACTTCAGAACGTCATCTTACCAAGAGAGACAGGCGCAAAAGAAGAAGAAGCTATAGAGTGATCGATCTGTGAGAGCCGAGAATACAATTAAGCCACTTATATTGATTGAATTGAGACGCACCAATGCGTTGATTACACTATACGGCAAAATCGACTTTTCTAGATATTGGACAAAAAAATATTTTGTTCCAGTAGAATGACTTTTAAGATAAAGAAGTATAGTGTCCGATTTTCGTAGTTAACCTCTAAAATCTAAATATTAGCCTGGCAAATATCTCCCATCCGCCTTTTTGTCTTTTGGTGGATGGTACACTATCACTTCGAACTGCGGAGTAATGGGTTCGACGATTCCGAGTGGGTGAAAACGACCATGGAGAAGCCAGCCGGAGGAAGACCTGTGACGCGAATACCGATCAAATCATAGAAAACATCGAGTTAAACCGGCATGTGGCATCTCCATCGCTTGATGTTTGGGTGCCGCATGATTTGACGTAAAATAACCTTCTGGACCGAATCAACGCCTGCCATTATGCTGCTGGTGACTGGCGACGAGAAAGGATCACATACGACAATATCAAGCGAAAACGGTCTTGGTCGAAGGCCGGTGAATCGTCCCAAACAGTGGCCAAGCCGGGATTGACGGTCAGGAAGGTTTTGCTGTGTGTTTAGTGGGATTGGAAGGGAATCATCCACTATGAGCTGCTCCCACATGACGCTTAATTATACCATCTACTGCGAACAATTGGACCGCTTGAAGCAGGCGATCGATCAGAAGCGTCCAGAATTGGCCAACAGGAAGGGTGTAGTGTTCCACCAGGACAACGCCAGACCACACACTTCGTTGATGACTCGTCAAATTATCGATCGAAACGGAGCATATTTGATAGGAGATATTTGCCAACCTAACATTTGTTCATGAAGTTCGAAAAAACGCTTTTTTAAATAATAATTATTAGTTTAAGGATATACAGTTGAACTTCCATAACTCAAATTTCCTTAAATCTAAGTTCTCCATAACTCGAAATTTTGAATTGGCAATAGAAATCAAATTTCATAGAATAAATCGAACTTTTCGAGCAGGAGAAGGAAAGAAATTGTTCGGTCAAGCGTATATGATAAATAAGGAGTCCAGTATTTTTCGATACATAAACTTTTTATATTTTTAGAAGATCTAACTTTGACCCTTCTTAGAATCTGTTTCTGAATGAGTTTCTGAAGGGTATTCAAAAAATCTCCCATAAGAAATCAGTGTCACAGCATATGCTGGTCATTTAACACAACTAGAGAGAGTGGGAACTCACCCTTCATGAGTATCGTCATTCACATTTCTGCTACAGATCGCTATATCTTACTTTGCTGGCTCGGTTTTCATAGTGGATTCTGCTATACTAACCTTCTAATATTTTCAAAGTTTTTATACTGTAAATGTAAATTAGATTACTTTGATGTCGAGCTTATATAAATACTATGTAATATAAAATACAATTCAATGCCTAAATTATTCATATTTCATCTAAGCCCCCTATCTTTATATTCTCCGTCTTTATATCCGTGCTTTCAGTTCTCAAGAAACCGAAAGTATTTTCTCCGTTCTTAAATTTAATCTCTTCTTAATCAACTTGAAACCCCAACGAAACCTTTGTTGTCACTACGCTAAAACGTTTTAGCAATAAAACTTAAATACCGTTACTCCTACTAATTGCAAAAACGATGAACGACTTAAATGCACATTCTAAGTTAATCATTGCATAATGACAATGGAAATGAAAATCATAGCAAAAATCCCAGTGCAAATGCTGCAACACATTGCGGCAAATGTGTTTCATTAAACCGCTTGCAATTGCATTTAGCATAAAGTAAAACTGTCAAAGCTGCAACAGCAGCAGCAGCTGAGTTAGTTGCAGCCACAAGCGTGGAATTGGTGATAAAATTTAAGAGCGAGTGTAAAATAGAACTGTCACAGCGCTTAGTCCTGCATAAGCAGGAGTTAAATTCACTCCCTCATTCGTGATGCTGTGTAGTTGTAGCTCATTTGCGAGCTTTGTTACTCACTCATGAACACTCTCGCTCAGTGTAATTAACTGCTACTTTTATTAGTTGTCTCTTTTTAGTTCTTTGTTTAACCGTTAATCGACGTTATTTGCTTAATGAGTACGACAACTAAATGCTGATGGGTGGAAGTGGTAAGAGTGTGAAGGTCAATATGGCTATTACTTGGACATTTTAGAGAAAGTAAAGAAGGTCAAGTAGTCTTCAGCGTCAGAGAGGCAATATCTTGCAACTAAACTCTCTCTAAACTCCTTTACTGAGTTATGTGACCCCGTTCCAAATCTAAAGAACGAAAAAGCATTAATATTTTCAATTTTTTCCCATTTTATTCATTTTTATCCTTCAGTTTAACTTTCATATTCAACAATTTTAAAATATTCCATATCAATCAACTATTCAATTCATTTTTTAGATCAAAAATTTTAAAATTTATATTATTCCTTAATCTTCTATCCTTAGGTGGATTACCCCCATTTATTGGATTTTGAATTTTAACCGATTCCGAAATCTTTATGAAGTTCACACAAAGAGGTAACCGGAACAATCGGGTGATCCAAGTAGAGGTACATTTGACAGCATTCAGACCACGTCCAGCAGCAGAAAATATAGCAGCCGTAGCTGAGAGTGTACGCGAAGACCGTGGATGGTCGATTCGAAGCTGTTCGCAGCAACTCGGACAGACGTGTGGAACGACTTGGCGAATTTTACACGGTGATCTTAAATTGAAAGCGTACAAAATATAGCGTCTGCCAGCCGTCGACCTGCCCAAGCCATATAACTTCGCTCTATGAAGTCTTGAAAAGTTCCAAGAAGATCCGACGTTTTCGAGCCAAATTCTGTTCCCCGATGAGGCCCATTTCTGGCTCAATGAATATGTAAACAAGCAAAATTGCCGTATTGGACACGAAGAGCAACCTGAAGAGATTTATAGCTGCCATTTCATCCAGAAAAAACAACGGTTTGGTGTGGTTTGTGTGTCGGTGGAATCCTCGGTTCATATTTCTTCCAAAATGATGCCGGTGAGAACGTAACCGTCAATGGCGACCGTTATCGCTCCATAATAACCGACTATTTGCTGCCTGAAATTGAAGCTCGTGATCTCAGCGACATTTAGTTTCAACAAGACGGCGCCACATACCATACATCGCAGCAATCAATGGATTTATTGAGAGATCACTCCGGTGAGTAGATAATTTCACATTTTGGGACGGTCGATTGCCTATCAAGATTGTGTGATAGCACACCTTTATACTTTTCGTGTGGGGATATGTAAAGTCTAAAGTCTATGCGGACAATCCCGCTTCGATTGAGGCCTTGGAGCAAAGCATCACGCGTGTCATTCACTAGTTACCAAATGCTCGAACGAGTCATCAAAAATTGGACTCAACGGATGAACTATCTGAGACGTAGGCGCGTCCCACATTTGAAAGAGATAATCTTTAAAAAATAAATGCCAAGGAGTCCGTTCATTCGTATGATAATAAACATTCTCCATTACATTTGTATTTTTTGTGTGTTTTTTTTTTTTAAATAGGGAACCTGGAAATGGATCACCCTTTCAAATTTAACAAGTACTACATTAATATAACAACAATTAGCAGAAACAAACAACATTAACGAATAGTTTTTAAATTTTTTTCGACACGTTTTTCTGATTATTTCACACGTGACTAAATTATATTTACTTAACATAAACACTTTCGTTCCTGAAATCAAATGAAGCTAAAACATTTTTATACTCTCGCAACAAAAGTTGCTAAAGAGAGTATTATAGTTTTGTTCACATAACGGTTGTTTGTAACACCCAATACTAAACGAGTTAGATATAGGGTTATATATACCAAAGTGATCAGGGTGAAGAGTGGAGTTCAAATCCGAATGTCTGTCTGTCCGTCCGTCCGTCCGTCCGTCTGTGCAAGCTGTAACTTGAGTAAAAATTAAGATATCTTGATGAAACTTGGCACACTTATTTCTTGGCACCATAGGAAGGTTGCTTACGAAAATGAGCAAAATCGGACCACTGCCACGCCCACAAAATGGCGAAAACCGAAAACACATAAAGTACCATAACTAAGCCATAAATAAAGCTATGGAAATAAAATTTGGTATGAAGGATCGCACTATGAAGGGGCATATTTGGATGTAATTTGTTTGGGGAAGTGGGCGTGGCCCCGCCCCCTACTAAGTTTTTTGTACATATCTTGCAAACCAATAGAGCTATATAAACCAAACTTCCTGCAGTCGTTTTCTTCAGCCATTTCCTTATACATTCCAAAAATGAAAGAAATCGGATAATAACCACGCCCCCCTCCCATACAAATGTTAAATTGAAAATTACTAAAAGTGGGTTAACTCATTAACGAAAAACGTCAGAAACACTAAATTTCACATAAGGAATGGCAGATGGAAGCTGCACTCAGATTTTTTTACAAAATGGAAAATGGGCGTGGCGTCGCCCACTTATGGGTCAAAAACCATATCTCAGGAACTACTCGACTCGCCCCCTACTAAGTTTTTTGTACATATCTCGCAAACCAATAGAGCTATATAAACCAAACTTCCTGCAGTCGTTTTTTTCAGCCATTTCCTTATACATTCCAAAAATGAAAGAAATCGGATAATAACCACGCCCCCCTCCCATACAAATGTTAAATTGAAAATTACTAAAAGTGGGTTAACTCATTAACGAAAAACGTCAGAAACACTAAATTTCACATAAGGAATGGCAGATGGAAGCTGCACTCAGATTTTTTTACAAAATGGAAAATGGGCGTGGCGTCGCCCACTTATGGGTCAAAAACCATATCTCAGGAACTACTCGACCGATTTCAATGAAACTTGGTTTGTAATAGTTTCTTTACATCCCAATGATATGTTGTGAAAATAGTCCAAATCGGATCACAACCACGCCTACTTCCTATATACCAGAACTTTGAAGACAATCTGAATCGTTAACTTTACAATATATAAAGTAAGCACTAGTGAAGATATCGGTGCAGAACTTTGCACAAATACTATGTTTATAGTATGGCAGCCCCATTCTAAAAATCGCCGAAATCGGACCATAGGTTTTCAAGGCCCCATGTATCGAACATGAGGACTTCTGTGCTTCTAACCTAATATTATGGTTTCCAACTTTCAATGGACTTTATACAATATATATGACGAATATGTGGGTCAAATTGCGTATTATATAATATAAATAAAGTTAAATAAATAAATTGCGAGAGTATAAAATGTTCGGTTACACCCGAACTTAGCCCTTCCTTACTTGTCACTAATTACTATTGTGCTCTAATGAGCCTTGTGACAGCTTTCTTAGAATAGCGGTGATAAGCTAGTAATGACAATAATTAATGCTAGCTGCCAGTTACTTTCCATTCAAAAGCCTTTCAATGCCTTTAAAGTTATTAAAAAGCTATAAAAGTCAACAGTTCCACATTTAACACCAGTATCGACAGTTTACTTCGGATTATTCTTAATAAAAATTTAATTTTTATTTTCAAAATGCTCAAACATATTTTAATTTTGTTTTTCCTTTGTTTTGTTGCGCAAAATTTGGTCGCAGAAAATAGCACGGCGGATCCGTATAGTGGTTTCGTATTTCCAAATTTATCCACTGAAGCTTTGGATAAACCCAACTATCGCGCGTTTCCAGGTCTTCTACGTGACAAAATGTTTGTTGTTGTGGCTTACATTAAAGTAAGTTGCTTTGAAGATTCAACTGATAGTTGTGTTTCACTTTTCTCATCTCTCACTTTCATTCCAAAAATTTGCAGGCAAATTGGTTTAAAGCTCAAGAGATTTGCGGTTATCAAGGACTGTCGTTGGGCAGCATAAATTCGAAAGCAGAAAATGAATTATTGGAGAAATATTTGTCAAATAGTGGTAAGTACCTAAGCAGGCCTCAGCTGTTAATAGTTCGTGTCTAAATCTCTCTTTTATTGCATTTAGGACTCGCCTCAAACAATGAGGAATTCTGGCTCTCCGGTTCCAAACTTGCAGACAACAGTCGTTGGGTTTGGTTTAATCTGGGTCGCCCTATCAGCTATAACAGATGGGCTGCCGGTAAACCGATCGAAGTTCTCCGCAATAGAAATTGTCTCGCTCTGCTGGCGAATGGTCAGTGGAGTAATGATCGTTGCGAAGCCGAAAAATACGTAATTTGTGAGACCCGCTGTCCTTTGACTAGTTATGATACACCGATTTTCTTACAGAAGTGATATATTATATATAAAATTAATTGTTTAATTATCTATGTAGTAAGTAGTAAAGTCGTTTGATACGGGAATAAAATGAATATAAATAGTTTTGAATAAATTTTATTTGTTTATTGAACTTGGAAGCTGTCTTTAACAGAAGCTTTGAAATACTAAGAACTTGAAATTTATTAGTATTCAAAGCTCATATAAGATTAAATTATCAATTATTGATTTCAAATATACTTAAAGCGTATACTAATGCTGAAGAGATCTCTCCAAGAGCGCTGTAATCTTCAAATATATTTGTATTAATTTAATATAGGTAATAATTTAATATTAATAATACTTTCCAAATTTCGAGGTTAGGTTGGGAGGTTAGTAAGTTGATCTCTGCATATGCAGGAAGATCTCACTTGGACAGTTTTTAGCGTTATCCTTTGTGATACCAAAGAAAAAACTTCTAATGAATCAGAAAGACACTCAAGATTCGGCGAAGCTCTTGGAATCTATTACAAGTACAGCTTGAGCCAGCTAATGTCGATTATAGCCAATTTGCTATGTTCGCCGAAGGTGAGCCAACCAAGGTGTTTCAACGTCAGGCTGGCAAATGCCGAACATTGGACGACAAAATGTTTAGATGATTCCACCTCACCTTCCTCAAAATTTTCGAGGTTACTTCTTATCATATATTATGTCCTTTCATTGAAACATCCTTAACTTGAATTGGCGACCGTAAAGGGTTTGTGATGTATTATACGAGTATATAATATCGTAGAGATAAGAATTTATACGATTGGACTACCATTCGTTTTTAAATTGCGCTTTTAGAGTAGTTTTATCAACTCCGTTATATGGAATGTTTGTGGTCTTATATAAATCGGTTTATTTCAGACAACTTGAATCATTATTGAGGTGTTTCATACGGTAAGCATGACATTACATCATAAACTTTAAGAAGAACACGCAACTACTGATACCCACTACCAAAATCCTTTGAATGCAGCGTTAAGTATGCGTTAAGTTTTCACTTACTTTTAAGTGGCCGTCAAGTGAGAATAGTTGTTTTGTGTACCCAATGCTCTTAAGTAATGTTTAGTAAAGGACAGCGAATAGAATTAAGCAAGACTAAGTGAAAACGTTTTAAGTGTATGAGTATATAATACAACTATTATGTTCCGCGTAAGTGTACAACAATTTCACAAGTGTACGCAGTTAACTTGAACAAATGTCGTAGTCATTATGTGGTATCATCTGCAAGTAGAATAAAAAAATAAAAATGATCCAAAGAAAAACGTTGTGCTTGTGGATTTTGTTAAATAATATGGGATCTCTCTTTGAAATATCTAAATTAACAAGTAAGGAAGGGCTAAGTTCGGGTGTAACCGAACATTTTATACTCTCGCAATTTATATATTTAACTATATTTATATTATATAATACACAATTTGACCCACAAATTCGTCGTATATATTGTATAAAGTCCATTGAGAGTTGGAAACCATAATATTAGGTTAGAAGCACCGAGGTCCTCGTTTTCGATACATGGGGCCTTGAAAACCTATGGTCCGATTTCGGCGATTTTTAGAATGGGGCTGCCACACTATTAACATAGTATTTGTGCAAAGTGCTGCACCGATATCTTCACTAGTACTTACTTTATATATTGTAAAGTAAACGATTCAGATTGTCTTCAAAGTTCTGGTATATAGGAAGTAGGCGTGGTTGTGAAGCGATTTAGCCTATTTTCACAATATATCTTTGGGATGTAAGGAAACTATTACAAACCAAGTTTCATTGACATCGGTCGAGTAGTTTCTGAGATATGGTTTTTGATCCATAAGTGGGCGACGCCACGCCCATTTTCCAATTTGTAAAAAAATCTGAGTGCAGCTTTCATATTCCATTTCTTATGTGAAATGAAGTGTTTCTGACGTTTTTCATTATTGAGTTAACCCACTTTTAGTAATTTTCAACCCAACTTTTGTATGGGAGGTGGGCGTGGTTACAATCCGATTTCTTTTATTTTTGGACTGCATTAGGAAGTGGTTAAAAAAACGACTGCAGAAAGTTTGGTTTATATAGCTCTATTGGTTTGCGAGATATGTACAAAAAACTTAGTAGGGGGCGGGGCCACGCCCACTTCCCCAAAAAAATTACATCCAAACATGCCCCTTCATAGTGCGATCCTTCATACCAAATTTTATTTCCATAGCTGTATTTATGGCTTAGTTATGGCACTTTATGTGTTTTCGGTTTTCGCCATTTTGTGGGCGTGGCAGTGCTCCGATTTTGCTCATTTTCGAAAGCAACCTTCCTATGGTGCCAAGAAATAAGTGTGCCAAGTTTCATCAAGATATCTTAATTTTTACTCAAGTTACAGCTTGCACAGACGGACGGACGGACAGACAGACATTCGGATTTGAACTCCACTCTTCACCCTGATCACTTTAGTATATATAACCCTATATCTAACTCGTTTAGTTTTGGGTGTTACAAACAACCGTTATGTGAACAAAACTATAATACTCTCTTTAGCAACTTTTGTTGCGAGAGTATAAAAATTACAAATCAAACAAGTAAGGAAAGGCTAAGTTCGGGTGCAACCGAACATTTTATACTCTCGCAATTTATTTAGAGATTTACCTATATTTTCGGTGAAAAATTACCTTTAGGCACTGAGTTCTTCATGTTTGATATCAGGGGCCTTGAAAAGTCATGGTCCGATTTTGACAATTTTTCCACAAATACAGTATTTGTGTACAGTTTTATTTCGCTATCTTTATCGGTTCCTTATGTATACATTATAAAGTGAACGAATCAGAAGGATTCAAAACTGAGTTATATGGGAAGTAGGCGTAGTTGTGAACCGATTTCATCCATTTTCCACACGTGTCATCAGGGTGCCAAGAAAATATTATATACCGAATTTCATTCGAATCTGTCGAGTAGTTCCTGAGATATGGGTTTTGACCCATAAGTGGGCGACGCCACGCCCATTTTCCATTTTGTAAAAAAATTTCAGTGCAGCTTCCTTCTGCCATTCCTTATGTAAAATTTGGAGTTTCTGACGTTTCTCGTTAGTGAGTTAACGCACTTTTAGTCATTTTCAACCTAACCTTTGTATGGGAAGTGGGCGTGGTTATTATCCGATTTCTTTCATTTTTGGACTGTATAAGGAAACGGCTAAAAGAAACGACTGCAGAAAGTTTGGTTTATATAGCTTTATTGGTTTGCAAGATATATACAAACAACTTATTTGGGGGCGGGGTCACGCCCACTTTTCCAAAAAAATTACATTCAAATGTGCCCCTCTCTAATGCGATCCCATGTTCCAAATTTTATTTTCATAACTTTATTTATGGCTTAGTTATAGCTCTTTATGTGTTTTTGGTTATCGCCATTTTGTGGGCGTGGCAGTGGTTCGATCCCGCCCATTTTCGAACTTAACCTTCTTATGGTGCCAAGGAATACGTGTTCCAAGTTTCATTAAGATATCTCAATTTTTACTCAAGTTACAGCTTGCACGGACGGACAGACGGACGGACAGACAGACATCCGGATTTGAACTTTACTCGTCACCCTGATCACTTTGGTATATATAACCCTATATCTAACTCGTTTAGTTTTAGGACTTACAAACAACCGTTATGTGGACAAAACTATAATACTCTCTTTAGCAACTTTTGTTGCGAGAGTATAAAAATAATTTATAGGAACTGGAGGTAACCAGTAAGTGATCTTCTGCTACACTCTTAAGGGGCACATCTAATGTAATGGCCTAAAAAAGGTGATTTTTGGGAATTTTTATTAAAAAAAATACTTTATCAATTATTTCAAAATTATAAAAAATTAAAAAAATATATACAGTGAAATTTTTGAAGAAAAAAATTAAATATTTTTTAAGTTATAGTCGATCTCCAACTGCGCGAAAAAAAGGTCCTTCACTGCTGTAGTGATTCCGGTCTTCTCCGTGGATGAAATCAAAAAAAAAAAATTCTCGTTAAACTGTAAAACTGTTGTCTGTACAATGACCTACGATAAAAAAAATCAAAAATTGACAATATGACGGCGTTTTAAAAAAAAAATAGTCGAATTGTACCCAAAATTTTGGTCGTTTTTTGCCTGCCAAAATTTGATTTTTTAACAGATCAAAAATCGATAGGTCATTGTACGGAGAACTATATATAGAACATGTAAAAAAATCGTTAGTGATCGGATCATTTGTTTTTGAGAAATCACTGCAGCAAATTCGGAAAACGCTGTTTCGAGAAAAACGCGTTTAAAGATAAAATGATCGTTTTCACTGTTACCGAGCGGCTGCTCTTTAAATTGCTATAACTCAAATATTTAGGATATCGATTTGAAATTTTAATATGTTATTTTTAAAGGTGTAATCTACCGAAATATGAAAAAAAATCGATTTTTTTGAAATTTCACACTAGGTGTGCCCCTTAACATGCTTAGTTCATTTCCAATACTTTCTGTTCTATTATTGTCTTATTTAATAATTTCGTGAACAGTAACTAGTTGAATAGAAACATTTTATGATTCTCAAAAGTAGGAAAACACTGTTATTAGATCGAATAATTTTAGTTAAAATACTTCAACTATTTTATGAAAAAAACTGTAAAGTTAAGTTTTAATGTAGTAAGTATTATGATATTCTTCTTGGATTGTTTTAGTTATCAAATCATAGGAATCTTATAAGGGTTTTATATTGTAACATTTTGGAATGAGAACAGTTAGGCTTATTCGAAAGATTTGCTTGATATGTAAATGAAGATAAAGTGAAACTTTCGTATAATTTTAATGAAAAAAAAACAAATTTTTTATTCATTTATTTTAAACAAAAGTTCCCAAAACTGTTGTCTAAAAACACACCAAATATGTAGAGTCCGACCGATTAATCGGACTTGGCATCGGCATCGGCCAGTATCGGCCACAAAATTCAGCATCGCATCGATACTTTGCTAACTGCCCGATTAATGGGCATCGGCTTCGGCTTCGGCCAAAAATTTGGTATCGGTCGGACCAGTGTAGTTTTTAATTAGTTTTTTTAGTTAATCGTTCTTTTGCTCTTCGCTTACAAAAAAACGTATATTATTTTATGTTGGAACTGAGTAGAATCAAAATTTCAAAATAATTAATAGTTACATTACTTTTTGTACCGTCGTATAGTGACGTGAAGGGTGAACTATTTCGAGGTTCCATTTAAAAAAAAAAAACACAGAAAATTCAAATTTAATGCTAAATTCAAAAATGCTAATTATAAATCGAAAGAACATTATTTAGCATTTAATTTTTAAAGATTATTTTCAAATGTTGGTCGAGGCTACGTCTCAGATGGTCCACTCGTTGAGTCCAATTTTCGATGACTTGTTCAAGCATTTCGAGTGGTAACTGGCGAATGACACGCGTGATGTTCGAATCGAAGCGGGATTGTCTGGATAGGAAAAAGTCTAACGGTGTGATATCACACAATCATGGTGGCCAATCGACCGGCCCAAAACGTGAAATTATCTGCTCACCGAAGTGTTCTCTCAATGAATCCATTGGTTGATGCAATGTGTGGGAAGTGTCGCTGTCTTGTTGAAATCAAATGTCGCCGAGATCACGAGCTTCAATTTCAGGCATCAAATAGTCGGATATCATCACGCGATAACGATCGCCATTGACGGTTACGCTTCGATCCAAAGAAATATGGGCCGATGATTCCACCGGCTCACCAACCAAAGTAAATCTTTTTTTTCTGGAAGAAATACCAGCTTTTGAACTCTTCAAGTTGCCCTTCGTCCCAAATGCGGCAATTTTGTTTACATATCCTTTGATCCATATATGGCCTCATCGCTGAACAGAATTTGGCTTGAAAAAGTCGGATTTTTTAAAACTTTTCGAGAGCCTATAGTGCGACATCGCTTGGGAAGGTCGGCTTCAGTTCTTGTTCAAGCTATATTTAGTACGCTTTCAATTTAAGATCTCAAGTCGTTCCATACATCAGTCCGAGTTGCTGCGAACGGGGCAGGATCGACTGTTCACGGTCGTCGTGTACACTCTCAGTTACGGCTGTTCATCATTTATATGAATCAGAATTTCAAAACATTTAATAGTTACATACATTTTTACCGTTACATAGAAATTATAGTAAATTTCATTTTGTTTTACACTATCAGATTTAATCTAATAAATACTATATATATGTATGTATTTACGAAGCGTTTGCTCGCTTGAAATGCATTTTGTCAACATTCATATATAATTCAATCATTATAACACCTTCCTTCTTTAGCTTCACCTTTAAAAACTAACTCCCCAGCACTACCAATTTTATTTATTCATCTCCCTTCAGTCCAAGCTAATATCCTTTCTCGTTTTAATTAATTTATGGAAACTTTGTCGTCATTTGGTGTGCATTAAATTTTTTACTTGCTTATGCTTTATCCTTGAATAAATCTTCATCCCTTTGTGTTAGCCATTAGTTAGGGTGCGCTCCCTAATGCGTCTCAATGCATTTCACGCTTCAGCCAATAGCGTTGCATTCTGCCTTATACTTATCTATGTATTATATGTTTGTTATGTAATATGTAGATATGTATTTACATTAAATATTGTGTAGTTAGATGTGGTGTCTTCGAAGCGCTTGAAATTCAACGTTTCATAGTCATCGTTCAATGTAAAAGTATAGTTTTTGACATGGTCAGACTGGTACAAGGTATCAGCTAGAGTGGGAGTGGAAATTGGGTTCTATGCTTGAAATGAAAAATACCACAAAATTGTAAAATTTTTTAAATAAGATTATTCGGTATATATAATTTTAGAGAGAAAAAAATGACAGCAATTTGTTGAAATAAAAATAATATTTATTCAAAAATCCATCTTATGCTAGATATGAACAATAATTGTATATTCTAAACTAAATACTAATAAGAAAATTATAATAAGCATAAATCAGAAATTATTGTACAATTAAAAAATTATAAACTATAGCGTAGTGCGAATAAATTTGTCAAATGAATGTTAAAAGCGCTTTTATAAATAATTGCGAGCGATGCTTAAATATTTATATATGCAGATAATGAGTATTTCTCAGAAATAGCAAAAACACAAAGTTTTCAACTATCGGAAGGCACTTGCAGTTTCATTTAGTGTCAGAAAATGTATAAAATATTATTTTTTGTTTTTGCTTAACAAAGTGTTAATTTTAATTAAATTATTTTGAAATTAAAACGGAAGTGCGTAGAAGGGGTTAAAGGTTGAATAGTAAATAAAAAAAAAACATAATAAAAATAAATAGAATTTAAATAAAATTTAAATAAAAAGTATAAATTTTAAGATTATTTTGTACAATATTTTTTTCAATTTCATATACAGAACGAAGTAAAAAAGTGAAGAAGAAGGACATACTGAAAACCATAGTCTACTAGAAATTTGCCGAAAATGCTTAGAGTGATATCTAAATTTTGAAAGTGAATTTGAGAATGTTGAAAAACAAATTAAAAAAAAAAATTTTGAGAATGTTGAAAAAAAAATAAAAAAAAAATTAGGAAATATTTAAAAAAAAAATTAAAAAAAAAATATAAAAAAATGATGTCTTTACAAAGAAAAAAGTGCATTTTTTTTAATATTTTCTTTTGCACTTCATTATATTTTAAATAATTAGTATTTATAAATACAACTTTGCACCTAATAGTATTTAAATTCCATATTAATTTACACTATTTGTATACAATTTATATGTCTAGTATTTAAATATTTACTAGATTTGTTTGTGTATAAAATTAACTATAATATTACTTGGTTTTACTTGCATAAAACTAGAATAGCTATTTTTCAAAACAAAAAACGAATAAAATATCAAAAAAAAATAATACAAAATAAAAATTTAAAATAAAACCAACACAACACTAGATTTATAAAAAAACCACAATGAGCTTTTCTTCATACAATAAATGTCCAGTTTCGTTACTGGCTTAGTGCATAGTTCAATAACGTGCTCTCGAGGTACTGAGTCCTCGCTTCGTTAATTGCGTTCACGCCTTCGCTTTTAACAGCTACTTTCATTTTCACGATTATGCTCTCGCGCGCTCTCACTCTCTCTCAACGATCATTTGTAGTAGCAGCCGCCATATTGATATGTTGGTGGGTGTTGTACATTGTTGGGATAGTATAAGTTGTGATGCGATGAGGAGCGCATTGGCGGGTGTGGGCGGTAGGCATTGGCGGCGGCGACTGATGAGGAGTTGGCATGCGTCGGCCCATAGGCCGCGCTGTCTTCGCGTGCATTGGAGGCATAACGACGTGCGCAACGCTCTTCAATATTGGATGGCGGCCAACGTTGATAGTGACGTGTGGAGTCCTCTGAGGAGCGTCGACGGTGATAACGTTTCGCGGTTGTAGTCGCTGTGGCTGTGGGGGCGCTCATTTGCTGATGATAACTGCTGTCATCGCCGCTGCCAGCGCTATGTGGCGCGGCTGCCGCAGCTGCTATGGCGGGTCGGTACTTGCGGCGCGAACGTTCGTCTAGTGATGATGTGGGCGTGTAGTGTCCAGCTTCTAGGCGTGACACGGGCGAATCGAGCACGTCTTCACCAACTCGTGTGGGATGACGTCGTTGCATGTGCATAAAGTCTGCAGCAAAGTTGTCGTATGCGCGTAAGCCGACGACGCTACGCTTGCGTTCCTGTTCTTCTTCGAGCCGTGCGCGCCACTCTTGTGCGGTTACTTGTTGGCCGTAAAGGTCGTTGTTTGGCTGGAATTGTGATTGTGAGTTGGTGTAGAGATTGTGGTAGGATGAGCGGCGCCAGCCTTCTTCATAGCGACGGCGTGTGTGTTCATCTTCGAGTGCTTGTCGACGTTGCGAACGACTGGAACTGGACTCAGAAGAGTCTTCGCCAGATGTGCCGATACCTAAATCCTTTTCGTCACCGTAAGCTTTGTATGGCGCACCGAGGAAACCTTTACCGGTGCTATACGGTACAGGCAGACCTAAAGGTGAGTGCTGTTGCAAGTAGTACGAGCTCAATTTGTCTATACTAGACATTTTCATGGGACTCTCTACGTCGGTAATTTCGTCATTATCATCACCCATATCAGTGCCAGACCACGTTTGCCAAGAGCCAGGTCCGAAAAGTGACAACAGCACAGGTAGCAAGAAGAGTCCATGCATTGCACCGAAGAATATCACAAGGAATACCATTTTAAAGAATACAAGGAAGATGTAGCTCTGCGCCAGCAGTAGCGCGATAATGCCAAGTATGGTGGAGGTGGAACCTTGCACGATTGGTAAGCCGAGTGAGTGGAGCGCTTCGCGTACGCGCGCCTTTGGACTGCGCTTCTTCGACGACATGTAGGTGTAGCAAATGTGCGCGGTAAAGTCCACTGAGAAACCAATGCACATAATCAAATTGATCATAGAAATCGAATCGAGATTCACATCCCACAAAGCCATATAGCCAGCAACGCCCAATTCAATCGAAATAATCGAGAAGGCGACCCACAGCGAGCACAGTATATTCGGTATAAATATGAATGAAATGATCATCATAATGAGCGCACCAACGATCATTGACTGTATAGAGGTCGGACGCACAAGTTCAAATTGATCGAAGAACACGAAATACGGATGGAATATAGACGCATTCAGCGGCGAGTCCTTACAGATTTTACGCAAATCGCGTACCATTTCCTTCTCGTGATTCGTATCGGTGATATTCACGGCTTGTATGAGAAAACGTGAAGCGATAATGCGTGTCTCATCTTCATTGAATTTGACATCGAGTGAAAATGGATTGCCGGGGAAAAGCCAATGCTCCTTCACGGCGTCAATAAACGATTGCTCATCATCGATGGTCAAATTGAGATAATCATTGTTACGATCGACAAACGAACGGAAAGAACGTATCCACGATTCGGTATATAGCGAAGAGGTGACATACGATGTGTTTTCCAGTGTGCGCGTCAGCTCCTCGATTTGATCCTGCACAATGGGATCCGAATAGTTCAGATCGCCAGTGATGATCACCTGTGGATGGACAAAATTTCAGTATTAATAGATGAGAAGAATTTATGTGATTGAGTTTAGTGAACATACCTGCATGCGATAGGGAAACTCGCGATAGTATTCGTCCTCACGATCGAAGAACTCCACCGAGTATGAGTCAGCCTTTGAAAGTTTACGACGTTCCAAACCCTCCTTGATTTGTGTGAGTCCATAACAAGCGCCAGCCAAATATGTTGCGAATATCATTATGATCAGTAGTTTACACCATTTATTGTTAATCACAGCAGCCAGATGATCTTTGAAGAAGGCCATAAACATGTGATCTTTGTTATCGATTGGATTGTCGGGATCGTCGCGATTGATGCCGCCAGCCATGATGGCTTTGTACAAGAAATTGCGTTTTTCTGTGAAAATATAAAATTAAAATTATAAATCGGTTGAAATCAATTATATGGGAAATATATTTTAAAATTTTAACTTAATAACTATAAAATGAAAGTAATTTTAACTAAAACGTTGTCTACATTTAGGGTGTTGTTGCATTGAACTCAAAACTTGTTTTGAACCTCGATTGAATATTAATGTTAAGTGAAAAATGTTCTTAAAGCATTTATAAAATTGAACTAAAAATTTAATAATATTATAATAATGTTGAATAAAAAGTTGCTCAGCTTCGTGTCCACTGTATGCTTTATAGTAAATTACCGCAATTCTCCTAAACGTATTTACTTCTGTTATATTTTTGTTGTCTTTCCTACCATTGCAATGCATTGCTAACATTGACCCAGAAAAAGCCTCTGTGCGGCATCGAGTGCGCTGAATTTAGTATTCCACGGCAATCTCTACTTCGACAACGTTTACGAACCGTCGATCATTGCTGCTTTAATAATGTTATTAGTTGATTGCTTTTGCTTTTGTTGTATTTTCAAGTGCACAGGTGCATTTCGCACTACTCCTACTTTTTCTCTCGGGTATTTTAGTTTGATCGTGCTGCTTTTATTAGCCGACATCTTCGACTCTCAAGTTTACTAGGCTTTGGTGTTTATAAAATAGCAAATTCGTTCATTGTGTTGAGCTTAATAGAGTTGGAAGCTATTTACTAGGTCGGAGTGAAATGTATGCAATAAGAAGTGGGTTGTTTGATTGGTTTACACCATTACAAATTGGTTCGGATAATCAGTTGAGCTCACCTGCTGCAGAGTAGCTTAGTGGGAAAGTGATTTAGAGTTAAAGTATGCACGTGCGATACTAGACTCGCAATTGTAATATTTTTAACGGAAAATTGCTTAGCTCAAATATATATTTTTTTCAATATTTCTTTATTTATTGAATATGCTCTTTGAAGCCTAACAATATGTTATAGAATCTAAATTCTTATTAAAACTAGACAAGCTCAACCAAGTGATTGAGTAGTTTGGCAAAAAAAAGTGAAATGTGATCTAATGAAGATCAAGAGTGATGGTCATATTCCCCTCCAAGAAAATATTCATAAAGATATTCACAGATCTGTAATAACTTGAGACTATATCCAAAAAAGAAGTGTAAAATAAAAAATTTCTTGACCAATTGCATACTGTTAGTTAAACAGACTCTGAAGAAATCTCAATTTTTTTTAATAGGACGCTACTAAGATTATTGTACTCGTTCGACTATGTATTTTCGTAAGTATCCTATGTAATTGGAGTGGAAGGTAGTGTCTTATCAGAACATCAAAAATCGTCTTCTGACTTCTACAAGCAGATATTATTGCAATCAAATAAGGCCTATTTGATTTTTTTTCTATTTTCCAAGCAGAGATTACTGCAATCAAATAAGGCCTATATTCTCTAACAAAGAAAGTGCTAATAACAAGAAATATATTTATTTTTACAGACAGAGAGTCGGCCTTGAAATCACTTAAGTCTCTTGAGTCTCACGGAAGATAGTGAAATAATGCCTTGAGCTTTAATGGGACTATTTGACGATAAACCTGCAACGGGTTCCAGGACAGTGACATTCCAGGAAACAGTGACGTTCCAGGAAACAGTGAAGCGAATAAACTAGCCAGACTAGGTACTAGCTTACAAATGATTTCCGATAAAGAGGGAATATACCTCTGGCGATTTGTAGATATTTAATCGACAAATATGTCATAGACATAGCCGAGTACAGGTGGAAAAAAACCTTGACTTGCTCAATATGCAGACAAACGGAAGTCTGAATGGAATAAAGGCCGCACATGATGTATATTGAAATTTGAAAGAAACAACAAAAACTCTAGTAGGAGTGATTGGTAGGCATGTAAGTAGACTGGGGACATCATACAATGACTATTGCAGAGAAGAGATGGAGACCGTAGAACGTCTTATATGAGATTGCAAGGCTTTGACGAAATATCTCCTGTCATCATACAAACAGACAGCGCATTCGCGTCTTGGCTCCCACGTCACTGAAGTTGTAGATAATTTCGTATACCTAAGCACCAGCATTAACAACGATAATAATGCCTTGAAATCCAATGCAGAATCACTCTTGCCAACAGTTGATACTATGGACTGAGTAGGCAATTGAAAATGAAATTCTTCTCTCGACGAACAAAAACTAAACTGTACAAGTCCCTCATCATTCCCGTCCTACTTTATGGTGCAGAAGCGTGGACGATGTCAACATTCGATGAGACAGCACCAGGAGTTTTCAATAGAAAGGTTTTGCGGAAGATTTATGATCCCTTAAACATTGGCAACGATGGAACGATGAGCTGTACGAGCTATACGACGACATAGACATAGTCCAGCGAATAAAACGACAGAGGCTACGCTGGCTAGGTCATGTTGTTCGAATGGACGAAAGTGCCCCAGCTCTAAAAGTGTTCGATGCAGTACCCGCTGGTGCAAGCCGAGGAAGAGGGAGGCCACTCCACTCCACTCCGATGGAAGGACCAGGTGGAGAGGGACCTCACTGGGTATTACCAATTGGCGCCAAACTGCCAGTAGGAGAGATGCGTGCCGCTCTGTTGTGGACTCGGTTATAACCGCGTAAGCGGTGTCTACGACAGTCAAGAACAAGAAGAAGGCTTTGCACAGGAAAGGAAAGAAAACTATCGGACACGATTTTCTTGTAGATCTCTTCGAAGTTACTTATATAAAACTTATTGAATTTAGTAACTGTATCAAGACCACAAGATGGTTCAGAGAGCACATGGTAGTGGGAGGGATTTCCAAAAACCTATAATGCCACCTAAAGACCTATAATACTATCTCTGTTTGAAAATTTCAGTCTATTTGATTTACGCTAGTTGTTTGTTCGATTCAACACTCTCGAAGTGTTAGTGAAGACATCTAATGCGTTTTATTTAATTTTTACTAAAATATAATTTATTATTTCCAGCACTGTTTCTTTTCACTCAAAAGTCAACAGTAGCTAAACTCATTCCATCAAATGTCAACCGATTGCTACTTGTATAGTTGCTATTACGTTTGGCAATTAGAGGCTGTGAGGCAAAGACAGACAACACAATTATAAAAGACAGCATAAAATTGTTAAACCAAATGCATAAAAAAAAAAACACAAAGGCAAAGTCCACAAAACAAAAGACTTAAACGACAAGCCATAGACTTTGAATGCAGTTAACCGACAAAGCTACGCAAAGTCAAAAGTACCAGCAAGCGAATGCAGGTTAACAAAATAAAAGAAATTAAAGCAAAAAGAGTTGAGTTGTTTAAATAAATAAATGAAAAAGCAATAGAAAAAGCAAAATGAAGTAATAAAGTGTGTGAAGAGTAAAGAAAAATAAAAGTGATGTCTGCAGACGAAATGACAGCCGGCCGAAGCGACAATTTAATGAGCCATGAAAATGGCGAAAACATGTCGCGGCAACTTAACTCTTGCTGGTGCTGCGGTAATGAACGGAAACAAATATTTGTTGTACTTGTAAAATGTGCTATATGTACATACTACAATTTTAAACAACAACAACAATTTTCATGTATTTTACCTATGCCTACTCACAATTACAAATAAACAAAAAGAAATAAATTTTGTGATTTGTGAAAGTTTTGTGCCACCACCGCCGAATTGATGGCTTATGCACGCTTGTAGGAGGCAACAACAACAATTTGCTGCAGTCGGAACAATAGTGACTAACAAAGCATGCAAAGTTTTAATAATTCACAGCATAAAATCCACCACTTACCTTTTATGGCCACAGACATTGCCTGCACTTTACAGCCGAAGATCGCGTGCAAGTTGAGTCGCTCCCTGTAACCCGATATCGCCATGCAGGCGGCGAAGAAAGTGATATGCCAAACGAAAGTGAAGACAACCGCGAATACGGAGTAGGTGCAGAAGATCTGTACCGAACGGAACGGACTAATGATGCCGATCCAAAATGAGAACAGATCGGTGAGCGATGTAATTGTTATGGAGACGGCGGCTTCAGACATCATATGGCCCATACGTTCGGCTACGGGCATTTTGGCGGGTGTGCGCCGCCAGCCGGCCAACATCACGAATGTGTCGTCAATGCCAATACCTTGTGAAGAGCGGAAGAGAAGAGGGAAGAGAAGTCAAGTTTGAGTATATGTTAGTATATATGTATGTATGGAAGCCACATGTGTATGGCATAAAAATTATACGCAATTACGTGTACTCACCTATCATCAAGAAGGGCGCTGCCAAATTGATACCGATGAATTCAATGCCACAGTACATGGCCAGACCGAAGGCCGCGCAAGTGGCCATGATTGCCGATATGTTGCCCATCAAACCAAGCCATGGTTTGGAGCGCACAGCGTCGCCCATCATGCACGTGATAACGCTGTAATAAACACAAATAAATAAATGGGAATGAGCATGAAATATAAATTTTAAGTAAGTGGGAACAGTTATATTAATGCTTTTGTGCACTGATAAAAAACTGTCTATGATATAAGAGTAAGTTGAAGTGAGCATGCTCAAAGGGAATAGTTTCTATAAAATGGGAACAGTTAATAAAAAACTGTTCCCACTTATTAAAATTATTTCACAATTTTTCTACATTATTTTAAGTTCAAAAATTATAAAAAATTTTATTTATTATTGCAATTTCGAAAAAAATGTTCAGTTATTTTGCTTCGAATTACCTAAACAACGCCATCAATGCAAATGTTGAACTAAAATATGGCACAACCGTACGCGTATTCTTCTCCAATTCATGATCCAAAGTGCGTGAGGCGAAATATGAGACTGATATGTGTTTGAAGAGACCTGAATCTTCCGCTTTACCCACAACCTTCAGAAAAGTCTCCTCCCATTCGGCACCTCTGTAGAGTTAAAATGAAAAATGTTAAATTTTGCATATAAACTTAAATAGAACAAGAAGAAGAACCTACTTTGCATCTTGCCGCTTAGTGTCCGCAGTCACAAAATAAACCAATTGTATCGCCGGCACACTAATAATTATATTATCCTCCGTCAGTTTTGTGCCGCCAAAGAAGACGGGAAAAGCGTGCGCATCCCAAGTAACCGGATTAAACATAATTGGAAAAGTCAAATTCAGTTCGCCGGATTCAATCTAAAGTTATTAAAGAGTATGTGATTTAAATTAAGTTTATTTTCAGATGTGAGAATTATTTTGTTGTAGTCGTTAAGTCACTTACATCATCCATTATGAAATCTAAATTCAATATATCATTCAGAAAACATTCATTCTCCCAGCGTGCACATGCATCCTTGTACGTGAATAATTCACCCTCATATTCGACGGTTGCATTCTGTATGAGTTCATCCAGATGGCGTAGTTCTTTGAACGTCTCACGACGCAACATATTGTCGTTGCCATCCTTGGGTATGACAATGACACGCCCAAAACGACCTGGAAGCGTAAAAAAATGAAAATTAATAAAAAATGTAATGTCAAATATAATTTTTGAGATAAATTAGTTGCTAAAATTTTTAATTTTGAATTGGGAACAGTTTTTTGTAACTCTTCTCACAACTAAATATGAGAATAAAATGATTTTTCTCAACTTCATTACACTATTTAATCGAAAATTGGAAAATTTCGGGCGGGAACAGTTTTAGGAAAAGTGTTCCCATTGTAAAATTTTTCCTGTTAATAAAAGTTTTTATTTATTTTATTAATTTAATACTGTAATTTTCTAATAAAACATTATCTTTCTATTAATATATCACTTTAGCCATTGTTTTGAAATCCAACTTGTTTGCGAAAGGTCACTTCACAACGACTTCAACCCAAAACCATAGCAAATCGCACACACAATCGCAGCTGTTGTTATTTTTATTAGCACCGTTTTGAAAACAAACCAAAAATTAAACAATTGTGCGCTTCAAATATAACGACTACAAATAAATTTAAATTGAAAACAATTCTATGCTGCGTTGAACGACCAAATTGAACTCTACACAATAGCATGAACAGCAATTGCGACGTGACAATAATTTCAAATTGCATTAACACGCTGCTGCGCTCGCTCGGAACGCCAAAAGCAATTACATACTCGCACAAATTATTTTTTTAGAGAAAGAGAAAGAATAGTTAGAAGCGGGAGCTCGTTAAAATTTGCGAGTGCGTGTGTAAGTAAGTTCGGGGAGCGAATGGGAGGTAAGGGAACTGTTGTAAAAATATGTTCTCATTACAATTTGGCTGTAGATTACTTTGATTAATGAACGCACTAACATCTGATTACGATTTATCCAAGTGTAAGTAAATTAAAAAAAAACTGTTCTCATTTTTTATTTAATATTGTCTCTCAAGTAATTCATATATAATAAATAATATAAATAATTTGTAACGTCACAAAGTCCACTCTTCCTTTTTCGTTGCCTTACGGCTTACGTGTCTCAAGACATTTAGACACATGTATTAAAAAAAAATTACCTTTGATTTGGTGAATGAGTCTCCCAGCGACTCTTTATTTGTCAATGAAATTAGCTGTCATAGTGACGCATTTATACTTGATTTCATATCTATTCGACTTACGGTTTATAGGGTTATTAAAATTAGGCAATAAGAAAAAAAAAAAAAATTATAAAAATGCCAGTAATTCCTTAAAAATCGCTAAGCCATTTTTTTAAATCAATACTGAAGTGACAATCAGTTTTAAACATACAATCAATAATCAAGCAAAGTCACTGCAATAGCTCTGTATTGGCAAGATATTTGTGTACTGATAATGATTTCTTCATTTCACTTGGATTATAAATAAGATATATTTAAATAGTTCGACTACAGCTCCATCTGGCGGGGAGTAATAGTTAGGATTTTATTATAATAAAACAAGTCCAAAACATCACAATATATTACGACGAAGTTGACGAAAATAAGGTCAATTTAAAAATAATTATCTTTAACGATTTGAATTTCGGAAATGGCTACACGAAAATATCGATCGGACCGGAGACAAAAACAGATCACGATTAAACTCTATGATATTGGTTAAACATGTTTAAAGGATTATACTGTCAAGGCGTATGTAACGAAAACTGATGGTGAGATATTATTAGCGAATGAATCCAACTAGAGATTCTTTGACTAGATTATTGTTGGTTTATGCTCTATACTGTAGTTGATTCAGGCTTAATAAGAACGGCCTCTGTAGAAATCATTACGATTTATATATCGGGTGATCCAAGTTAAGGTATTTTTTTCAATAGCTTTTTTTCGATATATCACGCTTGAGTCGTGTCAAGCTGTGATGTTATTTTTCTTCAGTATTGTTGGTCATTTCATCATGGAAATTCACGTTCTGTAAAGAACGTTCTCGCTCAACTTATGGTCAATATAATCGGCCTACTGAGCGTACTATTGGCAATACATCACCTATCTTGAGACCCAGCATTCATTATTGGATAATATTCGACCGAACAGATCATGTTCAGCACGCAGTGAAGAAAATATGGCAGCCGTAGCTGAGAGTATACACGAAGACCGTGAAGAGTCGATTCGGTGCCGTTCGCAGCAACTCGAACTGTTATCGCGCCATGATAACTGACTATTTGATGCCTGAAATTGAAGCTCGTGACCTCGGCGCCATTTGGTTTCAACAAGACGGCGCCACTTCGAACACATCGCATCCATCAATCGATTTATTGAGAGAACACATCGGTGAGCAGATAATTACACGTTTTGGGCCAGTCGATTGACCACCAAGATCATGTGATATCATACCGTTAACCTTTTTTCTGGAGGTATATTTAAAGTCTAAAGTCTATACGGACAATCCTGCTTCGATTCAGGTCTTGGAGCAATACATTACGCGTGTCATTCGTCAGTTACCAGACAAAATGCTCGAACGAGTCATCGAAAATGGACTCAACGGATGGACCATCTGAGACGTAGCTTCGGCCAACATTTGAAAGAGATAATCTTTAAAAAAATAAATGCCATATAATGTTCTTTTGAATGATAATAAAAATTCCTCATTAGATTTGATTTTTTTGTATTTTTCCTTTATAAAAGTGGGGAACCTCGCACCTGGATCACCGTTTACTAGTATTGGGAGACATAGTCTTTGAGTCTACTTAAAGAATGGTATTGCTGAACTTTGAGACATTTTTAAGCTTATGTATTTGTCACATAAATAATTTTGGTGTGCTCTTTGTCCTCCCAAAAACTTTTTCTAAAACATATAACAGTATACTCGTATATAAATATTTTTGCAATATTAACAAGTCAACAGCAATCAGATTCCACTTTTATTATAAAAGCAGTGCTGTGAACTCTGGCTTCAAACCGTTCCCACGCCAAAACACAAAAGACCATTCACTGAAGAGCACCATTAATTCTACATTTATGATAACTTTATTACTGAAGAAAGCCGGCTTTATGACAGAATATTCGCACATATTGATATACAAGCTTTGTGTGCGGAGAAAATGCGCTTTCAATCAGCACTCTACTCCACACAGTACATTCATCACACCAATGAAAGTTGCAAAGTGGCACGATAACACCAATGTGCGATAAATCAAGAAATTTAGCGGGAAATGACTACATTATAATACGTGTAATAATAATAATTACTCACATGTCAGTTGCAAGTAGATTGCAAGCAAAGCGCGTTCTAATAAAATGTGTTGAAATGTGATGAGTTGAGTTGATTTGTTGCAAAGCCTAACGGATATTGAGTGATAAGTATATTTGTGATGATTTTGAGTAAACTCAAAGTGCGATGCATGATTCATTTTCATGTCGTAAATCAAATATGAATTGAAGAAGACTTTGAAACGCGCAGAAACTGAGAACTTATTATCAGTTTTTATACCCAGGCACAACGCTGGTCGTTGTGGGAAATTAATCAGTCAAATGTTTTTTTTTTTATTTTTATGTCAGAACTTTTGCTTCTTCAAGGTGATTGGATCGCTTAATATATAGGTTATATGGATTTTTTATACCTTAAACAAATTATTGGTCTATAATAATTGATCGAGAATTCTTTAATCCTCAGAATTCTTCATCTTTGGTTGAACTTAGGCAATATTTTATATTTATTGATCGATCTCTTTTGATATTTTATTATAATAGACAATCTTTTTGAATACTAAATGTGCTCTGACCCATATTTATGGGTCACATATTCATTGAAGGGTTGGAGATGCACAGAATATGTGGTTATTTTGGTCGCAAAGTAATCACTGTATATCGAATAATTCTAAAGAGCCCAGAGCTCACTCAAGGAACTTCAGTGGCTTTAATTGAAAGAAAATATGAGACGAAATGGTTTGAAGATGAGGGAAGGGTCCGTTTAAAACTGTTACTTTATTATTTATATACATATAGGATCTTAGTTGTTCGAATATAATTATTACTCTATAAGCAGAACGAAGGTAAGAACCAACTGGTTAATTTTCGTAAGTGAAAAGCCTTGAAAGTGAAGTTGGCTGCGATGCTTGATTAGCCAGGAAATGTATCTAGTGTTTTTTAAGAGATCATTCACAATGGATACATTTTTTTTGCTTTTGAACGCTTCGTTTCAAGTTTGTCAGCTTTTGAATCAAAATCCCTCTGTTATTATTTAAGGGTTTACATGGGTTTCGTGCATTCAAAAAATCGATTTTTAGTTTTTTGGCTTACTAACTTCTACAACAGAATATTTTCAAGAATATTGTCCTAAATTTTCAAGTCGATCCGAGTAATAGTTTCGGAGATACAGCTTTTGGAAGGTGTGCGCTCCAAGTCAGGTATTATTGTTACTCAAAACTTTAAACGCGTTTTTCTCAGAACCGTGTTTTCAAAGACGGTTGTAAAATTTTGTCGAAAACTACTCAACCGATCTTGACGAAATTTTGAACAGGTGTTCGAAATACAATTTACTCGTGCTTGAACGAAGGATTATATTTTTTTTTCAATTACAACTATTTAAAAAAAAATGTCAAGCAAATTTTGACCGAAATTTTTATATTTTTTGGAAAAATGTCTGCCAAAATTCCAATATTCACTTTTTTTGCCTTTCCTTCGTTCAAGCACGAGATTATGGTCTTACCTAAAATACTCATTTTTGTTTTTTTTTTTTCATTTTGGGTCATCCTGTCAGGAGTTATGCTGACAACGCACCTTTTTTTCCGAGAAATTGCGTCGCAATGGAGGAGTTTTACTTTTTTTTTGAAAATTTCAGAAATTATTCTTTAAATATGTATCAATAACACAGAAAAAAGTTTGAATTATTTAAATATTTTTTTACATAGAAAAAAAATATTGAAAATAGGCAATTTTTTACGCGACAAAACCCATTAAAACCATTCTTTTATGAGAACGGCGCTGTGGAGCCCTAAACCCATGTAACCCCTTTAGCCGTTATTCTTTCATGAGAACGGACCTGTGGGGTCCTTGTAGTAGACTTCGTTTCGTTCCGAATTTAGCCATACCTTTAGCTATGCTAATTCAAAGATCTCTACGTACTTTAGCATGGGGCAATAGCCGGTCATTTAGTAAATAGAAAATTAAATATTATTTTCATGCCGCAGTTCTGACAATCACAGTGACATTTGTGTTTTGCACACTTGCATGACGTGCGAATGTTGCTTCGGCTTTTGGTGTCTACAATGCTTGCACTCTCTACTATTGTGTGCCTTAACTTACATCATTTAAGCGTTGGTTAAGGCAAATTTAGTTGATTTACGCTCAATTGCCTGTAATCTATTCACAGAATGCGCTATTGCAACGCTGCGCTGACATCACAACACTAAGCTAAGAATCTTTCAAGTCGCCATTGTGGCATTAGTCACCGGCTGTGGCCGTCTCAAGCGCAAATAAATAAATGGCATGGCATATTTATTATAATTGCAACAAGTTGCACAAAAATTGCAACACCGCACACAAAACGAAAAAAAACACAAAAAGAAAACCAAAACAGATCTTTTCTTTAATTTGCATATGTTTACAAACAGAAAAAACTGTTTGGCATTCCAATTTTTGTTTGTTGGTTATTGTTGGTCAACGCGTTGTTGTTGCCGCGCGATGTGGCCAGGAAGTTGTTGCACGCAAGCAAGGCTTGCTATTAAAATTTCGGTCTCTTTTCTGTGTGTGTTTGTTGGTTTTTGTATAATTATTAGACGATTGCTGGTAAGATAGCTGGCTGTTGTGTTTTTGCTGATTACACTCGTTATTATCGCGTTTATAACATATGTAGAAAATGTTATATTGCATTGCATGACATATGTTTGTATGTATGTAAATTCATATATATTATATCTGCACCTGCTTGTCTGCCAAATAAAGCGAATTGTTTTGATAGACAAATTGCGCTTTGCAAGCAGCGCTTTTTCGCAATCAAAAAATTTACTTATATAAATACCACAACATATGTGTATATGTGGATAATATAGGTATATATACTATAAATATATGTATAAATCTATAAAGAATAATAAATATATAAAGGGAATTTGAGCTTTTCGTAGCATTTATTGTAGAAATTATGAATTTTTGAAAAAAAATATTTTTGCAACTCATCGATGACACTTAACCTCTTTTAAAAAATATTTATATTTATTTTTTAGTATTTTTGGCTGTGATCTGGAGAAAAAAGCTGCGATTTACAAAGAGCAAGGTAAACTTCTAATTTTTTTGGCAAGGTTGTTGCCCAGCAGCAGGGGTACAAGTGCGACATGTCAACTTAATCGCTTAATATTTGAATAATGTGGCATGAAAAAACTATTCATATGAAAAGTGAGCGTGGCTCTAATCAGATTTTGCATTTGAAACTTAACAGCTTAACAAGTTTCAGAAATATAAAAATTTGTTTTTCGGTTAGCTCAAATATTTAGTTGGTGTAGAATACTGCGATTAACTTGTAATTCGAATAGAATTAATATATTATAGAATCTGATGTTGAATCTGATGCTAGTGTAATCATTAAGAGTACCCAAATTGTTTGCTAGAATTGAACTACTATTTTGTCGAGTTAGGATTTTTAATACCACGTTCGGTCATACAAGTCAAGTCCTTTCAAAAACTTGATCTTACTGAAAATGTTCACGCATGACTCCAAACTGTGTATAATGTATAAACCTAATTAAGCCTGATAAATGTCTAATTTGGAAAATATGTTTAAGAGAAGACTTTTGAATATACATATATATTCATAACAATGAATTGATTGAAAATATGTAAATTTTGTAGACTAACAGCCCTATTCTGTGCACTTCACAAAATAACAAAAAAATTGAAAATTTTTTCATATTTTTATCAAGTAAGAAATTTTTTGGTATTCTGTGACAATTTTGATAAAATAATGTAAACCGAAACAGCTGATTTCTGTCAAATTATATTGAATTGAATTGAAAATTTTAATTGAATTATTCTATAACGTATATTTTCACATTCATTTCAATATTTGTTGCAAAATAGTTAATAATTTAACTTCAATTTCTGAATAAATCCTTTGCTCTTTGACTAGAAGTGAAGTTTATGACAATGCGTAAAAATTCCATGCTCCAAATCTGGCCTTATTTTTCATGCAAATGGTCATTATTTGGATGAGTGTTTGTTTTAACCGAGCATTGTGGCTTCGTTGATAAGTTTGGTTTACGATTGACCGGTTATCAGCCTATCTATCCAATTCTGATGTCGAGATATCGACTTAAGCCTCACAGACCTGTTGAAAATTATTTGGTTTGGTTTTACAACCCCATTTACTCTATATAGATGATAAGGTTATACCGCCTTTACACGGTCGTCAGAGTCTAGATAGCCTCCCTAACCAAACAGGAAGTGCTGCGCGTAAATGAGGTTGGTTGCTCCCACGAAAAGCCATAGAATACTACATAATATAATTCATATACATATGTACATACGTCCTTTATAATATATTTAAAAATATTTGGAATGCAAGCTGTAATCTCATGCAATATATAGAAAATAATTTCGTCAAAGTTACCCTCATTATCTTAATTTTTTTATACAAAAAAGGGAAAAATAAACTTCTTAATATAAAAACGGCTCAATAACGCGAGCCATCAACATGTTCATATTTTTCCTCTTTGTATAAAAATTTCGACAAAAGGGAAATATGTCCATTACAACAAATTCACTTTCACAACTATCTACAACGAGATATTTTATTTGTCAAGAGCATTTTACTTCTTAACAATTTTTCAAGAAAAAAGCTTTTTATTTTAGACACAGAATACGAAATGCTTGATAAATTTCAAATTTTTACAAATTAGAAATTTGTTGAATTTGTAAAGTGCACAGAATAGGGCTGTAAATCTACATAATCTCCATCCAGAGTAAAGTATTTGTGGTACCGTGCTTCAGCATATCGATAGCTGTTCGAGAGTATGAAACTTCCAGTTCTTCAAAAGAACTTTTATTCCCATCTTGACTTCTTCATTTAAATTAAACATTATTCCAGCGAGATACATTTAGAGAAAGGAAGTAGCCGCTCGGCTTAGATTGCTTAGAGCTATGCACTGAACTATTTTTAGCTATTCTTTCAATAAAAAGAAGATTCTCCAAAAAAATTGCATTAACATTACTATGTTATGTAAGCTCAGTAGATAACTGAAAATAAGTTTGTTGGCACCATATATATTTGTTGATATTTGAAGTAAGACCATTTATAAATTATTATTGCATTTCCAAATAATTAATAATAAAATGAAATTAAAAATAATGAACTCGAAGTAAAGTTAAAAAAAAACACATCCATATATAAAAATATATACAGAGGTAGTCAAAATTATTTACACATCGGACGTTTTTTTCCAAGTTTCACACAAAAAGCTTTCGCTTGTTGTTGTTGTTGTCGCAGGGTAACAAAATGCTATGTTGTTGTAAACCTTGATCTATTCCCGAGAGAATGAAGTCGGTTTGGCTAAAATAGCTAGAAATATGGCGGAGAAATAAGCAAATGAACTGAAGACTCGAAGTAGTCAAAAATATTTACACACATTTTTTTTGCGTCAAAAGTATTTACACACAACATGAAATGGATTATCCTGTTAGTTTTTAATGATAATTTTTTTAATTTTAATGTTTAGTCTAAGTTACTATTCTAAGGCGATAAATTCATAATTGGTTACATTACCATTGCCATCTATACCAGCCTGCTTTATGGTCCGAATTGATTCAACACAATTGTGCGCTAAGTTAACAGTTAATTTAGACCAAATGTCGCTAATTTCGGCGTTTTCGGTTATTATATCAATTGTCCTCTGATATTTAACGAAATACCAAACATTTTGACTAAAGTTTTGGTCAGGGCTGTGCGGAGGTCAACTTGATTTGCTTCATTTAAAACTTTTGAAGGTAAAGATCCTTCATGAAATGGAGCATTATCCTGTTGTAAAATGTAGTCAATAGTTGGAAAAGGCCGACGGACCACTACAATGGCATGGTAATGTGAATTCTGATATATCCGGATGATTTAGGGTCACTAAATTAGTACCAAATCTCCAAAACAGAAGTAAGGAAAATTTCCCCAAAGAATAAAAAAAATCGAAAATCATCACTCCCGACTCTATTTAGCTTCTAAGCTGCATTATTCTTATTCGCACGTGGTAAATACATAAAGCGTTTACTAAAGAAGCCCTGGAACAAAAAATCAGCCTTATCTGTCCACGACAGGCTTTAGGATGCATTTTAAGGCAAATGAGAGGCATATCGCTTTTTTGGTTTCGGAAATAAAGCTTTTTTGGTTTCGGAAGTGGTTAACTTTATGCACAACGTATGTATTTATATTACTATTTTTAAATGTCCTTAGCAGTGTAGCATCATTGGCTGTTCATGCAATATGCTGATTCGATGATGCTACAATATTAAGAGGACTAATTGTGGGATTTTGTATGACAGTTCTTACTAATCTTCTGCATTCTCTTTGAGTTATCACAGGTTTCCGCCCAATTATCTTTAAATTGTCCTTGCAATACTTCGTTTCCTTCTTTTTAATAACATTCTAAGAAGTATTCCATCAAATTCTATAAAATTTAACTAACTCCGAAGCCTAAACCCGAGTCTTAAACTTAGTAACAGTCTCCAATCTAGTTATAATCGATAATTCCTTTGTTTTCGACATTTTATTTACCAATTTTTATATTTTAAGGCTGAGTTAGGTTGTTAAGAATGCAATATAATCAAATTACTACTTTTGCTCAAACCAAATCCAAGGATAAAGGCTAAATCGCCGTGTGTAAATACTTTTGACGCAAAAAAAATGTGTGTAAATACTTTTGACTACTCCGAGTCTTCAGTTCATTTGCTTATTTCTCCGCCATATTTCTAGCTATTTTAGCCAAACCGATTCATTCTCTCGGGAATAGATCAAGGTTTACAACAACATAGCATTTTGTTACCCTGCGACAACAACAACAACAAGCGAAAGCTTTTTGTGTGAAACTTGGAAAAAAACGTCCGATGTGTAAATAATTTTGACTACCTCTGTATGTACATGTATGTAAAATTGAATTTTGCTTACGAGTCTTCATTGAATTTAAATGAATAATTTATTTTTAGCTGCCTAAATTTTAGCAACCAGAATTTATTTGTTTTACTATTTATTTATAAATATTCAATTCGCGCTAGTTAACAAAACCGTAATTTGGCCAGGTGAATTCACATGTCCCATATGGTCTAGTGGCTAGGATATCTGGCTTTCACCCAGAAGGCCCGGGTTCGATTCCCGGTATGGGAAAATTTTTTTTAAATTATTTGAAAATAAGCATCTATGAATTTTTTAAGTATTTCTAATTTTCTATTATAAGATTTTAATTAAATTTTTTAATTGAAATAAAAAACATTTATTTAAATTTAAATTAATTTTCAATTCAAATTACTTTAAAAATGTAATTACACTAAATGTTAATATTTTATTAAAAATAATTTTTTATTATTTAATTTTGTTTAATTTAATTATTTTTACCATACTTTGATATATTTTATTTTTCATCACGTGCTAGTAAATCCCATTATGATTACTGCACTGAATTTAATTATGATTATTGCTCCGAGTGCGACACGTTCGTGATTTCATACATTTAATAACGTTTTTAGACAGCCAAATTAATTGATTAATTAACATTTTTATTGAGAAGCACTTTTTTGCCTTTTATACTGCCTTTTATCGATAACCGATCAGTTGTTATACTTTTTTGTTTTTGCTTTTCATAAGAAGTTGCCAAGTTTCATCAGCTGATTAATATTTTTAGCAGCGACATCTACCGTAGCTTTTTTTATCAAAAAATTCAGTCAATCGCAGATAAAGAACGTATGTTATACGTCTTTGTCGCAGAGTTGCATTTGATTTTCAAGTCGATTAAAATTCAATTGAAAATAATGCAGATTTTATGTATGGAAAATCGATCTTAATAAGCGTTTTAATCGAGCAGAGGCCGGTTAATTACTCAATTAAAGCAGATTTCTTTATTTTTTCGCTCATATATTATTACTATAACTCTTTTATCTTTTTCCTATATACACAAAGCATTGTCTTTCATAGTCAACAGGTGTTTCCCTCTTGGCAACTGCCTTACAACCTAACTATATATATATTGAAAAAAATCACTTACCCGGTCTAGTTATGCGTCCCACATTAAATCTATGCGTATAATTGACTTTAAAATAGTTCTCGACGACAGCGCGTTCAGCCTTACCCTCTCCATTGATAGGGGAAAATAAATATTCGGGATCGATTTGATATTTTAACTGTTGGTAGCTGGAAAGGGCATAGAAATAAAATTAATTTTATATATTTTTCGCCGTTGTTATTGTTATTTCAACTTACCCAGTCATGCAGAGCATTGTCAACAGTATCGGTATTATAATAAAATACCCAGGATGTTTCGCAATTAAAACGCCCAAATGATAAAAAGATTTATTTAACATTTTATCTACCCAATATATACAGGCACAACGCATCTGTTTGAAGAGAAAGAGAAAAGAGGTATTTGTGATAAGTATAAGTTGATAATTAACATATATTAAATTATAATATTTTAATAATTAAATTAAAACAAATATTAATATATATAAAAAAATTGAATTAATAATTAATTAAAAGTTTAATGGACTCTTAATATTAAAATATATTTAATGATAAAGATTATCAATAAGTAAAGAATTTTTATTTTTCTCAAAGCTTTAAGCTTCAGTTTTGCTGAAAAGTTGAAGTATTATTATAGTAGTGGAAGCTTTACTCTTAGGACCTTCACTCATGCAGTTGTGAAACGTCAAACAGCGGTTGTCACCTGTCAGCTGTCACCAATCAGGAAAGGCGATTTAAGCGCTCGTTGAGCTATCACCACCTTTTACGGGAATGCTTTTAATTCCCGATTTGAAGAATTTTTTCATATAGTTTATCTGGATTCATGTTATTTATCATAAGATATTTTTTAAAATAATTATATAATATTCAAGGATATTTAGTTAAAATTTGAAATACTTATATTTTAGATCACTTAATTTTTTTTACCTCAGTAATTTTTAATTAAATTGAGTAACTTTGACAATTTGATTTTTTAAGCACGTTTTCAATTTCATCTTATATCGCCTACCCTTCATACATGCATCACCCTCGCGCATAACCAAGTAATCCACGCATTAAATTACTTGATTCCGCATTGAACTCAGCTGTCTAACTACATTGCGTGTTATTAGAAGCCTTACGGCTTATAGAAAAGGTCGTCAATTATTAGCGCTTAGTGCACGCACTTCAAGTTCGAGCACCGCGCCCTTTAGAGAGTCGTGTGCACGAATCGGCTAGCTTCACGTTAGATGTGTCATCAGCGGCATCATCTAGTGCCTCAAGTGCGTGATATTGCTACTTTTGTGATTTTCTATGAACGCAAGGATGTTGAAAAGTAAATTCATACATATATATAAATTTACATGGAAGCTTAATAGTATCTATATTGAATTGAGGAGAAAATAGTTCACTCAACTACTTGTATAATTGTCATTAAATAATAGAAGTTAAGTGTGGTGTTTATGTACGGAGTAGAGCTATATGCATCTCCATATTTCATTATTTATAGTATATATATGTAAAATATATACTTGGTAACCCTGTAGGACATTTTTCGATTTTTAATATTTACTCGCCTAAAATCTAGCTCTAGATTATTAGGATAATCCTCAAAAAGTAGTAAAAAGTTTTGTAAATATATTTCTTTATTAAGGAAGACCCTTAAAATACAGCGCCTTTGTGAATTGATTATGTCTTGAAGTTAGTTGCTGATGACGAAATTGAAATATTAGGTATAAATTCACTGAGATGAAAAGAGGAATATATCAAAACGTCTTTCAATGAATTTATTTGTTGATTTTTTATACTACTTGTACTAAACAATAACATGACCTCATAAGTGTCCCACTTATATCAAAAATACACCATATTCCACCAAATTTTATATATGAGAATCCTACTGCTTTATGGAAATTACTTGAGAGCTGACTCTGCTCTATATGTCTTAGTAGTCTTCATAAAATTTTTGTGATAATCATCTATTAAACTTTCAATGAACGATGAGCTGATATTTACTATTTCGGTACTTCAATCACGAACTTCAGTTCCCCTACTGCGTCGTTTTCCTTACTGGGTAGCTTTGCTTCTACGCTTCGATTGTGCTTTTAACTTTGTAGTACATGCCTACGTACTTGAACACCCTTTTAAGTCGTGAAGGTGCTCATTTTATCGGTCAGCCAAGCATGCCAAACAATTTTCTTTGCATTTATCTTATAAAAAGTGTGTGTGTGAGCACTTTGCATTTTTTATTTAATACATTTTTGTAGGCAAGTATGCATGTAATGTGTGTATTGCACATATGCTTTTAATATATAGCAATGCCATGTATGTACGCATACAGAGGTTATCAACACGACATAATTATGATTTTTAAGCAATTGCTAACTAATGGGCGCTTCAAAGTCATTTTTGTAACAAGTTGACTGAATACTTTAACCGTTTTGTTTATATGTACTACATTAATAGACTTTAAAATATGGTTTTTAAAGACGATTTTATATTAAAAATGTTATTATTATTACCAAATATTAACAAAAAATTATTTTCCACGAATGAGGCAACTCTTATTGCCAAATATTTTTATTGGAGTTTAGTGTGCCCTTTTTGGTGCCATTTTGACTGTAGCGAAGTCGTGATTTAGACTCTAAACACTAACTTCTTCAGTTGACTGTTTAAATTCGGTATCAACTATCTCATTCAATGACTTTGCCGTTAGGGTTGCCAACTTCCGGTTTAACGAGTTTATAACACTTTATTTTAGATTCCCGCTGGTAAATTCGCACTCCTCAATGTCTTGAGTTTGTTAAAGTCAATGAAAACAACACTCAAGTATAATCATAAACTTTCAAATCAAACTTTAATTACTATAAGTATGTTACAGTTAACTACTGGCGTTTTATTGCCAAGTGATTGTATGGCATGGGCATATCAAGGTTAACAAATTGCATTGCATATGTAAGCTTGAAAATACGTCAGCTGTGGTATGTTAAATAATAAAAACAAACTATCTGTAAATTAATAATATCAATTATAATTTCAATTATTTCCAAAATCTTCAAATGTTCATGATTTCTCTAGCTGCCAATGATTTCAAATTGTACACTAGGAAGCACTTTGTCACAATAAATATTGCATATCGCATGTACAATTATTGAAAGCCATTTAAAGTTTAATGGACTAAGTGTATTAAAAATATTTAATGTTGAAATTCATGCAGTCATAAAGATTGTCAATCAGTAAGGAATTTTTATTTTTCTTAAAGCTTTAAGCTTGAGTTTTGCTGAAAAGTTAAAGTATTCCAACATTAGTGGAAGTTTTGCGCTTTGGAGCTTTAGTCATGCAGTTGTGACACGTCAAATAGCGGTTGTCAACTGTCACTAGTCACCAGTCAGGTAAGGTAATTTCTAGTTCGAATAAATTAATAGTTTTTCTGGATTCATGTTCTTTAACAGAAGATAATTTTTATCTTGGTTAGAAGCAATGCAGTAATCAGTCAGCTGATGCGTTATTATCATTGTCACGTTGTCACCTGTCACTAGTCACTAGTCAAGTAATGTGATTTAAACGCTCGCTCAGCTATCACTACAGCTTACGGGAATGCTTTTAATTCTAGTTCGAATAAATTTTGTAAATAGTTTTTCTGGATTCATGTTCTTTATCAGAAGATAATTTTAACTTGGCTAGAAACAATGAAGTAATCAGTCAGTTGTAACCACCATTAACAGGCCTAATACCTTCAAGTAGAATGAATTGTTTTTATGTTTCAAGGCAGGTTGAATCTGCATTCAGCCTTTCAGCGGAAGAAATGTGACTATAATCTAACTACGGAAGCCATAATAATTAAATAAAATAAAATTTAAATTAATTTAAAAAATGTTCCTGCTTTACATCTAATTTAAACGCCTAGAACACAGAGTATGCTATAAAAACACTTATCCGTACAAAAATTACACACTAAGTACTTTATTAAATAAAATGGCACAGACTGCAAGATTTTCATGTGACTTTAATTGTTGGCATTTTTTGCAAAAATTATTTGATTTCAAGGTAGATAAACCGTCTCAACGCCTTCGACTCATTTGAGTGACAATAATTACAAAATGTATAATACAAAACGGAAATGAGCGTCTCCAAGATTTAGACAGAATCACGCTTAAATACACACATAACATTTTATTTTAAATGTTTCATTTGCGAGCGCAATCATATTTTTAATCGCACTAATAAATCGACAATGTCGTTCACACATTTCCATGTTTTTTTGAATTTTTTCTCGCGGCCAAGCAAATTACTGCAAATGAATGCTCAGTGAGTTGTTAGCTTCCTACTCTCGTTGTAGCAGTATGCAAGAAATAAATGTCAGTCAATTTAATTAGACTATGTAGTTACATTTAGCTTCACATATGCTTGAGGAATTGCCACATTAGTAGTTTGTACTTTGCTGTTTTTGCGTCATTAATTTTGTGAAAAAAAAGTGGCGTCAAATTTTTAATAGCCATTCTTGATGAGCTACGCAAGGCGATTCCCGGTAAATTTTTCGCTATTTATATTTGGTTAGTAACAATGTTAATTTTGGTTTGTATGGACATTTATGGATATATGTAAGTACATAAATGGAGGTATTTGCACGCTCTTTGACCTTTCAGCAGAGATCACGTGGGTTTTGGGGTGTCTGACAACGGAAGTTCTGCAAAATTGTTTTCTTTTTTGTATTGTGTATATACAGCTAGTCCAAAGTTCAAGAAATGCAACTCTTTTATTTAATTTAATTCTCTTTTATCAACGTTTCAAGACAACCATTTCGAGACATTATATTTTTTATTTTTAAAAATTTTTATTATTATTTTGTTTACCTTAATTTAAACTGAAATTGTACCAAAAATCTCAAAAAAAATTATAAAAAATAGTTGTGCATTGTTTTTGTATTTTAAACTACAGCTAAACTTGCCAGTTAATACTCGAACTAGAAACACCAAATATAAACACACATATGTATGTATGAACAAATTTAACTTAGTATTTATGTTCATATAACAATAAATATTTTGCATGACCTTGGCGACGTGCGCTGGAAAGCGGCTGCAAGTAAGATACACGCGTATTTTTCATAAATTATATAAATCTAAAATTATATAAACTTGCTTTTTTGTATAAATTTTGCGCCTTTTCGCACAGCCAAATTAATTTAATACATTAAGATATTGAAAAAACCATATTTTCACTTTCGCACAGCCGGCTACTCGATTAACGATCATTTAATATTACATAACTAACAGTGAAGCGTTTACATTTTTTAATGTTATTGTAGGCCCCTTTAAAGTTTGCAATTACTATGTTTTCAACTCATTTACAACAAGTAATCTACGTACTTTCTTCAATGATTTCATATATATTTCTATTTAATGGCCTATACCATTTAATTTTAAAAATTCAGTTACACCTTTCCATACACACATACTCATTTATCATACATCATAATTTTTGCAATTTTTTTGGGTACATCCTACTTGGTTTTATGATAAATTGAGATTGCAAGATATTTGCCATTTAGCAATATTACATATAGGCCTTTAGATATGTTTACAAATATTAAATGAGTACGTGATATTTGGCTACAATCGTTTAGCAAAGAGATTTGTTGCATAAGATTAAAAAATAATATTTTTAAAATAAAATGAAAAAAGACTCAACTTTAAGTCTTTATGTAGACATTTTGCAAAACTGTTGAGTATATTTCATTTATTTGTGGCAATTTGTTTGTGGATAAGCTATGTATTCTTGCTTTAAGCTTTTTTAACACTTCACGATAAAATCTATTTTTTTCTGGGTATTGGACCAAACTAATTTTTTTCCGGTAGAATGAGTCATAAGTAAAAAAAATTGTTCTTCAATTTTCGAAGTTAACCTCAAAATTGGAATATTTGACTTCAAAGTTCGAAAAATGGGTTTTTGAAAAAAATTATTCTTAGTTTCAGCATATAGTTACTAAAAAATCAAAAACATGCATATTCTACATTTTCCTCTTAATTTAATACTGTATACAACTCCTCGGTCAAACTTATAAGCAAGATGCTAAGAAGCGACAAATAAGTTAAAAAAAACTTGTTCATTTGGTAATGGGCTTGAACTCTTTTGTCCGCTAGATGGCGCATGGATCGAAAACTTGGAAAAGCTATTACTTAAGTACCGATTTTATTATACAAAATATTATAAATTAAAAGACTAAATGTTTGCTAAACAAATTACTGAATGTAATGTGAAAGCCGAAGAAGAGGAGGACATCCGCTCCGTTGGAATAATCAGCTGGATAAGGACCTGGCTATACTTGGTATTTCCAATTTGCGAGAATCAGCGAGAAGGAAGAACGAATGTCGCGCTGTTGTAAAATTGGCTGTAAGTATTGTTCTACAACTTTGCTTCCGCCGTTTTCCAATAGATGTCTCTAGGGTCAAGCACTGGTCGATTAAATCGATTAAATCGTTTTATATCGATCTTGGGCATTTGTGTCAACATTAACCCAACAAAATATGTGTGGAGATCTGTTCAAAAGAATCTATTCTTAAAATTAGTGTTTTAGGTATATTATTATTTATTTCTAGTCGGAAGTGTTTAAATCAAAGGATAGGGGAATCGATTAACGATAACTCTTAAACATTTTTTGTATATTATAAAAATATTTTATAAAAATTTATCAAAATTACAATTATTATATAAAAAAAATGATAGAGCAGATCTGGTATTTAAATTCAGTTAAACATTATTTTTGTTCAATTAGCCATAGTAGAAGCTGAGTTTTTATGCTGTAGTATTACAGCTTAAACTGCAATATCATTACGAGGCCGGTTCGATAAGTATTTTACTTAGCACTTACTACTCTAATTCACATTTTTGCTGCGAGAGCTTCCAAATAACACATTAAAAAATCGTCAATGAAAGTGAAAAGTGTCAACAATTTCGACTTACTTGCGCGCAAAGTGGCACGTAATATGCAAAGCCTCAGTCAAATGCAAATATGTGTGCAGTTGCATATAACTTTTATGAGTTTCGAGTATGCGTACGACTAATTATGCATTGCAAAATGCACTTTAACAGCGAAAACTTGTTTCAACTTCGGTTTTTTATATTTTTTTGGAGCTAAATGTGGTTTGTATTTATGCTTTTGCATTTTTTCCACTTATTTGTCGCTTTGAACCCTACTATTTGTTATGGATTCATTTGCATTGCGCAATATTCCATATTCCATATTTTTTCTTTTTTTTTGAGTTTTTTGCTGTGAAATAAAGTCAACACATTTATGGCGAGCAAACGCAAACATTTTAATTGAATTTCTACGAAAAACAATTTCTGCCGAAAATAACGCAACATAAACCACAGGGAAAAAATAAAATTAAATAAAACAGCAATTTATAAATAGCAAAAACTCCAGCTAAACAAATATTGACGCACATTTCCAACGGCTTGGATAAGTGTTGGCAATTATTTGAGCCTAATATTAGGCGTTTCAGTGTGTTAAATGCGGCAAAAAGTGACAAAAACGATGTGTAACAACAGCAAAAGCAATGCAAATAAACAAGGCAAATAAAGCGAAAATCGAGCGAATTCGCAAGGTAAGCTTAGTTCAATTAGTTGACGCGCTATTATTTCCCCAGTTGCTAAGCGACAGTCTCTGCCACCATGAATAACTATGAATAAACTGCCTATTAACGATTTTGACACTCTGACCTAAAAATTAAAAATTAAATTTGTAGCCCTTACAGCATTGCAATGCCGCCACCGAAATGCATAGTCATGTGCGTGAATTACACGCATGCGCTGCTGTCATTCATAAGCGTTTATCTGTGAATGATTGGATGTTTGTTTGTATGTATGTGTGTGTTTATATGCACATCTGTGTGCATTATGCACGTGCGTTTGACCTCTTTAAATCACACGTTTATTTTTAGGTCAATTTTGGATGGATTTTCGTTTCGTTATATATGTCTCTATGACTGTGTCTCTGCCTATAATTGCTTTCTTTACAAATTGTTAATTGTGCATTTTTACAACATCTACTACTGGTTTCTTTTGAATTTTTTGAATTTTTTTTTTCAAAATTTACTTTAGTTAATGAACTCGCGCGACATCGGTTGTTCACCGGTTGGTTATTTACTTGGTTAGCAGCTGACACTTGCCATCGCTACTTGTTGCTAATACGAGTATATGCGTTTATGGTATTTGTTGTTGTTGTTGTTTTGGCATTCTGCTGTAATATTTTGTACGTGTTAAGTGTCCACAAATGAAGCGTGGCTGTTGTGGAAAATGTGAAAAAACATGATTTAAGCTTACAAATTGGTTGCGAAAGTTTTAGTGCAACTGCATGGCAGTGATGTTGGCGAGTTCGTGCCTTAAGTCTTTTGTTTGCTGGCTTTAAAAGGTATGCATTTCATTGCATTTGAAGCGTTTGAGTGGAGATAATTGATTTTTTTTTAATTTTACGTGCACATGCGTGCTAAGTCAAGATAATTTTTTTGAAAAAAAAATTTTACATACTAAATATTGCATGATGGATATTTAAAAATTGATAATTAAATTATGTTGGTGTAAATTAAAGTCTAGTTAATTATGCAAGCATATTACATACGATTGTTTATTGGTGATGAAATTAGAAACTGATTTTTAATAGAAAATTTTACGCAAAATATCGAGACCGCAGAGAGCATTTGAAGAATATTTTTTAATAATTTTAATAATTAATGAAGAAAAAAATTCAAAATAAATATAATAAATAATTATAATAGTTTTTCTCATATTTTTATCAGCTCTCTAATTTTAATAATATGAGTATTTGATACACCCTTAATTAAACTAGCCCACATTTTTATTATACTTATTTAGGCAATTTTTCGAATACCAACTTTAAACATTTTTTGAAAGTTATTTTTAATACAATGAAAATAATCAAATACAATAAATAGCAATGCTAATTAAGCACTTTAACAAAGCAGCTAATGAAAAAATACAAAAAATCCACATTTTACATCAACTATGCACAGCCTCTAATAATTCATGTATGTATGACGCCCTATAAATTAAATTAAAAAAAACCTTCACTTGTTATAACCTTGATCCTAAACGCTAATCGTGCGTTAAAGTTTTCATTAAGTACTTCAAACAAAAATAAACAAATAATGCGGCAAAGCGAACATACACATATGTACATACATAAGCACTTTCAGCGCACATGAACCGATGAACCGTTGTGTAATTTCGGTAAACGAAATATTTTGTAAACAATGCGACAAATTAACAAATGCGTACAAAAAACGTGAAATAAAAACAAAAATTATGATATGATATGGTGCAATAGGGTTAAGTTGTAGTACCAAGTGTAAGAGTAATTATGGTGCTTCAGTAAAAAATAGCAAAAACAGTTGTTGAAACTAAAATTTTGGAAATATAATATTTTTAATATTTTTTTTTTTATTATAAAATTTAATATATTAAAAAAAAATTAATAAAGTTTATCAAAAATGAGTTTTCATAAAAAAATATTTAAAAATTCTGTACTTTTTAACTTAAGATGCCCATATAAAATTAGAGAACTACGTGAATTTAAATTTTGTGATTATACTAGTGATAATTCGGTCTCAAAACATAAGAAATCTATGAAATTTTATTGAACCAAACCATTTAATATTAATTGCTACAATATGGAATGAAAGTGGCTTAAAAATTTTTTCACTTTAGAGCCTGAAAGGAATAAGTTTGAAATTGAACTGTTTTAGGAAAAATATGTATAGCGGCAACAGCTTTAACGTTTATTTATAAGCCTTTTCGCACAGAAGTTAATTGCTCAATTAACCTGCCTTTGGTCGATTAACCCTGAATGGATGGTTATACTTATTTTACATACACTAAGGTTATACTTCGACGAATCGACGAACTTCATTTTCTTTTATTTCTTACAGGAAAACTTTTTAATTAAAAAATAATTAATACAAAAATAATTTTTGACAACATTTTTTATTTCGAATTAAGGAAATAAATAGAACAAGAACGTACATTTTTTTCTTTGAAAATTATGTAAAGTTTTTTTCAGTTTTTTTGTTTGAAGAGAAGAAACGCAGGCGGTGCGTCGTCATCCAGTGTTAAAGCGCTGATTTAGTTAGATTTACCATACAAAAAATAAATCTTATTTTACAACATGAGTTTTTAATCGAATACAAATCGAGTTGAAAATGGAATATAACTCTGTGGTTATTGATAAAGTATCAATCAGCTGATGGTACTGATCAACTTTTTATGAATAGCAAAAGAAAAAATTTGTAAAACAGCTGATCGTTAATCAAGTAGCCGGCTGTGTGAAAGACAAAAACTGGTTTCTCAATTATAATTTTAATATATTAAATTAATTTTGCTGTGCTAAAAGTTTATTAGAGGCTAGTGGATATACTCAGAAATAGATAAGTCAAATTTATGAAGTCTTTACTGCGAAGAGAGTATTAAAGGGTTAGGGGTTCGTTAAGAGTAAAATCTTAAAAATATTCTCTGAAAATTTTAAGTTGATCCGATAATTACTTTTCGAGTTATTCAACAAATAACAAAGAGCGCTCAGGCACTCCAACATACTAGCGTCCAACTTTAAATGCGTTTATCTCAAAACTCTGTTTTTTGAACTGCTGACAACTGTAAATCGATAACCGCTCAGTAGATTTTAATGAAATTAATACAGCTTTTAGAATACATAATAAACTCAGGCCTGTTCCGAAGGATTTTTTTTTTTTTTCAAAAATTACAATTTAAGACCAATTAACTCTGTTGATTTTTTGCCGGAAATCTAAAAAAATTCCTGAAGCCACCATTTTTTTAATTATTGAAAAAAAACTTCGGATCAGAATTATCTATTTATAAAACTAATATTTTTATCCGATTGATTTTAGATGAATCTGCAAGGACTTATCATTGTCACCGAAAGCACATTTTTTTGAAACTGGGTCAACACAGGCAGCTATAACTTTGGAAATTATAATTAAATACTTTTGAAAATGCATATAGTGAGTTTCGAAATGAAGAAATGAAGAACACTTAAAGGTTCCCTAACTCGTATCACCATAATGCACAAAAAAACTTCGAGTTAGAGAGACTTCAGAGGTACGAAAGGTAATTTGTATGACATTTATCTTCTATTGCCAATTCAAAAGTTCGAGTTATGAAGAATTTCGAGTTACAGATGTTCGAGTTATGGAAGTTCCACTTTATATACAGTTTATACAACACTTATATTTTATTCATTACATTTTTTTATTTTTATTTTTAATGTTTTTATTTATTTAATTCACCTGCCTCATTATATGCTAATAAAATAAATATTGGAGCTGACACGACTTATGATAACGTAGTATTTAAATAAATATATATAATTTTATGATTTCGGACTTTGCTTTGCTGACGCGCTTTGAAAGCATAACCTAGTGACAGCTGCCAAACACAGTCACAACGCTTGTCAGTGAGTGACTAATTTCAAATGTAGGTCAACCAGACAGATTTTCATAAGACTTTTTTTATTTGTTTTTTGCTTGTTTTTTACAGGAGTTTCAATTTTCATTCATTATTCATAAAATGCAAAGATGAAGAAGAAGCAACAACAACCGGTAAACGGAATTTGCCAACAACATCAGATATTGCACAGTAAAGCTGTTTGCATATATTAATATGTAGCGAATGAATTTCAATAAACAGTTAATAGCGGCACTTAAGGCGTTAACGCGGTTATGATAACAACAACAGAACCACAACATGAATGCTATACAACAGCGGCGTAATCAACAACAAGCTGACGCACGCACACACACAGAGATATATGAATTTATGAATAAATATATATTAATTTCTTAAACTTTGACCTAATTCCATGCAACGAACGCTGACGCGTCTAATGCGTTTAACGCAACACTTATCGAAGTGTTCGATTTTAAATATACATGTTGTTTTTGTACGCTTTTATACGCATTTTATATGTTTGCGGTAACAAGAAATACACAACGGCGAGTGGTCAAGCAGGTAGCACAAGCGGCTGTTAGTTGTGGCTAGGCGGACATGGCGGCTGGTTTTGACAAGTACGCGTATGTAGGCAAATGCTTGAGGTGCTGAGCAATCGGACGCACACATGTACGTACATACATATATGGAGAATTACATGCGTTGATATGCAATCAGTTGTAGGTACACATGTGTGCCAGTAGAAAGTGGATAACTGTGTCAGTTTGAAAAAATAGTAGAAAAGTTGAAGGAAAAAAAATTAAAATCAAATACAAGCAAAATAGTTAAATCAAATTGCCACTTCGATGGCTAAGAAATTATTTTTTTACATATAGTATGCATACATACAGACAACTGATATATTTCTTTAATTAAATATTTTTTTTTGTATGTTAACAGTTAACTGCCAACAAATTGCTTTTTTATAAAAAATCATTTGCGTTTCTGCTGCTGATGGTCATTCACTGCAAATGCCGGCTAATTTATTGAGTTGTAGTTTGACGCATGCGTGCCACACAGCCACACACACTGTCTATATTTACATATATATATATGCAAATGAGCGCATAGTATGCCAAATAAGTATGTGCTTATGCGCGTCTAGCTCATTTGAAAAATATTCAACTATTTACATGCAGGCACTGTACATAAATGCACCTTAACTGTCAGTACAGCGTTCGGTCTTAACCGTCACACTTTGCACATTTTCAATTTCTATTTCTATTTTATATTTTATATTTGAATTGAGTTTTTTTGTTTGCTCGCCTCAGCAGTAGCCTCGAAACTGGCTTTGCTATTGTTTTAGTAATAAGTTTATTTCTTAGATTTCTTTGAAAATTTATTTATTATTGGCAATGCGTGTGCGTATCTGTTGTTAATGGAGTAAATTAATATGCAAGATTGTGTAAAATGACGAAATATATATGTACATATGTACGTATATTCGGAAAATATGTAATTGAAATGAAAAAAATTTAGTTATTGAACGTTATGAGTCAGCTATCAAACTACAATACATTGTGTTCTCTCACAATACAAAAGTTATAAGAAACTATTAAGGACTCTAATTTGAAAAAAAAAATATTAAAAGTTATTTGAAGAAATATCAAACAGTACTTCGAAGTAATATTTGACTTTTACTTTAGATTAAGATTAGATTAGATTAGATTAGATTTCAGTTTAAGGTTAAGTTTAAGTTTATGTTTAAGTTTAAGCATAACCTTAAGCATAATTTAAGTTAAGATAAGTTTAATTTTAATTTTAATTTTAATTTTAATTTTAATTTTAATTTTAATTTTAATTTTAATTTTAATTTTAATTTTAATTTTTAATTTTAATTTTAATTTTAATTTTAATTTTAATTTTAATTTTAATTTTAATTTTAATTTTAATTTTAATTTTAATTTTAATTTTAATTTTAATTTTAATTTTAATTTTAATTTTAATTTTAATTTTAATTTTAATTTTAATTTTAATTTTAATTTTAATTTTAATTTTAATTTTAATTTTAATTTTAATTTTAATTTTAATTTTAATTTTAATTTTAATTTTAATTTTAATTTTAATTTTAATTTTAATTTTAATTTTAATTTTAATTTTAATTTTAATTTTAATTTTAATTTTAATTTTAATTTTAATTTTAATTTTAATTTTAATTTTAATTTTAATTTTAATTTTAATTTTAATTTTAATTTTAATTTTTAATTTTAATTTTAATTTTAATTTTAATTTTAATTTTAATTTTAATTTTAATTTTAATTTTAATTTTAATTTTAATTTTAATTTTAATTTTAATTTTAATTTTAATTTTAATTTTAATTTTTTAATTTTAATTTTAATTTTAATTTTAATTTTAATTTTAATTTTAATTTTAATTTTAATTTTAATTTTAATTTTAATTTTTAATTTTAATTTTAATTTTAATTTTAATTTTAATTTTAATTTTAATTTTAATTTTAATTTTAATTTTAATTTTAATTTTAATTTTAATTTTTAATTTTAATTTTAATTTTAATTTTAATTTTAATTTTAATTTTAATTTTAATTTTAATTTTAATTTTAATTTTAATTTTAATTTTAATTTTAATTTTAATTTTAATTTTAATTTTAATTTTAATTTTAATTTAATTTTAATTTTAATTTTAATTTTAATTTTAATTTTAATTTTAATTTTAATTTTAATTTTAATTTTAATTTTAATTTTAATTTTAATTTTAAATTTTAATTTTAATTTTAATTTTAATTTTAATTTTAATTTTAATTTTAATTTTTATTTTTATTTTAATTTTAATTTTAATTTTTATTTTTATTTTAATTTTAGTTTTATTTAATTTTAATTTTAATTTTAATTTTAATTTTTAATTTTAATTTTAATTTTAATTTTAATTTTAATTTTAATTTTAATTTTAATTTTAATTTTAATTTTAATTTTAATTTTAATTTTAATTTTAATTTTAATTTTAATTTTAATTTTAATTTTAATTTTAATTTTAATTTTAATTTTAATTTTATTTTTAATTTTAATTTCAATTTTAATTTTAATTTTAATTTTAATTTTAATTTTAATTTTAATTTTAATTTTAATTTTAATTTTAATTTTAATTTTAATTTTAATTTTAATTTTAATTTTAATTTTAATTTTAATTTTAATTTTAATTTTAATTTTAATCTTAATTTTAATCTTAATTAATTAAGTTAAAATTTATTTTTTCAAATAAACTATTATATTTGTTCTCCAGCTCATATGAATCAACAACTGCCGCCCACACGTGTTGTATATATATGCCTACATACATATTTAGCAAATCAAATATTGTATATATTAATATACATAGGTATGTACACTCGTTTACCTATATATATGCCACTATTCATATATCAAGATTTATGTCACTTGTCCATATATTGTTTATTGCGGTTTTTGCATGCTCTACTGTTGATTTGGCTTCTTGTAAAGCCAAAACAAAAAAATTGTCAATGACTTTTGATCGATAACGATTCGCGCATTTTATATTTTACAGTTTTTACTGTTATTGATTCGTTATACTTATTTTGGTTTGATGCATTATTCGGTCAACTGTTTTGCATTTCGTTTTTTTTTTTGCTGTACTTGAGGGTCAAATTGCGTAAAAAACCCGCGAGTAACATTGTAACCAATTCAGAATTCGTTTTAAATATAAATGAAGACTAGAATTTCAATTTTAATGGAGACTAACTACGAGTATATATACATTTAGATATGTATAGATATTTACGGCTTATATTAAAGTTACAAGTAAAATTAAAAGTTTTTGAAATGAAGGAAGTCACCAACTCGAATATTTATGTAGTCTAGATATTAGTAAGATAAATAAATACTTAATACATAAAATTTGAATTTTATTAAATTGTTCAACTTAATATAAATTGAATTTAGTCACTAAAAATTCCACAACAAAGCTTAAGCCGCTTGAATATTCGGTCAATGGACTCTACAATGTAAAAATATTTTACTCTCCCCTTCAAAGAAAGCTTTCATCATTAGCATATTTGGACTTTCCTCGAATATAAATATGTCACAGACCAAAATAGTTACTAAATAAAAGATGACCAACTTAATAAATTGAAAAAGTGTTATGCAAATTAACACGAAAAAATGCTAAAGAGGAGAGAAATGGGAAACAATGAAATAAAAATAAAGAGAATGCGAGAAATATGTGTAGAAGAAAAGAAAGCATGATTTAAATAAATTAAAATTATGTAAAGCAGAGATGTGAGAGAGTTGAATAAGATAATTTTTATTTTTAATTTTACAGTGAATAATTGAAAGCTTTAATTTCTCAGATCTATTTCAGAGTTTATTGACCTTATTGTAAGTTTTATAAAAAAATATTATTTAAATTTTAGCAATAAAAAAGAAAAAAAAAAGTCTAAATTCGCTCAGAAAAATTGTAGCAGCAAATAATTGTCTTTATGTCGTTAAAATATAGATAAATTAAAATAGCACCTGCCATTACTGGCTATTATAATAATTTAGCTTGCAGCAGCTTCGTCTTTGCACTCTCAATACTAATAACAACTGGCGCAGCTCACCGCACACTCATAAACAACAATGTCATGGCCTAGTGCGCGGCACAAAGGTCATGCCTGCGACAAACAAGCCAAAACCAAAACAGTCGCTCAGCAACAAAAATGAGGTATGCAATGAAAGACTTAAGCGACGAACTTCAGTTTTTGGGAAATGTAGTGCAAATTTAGCGGATGCATTAATAATATATTTTATTAGTGTGCAAAAGTCGCAAAGCAGCATGAAAGAGTGAGTGGTAGACTATAAAAAATTGTGTTTTTTTATTTTTCGGATTTATTTTTATGGCTTTCTTAGCTGTCGGCAGAAATTAATATTATGTATTTGTCTCAAACTGAAAGTGAATTTTTTTTGGTTTTTATTATAGAGAATACATATATATTGCTTTTACATATTTTTATTTTTATTTCAATGGAAAAATAATTTAAAATATATTATTTTTTTTAATTAAAAATTTGGAAACTTTTTTTTCAAAAATAATTTTTAAAATATTATTTAATTGTGTATAAAAAACGAGTATATGCATAAATTTTTTTTACAAAATAATTTTATTAACAACTTTTTTAAGTAACTGTTTCAAAAATAAGAATTTTTATTTTTCGGTATTTTATATTATTTATTTTTTAATTCTTGAGAACCCAGAACATCATATCACATACTATTCTCATCGATATTTATAGAATTATTTTATATTCAAAATTTGTAAACTTTAATTCTTATTAAAAAATTAAACAAATAATTTTTATAAAAAAATATTTTTATAAAAAAAAATTTTTAAATATTTTTATAAAAAAAATTTAAAAAAATTATTAAATTTGTAAATATCAATTCTTGTTAAAAAAAACAATTATTTTTTTATAAAAATAAATTCAAAAATTATTTTTATATAAAAAAAAATATTTTTATAAAAAAATTTAAAATATGATTAAATTTATAATTATTAATTCTTGTTAAAAAAATGAAACAAATAAATTTTTTAAAAATATATTTTTATAAAAAAATGAAAAATTGATTAAATTTGTAAATATTAATTCTTGTAAATAAAAATTAAGCAATTTATGTTTATAAAAATTAAATTCAACAAGTAAGGAAGGGCTAAGTTCGGGTGTAACCGAACATTTTATACTCTCGCAATTTATTTATTTAACTTTATTTATATTATATAATACACAATTTGACCCACATATTCGTCATATATGGGGCATTCTCTGGAAAAAAAGCCACTTGAAAAAAAAAGTTCTTTATTTTCTTTGGCAATTATATATCTTATAGTACATGTAAAACCTAAAATAAAACATATGGTTTTAGGTCTGTGTAACGTAGGGTTGCCATATTATAAGGGGCCAAAGTTTTTTGTAAAAAAATTTTCGAACCGCCATAACTTTAAAACTAATGAACCGATTTTAAAACACCATGTGACTTTTTTGTACAGAATTTCTCAAACTTTGAAACTGTATATCGTAAAAATTTTTAAAATTAATATTTCATAGCAAAAAATTAAAAAAAAATTTTTTTTGGAATTTTTAACAACTTATGCCCCCTTCGATTTTTTTCGAAAATATCTTAAAATGTTCCTTATTTCATCACCATTTTACCCCCCAAAGGGAATTTTGGGACAGCAATATTTGTATGAGCTACAAATAAAAAACCAACTCAGAACATGATGAAAAATCATTGATTTACGCACTATTGTTATCAGAATTTAGCGTAACCCAGGATTAATGACGTGGACGTAGCAGACATTTAATCCCTTTTTGTTTTTTTTTTATTTTTTAATATCTTTTTTAATTTTTTTGTATTTTTCAAATTTTTAATTTTTTTTTTGTTTGTTTTTTTGGTTTTTGCTTTTTTTTAAATTATTACGTAGATTAGATTCAAGTACGTGATAATTTTAAATAAAAAACAAAAACAAAAACAAAAAAAATTAAAAATTTCAAAAATACAAAAAAATTTAAAAAAATATTAAAAAATAAAAAACACACAAAGGGATTAAATGTCTGCTACGTCCACGTCGTTAATCCTGGGTTACGCTAAATTCTGATAATAATAGTGCATAAATCAATGATTTTTCATCATGTTCTGAGTTGGTTTTTTATTTGTAGCTCATACAAATATTGCTGTCCCAAAATTCCCTTTGGGGGGTAAAAAGGTGATGAAATAAGGAACATTTTAAGATATGTTCGAAAAAAATCGAAGGGGGCATAAGTTGTTAAAAATTCCAAAAAAAATTTTTTTTTAATTTTTTGCTATGAAATATTAATTTTAAAAATTTTTACGATATACAGTTTCAAAGTTTGAGAAATTCTGTACAAAAAAGTCACATGGTGTTTTAAAATCGGTTCATTAGTTTTAAAGTTATGGCGGTTCGAAAATTTTTTTACAAAAAACTTTGGCCCCTTATAATATGGCAACCCTGCGTTACACAGACCTAAAACCATATGTTTTATTTTAGGTTTTACATGTACTATAAGATATATAATTTTCAAAGAAAATAAAGAACTTTTTTTTTCAAGTGGCTTTTTTTCCAGAGAATGCCCCATATATTGTATAAAGTCCATTGAAAGTTGGAAACCATAATATTAGGTTAGAAGCACCGAGGTAATCGTGTTCGATATATGGGGCCTCAAAAACCTATGGTCCGATTTCGGCGATTTTTAGAATGGGGCTGCCACACTATTAACATAGTATTTGTGCAAAGTTCTGCATCGATACTTCACTAGTACTTACTTTATATACTGTAAAGTAAACGATTCAGATTGTCTTCAAAGTTCTGGTATATAGGAAGTAGGCGTGGTTGCGAAGCGATTTGGCCTATTTTAACAACATATCATTGGGATGTAAAGAAACTATTACAAACCAAGTTTCATTGAAATCGGTCGAGTAGTTCCTGAGATATGGTTTTTGACCCATAAGTGGGCGACGCCACGCCCATTTTCCATTTTGTAAAAAAACCTGAGTGCAGCTTTCATCTGCCATTTCTTATGTGAAATTTAGTGTTTCTGACGTTTTTCGTTAGTGAGTTAACCCACTTTTAGTAATTTCCAACCTAACTTTTGTATGGGAGGTGGACGTGGTTATGATCCGATTTCTTTCATTTTTGGACTGTATTAGGAAGTAGCTAAAAAACACGACTGCAGAAAGTTTGGTTTATATAGCTCTATTGGTTTGCGAGATATGTACATAAAACTTAGTAGGGGGCGGGGTCACGCCCACTTTTCCAAAAAAATTACATCCAAATGTGCCCCTCCCTAGTGGGATCCTTCATACCAAATTTTATTTCCATAGCTTTATTAATGGCTTAGTTATGGCACTTTATGTGTTTTCGGTTTTCGCCATTTTGTGGGCGTGGCAGTGGTCCGATTTTGCTCATTTTCGAAAGCAACCTTCCTATGGTGCCAAGAAATAAGTGTGCCAAGTTTCATCAAGATATCTTAATTTTTACTCAAGTTACAGCTTGCACAGACGGACGGACGGACGGACGGACGGACAGACAGACATTCGGATTTGAACTCCACGCTTCACCCTGATCACTTTGGTATGTATAACCCTATATCTAACTCGTTTAGTTTTGGGTGTTACAAACAACCGTTATGTGAACAAAACTATAATACTCTCTTTAGCAACATTTGTTGCGAGAGTATAAAAATTATTTTTATATAAAAAAATGAAATATTTTTATAACATAATTTTAAAAATGATTATTAATTTCTTTTTTATAAAAATAAATTAAAAAAAAAATGTTTAATTAGAACTTTCCAATTTTTTAATTTTTATATTTAACAATTTTCTTTTAAATTTCTTTTTTTTTATTTGCCTCCAAATTTTCAAAAAATATTTGTTTTTTCTCATTTTCAAAGATATAAACAATTCAATTATTTAACAGCTAATCAATTGCCGTAAAAAATTACAAATTTGTGAATTTGCTATTAATTAAAACCGTGTTAACCAACAAATTATGGCGGCGCTTTCGCTTTTTCGCCTCAACGCAATAAATTAGCGAATTGCAGAGAAGCAACAAACAAACAAAAAAGTAAACCGGCTGGATTAAGTTATTTCGAGAATTTTTATCGCATTTATTTACCTATGTCCGCAAATGCAAATATTTGACCCACATTTCGGCTTGTGGCTATTTTGGCAGCGATTTTTTTTCAAACAAATTAAGCAATGCAAATAAGAGCCAATAAAAACTGAGCGAAGAGCAGACAACAAAACGTTTGCAAACTGTTAGACCGAAATTTACTGCATTTAATGGTGTTGTTTGAATTTTTATTTCACTTAATTTGGCAAATTGGCACGTTCGTCGGTGAAGATGATGCGCTGAGGTGGTTTTTTTGCATTTACCTTGCACGCAACTAGTCATAACAGCTGTATGGCTGGCGAACAGCTGCTGCAATTCATATTTGTTTGTATGTATGTCTATACGATTACTTCAATTAGCAATGCAATTTGTTTGGGGGGTTTTTAATGCTGCACGTCTGAGCCTTCTTGATTGGATGGTTTTATGGTATGAGTACATAGTACAATTGTGCGTATTTATATTTAGTTGAAACACTTGCTCATCGGTCACCACCAGCCGAGCCGGCGCAGCGAGTTCAGTGCCATGTTGCGTTGACACGGTTGACACAAACGTCAAGGTGAGCGATTGCATACTCCACTTTAATTGCTGTTGATTCATTTCGAATGGAAATTACATTTTCAGTTTTAATGAATTTACTATTTAAATAGTTTTATTATAAATACTTCAGTTTTAGATTTCTTGCATATGTTTGTAGGGACAAGTAAGGCAAAAAAAAAAATACTAAATAATACAGTTAAGAAATAACGCTATTAAATCTTCAAGGTATGGTATGATAATGTGTGTTATACTGAAACGGTACTTTTTCTTATACATTTTAGTCCAAATGGTTTAAAAAATTAACTTCAAAACTTTTTACTCTTTTTTAATACTCTTTGCTCCATAAAAACTATAATATACATACTGTATGTATATATAGTAACTTAACGGTATTTAGTTGTATTTAACACTCAAAACTAATGGCAATCTTGGTCAAAAATATTTTTGATGATATTTTTCAAACTCTTTATACTTCTAGTTTCAGTAGTACTTTTATATTTTTAGTGTAAATTAAAAAAAAAAATAACAAGTGGCAACCCCCTTACGAAAATTTTTTTCAATTGCCTTTTTTTAAATAAACCTATAAAATGGCGTACCATTCTTTAAAAAAAATATTTTTTTTATATATAAATTAAAAAAATAGGTGGCAACTCTCTTCCACATATGATAAAAAAAAATAAAAATTATAAGTATATATTGCTATCACAGCAATATTGAAAAGATCTCGGAAATTACCCCGGCTTTACTACAATTTTATTGATAAATGGGTTCGAATGAGAGATAAGATTTAAAAAAAACTATACCAACTGCTATGTTTCCTTATCTCATATTTTGAATTCGCAAAATATAATCAAATCCACCGAATTACAGAACTGTTATAATGTCTAGCTTTCATGTAGCCTCCGTGGCGCAATCGGTTAGCGCGTTCGGCTGTTAACCGAAAGGTTGGTGGTTCGAGTCCACCCGGGGGCGCTCGTAATTTTTTTTTGCAAATAAATTAAAACAAATATAAAAAGAATAACAATGGAAAAGTATATGCAAAAAATAAAAATATTCGAAATGTTATTGGCAACCACAAGAAAGCAAAGCAAAACAGAGACAGTTAAGATAAAAACAAAATACGTAAAATATTAAGAATTGTTGTTGCAAACACTTGCTACGCCCACTTGATAAGCTAGAATATATGTATTTCACCACTTTCATTTTTACCGTATGAGTACACAAAATAACAACAACAAAAATTTGCTGTTAGTTGTGTTAGATCTAACCAAAGCGTGCAGTGTTTTTTGTTAGTGTAAGACGAATAGTATTTTTTATTTATTTGTCATTTGCTCAATTCACATGTCATTGTCATATTTGCAGCATAATTAATACTTTTAACTGTTAAAGCAAACATTTTACTAATCACTAATTTATTGGAAAGCTATAATTGAGGTGCAATTAGGTGTGAAATTCATGAAAAGTGAAATGATTATGTATTTGATGATTTTGTAATAAGAAATTGTGTTAGTAGGTGATTAACCGTAGAGTAGTAATTTTATTGGAAATTCGAATTAAATGAAATATTTATTGCATAACTGCTATCATAACGGGTATAAAAGTTGTCTTCGATTAACCACTGCTCTGCTTGCTTATCAGATTTATTTGTGAAAGCAGCACCAAACTTTTAGTCTTTTCGCACAGGAGTTTTTTGATCAATTAACCGCTCTATTAAAGCGCTAATTTAGATAGATTTGCCATACAAAATAAAAATATTATGTATATTGTTTCGTCGAAAAAAGACATTTTTTCATGAATATTTTTAGAAAAAATTATTGCTGTAGGTTTATTTTCCTTCTTATTATATGAAAGTACAACATTTGAAGAATACTTAAAAAAATTATCGAAAAATAGCGAGGAATAACGGATTTATCGTCGATCTCTGCAGGCACCTCGAAAAGAAGTTTTTGTGCGGTGACCAGCCTACAGCATCACTGGATCATCCGAAACCAAAAAATCAAAATGCTTTCTTTAGTTTATTAGTTTATCTTTCAATAGACGTCAAGTTTTTTTTATTTTTAAAATTTTGGCACCATTTTCAAGCCAAAATGACGATTTTAGACGAAAAAATCGACCTATTTGTTATTGTAAAATTGTTAGTAATTAAAATTTTTGGACGTTTGGCCGTCATTTGAGAGCTACATATATATATGTAGAATATTTGTTCAAAATTTCAAAACGATCGATGCAGTAGTTTTTTCTGTAGGCTGGTCACCGACTTTAAAAATGACATATTTGGGAAAATCGATTCAAAGTTTTGTACACTCAGCGCAGGTAGCTGGGGGTACCGATATTCAACCTGCTGTAACTTCGTTAGTTTTTCTCCGAATGACCTAAAACTTTAACACAATATTCTTGATGTTGATGGTTCAGAAAAAAAATGAAAATTTTTTTTTTTTGTCAAGCTTTACCCCCCGCTTAATCGAGTAGCCGGCTGTGCGAAAGGCAAAAACTCAATTATAATTACCTTAATGTATTACATTAATTTGGCTGTGCGAAAAGGCTATTAGAGAGTTCAATTCGATAAAAAGACGTCACGTTTATATCTCTTTAAGTTGCTTTTTCTATTCACCAGTTCGTTTTAAGTTGAGAATAAACAACATTACTAATCAGTACTTAATTTTTTTAAGAAAAAACAATTAAGCGCCAATTTTTTTTTTCGTATTTGACCTCATTTGATTTATCATGATTTGTCATTTAATGAAGTGAGTGAAAATTTTTATTTTTCCCTTTGTAATGCTTCTAATAACTCCTGTAATGTTGAGCGAAAGGTTCACACTGTAAATGCGTCTCCATTTAACAAATCACTCGTCACATTTACAACTCATTAGCCATCTTCCTTAATTTTCCAGCAAATTATATGCTCACAACTTTTTATGCCAGTTTTTCAACGCACAGCAAACACATTTTGCAACTGTCATGAGTAAACATAAATATATATTGTACATATATTTTATAATAAATGATTTGCTATTACTTTAACGCAGTCTCGTCCCAGTCCAGTCAACGCTTGCAAGCGTCTTCACTTCAAAGCTGAAGCTTGATCATTCGTGCAAATATTTGCGCTCATTTATGACGTTGTGCTTACCAAGTACTTTTCAGCAGCAGCAACAACAACAAAATTATTTTATTTGATTTTTTATTTCTATAAAGTGGCTTGCCTGACGTTCGTGTGTTTACTTTTGCAGAAGTGAAAGTTGTATGCGCATGCGCAAAGCGCACAGTCAGCACTAACTCATATGGCAGTGCTGTGTGCTGGTGTTGGTGTGGTGAAGATGATAGTAAAGGCAGGCAAGTGATGGTGGGGGAAGAGACATTAGTGTAGGGAATACTTATGGGTATGAAGCCAGCAAAAAAACAACAAAAATATATAGACAAAATAAAGTGGGTAACGGAATCGAAGAAAATGAGTGCAAAGCAGCAAAACGCCAGCGTTCATACAGCTGATTGGGCTTTTTGGCATTTCTTTTGCTCAACGTAAACTATTTATGAATTTTATTTATTTGGATATGCTTATTTCATTGATTTGGCAACTAGCTTTTTGCTATTAATCAACAACATCATCATTAGCGTTGTGCAATTTTTGGCGAATTGAAATATTTTTCGAGGAAATTTGGTTTTAGTTTTATGATTCACTTTTTAAAGTAACGAACTAAAGTGATTAGTAAAATTATTAATTTTTTTTTTATTATTTTAAATATTTTTTTGTCTCTTTTGCGCACGTGTGTGCCCTTTTCCAACCTTTTATCGTAAATTTTTGACTTTGGTGTAAGTATTACTTCATACTCATATACACTTCAGTTGAGTTGAAAAATATCCACAGACTTCACTAATGATAAAATAAACAGCGTCGTAATCGAAACTACTTATGTGGTACTTAGTTACAAAGCGCCATATCATAACTAAAGTGCAGCATAACTCACAAAGTAATATATATATTGATGCTCGCATTGTTGTTGCTGTTGTTGTAAATTGTAAAAATACTTATAGTATGTGTTGTAAGTTACATTGCTATTGAGAAAAGCAAAGCGCTGCTCTTAATCACATTAAATGCGCAATCGAATTTGGTAATCATATTTTTTTCAAAGCGGAATTTGATGGAAAAAAAATGATAAAATAAAAAATAAAATAAAGTTCAACAACTGAGATTGCTGTCTTTAGTAGTGTTGTTGTTAGTGTTAGACCAGTCAATGCTTGAGTTGTTTAGCGTTGTAAGTTATTTTATTTTATTTTTTTCTCATTATTAATATATATTTATGTGAGTATATAAATCTGTAGGTATGATTCAATATATGATTCAAGTATTGTGTGTACTTGTAATAGGCTTAAGCATATTATGTGCGTTTACTCTTCACAGCCTTCTCAATAAATAAAAAAAACTTTAAACTTTTTAATTATTAAATAGTTTGAAGTTTTGTAAATTCAATGCTCATAGCCATTTAAAAATTGCATTCCACAAAAATATATTGAATAAAGATATTTATGCTGCGATGGCAGCCAGTAAAGCTGTGGTATCTCATAATAAATCATACATATTCCGCATACTCCAAATTAACCATAATTTATTTAACAAAGACACAAAGGTAAAAGGTCTTTATTTAAATTTATGAGGTGAAGACAATACTCATATTATTTTTCAATAAATCTTTATAGAAAGTGTTATACAATTTGAATTAAATTGCTCCGTAAGTTTAAGCAAGGTTAATGGGAGAAAATAAAAAAATGTGGAGAAGGCCTACTGAAATTATTAATTAAAAAAAAAAACAACAACAATATTCATCAAATTAATGGCTTATAAAAATATTATACGAACAAGCCAGCCATGGTCAGCTTCACAATTGAAGCGCGTCAACTTGAGGTGCTAAGTGAGGTTGTGAACTATTTTATGAGGGTAAATGAAAACGATACAAAAATGAAAATTGCTTCTTTTAAATTTCAGAAATGGAAATGAAAAGCAAAAAAAAATTTAAATTATTGTTAAAAAAAAAAAATTATTAACAGATTTCACCTGATGAAATATGAAACAAAAGCAAATTTTTTTATTTTATTTTATTTTTATTTTTATTTTTATTTTTATTTATATTTTATTTTATTTTATTTTATGTTATTTTATTTTATTTTATTTTATTTTATTTTATCTTTTTATATTTAATTTAATTTAATTTTTTATTTATTAAATGAATGAAATACAAAAGCAGCATATATTTGATATTGAAAATACTTCCATACTGCAAGTAAGAACAATTAACAATAAATCTGAGAAGGTATATTTAGCAATCATAAACAGAAAGAGAACCATAAATTACATAAATGATATTTAATTATTTACGCCATAAACGATTAAGACCATAACTTGAAACTGCATATATCAAATATAATTTGATTGCAATCAACTACTTTTCCACTCATTCGTACACGCAGTGTTTTTACGACATTTAAGCAACGTGTGTGCATGAAATATTATACAGCTCAGCGCAATCACTTTCAAAAATGTCTACATATGTGTCTGCGTGTATATATCGTAAATATTATGTATATCACAGACATACAAACCAATGTTAACTCGTGTGGTTCACACCACTCAACTATGTGAGTGCGCATGCGCAACGCTTGAAGTTTGTGCTCCATTGAGTGTGGAGTTGAGTGACATTGGCAGAAAACTTACTTTCTATCTTTCTGCATTTTTACATATTTTACATTTCTTTCAATGCGCAGAATGATTGGCCTTGCTTGGGGCTTTGTGCTTGTGCCTACATTATTTACATTGTTTACTGTTGCTTGACACATTTTGCGGCAAACTTTTTGAGGAAACTTTTGTTTGAATTGGGAATAATAAACGGTATTTATTGTGACTTTTTATTAACTAAATAGACTTTGAAAAAATACTATAATGGGTTATAATATATATATATGTAAATGTTGACCCAATTTTTGGATTTTATTTCAATTGTTAATAATATCTGTAGTTTGGATAACTAAATTGATAATAAATCAAACAATAAATTCAAGCGATAGTAATAAAAATAATATAAAATAATAAAATAAAATAAAAATAAAAATAAAAATAAAATTAAAATTGAAATTAAAATTAAAATTAAAATTAAAATTAAAATTAAAATTAAAATTAAAATTAAAATTAAAATTAAAATTAAAATTAAAATTAAAATTAAAATTAAAATTAAAATTAAAATTAAAATTAAAATTAAAATTAAAATTAAAATTAAAATTAAAATTAAAATTAAAATTAAAATTAAAATTAAAATTAAAATTAAAATTAAAATTAAAATTAAAATTAAAATTAAAATTAAAATTAAAATTAAAATTAAAATTAAAATTAAAATTAAAATTAAAATTAAAATTAAAATTAAAATTAAAATTAAAATTAAAATTAAAATTACCTTCCCACCACCTTCATAAACATTAATGAGCAATTACAGCTCAACTAATTTAAATTCGGCGCTAACTTTCATTTGAAGTGCAGCGAAAGCAACAAAGTTTCGAACTCAACGCTCGCAATGTAATCAAAAGTAATGAAAACAAATTGACTTAAAAAGAAAAACAAATAAATAAATTAATGCTAAATAGACAATTAACAAGAGAAATGCATAAAAGATGCAACGTAACAACAACACAAACATTTGAAGTTGATAATGCTAATAATTCAAATTCTATTAACTACTGACAGTTTGATTGCTTGATTGCCAATGAGAAATCCATGCACAACGAAAACCAAAAACGTTAGCTCTTCGCAGGTGTGACTGGCTAAATTAAAGAAGAGCTTAAAAAGATTAATCTACTATTGGATTTATTTGAAAAAAATGCAGTTTAGAACCAGTTTCGAAACGAATCAACGAACACGAATTCCAATTGAACGCCGAAAAGCGGAAAGAAAATTGGTGAAAACATAATGAAAGTGACTGTGAAACTTTGTGGCATTTTTCATGGCTCCGCAATGGGAATTCAAGTGCATGGCCGCGTGCAGGTCGCAACTGCAACCGCAGCGCAGCAACAACAACAGCATACACTTGTTTTGAATACAAATGTGTATTTGTTGATTTGTGTGTGCGCCGCATTGCCAGTTATTCGGTTATTTTTAGCTGCTTTTATTAAACAGCTGAAATCATTACACTTTTACTCTCGGCCTGTTTATTCATGTGAGTAACCACATATTAGCGGTTAATGAAATTGCCCGTGCAATGCTGTGCGGCTGGTGGTTCAGGTTCGTCATCACTTTGTGGCGATGGCTTTGCAATCGAATGTGTGCAATTATTAAAGTGACATTGACGCCATGGATTGAGGTGACAGGAGTTGTTGGGAAAATATTTGTAGGCAAAATAATGAAATTGTGTCAAAATAATGAAATTTGAAAATATAACGGTTTTATCTTTTTTATTAAAATTATTTGAATTTACAAGATATGTTATAAATATTCGGCATTTGCTCGATTTAGATCGATTTACCATACAAAAGAATCTTACTTTACTACATTAATTTTTAATCGAATACAAATCGAGTTGATAATTGAATGCAACTTTGTTCTGGTTGTTGTCTACGCTAGATATATGGTTGTAATTATTGATAAAATAGCAAACAGCTGTTGAAACTTAGCAACTTCTTATGCACAGCGAAAACAAAAATGTATAGCAGTTGATGGTTAATCATGTGGCTGGCAGTGGGAAGGGCCAATACTGGTTACTCAATTATAATTTTAATGTATTAAATTAATTTGGCTTTGTTAAAAGGCTATTAGACTGAACAATTCAAGAAATCATAATGACAGCTTTATATATCTCGTGTGACGGAATTTCGTTGCGTAACTCAATTTCGTTGCAGTTAGTAAATTTTGCTATTTCTTTTAAAAGTTTACTTTCAACAAAAATTGGAAAAACCAAATGTAGTATATTCGATTAATGATTCCCATCAGTATGAAGAGCAAGTATTAAGGTATTTTTAAGAGTTTTTTGTATTAAATAAATATGAGTAAATAATACAGTGAAATATGAATTTACTATAGGAAACGTAATATACAATAATTGTATATAGAAATATATACCAGTTATACTATTACAACCTAAAATAAAATAAAATATAATTTATAACCCATATTTCTTGAGTAACAGGGTAATAAATAAATGAACTCGATGATTTAGTAGCAGTTGTCTATAGAAAATTGTAAGTGAGAGATGCTAGAGCAATTACTTTGACTTTTAAGTGCTTAGATTTTGTTTAATTATTTTACAAAAATTATTTATTTTAAAATTGTGTTCTAAATAGAGAAATAATATTTTTTTAAGAAAAAATATTTTATATAAAATATAAAAAAATCACCATAAAATAATTTTTAATTTCTTTGATAATTTTATATTTATTTATCACACTTTCTTGTTAATCTGAGCATCTAATTCCAATTTAATTTGCGCCAAACATTTTTTATCCAGCGCTCCACAGCAAAAGTCCAAGTTTTCTTTTTAATATTTTTACGCTCTTATGCAATTCACATAAGCACTTATGAGGTGTTATAGTTCATTGCCTCGAATCGCAAATATACACACACACGCGCAGCAGCGGCAACGGTCAGCAAGCGTTTATGCTACCATTTATTCTGCTACCGACGCCAAATGATGAAAAGCGTCGACTTTTAATTGAGTCTGTCTCGCACTAAAGTGTTTATAATTGAGTGCGGGAAAATTATGTAAAACACATATTAAACGTATGTTTGTGTGTTTGTATGTATGTAAATATTCAACTCAACAGCTGACGGGCAAACTTTCGTTTTACATAACACAAACTTATGACGAACTTATGGTGAAGCTGAAATTAGAGCAATTAAGTGATATACTCGTATGTAGTGTGGCAGATATAATTTAGAGTCAGCAGACTAGCGCTGTTAGATCTCGCGCAGGCGGAAGACATATGTACACTACTAGCACATAAGCAAACGGAGAAACATATATGTACAGAAGTATATACATACTCATACATATGTAGGTATATAATAATTGCATTTTACATATACGAGTATTCAAGTATAATTATGTTTGTTTGTCTGTATTTCATTTCAATATATTCATCTATGTTTCCAACTCATTTGTCTGCCGAAAAATTATGCAGCAGATTTTCACCTGTTTCGTCTGTTTGCTCGACTAGCGGTGAAATGCGTTGAATTTCTTTTGCAGCGCCTCATTAATCGCTTAGAAAGGCACGCGCATAAAACACATGAGGTAAATTGTAATGTTTGAAAAATTAAAAATTTTACTCTTTTAAGTAATAATTATATTTTTTAATGATGGTGTACGGTTGGGATGGAAGTGAAGCACTGATAATTGGAAAATTCATATAATTTAAAGCATTTATATTATGCTTTCATATTATATAATGAGAATATCACGATTTTTTTTTCAGACTGAACAATTTTGCATATTTATAGTATATCCGTCAAGCAATAAGAGATAATTCGTTTAGTTCTTAAATTTGATCTACTATAAAAATTGCTTAAAGATTTGGACGTTTTGGTTTTAACTCATTTGTATTTTAAGTCGATTGGCAGTAGTATAGACTCCAGTCGATTGAGTCGATTATATTTCAATTTGCTATTGTTAAACTTGATCGACATAATCCAAAAATTTCAACCGACTGAAAAATAGCTGTCACCGTTGATGGTTCAGCGACTGATCCACACTTACAATAGCATCGGTAGTTGAAAATCGCACAGTAGGTGTGATATTTTTTATAAGTATCTATACTTTTTTCGGTAAAATCAGTACTGATTTTCGCTTTCATTGATCTACATACGTCAACGAAGTGCCGTATTGCGATGTCAGCAAAGTACGGAGACTTATTTACTCTTTTGGTGAATAAAATTCAAAATTACAAAATTTGTAAATTTTTTTTTGTTTTATTAAATAGTACAGTGCAGAACAACTCTTGCCAACAGGTGCTACTTTGGACTGAGTAGGCAATTGAACAGTAAAGTCCTCTCTCGACGAACCAAAATCAAGCTCTACAAGTCGCTTATCATTCCCGTCCTGCTCTACGGTGCAGAAGCTTGGACGATGTCAACATCAGATGAGACGACACTAGGAGTTTTCGAGAGGAAAATTTTGCGCAAGATTTATGGTCCTAAGAACATTGGCAACGGCGAATACCGCAGACGATGGAACGATGAGCTAGCTGTACGAGTTATACGACGACATTGACATAGTTCAGCGAATAAAAAGACAGCGGCTACGCTGGCTAGGTCATGTTGTCCGAATGGACGAAAACACTCCAGCCCTGAAAGTGTTCGATGCAGTACCCGCCGGAGGAAGCCGAGGAAGGGGAAGGCCTCCACTCCGTTGGAGGGACCAGGTGGAGAGCGACCTGGTTACACTTGGGATCTCCAACTGGCGCCGAACTGCGAAGGAGAGAGAGAGATGGCGCACTATCGTCGATTCGGCTATAACCGGCTAAACGGTTGCAACGCCAATCACATACATACAAATAGTACAATAGTACAAGATTATCTAAAAATATCAAATCGATCTGGATAAAATTATAAGAGATAGACGATTTCTCGAAAAGTTTCAAACGATTTCGCTCAAATTTTGCACACATATTTGAAATAACGTTATCTAATTAATGAACGAAGGATTTTTTATTTTTATTACAACTATTTTTTTCAATACAATATATGGCGGAAATTTGATCAAAAAGTGAAATTTTTGGTTAAAATTGTGTCAAATATTATAATTTCAATATTTTCTTTTCCCTTCGTTCATTAGCTAGATTTATCCATTTACTATCGAAACATTTTTGGTTTATTGATTTTGGTTGAACTAATAATGAATTATGCTAACCACGGCAAGAGCATTTTTTTTTAGACGTCAAGGGAGATTAGCTACCAACGGCTGAATTTTTGGAATTTTTTAATACAATTTTCACAAAATAATGTTTAAATATGTGTTTTTGATATGTTAAATTGTTTAAATGAAATATATGCTTTTATATACTAAAAAATTTCCTTGTTTTCAACCACTGAAATGCATCAAACCCCTTAAAGTATACTTATATGCAATTATTTTATAAAAAAAAATTATGGTTCAAAATTAAAAACTTCTTTTTTTCTTTTTGTACGAATTCTTTAAAGAAATTTTTGCTTCAATGTAATCGAAGAAATCTTGAATTGGCAACAGAAGTCAAATTTCATATAAATTACCTTCCCCAACTCGGAAGTCTCTCTAACTCGAAGTTTTTTTGTGGATTATGATGTTTCGAGTTAGGGAAGTTCAACTGTATATATATATCATTATCAATATCAATCTAAAATGCTTTTCTCAGTATAAAAATTTCGGCTTTATAAGTTAAAATTTGTCATATTTTCCTTGCCCTAACTTCAATATTATTGAATTTCATTTTAAAATATATATAATACCAAACTGACAACCACACTTGGCGCTCATCAATTTGCGCTGCAACAGCGTTCAAAAGTCATTTGTTTATGAAATATGATAATATGAAATATGTTTTGTCATACATAATAACTAGTAAAATCTGCAAAAATTAATCATCATAAAGCTGATGATGCGCAGCAATGTAATGGCAAACAAAAGATTTAAGCAGCGAACTTGCGTCGTACAAATTGCGCGCATTTGCCCACACTGTTAATGCTGCTGTTAATGATTGCTGTTGGGTTTTCGCGTGTCTTCTCATCTACTCATCTACTCCTCTACTTCTGTATTGTCATATTTTCATAAAGACAACGTAATTTGTTTGTATAAAAATGCACAACTGTATTGAAGTTTGAGTTTGAGTTTGGCTTGTGTCATTTACTTTACGATTTCTATGTTTAACCGGATCGTCTGTGTTGTTGTTTTGCTTATTTTTTGTATGCGTGTATGTGTGTGTGTGGTACTTAGCGTTCGCATTTTTCGTCTGCTAATCGCTTTGGCAACTTCGCTGTGCAGCCACGAAAATTCGGTTTCATTTTGATTTGTATTAATTTCATTTTATTTTATTTTTAATTTTTTTTGGATCTGCATATTTGATTGTTTGCTGCTGCTAATAACGTTTGAACATTTAAAATTTTTATATTTTTTCTTTGCTCAATTTTAATTTTATGTAATCAGTGTTGACTTGTCGAAAGCGGTTCATGGCAGTCCGCATGGCAGCAGCATAAGCGTCTACGCAATTTTGGTTACGTATACAGAGTTAAGAGTAGTTTGGCATCAGTTAGTTAGTACCTGCGAATGCATATTTTCACAAGCTTACGGCATATATGTATATACATATGTAGGAGGATGCAAAGGTGCGCAGGGGCATGATAAGAGCACATGGATTCATTGCAGTTGCAAGTTGTTTGTTGTTGCTTGAAAAGTATGCTGCCGTTATGTTTCCAATTAAATTCACAAAAGCATTTCATGAAGGCATAAGGAACAAGTTTTTCGCTGTAACATACTTTTTATAGCGCTGACAGTGCCGAAAAAGTATTACATCATTTTCGAAGTATTGACTGCAATTTACTTTCACTGGGGAATCCCTTGCACAAAATTGCATTTATTTTTATTTTTTATATCGACATATAATAGTTTTGTTTGCACCCATATTTAGCAGATTTCAATTATATAGTATTTCCATGGTCCTCCAATTTATACTGTGTAATTTTGTAAAATTGCTTATATTTATGACTCATTTTCGTTTCGTGGAATTGGGTGGAGTTAATCGAAATGCATTTTAAATTCGACTTCAAACTTGAAATTATGTAAACATCGACATTTCTACTCAAGGCCATACAAAAACTATATTACGTCATATGTTTGCACCTTTAGGTAAATATATTTGAGATGTTGAGGATGAAATTGAAAAGATGAATTTTTAAAAAATGTTCGCTTTTACAAGGGTTTCAAAACTTATATAGATACAAAAAAGTATAAAAAATAATAAATAGTATTACCAAACCAAGAATGGTAAACATTTTTGCGAATAGGGTTGCCAGACAAATTTTTTCGATAATTTTAAACTCAGTGAAATTGAAAATTATAAAATATATAGTAAAATAATTATTCCGAAATTGTTATTAAACAAACGTACTTTTTATAATGTTTACAGTTAAAAAAAATTAATTAGGGTTGCCAATGATTTCATAAATAAAAAAAAAATTAAATAAAAAAAAATTAAATAAAAAATAAACAAGTAAGGAAAGGCTAAGTTCGGGTGCCGAACATTTTATACTCTCGCAATTTATTGTTGTCATTTTATTAAGATAACACATAATTTGAGCCATATATTCGGCAAAAAGTCCAATAGAATAACGAAAATCATCATATATCGTATATGAGGGCTGAGGTAATTCTTAAACCGATTTCACTCTTTTTCCCCATCAAACTACACTATATACAAGACTATACTCACTTAATTTTGTTAAGATATCTCTCATAAACCTATAGTTAGGTATATGGGACCTAGGGGAAGTTATGACCCGATTTTAATAATTTTTGGAACAGAGACACAATAATAGTAGAACAAAATTTCCTATGAATTAAATTAAAATGTCTGAAAAAAAAATACCGATATTTTCGACGAAAAATTACCCTTAGGCACTGATTTCTTCATATTCGATATCCGGGGCCTTGAAAAGTTATAGTCCGATTTCGACAATTTTTCCATTAGTGAAGCCACAGATGACATACAGTATTTGTGTAAAGTTTTATTCCGCTAACTTTACCGTTTCCTTATGTATATCTTATAAAGTGAAGGAATCAGATGGAATTCAAAATTGAGTTATATGGGAAGTAGTCTTGGTTGTATACCGATTTTGCTCATTTTTTATCCGTGTTATTAGGGGGCCAAGAAAATGCTATATACCGAATTTCAGTGAAATCGGTCGAGTAGTTAATGATATATGGTTTGTGAGGCATAAGTGGGCGACACCACGGCCATTTTGCATTTTGTAAAAAATATGTAAAAATGGGTATCGAAATTAATTTTAAGTAAGATCATATGTAAGAAATCATAATATTTTTAAGACGAGTTGCCACCTAACGAAAATTCAATATTTCTGTTACGAGATCAAATATACACTTATAAATGTAAAGGTAATATGAAGTCTTTATAGAATCTCGTGCTATTTAAAAATCTACATGTGCTGTACATGATAATTAGTTGCATGTAAAGTTTTTGCGATAAATTATAATATTTCATAAAATAAATTTACAACACTATATATATATACATTTATATAAATTTATATTTAAGTACAATTGTAAATATGATTTAAATCCTGCTTGCATACGGATACGAGAACGCCTACTGTCAGCTGCAATGAGCGCTAAATATATACACCGAGCCACATAAATACGTGTTCAATTACATGAATATTACGTGTGTGACAATGTCGGGGTCAGTAAATTTGATTTTTATTTTTTTGCTTTTTGACATTGTTGTTGTCAATATTAGTGATATTATCAACTGCGGTAGTTGTTGTAATTTGTTATACAATTGGAAAACCCCGTTTTATATGCATATATATACGAATTTCGAATTAATAAGGTGTTATACATACATACATATGTAGATGTATGTGCCGAATAACACAAAATATTGAAGCTCAAAATAAAAATAATAAATAAACTACAAATAGTTAAAACAAAAACAAAATGGATTTATAAGTGTCGAAAATTTTAAAATCGTTTAAATGTAAACAATTTAAAGGTCAAATGGCAGAATTGAGAATTTATTGAATTCAAAATATAGTTGTCTAATATGTCACAAATAAATAAATTAATTGACATTCATTAATTGACTTCATTAAAAGGATTTTTGCATAAGCACTTTAGATGACAGTTAGAAAAATTACAGCGAAATGCTGTTAAATTGCTAACTAATGTAATAGTGTTTTTAGACCGGAGCTAATTGATCAATTAACCGGCCTCTGCTCGATTAAAACGCTTATTAAGATCGATTTACCATACAAAAAAATCTACATTTATTTTTAATTGAATTTTAAGGACTTGAAAATCTAATGCAACACAGCGACAAAGATGTACGATATACGTTCTTTGTCTGCGTTTGGCTGAATTTTTTGTTAAAAAAAAGCTACGGTAAATGTCGCTGGTGAAAAATATCAATCAGCTGATGAAACCAACTTCTTATGAAAATGTATAACAGCTGATCGGTTATCGAGTAGCCGGCAGTATAAAAGCCAAAAATGGGTTTCTCAATAAAAATTTTAATTGATCAATTAATTTGGCTGTCTAAAAACACTATAAGGGATTAATAACACTGTACAACACGCGGCTGGGTATTGAACCAAACTAATTTTTCCGCTAAGCTTGAGCCAAACACTATAAATTAAGAAGAAAATGTAGAGTATTTCCATATTTTTGAGTGTTTAGTAATTATATCCTGTAATTAAAAATAATTACTTTAAAAATAATTTTTTCGAACTTTGAACCCAAATATTTCGAATTTGGAAGCAAACTTCGAAAATCGGAGAATGCACTATGTATTTCACTCATGTCTCAAGCTTCCAGAAAAACCCAATTTTTAGTTTAATGAAATGAATAGCACAACAATAACATATCGTTAGATCTCTTTGCAGCTCCCAGCGGTTATTGTTGTTGTTATTATTTTTATCATTATTATTAATATTTAATTTTATATTATTATTACAGTTTTTGTTGTTTTTCTATTTATTTTTGTTGTTGTTTTTTAACATAGAACATTCTGCAAAAAGATTTGAAAAAATTTTTGGAGTAAACATCCCATCAAGCTCATCTACTATGCACACTTTCCTTATGTTTCGATTGTCAGATAAATTAGCTACAGCCATTTTGTATTTAAATAATAGTACTTAAGAGATGTGAATCATTACACATTATTATAGATGAGTGAGTATAGAATGATTCATTACTTTCATATATTTTTTGTAATATACGAAGAAAAAACAACAGGAACTCAGAAAAAAGGTAATTGATACTTTAAGAATAAAAATTCACAACACAAACTCTCTATACTCGCATATAGCAAATGTCGAACATTGTGCCGAAAGCAGCTTTTCTTCGAAAACCAAATAAGTAAAGTAGGATTTACGAATGAAAATCAATGGATGCAACGCGCAATTAGTCACAGCCGTTTGTGAAGGACTCAAATAACACACATTCTATATACATTCATACAGGTACATATAATCTCTTACACTATCAGCGCAGGTAGTTAGCCAGCCGCTAAGAATGCGCGAGCAACCAAATTCGGAATGCGCGCAGATGCACAAATCGGGCAACTTCACACTGCCGTTAAGCAGACAAGTAAAACCAAAAGCAAATAATGTCATTAAGGGAAATCTTCACAAACAAGGGAACAACACAAAGCAACACGAAGACCACTAGCTGTGCAGAGTCCGATAAATGCGCAGCATTGTTTACTCTACTGTAGCCGAAGGGAAGCTGTGACGAATGTGGCTGTGAATGTGATGTTTTTGTAAGCGAGTGTGTTGTTGTAGGAAATTGTATTGCTGTCAGACCAACAAGTAGTCAACTGCGCTTGCGTAGGTGCGCAGCAAACAGGTGGCCAGCGGAAAATCACAGCACAAAGACATGAGGACTGCAGGTAGGCGCCGAAGATGTTAGAATTTTTTATGAATGCATTTTGACGCATTTGTGAGTTCGAATTTCTTCTAGGAACGTCTAGTAAAACGACTATTTGTATTCAACTATTTTTTATCGATTTTGATATTTATTGCATTTTAATGGCATTGGTTTAACATACAGTTGTTTTCGAAAATATTTATAATATTTATTCTTATTTGATTTCCTGTAGGTTTTAACTTAAGCTTTACTGTAATTTTTCATGTAAAAAAAAATGTTTTTGTTATGTTTTGGATGAAATATCGAATTAATTTTCTTATTTAAATGGTATAAATTAACCAATGTAGATAGAAAATTTATTAAAAATATTATTATATTTTATGTGTTTATTGTCATATAGAAATGAAATGATTTTTGAAGGAAATAAGTATTTGTTTTATTAAATTAAATCAATAAAAAATAGTACTCGAGTTTGCCATTTTTATTATGTTTTAAATAAAATATTAATATTAAAAAAAGAGTTACACAATATTTTTTTTAAATTAAAAACAAAATATGCCTATGAAAAAAAAAACATTTCAATAAACTACTTTACTATTTAAATAACTCTTTAGCATATTTTTTTTTTTTCAATTAAAAAAAATTTCATCATTTTAAAGCAAATTAAATAACTTTTCAAATCTGCTCTTTAATTTAATTTAATTTAATTTAATTTCATTTAATTTTAATTTAATTTATTTTAATTTATTTTACTTTATTTTATTTTATATTAATTTATTTTATTTTATTTTATTTTATTTATTTTATTTTATTTTATTTTATTTTATTTTATTTTATTTTATTTTATTTTATTTTATTTTATTTTATTTTATTTTTTTTTTATTTTATTTTATTTTATTTTATTTATTTTATTTCGTCTTATTTTATTTTATTTTATTTTATTTATTTTATTTCATCTTATTTTATTTTATTTCATATTTAATAAAAAGTTTACTATATCAGTATTTTTGTTTATTTTCTCCGCATATATTAAATATATATGATTTTTGAATTTTTTTTTTAATTTTCATTACATCCATATTTATTTGTTTCAATTTGTATGAAAAATGTTTAACAGTCCTTTTGAGTTTTAATTAATTTTTTTTTATGAAATAACATATGCCACTACCATTTCGAAAATCATTCCTTCGAACTCACCTTGATAGTTTTAGTTGTTATTTGTTGTGAAAAAAAGCCTTTGAACTCCCCGTTATTTTATAAATAATTGAAATAATTTGAAACTCCCGAATAAATACACAATTCAATCGAGTATTTAATTTTCGTTTGCACAATTGCCCGCTTCCGTCAAATGCGAATGCACCGTTAAACAGCGCGCACCAAATAAGAATTCTATTTCGAAATGCTTTTACGACTGCAACTGACACTCCCGAACAGTGCAGTTATGGGCTTGCGTCAGGTTAACAGTATCAAGAACATTGTTCCATGTCAATAGCGGCACAAAAACACTGCGTTGAAATTATTCACCTCTGACGCTAACTTTCGTATTGGTTCGTATTGTGAAGGAAATCTTTTTAATTACGCTAAATATATATGCCAAAAATTTCTTTATTACTATGCTTGCGCCACTTCGATCGGACCGTTGTTGATTTGGCACACTTGTTGGCTCGTTTCGTACACCCGTTCACTTTGAAAACTAAAAGCAAAATCTATTTTGCCTAGCAATTTAGCTCGCTATTTTCCCGACTTAACCGACTGATCGTCAAAGCGTACAAAATTGCACTGAATTTGGAGTTGGCGATGCGGCCGAGAAAATACAAACCAACCAAACCAGCAACCACCAATTGGTGCACACACATATTGGGGAAGCATAGAGCGTTGAAGCCGGGCCAACAGCGGCAACGCGTCGCACAGCCAAGAAGAGAAGCAGACAAACAGACAGACAAGAAAACACAACACACACACGCACACGAACGTGTGGTTGTGCAGAGCAGTGCCAGGCAGACGATCGCAACGCAGCGCAGCGCAGCAACCGACGAATCTGGCGTTGGCTCAAAACCGAACTGCCATACCAAATGGGGATCACCATAGCAGCACAGTCGTCATGCTGCCGCTGTTTGCCTCCAACTGCCGTCGGCAGCGCAGTCGACGTGCGCGTCGCTGTTGGCGAATTTGCCATTTGAGTGGCATTCATTTGGATTTGCGAAAATTGTCGGTCCATGCCGACGTTGAGTTGAGCGTTTTCTAGGCGTTTCTTCGCCTACCGATTGGGTGGGCGCGCAGCTTTAATTGAATTTGAGTGGTGCTGATGGCGTTACAATTGAAGCGCTTTTCACATGCTGCAGCCAATTGATGTTGCTGTTTTGTTAGGCAATTTAAATTTACAGAAGCGCGGCATATTTTATGCAAATTTTTTATCAAATAGCGACCAAATTTAGCGTGACACATTTGGCATGAAAGGCAGGAATAAATGATTGTAAAGAAACAAATAACAAAATATTTAAGATCGCAAATGATTTTGATGAGTGTGTGATTGCTAAAAAAAGCAGTTATTTTGATGGATAATTTAAACAAAATCGTAGTGGTACACATAGCAATCAAACGCAGTGTAACGAAATATGTATAAATAATAATATATCGAATTTTATGATTAAGATTCAGAAAACATGATTAGGGCTGTGTGAAAAGGTTAATAAAACTTAAATTATTTCAATTATTAGTTGAAATTAAGAACTTGTTCGAAAACTAAAAAAAAAATAAAAAAAAAACAAATTTCAAAAAACTTTTTTTTAGTTGGAACGATATGGAAAATCAGTAGAATTCTTTTAAATATTTACAAGTTCAAAATTACAAGGTTTCGAAAGAAAATATCTGAGCTTGCTTCTCGAAATGTTATAAAAAAATATATTTTGAGCACATAATAAAAATTTTTGGCCAATCTATCTTTTACTTCATTAATAGAATTTAAATAATTTCTTAAAATAATTTAATTGAATAAAAAATAAAAAAAAAATTAAAATAAAAATTTGTTTCCCAACTACTATGACAATAAATAAATAAATAATAGCCTTTTCACACAGTATTTAATTGATCAATTAACCGGTCTTTACTCGATTTAGTTGGATTTACCAAAAGAAAAGTCTTAATTTACTACATTAATATTTAATCGAATACAAATCGAGTTGAAACTGGGATGCAACTCTGCGGGTTGTTATCTAAGCTATAAATTTGACTGTGGTTATTGATAAAATGGCAATCAGCTGATGAACCTTAGCAACTTCATATGAACAGCTTAAACAAAAATGTATAACAGCTGATCGTTAATGAAGTAGCCGGCTGTGCGAAGAGTGCAAACTGGTTACTCAATTATAATGTATTAAATTAATTTGGCTGTGCGAAAAGACTATTACAAATATTTCGTACCTTTAGTAAATTACTTTGCAATTTATTGGAATTAAAATTTTTAACATAAAAATATTATATATTAAGCTCTTCAGCTAAAAATCAGTTCGATTTCAGTTTTTATAATATCGTCACGGTTTTCAATTTACATTTAAATTAAATTAAATTAGGTTTCTCTTAAATTTTATTTTATTACAACACATCTCCGTTTCACTGCCAACCTAGCACAGCAGTGTTTAACCCACCTTCAACCTAAACGAGCAGCACATATTTATTCACAAACGAAGACATACAAATTTGCAGTGACGCAGCGTATCTCACCAACTCTCATGCGCAGCCGCACTCACCTGTCGCTCTCGGTCGCTTAATTATGCTACAGACAAGTTATAAATTCATGCTCAGCTCGTCTCAGAAACTCGTTGGCGCTCTGCCACAGCCTCTCTGCGGCATTTATTTTGATTCGGAAAACTACTTTCAGATTTTTATTTGCGTTTTTTTTTACTACACTACTAGTTTTTTTTCAGCGCCAACCTATTTGTGTGTATATTGGTATGTGTGTACCGGCTTTTCTTTTGTTTGTTATTAGGAAATGTGGCATTTTCGACATTTCATGGTCACATGCGCGTCACGTTGGCACTTTTTTTGTAATTTTTTTTTAAGATTTTTTAGTATGAAAATAGGCGCTTGGCATTTAACCTAATTGAATGTATGTATGTATGTATTTAAATGTATGTGTGTTTTGTTCTTTATGTAAATATATACTTGTGTGTCTATGCAAAGTATTTTTGCTATTTTGGCAATTCTTCAATTTAAAACTAACTAAATAGGTCTATATGCACGTCTATACTTAATTTAGTGATATATTTAAAGAATTTTGTAAGTGCATGATTTTTAAAAAATAAATTAATAAAAAATAATAGGAAAAATACCAAATTCGACTATCGGAACCCGTGACTTTGTAGTGTTGTTTTTTCAATTTGAAATATTTCTAGATCCGTTCCCGTTACGGCAATATTTTATAGTTATACGTATATTAAAAAGCATTGAAAATGTGATTTCCTCAAGCGAAAAAATATTGCTTTCTTCATAGAAATTATTAATAATATAATTTAATATTTTCATTGTTAATTTAATTAATAAATATATAAGATTTCAATAATAAGCATTCTAAATTGCACCGTTAGTGTTGCAGTTCAGACTTATGCATGGCAATAATTTTTTCAAGTGTAACCGAAGAGAATATTAATGAATTCGCTTTGGTAGAGCGGAATTCGTTTCGCAATTTTTTTTATTGTGAACCACGTGTCGGACTGTTAAATAAAAATTGCAAAAAGTATTTTTGCAATAATTATTAAAAATAAAATATTTAAATACTTTTTATTTTCCATCGAATTATAACTTTAAATATACCAATTGTAATCGAAAGCATCCCTGTTAATTATTTTATTAAATGAGTTAATAATAGAGCTAATAGCGATTTTAGACAGGAGCTAATTGAACAATTAACCGGCCTCTGCTCGATTAAAACAATTATTAAGATCGATTTACCATACAAAATAAAAATCTACATTAATTTTTAATTGCTCGATTAAAACGATGATTAAAATCGGTTTAGCATACAAAAAATCTTCATTAATTTATTATTGAATTTTAATCGATTTGACAACACTGCGACAAAGATGTACGATATACGTTCTTTAACTGCGATTGGCTGAATTTTTTGTTAAAAAATAGCTACGGTAGATGTCGCTCATAAAAAATATGAATCAACTGTTGAACCTTACCAATTCCTTATGAAAAGCTAAAACCAAAAATTTACAGCTGATCGGTTATCGAGTAGCCGGCTGTGCGAAAGGCAAATACTAGTTGCTCAATTAAAATTTTAATTGATCAATTAATTTGACTAATAATTGACTAAAAGCAAAACATGGTTTCAGATATCATTTATGAGGAATTTCTGGCATTATTATTATTGCTAAAATCAATAAACCAAAATAATTTCGCTGGTACATGGATAAATCTCGTTATTGAACGTTCATTGAGGAAAAAGAAAAATATTAAAATTATAATTTTCGACAGACTATGAAAAAAAATCTATTTTTTTTTTGTCAAATTTACGTTTTCAACTTTGAGATAAGTGCGTTTAAATTTTTCAATTAAAACTGACGTGGCCTGATGAGCTGAACTTCCAGAGGGTCATATTATATATCATATTCAATAAGACCTCCTAATCGTTTAAGAAACTTTAAATATTATTTTTTGTGAAATAATAATTTTAGAATAAATAATGAGAAATTACACCCATAGAATATTTTTAATAAGACTCGGTTGCGAGAATGATACTCCAAAAAAATCAAAATTTTCAATTCAAATTTATTTTTTTTTCAAATCAATAATTTCAAATTTTCAATATCAACATATAATCAAAATTTTAAATTTTTATTTTTTTTAATAAAATTTTTTTTAAAATCAAAATTTTCAATTTTATTTTTTTTAATTTCATCGTTTTAGAAATATTGGATACTATTTTAAACATATTATACTATTTAATAAGACCACCAAATCGCTTAAGAAACTTTAAATATTATTTTTTATGAAATAAAAATTGTATTATAGTATAAATAATGAGAATTTACACCGATAGAATAGTTTTAATAAGACTGTTGCGAGAATGATACTCCAAAAAAAATAAAAATTGAAAATTTTGATTTTTTTTAATTTCATCGATTTGAAAATTTTGAATAATATTTTAAACATATTATACTATTTTATAAGACCACCTAACCACTTAAGAAACAGTTAAAAATTATTTTTGTGAAATAAAAATTGTAGTATAAATAAGTTTTAATAAGACTCAGTTGCGAGAATGATACTCCCAAAATTCAAAATTTTCAATTTTAATTTTTTTTTTTTAATTTCATAGCTCTTAAATAACACCCTACACGACAGTTTATCAATCATTACAATATATATTTATTACTAGCGACAAAAACAGTTTCACTTTCCTGCAACTAACGAGTGAATGATACCACATTCCTTTGATATATAGTATGTATGTTTGTATGTATTTATTTCCATTGTGCTTTTTCGTGTATTATTATAGCTACTTTACTCCCCATATGTGCTTAGAAACTTCGCACTTTCAGAACACAAAAACATATCAATTGATGCGATGAACAAGTAGCGATGATTATTGTACTTATCACATACTGTATATGAATAGATATACATATATGTATGTATGTATGTTTACTAAATGTTGCATTTATACACGCATTAGCTGCCGCGCGGTGACTCTATGATATCTAATATATGCAGATTAACTAACTGCCAGCCAAGTGATCGTGCGCCGGACCGGTGGCTGGATGGGACAATTTCAGCAACCCCAAGTCACACATGCTTACATATGGATATATACATTCAAACATATATATATATATATATACATAAGTATGTATATGTGTGTGCGTTTGTATATAGTCTATACCTTGTTGTTCAATTAGTGCAGAAAACTCTTCTGGTTTCGGTACAATTGAATAATCACCGTCATCAACAGCAGCAATGCGCACAATAATAACAACAACACCAACAATACATACATATGTACAATACTTGTAGCATTAAAAGCGAAAGCAACAACACAAATGATAAGTTTAAGAATCAAAGCATATATTATATACATTTATAGTATATATATACTATATCTATATATATTAAAGCTTATATATATTTATGTATTTATATCGTATAGAACATCATACAGAGATATAACGGTAGGTTAATAAGCGTTTATTTTTTTTGAAAATTTTCAAACTGATCTTGCTGTATACTCACACAATGATAACACTTTTGTTGTTGTAGCAATTTATAATGTCGCCGGGATGTGTGCCTTCATGCAGGGCAGCGCCTGCTTTGATATTATATTTAGCACTTTGGAACAATAAAAAAACACTTCAGTAGATATATATAAAATATATATATATATAAGATATATATTCGTTGCCGCTGTTGCAAATCGGATTTAACGTGCACGTTTGAAAAAAAATATTACAAAACCGTACCGCACTGCCGCCAGCACTGACTGACTGACTGATCAAACGACTAACTAAATCACTGCCTAACGAAATTAGCGACGAATCGCGCGCAACTGCTGACACACCAGCGACAGACAACTTGACGCAGCGGAAATTTCAATAAAGCGCTACTTTTACTTGCTGCATGCAGGTCACAACAGGTACGTATGTTGCGGCAGCCGTAGGCGCGAGTGTCGTGCAGTCGGACCCAGCTAGGTAGGCATTTGCACGTTGCGTTGCGTATGAAACTTGAAAATGCGCGTAATGAAAAATTAATGAAAATTTCAATACGAAAAAACACAAAAAAAACCAAAAAACCGTTTAAACGCGCAGCACACCACCACAACGTAAGTATCGCATAGTACTGAACAATCCAATGTCGAAAATGCAAACGGCACCGCAACGAACTAAACACTTAACCTGCGCCGGTGATACGTACTCGCACTAAATGACCGCCTAACTGAACTGAACTAAACTAAAACCGTATGGCAATGGTTGGTTGTATGCGCGCTTTGGGTCAGTCGGTCGCTGTGCATGGAATGAGTGATGAGCGCATGACATGCTCAAATAGCTAGCTCAAAAACGCTGGTTTACACAAATAGCAGTAATAAGAGTAGTAGCGCTCAAAGAAAAATTAAAAAAAAACCTACCTAAAATTTCGGGCACTTATTGCCTGTAGTTAGAAATATTTTAATCACAAACATTTTCGGCATTTACTCGCGCCATCAAAGAGCGCCCGTGTCGCTGCAATGAGCGCAAGAGCGTAAATGTGCGCGCTCAAGTTCACTTTTGCCGTAAAGTCGGTGCGCTCAAAAACCTGTCGAAAACTTCCGAAAAACCTGCAGAAACGTGAAAACAATCAATCAAATTCTATGTGCATTGCACGCGCTCTAACGCACCAGCTGTGTTAATCTGTCGGTCGCTGCACGTGAGCGCTGATAAAGCGTGAAAAAAAACTCAAAGATCGTCTAAATTCAAGCGTGCGCTTTGAACCACGCTTTGCCCGCAACGTTCAGTGTGAGTGAGTTGAATTTTGACTGGTGAATTGCGTGAGAGCTTGTGCGTAGTAAGCTATATTAATCGTGGTCTATTATGTAGTATTTACTTGAATTATATATAGTATTATTTGATATATATATACATATAGTATATGAACTTATTTAGTAACAGACCTCAGAAGACACATGAGTTCATTGAGTAAATATATGTCGGAGCATCGCGGATTCGAATTCCTCTCGAGGAATATCTTAAATAATATGCCCAATAATACTATCGATATGGTACCATTCATCCATCGGTTCGAACGGTATTGCCACTTTTGGTTCTTGCTATATACAAATTATTTTGAAAATTTCAGAAAATGTGTCTGGCTGCAAAGTGAAGTCTTCAACGGTTGTGCCACATGTTAGGCTCAGCCTACAACGGATTAGTCAAGACGTCTTTTCTTGTCTGATACGACAACAGCCCATAGCTTCATATGTGACAACCCATACCGTACAAGACGAGACAAAAACGCATGTTCGCTTGGTGTGGGTTAAATCAAAATACGCTTTTGTGTCTTATTAGCCAAATACGTTTTTGACTAATCCGGTCTAGGTCGAGTCTTAACTTTAATTAAGAACTCATTATATCCAAGCTTTCAAAGTTAATGCTCTTCTCTAACAGATGACCTCATTATATTCTTAACGGATCTTCACTCAAAGACGCTATCCAGCTCCAGGAAGGTAGTTGCGTTTAATCGTCCCAAGGTTATCTCAGTTAGGAAGCCAAGGCAAGGCTTCTCAACCTACACCTAACAGATAAACTTAATGATGACAGGAGAGGAACGTACTACGAGGCCTGTCAGGGTTTCAATGGAACGTGGGCAGCCTTTGCATTAACTCACCAACCAGTTCTGAAGGGTGTCACTCTCGCTTACAGATGTGTCGGAATACCATGACCAACAGCCCAGGTTTCAACCAAAGCCAAAACAAATATATTCATTGTCAACGTCTATCCCTTCGATACTTCACTCTTCTTGCCTTCAAGTAGGTGGACGATAGCCAATATCAATTAATTGTAAATTCTGCATTAGTGATGCTGTTAAGACTTATACTGTGGCTATAATTTCTTCACGTGTAACATTATAGAATATTGATGGATTCGTTTCGTTAGGCCCGAATTCGTTTCGCAACATTTTTTTTATTAATATGAATCTCGTGTCGGACGGTTATATTAAAAACAAAATAGTTAAATGTTTTTTATTTTATGGAATTGTAATTTTAAATATTTACTAGAATTTTCTAGTAATGAAATATGGTGAAATAAAGAATTATTGTAAGACTGTCCTTGACCATTAAAACCGTATTTGAGTTATATAAAATAGTAAATATATATCTTTTTCTTTTATTGACCTTGGCCTTTGATTTAAGGCAGTAGTCTGCTTTAGAAGCAGAAAAAAAGCGTTTTTTAGCAATTTTTTTTTTAAAGGGAAGGAAATGATTGCGGTAAACGGAATTTTAAGACGATAGTGTACTATATTAAAGGCTTAAAAAGAATATTTATTATTAAAAATATTGAAATTTTTTCAAAGTTGTAAGTATTTTTCTGGAGCGCCTGGAATCTGCACTTGTAAACCGGTGCCGGTGATGGAGGTCGTGCGATGCTTCTGAAACAGTCGAACCAATTTTTTTTTATATTTTATAAGTTTATTTTCTTTATGAACTAAAAAAATACCGAAGAAGTTATAAAATTCCAAATTTTTTCGAAGTTTGAAAAAAAAATCACTTTTTTAAGAAAAAAAATTGACTTTAAGTTGAAGACAAGTAGTTTAAATAATTATTTTGTCCAACTTTTTTTAGTTTTTAGTTCAAATAGAAGATAATTTAATACTGAAGCTAGATCACTTTGGTTTTTTTCGATCGGACATATATTCTTTTTGCTATCGCTGGCACCGTTTTCTAACACTTGTGAAAATGAAAACTCGAGAAAACGCGCTTTAAAGTTCTGCCTGAGCATTCGCACCTGCCCGACGCTCGGCCACTAGAGATTTAAAACAAAACAAAAAAATCGATTTTTTGAAGCTGTAAAGCAGACTACTGCCTTAAGAAACTTTTTTCTCTCAACTCAACTAATAAAAAACCTGATACAACTCTATCGAAGAAATTGATCTACTGCCTAATTACACCGATCAAAAATACGAGATTCATTTCCTATATATGTATAGTATCCTTACCCACTGGTATAAAAATGCACTAAAACTCACCTCCAAAACCCTTATAGCTGATTCTCATTCAACGATTTGTTTACAGATTGCCTTTTTCTCCGTTTCCGCATAAGCAATCCCCCAAGCGGTTGTGAGTACTCAAAATACCGCTATCCTACGTAAAATGTGGTCACGTGTCACGATGATATTACTCAGCTGAAGAGCTCCTTGACGAGATGTTAAATTGTTTAACACTCACTAAGCACGCATTTCCCGTCTAAAGCGGAGAACAAAGAAACAGTTCGATAAAGACCTAAGAATGACAAAAACAAATATTGAAATAAAGAACTCAGTCGGCAATAAAGCTAGACATTCGCATTGTTTTTTGCACATTATTCACATAATAAGATCGTAAACAATATTAACGCAATTGGCTTTGCTGAGTATCGAGAAATGCGACGGACGACACGGCATATGGTAAGACAGCTCATTATCGATCGCCGATCCCTTTCGCCTTTTGCGGCCGATGGTTAATCATCAGCGCTTGCGGTTGCGGTTGCGTCGCCGATCATGTAATGGACACATTGGGTGCATTGGGCTTTGACTTTCTTGGGGGCACGTTTTATTGCTTGTGCTATTGACTCGTTGTTGGTGTTCACGCATAAAGATTTGATTAATCACCGCCGCGTATGCTAATGAATACTCGCATATGTGAAGATGTACTGCTTTTGTATTGTGTAAATACTCATCTACGTAAACAATGCAAAACAATGGGTGCATGAAAACGATTTTATTCTTGGAATTCACGTTGATTTCCAAGTCGACAAGTGGAGCGTAAGAAAAGTACTTACTTTCATTTCACTGTTCTGTTTGCGGTTGCAATTCATCTGTGAGAGCTTTACATACATAGGTTTAAGTGATGATTCATACAAACTATTAGCGCTAATTTTCAAATGTTTCAATCAATTCAAACAAATCCTTATTGGAGATCAGGCAAAAAAAAATTTTTACTATTTTAGCAAGAGCGCTAAACGTTTTAAGCCGAAGTCCGAACTAATGGATTTAATGTGACTAATTTTCATGGCAGAAATAGAGCTGGAAACCCTAACGTTAAATATATTCAATATTAATAATTTTGTCTTTTAGAAAATAATAGAAATTTTACGTTCATTAACTAGATTATCTATGTTCTATCGAAATATTTAACGGGCTGTGATATTTTCAAAAAATCGACTTTTTTATTTTTTACTTATTCGATAGTATAATATATACTTTCAAAAATATGCTGTGAAAGCGGTAAGGTTGTATCTCGAATAGTTTTGATATGTTTCAAAAACCGTAGGTCATTGTAAAGGAAATACCTTCAAGTTTAATAACCTTTTTGAATTTTTTTGATTCAGCTACTTATTCGCCTGGAATCATGTCAGCAGTTGGGGAACTTTTGTTTGGCACCTCCGAAGAAACTCCGTTATTTTTCAATATTTTGAAAAAAAATCACGAAAATCGCCTATTTTTTCATGGGTTACACTGGTATAGCCCCTTAAGGTTTATTGATTGTGGATCAGACACCAATGAGTTATGCTGTCCACGGCAAGAGCTTTGTTTTGGACACGTCATGGAAGATGATATACTGACGGCTGAGTTTTCGGAATTTCTAAAAAAAATTTCACAAAATACTATTTAAAATCGTTTGTCAGGATTTCTCGAGAATAAATGAACCAATCTTGATAAAATTTGTGAGTTACAATTCACTAGCGCTTGGACGATTTTTGTTTTCTATATAACTATTTAAAAAATATTAAAAAAACTGCAAAAAGATCCGTTTTCATTGGTTTCCTTAGTTCAAGTTCTGGTTTAAAGTCTTATCCAAACACATACTTTCTTACTTTAACTTTAGACGATCTTGCTGGAGTTCTGTCATCAACGCTGACTTTTTACTTTTCTGAGTGCTCGCCGGAACTGTCGTCATATTGGCGGAGTTTTTAATATTTTTCTTCGAAAATTTCGGAAATCCCTCATTAAATGTACAGTATCCGACAAAATTATGGATACCCCACCACATTTTTACTATTAAAAGTATGTATACCGTGGAAATATATGCCATTTGAATAGGAAAAAAGTTTAGTTTGCGGTTGCTATAGCTACAATGGTCTATCAAATCTGGTATTAATAGAAGATAAATGACGGGAAAGTGTTACGGAGCCATGGTGAGTACCAATTTAGAGCCCTCAGCACAAAAAATTGACTTTATACTTACTTTAAATACATTTATAACCCTCATTCGTTTTTACACGGACGAAATCCATGTAACTCCTTGAACAGATTATGATACTACAAAGAAACCATAAAAATCACAAATAAAATATAAATCCATATATTTGGAGACTAAGTACAATTCTTCTGCTTTACAGAAATTAGCTAAATTAAAACATAATTCGAACAGCTTCGCCATTATTCCAATGGACACACATGTCATTACACGCGTTTGCGCTTTAAAAGGCAAATTTTTATGTATGGTTGCAGTTGTAATTTTTTAATCGGCTCAAAATTTGTGCAAATCTTGAGTAAAAACGTCCAATTCGTACTGTCTTGAACTTTGATGCGCACTTGACAAAATAACAAAGTAGATAAAGAATCAACAAAAGCGACAGCTGTGCGGCAAAGATAATACACAAATCAAAATTAGCATCGCTCACAGCGACAAAAATAAACGAAATATAATTGAATGAGCCCGAGATCGTCAATCTACTGAATGAAGCCAGAGGCATGACTATATACTCGTATGCGTGTAGGTCTGTGTATGGACTAGTATCTCATTCATATGCATATTAAACCCTGCAAATACATACATTTGTACATATAAATATAGCTGTTTACTGTTATAAATTGAATTATCTGATAATTTCGTAAAATAAATGCTCCTGCACGTATGAGGACCGTGCGCTCGTGCATTGATAAATTCAGCTTATTAAAAATCGCATACACATGCTTGCTACACGTTTTTATGAAAACAATTCCGAAGAAATGTACGGAAACTGCGCAACATCTTCCAGCTATAGCAACTTTTCAGTAGCATTTCTTTTTTAGCGCAATCTTTACGGTTCCCAGTCAAAGTTAGTGATAGAAATTCGTCTAACATCATCATCAATTGGTACTACAACTGGGTGTCGGTTTTGGCCGCGTCCATAAGCCTTCGCCAGTCGTCTCTGCATTGCGCACGACGGCGCCAGTGGGGATTTCAAGGTTGGTCAGGTCCACATCCACTTGATACTTCCATCTGAGTTTCGGTCGTCCTTTTCTTCGTCGGTAGCCAGTGGTTACCATGTCGCACATTTTTCGTCTAACACTGCTCTAAAAAAATGTGATACTCTCGCAACCTGTTGCACAGAGTTATCATAGTTTTGTTCACATAACGGTTGTTTGTGTCACCAAGAAATAAAAGAGTTAGATATGGGGTTATATATATATAAATGATCAGGATGACGAGTGGAGTTGAAATCCGGATGTCTGTCCGTCCGTCTGTCCGTCTGTCCGTCCGTCCGTCCGTGCAAGCTGTAACTTGAGTAAAAATTAAGATATCTTAAGGAAACTTGGAACACATGTTCCTTGGGACCGTGAGAGGGTTGCTTTCGAAAATGGGCAAAATCGGTCCACTGCCACGCCCACAAAATGGCGAAAACCAAAAACACATAAAGTGTCATAACTAAGCCATAAATAAAGTTATAATAGTAAAATTTGGAATAAAGGATCGCACTAGGAAGGGGCATAGTTGGATGTAATTGTTTTGGGGAAGTGGGCGTGGTCCCGCCCCCAAATCGGTTATTTATATATATCTCGCAAACCAATGAAGCTATATAAACCAAACTTTCTGCAGTCATTTTTTTAGCCACTTCTTAATACAGTCCAAAAATGAAAGAAATCGGATAATAACCACGCCCACCTCCCATACAAAGGTTAGGTTGAAAATTACTAAAAGTGGGTTGGAAACACTAAATTTAACATAAGGAATGGCAGATGGAAGCTGCACTCAGATTTTTTTACAAAATGGAAAATGGGCGTGGGTCAAAAACCATATCTCACGAACTACTCGACCGATTTCAATGAAACTTGGTTTGTAATAGTTTCCTTACATCCCAATAATATGATGTGAAAATTGGCCAAATCGCTTCACAACCACGCCTACTTCCTATATACCAGAACTTAGAAGATGATCTGAATCGTTTACTTTACAATATGGGGCATTCTCTGGAAAAAAGCCACTTAAAAAAAAAGTTCTTTATTTTCTTTGGCAATAATATATCTTATAGTACATGTAAAACCTAAAATAAAACATATGGTTTTAGGTCTGTGTAACGCGGGGTTGCCATATTATAAGGGGCCAAAGTTTTTTGTAAAAAAATTTTCGAACCGCCATAACTTTAAAACTAATGAACAGATTTTAAAACACCATGTGACTTTTTTGTACAGAATTTCTCAAACTTTGAAACTGTATATCGTAAAAATTTTTAAAATTTATATTTCATAGCAAAAAATGAAAAAAAAAATTTTTTGGAATTTTTAACAACTTATGCCCCCTTCGATTTTTTTCGAAAATATCTTAAAATGTTCCTTATTTCATCACCTTTTTACCCCCCAAAGGGAATTTTGGGACAGCAATATTTGTATGAGCTACAAATAAAAAACCAACTCAGAACATGATGAAAAATCATTGATTTATACACTATTATTATCAGAATTTATCGTAACCCAGGATTAACGACGTGGACGTAGCAGAAATTTAATTACTTTTTGTTTTTTTTTTATTTTTTAATATTTTTTTTAATTTTTTTGTATTTTTCAAATTTTTAATTTTTAATTTTTTTTTGTTTTTGTTTTTTATTTAAAATTATCACGTACTTGAATCTAATCTACGTAATAATTAAAAAAAAAGCAAAAACCAAAAAAAAAGCATGATGGTATTATAATTTTCGTTTTTGAAAAAAAAAAATATTTATTCATTCGTCTACATTGTTGTTGTAGGCTTTAAAATACTCCCCATTCGACATTGTAGCCTTTTCCCACAGATAATTGATCAATTAAGCGGCCTATGCTCTATTAAAGAGCTGATATAGATCTACTATACAAAAGAATATTCTTATTTGACTACATTAATTTTTAATCGAATACAAATCGAGTTGAAACTGGAATGCAACTCTGCCAGACACACTGAAAAGTTGGTTGTGGTTATTGATAAAGTAGCAATCAGCGATAGATTCGATCGAGTAACCGACTGTGCGAAAAGCAAAAACTGGTTCTTCAGTTATAATCTTAATGTATTAAATTAATTTGGCTATGCGAAAAGTCTATTATAAACTTATGCCAGTGGTTCTTGTGGTACTTTCAATCGTCGAAACACTTCTTTCACTTCTACATTTCATTTTTTGGAAATAGGAATAAGTTACACGGGGTCATTACTGGTGAATACGGTGGAATACATTATTGTTTTTGGCCAAAAATTCCCGAAAAATCTCGAGTACTCGTATGCAAGTTTCCTATATTGGTTAATTATATTAGTTATTGAAATCGGTCGAATATTGAATTCATTTGCAAACTGTCTAATATAAAGTTTTCTAAAAATACTTTACTGCCTTAGAGTCTTACAACTCGACAGAGTATAATTACAAAACCCTGGGTTCCTTTCTACAGGATGAATTTCGAACATGATAAATTTTCCTCAAACTAGTCGGCGTAAGAGTTTGTCGTCCTTAACGTTAATTATTGATTTTCGTAAGTAATAGCCGTTCTCTTGAAAGTCTTTATTAGAAGTAGTATTTTAGGTTAGGTTATACTGGTAGGACAATACGCCACACATAGACCATTTTGGTTCTTTGCGATACCAGATGGAGTGCCGTCACGTTGTCCACGAGGAGTAGTCATCCTTTAGGATGCCTGCGCTTGACGCGAATTTTAAAAGTTTTTGTGGCTTCACTTTCGATACCTCTTCCAGATTCTCATATTGTGAGGGTCTCAAGTAGCGCAGTCGTTGCCTTGACAATGCAGGGCAGGTGCACAGGAGATGCTTCATTGTTTCTATTGCACCTTGCTCCTGACATTTCCTGCAGTCATCTCGATCCGTAAGGCCCATTTTGTAGGCATGTGCCGGCAGACAGTGGCCTGTGAGTATTCCCACAAAACTCCTAGTAGTAGTATTTTAGTATTATTAAATCTGCATAGGAACTATCTTAAATATTGAAGAAATGTCGCGGTACAGAAGGAAAATTTTTATCAGATTATGATTCTTCACTAACACTTTAAATCATTTTAAAACCCACATCCATCTTTTGACTTCAAGTTTAATGCACTTTGACATACAGAAGTGTTCTGCTTGCCTCCAGTAGTGTGAATACATATATATGTATGTCTGTAAGTGTGAGTAGTTGAGCGTTGCGTGAAAGTAAGTGCTTAAAAAGGTCATTAGTAAGTGAATGTTAAGTAATAAAGATGATAATCTTAACTAAAGAACTGAAGTATAGCGACGCATAGTCGTATATAAAAAACTACCAGTTAAATGACCGACAAAGTAGCTATGAGAATACAAACAAAATCAAATGTAGTTAAGCTTAAAATAAGGCAACTGCTAAGACAGCTGCTTACTTAACATAACTATTAAGCTTAATTACATAAAGTCATTGTGCTGAACTTCAATGGAGTTGTGTTGGAGGCAATCTAAGTTTGTTTACTTTTACCCAGTGCAAGCGTAGTAAGTGTGTTTGTATGTGTGCTCGTATTAGTACTATGTTCTGTGTCAATCTCTATTGGCTTGTTGTCGTCTAGTTGTCACTGCAACTGTCCATTCCAACGCCTACTAAAGAGACTTTATTAAATTAACACCTCGCAAGTGGCCCTTCTACTAAGCAGCGAGAAAAAACTGAAACTTCACTTACGCGTACTGTACGAGTATATAACGGTTGTTGGAGAGTGCAGCGGAAAACTTTTATATGTGATTATAAATGAAGTGTTTGGCGTTTATGCAAGATATTTATTATATTTTTAACATACTTAAACTTCAAAAGTAGAATTTCTTAAGAATTATATATATACATATATTTTTATACTCTCGCAACAAATGTTGCTAAAGAGAGTATTATAGTTTTGTTCACATAACGGTTGTTTGTAACACCCAAAACTAAACGAGTTAGATATAGGGTTATATATACCAAAGTGATCAGGGTGAAGAGTGGAGTTCAAATCCAAATGTCTGTCTGTCCGTCCGTCCGTCCGTCCGTCTGTGCAAGCTGTAACTTGAGTAAAAATTAAGATATCTTGATGAAACTTGGCACACTTATTTCTTGGCACCATTGGAAGGTTGCTTTCGAAAATGAGCAAAATCGGACCACTGCCACGCCCACAAAATGGCGAAAACCGAAAACACATAAAGTGCCATAACTAAGCCATAAATAAAGCTATGGAAATAAAATTTGGTATGAAGGATCGCACTTTGAAGGGGCATATTTGGATGTAATTTTTTTGGGGAGGTGGGCGTGGCCCCGCCCCCTACTAAGTTTTTTGTATATATCTCGCAAACCAATAGAGCTATATAAACCAAACTTTCTGAAGTCGTTTTTTTTAGCCACTTCCTAATACAGTCCAAAAATGAAAGAAATCGGATAATAACCACGCCCACCTCCCATACAAAAGTTAGGTTGAAAATTACTAAAAGTGGGTTAACTCGCTAAGGAAAAACGTCAGAAACACTAAATTTCACATAAGCAATGGCAGATAGGAGCTGCACTCAGATTTTTTTACAAAATGGAAAATGGGCGTGGCATCGCCCACTTATGGGTCAAAAACCATATCTCAGGAACTACTCGACCGATTTCAATGAAACTTGGTTTGTAATAGTTTCCTTGCCTCCCAATAATATGTTGTGAAAATAGGCCAAATCGCTTCACAACCACGCCTACTTCCTATATACCAGAACTTTGAAGACAATCTGAATCGTTTACATTACAATACATAAAGTAAGCACTGGTGAAGATTTCGGTGCAGAACTTTGCACAAATACTATGTTAATAGTGTGGTAGCCCCATTCTAAAAATCGCCGAAATCGGACCATAGGTTTTTAAGGCCCCATATATCGAACACGAGGACCTCGGTGCTTCTAACCTAATATTAGGGTTTCCAACTTTCAATGGACTTTATACAATATATATGACGAATATGTGGGTCAAATTGTGTATTATATAATATAAATAAAGTTAAATAAATAAATTGCGAGAGTATAAAATGTTCGGTTACACCCGAACTTAGCCCTTCCTTACTTGTTTTCCTATAGTTCTTAGATGTCACATAACAAACAAATATTTACATCAACCTCGGACAAACAGATGTGATTTTTAGCAATTTTTTTGGTATTGTCTGTAGTTTTCTTCAAGTTGTTCATAAACAACTTTAAAGCCTCCAATTGATAATAAAACCGTGGGAACTCACTTAATTTTGGAAATATAAAGAGTTATATTGAAATTTGTAATTAGGAATGGTGCGACGGAAATCAGTCTAACACGGTTGTTAAGTGTATATTAGACGCAGTTGTGAACTGATTACACCCATATGTTGCTATGAGTGATTCTTGTGTCTGTGTTAAACATTTCTCAATCATCAAATTATGACAACCGTTTTCGTTTGATATTGTCGTATGTGATCCTTTTTTTGTCGCCAGTCACCATCCGCTTCAGAAATGGGTTGAGTTCGTTCCGTTTCAGCAGCATATCACAGGCGTTGATTCGGTCCAGAAGGTTTTTTTTGCGTCAAATCATGTGGAACCTAAACATCAAGGTTTTTTGTGTATCCAGCCTTCGGCAAATGGTTTAAAATGGTTTCATGACTAATTCCCACCTCCTGGGCCATCTCGAGATGCCGCATGCCGGTCTAACGCAATGTTTTCCATGATTTGATCGGTTCCCTTGTCACAGGTCTTACGCCAGCTGGCTTATCCATAGTGTCGTTTTCGCTCGCTCTAAATCGTCGAAAGCATTCCTCCGCAGTTGAAGTGATAGATTACCATCCCACAAAACACCATTAATCTCACGGAACGTTTCTCCAGTGGATTTGCCTTTAACAAAGGAAAACTTGAAAATAGCGCAATTTTCGGCGTTAGTGAACCCATGTTTACACGTCTATAACTGTTGAAAGCAATATCCAAACTAATCATGCATAGCGTCGTATTGTAGGTTATGTCAAGACCTTTCAAAGATTTATAGTACTGCCAGATGCAAAAGGCAAAAAGACGGAAGGAATATATTTGCCAACCTAATATTATTATGTGGTAGTACTTACTCCTAGTAATGTAAGATTAATTTGTATGTACATATAGTACTTTAATTATAAAAAAATTGAACTTTGATTAAGATCTAAATATCTTTGAAAATTATGCTCTACTAAATGAATTTTGTTCACTTTGGTACCACATTAATAATTATTAATTATTAGTGAATTATAAGAGGGCTAAAGAAAATACTTTTATGGTGGTGTTGTCTTATCGTTTACATATCATCTCAGTATGTCGATAGAACTTATTTCTCATACTGAGTGTTCGAGTCGAAAACTGTGTCCACTTTATAAATTTCGATAGTCCTTCGAATACGAATACAATATTTGCTTCTATAATCCGTCGAGTAATCTAATGATAGAAAACTTAATTAGAACTTGTTCAATACTTTCAACACTTAAACAGTTAGCTATGGTGGACCTTTGTAGAACTGATGTTGAAAACTATTTTCCTACAAAAGTCATGTGTCTATGAAAATACCAATAAATCTTCGGTTGCTCTTTTCCTTTTTGATTTGTATTGCTTCACCTTTTATATTCCAAAGTGCTTCATATTTTACATTAGATTATTTTCAATATTTATTCACAATGATACATGCATATTCGAATTGTTACTAAATCGTTGCTCCCATAGCTTTTGCTGTTGTTATGGTTTATTTAATATTTACTTTTGTAACTGAAACCGGCTGGTCAGGCCGCGAATTTTCCACGTTACTTAAATAAAACTAAACTAAGCCGGTCGATTAACTCAATGGGCTTATCAACAATAATTCAAATGTTTGCTCTTTTTTCTAGCATTGTAACTATGTATCTGCCCAGCAACACAAATTACGACTGCTTTTCTATAATACATGCATATATTTTGTGCTTTCTCTTGCTGATTAGAGTGGATAAGTTTTATATTTTTAAGTAAAAAATTTATTTTTTTATTAGGTAGCTCATAATTACCATTAATTTTGAAATCGATTATCTTACTTAATAATTATTAATTTTAAAATCTATTTTTTACTTAATAATTATCATATTTTAATAATCGATTGTTTTAATTTGTAATTATCGGCATTAATATCGATTTTTTCACTTGATAATTATTTTTTTTGTTATCGATGCTTTTACCTCATAATTATCTACGTTTTCGTCATCAATTCTTTTAGATCACAAATATAGCCATTGCTCTTGGCTCCCACGTCACTGTTGACAGTCATAACTTTGAAGTCGTAGATAGTTTCGACTACTTCGACTCGCCTCGAAATACAACGCAGAATCACTCGTGCCAACAGGTGCTACTTTGGACTGAGTAGGCAATTGAAAAGTAAAGTCCTCTCTCGACGAACCATATCAAACTCCACAAGTCGCTCATTATTTCCGTCCTGATGTATGGCGCAGAAGAGTGGACGATGACAACATCCGATGAGACAACTCTTGGGGTTTGTGGAAGATTTATGGCCCTCTGAACATTGGCAACGGCGAATACCGCAGACGATGGAATGATGAGCTGTACGATTTATACGACGACATTGACATAGTTCAGCGAATAAAAAAACAGCGGCTACGCTGGGTGGGTCATGTTGTTCGAATGTATGACAACACTACGGCTCTGAAAGTGTTCGATCGAGGAAGCCGCGGAAGATGACGACCTCCACTCTGTTGGAGAGACCAAATGAACTGGCTTCACTTGGTGTTTCCAGTTGGCGCCAGAGAGCAAGAAGAAGAAATGAATGGCGTGCTCTGATGGATTCGGCTATAATCGCGTAAGCGGTTCCTACGCCAAATATATATATACATATACTACACATAACTGTCGATGTTTTCATGATCGATTCTTCAATCAAATCAGTCTTAAATTCATTAAAATTAAGTAATTTACACCATATAAAGGTGATCGCCGGTTCTCAGCAAGTTACATGTTTCATATTGAAAGTTATCTAGATGAAGTCTATGTAGAATCAGCTGGAATCGAATTAGTCTCTTTACCCGGTTAGTATCGGGATCAAAACGCTTTATTGATGAATTATAATTTGGTTTAATCTTGAGATGTTTTCTGGTATCACAAACGCCGCATCTGCTGTCTAAGTACGATCAGTCTCATATGTACATATTTACATGATTTCTATATTATTACGATTGCGCTACAAAAAAAATATCGATAATAACATTTATATTACTCACCTCTAATGCTCGTCGTCCATCCTAATCACATTAAAATAAATATATGTATATATATATATTTCGGAATATACATACATACATAAATGTGTACATATATACTTGGTATATACATATGTATGTATGTATGTTTGTACGAGTACGAAATATTATAAGCAATGAGCATGGAATTTCAGGAAGTACTACAATTTTTGCATTTTGTGAAAGAGCGTGAAATACGAGAGTATGCCTGATAATTTAGTTGACGGTGAACTTGTACATAGACAAGTGGGATCGTAAAATTTGGAATTTCTTAAGTGGGCGGCAACAATGAAGTGTCCGCAGTAAAACATAATTAGCGTGGATTTGATTAAATTTGCAAATTTTTCATATGAAACTATCGTAAGTACACAATGATAATACAATGAAAGGCATTTGAATTAGGCAAGTTGGACTTATAATTGAATTTTCAATGATAAAAATTTTCAAAATTGCTTATAAAGTTGCAATCACTAGCCAGTATACGGATAATTGTGACGGTTGCATTTCGAAGACATGCTTATAAGTTCTGCGGTTTCACGTCGATTTGATAAATACATATGTTCTTACGAAAATAGCTGATAATATGCCAGCTTTATGACTTATGTTTCTTCAAATGACTTATTGGCAGCAGTTGCTAGGCTTATCACCACACAAAAGCTCTGAAGTTTAAATGCCTTAATTTATTTCCACGGAATTTTCGAAAAATCTTAAAATAACTTTTCGCAAGTAATATAAATATAGTATAGTGATTGTGGTTGTTATAATATTATATGAATGCATTTATCAGTAATAATATACATATAAATACACACAAATATTTATATATACTTTAAATAAAATTTTTATGAACTCTGTGGGTTGAATGGATTGATTTGTAAATTGAGGTTTGAGTCCCGTGTGGAAGCATGTGAAGCGTTTTTTGTGAATACTTTTTATGTTATCAACAATATTATTTAATTATTTTTATGTAATTAAAGTACAATTAAAAAAAATATCCCAACTGTACTTCAATGAAGGGTGAATAACTGGGATGAAATAAATATTTAACAAGTAAGGAAGGGCTAAGTTCGGGTGTAACCGAACATTTTATACTCTCGCAATTTATTTATTTAACTTTATTTATATTATATAATACACAATTTGACCCACATATTCGTCATATATATTGTATAAAGTCCATTGAAAGTTGGAAACCCTAATATTAGGTTAGAAGTACCGAGGTCCTCATGTTCGATATATGGGTCCTTGAAAATCTATGGTCCGATTTCGGTGATTTTTAGAATGGGGCTGCCACACTATAAACGTAGTATTTGTGCAAATTCTGCATCGATATCTTCACTAGTGCTTACTTTATATATTGTAAAGTTAACGATTCAGATCGTCTTAAAAGTTCTGGTATATAGGAAGTAAGCGAGGTTGTGAAGCGATTTGGCCCATTTTCACAACATATAATTGGGATGTAAGGAAACTATTATAAACCAAGTTTCATTGAAATCGGTCGAGTAGTTCCTGAGATATGGTTTTTGACCCATAAGTGGGCGACGCCACGCTCATTTTCCATTTTGTAAAAAAATCTGAGTGCAGCTTTCATCTGCCATTTCTTATGTGAAATTTAGTGTTTCTGACGTTTTTCGTTAGTGAGTTAACCCACTTTTAGTAATTTTCAACCTAACTTTTGTATGGGAGGTGGGCGTGGTTATTATCCGATTTCTTTCATTTTTGGACCGTAGTAGGAAGTGGCTAAAAAAAACGACTCCGGAAAGTTTGGTTTATATAGCTCTATTGGTTTGCGAGATATGTACAAAAAACTTAGTAGGGGGCGGGGCCACGCCCACATCCTCAAAAAAATTACATCCAAATGTGCCCCTCCCTAATGGGATCCTATGTTCAAAATTTCATTTTCATAACTTTATTTATGGCTTAGTTATGGCACTTTATGTGTTTTCGGTTTTCGCCATTTTGTGGGCGTGGCAGTGGTCCGATTTTGCTCATTTTCGAAAGCAACCTTCCTGTGGTGCCAAGGAATATTTGTGCCAAGTTTCGTCAAGATATCTTAATTTTTACTCAAGTTACAGCTTGCACAGACGGACAGACGGACAGACGGACGGACGGACAGACATCCGGATTTCAAATCTACTCGTCACCCTGATCACTTTGGTATATATGACTCTATATCTAACTCGTTTAGTTTTGGGTGTTACAAACAACCGTTATGTGAACAAAACTATAATACTCTCTAGCAACTTTGTTGTTGCGAGAGTATAAAAAGTGATGCAATATTAACAAGTAAGGAAAGGCTAAGTTCGGGTGCAACCGAACATTTTATACTCTCGCAATTTATTTAGAGATTTACCTATATTTTCGGTGAAAAATTACCCTTAGGCACTGAGTTCTTCATGTTTGATATGTATGTATACATTATAAAGTGAACGAATCAGATGGACTCAAAATTGAGTTATATGGGAAGTAGGCGTAGTTGGGAACCGATTTCGCCCATATTCCACTAGTGTCATCACGGTGTCAAAAAAATATTATATACCGAATTTTATTGAAATCTGTCGAGTAGTTCTTGAGATATGGTGAGTGAGTTAACGCACTTTTAGTCATTTTCAACCTAACCTTTGTATGGGAGGTGGGCGTGGTTATTATCCGATTCCTTTCATTTTTGGACTGTATAAGGAAAAGGCTAAAAGAAACGACTGCAGAAAGTTTGGTTTATATAGCTTTATTGGTTTGCAAGATATATACAAAAAACCTATTTGGGGGCGGGGTCACGCCCACTCTTTCAAAAAAATTACATCCAAATGTGCCCCTCCCTAATGCGATCCCATGTTCCAACTTTTATTTTCATAACTTTATTTATGGCTTAGTTATAGCTCTTTATATGTTTTTGGTTATCGCCATTTTGTGGGCGTGGCAGTGGTCCGATTCCGCCCATCTTCGAACTTAACCTTCTTATGGTGCCAAGGAACACATGTTCCAAGTTTCATTAAGATATCTCAATTTTTACTCAAGTTACAGCTTGCACGGACGGACATCCGGATTTGAACTTTACTCGTCACCCTGATCACTTTGGTATATATAACCCTATATCTAACTCGTTTAGTTTTAGAACTTACAAACAACCGTTATGTGGACAAAACTATAATACTCTCTTTAGCAACTTTTGTTGCGAGAGTATAAAAAGTATACGCAGAGTTTCTTTATTCTCACTGAGTATGATTGATATCACATGCTTTACGGAAGTGATTAAAATAATTTTTATATGAATTCTGGTATATTTTGTCATTTTGATTCGTTATCAAATGCTTGTTTCATTACGAAATTACCAGCAGCCTTTTTAATATAAAAACGCGTACAATAGTGAAATAATAATAATTATAAATTAAGCACGCTAAAAATAGCATAACTAACTCGCTCGTTTAAATTCAATTCAATCAATCAATGATTATGCTGCCACTATCGCTGCGAACAATTTGACATGAAATAAGAACAAATTGCACAAAACAAAAATACTCATCATAGTATTATCAATTTATGAGACTAGTCTATAATTGCTGTTTGACTCTATACGAGAATATATTATTTCTTATGATCTATAAATACTTATACAATTATTATATTATTTTATACACGTGTGACATGTTGCACAGAGTTTAATAGTTTTGTACACATAACGGTTGTTTGTGTAATATGGACAATGAGAATGTTGCTGTGGTAGAGGGGCGAAACTATTGCCACAAAATATCGATAACCGAAACTGAAAGTGTTATAACTATGTCATAAATAAAGGCATATTTTGATGTATTTTTGTTTTTTTTGGAAAAGTTGGTCTAACCTCGCCCCTTACTAAGTTTTTAGTGTATATCCCGTAAAATACTAAAGCTATATGAACCAAACACTCTAGGGTCATTTCCTTTAGCCACTTTCTTATATAGTCTAAAAATAGAGGAAATTTGGTTATAACCTCGTTTACCTCCCATACAAAAGCTGTTCAAAACTACTAAAAATTATTTAATTCAATAAATTACATTTCTTAGCATAAATGCTACAGAAGGGCTACACTCATATTGTTTAAAAAAATGGGCGTCGCCTAATATGGGTCAAAAACCATATCTTTGGAACTACTCGACCAATTTTAACGTACTTGGGTGTATGATATTTTCTTGGCATCCCAATGTATGTATGTGATTGGCGTTGCAACCGTTTAGCCGGTTATAGCCGAATCGACGATAGTGCGCCATCTCTCTCTCTCCTTCGCAGTTCGGCGCCAGTTGGAGATCCCAAGTGTAACCAGGTCGCTCTCCACCTGGTCCCTCCAACGGAGTGGAGGCCTTCCCCTTCCTCGGCTTCCTCCGGCGGGTACTGCATCGAACACTTTCAGGGCTGGAGTGTTTTCGTCCATTCGGACAACATGACCTAGCCAGCGTAGCCGCTGTCTTTTTATTCGCTGAACTATGTCAATGTCGTCGTATAACTCGTACAGCTCATCGTTCCATCGTCTGCGGTATTCGCCGTTGCCAATGTTCTTAGGACCATAAATCTTGCGCAAAATTTTCCTCTCGAAAACTCCTAGTGTCGTCTCATCTGATGTTGACATCGTCCAAGCTTCTGCACCGTAGATCAGGACGGGAATGATAAGCGACTTGTAGAGCTTGATTTTGGTTCGTCGAGAGAGGACTTTACTGTTCAATTGCCTACTCAGTCCAAAGTAGCACCTGTTGGCAAGAGTTATTCTGCGCTGGATTTCGAGGCTGACATTGTTCGTGTTGTTGATGCTGGTTCCCAGGTATACGAAATTATCTACGACCTCGAAGTTATGACTGTCAACAGTGACGTGGGAGCCAAGACGCGAATGCGCCGACTGTTTGCTTGATGACAGGAGATATTTCGTCTTGTCCTCATTCACCTCCAGACCCATTCGCTTCGCCTCCTTATCCATGCGGGAAAAAGCAGAACAAACGGCGCGGTTGTTACTTCCGATGATATCAATATCATCGGCGTACGCCAGGAGCTGTACACTCTTGTAGAAGATGGTACCCTCTCTGTTTAGCTCTGCAGCTCTTATAATTTTTTCCAGCATCAGGTTAAAGAAGTCGCACGATAGTGAGTCACCTTGTCTGAAACCTCGTTTGGTATCGAACGGCTCGGAGAGGTCCTTCCCAATCATGACGGAGCTTTTGGTGTTGCTCAACGTCAACTTACACAGCCGTATTAGTTTTGCGGGGATACCAAATTCAGACATCGCGGCATAAAGGCAGCTCCTTTTCGTGCTGTCGAAAGCTGCTTTAAAATCGACAAAAAGGTGGTGTGTGTCGATCCTCTTTTCGCGGGTCTTCTCCAAGATTTGGCGCATGGTGAATATCTGGTCAGTTGTTGATTTTCCAGGTCTAAAGCCACACTGATAAGGTCCAATCAGTTTGTTGACGGTGGGCTTTAGTCTTTCACACAGTACGCTCGATAGAACCTTGTATGCGATATTTAGGAGGCTGATCCCACGGTAATTGGCGCAGATTGTGGGATCTCCCTTTTTATGGATTGGGCAGAGCACACTGAGATTCCAATCGTCAGGCATGCTTTCTTCCGACCATATTTTGCAAAGTAGCTGATGCATGCACCTTATCAGTTCTTCGCCGCCGTATTTGAATAGTTCTGCCGGTAATCTATCGGCCCCGCTGCTTTGTTGTTCTTCAAGCGGGTAATTGCTATTCGAATTTCTTCATGGTCGGGTAATGGAACATCTGTTCCATCGTCATCGATTGGGGGATCGGGTTCGCCATCTCCTGGTGTTGTACTCTCACTGCCATTCAGCAGGTCGGAGAAGTGTTCCCTCCATAATCCCAGTATGCCCTGGACATCGGTTACCAGATTACCACCTTGGTCTCTACATGAGGATGCTCCGGTCTTGAAACCTTCGTTAAGTCGCTTCATTTTTTCATAAAATTTTCGAGCATTCCCTCTGTCTGCCAGCTTCTCAAGCTCTTCGTACTCACGCATTTCGGCCTCTTTCATTTTGTGTCTGCAGATGCGTCTCGCTTCCCTCTTCAGCTCTCGGTATCTATCCCATCCCGCACGTGTTGTGGTCGTTTGCAACGTTGCGAGGTAGGCAGTCTGTTTTCTCTCCGCTGCGAGACGGCACTCCTCATCGTACCAGCTTGTTTTTTGTCGTTGCCGAAAACCAATTGTTTCGGCTGCAGCGGTACGCAGCGAGTTTGAGATGCCGTTCCACAGTTCCCTTATACCGAGATGCTGATGAGTGCTCTCAGAGAGCAGGAGTGCAAGTCGAGTAGAGTATTTCGTGGCTGTCTGTTGCGATTGCAGCTTTTCGACGTCGAACCTTCCTTGTGTTTGTTGACGGGCGTTCTTTGCTGCACAGAGGCGGGTGCGTATCTTCGCTGCGACCAGATAATGGTCCGAGTCTATATTTGGTCCTCGGAGCGTACGCACGTCTAAAACACAGGAGACATGTCTTCCGTCTATCACAACGTGATCGATTTGGTTCCGCGTGTTTCGATCAGGAGACAGCCAAGTAGCTTGATGTATTTTCTTATGCTGGAATCTGGTACTACAGACGACCATATTTCGGGCCCCAGCGAAGTCGATCAGCCTCAGGCCGTTTGGCGATGTTTCGTCATGGAGGCTGAATTTTCCGACTGTTGTGCCAAAGACACCCTCTTTACCCACCCTGGCGTTAAAATCGCCAAGCACGACTTTTACATCGTGGCGGGGGCAGCGCTCATAGGTGCGTTCTAGGCGCTCATAGAAAGCATCTTTGGTCACATCGTCCTTCTCTTCCGTTGGGGCGTGGGCGCAAATCAGCGATATGTTGAAGAACCTCGCTTTGATGCGGATTGTGGCAAGACGTTCATCCACCGGGGTGAATGCCAGGACTCTGCGACGGAGTCTCTCTCCCACCACAAATCCAACACCAAATTTGCGCTCCTTTATATGGCCGCTGTAGTAGATGTCACAAGGACCCACCTTCTTCCGTCCTTGTCCCGTCCATCGCACTTCTTGGATGGCGGTGATGTCAGCCTTGAGTCGTATGAGGACATCAACCAGCTGGGCAGAGGCACCTTCCCAATTAAGGGTCCGGACATTCCAGGTGCATGCCCTTATATCATTATCCTTAAAACGTTTGCAGGGGTCGTCATCAAAAGGGGGGTGTCTCATCCGAGGCTTTCGTAGATTTTTCATTGGGGGGTGTTTTTATGTGGTGGGACCCAAACCCAACGCACAACCGCATAAGCGGGCTTCGCCTTCTCACTTTAGCTCGCCTTCAAACGGTTGTCTGTTGGCTACCCAGAGGATACTTGGTCTAAAACCGGAAGTCGTGAGCTGCTTGGACCATGTGGAGAAGAATCGTTTCTGGCCACTCCCAAGTGAATGACAATCAAAAACTTTCCTCACTTGCGTGAACTTCTACACATGGTCCCATCCGCATCCCAATAGTATTGTTTAAAAATGGGCGAAATCGGTTAACAACCACGCCTACTTTCCTTATATAACAATTTTGAATTCATCTCATTCGCTCACTTTACAATATATAACTCATTTACTTGAATAGTGTCACAACTCAAAAAAGTCGATTTTTTAGGAGAGCGATTTAAAGTTTTCAATTGTCTCTTATTCAGCAAATATAGAACAAGTAAGGAAGGGCTAAGTTCGGGTGTAACCGAACATTTTATACTCTCGCAATTTATTTATTTAACTTTATTTATACATATTATATAATACACAATTTGACCCATATATTCGTCTTATATATTGTATAAAGTCCATTGAAAGTTGGAAACCCTAATATTAGGTTAGAAGCACCGAGGTCCTCGTGTTCGATATATGGGGCCTTAAAAACCTATGGTCCGATTTCGGCGATTTTTAGAATGGGGCTGCCACACTATTAACATAGTATTTGTGCAAAGTTCTGCACCGATATCTTCACTAGTGCTTACTTTATATATTGTAAAGTAAACGATTCAGATTGTCTTCAAAGTTCTGGTATATGGGAAGTAGGCGTGGTTGTGAAGCGATTTGGCCAATTTTCACAACATATTATTGGGAGGTAAGGAAACTATTACAAACCAAGTTTCATTGAAATCGGTCGAGTAGTTCCTGAGATATGGTTTTTGACCCATAAGTGGGCGACGCCGCGCCCATTTTCCATTTTGTAAAAAAATCTGAGTGCAGCTTTCATCTGTCATTTCTTATGTGAAATTTAGTGTTTTTGACGTTTTTCGTTAGTGAGTTAACCCACTTTTAGTAATTTTCAACCTAACTTTTGTATGGGAGGTGGGCGTGGTTATGATTCGATTTCTTTCATTTTTGAACTGTATTAGGAAGTGGCTAAAAAAACGACTGCAGAAAGTTTGGTTTATATAGCTCTATTAGTTTGTGAGATATGTGCAAAAAACTTAGTAGGGGGCGGGGCCACGCCCACTTCCCCAAAAAAATTACATCCAAATATGCCCCTTCATAGAGCGATCCTTCATACCAAATTTTATTTCCATAGCTTTATTTATGGTTTAGTTATGGCACTATATGTGTTTTCGGTTTTCGCCATTTTGTGGGCGTGGCAGTGGTCCGATTTTGCTCATTTTCGAAAGCAACCTTCCTATGGTGCCAAGAAACAAGTGTGCCAAGTTTCATCAAGATATCTTAATTTTTACTCAAGTTACAGCTTGCACAGACGGACGGACGGACAGACAGACAGACATTCGGATTTGAACTCCACTCTTCACCCTGATCACTTTGGTATATATAACCCTATATCTAACTCGTTTAGTTTTGGGTGTTACAAACAACCGTTATGTGAACAAAACTATAATACTCTCTTTAGCAACATTTGTTGCGAGAGTATAAATATAAGTATGTACGCATATTTATTAATTTATAGGCACGTTAACTAATTTCTATGACGCTTATCAGTCTGCGTTTATAATTAATGCGTTTTGACGCAACGTGAGCTTCCACACCAGTCAAAACTATCGCTCAAAGTTCAAATGCAAAAACAATAATATTTGATTTTGATTAATATGTCTGCATGGGTTATACATGCTTCTATTAGTTGAATGTTTAGCTTTCTGAATTCATACATATGTATTTAATATTTTAATTTTCAAAATTATAGTCATGTCCTTGACCGCTGTTATCACCCCACACTTGGGTGGCAAAAGTGTGATTAATAAAAAAGCTAATGACTTATTTGTTGTGTGATCGTGTGAAAGATTATTTCTAATATTTTGCCTGTACAATAATAATTTTATATTTTTATATTGAAAGTTGTTTCGCTAAACACTTAAGAGAAATTACTTTTAAAATTCTCGCAAATTATTTTCATTGCGTACTTAATAATTGCTCAATAATGTCGGAACTGGAAATCGCCAAACTGAGGCGAGAACTGAGAACTTAGTCGTAGGCTTTACAGATTCCAAATATTTTTCTACAGAAATTCATTAAGAGTTCATTGAACTGACATAGTGTATAAGTTTTATTAATCTGAACTGAATTTCATTTGAAATGCATATAGTATATGTACACATGCGCGTGCCTTATGTAAATGAGTGATTAGTGAATGAAGAGTACTTATCAATTAAAAACAGATTAATATAAAATTCCAGCTTCGTTGATTGAATTACAAAAAAAAATGAATTCCACTTTTAATGATCGCAAATATTTTTTTTAATTTTTTTTATTTTTAGTATGTTTAGTCTCTTATTTATTCAATCTCACATTACATAAAATTTTTTCGCAGTTTCTAAGTATTATCGGAATCTCTCATAATTAAGTGTTAAAAGTGAAGAAACTGATAGGAACATGCGGGGGAAAAGTGAAAAGTCGACCAAGCGAAGTTCGCATCAATAATGTTGCCATTTCGCACAGCCAAATTAATTGAATACATTAAGATTATAATTGAGAAATCAGTTTTTGCCTTTCGCACAACCGGCTACGCAATTAACGATCAGCTGTTATACATTTTCGTTTTTACTGTTCATAAGAAGTTGGTAAGTTTCATCTGCTGATTGCTATTTTGCATTACAGCTATTTTAGAGCATTCGATTCGATTCAATTAAAAATGAATGTAGAACAATTAGATTTTTATTTTGTATGGTAAATCGTTCTAAATCAGCGCTTTAATCGAGCAAAGGTCGATTAATTTATCAATTAATTTCTGTATGAAAAGGCTACCACGCCGTAATATTAAGTCATCTCGTCGTTCAGTGAATTTTTTTCATATTTGAAATATTTTATGTCAACAAAGCTATTACACTCTTATGCAACATGTTCTGTAACTAAATGTTTATAATTATAAGTCGTTATGAAACACGTTTTTAATGTGAAAAATGCCAGTAATTTGATATTTTATTTCAATGGAAATAAAAACTCAGTGATCTACTGCACTCATAGCAGCAGTGTTCGGCATATTTTTATTTAAATAAGGGGACTTGTCAATTGGAAAATTTTAGCATACATATAGTAGAATCCCGATTATCCGAACATCAATAACCCTTTATCGTAACTCATTCGCCTCGGATCTATTTGCCAATTTAAAGATCTTTTGACGGTGTAACGAAAAATGTTCCGATAAGTTTTGTGGAAAACATTACAAAGGACATGGAATAAATTGTTAAAATTAACTCTATCTTATTCTTCAATTGAATCGACAGACGATTTTAAAGAAATAACAGAAGCAATGAAAATGCTTAGTATTGGTGAAGGGTGCGATGAAGAAAATATTAAGAAGTGGCTGAATTGCGTTAATGAAGACCCTAGATTCCTAATATTAACTGATGAAGGAATCATTAACAATTTGAACAGTAAAGAGAGAGAAAATTATGAAGAGACTAGTGATTTATGTTAAGTACCATCTCACGCAGAAGCTTTTGAAGCTTTTGAAGCTCTAGATGTTGCTTTTAAATGGTTTGAAATATAGGACGAATCGGATCCCATACATTTGTTACAATTGAGTTGCGTCAGGGCCTTGGCCGAAAAGAAAAGATATGATTCATTACGACTGATCTTAATTGACTGAAATTGAATTGAAACAACTGATCGTAATTGATCATTACAACTTATTTTCAACCAAAGTTTCAAATTATATTGGAATTTATTATCATTATATCTATGTTTTATATATCGTACATCTAAACTAAGCAAGTAAAATCGATAACAAAATAAAAATTTATTATGATTTAAATATTATTTGATTTGTTTTGAACTCGATTATCCGGGTTTTCGATTAGTCGGTATACCCCTGGTTTTATTTGATCCAGATAATCGGGATTCTACTGAGCTATAATATTTACGGAATCTATGTTTGGTTCCATGTCTAAGTAAACATTCCATAAAATGTGTACTTTTAGCATCTTGAGCACCATCAGAGTCCCTTTTCGTACTATTATCATTATTATAAAACTTATAATGTTCTAATTGTGTTCTACGATCATTCACACAAAACCCCATATATGTTACATCTGAAGTTTTGATTTCAAATTCCATAGTTCTTCTAGATTTTGAGATTAAAATTTTTGTTGAGAGGCATATTACACTTATATGAGATATAATTACATCCAATCACACAAACGTGTATCTCTTTTTAGTTCTTCCAATATTGGGTAAATCTGATATGTAAAACCAGCGTATAAAGACTTGCATTTTGACATCGGAGGGAACCTCAAATATGAATCTCACACAATACACCGTTGAATAAGTAACAACCGAGGCCATATTGCACTTGATTTTACGATAGCAGAAAACATTTCAAAAATAGGTTTGGTTACGTAGATCCGATTGCAGTAGGAACCGACGTTTAATAGTGCTTCATAGGGTATAGCACAATGCGAAACAGCACATCATATGAATATAATCATCTATTTTTTTCAAGCGCGTACTATTAAGCGCTTAGTGATTAATCATAAACAAATAATCAATTAGCGTAAACACCAATGTAAACAAGAAGCAATCTAGTTTCATCAACATATAAACACGAGTTATCAACTTAAAGACAGCTAATTAACGTCGCAAAGCAGAACGAGAGGAAAATTTTCTACGATAGCAGAGCGATGCGTTGGGCTTGATTAGCTTCCAAGCAACAAGGAAAATACTTCTTATAATAAATCGAAAAAAAATCAAAAAAAAACATTTTGAAAACATTTTGAAAAATCCCTTAACACTTTAAATTAAAATAAATTCGACCAGATAGGCACATAAAGACGACACGAGTTTATCAATAATCAAAACACTGTCTATACTGTGTATCTCGGCTGCTTATCAGTCGTATACGAATCATGGACGGCGAACCATGGATTCGATGCTTATCTCACGGTATTGCTGATTTTTCGCAGCATCAGCGGCTGGAATAGAGGTCAAGGGCTATCGCCCGCAAACATTTGCTAAACATTGTTAATGCAAATGAGCTGTAGCGACAATAATAACAGCACAAATAACAACAACAATAGCAAGTTGACAGCGTCGTCATCCCCGTATGAGTTATCACTGCTACGTGACCTTAGATTATACTGGTACTTTCGTTGCTCGAGTACCGGCTGCTGGCCAGTCGCTTTCATTTGGCATTGCAGTAGTGACAACGGCGGTGCGAGTTACTAAGGCTAGAATGCCTTGACGAACTGGATGTATGGTTTCGAAAACCTTGTGAAATTATAATAATAAAGTGAAAAAGTGTGGAGCTCGTCTCATTACAGTATCCCTTGAATTTTTTCATAGTACTAACGATGATGAATTTTCAAATTTGCCGTTGTTGTCTGCGTGAGAATCCCGCGTATTCCTATTGTATTTTCGATAAAATTACGTTGAATGATGGCAATAGCAATGCTAATTGCCTCGACGTCGACGCTAGTGATAGTTTGCGTGCCGCCTTACTCACCTGTGCACCGAATCTGCATGTCGAACACGACGACGGACTGCCCGATGTGATTTGTGATCATTGTTTGGTACGCTTGCGCGACGCCATGGCATTCCGAAGGCTTTGTGAGGAAAGCGAACGAGAATTGCAACGGCGTTATGCGGATACGGAGCGTGCCATAGAAGAGGCACTGCATCACATCAATATAATGGATACTAAGGCTCAACAAGACGCAGAAAATATGGGTTATACGCTTGGTCTGCAATTGACAGACGACTTGGGTAAGCGAAATATGAAAGTGTTTTACTTGAAAATACGTAAACCTGATAAAAAGTGAAATACCCCACGTTTCTTAGGTCCCAATGAACTCGCCATGTTGGATGATCTCCTGCAATTGGAAGAGCACAACATCGGACCGCTGACGGTGAGTGAGCAGTGTACGTCAGTGGCGGAGAAATCACCACCCCTAACGGGTTTCATGCATAGAGCAGTGAAGGATATGCGTTTATTAAATAATGCGGCAACAAGGGAATTGCAGATGCAAATACCTGTAGGCAACTTTGAACCGCATATAAATGCACAAGCGCCAGTTAGTCCACAACACACCGATAGTTCAGCCTCGAACACTGACAGCTCTCAGGAGAGCACGCCGAAATCGTTACATCCTTGCCCCGAATGTGAGAAGAAATTCACACGCAAATTCCAACTCAAATTACACATGATCTCCGTGCACAAATTGGGCGATGGCCTGCAGTACGAATGCAAAGATTGCTACAAAACATTCGCCTCGCGTCACAGTCTTAGCTACCATCAACGTTCGGTACACTCGGATGAGCGTCCATTTGCATGCACGCACTGCGATCGCCGCTTCGTTTTGCGCACACAACTCTCCTCACATCTGCGCATACACACCGGTGAAGCGAAACCGCGCATCTTCCAGTGTCCGGTGTGTGACAAACGTTGGCCCACCAAATCGGTCTTGCGCACCCACATGCGCTCGCACGTCGTGACCCAAGAGCGTCCCTTTAAATGTGATCAATGCGAGAAGGCGTTCTTTACACGCGGCCATCTCAGCTCGCATCTGCTGGTGCATAGCGGTGAGAAACCATTCTCGTGCCCCACCTGCGGCAAATCCTATCAGTGTGTGGGGAATCTGAACAATCACATGGCACGACAGCATGACTTCGAACGCAGTTTGGCACGCAGTCGAAGTGTGACTGCTGAGAATTCCGAAGTATAGTTTCACAATCCATTAGTTTTATACTCTCGCAATTCAAAGCTCAAAGTATACTAGCTTTGTTCGAACTAACGATTTTTGGAAACAGCTAGAACTAATCGAGATAGTTTTAGGGATTTAACAAAAAGAACGGGTCGACCTGACGTCGAGAGTTGAATTACGGATGTGTGTCTGTCTGTTGTCTGTCAATTAAATTTGGTGCATAACATGAGCTCGATAATCTTATATTACGGTTTGGGAATGAAGCCTACCATGCGTCCTATTTAACATAATTTGTATTTTCATTGGATGATTTCACTTTTCAATATACAAATCAAGCATCAAGTATACACATTTTCACAAAAAGAGCCTTATAGGTGGCAATTCTAATATGATCTTGGCACTAGGGATCAAAATGGTGTCAATATTTCCCCTAGTTTGGTGTTAGAAGAATTTTGATATCAAATCTCGGTAGAATGATTGTAGACCGTTCACATTTTTAAATAGAAATTGTCCAACCTTTGAGACTTGTAAACTGCGAGAGTATAAAATGTTCGGTTACATCCGAACCTAGCACTTTCTTACTTGTTATTATTTTTATTACTATTATTACTGTTATCATACAATTCTTATTATTCTTCTTACTAATCGGTTTTTGTACTTACCATATTTTTATACCATTTGAGAATTGTTTATTTTCAAGTATTAAATGAATTGATTTTAATTACAAAATGGCGTATGTTGTATTGTAGGTAGAATTAACTAAAATAAAATTTTGGTTCTGAGCAGGGGGTTTTACTATGTTTACCTTATGCTTTTGGGTTCAATTAATCCGAATCCGAAAACCAATATATCGGACATTTTTTGAAAAAAATCATCAGAATAGCTTGAAACTCGTAATGGGGGGTTTCCGGAGTCGATGACTATTTTACCGACGATTCTCAGACCTATCGGATATGTATATAAAATTTCATAAAAATCGGTCCAGCCGTTTCGGAGGAGTTTGTCACGGGAATTGTATATAGATTATAAGACTGATTTTGGTATAAATATCTCAAGCATGTAACTATAATAAATATTAATGAAACTTTTTTTATACTCTCGCCACATGTTGTACAGCTTATGGGCGTGGCGTCGTCCACTTTTGGGTCAAAAACCATATTTCAGAAACTACTCGACCAATTTCTAACAAATTTGGTACAGCACATTTTCTTGACACGCCTACTTCCCATATAACTCAATTTTGAATTCAATATGATGGGTCCAGGAGTTACTCCTCACATTCTGTATTTAAAGACTTTCGATATTCTGGTGGACTTTACAGCCGAGCGTAGCCATTACTTACTTGTTTAAATTTAATTTCACTATTACTTGTTATAAAGGTGTAAACATAGGAACCCGCATGAAAGCCACCAGAGCTTATGGTGAATCACAATCGAGGTGTGAGGTCAGATGGAAAGCCAGCATCTGGGTAATTGTTTCCTTCAGACGGCCGAATTATTGACAGTACAACCTAAATTAAGTTTTTAGGTCGTAGGTTAGCATCTGTTAATAGATAGGGAAGGACTATCAAATCAATAGCAAAACCTTATTGACCGCTAATCCTGGTTTGTGCAGCGTCGCCAGGGTCGCTTGACATTGTCGTTAGTGAACCACTGCGATTCAGTCCTTGAGATTTTTTGCGTTAAGGGGTTATATACGTTTAGAATTTTCAAAAAATCGATTTTTTTATTTCATTTTCTTAATGTACATATATTTAAGAATACACACCGAAAATTTCATATCGTTCCGGTGAATATTTTCAAAGTTACAAGCAAATGAAAAATTTGAAAAGGCGTTTCAGAGTGCTTGGAAGTACAAGGTCCAAACTTTAAACGCGTTTTTCTCAAAATGGTGTTTTCAAATTCGGTGACCAACATTACTCGAAAACGGCTAGACAGATTAGTCTCAAATTTTAACACGACCTTCTTAAATATATTTTTTAGGAATTAATCGAAGATTTTTTCTCTCCGACAAATATTTTTTTTTTTATAAACAATTTAAGGCCGAAATTTCGGTGAAGAATCGAGTTTTTTTTTTTGAGAAACCGCCATTTTGTCAAAAAATTTAATTTTGCTTATTCCTTCGATTAATTACTAGATTTAACGTCTTTTTTGAGAGGAGCTCCTGGAGATCAGCTGTAGCTCTTTTTCAAATAAATATTTCTACTAGTACTAAGTCTTAAAATACAATTAAAAGATACCATAATATGTGTATAAATTTTTGGATCAATAAATTAAAAAGTTTTCTCAGAAAAAAATTCTGGAAAATTCACTTTTTTTCGGCCGTCTAACTGTATATAACCCCTTAACTCACTAAACACTACTACTCACATATTGAGCTGAATGGGTGTTATCATTAGGTAAGGTACCTGATATGAGGAAATATCTTAGGGAGTTCTCATGAATATCAGGTGAGTTTAACTCCTGAAGTATGAGTGTAGATAGAATTTTAAAAACGTATAAAGAGTTTAAAAGAGTACTCCGCTCCGCTTTTAAATTGTACACACTGTAAGAGCGACAAAAATTCCTCTTGGCTATATCCTCCGCGCGGGTGTCGACTGGGCAATGGGTGGCGCTGCCTGCACTGCTGGGGTCTCAAGCTGTCTATGACAAGCTAAGTCACGGCAGTGCAGGCAGGCGCCATCTAGCTAAGGCTGATGTACTCCACATCCATCATCATATGTTGGAATGCTCTATATGCATCCTCATAGGGCGGTGGAGGCATGAGTACACCAGCCATTGCCAGTGAGGTACCTGGCGGTAGGTATAAAACGCTAGGGGTAGAGACCCCCGAAAACAAAAACTCAATATGGAGGACAAGAAAGATGAACAGCGGGCTGGGATATCAGCCCAAACGTCGGTGGGAGACGAGGCTGCTACCACCGGCGGGCACAGCGAGTTTTCAAGCTGTGTCGCCAGCGGCCACACCTCCACTGCAACGGGAGCAGGTTGCGGTGGTTGTAATGCTACTGCCAGACCAGCTCTGCAGCGCGCGGGTTCCGTAATCCATGAAGATTCGGACCCAGAAAGCGCTGTGAGCATAAACACGGACAAAGAAGAAGAGCTTCTTCGCTCTCCGCAGGATTCGACCGAGGGTTCCAACTCTGGCAACAAGAGAGGGCCCCGGAAGAAGCCCAGCAAGGAGGGGTTGAAAGCCAAATCGAGGTACAAGGCGGCGGTCGGCATTTGTAACCGACTCGAAGGCAAGTCCAACCTGAGTGAAGAGGAGATGAAACGGTTGGCTTGGGCCAGAGAGGAGGTGAAAAGCGGCCGAGCGCACTTTGCCTCACGCAGTTGGTGCAGTGCCTCGAACTCAGCATTTGCTAATCGTATCGAGGAGCATATCGCTGAAAAGAGGCAACGGTCGACAGAGATCGAACCGAAAGCGCCAACAAAGAAAAGGAAAACAAAAGACGAGGCTGAGAAGCCTAAAGTCAAACGAACGGACGACAAGCCGACAACGTCCAGAGCAGCGGCGGCAGCTAATGAGGTGGCAAAGCGACATTTGATCGTGGCTCTCATTGACCGCAGTAACCCGCTGGGACAGATGTCGCAGGAGCGGTGGAAAGTAGTCGAAATGAAGCTACTAGAAGCGCTCTTCTCGAGGATGGACGCCGATCCCAGCGCACCAATGCCAACGTTTGATGGAGCGGGGTGGCTTGGTGGCGTCAAAATCCTTAAATGTAAGGACGACCCGTCGCTGACATGGGTGAAGGAAGCAGTGAGAACGCTTCCAAACCTGTGGAAGGACGCGAAACTCGAGGTTGTGGATCGGAGCAGCATTCCGTCGGTCCCCAAAGCGAAGGTGGTGATACCTCGCGTGGTAGACCCGGAACATGCACTTCGACTGCTACAACGACAAAACACGGACGTGCCGACCAGTGATTGGAGAGTACTGAGCGTGGCTAAAACTGCAAACGCAGATGGAGGTCAAAGCTACATACTCCAAATCAATAAGGCGGCTGAAGACATCTTATATGCCAGATTCGGGAAGATGGCGTGGGAGTTGGAAGCGTATTCCTTCGCCTCAAAAAGCGCCACCCTGCAGATGGCAATGTAAACACACTGGAGACGGGTGAAGTCGAAAAAGATCTCGGAATTGAAGAGATAATGGCGACTTCATTAGTCTTGCAGGAGGTGGAGGGGTCACCTGATCAGTACTCTAAGGTTAATGAACCAGGAGCTGACGGTACTTCAGGTGAACCTCCACAAAAGTAAGATCGCATCAGCCGAACTCCTTCTCAATCTAGAGAAGGGCGGCTACGACGTGGCTTTAGTCCAGGAACCATGGATAGCATCGGGTAACGTGGTCGCCGGACTAAAGTCACCTAACTACACAACATATACCCCGAGCGTCACTAACAAGGTAAGAACGGCGGTACTGGTAAGCAAAAAGCTGTATTCCCATGTTAACCTAAATCTCTCCACAGATGACCTGACGGTGGTGGCGGTAAAGGATTGCAGGGATGAGCTCATACTCCTTGCATCCTGTTACCTGCCACATGACGGCGAGGCACCGACTGCAGAACTCCAGAGGCTGGTGGCTACAACCAGCAGAAGGAAACAGTCGCTAGTGGTTGGGGCTGACGCTAACGCGCACCACACGATTTGGGGAAGCCGAGACATTAATGCAAGAGGTGAGTCCCTATTAAACTTTATATTAATAAGTAGTCTAGTGATAGCAAACCGGGGGGAGGAACCTACGTATATAGGACCAACCTCGAAAAACGTCCTAGACTTTACACTTTACACCAGTGGTGGTACAACGGTTGAGAACTGGAGGGTGCTAAGTACACCGTCGTTCTCTGACCACAGATATATACATTTCTCTATTAAAAAGGGGGTTAAAGCTAGACTTGAGGCTAGAAGAAATCCCAGAATTACAAACTGGGCACGTTACCGACAAATACTGTTTGGTAAAAGACTTAGACCGTGCGTGTTCAACTCTCCACAAGAGTTAGAGGAGGGTGTGAATCTCTTCTGTAGCACTCTTACTAAGGCTTATCATTCCGCTTGTCCTATGCTGCGGCCCAAACGCAAAACGAGACCCCCTTGGTGGAACAAGGAGCTCGAATCGTGTAGACGCAGTGTAAGGAAAATCTTCAACTTGGCCAAGCTAGCAGAGAGCGAGGAATGTTGGAATGAATACAAGGATCTGTTAAGAGACTACAAAAAGTTAATGCGCAGGAGCAAACGACAGTCCTGGAAAAACTTTTGTAGCAGCTTTGAAAGAACAAATGAGGTGGCAAGACTTAGAAAGCTGTTATCTAAAAGCCCACCCTCGCCAGGCCTGATTCGCAGAAACAACGGAGAGTGGACGGAGAATTGCAGGGACTCCTTAGAGGTTCTAGTCAGCGTACACTTTCCGGGATGCAAGAACCCGGTTAACACTCCACACGAAGGAAATAATGCCGTTATCCTGTCCGAGTGTATAATTACGGAGGATAAAATAGAATGGGCAATCCGCTCCTTCGACTCTTACAAATCTCCCGGTACAGATGGCATCTTTCCAGCCATGCTAAAGAACGCAATGCAGCTGGTCGTGCCGTGGTTGCGAGTGATATTCAGAGGATGTCTAAGGTTTGGTTATGTACCGCACTCATGGAGAGAGGCTAGGGTGGTTTTCATACCGAAGGCAGGTAAAAACAATCCAACCTACTCGAAAGAGTTCAGGCCCATAAGTCTTACCTCTTTCCTTCTGAAGGCGCTGGAGAAAATACTAGATGCACATATAAGGGACACAGCGCCTCCTGGCAGCTTGTCCAAATCGCAACATGCGTATACAAAAGGCAGATCCGTGGAGACTGCACTCCATTCACTGGTATATAACATTGAAAAAGCTCTAGAATACAAGGAATATGCTCTGGGAGCATTCCTGGACATTTCGGGAGCATTCAATAATGTGTCTACGGAATCCATACTGCGAAGTATTGAGTCAATGCGTGTTGAGCCTGTCATACAAAGGTGGGTGAAAAACCTCTTGATGTCTAGAAAGATAAAAGCAGAATGGAATGATGCCAGTGTGACCAAGGAAGTCTGTAGAGGTACTCCGCAAGGCGGAGTGCTATCTCCACTCTTATGGACACTAGTGGTAAACAACTTACTAAAACAGTTTGAAAACAAAGCTCCCAAGATAACAGCGTATGCGGATGACATCGCCATCTTAATAACGGGAAAGTGTCTGCACACTGTCAGCAGTATAATGACCAGCACTCTCAGCACTGTCAATAATTGGGCAACGCAAGCGGGACTGGGGCTTAATGCGGAAAAGACGGACCTTCTGGTGTTTACTAGAAGGTACAAAATACCTGCATGGAGGCCCCCTTCGCTAAATGGGACCGAGCTCCCGCTCAAGGACCGCACCAAATACCTAGGGGTAGTCTTGGACACCAAACTTCTGTGGAAGTACAATGTGGAGGAGAGAGTGAGGAAAGCCAGTAATGCTCTGTATGCATGCAGGAAGATGCTTGGCACTACCTGGGGGCTTTCTCCCACTCTCATGCATTGGTGCTACACAGCAATAGTGAGACCAATTCTGCTCTATGGGGTTTTGGTATGGTGGACGGGTACCAGAAAATCTACATATCGGAAGCCGATGGAAAAGGTTCAGCGGCTTGCAGCGCTATGTATAACGGGAGCCCTAAGAACCACCCCAACGGCTGCTCTAGAACGAATATTAAACCTGCCACCTATAGATCTCTTTGCCGAAAGCTGCGCGGCGAAATCGGCGGGTCGACTGATGGCAATAGGTGAATTCACATACAGAACCTTCGGACACAGCTCGGTTGCTAAGAGCAGTCTGACAGGTATTGACTATCTGGTCCCATTCTACAACTGGGAAAGAGGTTTCACGGTAAACATGGAAAAGGATGGTTGGCGCAAGGGCACCGTAACTACACGCAACACCTTAAACATCTATACGGATGGCTCTAAAATGGATGAGGGAGTAGGTGCAGGAATATACTGTCCAGAATTAGGCATAAGACAACCGTTCAAACTGCCGAACCACTGCAGTATATTTCAAGCAGAGGTCTTTGCTATTGGGAAGGCAGCAGAGCTAGCCTCCAGCGCACAAGGCCAATACTCTAAAATTAATATCTACGTAGACAGCCAAGCAGCAATCAAGGCAGTAACCTCGTGTCGAATATCGGCCAAAAGTGTCCTGAGCAGCAGGGCAGCAGTGGTGAGGGTCGCCAGATATATGAGGCTACACTTCTACTGGGTGCCAGGCCATAAAGGCATCGAGGGCAACGAAATCGTAGACGGGATTGCCAAGAGTGGTGTACAGCTGTCACCCGGAAACATGATCAACATCGCTAAACCCATGCACATTCTATACGATGACATAGACAGATGCATGGCAAGAAGAATCATATCTCGCTGGAAGGATCTACCGGGGTGCAAAACTGCAAAGGTCATGTGCAAAGCGGTAGATCAAAAATATACAAGGTTCCTACTGGAGCTCGATAGAAAGGGCTGTAGGACCATGGTTGGCATTCTTACCGGTCACAGCCTTGTAGCGGCACATGCCTATAAAATGGGGCTGTCAGAACGGGAGGAATGCAGAAAATGTCAAGAGCGGGGCACCAAGGAAACAGTGGAGCATCTCTTGTGCGTATGTCCTGCGTTAGCGAGACAGCGTTTTAGGCACTTAGGGGCCCCACAGTACGATAAGCTAGAGGAGATATCGTCAGTGAAGCCTCATAAACTATTAAAATTCACGACAGGCGCAGGCATCCTGAACGATGACTACTACTCAGGGAATACGTAAAGGCACTCCATTCTGGTATCGCAAAGGACCATAACTGGTCTATGCGTGGCCTGCAGGCCTACCAGACCAACCTAACCTAAGAGCCAAAATTTACGGCGATGTCGATACTGCAGAAGGGTCAAATAATAATGAAAAGAGAGACATTCTTCTTCTTGACTGGTGTAGACACCGCTTACGCGGTTATAGCCGAGTCCACAACAGCGCGCCACGCATCTCTCATTTTGGCAGTTTAGCGCCCATTGGTAATACCAAGTGAAGACAGGTCCTTCTCCACTTGGTCCTTCCATCGGAGTGGAGGCCTCCCTCTTCCTCGGCTTCCATCAGCGGGGACTGCATCGAAAACTTTCAGAGCTGGGGCGCTTTCGTCCATTCGAACAACATCACAAGCTTTAATACCAAATAATCATATTAGACTAGCGCCAACGTTACATTCCTTTGTAATTCCACTTTTCAGTAACAATAATACAATAAAAATTTCTAATTTACGTCAAGATTAGACAAATTATTTATTTAAGTACGACCTACAAGCTTTAAATACTTTATTACGGATGCCTTCATTTTAGAATAATATTGGTTATCCATGCCAAGGAATCTGTGACATTTTCGAATATAAATGGCACTGATGTTAAACCGCCACATTTACCACCAAAACCAAGAGATACCAAACCAATTTGTGTATAATGCCATCCCCAGAATCTGCCTATAGGGTATTTGGTTTTCCAAAATATTGGACTACCAGAATCGCCTTGACAAGATGCAGTATGGTTTCTACCAGACTTAATACAAAGCTTCGAATTGTCAATCGTATGATATGGGTAAAAGTCTTGGCAAACATTCAATGTTTCAGGTCTGAGAATACCTTTCTGAAGAACTTGAGCCTGACGTCCTACATGTGTAAAATTATTTTAGTATTTATTTCATTATTTGGTGCGTTCAATTTTATAACTTACCGTCATTTGTTAGTCCCCATCCAGCTAACACTAGGATATCTCTTGGTGACACATTACAATCACTTGGTGTTATTGGCAAACAAATTGGTTTTATATTGTTGTAGGCTTAAGAAGTAAAAGAAGTCAATTATTATTATTAAAAACAATCATGATTTAGGTCTAATATTCTATTAATTCATAAGAAATGAAACTGTTTACTTACCTTGAAAATCTATAGCTCTACCAAGTTTTATCAAAGCAAGATCTTTGTATTTGGTCGAGTCATCGTAGTCGGGATGTATAAATGGTTTCTGTTGTGGATCTATACTGAATTCTTCACATCTTTGACAAATCGCTGATGAGCAATCTAATTCGGTTGACAAATCATGTTCGCCCAATCGCACTAATTGTCTGCAAAAAAAAAATAATAAGAAGGAAACAGTAAATTACTGCCGATGAAAAATTTTTGCAAGTAAAACCTTTATATTGAATATACCGGTATTACTCGAACGTTGGTATACACTGATTTTTAGCAGAAAACGACATTATGTTGAATATGTCATGAGCACTTAGTGTCTTAACCAAGCTCACACCTCGAGAGATATACATATTTGGCACACAGCCAAACAAATTAGAGAAAATCATTATATTGTTTCGTTGTTATCAATTTTCAGCATTAGACCACATTATTATCAAGAAATGATGCTAACTTATTGACTTTATAATATCTGGCATTAAATTGATTGATATTTTCAGTATAAAGCCAGCCATGGACTCGAAGCTTTTCGTATACTCGTATTAATTTTATCAAGAAATTTTTTACACTCCTATTAAGAGTTTAAAATTTGGTTTCATGCACAATATTGGTTACTTACAAATCGTCTCGAATGCAGTGGCCAGCTGTCAAAACAAATCGATCGGTTATAACGGAACCACCACACAGTGGTTTCTTCTCCTCATAGAGTAGCAAAGCAGTCCACGGGTATTCGCCCAGTTTAGCATCAATGCCATTAGCCACGCGATCATTATTTAAACTCCCACATTTGTTTTGATTGAGTAAAGCGAGTCCACGCGGATTTATGTATTCCTTTTCCAGTATTGATGCAGGTGTCGTGGATGTTGTATAGACTCGTCTAGTTGTTGTTCGTGTTTTTGCTGGTGTCGTGGGTGTTTGGTAACCTATTCTTCTAGTTGTTGTTGGGGTTGTTGCTGGTGTCGTGGTTCTAAATCTTCTACTATTTCTTCGTATACAGCAGACAACGTCACCACTCTATGCAAAATCAAATAGGTTATGTGTAAATTGTTAAAATAAAATATGGTGGAAACCCTTACAAGTCCGGACTTTGCGCAATCTGTGTTATTTCTCATTTCATCGGTTAATGGAATTCCCTGCAGCGTTGCACAGTTTTCATACAATTCACATTGTCCATAACTGCGATTTTCTCGACAATAACGTTGATAAGCTTGAAATAGTTCGATTAAGATTAATATTAAGATTAAAACATAATTTTTTTTTATCAAATTTTCTTATAGTTGCGCTTATTCAACTTACCTACTGTGAATACATTACAACAACAAAAGCAAATTAGAAAGAAAGCAAATAAACTCGATTTAAGGTCTGCCATTATAAACGACTGCACACTCTAAGTACTCTAGAAAGACTGCCCTCAGTTTTGCAAATCCGCAATTTTATATCAAGTTTTTTGAAGATAAGCAATATTTGCAAATTATTTAAAGCTCTCATTGTGCACACAAGCCAAAGCGATAAGAAATCATTATTTCCCGGAATTTGACCACATATAAATTTTGGGGAAAATTCTGAGAATTGTTGTTCGAAAAAAATGTCAAAAGCATTAATTTCTTCAAAATATTAGATTTTTTCTATATAAACCCAATTACCCTTCTCCCGCACAACCGACGCGTGGGGCGGATCAAATGTGCTGGAATGAGAATTAAAATCCTGACATATTCGGTTCGTTTAACTTAAAATTTGTTCTAGAAGATTTTAGAAGTAATGGTCTAAACTGCCTAGATGAACGCAATGGGACATTAAACTTAATATCAGACAAAAGGAATTAACTACAAACTAAACCATTCAGAAGTTTTACTAGGAATATTATACCTAGTATTTCTCTGCGACTAGTGAGTGTAGGTAGATTTATAAGTTTTAAACGACTAGTATACGGAGGAAGATTCAAACTTGAATCCCAATGTAAGTGACCTAAAGCTAATAAAAATTGTTTTTGAACGAACTCTAGCCTATTAGAATGGGTATGGTAACTAGGATTACAAAGCACAGAACCATACTCCAATATAGACCTTACCAATGTTGTACAAAGAATTTTAGTAATATACGGATCACTAAATTCTTTAAACCAACGTTTAACAAAGCTAAGCGCAACTTTTGCCTTTAAGACTATTGAATTTACATGAGAATTAAAATTTAGTTTAGGGTCCATAGTAACTCCTAAATCAACAAAGCTAAAAACTTGCTCTAAACTGAAGTTATTTATTCCATAGGGAGAAGCATCAACAGATCTACGGGAAAAACACCAAGTAACTAAATTATTTAAATCCGATTGTAACTCCGTCCTTTTGTTATAAGAAGTATGTATATGTTTTAAGAAGTTTTACATCATCCGCATATAATACAATTTCTGAAAACTTAATTACGGAAGGTATATCATTGATGAACAACAAGAACAGAATCGGGCCGAGTAGACTACCTTGTGGAACGCCTGATGGGACACTAATTGAATCCGATTAAGTATTATTAAAAACTATTTGTACTTTTCTATTAGTAAGATATGAGGATACACATTCAACAAATCTTGGTTGAAAACCAAGAAGATCCAGTTTTTGCAAAAGAATTGAGTGGTTTACTCTATCGAATGCTTTACCAAAGTCTGTATATACATATAACATCAGTAAACCTAAAACCCTAAAACCCATTGACACATGGTTAACGAATTCAAGCAAGTTGGTTGCTGTAGACTTCCCTTTACAAAATCCATGCTGAGAAAATGAAATTAAAGGAGAGATCGAGAAAGTTATTTGGTCAGTGACAATACCTTAGAAAAATTTGGGTATAGCTGACATTTTAGCTATCCCTCTATAGTTCTCAACAGATGATCTAATTCCACTTTTATGCAAAGGTATTATAAAAGAGTTTTTCCATATTGACGGGAAAATACCTTGTTTAAGAGATAGGTTAAAAAAGCTTAGTTAAGAGCAGATAGTTTTACGCAAGCTTGAGGGAATCATATCAGGGCCATATGCAAACTGTCGACGCAATTTAGAATATTGTAAATAGTCAACAAGAGCTCCAGTTTTTTATTTATTTCAATATTTCAATATTACCACTGTAATCAGGCCAAGTCAATTTAGAAAGTTCACAACTAAACTTTTTAAAGTTAGCTTTCGCAAAGTTGAACCGAGAACAAAGGTCCTGTTTATTGTAAACAAGTAATTCGTATATGATTTTGATATTAATTTCCAAGGCAGGGTGATAAGAGTCTCTGTCAAAACTAAAGGATCAAATCTAAGAATTAAGGTTAAATTAGAGTTGCTATAACCATAACCATAACCGTAACTATCAATTGAATTTTAACTTTCCCCTGTAACCTTAAAAAACTGTTTGTGGGGTTTGTTTTGCTTTTATTTGCTGTATTTGGCACTTTAGAATTGCAAGCACAAACTGCCCCGGCTGTTAAGTTTTTTTGTATATATTTTATAAACTACTATATAAACCAATCTTCATTGAAGCATTTACTTCAGGCTCTTCATTATGCAGAATGAAAATGGATGAAATCGAATTATAACCACGCCTAACTTGTATCCAAAGATTATTTTAAATTTACTAAAATTGATTTAATTAAGTAAAGTAAAACACCAGGAACCTTAAATTTCAAGGTAAAGATAGTACGGGCAGGGCTGCACTCAACTAAGTTTTGCCCGCCTACTTATGGGCAAAAAACCATACTCGACCAATTTCAACGAAATTCGTTCTGTTGCATTTCCTTGAGATCCCAATGGTATGTATGTATGTGATTGGCGTTGCAACCATTTAGCCGGTTATAGCCGAATCGATGATAGTGCGCCACTTCTCTCTTTCCTTCGCAGTTCGGCGCCAGTTAGAGATCCCAAGTGTAACCAGGTCGCTCTCCACCTGGTCCCTCCAACGGAGTGGAGGCCTTCCCCTCCCTCGGCTACCTCCGGCGGATACTGCATCGAACACTTTCAGAGCTGGAGTGTTTTCGTCCATTCGGACAACATGACCTAGCCAGCATAACCGCTGTCTTTTTATTCGCTGAACGCAATGTCGTCGGATGCCAATGGTATTGTTTGAAAATGAAATTGGGTTACAACCACGCCTACTTTCAGAGCTGGTCCACTGTCCATTCGGACAACATGACCTAGACAGCATAGCCGCTGTCTTTTTATTCGTTGAACTATGTCAATGTCGTCGGATGCCAATGGTATTGTTTGAAAATGAAATTGGGTCACAACCACGCCTACTTTCCTTATAACACAATTTTGAAGTCTACCTGATCCGTTCACATTACAATCATAAATAGGACCAATGAAGAGTTTGCACAAATATTGCATTGTGAGTACAATCTACGTCTAAAAATCCCCGAAATCAGATTATAACACTTCAAGGCCTCAGATATCGAGCATACACTTTGTGCCTGGGTAATTATGCAAGAATACTATAAATATATCTATATATATATAGTTCTTCTGTACGTGCGTATATCACTGAATTCCTTCTAAACGGCTGGTCCGATTTGAATGCATTTTTTATATTGTTTTATAATTCGATGTCACTACTGTCGGTGTACCAAATCTTCAATCGAAAAAGTTTCCTTTATATTTTCACCTTTCCCTTATACTTTTATTTTAAGATTATTTGATTGATTATTTTAAGATTTGATGAATGACATTCTCAAGCAGTTAAAAGCAATTATCCATACTGATAAAATATTGATGATATTCTGGAATATATAAACATACCGCTAAAGCAACTACTATTGCAAAATGTTAACAATATCGGCATTAATATTATTATTTTCATTGCAACGGGGGAAGATAACTCCGACCATTCTCAAGGGCTGCAGTTGTTATGGTCAGAGTTATAATTTTGTACTGTTCCTGAAAGTTTTTGCGGTATATTTTGGTTTTCATACTTTTAGTGTTTTTGTGCGACGTGGCTTCTGTTTTATTTCATATTTGTTTTTTATTGTATAGAATTATTTAATTTTATTAAAATGCCAGATTTTAATGTCAAACAACCCATGTCTCACGTTTTCGTGCGACCAGGCACCCCACGAATTTCCATGTATCGCATGACAGTGGCAGTCAATGTGTTAAGAGGACCAACGCGCACAGCAGCCAAGTGGAAGGAGGTTGATTACTTAATAATAATAAATACTAAAACAATGAATTATTTTTACACATACATCTGTCTTTACATTTTACTTCCTTCTAAGTATGAATAAAAAAGACCGTAAGTATCATTGTAATAAAAAATACTTATATTTTTAATACATACCGCCTCTGCAAATGTATATAGCGTTCTCTAACTCTAGCACCCTCCCTTAAATTGGGGTTTTCGATAACAATTTCGGTGTCTTGCGATTATTCTAAAACTACTTCGATTGAATTTGAATGTGACTGACGTTAAAAGTCATGGATCCAATGTATATCATTGGTCCCCGGTTCCTCCTGCTTCTCAACCATAACCGCACAAACAAAATGAAACAGTTTCCCCAAGCTACTTATAACACTATTGATGTACAACAAAACACTTATATTCGCGGTAAAAAATGTATTAAAAGCACTGAGGTCCTCATGTTCGATATATGGGGACTTAAATACTTATGATTCGATTTCCGCGATTTTTAGAAGGGCGATGCCACACTACAAATGCAGTATTCGTGCCAAGCTCTGTTCTGATATCTTCACTAGTGCTAACCTCATATATTGTAAAGTAAACGATTCAGATCGATTTCAAAGTTCTGGTATATAGGAAGTAGGTGTGGTTGTAAACCGATTTGGCCTATTTTTACAACATAACATTGGGATGTAAGGAAAATATCACAAACAGAATTTCATTGAAATTGGTCGACTAGTTTCGGAGATATGGTTGTTGACCCATAAGTGAGCGGAGCCAAACCCATTTTTAATGAAATTTATGGTTTCTGTCGTTTTGCCTTATTGAATTAAAGTATTTTTAGTAGTTTTCAACATAGTCTGTGTATTGTGGGCGTGGTTATAATCCGATATCCTCCATTTTTGTTATATGGTAGTACCTAAAAGAAACGATTCTAGGGAACTTCCTTGAAATAGCTTTAGTAGTTTACGATATATGTAGAAAAAACTTAGTACGGAGGGGGAACACGCCTACTTCAGCAAAAATATTACATTCAAATTCAAATGACCCCTTATACTGACTCCAAATTTAATTTTTATAGCTTTATTTGTGGCTTAGACAAATTATTTATTTAAATATTACCTGTATGCTTTAAATACTTAATTAAGGATAATTTCATTTTAGAATAGTATTCGTTATCCATGCCAAGGAATCTGTGACATTTTCGTATATAAATGGCACTGATGTTAAACCGCCACATTTACCACCAAAACCAAGAGATACCAAACCAATTTGTGTATAATGCCATCGCCAGTATCTGCCTGCAGGGTATTTGGTTTTCCAAAATATGGGGCTACCAGAATCGCCTTCACAAGATGCAGTATGGTTTCTACCAGACTTAATACAAAGCTTCGAAATGTCAATTCTATGAAATGAGTATAGGTCTTGGCAAACATCTAATGGTTCGAATCTGAGAAGACCCTTCTGAAGAATTTCAGTCTGCCGATCTAGATGTGTAAAATGCATTTTTTTATTTATTTCATTATTTTATGAGGTCAATTGCATAATTTACTTTCATTTTTCTCTGTTAGTCCCCAACCAGCTAACACTAGGATATCCATTGGCACCAAATTATAATCACTTGGTGTTATTGGCAAACAAATTGGTTTAATATTATTGTAAGCTTAAGAAAAAAAATAGTAAATTATTATTATTAAAGACAATCACGATTGAGTTCTCATATTCTACTATATAATAAAAAATTAAACTGTTTACCTACCTTGAAAATCTATAGCCCTTTCAAGTTTTATCAAAGCAATATCCTTGTATTTGGTCGAGACATCGTAGTCAGGATGTCTAAATGGTTTCTGTTGTGGATCTATACCAAATTCATCATATGTTTGACAAATCACTGATGTGCAATCCACTTCGGTTGACAGATCATGTTCGCCCAAACGCACTAATTGTCTGCAAAAAAAGAAGGAAAGAGTAAATTACTGCCGATGAAAAATTTTTGCAAGTGAAACCTTTATATAGAATATACCGGTATTAGTCGAACGTTGGTATATACTGATTTTTACAGCCACATTATATTGAATATGTCATGAGCACTTATTGTCTTAAAAATAGCTCACACCTCGAGAGATATATTTGGCACAAAGCCAATCAAATTAGAGAAAATCATTTTATTGTTTCGTTGTTATCAATTTTCAGCATCAGACCACATTATTAACAGGAAATGATGCTAACTTGTTGGCTTTATAATATCTGGCATTAAATTGATTGATATTTTCAGTAAAAAGCCAGCCATGGACTCAAAGCTTTTCGTATACTCGTATTAATTTTATCAAGAAGTTTTTCACACTCCTATTAAGAGTTTAAAATATGGTTTCATGCACAATATTGGGTACTTACAAATCGTCTCGAATGCAGTGGGCAGCTGTCAAAACAAATCGATCGGTTATAACGGAACCACCACACAGTGGTTTCTTTTCCGCATAGAGTAACAAAGCAGTCCACGGGTATTCGCCCAGTTTAGCATCAATGCCATTAGCCACGCGATCACCATCAATATACCCACATCCGTGCTGATTGAGTAGAGCGAGTCCACGCGGATTTCTGTATTCCTTTTCCACTATTGTTGTTGTAGTCAACTCACCCACTGTGAATACATTACAAGAACAACAGCAAATTAAAAATAAGGCAAATACACTTGGTTTAAGAACCGCCATTCTGACAACCGCACGCGCTGAGTACTCTTGGAAAAACTGCACACAGTTCTGCAAAGCCTGAGTTTTATGTAAGAATTTGCAAGTTTTTCTGAAGATAAGCCATACATATTTGTAAATGAGAGCTTTACTCTCATTGCATGCATCACATGTATAATCATGATTCACAGGAATTTTGTAAAAAAAATCTGTACCTTATTGCTATATGTTCTGCATAAACTGGAGTTAATTTCAAATTTTAAATTAAAAAACTGGAGGTAATGTTAAATTTTATATTAACAAGTAAGGAAGGGCTAAGTTCGGGTGTAACCGAACATTTTATACTCTCGCAATTTATTTATTTAACTTTATTTATATTATATAATACACAATTTGACCCACATATTCGTCATATATATTGTATAAAGTCCATTGAAAGTTGGAAACCATAATATTAGGTTAGAAGCACCGAGGTCCTCGTGTTCGATATATGGGGCCTTGAAAACCTATGGTCCGATTTCGGCGATTTTTAGAACGGGGCTGCCCCACTATAAACATAGTATTTGTGCGAAGTTCTGCACCTATATCTTCACTAGTGCTTACGTTATATATTGTAATGTAAACGATTCAGACCGACTTCAAAGTTCTGGTATATAGGAAGTAGGCGTGGTTGTAAAGCGATTCGGCCTATTTTCACAACATATCATTGGGATGTAAGGAAACTATTACAAACCAAGTTTCATTGAAATCGGTCGAGTAGTTCCTGAGATATGGTTTTTGTCCCATAAGTGGGCGACGCCACGCCCATTTTCCATTTTGTAAAAAAATCTGAGTGCAGCTTCCATCTGCCATTCCTTATGTGAAATTTAGTGTTTCTGAGGTTTTTCGTTAGTGAGTTATCCCACTTTTCGTAATTTTCAACCTAACCTTTGTATGGGAGGGGGGCGTGGTTATTATCCGATTTCTGTCATTTTTGGAATGTATAAGGAAATGGTTAAAAAAAATGACTGCAGAAAGTTTGGTTTATATAGCTCTATTGGTTTGCGAGATATATACAAAAACCCTGTTTGGGGCGGGGCCACGCCCACCTCCCCAAAAAAATTACATCCACATATGCCCCCTCGTAGTGCGATCCTTCATACCAAATTTTATTTCCATAGCTTTATTTATGGCTTAGTTATGGCACTTTATGTGTTTTCGGTTTTCGCCATTTTGTGGGCGTGGCAGTGGTCCGATTTTGCTCATTTTCGAAAGCAACCTTCCTATGGTGCCAAGAAATAAGTGTGCCAAGTTTCATCAAGATATCTTAATTTTTACTCAAGTTACAGCTTGCACAGACGGACGGACGGACGGACGGACGGACGGACAGACAGACATTCGGATTTGAACTCCACTCTTCACCCTGATCACTTTGGTATATATAACCCTATATCTAACTCGTTTAGTTTTGGGTGTTACAAACAACCGTTATGTGAACAAAACTATAATACTCTCTTAGCAACTTTGTTGCTAGCAACTTTGTTGCGAGAGTATAAAAAGCATGGAATACCGCGAAATTTTTGAGTTTTTTTTTCATTTAAGTTATTGGACTTCTTTGCTATCTTATAAACGATAAGAGCATTAGCAAGGTATAAGCGTGCAAACGTTCTAAGAATATATCCTACAATCGTTAGATAAGTATTTGACCGTTTCACCCTCTATTTGAAAGGTAACAGTACGATTGTGGCCGAAAGTTGAGAAACGGCCCGAAAGATGTTAACACAACCAATCTCCTATTCAAAGGTTATGTTGAAAACTACTAAAAATGCTTTAATTCAGTAAGAGAAAAACCAGAAGCGTGGACTATAACAACGATGAGACGACTCGTGGGGTTTTCGAGAGTAAAGTTCTCCGAAAGATTTATGGTCCCCTTAACATTGGCAACGGCGAATACCGCAGACGATGGAACGATCAGCTTTACGACGACATAGACATAGTCCAGCGAATAAAAAGACAGCGGCTACGCTGGCTAGGTCATGTTGTTCGAATGGATGAAAGTGCTCCAGCTCTGAAAGTGTTCGATTCAGTACCCGCTGGGGGAAGCCGCGGAAGAGGACTACCTCCACTCCGAGGGAAGGATCAAGTGGAAAGTGACCTGGCTTGACTTGGTTTTTCCAGTTGGCGCCAGAAAGCAAAGAGGAGAAAAGACTGGTGGACTCGGCTATAATCGCTTAAAGCGGTTCCCACGCCAAATATATATGTATGTATATATAAAAAACCAGAAACCTTAAATTCCATGGAAAAGATGGCACAGAAGGACTGCAAATGGGCACTTATGCATCTCAGAAACTATTCGACCAATTTCGGCCGGAGAAATTCGGTTCCATAGTTTGAAAATGGGAGAAATCGATATTATATTGTTAAGCTAATTGCTTCAATATCGATATTTTTTGGAGCCACGCATGATTAATATACATGGCTTATAAATCTGGAAATATGCTTTGTATTACATTTTGATTTGAGTGCATGACATTATTTGTTCATAGCACCGATTAAAAGTTGTGAATGTGACGCATAGTCGATTTCCAACTCATATTCAAACGTATCGCGCGTCAATGCCCGATACACTTGCAAACGCTGTTGTGCACGTGTGCTGAATGTATTGCTGTATTGGTGACTCGTTGACGGACCAGTCTTTATCTGAATGCGTTAGCACGAAGGCTTTCGTTGCTTTGCTCTTGACTTTCATTAGCACGTGTGATTACAGCTTGGTTTATATACTCTCGCAACAAAATTGCTAAAGAGAGTATTATAGTTTTGTTCATATAACGGTTGTTTGTTTCACCCAGAAATAAAAGAGTTAGATATGGGGTTATATATATAAATGATCAGGATGACGAGTGAAGTCGAAATCCGGATGTCTGTCCGTCCGTCTGTATGTCCGTCTGATTAAGATATCTTAATGAAACTTGGATCACATATTCCTTGGCACACTGAGGAGGTTGCTTTCGAAGATGGGAAAAATCGGTCCACTGCCACACCCACAAAATGGCGAAAACCAAAAACACATAAAGTGTCATAACTAAACCATAAATAAAGCTATGGAAATAAAATTTGGTGTGAAGGATCACACTCTGAAGGGGCATATTTGGATGTAATTTTTTTGGGGAAGTGGGCGTGGCCCCGCCCCCTAATAGGGTTTTTGTATGTATCTTGGAAACCAAAAAAACTGTGTAAACCAAACTTTCTGCAGTCGTTTCTTTTAGCCATTTTCTTATACAGACCAAAAATGAAAGAAATCGGATAATAACCACGCCCACCTCCCATACAAAGGTTAGGTTGACAATTACTAAAATTGGGTTAACTTACTAACAAAGAACGTCAGAAACACTAAATTTTATATAAGAAAAGGCAGATGGATGCTGCACTCAGATTTTTTTACAAAATGGAAAAGGGTCGTCGCCTACTTATAGGTCAAAAACCATACCTCAGCAACTACACGACCGATTTCAATGAAATTCGGTATATAATATTTTCCTGACACCCTGACAACACGGATGGAAAATGGCTGAAATCGGTTCACAAGCACGCCAACTTCCCATATAACTAAATTTTGAATTCCATCTTATTCCTTCACTTTATAATATATATGTACATAAGGAACCGATGAAGATAACGGAATAAAACTTTACACAAATAATGTGTATCATCTGTGGCTTCACTTATAGGAAAAATTTCGATATCGGACTATAACTTTTCAAGGCCCCGGATATCTACATGAAGAACTCAGTGCCTAATGGTAATTTTTCACCGAAAATATTGGCAAAACTTTCAGATATTTTAATTTAATTCGGAGAAAAATTTTTTCTCCTAATTGTGTGTCTCTATTCAAAAAATTATTAAAATCGGTTCAGAACTTCCCCTAACTCCCATGCTATGTGCGGGCTTTATTCCGCATATATCGGTTAATATGTGAGATATCTTAGAAAAATTAAGAGAGCATATAGTCTTGGATATAGTGTAACTTGGTGGGGAAACTTAGTGAAATAAGTTTAGGAATTACATCAGCCTTCATATACCATTTATGATGATTTTCGTTATTCTATTGCACTTTATTCCGAATACACTTTACACCCGGACTTAGTTAGCCTTTCCTTACTGGTTAAAATTCTCATTGTCCTTTAATCGATCTTCTGGCGATTTATTTAACCAACGGTTCTGGACTAATTTTGATTTCAGAGTCGTCGACCAATATTTCCTCCTCGTCAATGAAGATGTGGTATTATTTTTGTAACTCGCACATAACTTATATCTGAATATAATACGTACAATATTTACGAAATCGTGATACATTTTTTATCAAACACACAGTGTACGAGAATATATTGAATGAAATACACAAAATAAATTTGACCTCAGCACCATCTGTTTGGACAAAGTCGCGTTCTTATGGAATTGGATAGAAGATTTGATACAGAGACAGTAGCGACATCCAATTAAAAAACATTTTCCAATCAAAAACTATTTTATATACTTTTAGGCGGTTTCAATACAGTAACAATGGCGCCATCTATATTTGGATAATATAAAACATCAAAAGAATGTAGAAAGTTAAAATTAAGCAAATGCACCATTTAATTTGGGCCGAATGGTGAAACAAAAAATTTCATTTAAATCGGTCCAAATAACAATTTAACATTTCAATTTATTAATACAGAATGCGCTTCCTGAATTTAAATGCATTTATTTATCAAATTCGAAAGACCGGAACCAAGACAGCGTAAAATACCAGATGTAAAACAAATACCTTAAGAATTCCTCCATTTGAACAATATGCATGCGAAACATATCAGCTGTTCAGATATGTCAAAATCTGTTTAACAGGTGATGTAACTATTAAAAAAACAACAAACAATTTCTTTATTTTCATATTTATATCATTAACATAAACTAAAAGCGCGTATATAAACGGATTCAACATGTTAGTTTTACGCCAATGGCGTCAATTAAATGCCAGTGTTCCATTATCGTTTGGGAAACGGATATGCGTGCAAACAGGACAACAATACACAAAAGTGAAGCCATATAGACAACACCGGCAAATGGCCACCAGTGTCGGTGCCGCGGATACTAAAGCGAGTTTGGAAATTAATGGACAAATTTATGCGACGGATGATTGGACAAATGTGACGCCCAAAATACTCTCCTACTTGGGTGTAAATAAACATTTGCAGCGAAATCATCCACTCTCAATTATACGACAACGCATTATTAATTACTTTTACGCCTGCTTTAGAAACTCGCGCGGCAATCCCTTATTTTCGGTATATGACCAGCTAAGTCCTATTGTGACAGTGGAACAGAATTTCGATAATTTACTATTTCCGCCTGATCATGTAAGTCGTGCTAAAGCAGATTGCTATTACATTAATCAAAATCAATTATTGCGTGCCCACACTACCGCACATCAAGCAGACCTAATCGCTTGCGGTTTAGATAATTTTCTGGTAACCGGTGAAGTGTATCGCCGTGATGAAATTGACTGTACACATTATCCTGTCTTCCACCAATTAGATGCAGTGCGATTGGTTACCAAGGACACACTTTTTGGGCGTAATCAAGATTTGGAAATTTTTGAAAATGATTGGCAATTGAAAGTTAAGAATTCTGCGCAACCCGAAACATCTTCAAAGTGCTTAGATCAAACGAAACAAATGTGTCATACGCTTGAAGCAGTCAAATTGATGGAGCACGAAATGAAGGAGGTGCTGGTTGGCTTAGCGCGCGATCTATTTGGTGCGGAATTAGAATATCGCTGGGTGGACACATATTTTCCTTTCACACAACCTTCCTGGGAGTTGGAAGTACTTTACAATGGTAAATGGCTAGAGGTGCTTGGTTGTGGTATTATGCGTCACGAAATTCTACAAAGATCTGGCGCTCACAATAATATTGGTTATGCTTTCGGTTTGGGATTAGAGCGTTTGGCAATGGTGCTCTTTGATATTCCCGATATAAGGCTGTTTTGGTCGAACGATAGTGGTTTTCTTAAACAATTCAGTGAAGAAAATTTGCATAAACTTCCCAAGTACAAACCAATATCCGTTTACCCACAGTGTAGCAACGATCTTTCGTTCTGGTTGCCATTGGGCGTAGATGTAGATGCAGGTTTCGCTTGTAATGATTTTTACGATCTTGTGCGTTCGGTGGCCGGCGATGTAGTAGAGCAGGTAAGTTTTACAAAAACATTTTTTTAAACTGTTATACATAATAATCAAATTCTTCTCACTATAGATTAGCTTAGTGGATCAGTTTAAGAATCGTAAAACAAACAAAACCAGTGTATGCTTTCGAATAGTCTACAGACATATGGAGCGCACCTTGACGCAAGCGGAGGTCAATAAGATACACAAAAGCATAGCCGATGCTTGTGCTGAAACTTTTAAAGCTGAAATTCGATGAAAAAAATTATTTTGTTAACAAAACATTAAATATTTTTTGAAAAAATTAAACGTTTTGTTTGTTAATTTATAAATATTACTGTTAATCCTGATGCTAGTTTATATTTTGAATGTTATGTGAATAATTTTAATTGTTCGTAAGGTGGCAACGCCAAATTTAAATAAAATAAATGGGTGCAAACGTCATTTGTGTAGAACCGGCTGAGTTTTTGTTGTGGCACTTTAAATAAAATAATTGCTATACTAAATAATTAATATTATACTGAAGGAAGTCCAAGTAAACCACTGCTTATAAAGGTACGAAGTTTCACAACATCCTCGCCTTTATAAAGGTAAGCACGAAACTATTTCAGTTATTATGGCAAAGAGCCAACACGTTGGTGTCCATGAATAATCACCTGACAATCTAACCGGCATTTGTACTTCCAATGTTATTTAATTTTTACAAATTGTTTACATATTCAGCAGATACAAATAATTTGGGCCGCAGTGCAACGAAACAACCATAACCTAAATGAACAGCAACGTAGTGCCACCACAAAGTATTAACGTCATCAATATTAACTTATCGCATATTAATCGTATAATCTTTTCATTAGTTACCTCATAAAAATGACTGAAAAAATAACGAAATTAGCGCTAGCTAGTCGAGTGATTATATTGGTATTGCAATTACTTGCAAACCACCTGATGCCTGATCACAAACCAGATGTATTCCGTACACCAATTGCACAACAAACTCAACAGCATGTAGAAACATTAGAAAGCAACGAATTTAACACCAATAATACCACCGAAAATACTTGGCTTGATCACACCATACAATTTTGTCTTGGTGGACTGCATCATTGGGATGGCGAATATTTCCTACACATTGCCGAATATTCTTATTCTTACGAGAATACGCTCGCCTTCTATCCACTTTTTCCGTTAGTAGTACGTGCGGGCGCGAATGCACTATATGCGCTTAATATCGGCGTTTCATTGCGCAGTTGGTGCTTGGTGATAGCAGTGCTGGTCAATGTATTTTGCTTCTGCAAAGCAGCCAACGCACTTTATGCGCTTACACAGCGCATTTTTAAGGACCCCAATAAAAGTTGGAATGCTGCTTTACTGTTCTGCTTTAACCCCGCTTCAATATTCTTCACTGCAGCCTACTCGGAAGCACTATTCTGTTGGCTCTCACTGCACCTGATGTTGGAGTGTGTTTCCGAGTTTCGCTTTGCGCGCACAACAGTCACACTGGCGCTTTCAATTGTGAGCCGTTCAAATGGTCTGCTCAACGCCGGCTATCCCATATATTTTATGCTGAGGCACACCATACTCAAGTCATATCATCGTTGTTTTGCTGCTGTGAAGTTAACCCTTTGCCTTTTGGGTGCACTAACACCGCTCACATTCTTCTACTTTTATGCTTTCAAGCAGTACTGTGTACCGAATCATACAGTAGCGCATCCAGCAGCTGTGCTGAACTATGCACGCGAAAAGAATTACATATTAGCTGGTCATCGTATGCCGCAAAATTCACCATGGTGTGACAATACGTTTCCATTTCCTTATTCATACATACAATCACATTATTGGAATGTCGGTTTCCTGCGTTACTACGAACTAAAACAGTTGCCGAACTTTATGTTAGCGCTACCAGTGCTTGCGTTCTTGTTCTATCACTGCTTCACGTACTTCAGACATTTCATGCGCATACTGCTGCCGCATTATCCCACCATGCAACTATTGAAAGAGTATAAATCCTTGCCATTTGTACTGCATGCATTTGTGCTCACACTATTTTGTACATTTTTCGTGCACATACAAGTATCAACGCGTTTATTGTGCTCAGCGACGCCCTGTCTTTATTGGTTTGCGGCCGATCAGCTGCCCAAGACATTTGATCTAATCAAATTGCGCTCGAAAGCTGGTTCGATACTAGTATGGTTTACAAGTTACTATTTAATTGGCACCGCGCTCTTTTGCAACAACCTACCTTGGACGTAAGTTAGCGGCATATTATGACCTTTTGAAATACATACATACATGAAATGCAAAAATTCGCGGCGTTTAAGTATGCTGGCGGACAATGGGAACGCTGTAAGTAGAGAATTTATTTTATAAACGCTAGTAAAGCTTGCTTATTGTTTGTTATTTGTTTATTTCAGCTGAAATTAATGCAAAGCTTATGCTCACAACATTCTCATGCCATCATCTGCATCAATTCAAAAGGCTGCACGTACAACGCTGCGCTCATTAACCAAAAAAAAAAAAACAAATTAAACTAAATTTACCTATCAATAAAATTGACTAATTTATTTAGTGTTTATTTTTATTAATTTATTATATTACGAAAGTCATAGTTCATGTGCGGCCTTATTGTAAGGAAGTGAAATTGTGCATAAATAAAAAATATAAGTATAAGAGACTACATACAAGTGTATATAAATGCCGAAAATTGTTTTTTCCAAGCAAAAAAACTTTAAACATTTATATGAATGAGTAGTAGTATTTATTTGAGTAGTGTAAAGCGCATAACAAAACATTTGCTTACCAAAAATTTGTACAGTTATTTATTAATAAACATATTTTCTTATTGAATTTGCTTGCAATGATTTACAATTTTTAATATTTCTACAACATATCTCTCCACTAACATGAGCTGATATTATGAGCTACTAATACAAATTAAAAACATTTTAATATTGTAAATTTTTAAAATGAATAAAGTGTACTAAAAATACTAGGAACATTAAATTGTTTTTTTTTTAAAGGGGGTTATACCATGTGATGTACACAAAAAAAATATAATATTTTTTCTTAACATATCTAGAATACGATGGTAAAGTGATTTTTAGAAATTCAAAGTCGTTTTAAATTTACAGCAGTTCGAAGAAGGTTGGCAGCTTAAAACTTAAAAGCGTTTTCTCAAAACTGTGTTTTTCAAACTTTCCTCCATCGTATCTCAAAACCGACTTGACCGAATCACAAAGAATTTTTTTGGGTACACTCAGCATATGTAAACCCATGGAACGCTATATTATTAATCAAAAATTCCAAAAACTATTCCTGTTGGACGACCTGGGAGGGGACGATTCCTCACCCCAGGTGTCAAGTTCCCACCCGAGACCGGGATGGATCCAGGTGTCAGTACCGACTTCCTTTCACCTTCCACTGTACTTCTGTTGTTTTTGTTTTCGTTTGTTGTATTGTTTTTGTTGTTAATTTTAGTATTCATGTTAAATGGGTCCCCACTCAGAGCCGCTATCCACCCCCCAAGAGGTAGTCGCCTTTGTTTGGCCCACGGTTATCTCGTAAACGAGGACAAGGCGAGGGTTGATGCTTTCCCTTATGAAGCTATGCATTCAGAGCCGACCAGCGTAAAGAGGGAGTCTTCTCAACCAATACCTACCACACCAAGTGAATGGTGACGGGGGAACGTATTCCGAGGCCTGCCATGATTTTAACGGGACGGAGGCGGTAGCGACATTAACTCAAGGCCCTATTTATTTACTGGTCGTAGAAAAAATTCTAAAAAATCACTAAAAACAGGCCGCCACATGGGATGACCTCCTTAAACAAGACAAGGCCTGTCCCATAATTAAAACATATGAAATGCTGTTGAAGTGGCACATGCCGCTCAAAATCGCCGCTCATCCGCCTAGCCGCTCATTGCGTGGCCGAAAATCTAATTCAATCATAAAACAGCGCTGTTATGATTTTTTTTTTTCTAAAAAGAAATGAACAATTCCTCCAATTTGCAAAGAAATTAAATAAAAAGTTTAATTTTTTAAGTATTTTTATTTATTTATATAATAATTTTACATTTTTGTATGCTAATTATGCTTTGATAAAGTGATGGCGATGAGTAGGTGGTATATGTTTTATTACATAAAAGTTACAGGTTAATGTAACCTTTGGTATTACTCTTTGCAAATGTTCACAACTGTTTTTCTACACACACATCGACAATAATAAACTGAAAATTTTTAAAATAAACAATACTACATAGAACTTATAACGAATAAAATACAAATAATACAAACAAAATCAAAAATCATATACGCTTCTCTTCGAAGTTAAGAAATTCACTGTAGTTTATAAAAAAATATTAATTTGCATATTTTAATTTCTATGTATTTGCTTGCAATATTTACGCCTGTTGTGTTTGGTAAGCAGCTTACACTCTCTAAACAAGTGGGTAGCTGGAGGCCGAGGCAATACCACATTGATTTTGCTTGTTGCGCGCCATCTTAATATAACCCTTATCACCCCAAGTGGTGCCCCAAGAGTTCTTTACCAGCCAGTAGTCTTGTCCACTGGGATCAGTGCCATAACCAACAACCAACACGCCATGATCCAATTGCTCTGCATCACAAAGTGGCTCAACATAAACACCATCGGAATAAAATTGGAATGATTCGTGTGATGCATCGATAGCGACGGCAACTGGACCGATTGTGGCAACAGCTTGCATCATTTTCTCTTCATCGCCGGCTGGGATGTCGACAAAGCCGCGATCAGTGGCACCGATGGTAGATGGATTGTAATGGCAGGAATCATCAATACCCTCATATGGATACGATTTCTCTGTATCAATACCGCCGTTATCCTTAATATAACGGAAAGCGTTATCCATCAGACCACCGTTGCAACCGTTGTTGCCATATTTACTCGAACAATCGACCAAATTCTGCTCGGACAGCGAGACTAGTGCATTGGTTTTGCGGAAATGCTGTCCCTCAAGTGCGCCTGTGGTGGAGAAAGCCCAGCAGGAGCCGCAGTGACCTAATAAAGAGTACGTAAATTATATAATATTTCAAATTATCAAAAAAAAAAATAAAAAATTACCTTGATCCTTTACATCGGTAACAGCACCGTGCGAACGCCAGTCCACAGATGTTGGCACAGTAACGTGTGCTGGTGCAATGAAAGTGGCGCCGGTCAACTTTCTGTTGGTGCTACTTGAAAATAAGCAATTCAATTGTTAAAATGTAACTTTTGTAATGCTTAACTAAACTCACCGTAGTTGCTTTCTTAGTGTGTTGTTGAAGCCATTCATTGTTTCACGGAATTCAGTATGTAACATATCGGTATACTTGTTGAGGCCCATTTTAAATGAAACTTTGCCCGCAGCGTATTGCTGATTATGTTTGGCAATCTTCAATCTGTTTTCATTGAAAATTTTCAAACGGAAACGCTCTTCTACTTCATTGGAGTAACGCTTCTTGTGTTCCATCTGAAAATAATATAAACCGAATAAAATATTTAATAAAATTTGTAAATAGTCTGCATTAAAGAAAATAATCGAATAATTAAATTAATAAATTATAATTAAATTAAAATATTATACACAAGTATGTTTCTGTTTTTTTTCAACTTTTAAAAAATCTTTGAAAAAAATAAAAAAAAAATAAATTATTATAATTAAAAAAAATAAAGAAATAAAAAAAAAATTAATAAAAAAAATAATTATTATTAATAATTAAAAAAATAAAGAAATAAAAAAAATTAATCAGAAAAATAAAGAAATAAAAAAAATTAATTAAAATTAATTTATTAAAAAAAATTAGTTAAAAAAATAAATTAATTTAAAAGTCGAATTTGAAACGTTTACGTTCAGCTTTGGAAACATTAAAACATATACAACTATTTTAGATCGAATAAAAAATAGCATACTTTTAGGGGTATTCAAGAAAATTAGAACTAAAACCTAAAACCTAACAAACACCAACAATTTCTCATTTCTTCTTCGGCACATTTTATATGCCTTGTTCGGGATTTTGTTCGTCAGTTTTTTGTTGTTGTTGTTCCTTGAAATTCTAAACATCTTTCAGTGGTTACAATTTCAAGAGATTCTCTTTATAGAAACTTTTTTTGGAGGACGATCTGCAAATTTCTCTTGTATTAGCGGGAATATCTGACTGTACAGCAATGTACTTATCGGACCACCCTCGTGAATATAAGAATAAGAATATGCATAATATAACCATTGAAGTTTAGCAAATATTGTACCAGGTTATCCTAGACTAATGCGATATTATTGTCTGCTCCAAAGACTTAGAAATTTAAGTGAAAAAAATATAAAAGGGATGGTCAGAAACGTGCTCGCATCAAGTAAAGTTCCCTTATTTGTACAGATTCTTAGTTGCTACTGAGCTACAATGCGCGATGGCAACAACGATGAACTAATCAAGGTTGTGGTGATTTACGACTGGATCACGCATACAAACACATAAACAAGCTGACGAACAATACAATCTTCTAATACAGTTAAGTTAAAGACCACCTGCAGATTTCCAATCTAACGCTTAATCATTCGTATAACAACATCAGTAACACATTGGGCTATTTATCACAATCTTACGCTGCCAAAAAGTGTCGTAAATCAACCAATTCGGTAGCGTAATTTATTGTAGATGCTTCAATTAAGGCATGGGGACTTTACAACAACGAGGCGATGCAATAAATGTACAATTTCTTTTGTTTTCGTCGTTAAACAGAAACAGTCGTACTTATTCTCTAACAAATACACTACATGGATGATGGAAGCACAATGACAGTAGATATTCTTAACTACTTAAATGAAGTTGAGTCTGACTCTATGTTGACTAAAGCAATGAGTTTACCTGGATTTCAAATTAATCCATTCGAAAGATATCGAGAGTTTAAAAATGTAAGTTATTCGAAAATTGTCGCGTGGTCGCCGCTCACACTCGCATACCTACATATTGTTAAGAGTTTTTGATTACAATTAACCCAAAAAAAACCATGAGAACATCGAACGCATGTATTATCCGAAGGGATTTTTGCACATGTTGCCACTCTGAATATTTTATGGAAATGAAAAATGATCTGTCGCGAAAAACGATCAGAGCTAATATTCAGCTTTTTACAGAACTAAATCCAGCTTATTCTATTTTTTTTTCAGTAAATAATATATGGTAACTTTAAACTATCCGAACAGCGTAGCGACTCGAGTATTTCTTATAATTTTTCAATTACATTTTTATAGCTATTAAGCAAATAATTTACAAGCACATGCACGAGAATCGATTATCGACCGATCGCAGCTAATCGCTGAACAAAATTTCAGAACCGCCCAAGTACGCGCTAGAGATTCGAGTACGGCTTGAAAAAAAAAATATTAGAAATATACAAGCTCGCTCTAGAGAGTCGAACTCGGAAGCGTTCCCAACGCCTACATAATCAGTGAGAAAGACAACGGACATCAAAGACTAGAGGTTTCATTGCAAATAAAATATAATTTTATGTTCGAATTGGGACTGCTAGTTTGCTATAAAGAAAGTGAATTGTATTTTTTTATGTAAAAGGTGATAGATCGCCGCTCAAAAACAAAATTATCAAAGCAATTAATTCGCTCAACAACAATAAGAATGACACAACACATAAACAAACTGTTTGACATTTGAACTTCCAAAATAATGAAAATAATAAAAACCGTTGCGCCATCGCTGCCACTTTATATGAATTCGAACGAGAAAAAGTTTTATGTTTTGCAGAATAGAACAAGAGTAAATAAAACATATTTAAAATTATGCGCAAATGTGTATTTAGTGTGAAGTATCATATCAAGTAATGCTATAGCAATTGTGAAGCAAAATTATTGTAAGCACGTTTTTGTAGTGTTATTTTTGAAAAAGCACATACGAATTGCCATTGTTACATAAAAAAAATAGCGGAAGCTTTTCATTTTTTTTATGCATATTAATATTTTCGTATGTTTACGAAACGCTTCTTTTGTAATTGCTGATTTATAGAATGTTGTTGATGCCTGAACCGGTAAGCCCTTCAAAGTCATCTAACGAGAAACCCAGGAAATAAGCTGTTTCGACAGGTTCGGACTAAAGACAAAGGGGTGTTAGATGAGTGGGGTTAAGGTGGGCATGCAAAAAGGTGGTTAGGGGACTCAGCATGCGGGACATATATTGTATAGTATGTCGAGTTTCAGTCTGGATAAGTAGGAGTTTAACCTGCTACAGTATCCAGAACGAAGTTGCGCAAGGATCACTCTAGTTTCGCGAGGCAACTCGAGCTCTGTGTCTGCGATGGGTGGTGTTTTATCTCCAAGTGCGCCATTCACGGGGAGGGAGTCGATGAAGGTGTTAATGGCTCTTCTGTGAATTGCGTTCAGTGCTTGTCGAAAGTCTGTCGTATCCAAAATCCGGTCGGTATAGTTCTGTACGATGATTTCTACGAAAGCATCCCAACAGAAACTGTTTGGAGAGCATTACGTTATGTGCTTCTTTACAGGTAGCATACAGGCCTCATTGTTTAGGTGCTCGACCGGAGACATCAAGAGGTAACATGTGACTGTCCGGAGAGCGTTATTCTGACAAGTTTGAAGCTTCCCCAGCTGCGTGAAACTAATCAAGCGACCATTTAGGGGCTGCGCAGTTTATGACCGATAGCCTGGTAAGTTGCCAACAACGTTTTTTTGTCATTACCCCATGTGCTGCCGACTAGCGACTTGAGGATCTTGTTGCGGCTCTGTACCTTGGTATCCACTGTAATACCCAAAATTTTGGTGTTATTGACAGTCGGAATTTAGATGCCATCGGCAAAACTATTCAGGTCTACACTATACTCCTTCGTATAAAAGGTGGCTGTGGATTTGGTAGGGGAGTGTGTAAGGCTTCTAGCAGTGAAGAAGCGAGAAAGATCGAGGAGGTAGCCGTTCAATTTCAAACATATGGCATCGATTCCACAGCCCTACGTCATTATCGTACAATCATCGGCGTAAAAGGTGACTGAGACTCACTCTGGTGGTTGTGGGAGTTTCAAGATATAGCATTTGAATAGTAGAAGGGGATAGAACACTATCTTGTGGAACACCTTGTTTGCTTCTTCTTTGTTTATATGTTTGACTTTGAAACATTACGCATGATTGACGACCGCTCAGATAATTCATGCTCCACCTCTTCAACTCTGTAGGAAACGAAGATGGTTCAATGTCTTCCAGTAGCGTTGTGTGATTGACTGTGTCAAAAGCTTTTGACAAGTCCAACGCTACTAGGATCGTTCTCTTGCAGGGAGGTTTTTGATTTAGGCCATCAGTTATCTGCGTGTTTATGACGCTAAATGCTGTGGTGGTGCTCAGGTGGTGGGTGAAGGTCGGTAGTAACAAGGGCTCAAGTGAATGATTGTAGGCTGGTCTAAACTACGAGGAAATTTTTGCAAATATGATATTTTATGTATATTTTGAACCGATTCCGTATCGTTTAACTAATTTCCCATAAAAAATACACCAACGCACAACAGTGGGATCACGAAATGAACACGTCCAAGGACTTTCTTAACATTAAAAAAAAATTTATTTGAACTAATAATTTAGAATATTAATATATCATTCCCTAAGGGGAATTCACATGCATCAGCATGAAGGTGTGTAAAAGTATAAAAGTCTATCTAAAGCGTATGGTTCGAGCGCATTTCAATTAGTAACTGTCTGCTGACTTGCGTAACCCTAAAACAATCATAATGATAATACTGCAAATACACTATTTCAAGTGATCTTGTGAACGTCAAAGTTTCAAGTGACAAATCACATCAGTATAAAATAAATCATACTCCTCACTGCTCTCTCCCACATATGTAAGTTGTAGACAAAAACAATGTTTAGCCTTTATTAGCCTGTCACGCTTAATTCAATTAAGAAGAACTTGATTATGCGCAGCGACGAAGTCATAACAACGCGTCATTGTATGTGCATATGAGTGTCCACTTTTGTCTAAGTTATATGTATGTTCGTGTAGTTGTCTCTCCTGATAGGCGATTAGCCTATAAGTTTTATCAACCAGTATATTTCAGTGATTAGGATTGCTAATACCGCTAGCATTGCCGTAAGCAGACAAGCTGAGTGATAACACGAGTGCTCATTTATGGGAGCTTATCGGCGCCACCGAATAACAATGAGTAACCAAAATGCTGAGAGTAGCAATTCATTAAAGTGCTCTACACTCGAGTCAATTACGAACAAAGTTAACTGATTATTTGATTACATTTAATTCAATATTTTTAGCGGACGCCTGTTGTGTTTGGATTTATTGAATTGACATCACTATGTCAACTATTACGATACCGTGGATTTTTGGGATTTAATTTTTGAAATTGAATAGAAATACTTATTTCCAAGACAATACAGCAATAGTTTTAGCGAACTCATAAGCTGTATTAAAAATCATGAATTTATATATTTTACAAATTAAGGTAAAAATCAATCCTGAAATTGTCTTCGGTACTAAAACAAAATATTCGCGTTTCCGGCGTATCGACATTGACAGCACCACACACAGAAGTGTGCAGCATGTCGTAACGCTTGTTGTTATCAGTGATTATTGATGAGTGCACACACCATTATCTAGATTGAGTAGGCGAATTGCTTATGTGGATTTACCGCTATATTAAAATGTCTAAAATTTTAAATCAAATAATGAAATGCTACGACTTTATACGAGTGGCGAATAGATTAGATTGACTTGGGTATCCGTACGTATGTATATAATCTATAAGTTCGCATGGGTTTCAATGAGGTTTCAATGAGGTAAGTTGTTTGACTTGTATTTCATTACCAAGATTTATTAGCCATTAAATAGTTGCTGATATGATAACATTGTGCCGATTAATGAATAGGAAATATATGTACGAAAAAGAAGTGGGTCTTCTATAAAAATTCACATGACAGTTTATATGTACATAATGGGTAAAGTTCACAAATGGAGGTTAGGGAAAAACAAGAACAACGCTGCTTTATTTTAGCGAATAAGCTACTACTTGTAACAGTGAAATTTGTACAATCAAAATTTTTGAAAAATAAAGCAGATTCTGCTCAAATATACAAAGGAGAAAGTAGAGACTTCGCTCACTAAATGAAGATGGAATGTATACTACATGCTCCAAGCGAACCATTATGAATGTCAGGAAACAAATTTCAATATGAAATAACAAATATTGTAGGTCGGCAATCGAAAGTAAATACCGTTATGTTTATAGTACCGTTAGTTGGCAAATTATTTGCAATATTTACACAAAAAAAATCATAACAATTCAAAGAGAGGTTTGTTTAAGAGCTAGCTTTCAACTAAAACTGCATGAAACTTTTTCCAACAGGGCACGGCATTTAATAATTGTATATATTTTCCTGCATGGCTTTTAACTAAAAATAAAAAGCATAAATACCGAAAGCCATGTATTATGAAGTTCCTAAAATAGTTGTCGAACATTTGAGGTGCGTGAAGTAAAAAACTGTGCTCGATGAATGTGATATAACAAAAAATTAAAAAATTAAAAAAAATATATAAAAAATATTAAATAAAATAAAAATAAAATTAATTAAACAAATATAATAAAAAAATTAAAAAAAAAAATTTAATAAAAAGAATTATTAAATATAATATAATAAAAAAATGGATTAGAAAAGTATAATAAAAAAAATAATTAAAAAAAATATAATTAAAAAAATATAATAAAAAAAATTTATGTAAAATAAAATAAAAATATAAAATAATAAAAAATAAAAAAATATATAAGAAAAATTTTTTTTTAAATATTAAAAAAATAAATTAAAAATAAAAATATAAAAAAATAAAATTATAAAAAAAAATAAAATATGAAAAAAATAAAAATATAAAATAATAAAAATATAAAAAAATATAAAAAAAATTTAAATAAAATCATTGCTTTAATTTTGCTAACCAAAAATTTTTGAAATATCTTTCCCTGCCACAAGTCAGCTACACGTGTAGCTTGACATTTCTTTGCAGGAGCATTGTAGTTGTATAGAACACAGCTGATGCCTGCCAATGACACATATTTCCAACAAATCTGCACGGGTAAAGAAAACAACAGAAATATGAGCGCGACCATGTGCTAACGAGCTGCAACCCTCAGTATAAGCTAAAAACAACAACAAATACACACACAAATATACATACTATGTACGAATGCGTGATTTATATTATCGATTTTCCGCCAAACAAACCGAGTCACCAAAAGAAAAAAACCACAAATATTATTAAATTTTAATAACAATTATCCTAAATAATTTCGTTCATTTATTTATATAGTATATTAAACTAACGCTTATAAATATTACAATTTAGTTGCTGTACATAAAAATTATATAAATTCACTTTAAAAAGTATTTTTTTTACGCACATACAAAGAAAAAATAAAACACACATATGTATGTAGGTTATAAATGCCATTTGGTGCCCATCTGAGTGTTTTCAGCCTTCATTTATTATTTGTATTTTTTTTATTTTTTTACTTTAATTTTAAGAACTATTGCAGTGTTTGAAATTTGATTACATTTTTTAATTACATACACTTGACTTGTATGTATGTTAGTTGTATTACTTCCACGCTTAAAAATGCTGCAAAATTCATATTTTTTTCCATTGATTTTTTTTTATTTTTTTTTACATTTATTGCAGTAACTTTGTATTATCGGTGTAGTAACTATTTATTGCTTGAGCTGCGTGATTTAATTTCTCTAAATCATATGTTGGAACACTAATTTTAAAATGATGCTATTTGCTTATGCTATTTTTACTGCTTGAGTTGTTCCATTTCCAGCATGACAGCACCTTCTTGCGGGTTCGACGCTGGCGCCGCTGGCTGCGTATCCAAACACGCTTCATATGTGCTAGGATCTTCCCATACGACACGTTTTCGTTTGTGCATAATAAAGGCGAATAGTAGCGCATTACCGACCAGCATGAACAGCAGGAATATGCAGGGTATGACAATGTCCCGCATCGTTTGGTTGTCATTGGCCGCAACGCTTTCCGACATCCTGTCTGCTTTATGTGTTTTTCCTTATATAATTATTTATTTTATTATATTTTGTACTTTGTGCGCTCCAAACGGCGGATGCTGCTTTGTGTTTTTGTATTTTCTATTGCTTGTTTTCTTTTGTGTTATTGTTATTTTTGTACTGTTGACAATCAGTCTTTTGTCGTCGTCGTTGCTGTCAAATCAACGCGTTCATACTTAGTTGAATTAACGAAAACGGTAAAGAATTTATTTTATTTCTGTATTTTGTAGAGCCTTCCATGCGCCGGACATTACACATTCACTATTCGCTTGCAACTGTTGTTCGCTACGTACACACCGAACTTGGGCTGCACGTCGCTTGGGTGAACTGCGCCAGTGTTGCTCTTAACGACGCAGTCGCTAACGCTGCCGACTGCCGCCGCTGTACGCCACTCTGCATACGCTGCTCTAATCGTATGTGAGTGTAGTGAGTGAAATTAGTTCGACAGTAGCTGATAAACTAATCGCAGCAACAATCATTCGTTGTTGTTGTTGTTGTGTTGGTATTTGTAATCATTTGGCGGCTGATATTTGCCGTTGAATGGCCTCTGCAGCGTTTGTCCACTTGTATGACTGCTGCTTCACTTCCTCCTACTTGTGCTGATTCTGGTTCTGGCACTTTGTCCAAGCCGCGTTGTTGCTGCACGGAATGGCATTTGTGTATGAGCAGCGGTATTAGACTATGCATGTATGTGCGTACTAATTTACATATATATTATACATATATGTATGTATGTCCATAAATATTGCTATATTGTTGTGTACGGTTATTTCGCTCTTTTATTAATAAAATTATGCTTTTTGTTGTACTTCCACCTTGACTCTTGAATTTAATGCTGACGAGGGCACAGTCGAAATTATCAGATTCTTTACATATATACACATATTTGTATTTTACTGTTGTGCTCTCTTCGTTCTTTTTACTTTCATTTAAATAATATGCTGTTTTAGTAAGCTGACTTTTGGCAAAATATTGACCCTCTGACGTATTAAGCATTATTTAAAAAAAAAGCATTTCCAGTGTGGTGTATAATATCGGTTGAACAAGTTTAGCACAGCAGCTACTGAAGGCAGCCGGGTATACCAAAACAATCGCGTCCAACATGCATAACATTTCAAGTAAAATATTTATGTATATTGAAGTTGACAGGCAAGCAAAGCGGACGTATGTTTTTTTAAATGTCGCGTAATTTCGGAGAATAAAATTTTATAATTTTATTTATTTACCGCAAAAACATTTTTTTCCTTAATAAAACTGATATGAATGCGATAAATAATATTTTAATATCAACTTCACGCTTATGCATTTATTCGAACGGATAAGCTTCGAAACAATTATTATTTTAAATACTGAAATGAGCGTTGCATTCATCTTTCTCATGAAAGCTACATGAAAGCTTCATAAAAGCTGACACATAGGCACTCTCTGGAACAAAACTTAATATGTTTCGGATTTATACGAACGGAAAAGGTAAAAAAAATATTATTTTGAATACTGAAAACAGCTCTGCATTCTTTTTTCTCATGAAAGCTACATGAAATCTTCATGAAAGCTGCATGAAAGCTACATGAAAGCTGACACACATAGTCACTCTCTGCAGCAAAACTTGATATGTGCCTTTTGTTGCTTTAGTGAGAGCACACAAGAAATGGCATTTCAACAATAGCAAAGCTAGTTTTCATAAAAAACAATGAAATCGACACGGTTCTCACGACAGTCGCATCAATTCCGGTTACAGAGATGAACACTGTTTTATAGACAGTGAACTCGGCAGCATCCCTTACAATTATTATTATAAAAAAAACAATCGTATAGAATATTACTACAACACACATTGATTATTTTCAATAGATTTTCAATTCAAAGATCAGCTTTGTACACAACGCTACAAAACATACATATAAACATACATAGGTACATATATGCTTGTACTTGAAGCGTGAATTATTCCTTGGCTACCAATGATAAGTGGAACGCCCCATTTTCATTGCACGAAAACACTTGAAATAACTCAGCTTAATGGCATTCGCTTTATTTGTACACACACATTTAACTTTCCTTCCTTTTCGGACATTGTGATCTGTAGGTTACAAATCAAGTTGTTGTTGTTGTTTTTTCATTTAATTTTTTTTTATACTCTCGCAACAACAAAGTTGCTAGAGAGTATTATAGTTTTGTTCACATAACGGTTGTTTGTAACACCCAAAACTAAACGAGTTAGATATAGGGTTATATATACCAAAGTGATCAGGGTGAAGAGTGGAGTTCAAATCCGAATGTCTGTCTGTCCGTCCGTCCGTCCGTCTGTGCAAGCTGTAACTTGAGTAAAAATTAAGATATCTTGATGAAACTTGGCACACTTATTTCTTGGCACCAAAGGAAGGTTGCTTTCGAAAATGAGCAAAATCGGACCACTGCCACGCCCACAAAATGGCGAAAACCGAAAACACATAAAGTGCCATAACTAAGCCATAAATAAAGCTATGGAAATAAAATTTGGTATGAAGGATCGCACTATGAAGGGGCATATTTGGATGTAATTTTTTTGGGGAAGTGGGCGTGGCCCCGCCCCCTACTAAGTTTTTTGTACATATCTCGCAAACCAATAGAGCTATATAAACCAAACTTTCTGCAGTCGTTTTTTTAGCCACTTCCTAATACAGTCCAAAAATGAAAGAAATCGGATCATAACCACGCCCACCTCCCATACAAAAGTTAGGTTGAAAATTACTAAAAGTGGGTTAACTCACTAACGTAATACGTCAGAAACACTAAATTTCACATAAGAAATTGCAGATGAAAGCTGCACTCAGATTTTTTTTACAAAATGGAAAATGGGCGTGGCGTCGCCCACTTATGGGTCAAAAACCATATCTCCGGAACTACTCGACCGATTTCAATGAAACTTGGTTTGTAATAGTTTCCTTACCTCCCAATAATATGTTGTGAAAATTGGCCAAATCGCTTCACAACCACGCCTACTTCCTATATACCAGAACTTAGAAGATGATCTGAATCGTTTACTTTACAACATATAAAGTAAGCACTAGTGAAGATATCGGTGCAAAACTTTGCACAAATACTGTATTTATAGTGTTGCAGCCCATTTCTAAAAATCGCCGAAATCGGACCATAGGTTTTCAAGGCCCCATATATCACACATCAGGACCTCGGTGCTTCTAACCTAATATTATGGTTTCCTACTTCCAATGGACTTTATACAATATATATGACGAATATGTGGGTCAAATTGTGTATTATATAATATTAATTAAGTTAAATAAATAAATTGCGAGAGTATAAAATGTTCGGTTACATCCGAACTTAGCCCTTCCTTACTTGTTGTAGTTTAACAATGCTGCTTGCTTGCATGCTGCAGCAGCCGTAATTGCTGTAACTACTACAGACACAAGCATATATTCAGATACAGAGGCGAGTAAAAATTAAAAAAAAAATTGTAAAACCATTCTTGGAGATACCGAAAAACTCGATGTGAGGCACACAACTGTATGCAGTCAATAAATAATTGCAACTATAGAACTAGTAATCATACGAGTATTAATTGAGTGCAACTATTGACAAACTCTACTGTTGTCCATACTAAAAGACTGAAAGTACATGGCTAGCATTCAAAGCAGCATTACCAGCAAAATTCGATATACTACTTCGTCATAGATTTTAGTTCAATGCACTTTGCGACTCATACCGGAAACTAGAGAAGTATTATCAGCGATCACTCTGTATGAGTATGAAGTTAACTCAGCAGTAAAAAAAAAGCAATACAAGTTACTTATATGTAGCTTTGAGCGCTTTTTAACTGCGCTTCATTTTTCAGAAAGCCTAAAAGTATGCAATGCTTTCATGAAAATACTCATTATAAAATTGTAATAGAGTTGCTTGGAAGTGGTGTGGTGAGTAAAGTAACAAAGCGAAAAATAGTGGGATATGTAGACTTCGTTAACTATTTTCTAGAATGCGAAATACCATTTGAATAAAATACAAATTTTGTGGATAAAAGTAATAATTTTGTGAGCCTCAACATCATCTGAGCAACGAGAATGCTGTACATCTGTTATTCGTTAAGATACTATACGATTATGGGTTTGTATTTCTTCAAGCATTCAGTGAGCAATAAAGCTGAAAAGTAAATTTCTTATCAAATATACCAATGCTTCATACACACATATATAATTATATATATATATATTTGTTTGTTTTTATATTATTTTTGTTTTACTTAGAATTCTAATCATTCGTATTTGCAAAGCTATGCATTAATTGCTGATAAGAAAGCTTTATATTACACTTAGCTGCTGTATAATGACTATCGCAGCTGACCCATTTGAAAAACTTGCAGTTATAACGCAATTGCAGGCTGAGCAAACAAAGAGAAAATCAAGCAAATAAACGCGCGATTTTTGATAGATAAACTTTTGAAGTGACGAAGACCACAAACATGTAGACGCTGCACAGTGCTCAACAAAAACTTGGGCTCAACAAAAACTACAGTATATACTGTGAACTTGTGTGTGTGGTACATTCAAACAAAGGGGGAATCACATTGATACTTGTATTCGTTTGGAATTCCCAAAATGCTGCGGCGAAATCCGATATGATGAAGAGGGCGAAAAGTGCAGGACAGGAAAATTTGTTATGAACAAAAACAAGCATTGCCATTTGTGGTCTATTGTGGCCTCATCTCTTTACAAATCCTAGTACGCTAATGAATTAAAAGATTATGATTGAAACTGTTTGAATTTGTGACTTCGAAGATTTTACTAATTATTGAGTACTAAGCATTCGAAAAATATCTTTTTCGGAGTCGCAGAAGTGGCAGCAATTTGTGGCCATGTGGTACAAAGAACTGCAAATATGGCGAGGGTTGTGTATAATGCCACAAGTATTCAATTTCTATCTCTGTAGAACTTAATGCTGGATGTTACATATGTATGTATATAAGCATGTACATATATTTAAAGAATAAAATTGTTTTGAAATCAATGTTTCTGCACTTATTATACTACACAACACCGTACATATTTCAATAATTTGATAAAACAAAATGCAAATATGTACACATACATAAACATATAGATTAAGTGCGAATATATATGTAGGTATAAATAAATAAATAATTTTCTAAATTGATATTGCAACTGTGTACATATATATAATAAATTCCAATTACGTTAATCAACGTCCGTTTAATTAAAATTATTTATTTACATAAAAATTCAAACTAACGACTTTGAAACTTAACCCAGCCATTTCGATTGATAAGGCACAGTTGCATTTACAAAGAAAAATGCTAATCTGCCGAGTGAAAAAGAATAAACAAAATGGGCTGCATGGATGAATGCATTTGAGATTGACGAAGCTGTCATTATCAGTCTGGTGGGAGCATGTGACGCTTTTGGCGCGTGTATTGTTGCATTGGAAATTACGCAGCAAGATGATTATTGCAGTTTGCTTGAATAAGAGTACGTTGAATTCAAAAGCAATGGTTAGAGTGTTAAAAATATGTATGTATACAAGTTATAGTCATAAATAATAAAATCGTAGACGTGCTTAAAACAATTGTATTATCTATTAAAGCACATTTAAAACGCATTAATTCTTTCTGCGTTGCGGTAAACATTTTCGTAAAGATTTGAAGAAATGTATATATACAGACATTTATACATTAAAATTAGATAAATTCTTTGGATGTTCTGTATCGGCATTGCAGTACAACATTTTGAAATAAAAAATTATAGAAAGTACATCCGATTACATACACTTCCTTTTATGCTATTGCATGCAATTTGTCCATAAGTTTACAATATTTAAAATATCAACATTTTTTTGCATTTCATCAAGCATGCACATGTCAGCATTGCATATAGTTTTGAAACCTTTGCGACAGTGCATGCCATAAAAAATGTGCAATTATTGTGATTAATAACAGCAACAAGTACACAGTATCCAAAAATGAGTCATCCCACGCAATTCATCCCGCCATTGTTACGCTGTGCTGAGTTTGAAATAATTATTACCACTACTGAAATATTTGAGCATATGGTTGAATAACAAAAGAAAGTTGTTGCAAAAAAGTGTTGAAAATACCATATTCATAAAAAGTGGATGTGAAAGAATTTTAAGTGTAAAGTAATAAAAATGTATTACTGGTAATTGCAAGTGAGGTGTCAATACATATATAAAGTCAATAGCAATAAATATATTGTGTTAAAAAAATAAATGCCTCCATATAAAAGTTCAATTTTTGTGATGAACAAAATGCATATAGAGAGTATAAGTGTATACTTTTAATCAGCACTTATAGTATTTCATTTAAAATAATAAAAAACAAATAACTTGACTTAATTTTAATTTAGTGGTTAGTAAAAATATTTTGTAAAAAAAAAAAACTTACTTTGTAGGCAAACCATTCTTCTTTCACAAGATCGCTGAACGAAACCGCACTAGCATAGGCGAACAACGCCACAAAAATCAATACTGCGCGCATTTTGGCGGTAAATCTGTAAAGTAAATATTTCATTAATAAGTGATATATATTATTTTGACTTTATAAATACAGTGGAAGTTCCATAACTTGAACTTCTAAAAGTTGAAGATCTCCATAACTCTAACTTTTGAATTGGCAATACGTTTAGAAATCAAATTTCATACAAATTTGTTTCCATAACTCGAATTTTTCGACCAGGGCATAATACAAAATTTAACATTTTACTATCAAGGATTAATTTTAAAGGAGTCCCTATATTCGTATGGAGTGAATAAAAAATATGATATAACACATTTAGATTTCATAAATCGTGAAACAAAGGCATGAGACACAGACTTCTAGAGCCAAACAATAGCAAAGTGCAACAAACAAAATTCCAGAATACATGTTTTAATGTATTTTAATAAAACTTGTTGCGAAGTAAATTACTAAAACTGTGAATAATCTATATTTATATATACTTTTATACTTACTATACTTTTTGAAAACTTTTATGTTTTAATGAAAATTTCTATAACTCGAAGTCTCTCTAAGTCGATGTTTTTTTGTGGATTATGGTGATTCGAGTTAGAGAAGTTCCACTGTATTACATTAATTATTAGCTTATCTTTGTTTGATGTACATATAATAGTTGGAATTTTGCATTCATATTTTTAATCATTTTTCACACTTTTGCAGCATGCAACTCATATTTACAAATAAACAGTGATATTCATGTAAACTATGACTTCAACTTATTCTTGGAATATTATTTTGCACGTACTAATGTATAATTAGCAATACTAGAAACTTGAATGATTACACTGCTATTTAATTACTGTGGAAAAGGTAAAGATATTACTAAGCAAATATGACTTTGAATTTTTAACTTTTTGCAACATTTAATAAAAAAAAATTAATTTTAAAAAATATACATATCGCTCCAAAAACTTTTGAAATATAATAATCATGCTTACACAATAGTTTTGCTTATTTATTGGTACAATTTTAATTCAAATAACTAGTATTTTCAAAAGGTAAACAGCGCAAAATGTCGCAAAGTCAAAGCCATCGAATGAATTAATATATATATTTGTATTCTGTGCATATCTTTCCACCTATATACATATATGTATATTTTTTGTGCGTCCACAACAGCTGATTATCAGGTAATTTTGTCACGTCAATGGCAAAAGTGCCATAACAAAGGTGGAAGAGAAAAAAATATTTAAAGAGAGTAAGAGAAGGAACCAGTTTTCATACAAACTTAAAAAAAGCGTCAAATATTAAAAGCCGCAAATATAGTGCACAAAAATCAATAACATTTATGCTGCGGCAGTTAGAAAGAAAATAAGTTAAAAGATAAGCACAAAGTTATACAAAAAACCAATTAGTCATTAAATATAGAGCAACTTGATTATTTATTTATTTTGCTCTTACCGATTCGTTATTTTTCTTTGTGTTTATTAAAGCACAATATTATCTACGTTTATGCATATAAACACTTGCCGAGTTAAATTTCATATGCCTCAGCAGGGCAAAAGACTCGATTTCTATACGAGCTAAACACAGATAAGGAAAAGACAATTTGAAACTTCTACAATGTAGAGATTAAAACAAATAATGCGATGTTTCTTGACCTTATTTTAGCAAGAACTTTAGTGACATTTTTTTATTTTTTATATATACACATAAATATGTATGTACTTAGTAAATAAGAATGTTACCATTATTGTTGTGAAATTCAAATATCTCAATTTAGTGAGATCGTTAAAGAACTGTTGACAATAAAAAATTATGATGACCTGCGCTCAGTTGTTTTAAGGCGAATTCATATTTTCTTAATTCGCTTTGGATGCTAAGATCAGCATTATATGCATAAATATGAGAGTTTATTTCCGTTATTTGTTTATTTATTGTCAGTTATTTACTTCTTCAGTTTTCACTGTATTAAATTTCTATCAAAAATTTATCTAAAAACCAGTTTGATTGTGACTTTATGCGTCGCACTAAACATACAGAAGACATCAAAGCAATTGAAAAATAATATAAATGTACCTATGACGATACAGCCAAGATCTGTTGCATTTTGAGCATACTAGTCCATAGACAGTTTGAGCTACGCAAAATATTGATATATTGAAATACTGTACTCTTTGTCACATGACGCAATTTCAACTAACACCAACTACATCTCCACACTCTAACTTTCTGTGGTATATTTACATAAATAATTAACCGCATTTATATATGTATACATAAAAAATCATATATTTAAATAATTACCTTTTTTCGTTTGCTGATTCTCTTTTCCCAATTGGCCAATTGTTGCGAGCACAGTACTGCTGGATTTATGGCAATTGTTTGCTGCCTTTCGTGTGCCTCGTCAAGCCGACTACGCAACTTTACAATTAAATTTACTTTATTCAATTCAATTCCACTACAATATTTAACACTTTCTCGAAATTATAAAAAAATGTTTCAATATTTTAAAAGTTTTATAAAAAGCAACTGGTCTGTAACGCTTGCAAATTGCAAATAATTTTCTCGAATCCGTTTGCAGCGGATTATATGCTATTATATTCGTCCACAGTTCGTTTTTCTGTTTTCTACATCCATTTTGTTTACAGTTTCGTCGATTTGTTGTTGCACTACATTAAATTAACTTTATTGCTGTACGTTCTTTGTTTTGTTGTTTGTCAAGTCATCTGTTGTTGTGGAAGAACAGAGGTGTCACTGCGTGACAGTGTTCAAACATACAGTTCACCACAGTTTCGTGGTGAATTTGATAACTACCACATCACAGCTTAAGATAAATGCTGAAAACGAGATTTTATTAATAATTTTATAATAGGCGTGTTTTATATGTTGGCTTGTCATAAGCTATCATAGCTTGCATATTGAACTAGAGGCATTGCCAGTTCATAGCTTTTTTCAATTCACAATAGTTAGGTTTTTTCCAACAAAAAGTAGTTGGCAATAGCGAGAAACCCCATTTTGAAAGATAAAAAAGTAAACAAACCAAGATTTTAAATTCTATCGAAGTTTATCCATATTTATTTAGACCATCCCGAATCTAATCATGAATGTAGATTCCTTAAAAGCTCAGAATATTATAGAAAAGCGGTAAACAAAAGGAAATTTGATTTATAAATTCAACTTGTTTTTCCAAATAAATTACATTTCAGCTGAGAGTTCGGGCCCGCATTACCAACACTATTCATTTTTAAGCGAAGATATGAAATAAGCTAAATTCGTTTTATTTGTCCATGATTTAGATATTAGCTTGTGGTGGTCAAATAAAACACACCTAATATAAAAAGTTTTTCTTTAACCAACCGATATTCTAAGAATTTGTACACATATTGAGGTAATTTTAAAGAGTATTGATTATTTTTTTATTTGTAAAAATATTAGTTTTTGAAGCTACTCCAGCAGATCACTATATCTCTGAAGTGGAATGGCGGCTTCTAAAAAATTGATTTTTTGCCATAATTTTGGCTTTAAATTGGCAATATCGGTAGACAAAAAGCTTCAATTAAGTACTAGAAAATATAATTCAGTAGCCTGTGTAAAACTTTGAGACTAATCGGTGCAGCCATTTTCGAAAAATCTTGGTTACCGACTTTCAAAACACAGTTTTGAGAAAGAAAATTTTGCACCTGATCCTGTGAAGCGCTACTCATTCCAATAGTATGTGTATGGGAGTTTCATCCTCCATGTCACAGAAGCGGCAGGTCCGGAACGAGACCAACATCAAAAATATACGTCGGATTCACTGAAATTTGAAAACTCAAAGCGTTTACTTGAATACATGTAAAATGAAATGAAATAAAAAGATCGAATTTTTGGAAACTAACTGTAAAATATAACCCATTAATATTGAAATCGTACAAATCTTCTATTTTCGAGCACGCTGATGTTAAACCAGAGGACATGAAATGTGTATCTTTAAAACAATAACAAATAAAATATTTATATTATAATTTTAAATAAAAAAGAAAAAATTATAGAAAATAGGCCGTTTTTCCCCACAAGGAACTATGTTGCCTTGAAGGATATACTATATATGACTATATATGTTATTATGTTTTTTCTTTTTGTGGAGATATCCGACTATATCACGGATCATTAGACCAAAACAAGCACTTGTTTGGTCGCAAATCGGCCAGTTTACTCTCTTTAGTAAGCTTATAGATATTTTAAAATCTCTCGTACCTTATTTATTTCATCACAAAGGCAACCCTGACAGACGAATACTGTTTAATTATATGATTACTAACCTTTTAGTAATCTCTCTTTACTTTCTTAAAACTTATTTCTCTTATTTATTTATTCTTGATTCGTTTCATTGCTTCATTACATGATAATTTTTTAATTTCGTTAATATTTGCTTAACAGAATTCGATTTGAAAAATACTTTTATATATAATATAATATTCATAAAATCGATGCTATATGAAATTTAACATTACTCATTGTTTTAATTATATTTATTATTATATTTTTTTATTATTTTTTTTAAATTTTTTATAAACGAATTAATCTCAATTTAATTTAATTGTTTCAAACTATAGCATACTTTCAGGCATTTACTAGCATACATTCAACGCCTTACACCATTGCTGACCCGGAAGACTGCAAATAACTGTCGCATATATTCCCAATGACACATGCCATTCGAATGCAACACTGCGTAAAAATATCGATTGCCGCTGCTTAGCCCAACTGCCTGCTGTACGGCTGGCTTGTACGCTTTCTGTATGCCCGCCAGTGTTTTCGTATCCAATCACGTAACGTCCTTGCTGGATGATTTAGCCGTGCTATTGTCATATCGAATAAACGTTTTCACATCGTTGTCCGGGTGCGAGCTAAATAGGAGATTGTCTCTTACGTAAATATCCATAAAATTATTGAACAAAAAAAAAGAATAAAAAATATTAAAAAACAGTGTTTGTGCTGGCGAAAGCGTAGTTATAGTTGTTGTAATAGTTGCACAGCAGCGAAAAGGACTTTTGGAAAAGTTGAAAAACTTGCAGAAAATCGATGACAAAATTTTGCACAATTTTTAGACAAATTTTCGCTTTTCGGCAAATGCAGCATGTAGGAAGCAGGCGATGGCGGCGGTGCGGCAAGCAACCTGCAGTTTTCAAATGCATATAGTACACATACATATGTATATTGAAATGTTGCAATGAGGGCATGGAAAAATTGTGCAATCTGTGCGTTGAAAAAAAAAATGTATTTGAAAACGCGAAGATATTTATATGAATACAGTTATATACTGTGATGTATATGAATGTACAGCTGCAGCGCATACGTAATTCGAATAATTCGAAAATAGAAGAACTGTAGCATAACGGTAGTACGTTTTGAAAATAGCAAAAACATAAGCAATTAGTGTTTGAAAGTATTGAAAGTACGCGTTTGATATAATTTGCAGAATTTTTCGAAAACTTTTCGAAAATCTTGCGCAAATTTGGCTTTTCTGTTTGACATTTTCGTTGTCATAAGCCAACGATTCAATCGATATCGCTATGGTTGGCGGGCCCCCATGCCATCCCACACACACACACACACACATACACATAAACAACTGCAACAACACAAACAGGCCACATACACACGCACTGCCACTAAGCACCATGCCACACTAATTGGTCGCTGTTACATAAGTTTCGTGCTGTGAATAGGAGAAAGTGCAGTTGCTGCAAGTAATAAACTAACTTTTGAAAAAAAAAGAGAAAATTTAAAAAAATATTTGAGCAGAATTTTAAAATATTTTTTTTTTTAAGATTTTGTTCATCGAAAAAAAAATATTTCCAATTGTAATGCGGTTGTCTCTGTAGTTGGGTACTCTTCGTTATTCGATCTACTCCTTCGTCTCCGCCTGCTGCATTATTGTGTTAGCTGCTGTGTGACTGCTCGTGTGTATGCGAATCCGTTAGTCAGCGTGTTGTCCAGTGTGAGTGTCGGAGCGTCGTTTGTCGGTTTTTCGGTTTTCGGCGCAACACAAATCTATGTATTTGAGGCTTAACTAGGTCAGTTATTGAATTTTCAAACGAATTGCAATGCGCAGGCAACAACAACAACAACAACCACATGTATGACCAACACTATGCATAACAATAAGACAGCGCCATAAAAGCAAGCGCGTTTTAAGCGACAAAAAGAGACAGTAACGATTGCATGAAGTGCTTGCCGAAGCAATGAGTGCGGTATGAAGGAAAAAAATGTGGAAAATGTGGAAAATATGTGCGAGATGGTAACAGTAAAAGCAAAGCGGAAGTGATTGCAATTTAAAGGTTTCCAAGCATCAAAAAAAAAAAATGAGCGCAGCAAAATGTATTAAAACTAGTATGTATGTGTGTGTGTGTTTAGAGAAAAATTTACAAAAAAATTTAAATTTTGTGAAGTCCATTGGCACTCCATCATTCATAACTAAGGATTCTAGTGAAATTTCCATTTCAAGCAATCATCAAAATTTTTGTTGCCAATCCTCTTGTATTTGTGGCTATTGATCACGACTCCTGCTTGTCATTATCTGACACTTTCATGCCTTTTTTCTTTTTTCATTCCGCTAAAGCATACGTTGTTGTTGTATTCGTATTTGTATTTGTGTTTGTGTGTGTGTGTATACTAAGGCGCGCTAGGCAACCCACTAATAACTGTTAATAAAATCAATTCTCCACCCATAAAGGCATGACACAAGTACGAATCACTGACATGTCAAATATAGCTCAAAATGAATTTGCTCGCCTTCAAAATCCAACTCAACAGTTTGGTTGCATGTGCGGCTATGTAATCATATACTTATATTATGTAAATATATACATATAAACATACATATAAACTTGATTATTATTAATTGAATGATTCACAATTCAAACGACATAACAGTTGTTCGAGCGCGCTCAGCTTACATATCTACCTTTATATATACTCATTAATATACCTTTATACCTTTAGTATATAAAACTACCTTTGTAAGCTTGTATGTGTAACATATCCTTTTTCATATACATATGTATGCAAGTAATCGCTGCTGCTGCTTAAGTAGCTTTTGCTGTTTGATTTCACTACTTGATTCATATTTATAAATAGCAATGTATTCGTTGTGTACATAATTAACCATGCCAAAGCCGCTTTTGCTAGCTTACATAAGCGTCGCTGTCTATCAGACAGTTATTCCTTCATTATATTATACAAGCTTTATGGAGTTTTTCATGGAAATTGGAAATAGCACAGCAATTGTTAACAAAATATCATTGAATGAACCCTTATTACAAGCGGTATACTCTTACATAACCACTTCGAGCATAGCAACCACTTTCTTAGGCACAATTTATAGCCAATTGATGGCCAATATATTGGTGTTAACCTAAAACTGTGCCGTTATACGTATACACGCAAGTAATTATTTTTGATATTTTAAGAGCATTAAGTAAATGAAAAGACTACCTTTACAAAGTATTACTCAACTCACCTTATTACCTGGAAAAACACTGTATGAAATACTACTTCCAAATATTTGTGCTGCAACCACTATGAGAATATTTTTTTTCAAATGCTCGAGACGGATATCAATAAAAAACGTGTATTTCACATTCATATTTCAAGAAAATACACCTCCTTCCGTTCGTTCCCCGCAAAAAAAAGCGAGTACTCCACAGTGCACAACCAGAAAATCACTCTCCTAATTACTACTTAAATCATTACTCCACGAAGTAATTGTAATAGTTCGAATACTAGTTCGGAACCACTACATTGTTATTACATTATAGCCTTTTCGCACTGGAGTTATTTGCTAAGTTAATCGATCTTTGCTCTATTAACGCACTAATTTAGGTCGATTTACCATACAAAAAAAATTTTACTACCTTAACTTTTAATCGAATACAAATCGAGTTGAAACTGGAATGCAACTTTGCGGGTTGTTAACCACGCTGTAAATCTAGCTGTGGTTATTGATAAAATAGCAAACAGCTGATGGTACTTTCCTACATTTGATTGTTAATCGAGTATCCGGCTGTGCGAAAGGCAAAAACTGGTTTCTCAATTATAATCTTAATGTATTAAATTTATTTGGCTGTGCGAAAAGGTCATTACCACTGTTTAAAGTATACTTTTAATCCACCACTGAACCACTTGCCCAATATGTTTTTCGTGCATGTCTTAATGTCCTTTAATCATTCTGTAGTTTTATTAAATCACAATATATTCATAAGTTGGACATATCCTGCCTCCAGCAAAAGACATTCATTATACTATTTATATATAGTATTTATTATATAAGATTTTAACTGACCCATCAAAAGAATTGTTGCTAGTTGGAACCGCATTGTCTTATTTTAGTGAGATCCATCGCATCGAGTGAATAGTCTTAGTTACAGCTTAAAAACGTACTACCGTTCCCAAAACAGTCGATGGTTCTAGAGAGTTATGTATTTAATAATAATTAAATGCAATCTTCCATTCGCACGAATTTCGATAGTGATTCTACCTATATTTTATTGAATTCATTTATAATATTTCATATTTTTATCTTTGTTACACGAAAGCTAAGTGATCGATCGAAGACCACCTTTTTCCTACGTTAGGCAAAGCCGTTTTTTATACTAGCTGTAATTATCTCCAACTTCTCCAATAAATGACTCCAAGTCGCTTTTGAGGATTTGAGAGTTTGGTCAGATATTTGGAACACTATGACAGAGGTGTTTCAAAGTATTTAAGTGCTAACCTAAAAGTAAAATATTCTCTAAATTGTTTAAAACTGTTGACTTCGCACGATATTGATACATCACATCAATACATTGACAATACAAGTTATCATTTCATCAATCAATTATTTTGTAGTGTCTTCTACATTCAATCCCACATAAATTGGATCGTTCTTACAAACATTGTTTGTTGTATAACATTGTTCTTCCATAAAATGCAGTGTAAATATATTACTTGTTATAAGTATATATGCATACACGAGTATTCGGATACAATGGTAAATAGAGTACAGTGAAAGCTCAATATAATGAGCTTGTAACATAAAACACAGGAACAAAAAATATTAATTCGAAGAATGACGATTCAAAAATCTATATAAAGCGATTTAAAAACACATTTTTGAAATGCTGTTGGTCCTGGCCCATATTTTTTTAGATAATGAAAAAAAAAAATGGTGTCTTCAACTGTTTTCTCTTTGAAATATAGAACCAAAAAAGCTATATCTCATTTGACTGATCTTTGAACTTCTGGCGGATTGAAAAAAATAAATTAATTTAAATCAAATAGATTGTATTTAAGGGTTTCATAGATAGAAAAAGGCTTTGTAAAAGCCATTTCTCGGCATTAGCAAATATTCGGCATATACCTTTGTTAGTGATATATACTCTGTACAATCAAGGCTTTACCGTATATACCATTCGGCAACGTGAGTACGCGAAACGCCCACTAAGTCATCAAATAATAGTGCCAAATCCATTTCCTATACGAAAGCCCTTAACGCCGAACACGCGACCACTACTTACATAAAGCTATTGGCACTTATGTATCCATGGCTGTTCATTGTCTTTGCCGCTGTGTTAGCCACCGCCGATTATATAAACTGCCAGCACAGCAGTTGCAGGAAAATGTTCCTTCTGCGCAACGTGAGCGCTATCAACAGCACATCATCGCATCGTCAACGTCATTATTGTATTCGTTTTCATCCATTCTTGCATACTCATCTGTAAAGAGTGTATACGAGTAGTCGTGTGCAAGTGCTGTCAGTGCAGTCAGCGATAAGAGAGCGTATTGAGAATGCACAATTGAGTGTGAGTGGTGTGTCAAAAGTGATTGCATTCGGGTGTGTGTGTGTGCGAATGTGTGTCATTCAAAAATTTTCGAAAAACATAATGAAAAGAAAATTGCAATGTGTCCCATATATGCGATTGTGGAAAAGTGAGAATGAGTGCATGCATACGTACAGTGGTGTTCATATAAAAAAGCAGTGTAAGGATGTGCTGTGATTTCATGCAAAACACTCATCCATTTACAACAGGTATTTTGGCTAGAGTTGTGTTTTGAGGTTAACATAACGGTTTCTGGTCTGAGGATTAATATATACATCGGACTTAAAGTGTATCATTACTGTTAAGACATTAGTATTCGATTTTTTAAGACAAAAAAATATAGTTAAAGGGTGATCTATTCCCTTCCCTACTTTTTTAAAGAAAAATCACAAAAAATTCAAATGAATATTTATTAACAGAAAAAGTCTAAAGGTGTGATATCACACGATCTTGGAGGCCAATCGACCGGCCCAAAACGTAAAATTATCTGCTCACCGAAGTGTTCTCTCAATAAATCCATTGATTGATGCGATGTGTGGGCAGTCCTTGAAACAAATTGTCGCCTAGATCACGATTTCCAATTTCAGGCATCAAATAATCGGATATCATGGCGCGATAACGGTCGCCATTGACAATTACGTTCTCATCGGCATCATTTTTGAAGAAATATTGACCGATGATTCCACGGGCTCACAAACCACACCAAACCGTTGTTTATTCTGTATCAAATAACAGCTGTTGATTCTCATCAAGTTGTTCTTCGTCCCAAATGCGGCAATTTTGCTTGTTTACATACCGATTGAGCCAGAAATGGGCTTCAATTTGGCTTGAAAACATCGCATCTTCTTTTGTTGAGCGCCTTCAGTTCCTGCACGATAAATTGTCAAACTATACTGAACAAATACTAAAGGGTGATTTTTTAAGAGCTTGATAACTTTTTTTAAAAAAAAAACGCATAAAATTTGCAAAATCTCATCGGTTCTTTATTTGAAACGTTAGATTGGTTCATGACATTTACTTTTTGAAGATAATTTCATTTAAATGTTGACCGCGGCTGCGTCTTAGGTGGTCCATTCGGAAAGTCCAATTTTGGGCAACTTTTTCGAGCATTTCGGCCGGAATAGCCCGAATTTCTTCGGAAATGTTGTCTTCCAAAGCTGGAATAGTTGCTGGCTTATTTCTGTAGACTTTAGACTTGACGTAGCCCCACAAAAAATAGTCTAAAGGCGTTAAATCGCATGATCTTGGTGGCCAACTTACGGGTCCATTTCTTGAGATGAATTGTTCTCCGAAGTTTTCCCTCAAAATGGCCATAGAATCGCGAGCTGTGTGGCATGTAGCGCCATCTTGTTGAAACCACATGTCAACCAAGTTCAGTTCTTCCATTTTTGGCAACAAAAAGTTTGTTAGCATCGAACGATAGCGATCGCCATTCACCGTAACGTTGCGTCCAACAGCATCTTTGAAAAAATACGGTCCAATGATTCCACCAGCGTACAAACCACACCAAACAGTGCATTTTTCGGGATGCATGGGCAGTTCTTGAACGGCTTCTGGTTGCTCTTCACCCCAAATGCGGCAATTTTGCTTATTTACGTAGCCATTCAACCAGAAATGAGCCTCATCGCTGAACAAAATTTGTCGATAAAAAATTGGTAATAAATTTGGTAATAAAATTCAATGATTTGCAAGCGTTGCTCGTTAGTAAGTCTATTCATGATGAAATGTCAAAGCATACTGAGCATCTTTCTCTTTGACACCATGTCTGAAATCCCACGTGATCTGTCAAATACTAATGCATGAAAATCCTAACCTCAAAAAAATCACCCGTTAGTAAGGGAGGACTAAGTTCCGGTAACCGAATATTTTATACTCTCGCAGGTTATTTATTTATTAAAATAACACACAATTCGACCCATATATTCGGCTTAGAGTCCACTAGAATATCGAAAATCAATATATATAGTGTATTTTATTCATTTTCACCAAGATTTCATAACCAAAATTTGACAATCAGGAAGTGTTGACCCGATTTTGTCAAATTTTGGCACAGGGGGACACTATTATAAAGAAAACATATCCTCTAGATTGCTTTCGAATATCTGTGAGATTTACCGAAATTTTCGATTTGTGCAAAGTTTTGTTCCGATATCTTCACGTATGCTTTATTTATAGATTGCTAAGTGAACGTATCAGATGGGCTTCAAAATTGTGGTATATGGGAAATAGGCGTGATTGTAAACCGATTACGCCGATTATATACAGATTTATTTTTGCGTGTAATCTTACAATAGATTAGATTATATTGTGAGGATTGCACCGCGACCTAAGGTCTATTGTGCCCTCTCCAGTTATCACAGCACCCCTTCCAACCCCGTCACGTTAAGAAATCTTAACAGTGTTGCAGGGCTGATGCATGCGATACTTCCTCTTTGGGGATAAAGAGCCCCAATTGTCTGTCCCCTTTCCTTCGCGATCGCCGGGCAGTCAAGGAGTAGGTGCTCTGGTGTCTCCGCCTCTGAATCACAAAATCGGCAAAGATCCGACGAGTGGATTCCCATTTTGTGCAGTGGCCGGTATATAGTGCCACTAATTGTCTCAGTTTGTTCCTGGGAGCGCCATTAACTGTATCCTCCCAGGAACAGTTTGGAGTGACGAAGTCCCTGCATGTGCAACCAACAGCGATTCCTGCTTGCTGCCTCCTCCTCTTTCAGGCGGGTTGTAAGAACATGCCGACCAACCGCAATAAAGGGCTCTGGCCCTTCCTTGCTAGTTGGTCCGCGAATTCGTTTCCCTGTATTCATTTATGGCCTGGAACCCAAGCTAAGGTTATGCTGTTATTTCTGCAAATCCTGTTCAAAGTATCTATGCAGTCCATGACCAGCTCCGAGTCCACCTCGAAGGATGATAGTGCCTGAAGAGCTGCTTGGCTATCGCTGATAATGGCTATGTGTTCCTTATGATAGCCCATGTCCAATATTACCTCTGCACACTTGGTAATGGCATAGACTTCAGCTTGGAAGATGCTGGCGAAATGGCCCATGGATAAAGACAGTTTCAGGCGTGGCCCCGTTATCCCGGCGCCTATACCAACTGCTGTCTTTGATCCGTCTGTGTACAATTGTTGTGTCATAAGTAGAAATGAGTTCCTTGAGAGTTGAGTCCTCCCATTCCCTTTTGTTAGACATGACTGTTTTGAAACGTCTCACAAGATGAACCCTTTTGATGATATCGTCCCTCGGGAGGAGAGTCATTGGAAGCTTCCTACCGATGAATCTTACAATAAGTTTCAAATCAAATATTTTATGGATGGATGAAAGTAAAGTGAAACTTTTCAATTTGAAGAGTTGTCTAAGTCTTAAAGCACTTATTTATGATATAGGTTTGTTTGTTCTAATTCTTAAATGAGCACTGCTATTATTATAAACACAACTGTATATACAAACACACATATATAAGTAGGTGTGTGTGCGCAAACTTTCTGTCGTCGGAAAGTGCAATCAACTAAAAATAACAACAGCACCACTCGTTCGATATAAATCATGCACGAATTGAAAATTAAATGTGAAAAAAAATGAAAAAAAAATATTGTGAACAAGGAAAAATGGAAACGCTGAACATGTGCAAGCGTGTAAATCTTGGCAGTTGGATGCAACCGCAGCCGCGGCAACCAATAAAGTGGATTAGGCCAATTACTTTGTGCCACAAAATTTTCGGTCGGACATAAGCAAGCAGTTCTAAAGCTAAATGTGTTGTGGCAACAACAACAACAACAAAACTAACAACTACAAAACGAACTTTTGATGTCATAATGTGTAGAGAATTTTTCAGATATACTCTAGTCACCATACTCGACGCCCTCCGCCGCCGCCATCCCCCGTCCGTATGTCTGCGTTTTCGCCTACGCAAATGCGCTTTCGAGAGTCGCTGCCTGCTACGGGCGTTTGAATTTCTGCCGCTTGCCACTGTTTCTTTGAAATACACATTTTCTCTCGTTTTATTGCATTTCACCCAAATGATTTAACCGATTATTCTCTTGCATTTCTTCCGATTCATTGCAGTTCAGTGCGAGATGTCGGCATAACAGAACGTCAAATAATCAATCAGTCAGTCAGCCAGTAAGACAGTGCGAAAAGTGCGTGTGACAGTGAGTCGGTGTGTCAGTTGCAGCAGAAAAGCCCGTTAAGCCTGCGTGGCAGAGTCCAAAATTGTACCTGTGTATGAGACGTGCCCCGATTTGTGAATTCACTTTGAAGTGTCACAAATTAAGCGAACAGTTAAAAACAAAAGCAAATAATAGCAATCACCAAGCAAAACTAATTAGTAAAGAGCAATAAGGAGGAAACAAGTTCAAAGATAAAAACAAAACGAAATCATCAAATAGAAGCCTGCAAATTGGGCTAAAAATTCCAGTGCGTACTAAATTCGAAACTAAAACCGCGTGGAACAACAACAATAGTTCTATCTTTTTAATCCTCATCAACAGTTTTCAACAGTTAATCTCGTTGTTGTTGTGAATAAATCGATAATTGTATAATATCAAAAGAATCAAACCAAAAAATGTCACCACTAATGGAACGAACACTGCTGCTCTTGGGCATCCTATGCTGTTTACAGGGTAAGTCTATCATACTATTTGTAACTGTATTTAATTTTTTTATATAGTTGAAGAATACTTATTAGATATTTCCTAGATATAAAGGGGATTTTAGTGAAGTAAATTTAGAGGCATAAAAGCAAAATATTGGTCTACAACTTTGCTTCCGCCGTTTTCCAATAGATGTATCTAGGGTCAAGCACTGGTCGATTAAATCGATTAAATCGTTTTATATCGATCTTGGACATTTGTGTCAACATTAAATCAACAAAATATTTGTACAGATCAGTTTGCATCCCAAACTTATTCTCAAAACTGAAAATGTCACTTTTTGAGCCGAATTCGCAACATTTGCACGGAATAAGCATGCTGCCAGAAAGATGGTCAAAAGTAGTAGCTAGCGACGGCCAATATTTTGAATAACATTTTTGTAACCGTTTTCATACAAAAAAAGACTTAAATTAAAAAAGAAACGGCGGAAGCAAAATTGTAGACCTAATATAATATACTTATTTGCTTAAAAGGTTTAGAATAATCACCTAATTTCAACATTTACCGGGAAAACAACGAATTAAAGAAAAATTGTATTTATTTCAAAGTTTATAACAATTCTTTTCCGGAGTATTGAAACAACATGTCGCCTGTGAGTGATGATCTATTGTAGGTCTACGATCATTATAGGTATCTCTGCTCGAAAAATATTCCCGTTCAATTTTTGAACGGAGCTATACGGAGATTGTCAGACAGAAAAATCACTTAGCAGTATATTTTTTCCAGTCAGCTGATACTTGTCTTGATAGTATCATGCTAAAGCTCTAGCGCTAGAGATCGATTCAGGGGAAAAGACAGAAATCGTTCTTAAAAAAAACTGGACCTTATCTATCTACTATCGTGCAGCTATCTAATAAGATTATAATCTAAATTTGTATATGGTCTTCGGTTGAAGTAAATATGTTCTCTTTACTATTAATTTTTTTCCTTTTGAATGTCTTATTTATCTGACTAGTGTCCAATCGAGTGCGTGTTTATATCTTTATCGTTGCACTTGACTACAAATGAACATAAATTATTTTTTAGGGTTGCAACTTTGCATTTATTTAATTTAACATATTTTTTTGTTGTTGTTTTTTGTGATCAAACAAAAGCTCTTCTTTTCGGCCTCGCATGTGATTTCCGCTAACTGGACATTTGAAATCAAAAAATTCCAACGGGATTAGAAAGAGTACATGTTTGGCTCTGGTATGAACTAGGATTATTAATTTCGCACAAAAATTAACAAAATAGCGGACAATTGATAATCTGTTTTTGAAAATCGCCCTTTTTTCAGCCACAAATCAAGTTGAAAAGTAAAGAAGATCTTCACCGATTTGATTTACCTTGTTCACACTATAGCTATATATGTATAGAATAACGAATTTGGAAAATTTGGAACAGATTGGATTAATAGGTTTTGAGTAATCTCATGCGCCAGTCGTAAAAACATTGTTTCGAGAAAAAAGCGTTTAAACGTTCGGGGGGTTCCCTTAATTACCTTACATTATAATCAAACTTTCTCTAACGGTTATAGTTTTGTTAATTAAGTTATTATTGAGAAACGTTTTATTTTGTCTCACCACACAAACATTTAAAAAAATCGATTCATCAGTCATATTCCTCTTATATACTCGTATAGGCTATATTTAGATATTTATAGAAAATCATATTTTCATTAGAAATAAAAATAACTACCTTAGCTTGATATATTTATACACATTTTCATACAATCATACAAATATACAAGTTCCATGTACAATTTTAAAAATTATCATGTTTTCTTTTACATACGTATATATGCGTTTCTGTGTAACAAATTAACAAATGCTTTTAATTACGAATAAAACGCAAAGTTGTGTAATTATCGAGAATGAAAATAGCGATTGGAATTCTTGCAAAACATGTTAACGATTTGACAGTGCTGCCAGGCTGTAAAAGTGAAAAGCCATTATATTTGGTAAAAATCTGCGGTAGTTTTGGAAATTTTGCAATGAAAACCAAAATCATTTTTTGCACTATTATATTTTAATATTAACTAAAAGAGCTTGGTAAAATTCGATTTCGATATATATATTTGTATCATTGAAAGTGAGGGTAAACTTTTTTTCTTCGACTGTATTTTTTTTTTAAATAACGCCAACGGAGAGTTTTAAAAAATATCAAAAATAATGCTTTGCCATTTGCATCAATTTTATGTTTACCTTTGCGTAATATAATACTTTCAAAATCAGGAATATAACAGATTTGATATTGTAATTCGACTAACGATAATTATTTATGTTACTTAATGAAGATAACCAAAAAAGTTAGTATGGAAATGTTTATAACATTAATACACTGACTTACATACGTTACGAAATACTGCCAAACCTAACCTAACTCAATGTATAATAAATTATTCAAGTGTACAAATATTAATATCTATATTATATGTTCGTCTGCTATTGTGAATAGAATGGATAAGTGATATGCTCTTATGAAATCTTCAATTAGTAATACTGGATGCGTGCTAATTAACTAAATATACAATAGCTGCTACGAAATAATCTTCTGTTGCACAATCAATTAATGTAAAATGAGCCGTTTATTAGGTTTACTGCATTTACATTTGTAATATACTATTTATCCTCCGGATACAAAATAGCTTATAGTTGTTTCATTAAAAAACGATTTCATCAAGTCGAGCTAGATATCACAATAAAATCTATAAATTGTTTGGAAGCAGCTCATAGCTTAAAGCGTGTACCAAAGGCGGAATATTATCTAGACTTATATACAAAAGCTCATTTATAACTCTAGAAAAGACATAATCGCTTGCTTTTATTTCTTTAGGGAACAATTAAGAATATCTCGAGGCCCCAACTGGTTACTGCCTCCGATTTCTTTCATCATTCTTTATTCTTCGTAAAAACCATAAGAATTTTATAGCATTTACGCACAGGAGTTAATTGATCAATTAACTGGTCTTTGCTCGATTAAAACACTGATTTAGATCGTCTTACCATAAAAAAGAAGAATCAAAATGTCTACATTAATTTTTAATCGAATACAAATCGAGTCGAAGAGGAATGCAATTCTACGGACAACAAAAACAAAATATATAACAGCTGATCGTTAATCGAGTAGTTGGCTGTGCGAAAGGCAAAACATGATTCTCAATTATAATCTTAATGTATTAAATTAATTTGGCTGTGCGACAAGGCTATTGATAGAAGTTCTAGAGTAACATCGTGTTATTTACATCTTTGCACTCTTTATTTTGAAGAATACGATACATTTCATTGAGAAAGATAGATAGTAGGATCTAATCTAGATTGTCTTAATCTTGAAAAAATTATTTTGAGTAATTAATTTAAACTTCTAGGTGTGGGATTATTCCTTACTAATATTGAAGCTGTAGTTATAGCACTGTTCATGGTGTTTGTGGACCAAGAAATGCTTTCATAGACAATGAAGTGTTTTTATACTCTCGCAACCTGTTGCACAGATTATCATAGTTTTGTTCACATAACGGTTGTTTGTGTCACCAAGAAATATAAGAGTTAGATATGGGGTTATATATACATAAATGATCAGGATGACGAGCAGATTTGAAATCCGGATGTCTGTCCGTCCGTCTGTCCGTCTGTCCGTGCAAGCGATAACTTGAGTAAAAATTAAGATATCTTAATGAAACTTGGAACACATGTTCCTTGGCACCCTGAGGAGGTTGCTTTCGAAAATGGGCAAAATCGGTCCACTGCCACGTCCACAAAATGGTGGAAACCGAAAATCTATACAGTGTCATAACTAAGCCATAAATAAAGTTATGAAAATGAAATTTGGAAAATAGGATCCCATTAGGGAGGGGCACATTTGGATGTAATTTTTTTGGAAAAGTGGGCGTGACCCCGCCCCCAAATAGGTTTTTTGTATATAACTCGCAAACCAATAAAGCTATATAAGCCAAACTTTCTGCAGTCGTTTTTTTTAGCCACTTCCTAATACAGTCCAAAAATGAAAGAAATCGGATCATAACCACGCCCACCTCCCATACAAAAGTTAGGTTGAAAATTACTAAAAGTGGGTTAACTCGCTAAGGAAAAACGTCAGAAACACTAAATTTCACATAAACAATTACAGATGAAAGCTGCACTCAGATTTTTTTACAAAATGGAAAATGGGCGTGGCGTCGCCCACTTATGGGTCAAAAACCATATCTCAGGAACTACTCGACCGATTTCAATGAAACTTGGTTTGTAATAGTTTCCATACATCCCAATGATATGTTGTGAAAATAGGCCAAATCGCTTAACAACCACGCCTACTTCCTATATATCAGAACTTTGAAGTCAGTCTGAATCGTTTACTTTACAATATATAAAGTAAGCACTAGTGAAGATATCGGTGCAGAACTCTGCACAAATACTATGTTAATAGTATGGCAGCCCCATTCTAAAAATCGCCGAAATCGGACCATAGGTTTTTAAAGCCCCATATATCGAACACGAGGACCTCGGTGCTTCTAACCTAATATTGTGGTTTCCAACTTTCAATGGACTTTATACAATATATATGACGAATATGTGGGTCAAATTGTGTATTATATAATATAAATAAAGTTAAATAAATAAATTGCGAGAGTATAAAATGTTCGGTTACACCCGAACTTAGCCCTTCCTTACTTGTTTTCATATTATTTAGGAACAAGTGAATTGATTGTCGTACAAACATAACACTACTCCTCAACAATCTTATCACTAATAACTTCTCTCATTAATCTCTCATTGCAGCAACCACTGCGCTGATGTGTTACGACTGTAATAGCGCCTACGATCCCAATTGCGGTGATCCATTCGAGCCCTACACCTTGGGCAAGGTGAACTGCACCCAGCAAGAGGTTAAGGAGCATCTCAAGGATAAATACACCAAACCATTGCTCTGCCGCAAGACAACACAAAAGGGTGAGTGTATAGTGAGCTGTGAGTTAGGGCTTAGTCAATAACTTACTCACATATATCCTTTCAGTTTATGGCAAAGTGCGTGTGGTGCGCGGCTGTGGCTACATACCCGACAAGAGCGATGATGGCCTATGCATGAAACGCTCGGGCACACACGACGTGCAGGCCATCTATTGTGCGTGCACATCGGAGCTGTGCAATCATGCTGCCTCCACATTGTATCAGAGCAACAATCATCCCATCCTAACGGCATTACCCTATACATTAGCAGCGTTCTTTGTTTGGTTTGCCACATTTTCGAGTCATTTCAATATCAATGTGTTTGGTGCTGTGCAAAATTCATAAACGCGAGATATACAAAAGCCTACACGCATATATAGTAGACAGTAAGCATACCACAAACATACATGCATACATACATACATACATACATATGGTAGTTGTGTATATGTGTATTTAAGGAAATTAAAGAAATTAAGAAAGAAATGTGTTTTTTTTTTCATTTAAACACTTTGAGTTTGGCGTGCCATTACAGTGTCATACACACACATGCAACCACAAACACATACACACACCCACACATATGCATTGCATTAAAGCGAAAGAGAGTAAGCAAATTGCCGCTAAAAGATGATTTAAATAAGGAATAAAGTCAAGTAAAGGAGAGGAGAGGAGAGCAGGAGCAGCAAAAGCAACAATTAACGTTTGAAATTAAAAGTTTGTTGGTGGTTTAAGCAGTTTAAAGCATGAAGACGCAGTCCAGCTGTTGAGGCGTATGTTGCATAAGCGACCAGTGAAATAATATTTACATAACTCCATTCAAGCTAGAATCTAGTAATAAACAAAATTAATAGAAATTACTACGAAAAAGCAGCGATTTGTTCAACTAAAACCGAAAGCAAGCAGCTTTACTGTATATGTTGCCCCTAAAAGTATGCTAGTAAATATTTTTCAATGAAACACAACGCAATTGTCAAAGCCAGCGGAAGTTGCTGTTCAAAGCAGGTATGAGAGCAACCATTAATAACTAATAAGATATAATAAATATTTGTAATATTTTTTTTTCTAGGTTATGTTACAATTAAGGCAAACCATTCAACTTGTAATGTGCGTGCCAGCACTGCTGCGTATGTATGTGGCTGTTTAATTAAACAATACGCATACATATATATGTATATACATAATTAACTTACTTATTCAATATGACATTAGAAAGATATAATAAAAAACAAAAACAAAAAATAATAATAAAAAATAAATAAATAATAATCAAATACAAGGAAAACAAAAACAACTGCCGTCACATGTCTTGCGAAGAAGTAAATATTCGAAATTTTTAATAATAGTTTCACAGTGTATATATGTATGTATGTATACTATAGTGCTAAACATAACTAACACACGCTGACACACATATGTAAAGCCGTATGCAAGTGTTATGTAGTAGTTGCTTTGTAAAAAAACTTTAAATTAGAATTTTTTTTAATTTAAATTATAAAATTTTTAAAATTTAAATTAGGAAAATTTAAATTTTTTTTAAATTTAAATTAGAAATTTTTATTTCAATTATAAAAATTTAAATATTTCACGAATTGACAAAAAAATTTGAAATTTTATAACTTAAATTTAATTGAAATTTAAAAAAATTTTGAAATTTTTAATTAACTAATTTAAAAAAAATTGAAATTTTTAATTTCAATTAGAAGAATTTCAAATTTTTTTACATAATTTAATTTGAAATTGAAAAAAAATTTGAAACTTTTCTAACTGAAATTGAAATTGAAAAAATTTCAAATTTATTTTAATTTAAATTATAAAAACTTAATTTTTTTATTTTAAATTAGAAAATTTTCGAATTATTTTTAAATTTAAATTATAAAAATTTCAATTTTTTTAATTGCAATTAGAAAAATTTCAATTTTTTTTTAATTTAAATTAGAAAAATTTCTAATTTATTTTTAAATTGCAATTACAAAATTTCAATATTTTTTTTTTATTTAAATTAGAAACATTTCAATTTTTTTTTAATTTAAATTAGAACATTTTCGATTTTTTTTTTTCAATTCGTGAAAATTTTTAATTTTTTTTTAAATTGAAATTATAAAAATTTAAAGTTTTTTTTTCAATTCGTAAAAATAATTATTTAAATTTAAAAAAATGATTAATTTTTTTTATATAAAAATTTAAAATTTTTTTAATTTAAATTATAAAAATTTCCAATTTTATTTTTTCAATTTGTGAAATTGTGTTTGTGCTGAATAACGCGCTGTGGTTGTAAATTGAAAGCAAGCTGTATAAAAAATTTCTTAAATACTTAATAAATAGCGTGTGTTACAAAATACAGTATTTTCTATACAACGCCACCACGTTGGAAACACTAAGCTGCCAACCACTGTTGTATAGTCTTACCTTTGAAATATTACTTTAACAGTTGCAAGTAGCAGAAATACTTGAGAAATAATTACATACGAAATGGAAATTTACAAAAAACTGCATTTTAAATGTTAAATAGGTAACTCTCTTAATGCAACACCGCTAGTCTCTCTAATATTCTACATAACCTTATTTTAGTTTTGTACAAAAAAAAAACAAGTTTGCTGTTTGCTTATAAAGTTGATTGTTACAACAATAATAAACATATAGTTGATGTGTGTCGCAACCGCCTTAGTTTTTAGCTATAACTTCCAATATTTATGGCACACGCATAACGGCTTAAATACGGTTATATTTTGTTAGAGAATTTCACCAAAAATTAAGCGCCTACACATGCATACATATGTATGTATGTTTGTATGACGCAGCAAAAGGCAGTACTTATGGTCAGGAGAGAGTATAGTAAAGTAAAAAATAAAATTAGCAAATAAAATAAATGAATTATTTAAAAAATGTAATGAATTAATGTAAAGCATTAAAGCAGCTAAACTGGATATAAACTAAACAATACTAGTATTCAACGCAAATACAACGCATACAAAAGAAATTATGAAAATACATGCATACAAAGGAAAAGAACACACACATACACACATACATACATACTTACATACAGTTGTGAAAAAATTAAAAAAAAAAATCACAAACCAAATTATATACATATAAAACTAAAAAAATATTTACATATAAACACAAAAGATACGAACATACATACATACACATACTCAATATACATAAATTATATATGCAGGAAACCGCAATTTTTGTCCATAAAAGAATAAAAAATGAACAGTCATAAAGCAATTAAAAACATATATAATTTAATGCAAGTACCCATAATTCTTTAATAATTTTCATTTCCTTATGCTCCTTGCAGGAGTATCAGGAACAAATATATGTACTATATATATATAATATATGTATGTATGTAATGAGATTAAGCTTAATACAAAAAATAAGCAGCGGAGAAATGTGCATAATACTAGTATTTATAATAATACTCATCGAACAACAAAAACAACACGAACACACTTGTAAACACTAGAGAAATAACTACATACATGAGCAAAAAAATAAATTAAAATTAAAATTAATGTTAAAAAAATTTTTGCAAATTTAAAAAAAATTTCAAATTTTGTTTATAAAAAAATTTAATTTGCAAACATTAAAAAAATTTCAAATTTTCGCCAAAATCACTTCAAAAACTTATGTACAGTAAGCAATGTACAGTGAGGCTAAATGCTGTATGTATGTGAACGCTTTAAAGTTAAAACAAATATTTTATTAACAATTTCATTATTTCATTTATGTGATTGCATTACCGAAAACATATACAGTATCCGACAAAATTTTGGATACCCCAACACATCTTTTAATATACATATTGAATATTTCTTGATTTGAATTTGCCAAAAAGTGTTATCGAATACCGCCAAGTTTTTGTAAAATACCAATTTGGAGTAATGGGAGCAAGCTTTAATTAAAAAATACGAAAGGCAGTCAAAAAGTTTGACGAAAGAGTCATGAGAGGTTCCAAAGTAAGCACATCCAAAACACCATTAAATTCGGAAGTGAAAATGTTTGGGGTTGCTGTAGCTACAATGGTCTATCAAATCTGGTATAAATCGAAAGCAAATGACTGGAGTGATACTGAGTACAAAATTAGAGAGAAGATAACTCTATATACCAGCATTACAATGAGCCCAAACAAACAAGTCGGGTTATGTAAGAATATTTCGATCAAAAATCGATAGAGCTCCTACTGTGGCCTGCCAAAACCACTGACATAAATCCTATTAAGTATTTATAACAATATTTGAATGATAAGCTCGTCCGATATTCTTGTCGTCCCAAAAAATGAGACATTTTAAATAGTTTAAAGGACTCCTGGGAAAACATTCCACAATGAGTTTTTCTGAACCAGATAGACATCATGTCTCAAAGTCTTTTGACTGTAATTAACGCTAAAGGTGCCAACACTAAATATTGAAGCTCTATTTAGAAGCTAACCTTATAATATATAGGGGTATCCATACTTTTATTGTTGTTAAATATTTGTCTTTTTCAGATGATCGCGTGTTTTGCAAAAAATAGTTCAAATGTACAATATATAAATATAAATTTTTTAATGCAATATACCCATAAGCAAAATAGATTTAGTTTTGACATTCCTGGAGTATACTTATTTTTGTCGGACACTGTATATATTATATATTCCCACAAACATATATTGTTGATATTTTAATATACTGTTGTTTATGAATTTTTTTTATTTAAAAAAAAATTCATAAAAAATTTAAAAAAAAAAATTTACATATCATCAGTTCACTGCAGTATTTTATTATAAATTAAATTATACACAATTCTAATAATATTCAAATTAATTTTCTCTAATAACTACTTTTTCCACTCACACACACTGTGTTATTGCAATTGTTTATATTCCGTTATTTGTTACAATTTTATAAAAAGTGCAAATATTCAATATGCTATTTATTAATGGAATAATTTTTAAATATGCTTTAAGCCATTCAGTGATTTCTAAACTGTTGTGTGATATAATTATTCATAAATTTTAAATTTCTATATTAAACTTCTACAATTAAAAGTTTTTTTTGTTCAAATTATAATAATAATATACTCAATTCAATAAGCAATATAACGGTACTACACTGACCATATCTTCGACTTAGTGAAATCATAATATAATTTTTTTTTAAGAAATTGAAGTTACCAGGATATCTCGTATTTAATAATTTTTAATGAATTTCATTCTCAGTAGACGGAAAATCCGTTTACTTATAAAAAAGAACAATGCTTCTAGTTGGAGTTTCACTTGTTATTCGAAAATTCGATACTAGTTTTTGGTAGACTTAACCAATCTAATTACAATTAATTTTGGTGCTCAAATATTTCACCAAACTATATTGACTGCGGCACCAGAAAATCGTGTTAGGTTAGGTTAGATTCGATGACTGTTACCCCAAAAGGAAACACACTCACACAGGACACTTGAGGACAGTTCTTTGTAATACCAAAAAATGTAACTCTTCACAAAGCGCTTAGAACGTACCTTAAATCTGTGGAGATATTTTTTACTTCTCTATCCGCTAACCATCGCGAGGTTGCCCAAAAAAGTGAGATCCAAGGAACTTTTGCCTCAATCTTGTAAATGTGGGGCATTCCGAAAGGAAATATTGGTAAGCTTCTACCTCACCGTCCTCCAAGCAGCTTCTGCAGCTAGCATCCGATAAAATGTGTAGTTTGACCGCGTGAATCCCGATGAGACAATGGCCAGTTAGAACAAAGATGACTAGGGAAAGATTAGCCTTACTGAGTGCGAAGAGTCCCCTGACCGCTTGCGATTTACTTTGGGTCAGAAGGATCTAGTGATAGAATAGGTGATGGGGTGTGTCAGCGATTGCTCAGTTCAGCTGAGACCCCTTCAACTAGAAGTAAATTGCAAGAGGATAGTGGTGATTCTACTTGTTCCCATACCATCGTAGGTGAGACCAATGTGCCTAGCCAAGCAAGCTCATCAGGCTAGCAATTTCCTGCGATTCCGCTGTGGCAGGCACCCAAATTAGTCTGCTTGCGAAGTGATCTAATGCAACTGATAGCGAGTACTTTGGCATTCCTTCACCAGCCTGGTGCGCACAGTCAGTGAGCTCAAGGCTAGTAACGTCGTATCTAGTTGATACTTCTTATAACACAGCCACACAAAAAAATATAGTTCTAACCTAGGTGCCTCACAATGTGTATCTTATATTTTTGGGGTCGCTGATTCCGAATCCGAGATCTATATCACAAAAAAAACATTATGACGGACAGCATTTTGAAAAATACCTCGGGCGCGCTTGAAACACGCTACTCGTGGGTTTTCGGAGTCGCTGATTACAATTTTGACATTACCTTTCGGAAATTCAAAATGGCGGACCATTAATGTATAATGCATTTATTTTTAAAATGTTTCCGCCATATTGTGTTTTTTGGTGTTATGTCAAAACCATGAACTGATAGGGTTGAATGGACCTCGGATTCTGATCTGATATGGTTAAATGGTTTTCGAGTTCGGATTCAGCGATCCCTAAAACATAATGGACGCATACTAAGATCCCCAGGTCAGGAATACAAATAATTTTTGTGTGACTATGTAGGACCCATATCTTTAGCCTTAATATATATATATTTCACTTCAATTCTATTCAATACATTTCATTTGAACTTAATTTTGCTATCAAAAGTGGTACAATACGCTGTTTATAATGAGGTCTTTATAATGAGTAATATAGTTTAAGCTCTATTTGGTATACTCCAAAAAAAACGTGTGTAGTATGTTGAAAATCATTTAAATTTATAGTTAATTATTGTAATGAAAATACTCACACATTTGTATACACACATACTAACTTACTAACGGAAGTATTTTTATCAAATTCTTAAGCTACTAAACACGCCTTTACACATAAACACACCACTCACCACGCGCATATTAAACACACCCAACCAAATTGCATTGCATTGAAAACGTTTAGAACAACGCCAGTCATACATAAAAGCAAAAAACAAAAAAAAACAAAAAAAAACTATTATTAACGAGTAATTAATAAATTCTACTTAAATAAATGATAAATAAATGCAAAAACAAAAAGTTTAATGAAGAGACGCGGCTTTGAAGTCGTCGAATTTGAAAGTGCAAGAATTTTTGCAAAACAACAACAACAATGTTACAGCCGATTACTGAGCATATTAGAGAACAATGTGTTGAATTCAATAACGCTAAGTACATGTGTTTAACACACTTTATACACAGACATACATATATGTGCGTGCAAGCTAATTATGTATATACATACATACATTTGTGGGTGTACACAAAGCAAAAAGCAAAAACAAAAACAAAAAATAAATAAAAAATATGAAAAATAAATATTTTTAATTTAATAATTAGTTATTTACTAAAAGTACTTAATATACCAAAGAGGAAATTGAAATTAAAGTAAGCACACACACACACACAGCCACATAAACATATAATAAACACATTGAAATTGAGTACACACAATACGAAGAGATTAATAAAATACATATATTTAATAAACTTGAAATTTATGTAGATATATTAACTAATTTTAAAAATTGAAATGAATTTAAATAAATCAATAAACGAAATGATAATAAAAAAACAAAAGAGCAAAAAGGAAAATAAAAATAAATAAAAATAAAAAATTAAAAACCAAAAACTTCAAGAAACAACAAACACTAGCCGACAAAAACAAAAAACAAAAAAACCAAAAAATACAATAAACAAACGAAAACTAAGCAAAAATTGTAAAAGAATTATCTAATTAAGTAATGAGTATAAAAGCAAGAAGTTATTAAGCATAAAGTATAATTATTTCAATATGAAATAGTAAAAAACAAAAACAAATCATTAACTAATTATGTATGTAGACGTGAAGGCAGCCGGAAAGCGTAGCTCAGCAGTGATGCTAAGCAATAAAAAAAGAAAAGAAAACAAAAGCAAAAGCAAACAAATGCAAAACAAAAATGTTTAGCGCGAAAGCAGTACTATGACAAACCGTTTATGGTGTAAACGGTAAAATACATATATATTAAAATTCTTCACTACATTTAGATAAAAAAAAAATATTGAAAATTTATTTAATTACAAAAGTGTGCTGTTTGCGTTAGTAAATGAAAGCGAATTATATACCGTATTAATAACTATTGCAAAAATTTCACACACACACACACACAGTTGTTGTGCGTAATGCCAACAACACAATGATAATGATCTAAATACAAAAAAAAACACCATAACGTCACGTTCTTTAAGTTAACACCCATTTCTAGGCATTAACTAGGCAATCATATAATGTATTCTGCCATATGAATTAAAAAAAAAAAACAAAAACAAAAAAAAAAAAACAGCACCCACATAGCAACAGCGAGTATGCATAAATAATATAAAATTAAAAAAATGAAAAAAATAAATTATAAAAAATAAAACATTAAAAAAGTAAATAAATAATAAAAATAAAAAATTTAAAAATTAAAGAAATTATAAAAAATATAAATTAAAAAAAAAAAAATAATTATAAAAAATCGAATATTAAAAAAATAAATAAATTAAAAAAAATATATAAAATTAAAAAATAAAATAAATGAATGAAAAGAAAACAGTAAACTTTTACATGAAACAGGGCATGTCGACAGCGACAGCAATGACTTCAAAAATGTTAATATGTAACATAACTGCAGCAGCGCCTGTTAATGCATCATTGCTGTACGCTGTTTGCTGTTGATGCGCTGTTAATTAACAGTTGCGCATTTTCTGTGATCTCTGCTTAAAATTCGCATGCTGTCTACAGCATGCAATGCAAAATTTCAACAAAAGTTTGTGAATAGATGACTGTCGTGCATTGTTCGTGGTATGCTTTATTCGTGTGTTGATCATTTTTCATTCGTGTTTGTTTCAAGGAACATTAAGAGACTTTCATTTTTTTTCGATTGAATTCGATTATTATTTCACCGGGAGAAATATAGATCCAAGAAGTGAGTACATTTTAATTCCTTAAGGTGGTCATACCATATGGCGGCCTGTTTTTTTTAGTGATTTTTTAGTATTTTTTTTTTCTACGACCAGTAAATAGATAGAGCCTTGAGTTTATTATCATTGATTAACATATATTTCGACAATATAAATATAAATTTTAACCTAAAAATGTTGTGTAGAACATGAGTTCTGAACATCCCCGCCTCAAAAAAATGGTCTCGCACTTCCTCCACGATTGTTTGGCTGATTGGCTTTTTCGGAAACAAAAACAAGTAGCGTTGTTTTAATATGTAAGCTTAAATGCATTCCATGCAAATGAATTATTGCCAAATGAATACAATTGAATTGAATTTTTGGTAGAAATTTGAGAAAAAAAAATTGCGTAATGTTAAGGGGGTTAGACAGAGGCCAATCTCGGATTAAAAAGAAACGAATGTTTTTTATGTAAAGTAAAATGGTGAAAAAAACGGTCTCGTTTAATACAATATAGTTTTGAAGCAATCTCGGGTTATCCAACTCTGGAAACAGTAAAACATTAAACGTGTTTTTGTCGAAAACATTCTTCAAATCGGGCGAAGGTGGCACGCAGAAACTATTGCACGTATTCACCTGAGATTTTAACTTTGGTCTGTAGGGTTCTTCTTGAAAGAGATTCCAAAGATTGGTCGCTATTTTGCATCAATATTTCAATATTAAAATTTATTTTTATGCCCAAAAAATATTTTTTTATAGTTTGAAAAAGAAAATTCCACTAATTGTAAATTACTCCCAGAATAAATTGTCGAAGTTGGCTCTTTTTAAAGAGCCCTAAACTAGCCTAACTCCTTGAGATTCGTGTAATTTGATTTGCAATTTAAGCAATTTATCAATAATTGAATACTTAATTGCGCTCCCAACTCAACTTAAGCAACGCTCAGATTTATAGCCGAATTAAAAGCATTCGTCAAGCACATTGCGTTCTCTAGTTCAGTAGGCATTTAGGTATTGTGGATGTCGATCGCCGCACCTAGGCCTTAGGAGTCCCACTGTGAAACCACAGGTACTGAAATCATCCCTCACAATACCATGTCCTAATTGAACCACTCAGTGGTCTTGATGAAATTAATTAATACAAAAAGTTTTAATTGTGCAACTTCCGAGATATCGTCGAAGGAACCTCGATCGATAGTTGACATTCTTTTCCTATACACATAAAGCTTTGCATCCGCATAGAAGATGTTCTACAATTTCTTATTCTGCTATTTCTGGTCAGCTTCTGCAGTAATCATTGTATGTTGTCTCTAATCTACAGGCATGTCTACCAATCAAACAGTGTCCCATTAGAACACCTACCAGAGTTCGTATATCGTTTCTTTTAAATTTCAACAATCTGTAGTTGTTGCCCATATTACTTTCAGGCCACGTTTGTTTGCTTGTTGAGCAAGTCTCAGCCAACTCTATGACATATTTGTCCCATTAGAACTCCTACCAGAGTTCGTATATCGTTTCTTCGAAATTTCAACAATCGACAAATGCGGCCCATATTCCATTCAGGCTTAGTCTGTGTGTTTGTTGAGCAAGTATCAGCCTGTTATAGGACATATTTGTCGATTAGGTGTTTACATGTGGTCGCTCTTTATCGGGTTTTAATTGTAACGAGGGGCCCAAACTGGCAAGTTCATCTGCTTCACGGTTACCTTGAATATCGCTGTGTCCTGGAACCCATCGCTGATTTATTGTAAAATAGGAATCTAGTTCTATTAAGATTCCAAGGCATTCCTTCTTCAACTTCGGCACCTTTTAGTTCAGCAAAAATTTAATTTTTTTTTTTTAATTTTGCTACGTTAATGATAACGTTAATAACTGACGTAATAATAACGTAACATTAAACGAAATGTAACGCGTAACAGCGAACAGCATAAGAGCGCATGTGTCTAATAAAAGCAAGCAACAGAGGCTGCCAAAAACAAACTGTTATAATAAAATTAAATAATTAAATAATAAAAATAATAATAATATGCATAAATTCTAAATGAACGTATGTGTTTTTAAACGCTAACATGAAATTAATTACAACTATTATTCGGCGTTTCTGTTGTACTTCGTTGGTTTTCGCAACCAATTCCAATTACATATGTATATTTCTAATTTTCAGTAATCAATATTTATGTATGCATACAACGACTTTCCCACAAACTAAAAACCAGCTTACATTATATTTATGAATTCAATTTTACTCTTTTCTAATTGTTTTGAATTCCAACAGTATTACTTATGTTGCTAAAAAATATAGAAAGTTGAACAAGTGACGAGCGCATAATTGTTTATCTCCATGAAATAATGAAAAATAATGCAGAAACACCCAAAAAACAAACTTTTGAAAAAACTATTATTGTCATTTGGAAAATAGTAGTTGAAATGAACTCAATGAAAATAATGGAGAAAATCAAGTTGTTGATAAGTTTAACAATATTTTGTTATTGAATTCTGAAGAAATTGTTATTTTCTAGTAAATAAGTCTGTAAAGCTCCGCTTGTAGAAGAAATCAATAAATAAATTAAATACAAAAAACCAAAAATAATATAACTCAAGAATTATTACTTTCGGAGTTGTGTAACAAGTATGTATCGGGTGATCCAAGTAGAGGTACTTTTTTATACCCTGAACAGGGTATATTAAGTTTATAACGAAGTTTCTAACACCCTAAAGGAAGCGTCGGAGGCCCAATAAAGTATATATATAAATGATCAGTATGTTGAAATGAGTCGATTTAGCCATGTCCGTCTGTCTGTATATATACGAACTAGTCCTTCAGTTTTTAAGATATCGTTTTGAAATTTTGCAGATATTATTTTCTCTTACGAAGGTGCTCATTTGTCGGAACTGCCGATATCGGACCACTATAACATATAGCTGCCATACAAACTGAACGATTGGAATCAAGGGCTTGTATGGAAAACTTCCGCATTTTACTACATATCTTCACGAAATTTGGTGTGAGTTATTGTTCATAGAAATAATTTAATCTCCGAAAAAATTGTTCAGATCGGTTAGTAAAATTTTTTCTTTTTTTTACTTACTTTTTTTTACGTCTTTAGATTTGCTTAAACACATAGTTACTAAAAGAAATGCACCTGTGAAGGGTATATTAGATTCGGTACAGCCGAAGTTAACTTTTTTTCTTGTTTCAATAGCATTTTTTAACAGATCACACGTGAATCGTGTCAATTTATGGTCAACATAATCGGCCTATTGAGAATACTATGCGCAACACCTTCATCCATCTTGAGACCCGGCATTCATTATTCTATTATATTCGACCGAATAGACGGCGTCCATCATTAAGTGAAGAAAATATAGCGAAGATCGTGGGCAGTCGATTCCGCGCCGTTCCGAGCAACTCGGACCGACGTTGGCGCATTTTACGTCGAGATCTTAAATTGAAAGCGTACAAATTTCAACTTGTGCTAGAACTGAAGCCGCATCTCTGGCTCAATGGGTATATAAACAACCAAAATTTCCGTATTTGGGGAGAAGATCAACCTACAATTTCATCAAGAAAAAAAAATACGGTTTGATGTGGTTTGTGGGCCAGTGGAATCAACGGTCCATATTTCTGAAAATATGATGCCGTTGAGAAGGTAATGGCGATCATTATCACCCCATGATATCCGACTATTTGATGATTGAAATTGAAACTCGTGATCTCGGCGATATTTGGTTTCAAACAGACGGCTCCATTTCCCACATATCGCAATCAATTAAAGGATTTATTGAAAGAACACTACGGTGAGCAGATAATTTCACGTTTTGACCCGGTCGACTGGTCACCAACGGTGATATCACACTGTTAAACCGTGGGGATATGTAAAGTCTAAAGTCTATGCGGACAATCCCGCTTCGATTCAGCCCTTGGAGCAAAACATCACGCGTGTCATTCGCAAGTTACCAGTTGTAATGTTCGAACGAGTCATTGAAAATTGTACTCAACGGATGGACCTAGACGTCCACATTTGAAAGAGATAATCTTTAAAAAAATGATAATAAACATTACCCATTAAAATTGAATTTTCTGTGTTTTTTCTTTAAAAAGTAGGGAACCTCGAAATGTATCTCCCTTTATTAAGCATATAGGGGTTGAGGGAAGTGCTGACCCGATTTTTAGCCATAAATAAACACTCTCACTTCTCATATGCGGTAACTAGGATCTTGATAAGCTTTAGTCCGAAACCGATCATTTTGGTCACAAAAGAGGTTTCAGCTAAGTTTCATTTATTTAAATAGTCTTCTTCTTCTTAACTGGCGTAGAAACCGCTTACGCGGTTATAGCCGAGTCCACAACAGTGCGCCACGCATCTCTCCTTTTGGCGTTTTGGCGCCAATTGGTAATACCAAGTGAAGACAGGTCCTTCTCCACCTGGTCCTTCCACCGGAGTGGAGGTCTCCCTCTTCCTCGGCTTCCACCAGCGGGTACTGCATCGAAAACTTTCAGAACTGGGGCACTTTCATCCATTCGAACAACATGACCCAGCCAGCGTAGCCGCTGTCTTTTTATTCGCTGGACTATGTCTATATCGTCGAACAACACATACAGCTCATCATTCCATCTTCTGCGGTATTCGCCGTTGCCAATGTTTAAGGGACCGTAAATCTTCCGCAAAACCTTTCTCTCGAAAACTCCTAGTGCCGTCTCATCGGATGTTGACATCGTCCACGCTTCTGCACCATAAAGTAGGACGGGAATGATGAGGGACTTGTAGAGTTTAGTTTTTGTTCGTCGAGAGAGGACTTTACTTTTCGATTGCCTACTCAGTCCATAGTAGCACCTGTTGGCAAGAGTGATTCTGCGTTGGATTTCAAGGCTGACATTATTATCGGTGTTAATGTTGGTTCCTAGGTATACGAAATTATCTACAACTTCAAAGTTATGACTGTCAACAGTGACGTGGGAGCCAAGACGCGAATGCGCTGACTGTTTGTTTGATGACAGGAGATATTTCGTCTTGTCCTCGTTCACCACCAGACCCATTCGCTTCGCTTCCTTATCCAGGCGGGAAAAAGCAGAACTAACGGCGCGGGTGTTGTTTCCAATGATATCGATATCATCGGCGTACGCCAGGAGCTGTACACTCTTGTAAAAGATGGTACCCTCTCTGTTTAGCTCTGCAGCTCTTATAATTTTTTCCAGCATCAGGTTAAAGAAGTCGCACGATAGTGAGTCACCTTGTCTGAAACCTCGTTTGGTATCGAACGGCTCGGAGAGGTCCTTCCCGATCCTGACAGAGCTTTTGGTGTTGCTCAGCGTCAATTTACACAGCCGTATTAGTTTTGCGGGGATACCAAATTCAGACATCGCGGCATAAAGGCAGCTCCTTTTCGTGCTGTCGAAAGCAGCTTTAAAGTCGACAAATAGATGGTGTGTGTCGATCCTTTTTTCACGGGTCTTCTCCAAGATTTGGCGCATGGTGAATATCTGGTCAGTTGTTGATTTTCCAGGTCTAAAACCACACTGATAAGGTCCAATCAGTTTGTTGACGGTGGGCTTTAGTCTTTCACACAGTACGCTCGATAGAACCTTATAAGCGATGTTAAGGAGGCTTATCCCACGATAGTTGGCGCAGATTGTGGGGTCTCCCTTTTTGTGGATTGGGCAGAGTACACTGAGATTCCAATTTAAATAGTAGTTAGTGAAATTTGTTTATTAAACCTATAAATACATGCATAAGGCTTAAGAAGCAGTCGTATTAGTACAGCATACATATAGGTCTACAACTTTGCTTCCGCCGTTTTCCAATAGATGTCTCCAGGGTCAAGCACTGGTCGATTAAATCGTTTTATATCGATCTTGGACATTTGTGTCAACATTAACCCAACAAATTATGTGTACAGATCTGTTTGCATCTCAAATTTATTCTCAACTGAAAACGTCACTTTTTGAGCCGAATTCTCGACATTTACGGGAAATTTACAAAAAAAACGGCGGAAGCAAAGTTGTAGACCTAATACCATTTAGCGATCGATTAAAATCTTAACAGGTTTGGAACATTCAATATAAATAAAAAAAAACATTCATATATAAATAGTTTGTTAAATAATTTAATTTAATTAATATTATAAATACATTTAATAAAAGTTTTACAGTTGTTTAATATGAAACGTCTCGCTTATGGTGAAAATCCAGTTGGGAACAAAGCTACCCTGGTTAAAGGCTTGGACGAATCACGTAATATACGAATATAGCCCTCTTCACCCCAAGTAGTGCCAAATGAGTTGAGTACCAACCAATAATTTAAACCTGTTTTTGCATCCGCACCGTAGCCCATAACTGTCATGTAGTGGGAACCGCCTTTCGTATGTGGTTGTTGGAAAATGCCCGACTTGTAGTGCATAAAATCAAAGGAAGTCGGATCGTATTCGATGACTACGGGGAATTGTGCCGACACATACTGCATAATAGTATCATCATCTGGATTATTGATCTGCGAATACGAGGCCACAGTGACGGGTGTGCTTGCCGGATTTGTAGGCGGTATACACATCTCTTGTGTTGTTAGCCAATTTTTATTTTCATAATCAGTTTCTGTATGCAATGGTTGTTGATATTTCACAAGATATTCGAAAGCGGTTTGCGCTACTTGTCTCGTACAACCGATGCCAGCACCAGCGCAATCGATTAAATTCTGCGCTGAGAGGCGCGCAGTCGGCATTTGTTCACTTGCGGCATACACTTCAACGGCCTTGGCTGTAGCATAAGCCCAGCCGCTATTACAAACAGTACCCTGATCTTCTACTTGTATGTCCAACTGTAGATCTGTTATAAAATCGAATGTGGGTGAGGCAGTTTGTACTGCTGGCGGATCGGTGGCTGTGGTCGTCGTTGGTGGTGGCGTAGTTTTCGGAAATAAAGCGCTGAAATGTATCAAACGCATGTCGGTGAACTGATTTTCACCTAATGTGTAAGTGAATCGTTGTGGATCCCTATTCGCTTTCGAGTTGTGCGAATTTATCAATTTTGTATTATAGTTGTAATAGTATTTTGGATATGGAGCATCCTTTTTTCCAGGAAAAGTCGACTGTAATAATAAATATAAGAAAATAAAAAATATAATAATAATCATGTAAGAATGTGCTAAGTTCGGTTGAAACCAAATAGTTTATACTCTCGCAATTTGTTTTATTTAATTTTATTAAGATAGCATACAATTTGTGCCGTATATTCGATATTAAGTCCAGTAGAATAACGAAAATAATTTTAAAGGGTTTTCAATAGGGACGCTACTGAAGTAGACCGATAGGGACAACAAACGACGACATATTTTTGCCCGCTCTTTTGACATTTCGCTTCAGTAAGGTTTGCTATTTCATCGTGAAAAGATATACGATCCAACAACGAGTCGAAATTATTAAAATTTACTACCGAAATTCGGAGTCAATGGCCTCAGCTTTAAGAACCATAAATTGGACGTAGAATTTATGGTCGGCTTATTTCTAGCTGAAGGGCTTCGCTAATAAGCGAAATATGCGTTATTGGCAATCCACACATACTCCATGAGTCACCATTGCATGCCGAAAAAATACGGTTTGGTGCGGTTTATGGGCCGGTGGCGTCATTGGACCGTACTCCATCCGTGATGAACAAGACCGGCACGTTACTGTGAATGCTAATCGCTACCGCTCAATGATAATCGAATACTTTTGACCCGAATTGGATGGTATGGACTTGGACAATTAGTGGTTCTAACAGGACGGCGCCATAAGCCACAAAACGAATGTCACAATCGATTTATTGAAAACCAAGTTTGGTGAACGTGTTATCCCACAAATCTTGGCCCAGTCAATTGGCCGCCTCGGTGGTGTGATTTGACGCCATTAGACTATTTCCTGTGTGGCTACGTCAAGTCTATGGTCTATGCCAACGAGCCAGCGACGATTGATGAACTTCGTACGAATAGCGAACGTGATATTGCAGCAGTATCGGCCAATTTATGCTTGAAAAGCGTCAAAAATTGGTTCAGCGTGCCCGTGGTAGCCATGCAAAAGAAATCGAATTCCATAAATAATGGTATCGAATGAAGAATTGCATTGATATCCCAAACCGTTTTATAAGCAGTATATACTGAAAAACCCTTTATATAGTATATGAACTACGGACTGATTTCACTAATTTTCGGCACCAATCCACATTATATCCAAGACTATATCCACTTAACTTTTCTTACATAATAACTAATATATACATATGTATGTTTTAAAGCCTACCGGAACTTGAAAATTCTAATATTCGGTATAAGGGAGCTAAGGTAAGTACGGAGCCGGAGCCGAGTTTACCCATTTTTTATACAGAAGCACATTATTATAAGGAAGATATGCCTTGTGACGTTCTATAGAATAGCAGAGAGGTTTCCAGATAATTTCGGGAAACAATTAACCATAGCACTAAGGTCCTCATGTTCGATGTCTGGGACCTTGAAAAGTTACAATTTCTAAATGAGACCTCCAAAGCTGTAGAAGTTGAACGGGATCACTTCAAATTCTTTAGTACACGTATTGGTAAGTATTTGAAGAAGACGGATGTATTCGATTCATCGAGAGTGTTACAACTGAGCTCTTGTGTATTTAGTCCTATTGCTTTTAATTGGGTTTATTGGTCTAACTTTTGCACTAACATATTTCAGCACTATATGTTCAAATCCTCACATATGTACATATTAACTTCTGCTATATTTATCTTTAATTTTTATGCACTTTCTAAACGCTTAAAGATTCTTATTGCTTCGTATTACACTTCTTCGCTCACAATATAATTTAGCCAGTCGTCCGAATGTGTCGTTGGCACATTAATCGAATCACCAGATTCGAAGCTTAAAATCGTTGTAAGCAGCAGCACTGCACATAGCTCCTTTGCACCGTACATCCTTAAAGGACAGTTCACTTGAAACGAAATTTAAATATTAAGCAATAAACCAGACATCCAATATAGGAGATGTCTGCACACGACTAATGGAGAAAATCTCCTCAACTACCATTTTTATAGCGAGGAAAAGAATTCTGAGTGAAATTTCTAACACACCTCAATATTTGATTAACATACATACGAAAGAAACGTCTGTATGTACGAACTACTAAGTGAAAATAACTAGATAACGGTGCTAATCTAAGCGCATAAATGCATAAACACACATACACATATATGTATGTATGTATGGATACGCGTCTGTTTGTATGTTCGTGTTTTGTAGCATTTTGTGTCTTCTTCAAAGGTAAACATTGAACTTTCGGTGCTGTGGTTCTAATCTATTTTGCCATTGAAATCACAACATTTCTATTGTAAAATTTTATTGGAGTTCGCGTTAGTTAGTTTGCATTGTTAATTATGACATTGACACAACTTTTTATGTCAACAAAACCGGCCATATGTGTGTGTGTATATTTGTATGAAGGCGTATGCACGTGTGCCTAAAGGAGGGTAAGTGATGCTGATAAATATATATGTACATACATATGTATGTGCTGCCACTAAAATTGGTTTGTATTCTTTGCTCGTTTTAAAATATTATTAGTGGTACTCATTTAACGTCGTAAACGTATGGCAACATCGCAAAATTACAATATCGTAAAACAGCTGTTAATTTTTACATGCATTTCATTTTACGACAATCTTGCAAATATGCGAGACCTTTTTGAGTGGCATTCATGGCATGCTTACAATTAATTCACAATAAGCTGATATTACCACAATATTGCCAAAGAGCGCTCATTTAACATTTGTTGCCATATTGCAAATTTACTATATTTATATCATTGCAACGTTAAATGAGTACCACTATTATTTTTTATACTCTCGCAACAAAAATTGCTAAGAGAGTATTATAGTTTTGTTCACTTAACGGTTGGTTGTAAGTCCTAAAACTAAACGAGTTAGATATAGGGTTATACATTTCAAAATGATCAGGGTGGAGAGAAGAGTCAGTCACATGTTCCTTGGGACCGTGAGAGGATTGCTTTCGAAATATCGGGCCACTGCCACGCCCACAAAATGGCGAAAACCGAAAACGCATGAAGTGCCATAAATAAAATTTAGTATGAAGGATCGCACTATGAAGGGGCATATCTGGATGTAATTTTTTTGCGGAAGTGGGCGTAGCCCCGCCCCCAAATAGGTTTTTTGTACATATCTCGCAAACCAATAGAACTGTATAAACCAAACTTTCTGCACTCGTTTTTTTTAGCCACTTCTTAATACAGTCCAAAAATGAAAGAAATCGGATAATAACCACGCCCACCTCCCATACAAAGGTTAGGTTGAAAATTGCTAAAAGTGGGTTAACTCACTAACGAAAAACGTCAGAAACACTAAATTTCACATAAGAAATGGCAGATAGAAGCTACACTCAGATTTTTTTACAAAATGGAAAATGGGCGTGGCGTCGCCCACTTATGGGTCAAAAACCATATCTCAGGAACTACTCGATCGATTTGAATGAAACTTGGTTTGTAATAGTTTTCTTACATCCCAATGATATGTTGTGAAAATAGGCCAAATCGGTTCACAACCACGCCTACTTTCTATATGCCAGAACTTTGAAGACGATCTGAATCGTTTACTTTACAATATATAAAGTAAGCACTAGTGAAGATATCGGTGCAGAGTTTTGCACAAATACTACGTTTATAGTGCCACACTATATAGTGCCCCATTCTAAAAATCGCCGAAATCGGACCATAGGTTTTCAAGGCCCCATATATCGAACATGAGGACCTCGGTGCTTCTAACGTAATATTATGGTTTCCAACTTTCAATGGACTTTATACAATATATATGACGAATATGTGGGTCAAATTGTGTATTATATAATATTAATTAAGTTAAATAAATAAATTGCGAGAGTATAAAATGTTCGGTTACACCCGAACTTAGCCCTTCCTTATTTAATTTTGTTTTTTGAATGGGATCATCAACGATATATCAACAAAGATTTTGCAATGCTTTTTCATTCTAAACAACAATTAATATTTTTCTACTAAATCAACATTTAGAAATATCTATTAAATACCGCTGTCGGTGTCATGACCTGGTCAGGGCAACGCGATTTCGCCTTATGAAGACCACTCTGTCTGAATGGTGATTTTTTGATAGATTAACCGAAGTAGGATTGTCTGAATAAAACATTGACTATAGTTATAATTTCATCCGCTACATGGTTTGCTTCGATCGATAGCCACGAGGTAAACCTTTCTTTCTTAATATTTATGATGAAGATGATTTTATTTAAATCAAATTCGGCTGTAAATGAGTTTCGAAATATGTTTTAACGATTTTCAAAAGTTCTTTCGGAGTAAGTCTCTACATAATTTCTTAACAAAGTGGATTGAACATAATACTCATTATTCCATAAAAAAATTTATTATTGTTCGAGTTTTAAATGAGAATAAATAACAGTTTAACGCGTGTGTTGTACCCGAAGTATAAGCCATGAATAACTGTTCATAAAATAGAAGAACGAACAATCATTTGTAGAGTCAAAGTCGTTGAAAAATATTCTCAAAACCCCCATTTACGACAATTAAAGCACGTCACTGTTATAATTCTATATACATAGTTGTTGGCTTACAATAAAGCTAACGGGAAATGTTAGAAAGTGCAATAGTCCGTCGCACTAGCCGACGATATGTGTAAGTACAGCACATAACATATACATAAGCACACATGTCTACAATTATACTAGCATAAAGGTGTAAATGCTATTTAAATATTTCCAGAGGTGTCAATTAATGCGTTGATCTGTGCAAAGAAAGCCACTGCAGACTGACATTCAGTTATTAACGTGACACACCCACAGACGTTCTTCTTTTGTGTTTGTTTATGTATTTGAGTGGTCTTCAGATGTACTCTGGTTCAGCTTTTATCCATCAATGAATCTAGATACATACATACACACATATGTACTTGTACATAAACTGTTTATACCGTGATTTGTTAATAAATTCAATAATAACACAATACAAATGATATGGAATATTCTATATCTATCATATTTATGACACATTAACTCACCAAGTCCTACTAACCTAATTGTTACGCCTCAAATAATTTGAAATTTTAGAGAATTTATTTGTTTCTTTGTACGTATATTCCGCGAAGCACGGAAAACTACTCTTGTATTTCCCATTTATTTTAACAAATATATACGTTAAATCGTGTCTTATGTGTTCGTTCAAATAAAAATTTAATGCTAATCAAAATTATTTTTCCGATTCAACATATACATATGTACATATGTATGTACAATGGAGTTCGACCGGCTCAATCTTTCAAAGATGTCATTTAGTAGCAGATATATATATTTGGCGTAGGAACCGCTTTAAGCGATTATAGCCTTTTTGCCTTTTGGCGCCAACTGGAAACACCAAGTGAAGCCAGGTCACTTTCCACTTGATCCTTCCATCGGAGTGGAGGTCGTCCTCTTCCGCGGCTTCCTCCAGCGGGTACTACATCGAACACTTTCAGAGCAGGAGTGTTTTCATCCAACCGTACAACATGACCTAGCCAGCGTTGCCGCTGTCTTTTTATTCGCTGAACTATGTCAATGTCGTCGTATAAATCGTACAGCTCATCGTTCCATCGTCTGCGGTATTCGCCATAAATAAATCTTGCGCAAAACCTTTCTCTCGACAACCCCAAGAGTCTTCTCATCGGATGTTGTCATCGTCCACGCTTCAGCGCCATACATCAGGACGGGAATAATGAGCGGCTTATAGAGTTTCATTTTTGTTCGTCGAGAGAGGACTTTACTTTTCAATTGCCTACTCAGTCCAAAATAACACCTGTTGGCAAGAGTTTTAGAGAGAATTTAGTAGCAGATATACCTAAAATATATCATAGTCATCAGGATGATGAAATGAAGTGAAGAGCTTAGGTTCCATTTGCTGTTTTTATTTTGTTTTCTTAAAGTTTTGAAAAGTTAGTATGGTCTCTTCTATTAAGTTTAATGAACGGATCTCTAAAATCTAGCCAATGAAAAATTAGGCGATTTTCGTGAATTTTTGTAAAAGAAAGTACTCGTTAGAAAGTTTCGAAATTTGTTGGACATAAAAAGGTATATTTTCAGCTATATTTTAAGATTTTATTTTTACAAAAATATTGAAAACAAGTAAGGAAGGGCTAAGTTCGGGTGTAACCGAACATTTTATACTCTCGCAATTTATTTATTTAACTTTATTTATATTAATAATACACAATTTGACCCACATATTCGTCATATATAGTGCATAAAGTCCATTGAAAGTTGGAAACCATAATATTAGGTTAGAAGCACCGAGGCCCTCGTGTTCGATATATGGGGCCTTAAAAACCTATGGTCCGATTTCGGCGATTTTTAGAATGGGGCTGCCATACTATAAACATAGTATTTGTGCAAAGCTCTGCACCGATATCTTCACTAGTGCTTACTTTATAACGGGTGATTTTTTTGAGGTTAGGATTTTCATGCATTAGTATTTGACAGATCACGTGGGATTTCAGACATGGTGTCAAAGAGAAAGATGCTCAGTATGCTTTGACATTTCATCATGAATAGACTTACTAACGAGCAACGCTTGCAAATCATTGAATTTTATTACCAAAATCAGTGTTCGGTTTTTTTTTTCCGCTTTTTTATCGACAAATTTTGTTCAGCGATGAGGCTCATTTCTGGTTGAATGGCTACGTAAATAAGCAAAATTGCCGCATTTGGGGTGAAGAGCAACCAGAAGCCGTTCAAGAACTGCCCATGCATCCCGAAAAATGCACTGTTTGGTGTGGTTTGTACGCTGGTGGAATCATTGGACCGTATTTTTTCAAAGATGCTGTTGGACGCAACGTTACGGTGAATGGCGATCGCTATCGTTCGATGCTAACAAACTTTTTGTTGCCAAAAATGGAAGAACTGAACTTGGTTGACATGTGGTTTCAACAAGATGGCGCTACATGCCACACAGCTCGCGATTCTATGGCCATTTTGAGGGAAAACTTCGGAGAACAATTCATCTCAAGAAATGGACCCGTAAGTTGGCCACCAAGATCATGCGATTTAACGCCTTTAGACTATTTTTTGTGGGGCTACGTCAAGTCTAAAGTCTACAGAAATAAGCCAGCAACTATTCCAGCTTTGGAAGACAACATTTCCGAAGAAATTCGGGCTATTCCGGCCGAAATGCTCGAAAAAGTTGCCCAAAATTGGACTTTCCGAATGGACCACCTAAGACGCAGCCGCGGTCAACATTTAAATGAAATTATCTTTATGCGTTTTTTTTTTTTAAAAGTTATCAAGCTCTTAAAAAATCACCCTTTATATTGTAAAATAAGCGATTCAGATAGTCTTCAAAGTTCTGGTATATAGGAAGTAGGCGCGGTTGTGAAGCGATTTGGCCTATTTTCACAACATATCATTGGGATGTAAGGAAACTATCATCCTAACTAACCAAGTTTCATAGAAATCGGTCGAGTAGTTCCTGAGATATGGTTTTTGACCCATAAGTGGGCGACGCCACGCCCATTTTCCATTTTGTAAAAAAATCTGAGTGTAGCTTCCATCTGCCATCTCTTATGTGAAATTTAGTGTTTCTGACGTTTTTGGTTAGTGAGTTAACCCACTTTTAGTAATTTTCAACCTAACCTTTGTATGGGAAGTGGGCGTGGTCATTATCCGATTTCTTTCATTTTTGGTCTGTATAAGGAAATGACTGAAAAAAACGACTGCAGAAAGTTTGGTTTATATAGCTTTATTGGATATAGATATATACAAAAAACCGATTTGGGGGCGGGGCCACGCCCACTTCCCCAAAAAAATTACATCGAAATATGCCCCTTCATAGTGCGATCCTTCATACCAAATTTTATTTCCATACATTTATTTATGGCTTAGTTATGGCACTTTATGTGTTTTCGGTTTTCGCCATTTTGTGGGCGTGGCAGTGGACCGATTTTGCTCATTTTCGAAAGCAACCTTCCTATGGTGCCAAGAAATAAGTGTGCCAAGTTTCATCAAGATATCTTAATTTTTACTCAAGTTACAGCTTGCACAGACGGACGGACGGACAGACAGACATTCGGATTTGAACTCCACTCTTCACCCTGATCACTTTGGTATATATAACCCTATATCTAACTCGTTTAGTTTTGGGTGTTACAAACAACCGTTATGTGAACAAAACTATAATACTCTCTTTAGCAACATTTGTTGCGAGAGTATAATTAACGGAGTTATGTGATGTCTTCGGAGGTGTCAAAAAAAAAGTCCCAACTGCTGACATGATTCCGGCCGAATGAGTAGCTGAAAAAAAAAATTCAAAAAGGATATTAAAGTTGAAGGTATTGCCTATACAATGACTATTATTGAAAAATATCAAAAATTAACAAAATGGCGTAGTTCTGCAAAAATTGTCGGTTTTTTAGCTAAACAAATTGTCGTTTTTTAAAACAAATTGACAATTTTCAACCAATTAAAAATATCATAGGTCATTGTATAGTAAATATATTCAAGAATACCCAGTTTAAATTTGAAGTCGATCGGTCAATTTCTCGTCGAGTTATGATGTCAGCAATTTTGAGAAATGTCCTTTCGAGAAAAACGCGTTCCAAGTTTCGACTATAGCAGCTTATACCTGCGATCGGTCGCTTTTTAGAACGCTGATATTCAAAAACTATTCAAGATACGACCTTACCGCGTTCACAGGATATTTTGAAAGTATAAACTATTCAATAAGCAAAATATTTAAAAAATCTATTTTTTTTTTCAAATGTCACGCTGGTATAGTCCCTTAAAATATATATTCTGTACTGTTCTTCATACGATTTAGAGGGACTTTTTTAAAATTCTACATCGAGAGTAAAATTCTAAATTTTATATTAAGCCCTAGTTGAAAAGTTCGATTTATGGAAGGAAATTTGTATGAAATTTGTCTTCTAAATGCTATTGCCAATTCAAGAGTTCAAGTTATGGAGATCTTCGTCTTATAGGAGTTTGAATTATGGATGTTGAACTGTACGTACGTATATAATAATTTGAGGTCCCATATTGGCCTAATAGAAAATCCTTTCCATAGCATATAGCTGGAATTCCTAAGCATAACATCCAACAAATATAATGGTGATAAATATTTACATATTTTCGAAACAACGTTCTATTACTTCTTTAGCTCATCAAGTGTTCTGAGTATTCTAACAGTTCCAGAGATATTTATTAAAATTTGTTTCGACTTATACTTAAGTCTTACTTAAATACATTTTATTAAGTCATTTTCGATTTCGTCTTACAACATAAAGCAAATGAACTCCCACACGCGCTGTTGAAGTTAACACCATAAATTTAAAACCATCACTTTCAATATCAAAACAGTTTTTTAATTGCTCTTCGATTCAGTATCGATTAGTATCGTTATTTTTTTGTCAAACAGTTAACACATCGTTTTACTCACTAAAAGAGACCAAAACAAATTTATGTAAATATCTACTGAAAATTAAGGCAAATACAACGACACAAAAATTAAGAAACACGCATTAAAAGAAACATAAACAACTAACTTAATTCAATGAAACCTTTTTGATATGATTAATTCAATGGTAAAATATCTGCTGCCGCTGCTGCTGTTGACCATTAGCCGCCGGTCATTCAATAATTTGACCATTCAATGAATTAGCATAAGAAATATATGTATGTGTGTGCATACATATTGTCGGGTAACTCTAAAAAGATCAATAAGTATGTCGGAAAGTTTTATAACTGTTATATCATACAATGAACCTTGCTGGAAACACTGAAGAGTCGCGTTTATGCATAATAATCAGTCATAGATTCATGTAATAGCCGGCTTAGTTGACTATACTCGTTTATATAGAAAAAGAACGTAAAATAATTATAAGAAGTTTATAGATTCAAACTTATGAATTTCAAAAGAACTTGCAGCGGCAGATATATTGAACTAGCTTATGTTTCAGAAAACTCTTTATTAAAGTAGCGTAGGTCGAAAATGCCAATCTAAACTGAAATTAGAATATTCAAAACTAAGTTTGCTAATGTAAATATATATATGTGCATATAATTATAGAACCAATTACTCTAGATATTACATTCATATATTGTCAATTATTGGCTGCAGAGTATATAAGTATATTGTATAATTAATCCATAGTCCAGTTGTTCTATCAGAGTTTCTAGCCAACACCCATAATAAAAAAGTTTTAATAAATCAATCAATGAAAATATGATTATTAGTACTAAGTAATTATAATAATAGTTGAACTATTTGTCGCTTAGAGTAATCTGTTTAATATTAATTTTCCAAATTGTGCTATAAGTTTCATTATATTGTCAACAGATTTGGTCACTTTAAGGCAGTGCAGAAAAATATCAAATTTAAACGCCAACTTTTACCATAGAGTCATTATCAAATTCATGAATTATTTGTTTTATCAAAGTATATCAACACTTTTAGTATCAAATTGGCAATCTAGTGAGAAAAGTAAACAAATTTTTTATTGTCAAACAATATAGGTCAAATGTCACTATAATTAGGGCTCCCAGCTTGTTGTCATTTGAAACAATTTCTTCGATGTTAACACAATTGTACTAATCTCATAAGGAAAACTATGAATTAAACGCTAATGTATCATCTATCTATCTATATAATGAGATTTCAGAGATATTTTGAATTTAGCGCCATCTATGAGAATATTTAATTTTATAATATTAACAACATAACAAAGACAAGTTTCGAACAACTAATAAATCAAAAGTAAAACCAATAATACTAAATCATTTGTACTGTAACATTTTTATACTCTCGCAACAAAGTTGCTAAGTAAATAGTTTTGTTCACATAACGGTTGTTTGTAAGTCGTAAAACTAAAAGAGTTAAATATAGGGTAATATATACCAAAGTGATCAGGGTGAAGAGTAAAGTTCAAATCCGGGTGTTTGTCTGTCCGTCTGTCCGTCCGTGCAAGCTGTAACTTGAGTAAAAATTGAGATATAATAGATGTTCCTTGCCACCATAAGAAGGTTAAGTTCGATTAATATGGGCGGAATCGAACCACTTCCACGCCCACAAAATGGCGATAACCGAAAACGCATAAAGAGCTATAATTAAGCTAAAAATTAAGCTATGAACTTAAAGTTTGGTACAAACGATTGTTCTAGGAAGTAGGCGTGACCCCGCTCCCTACTAAGTTTTTTGTACATATCTCGCAAATTACTAAATCTATATGAAGGAAACTTTCTAGAGTCGTTTCTTTTAGGTACTACCTTATATAGTCTAAAAATGGACTACTAAAAATGCTTTAATTCAGTAAGGATAACGAACAGAAGCCTTAAATTTCATTACAAAGATGTTACAGAAGGGCTGCACTCAAATTGGTATACACAAGTTGAAATGGGCGTGGCTCCGCCTACTTATGGGTCAAAAACCATATCTCCGAAACTACTCGACCAATTTCAATGAAATTCGGTACACAATATTTTCCTGGAATCCATATAATCAATGGACTTTATACCATATATATGACGAATATGTGAATCAAAATGTGTTATCTTAATAAAATTTCATCTATACATTGCGAGAGTATAAAATGTTCGGTGACACCCGAACTTAGCCCTTTCTTACTTGTTATTTTGTTATTTATTTGTTCGCAAATGAACATACTTAAATATTTACTTTCGTTGTAATATTATAATTATTATTTGCATGCGTTGCGTTTTTTAAGTGGATCATTAATGATGCTGGGCGGTTCAAATACATTGTTGTATGTGGATTTTTATACTCTCGCAACAAATGTTGCTAAAGAGAGTATTATAGTTTTGTTCACATAACGGTTGTTTGTAACACCCAAAACTAAACGAGTTAGATATAGGGTTATATATACCAAAGTGATCAGGGTGAAGAGTGGAGTTCAAATCCGAATGTCTGTCTGTCCGTCCGTCCGTCTGTCCGTCTGTGCAAGCTGTAACTTGAGTAAAAATTAAGATATCTTGATGAAACTAGGCACACTTATTTCTTGGCACCATAGTGCCACACATATCTCGCAAACCAATAAAGCTATATAAACCAAACTTTCTGCAGTCAGTTCTCTTACGTACCCCACCACACACCATGAAATTAGTTGAAATCGGATAATAATCACGCCCACCTCCCATACAAAGGTTAGGTTGAAAATTACTAAAAGTGAGTTAACTCAGTAACGAAAAACGCCAGAAACACTAAATTTCACATAAGAAATGGCAGATGAAAGCTGCACTTAGATTTTTTTACAAAATGGAAAGTGGGCGTGGCATCGTCCACTTATGGGTCAAAAACCATATCTCAGGAACTACTCGACCGATTTCAATGAAACTTGGTTTGTAATAGTTTCCTTCCATCCCACTGATATGTTGTGAAAATAGGCCAAATCGCTTCACAACCACGCCTACTTCCTATATACCAGAACTTTGAATCGTTTACTTTATCTGGATCGTTTACTTTACAATATATATAGTAAGCACTAGTGAAGATATCGATGCAGAACTTTGCACAAATACTACCTTTATAGTGTGGCAGCCCCAATCTAAATATCGCCGAAATCGGTCCATAAGTTTTCAAGGCCCCATTAATCGAACACGAGGACCTCGGTGCTTCTAACCTAATATTAGGGTTTCCAACTTTCAATGGACTTTATACAATATATATGACGAATATGTGGGTCAAATTGTGTATTATATAATATTAATTAAGTTAAATAAATAAATTGCGAGAGTATAAAATGTTCAGTTACACCCGAACTTAGCCCTTCCTTACTTGTTATATATAAGGTGTTCCAATAGCATTATTTAGAGCAGAAAAAGTCAGCAAAAGTTTTCAATTTGAAAATGGATACATACTATGCATATACATATCTTAGAATGGGTTATGTAACGATATCTGAAAAATATAATACGGGTACATTTCATATTTAATAAATAATAAATCAAATTCTTCATAACAGATCTCTGGTAAATGTTGTAGAAATCCCTGGATAGTGGTTGAGTGCAGAGTATTAATCAAACAAATAGTATACATATTTCAAATATACTGCCATAATCAAATAGAGAGGGTTCATATCAGCCAAATAATTTCCAAAATCATCCACAGAACTTTCCTGTTGTCTTCATAACTAATTTTTTTTTTTGCATGAGAGAAGAGCTCAAACTTGACAAACAAAAGAAGTAGTGAATGGACGATTGTTTTTTATACTCTCGCAACCTGTTGCACAGAGTATAATAGTTTTGTTCACCTAACGGTTGTTTGTGTCACCAAGAAATATAAGAGTATAAGAGATATATACATAAATGATCAGGATGACGAGTAGATTTGAAATCCGGATGTCTGTCCGTCCGTCTGTCCGTCCGTCCGTCTGTCCGTCTGTCCGTCTGTCCGTCTGTCCGTCTGTCCGTGCAAGCGATAACTTGAGTAAAAATTAAGATATCTTAATGAAACTTGGAACACATGTTCCTTGGCACCCTGAGGAGGTTGCTTTCGAAAATGGGCAAAATCGGTCCACTGCCACGCCCACAAAATGGTGGAAACCGAAAACCTATACAGTGTCATAACTAAGCCATAAATAAAGTTATGAAAATGAAATTTGGAACATAGGATCCCATTAGGGAGGGGCACATTTGGATGTAATTTTTTTGGAAAAGTGGGCGTGACCCCGCCCCCAAATAGGTTTTTTGTATATAACTCGCAAACCAATAAAGTTATATAAGCCAAACTTTCTGCAGTCATTTCTTTTAGCCATTTCCTTATACAGTCCAAAAATGAAAGAAATCGGATAATAATCACGCCCACCTCCCATACAAAGGTTAGGTTGAAAATTACTAAAAGTGAGTTAAGTCACTAACGAAAAACGCCAGAAACACTAAATTTCACATAAGAAATGACAGATAGAAGCTGCACTCAGATTTTTTTACAAAATGGAAAATGGGCGTGGCATCGCCCACTTATGGGTCAAAAACCATATCTCAGGAACTACTCGACCGATTTCAATGAAACTTGGTTTGTAAGAGTTTCCTTACATCCCAATGATATGTTGTGAAAATAGGCCAAATCGCTTCAAAACCACGCCAACTTCCTATATACCAGAACTTTGGAGACGATCTGAATCGTTAAGTTTACAATATATAAAGGAAGATATCGATGCAGAACTTTGCACAAATACTACCTTTATAGTGTGGAAGCCCCATTCTAAAAATCGCCGAAATCGGACCCTAGGTTTTCAAGGCCCCATATATCGAACATGAGGACCTCGGTGCTTCTAACCTAATATTAGGGTTTCCAACTTTCAATGGACTTTATACAATATATATGATGAATATGTGGGTCAAATTGTGTATTATATAATATAAATAAAGTTAAATAAATAAATTGCGAGAGTATAAAATGTTATGAGAACAAATATATTAAAATATTTGAATTATGATCTAATGTATAGGTGCCATTAATTTATAGATTTATCATTTAATGGGATTTATTTGGAATTTTGAGAACTTTGAAAGGCTGAAAAATTAAGTGTAATTTCTTCTCTTTTTTCGATACTTGACAACTTTGAAATCGTATAAATTCATTTAGACAGTATATTAATCAAATAACCGCCATTGAGTGTCTTTCGAAAATATCTAGTGATATTGAAAGTATTTTGACTCAAGTGTTAGCTTCAAACTCCTCAAGGGTACAATGATGGTTCGTACATTTTGCTTTTCAAATAACTCTACATTTTGACTCAAGTGTTAGCTTCAAACTCCTCAAGGGTAAAATGATGGTTCGTACATTTTGCTTTTCAAATAACTCTACAAAAATAATACAAGGGCAGTAAAATCTGGGGATTTAGGTGGCTAGTTAATGCCACTTAGTATATGTATTGTCATCAAAAATCCAAGGAATTTTTGTTGAGCCAACATCAATTGCTATGCATTTACCAAAAAATATGAGTCTATGACGGTTATTAAATCTATAGAACGCAAGAAACAATATGTCGTAAGCAGTATAAGAATGATTAAGAATGTTTGTGATTTTTCTCACCGTATCGAATAACTTGAAATTTTATTATTAATTCTTTGAATTACTGAAAGCACCTACACCATGCTACAGCTTATGAATATTTGGACCAATATTTGTGCTTATATAACTGAATTTAATAGGAAACATAGTAGTATTTGATTGAGTCATGAGATGCGGCGTATCCGTTGGGAAACCCTTTACTTGCATACATACGTAAGCACACACAACAAACATGAGTATATTTACAGATATACTCATACTCAAATAACTGCCTATGAATGTGCACATTTTCGTGCGGGGCAATCCAACACGCGGCGGCATACCGACCAAATCTAAGATTCAATCAAACATTGCTGCTTGGCGTTATAAAAATGTTTTCAAACTTTAAAATCGGTTTATTTCGACTTCAGCGCTAGGTGCTGACGGACGCTAAAACGGTTTGGCGCGCAACGGTGCGAAGTTATTGAAAACAAGTAAAAATCGGTGCATTCGCGAAGGTGAATAACTGTGAAATTAAGTAATCGCTGTTGAGGGACTTTTCGGTTATTCAACGTGAAACCGGAAATCACTTACTATTCGCATTTTTTAACTGCATTACCGGAAGTGAGGCGAAATCAAGGCGGACACAACTAACGGCGAAAACAATTAAATAATTTTGGCGGTGTTTGTGCAGGTGTGAAATTGCAAATATATAAAATATTTATAAAAAATAGTGTTGGTGTCGATATTGCAAATTCATTTGTGAATAATACAAAACAAAAATGTTTATATGTATTTTCTTGGTGTAAATTTCGTATTGAAAAGTATAGTTTGAAAAGAAATTGAAAATACTATGGGTGCTATCTTCTTTAAAGTTGAGCAAGTATATTGTTATTGTTGGTTGTAAAGAGATTTGATTATCTCCAAAAAAATATATTTTTAAACCACTCGAGTTTTCATACATATCATATAATTCCCAAAGCACCTTCTCCAAAATCTTCATCAAGCGGTTTTTTCTTGCTGTGAGAGAACAAAAATAAAGGGTTTTTCAATAAGAGCGCTACAATGAAATTATTTATTCCCGTGTAAGTACATTCGATGCCATTATGTTTGGAACTCGATTTCTTTTGAACGGGCACCACGGCCTCGCTTGCAGAAGTCCAAACGCTGAATTTGATTTTCGACGGGTTTCAAGCGCAAATCGGCCGATACTGCTGCAATATCACGTTCGATATTCGTACGATGTTCATCAATCGTGGCATAGACCATAGACTTGACGTAGCCCCACAGGAAATAGTCGCGTCAAATCGCACGACCGAGGCGTCCAATTGACTGGGCCATTTCGCGAGATAAAATGTTCACTAAATTTGGTTTTCAATAAATCGATTGTGACATTCGCTGTGTGGCTTGTGTTGCTGTCCTGTTGGAACCACATATTGTCCAAGTCCATATCATCCAATTCGGGCCAAAAATATGCGGTCGGACGCCACCGACAACCGCACCAAACCAAAATTTTATGGTGACTCATGGAGTACGTGTGGATTGCTGCCTGACCAATAAAATATATTTCGCTTATTGACGAACCCATTTAGCCAGTAATGAGCCGACCGTGGATAATGGACATAGCGCTCTTAAAGTTGAGGCCACTGACTACGAATTTCGATAGTCAATTTTCAAAATTTCAAGTCGTTGGTGGATCATATACCTTTCCATCATGAAATGACAAACCTTACTGAAGAGAAATGTCGAAAGAGCCAAAAGTGCATTTCATCCTTTTGATGCTTTTACGTTTTTTCTAATATTAAAGAAAATTATAACAGATTAGGGATGAATCTATGAATTCTGGATCCGCATAAAAAGTACAATTTCATCTCTTTTCGGCCTTTCAGAGGATTGAGAGTTCCTCTAAAAGGTCAAAGGTCAATGATTTAAAGTCTAACATGAAATAGTATTTCAGGAATCACCCAGCTGTACGCAACTTTACGAAACTTTTTTCATTAATTTCATTAATATTTATAATACCTTTGAGTATGGAGAAACCTTCGGTATTGTTGAGAAATATTATATTTAATTGTTTTTGAACCTTAAGTTTGGCAATTTTCTTTTTTATATGAAATTAATTTTCCTAGAATATATCATTAAAAATCGATTATTGTTTTACGAATGATGTTCTATAAAAATATCTTAGCTGTTTGATGAAGAAACCAAATACAGTTGCACTTCCATAACTCGAAGTGCTCTAACTCGAAGTTCTCCATAATTCGAACTATTGAATTGGCAATAGAAGTCGAAATTCATACAAATTACCTTCTGTAACTCGGAAGTCTCTCTAACTCGAAGTTTTCTTGTGAATTATGGTGATTCGAGTTAGAGAAGTTCCACTGTATATGAATGATTCTTTGATAAGCTTTCCTTGGAATTTTCATTTCTTGATGTATTGAAATTCTCATTTATTTTTGGTATTCTGAGAATTGTATACACATTAGTTGTCAAAGGTCATAGAAGTAACAGTCAAAGTCGCCTTAAGACATAATCGGGCTGTCTCTACCGACTAAAGCTTTCCACAAAATGTACCCTATAAGCATATTTTGTCGATATCATTTCAAGTGAGTATGCTATGTAAGTCTGTTAAAGCCAACAACATGATTTAAAATTGAGTTAAGCTGTTTTTCTTGTGATTCTTTCGACCCGAAAACATTAGTAACCACTGTTGAGGCTATGCACAAGTTCAGCCGGCTATTTTGGCCATTAACAAATTACTTTACAAGCCAAAATTACATAAAACCCCAACCAGTTGTATCATTTCACCCGGCACTCCTCATCAATACGCGCCATCACACAAGTATTAGCTGTGGGGAGTTATGAAGTTGACCGACAACTGGCCGGCCCGTTGATTTATGTTTTGTTCATTACTCTTCTGTTATTGATGGCTTAGATGATGAGTTTTATTGTTGCTTTTATTTGTTCACTCAAGATGATTATGCATGAAAATTTCACCTTTCTACGATTTTATAATTAGTGATCGTAGAAAAAAAATACAACGTAGGAGTAGCAATTTGACTGCTGCAACTCAGGAAATGACACAAGTGGCACAAATAATAACCGATGTTTGTTTTCAATGTAGGAGGGAGAGCGGTTAATTGAATATGCTACCTTTTTCTCGCATTATCACGATTGGTTTTGTTTTAATGTGTGTATATATATACATAATATAGTCTGCACGTATTAGTGATTTCCTTTCACTTTTCAAAGTACTCTTAACGTAATTTGCGTGACGCTTAATTGCTACTGAAGGCGTTCGGGTGCTTTAAAATGGAATGAAGTTGCGCGTGTACTTTTTCTTCGCTTTTGTTCTTCGAGTGGATTTTTTTTATATTTATACGCCGGTCATTAAAACAATTTGAAAAACAATTTGAAATATGTTAAAAAGGTGTCAATTACTTAATGTGTTCGTATGTCGGGTGGTCCAAGTAGTTGATTTTAATTTTGGTTTGTTTTGACAGTGCGAGCTCTGTTTCACAGGAAATCTTGACAAATAAGCAATATTTCAACTTGATTAAGAAAGTTGAGTAATAATTATAACAGCTGAGTAACCCCTCAAGGCAGCGATCTGCGGGGAACTTCGTTTTCTGAAGATGTTAAAATGCCACCTCAAGGTAACGGTTTTAGACATCGCTTACGCGGTTATAGCCGAGTCCACAACAGCTCACCACGCAGCTCTCCTTTTGGCAGTTTGGCGCCAGTTGATAATACCAAGTGTAACCAGGTCGCTATCTACCTGGTCCCTCCAACTGAGTAGCGGCCTTCCCTTTCCTCGACTTTCACCAGCGGGTACTGCATCGAACACTTTCAGAGCTGGAACACTTTTGTCCATTCGAACAACAAGACCTACCCAGCGTAGCCGCTCGTCCAAACTTCTGCCCCATAAAGTAGGACGGGAATGATAAGCGACTTGTAGATTTTGATTTTGATTCGTCTAGAGAGGACTTTACTTCTCAATTGCCGACTCAGTCCATAGTAGCACCAGTTGGCAAGAGTAATTGCGCGTTGGATTTCAAGGCTGACATTGGTTGGTGTTGTTGATACTGGTTCCCAGGTATACGAAATTATCTACAACTTCGAAGTTATGACTGTCAACAGTGACGTGGGAGCCAAGACGCGAGTGCGCCGACTGGTTGCACTAACAGGTTGTTGCTTCCGATGATATTAATATCATCGACATATGTCAGTAGCTGTACACTCTAGAATATTGTACCTTCTCTATTTAGCTCTACAGCTCGTATTATTTTTAACCTAACCATATTTTAATATCTGAAATCAAATTCATTCACCAAACACCAAGGGTGTAGATTTTCAAATTTGTAATATAATTCATTTCATATAAGGATAGTAAAGCTTTCTAGATAGTTACGTTACATGCTAGAACATCTATGGTATTACAAAACTATCACTGGCTGAGTATGAGAAATTTTTGGGTACTTTCCCGCCTTTCTGTAAAAAATTCTTTGTCTTTGTCAAAATAACTTATTAAAAAACTATATGGAAAAGCCTATGCCAAGGGCAAAGCAAACAGAAGAATTTAAAGAATGATTAATTATACAAAGATTGTTCGGAAGAAATGTAAAAAAGTAGAATATTAGTAAACAAGGTATATACACTTGTGGTGTGATAATTTGAAACAATTTTGTCGGCAAGTTTATTTATGAGTGACATTTGATTTTTGAGAATTATTTTTGTTAGCGAATATATTTTTTTTAGAATGGTTTTTTCTTATTTAAAAATTAGATTTTTATTAAAAAAATATATTTTTTTATTTATATCTACTATATACTAAAATGATTGGATACTAAAACTACTTACTTGATTTTTTTTGCTTGAAATATCGAATAAAAAATTTAAAATGCTGTATTTCACGCAAATAAAAATTTATTAAAACCTAAAAATAATACAAACAAAACAGTTTCCAATTATTTGGTCACCACTGTATAGAATTTCCTTACTTACATACAGACACACAACAATGTTAATATTAATTCTTTGCTTGTTGCTTCACATTTGTTTATTTTACTTATTACCAGACATTTTACTACTAACTTATAGGTTTACGAGCTTACATAAATACATTAATCTAGAATATTGTGCATTAGCAAGCTTAGCAATTCCACACTTCAAGTATCATTCTTTATTTGCGCAGACTCTTTATAAACCAGTACTCAATCTGTGTGCTTGCAATAAATTAGCATCGTTAATATATTTAACTTACGTCTACTTTTATGACACACTATTTTTACGAGCTTTAAATATTGTTATTTTTTTAAATGTAATTTACATACTTCAACTTTTCACAGAAATACCTGAGAATAGAAAAAATGTTCACCACACGTTTATTACCTCATATATTACCGGCAATACTTTATTGCCTCGTCATACGGCTAGCGCCCACAGCGGCTCAACAAGCATTCATCAAACTCTGTGATGTACAAAACTTTGATGATTATCTGGCGCAGACGGGAAAAGTGTATCACGACGAGCGAGAGCGTCAATATCGTGAATCAATATTTATTGCAAAAAAATCACTCGTAGATTTGACAAATAAATATGCGGCTTCCGGGTTGAGTTCATTCCGTTTAAACATTAATCCTTTGGCGGATTTGACGCGTCGTGAAGTTGGTCGATTGACGGCATCAAGGATTACATTTATTGGAGAGTAAGTAAAATGATCTTAAGAAAATTATATAAGAAGGTATAAGGTTTTATTCAAAAATGAAGAGAGATAGGTTTACGACATTTTGGTGAACCAACCACAGAAATACTCCAAACTAAAAATGATTAAATATTTAATGATAATGGAAATTATATAGCGAAAGCTAAAGGGTATATTAAAATTGCTTCTATTGCTGATCCCATGGTGGTGATCGCACTTGGACAGCTGTAGAAAAGTCCTTTGAAGCTAAACTCATATATAGAAATGGCGCCTTGCACCAAAATAAGCAATTCAAAGCAGGCAATTTATTAGATATCTGCCGGTATATTTGTATAGTTATAGTTTCGAAGTGCTTCAGTCTTGATCTCACGAGGTTACATGAAGAAGGATCAGTTGCGGAAATTCTACCTTTTCCACTTTCAAACAATTTCGACAACTTTTTTTGTTACAACTCCGATGATAGTTTTAACCATAGCAAGTAGACGCCAGAGCTCACCAAGATCACAAGAAGCCCAGCCATTCAGTAGCCATAAAAAGGCGGCGGAAGTCTGACTTACTTCAATTTCAGCATTTTTATCAGACATATGTATAATCGTCTATATATCTGGCTTCTCTGAGTCTGATAGTAATCACATTTACAAACACCCCACTCAACATTATATGCTAAAATATAATAGAGACGAAGGCATACTTTCAGACAGAAAGTCCATATTTGCTTCTCTGTAGTAACATAAGTAAACAGATGCCTTCTTTAACCCCTCGACATTTAGTATTTAGGGACTTGGTCTAGAGTAAGACCTAGTTTCTCCATCTTGTTTAAAAATGCGCGACTTTTATGAAAATATGGAAATATCCTAGTTAATTTAACTACTTCAGTTTTACCCTTCAGTTAGTTACAAAGCTGATCTGCCTTTCGATTAGCTCTTAGAACACGAATCAGGAATTTTCTCTTCAAAATGAGAGTTAGGTCTTTGGAGTAGACAATGGATCGACACACCAGTTTCTAAAGACTTTTCCAGGTCATTATTAACCTTAATTACGAATAGTGAAAAATAATAAGATCTTATTAGGATCTTCGTCACATTGTTGCTCTCATTGCTGTCATTGTTAATTCAGGCAGTCCGAAAGATTTTCAAAGTTCAAAAGGTTACAATGTTCGGTTTTGGGCGAACTTTAGACTTCCATGTTTGTTGAAAGGAAGTATGAGTAGATCTCTTCACATCCGTCATATTGTTTACTTTCCTACAATGTGCTAATTATACTTTTCGCCTTTGTCTAAAATTAGCCTTCCATAATGCAATTAAATTGTTAAAAATCGAAATCGATTTCATTGCTATAATTAATGCTTGCGCATATTAAATACCATTTAGTATTTGAGTTTAACGACGTTTAGAGAACGGTATGATGAGTAATACGCCGTGGCGGAATTCGAGCTATGATTATATAAGTATATATACATATAGTTTTTGTTTTGCGGTTGCTTTTCTACACGCATACCTCTACTCAATACTCACTGGCTATTGAATCAAGGCTGAACATTAAAGTTTTCATAATTTAGATTAACATAAATTATCATTAATTATGAATAAACTATGTACCAAAAATAAGATCAACTTTGAGATGTGTTAACACTTAATTGCAGGGAAATCACCTCCAAGCATACAAATTTCGTCACTGCCAAGGCGAATCTACAAAATCTTCCCGACTCATTTGATTGGCGCGAAAAGGGTGGTGTCACACCGCCCGGCTTTCAGGGCTTCGACTGTGGTTCGTGTTGGTCCTTCGCCACGGCTGCGGCACTTGAGGGACATTTGTTTCGACGCACCGGCATATTGGTGCCACTCTCACAACAGAATCTCGTCGATTGCGCTGAGGAGTATGGTAATATGGGCTGTGATGGTGGCTTCCAGGAGTATGGCTTCGAGTATATACGCGATCATGGCATCTCGATAGCGAATAATTATCCATACACACAAATGGAGAATGCGCAGTGTCATCGCAACGATACGGGCAAGGGTGTACAGATACGTGACTATGCGCGCATTAAACCCGGTGACGAGGAGAAAATGAAAGAAGTCATTGCAACACTGGGACCGCTAGCGTGCTCCATCAACGGTTCGCCCATATCGTTTGAGCAATACATGGGCGGCATATATGATGATAATGAATGCAATCAGGAGGAGGTGAATCATTCGGTTGTGGTGGTCGGTTATGGCACCGAGAACGGACGCGACTATTGGATTATTAAGAATTCGTATTCGGAGAATTGGGGTGAAGCCGGTTTTATGCGTTTGCTGCGGAATGCGAATAGCTTCTGTGGCATTGCCAGCGAGTGTAGTTATCCGATATTGTAGTAGTAGTTAAGGTAAAGAATATTTGTGTTAGTATGTATTTATACTAAAAATAGTATTATTATATTGTTAAATGCATTCAAATGTTTATTAGCAAAATTTTTTATATAAGTTTAGTGAAAACAAAATACTGTTATGTTTATATTGATATTTATTCTAATTCTAAATAAAATGAGATTACTATTATTTTTAAACAGCTGCCTTATTTTTATTCAAGAGATGTTGTACTACGAAGTTAAAGGTCAAGGAATGCAAAGTATGTAAAAAATGTTGCTAATGTTATCACATCAGGCATGTCAGGTCTAATCTCTATATAATTAATTTTAATTTCATTAACCTATATATTGCTATTCGCATATTATTCTTGCTTTCTCTGTTTCTTGAGTTTGCCATACATACATGCATATGCAAGATTTATGAATTTTGTAGATTTCCTTCTGTTTCTTAGCAACCTTTCTATCTAATAGAAGAAATTTACAAAAAGAAAACAACAAATTTTCAGTGATAACAAACTCATTTCGAAAGCAATAAAAAGGTTCTTGACCCACACATGACACATGCTATTGATCTCCCATTTGTTTTATGCTTATCAACTTTATTATTATTAAATTGGGCTATATTAATTGCTTTGCAGATTAGAGTATACTATTTTTATTGTTTTGTTGAGCCTAACATCAATTTACACTTATAAGGTCCAATAGATGTAAAAGCCTCTGTTTAACAAGCTTTTTTAATACATACCTTTATAATCTATAAATCTATATCATAAACCATTAAGGAAGGACTAAGTTCGGGTGTAACCGTACATTTTATCCTCTCGCAAGTTATTTATTCGTTTTCATTAAGATAACACACAATTCGCACACATAAGAAATTCGAGTAGCAATTACCCGCTTGAAGAACAATAAGGCGGCGGGGGCCGATGGTTTACCCGCCGAGCTATTCAAATACGGCGGCGAAGAGCTGATAAGGTGCATGCATCAGCTTCTTTGCAGAATATGGTCGGAAGAAAGCATGCCTGACGATTGGAATCTCAGTGTACTCTGCCCAATACACAAAAAGGGAGACCCCACAAATTGCGCCAATTACCGTGGGATAAGCCCCCTCAACATCGCGTATAAGGTTCTGTCGAGCGTATTGTGTGAAAGACTAAAGCCCACCGTCAACAAACTGATTGGACCTTATCAGTGTGGCTTTAGACCTGGAAAATCAACAACAGACCAGATATTCACCATGCGCCAAATTTTGGAGAAGACCCGTTAAAATAGGATCGACACCTACCATCTCTTTGTCGACTTTAAAGCTGCTTTCGACAGCACGAAAAGGAGCTACCTTTATGCCGCGATGTCTGAATTTGGTATCCCCGCAAAACTAATACGGCTGTGTAAGCTGACGTTGAGCAACACCAAAAGCTCCGCCAGGATCGGGAAGGACCTCTCCGAGCCGTTCGATACCAGACGAGGTTTCAGACAAGGTGACTCACTCTCGTGTGATTTCTTTAACCTGATGCTGGAGAAAATAATACGAGCTGCCGAGCTAAATACAGAAGGTACAATCTTCTATAAGAGTGTACAGCTACTGGGGTACGCCGATGATATCGATATCATTGGAAACAACACCCGCGCCGTTAGTTCTGCTTTTTCCAGACTGGATAAGGAAGCGAAGCGTATGGGTCTGGTGGTGAACGAGGACAATACGAAATATCTCCTGTCATCAAACAAACAGTCAGCGCATTCGCGTCTTGGCTCCCACGTCACTGTTGACAGTCATAACTTTGAGGTTGTAGATAGTTTCGTCTACCTGGGAACCTGCATTAACAGCAATAACAATGTCAGCCTGGAAATCCAACGCAGAATCACTCTTGTCAACACGTACTACTTTGGACTGAGTAGGCAATTGAAAAGTAAAGTCCTCTCTCGACGAACCAAAATCAAACTCTACAAAGCGCTCATTATTCCCGTCCTACTTTACGGTGCAGAATCGTGGACGATGTCAACATCCGATGAGACGGCACTAGGAGTTTTCGAAAGAAAGGTTTTGCGGAAGATTTATGGTCCCTTAAACATTGGCAACGGCGAATACCGCAGACGATGGAACGATGAGTTGTATGTGTTATTCGACGACATAGACATAGTCCAGCGAATAAAAAGACAGCGGCTACGCTGCTAGGTCATGTTGTTCGAATGGATGAAAGTGCTCCAGCTCTGAAAGTATTCGATGCAGTACCCGCTGGTGGAAGCCGAGGAAGAGGGAGACCTCCACTCCGATGGAAGGACCAGGTAGATAGCGACCTGGCTTCGCTTGGTATAACCAATTGGCGCCAAACTGCCAGAAGGAGGGGTACGTGGCGCGCTGTTTTGGACTCGGCTATAACCGCGTAAGCGGTTTCTACGCCAGTCAAGAAGAAGAAGAAGTTATTTATTCGTTTTCATTAAGATAACACACAATTCGCATATATATTCAGCATAAAGTCCGCTATGGAGGCTGATTCTAGATTCTTTTTTACTCATCATCACCCATCTACATCATATTAAATATTATATATTCACATAATTTTGCTAAGATATGTCACATATAAACGGTAAAAGTTCACTGTAAGTTTAAAAATCCGTATATTAGGTATATGGGGGCTACAGGAAGTATTGATACGATTTTGTCTGATTTAAGCACAGAGACACACCAGTAAAAAAACAAGTCTCATTTGACGTTTTTAGAATAACTGATCGATTTAAGTATATTTTCGGTAAAAAAATACGTCACAATTACTGAGGTCCTCGCCCTTGGCTGGGGCTTTGTAATGTTATAGTCCGATTTCGGTGATTTTAAGATTGGTGATGTCACACTAGAAACGCAATATTTGTGCAAAGTTTTGTTCCGATATCTTCACTGGTGCTTCATTCATACGTTGCTAAGTGAACGAATCAGATGATCTTCAAAAGTGTGATATTAAGTAGGCGTGGTTTTGAACGAATTTCTACCATTTTCGAACTATGCTATTGGGATGACAAGGAAATGTTACGAACCGAATTTTTCGAGTAGTTTCTGAGATATGGCTTTTGACCCATGAGTGGGCGGAGCCACTCCCATTTAAAATTTTGTATAGAAATTTTAGTGACTCTTACATGCCATCTTTACCATGAAATTTAAGATTTCTAGTGTTTTTCTTACTAAATTAAAGCATTTTTAGAAGATAATCTAAATAGTTGATTAAATCATCATCATCATCTGAGTGGAGAAAACGATATTATAGGTCCTAGTTCATTTTTTTAATCTTTTGAGTCTAAATGCTTACTATAATATATTTACTTGATTATGTCAGCCAATTTTATTTAAACGATTTGTTTGTTCTATTCGCCACGTTTACCTTTATTTTATATCTTTAATTTGCTTAAGCTTTATTCTCTTGTCAAATAATTTCTCAATAAAGTGGTAGAATCTCTTTCTATTCTATCTCAATTTGATTACAGTCTCAGTTATTCCTGACAGTTGTTCGATTGATTCGCTTGTCTGCTTGTCTTGGATACAATATTTTCTTTTATTGATATTAGGTTATAGATCGCACTTGGACAGCTAATGCCAATCCTTTGTCAAACAAGTGCCGACAAAGCGCTTTGAGCCATTTACGGATTTGCACAGGCTATTAATTTGTAATAGAGACAGGTCATATGGTTCTACGAAGTTCGTCCTCCCAAGATGTTTCAGCCGCAGTTTAGCGAAAGCTGGACAATGAAGGCGAAAGTATCTCGATGTCTCAATCTCCCGTCCTTCTATTCAACTGTGTCAATTTCCAACCGCCCGGATATTTAGCCTCACGGCATGTAGTACCATTTGAGCAGTGTCCAGTAAGGACTAGGAGCAAATAGCTTAGAGGATCTCCTGCGATCCACCTTAGGTCAGAATTATCTTGCAGTCGCACAGGTACAAGTCATTGTCTAACGTTTACTGTGTTCATTCGATGACCACTGATCCAACGAGGACAGGCAGGCGGATAGTGCGACAATATATTGTTCGCAATCTGATAAGATTGCAGTTATCATGCTTGGCAGTTATCAGCGATACCGCTATGGCCTGGGACCCAAACGAGTCTTAAATTAAAGTAGCTTGAAGCTGTTGATAGAGATGCTCAGCACTCATTTATTGATATTATTATCCACACTATTATATCTGAAGCATGTTATATTTAGTATATTTGTATAGAATATATGTATATGAATCCCATGCGAGTTTGCGAATTTGTGTTTTATCGCCGTTTAAATATTTTACAAATTTATTAGCGTTTGATTAAGCGCAAACACCAGAACAATAGCAAGATGCTAATGAGGAGTACATTGTATCAACAGCAATACATATATTTATTGAAAGTCATTATCAAGTTTTCTACATATTTAAAGAAAATGAGTAAAAAAATTGCCGGTATTGAACGGTTATCTGTAACGCGTGCATGGACCCCACAGGCACACAGTACACACACCCACATCCATGCCAAGAATTGTCTATATGCGGAGACATCATAATCACGCCTTGGACCTACTAAACACAGCTTGAGGTGTAGTATAAATCAAAGCGCCGTTGATAGACAACGAGCATTTCGTAAACTGCCGTACAAGACTCGCGTCCAAGAACAAAACATGAGCACTTTCTTCAACTCGACACACCGCCAGAGCGTACTCTTGATTCTGTTTTTGATGATAGTTGCGGCTTGTAGCAAATTCTGTGTAGAGGACGATTGCAGCAGTCAAAGATGGCATCTATACAAGGTACGCTGTGATGTGAAGAAATAAATTTTTATATTTCACATTTTTATTTTACCCGCTCCACAGGTTGAATACAAAAAGCAATACAATTCGCAGCTCGAGGAAGCTCATCGCCGCATTATATTTTGCAAAAATATACGCATGATCGATGCGCACAATGAGCGTTATAAGCGGGGTGAGGTGACTTTCGAGATGGGCATTAATCAGTTTGCCGACATGACTCATGAAGAATTTCTCCGCTGGCTGCATACTGGCAGCAGAGATAACGGCAGTATATTATCAAGTTTATAGAGCAGTATTGCAGCGTTTGTGTGCCAGCTAGAAACATACTAATTAATCTATTTTTATACTAGAGTGCATTGGGTTCATACGAATAAATATTTTACTATTTATAATTACGTACGTATGCGTGTGAGTATTTAGTGTTTGGTTAAATTGAATTTCAATCGTATTTTCTAAGCTTGGGAAAACGTATGACTCCCGCTTTTGTCGGAACATATCACGGAGAACACGCAAATTAGCAGTCAATAAAAATATTGTGCACCAAGCAAAATAAGTTTCAAGCTTGTCTTACTTCGGCGTTTTCTAGTCAAATTTGACAGTAGAGATCAGAAAAATTTTTTAAACTCAGTGAGCATAAAAAAATTTCAAAATTGTCTTTGTTTCAACGTGGTTCCGAAAATATGTCTGCTCTGATCTAGTAACAAGATTGTCCTTCAACGCAGAATTGATAATTTCCAGTGTATACGATATGACACACATCCAATATGACACTTATTAAGATATATAATAGTTTTATTTAATAGGAAGAGAAGCTTAGATAGTTTTGAGCACACCACCAATGTTGTTAATAGTGCTCACTTTGGCTCGCCTCCAAACGGATGTCTGTTAGCTACCCAGGGGATACTTGGTCTAACCTACTTGGTCATATCCAAAAGAATCGTTTCTGGTCACTCCCAAGTGAATGGCAATCAAAAACTTTCCTCACTTGCGTGAACTTCTACATATGACCCCATCTCCTTCTTGAAATAATCGCTTAAAGCGGTTCCTACGGTTCCTACGCCAAATATATATATATAGCCCATTAATAGAGCTTACTGTCCAGGCTACATCACAACAGTATACTATACATTGCCGCTTCTCCGTTCAGATATGAAACTTTAGTGAACTTTACTCTATTAACTTCAGCTGATCCCCAAATAATCTGCAATAAAGAGAGTAGAGAAGAAGCCAATAGAAAATAAAAGTAAATTGCGAAACTTCCGTATCCTATAAATCTAGAGTCATTCTAAGACCCTGCTTTCCAAATCCTATCGGCAAGTTTCCGTGAGTAACATTAGGTTACTTATTACCTATGTATAAGGTTATAAAAAAATGAGTAAGATCTTATATATACAACTCAGAGTACGCCAAAACGACCATGAGATCATGGGTTCCACCTGACAAATCAGAAACTGGAACATAGTAGAAGGTTTAGTAGAAAGAAACACTGAAGTTTTTATTTAGCTTTAGTTATATTTAGTTAGTATCAATCGGTTTATGTAATGCACCGTTTTGTTCCATAACTTGTTTTCATTTTCAAGATAATTTCATAGAACCACTCTCATAGAAACCTTAGTCCCTTTGTGGCTGGTGTATTCCAATCGAGCTACTGGAGGTTATGGTCAGTTTCAATCAATTTGTGTGTCGTAACGTTGTCCTGAGGAAGCATAATTCGTCTGCTATTAGTAAAAGGTGGCCAAAACTAGGCGATTGTCTCCTTCAGACGATACATTTATTGACAGTATAAATCGAATTAAAAGTTCGGAGAGACAGTTCGGCAGGTCATCCCTCCGTCAAAATCCACTTAAGGCGTAGTTCGATCTTGTTGCGATGCCGCAACGATTCGCAGATGGAAATTCGGTCTATGAGATTAAATTACTATTAAATTACTAATCACTAAGAAAAAACAATTCATAATTTGTGCAATTCACATATTTATTTATTTAAAACATCGAAATTCGGCATGAAATTTCATAAAATGGCCTTTATGCTTTATATACTTTATTAAGAATGCCTTCATTTTAGAATGGTATTCGTTAACCATGCCAAGGAATCTGTGACATTTTCGTATATAAATGGCCTTTCAGTTAAACCCCCACATCTACCACCAAAACCAAGAGATACCAAACCAATTTGTGTATAATGCCATCCCCACCATCTGCCTACAGGGTATTTGGTTCTCCAAAATATTGGACTACCAGAATCGCCTTGACAAGAAACCGTATGGTTACTACCAGACTCAATACAAAGCTTCGAATTGTCTACCGTATATAATGGGTATAACTCTTTGCAAACATCCAATGGTTCGAATCTGAGAAGACCTTTCTGAAGAATATCAGCTTGGCGATCTAGATGTGAAAAATTCATTTTTTATTTATTTCATTATTTTATGAGGTCAAATGCATAACTTACTTTCATTTTTCTCTGTTAGTCCCCATCCAGCTAACACTAGGATAGCCCTTGGCACCAAATTATAATCACTTGGTGTTGTTGGCAAACAAATTGGTTTTATATTATTGTAAGCTTAAGAAAAAAATAGTAAATTATTATCCACACAATCACGATTTAGTTCTCAAAGGAACTGTGTACCTACCTTGAAAATCTATAGCTCTATCAAGTTTTATCAAAGCAAGATCTTTGTATTTGATCGAGTCATCGTAGTCGGGATGTATAAATGGTTTCTGTTGTGGATCTATACCGTATTCTTCATATGTTTGACAAATTTTTGCGCAATCTACTGCGGTTGACAGATCATGTTCCCCCAAGCGCACTAATTGTCTGCAAAAAAAGAAGGAAAGAGTAAATTACTGCCGATGAAAAATTTTTGCAAGTGAAACCTTTGTATTGGATATATTGGCAAGAAATGGCAGAAGGAAGCTGCACTGAGATTTTTTTACAAAATGGAAAATGGGCGTGCCGTCGCCCACTTATGGGTCAAAAACCATATCTCAAGAACTACTCGACAGATTTCAATGAAATTCGGTATATATTATTTTCTTGACACCCTGATGACACTGGTGGAATATGGGCGAAATCGGTTCACAACTACGCCTACTTCCCATATAACTCAATTTGAATCCTTCTGATTCGTTCACATTATAATGTATACATAAGGAACCGATAAAGATAGCGAAATAAAACTTTACACAAATACTGTATTTGAGCTGTGACATCACTTGTGGAAAAATTGTCAAAATCGAACCATGACTTTTCAAGGCCCCTGATATCAAACATGAAGAACTCAGTGCCTAAGGGTAATTTTTCACGGAAAATATAGGTAGAATTCTCAATAAATTGCGAGAGTATAAAATTTTCGGTTGCACCCGAACTTAGCCTTTCCTTACTTGTTTATATTAATTTTGTCAAGAAGTTGTCATCATAGTAGTCCTAGTAAAAGTGTAAAATTTGTTTTCATGCACAATATTGGGTACTTACAAATCGTCTCGAATGCAGTGGGCAGCTGTCAAAACAAATCGATCGGTTATAACGGAACCACCACACAGTGGTTTCTTCTCCGCATAGAGTAGCAAAGCAGACCACGGGAATTCGCCCATTATAGCATTAATGCCATTAGCCACGCGATCACTATTTAAACTCCCACATTTGTTTCGATTGAGTAAAGCGAGTCCACGCGGATTTATGTATTCCTTTTCCAGTATCGATGCAGGTGTCGTGGATGTTGTATAGGCTATTCTTCTAGTTGTTGTTCGGGTTGTTGCAGGTGTCGTGGTTGTTCTTCTTCTACTATTTCTTCGTAAACAGCAGACAACGTCACCACTCTATACAAAATCGAATAGGTTATGTGTAAATTGTTAAAATAAAATATGGTGGATATCCTTACAAGTCCGGAATTTGCGCAATGTGCGTTATTTCTCATTTCATCTGTTAATGGAATTCCCCGCAGCGTTTCACAGTTTTCATACAATCCACATTGTCCAAGAATACCATTTTCTCGACAATAACGTTGATAAGCTTGAACATATTTCAATTAAGATTAAGATTGAAACGAAAATATTTTTATTTCTGATAGTTGCAACTCACCTACTGTGAATACATTACAACAACAACAGCAAAGTAGAAAGCTGGCAAATAAACTCGGTTTAAGACCCGCCATTATAACAACAACCGCACACGCTGAGTACTCTAGGAAAACTGCTCCCGGTTTTGCAAATGATGATGAGTTTTATAATATGCTCAAGTTTTTCTCAGCGCAGATAAGCCATAATTGCAACTATTTAAAGCGCTCGTTGAGTGATAAGAAACCGTTATTTCCGGGAAAAAATTATGTGGAATGCGATTCGTAAAAAGTTTCCTTATAAATTGAGCCATAATTAAATTACAATGCATACAGCAAAATCTTTGATTCGTTTTTATACTCTCGCAACAAATGTTGCTAAAGAGAGTATTATAGTTTTGTTCACATAACGGTTGTTTGTAACACCCAAAACTAAACGAGTTAGATATAGGGTTATATATACCAAAGTGATCAGGGTGAAGAGTGGAGTTCAAATCCGAATGTCTGTCTGTCCGTCCGTCCGTCCGTCTGTGCAAGCTGTAACTTGAGTAAAAATTAAGATATCTTGATGAAACTTGGCACACTTATTTCTTGGCCCCATAGGAAGGTTGCTTTCGAAAATGAGCAAAATCGGACCACTGCCACGCCCACAAAATGGCGAAAACCTAAAACACATAAAGTGCCATAACTAAGCCATAAATAAAGCTATGGAAATAAAATTTGGTAAGAACGATCGTACTATGAAGGGGCATATTTGGGTGTAATTTTTTTGGGGAAGTGGGCGTGGCCCCGCCTCCTACTAAGTTTTTTGTACATATCTCGCAAACCAATAGAGCTATATAAACCAAACTTTCTGCAGTCGTTTTGTTTAGCCACTTCCTAATACAGTCCAAAAATGAAGAAATCGGATCATAACCACGCCCACCTCCCATACAAAAGTTAGGTTGAAAATTACTAAAAGTGGGTTAACTCATTAACGGAAAACGTCAGAAACACTGAATTTCACATAAGAAATGGCAGATGAAAGCTGCACTCAGATTTTTTTACAAAATGAAAAATGGGCGTGGCGTCGCCCACTTATGGGTCAAAAACCATATCTCAGGAACTACTCGACCGATTTCAATGAAACTTGGTTTGTAATAGTTTCCTTACATCCCAATGATATGTTGCGAATAGGCCAAATCGCTTCACAACCACGCCTACTTCCTATATACCAGAACTTTGAAGACAATCTGAATCGTTTACTTTACAATATATAAAGTAAGTACTAGTGAAGATATCGGTACAGAACTTTGCACAAATACTATGTTAATAGTGTGGCAGCCCCAGTCTAAAAATCGCCGAAATCGGACCATAGGTTTTTAAGGAGCCATATATCGAACACGAGAACCTCGATGCTTCTAACCTAATATTATGGTTTCCAACTTTCAATGGACTTTATACAATATATGACGAATATGTGGGTAAAATTGTGTATTATATAATATTAAATAAATAAATTGCGAGAGTATAAAATGTTCGGTTACACCCGAACTTAGCCCTTCCTTACTTGTTTCATATTAAATGTATGCGGCTTAACCAAGCCTGTTCTGTGCGATCTTATCAATCCGGTGCACTTAAGTGCATGGAAAGCTCTCTCAGTAGAAAGCATCGAACAATTGTAACTTGAGTCTTCGACTGTTTCACTCTCCATTTGAACTACAACACTGAGATTGTGGCCGAACACTTTTGCTACAGAGAACATTTTTTTTGCAAATTTAATGCAAACCAACAAATTATGTCTATATTTAAATTTCACTTGTAATGTAGAAAGATAATAGCTTGCAATTCTATGAAAATTCGATAGTTCATTTCGCTGAAGAAGTTTCCTGCTTTCTTTTAGTCGTCTCGTATTATATGCCGTATTAAACAAAGCTAACCTAACCTAACCTAACGAACTGATTGGACCTTATCAGTGTGGCTTTAGACCTGGAAAATCCACCATGGACCAGATATTCACCATGCGCCAAATCTTGGAGAAGACCCGTGAAAAGAGGATCGACACACACCACCTTTTTGTCGATTTTAAAGCAGCTTTCGACAGCACGAAAAGGAGCTGCCTTTATGCCGCGATGTCTGAATTTGGTATCCCCGCAAAACTAATACGGCTGTGTAAGATGACGTTGAGCAACACCAAAAGCTCCCTCAGGATCGGGAAGGACCTCTCCGAGCCGTTCGATACCAGACGAGGTTTCAGACAAGGTGACTCACTCTCGTGTGATTTCTTTAACCTGATGCTGGAGAAAATAATACGAGCTGCAGAGCTAAATAGAGAAGGTACAATCTTCCATAAGAGTGTCTGTACACCAGCAGCTGTCGTACGCCGATGATATTGATATCATCGGAAGCAACAACCGCACCGTTTGTTCTGCTTTTTCTGGTGGTGAATGAGGACAAGACGAAATATCTCCTATCATCTAGCAAACATGCGGCGCACTCGCGTCTTGGCTCCCACGTCACTGTTGACAGTCATAACTTCGAAGTCGTAGATAATTTCGTATAACTGGGTACCAGTATCAACAACACCAACAATGTCAGCCTCGAAATCCAGCGCAGAATCACTCTTGCCAACAGGTGCTACTTTGGACTGAGTAGGCAATTGAACAGTAAAGTCCTCTCCAACCAAAATCAAACTCTACAAGTCACTTATCATTCCCGTCCTGCTTTATGGTGCAGAAGCTTGGACGATGTCAACATCAGATGAGACGACACTAGGAGTTTTCGAGAGGAAAATTTTGCTCAAGATTTATGGTCCTCAGGACATTGGCAACGGCGAATACCGCAGACGATGGAACGATGAGCTGTACGAGTTATACGACGACATTGACATAGTTCAGCGAATAAAAAGACAGCGGCTACGCTGGCTAGGTCATGTTGTCCGAATGAACGAAAACACTCCAGCCCTGAAAGTGTTCGATGCAGTACCCGCCGGAGGAAGCCGAGGAAGGGGAAGGCCTCCACTCCGTTGGAGGGACCAGGTGGAGAGCGTCCTGGTTACACTTGGAATCTCCAACTGGCGCTGAACTGCGAAGGAAAGAGAAGAGTGGCGCGCTCTCATCGATCCGGCTATAACCGGCTTAACGGTTGAACGCCAATAACATACATACATACAAACAAAGCTAACCGTTTCTTTGGTATTACTACCTTCGGGATCCCATTCGTCTTATATGTCAAATCACTTAAAAGCATCATTTATAGCATTAAAGCTCCTGCGTGAGATGATACTTAACATAAATCCTTAGTTTCTCTCTCTTTACTGTTCAAATCGTCAATGATTTCTTCATCAGTTAATATTAGGAATTCAAGAACTCCGAATGAGTTCGGATAATCGCGAATTCAGATAATCCGAATTCTAGTATACATGGAATTACAAATTATTCTAAAAATGTTAAGTAAAGTCTTAATTGTTTTTAGTATTTTTTATTTATTACGATTTCGATATTATTTGTTTCGGCAGCATATTTTTATATTTCTCAAAATTCAATATTATTATTTTGATCTTTGGTGGGCACTACAGTAACGAGTTGTTGACATATTTCCACTTGTTAATTGCAATTATACTTTGCTGATACTGAGCCCAAGTCTCATTACTCTCGCAATCGCATTCTTAAATAAACAAATCCATCTAGTAAATATTTATGAAATTTTCATCATTACGAAATCTATGCAAAACCCAAAATATAGGTAAGACCCACCTTTCGGATCAATCGCACGTGATCTTCGTTTTATTGATTTTTTGCACTCTCTCAATTATTACAAATGACACCGAAACAAAAAACTTTGTATTTATTTTTTGCAATGGAAATAAACATGCAATACTGTTATTTCTTTTCAATTTCATCAATTTATTTATTTTTTTATATATTCTTTATTCTCATATATGCAATAATAATATCAACCGAACAAATATAATTTTACAATACTAAAGTATTTATAAATATATGCGTGAGTACTTGTCATTCAGCGAAAAATTTACAATTTCATATAATTTACTATAGTATTTACTCCCAGTTATTTTGTTTTTATTATTTTTTTTTTGTTTTTGTATAATACAAATACATAAGTATGTATGTACATATGTATTTTTTATTGTTTGTAATTTGTCTATTATGTTCATCAGTATTGTTTCTAAATAGTTACACATTTTTGGAATTTCGTAGTTGGTATTAGTTCTTGTTCTAGGTTTGGCTGTACTGCTCTCGCATTAAGTTTTCTTTTATAAATATATGTATGTATGTATATATGTAAATTTGATCTAATGTTGGAACGCACATCTACTACAAGTAAATACATGAAACTACATTCGTAATTATACACACTTATCTATGTAAGTATGTACATATGTATGTATATATATAATTTAAGCTACGTTTAGTGTGAATTCATTGTTTGAAATGTGTTTTGAAAGAAATAATAATAAGAAAACTAAGCGCCGCAAATTTCTTTGGTTTAGAGGACCTTTTATTTATGCTCTATTTGTGTGCCATTAGCAGAATAAAACTTGAAGCTTTCGCGGCTTTTTGAAAAGCTTTAGTGAAAGCTTTCACGCGCAAAGTTTCAAATACTTTCTAAAAAATATACATATCAATGTCTCAAATACAGTGCGTGCCATTATAAGCATAAAACGTTAAGCTTTCACCGCTTTTTGAAAAGCTTTAGTGAAAGCTTTCTAAAAAATATCTAAATGTCTAAATTGCATATCTTTGTAGCTAACTCAACGAGTCATATTCGTGGCAAAGCCCGACACTTTCGAATGTAGGCTTTCGATGTTTCTTGTTCTTCAAAAAAGCAGGCATATTGTGTAGGTACGTTGATTCTTTTTATTTTACACAACTGAATATGGAAATGTACCCCGAAACAAGTTATATGAGAAACAGATGTTGAACGAAGTACTTATCAATATTCTAGGAAATGATTAAGACCATACAAACTCATTTGCCTAAAATGCTTTAAAAAAAATTAAGATAAAAGTTTTATTATACGAATACTCAGTGATAAAAAAACATCTTCCTTGAGTTGCTAAATAATTTGTTTTTAATAATATTTGCGTTTGTGTATTATAATTGGGTATTATAACAACAACACCTACTTTAAGTTCTTCAAATTGTACATAAGTATGTATCTCTGTATATAAACTCTAGTTGCCAAAGCATTTCCCAGAATATACGGCGCTGTCAATAAGGTTATAAACTGTAGGATAAACAAATAATTTGTCGGACTAAAAGTTAGATTCATAGTCATTTTTTATCTTTATGAAATAACAGAAATGTATGTATATGGATATATATAATAGTATGTATGAATAGGTACAATGTTTATAACAGTAGAGCGCGAAGGCGTTTTGAAGCATTGGCTATGCAATATTTAACGGTAAGAAGTTCATAGCGATATATATTATTAGAAGAAAATTTTCAACGGTGAATGAGAACTCTCCGAATTGGTTCGACTTTCTCCGACAACAAGCGAGAAGATAGTTTAAGAATTTTATAAGATTATAGTTTAAGACCAGGACTGCTAAAAATTAAATACTAACAAGTAACATAGCCCTCCCGGGTGTCACCTAACATTTTATACTGTCGCAATTTATTTATTTAATTTTATTAATATAACAAACATATGGTATAAAGTCCATTGAAAGTTTGAAAACCCTAATATTAAGTATATGGGAGATTGGGGAAGTTATGACCCGATTTTACTAATTTTGGCACGAAAACATATTATTAGAAGAAAAATATTTCCTCTGAATTTCTTCAAAATATCTGAAAGACTTACCTATATTTTCGGTAAAAGAATTTGTTAGAAGTCCTCATATTCGATATATAGGGTCTTGAAAACTTATGGACCGATTTCGACGATTTTTAGAAGGTACGATATCTAAACTAGTGCTTACTTTATATAATGTAAAGTACACGATTCAGATCGACTTCAAAGTTCTGGTATATGGGAAGAAGGCGTGGTTGTGATCCGATTTGTACTATTTTCACAACATATCATTGGGAAGCTAGGAAAATATTATAAACAGAATTTCATTGAAATTGGTCGAGTAGTTTTGGAGATATGGTTTTTGACCCATAAGTGGGCTGAACCACGTCAATATAAAATTTTTAATACCATTTTGAGTGCAGCTCTTCTGCATCATCTTTATAATGAAATTCAAGGTTTCTGGTGGTTTTCCTTACTGAATTTAAGCATTTTTAGTAACTTTCAACATAACCTTTGCATGGGAGGTGGGCGTCCTCCATTTTTGGACTGTATAAGGTAGTACCTAAAAGAAATGATTCTAGAAAGTTTCCTTGATATAGCATTAGTAGTTACGAGATATGTACAAAAAACTTAGTGAGGGGCGGGACCACGCACACTTTCCCAAAAAAATTACATCCACATATGCCCCTTCATAGTGTGATCCTTCATACCAAATTTTTCTTCAGTAATTTATGGCTTAGTAATAGCTCTTCGGTCGGTTGTTTTCGGTTTACGCTATTTTGTGGTCGTGGCAATGGTCCGATTTCGGCCATACCAACCTCCTCAGAGTGCTAAGGAATATGTGTTCCAAGTTTCATTTAGATATCTCAGTTTTTATTCAAGTTATCGGTTGCACGGACAGACTGACAGACGGACGGACGAGCAGACATCCGAATTTCAACTCCACTCGTCATCCTGATCATTTATATATACATAACTCCATATCTAACTCTTTTATTTCGGGGTGACACAAACAACCGTTATGTGAACAAAATTATAATACTCTCTTTAGCAACTTTGTTGCGAGAGTATAAAAACAGAAGTACGTCGTAAACATTTGAAAAAAGTTTGGGATCTTTCAAAAGATCAATAGTAATGCTCTTGGAATAATATATTGCCAAATTGTTTGCTGAGCTTCTCCTTCCATTTATGGCTATCCGAAACAATCAAACGAAAGTGCTTACGAAATTGTTTAAAGCCAGTTTTTCAATGCAGAATTGCGTTTAATGGGTTGCGATTGCTTGTCGAAGTGCGACTGCTTTAAGAAAAATACTTGTTTTGATATTAATGAGAATCATTTCCATTCTTCTCTAACCGCCATAAGGTCCCTAAAAGCTGTTATAAAATAAAAATAAGTAAGAAATTGATAAATTTTATTTTAGGTTATGGTATGATTAAATTTATTCATCAACTTTGAAGGTACTTAAAAATACTTTCAAAAATAATATTTTTCTTACTTTTTGTTTAATTAACTAATATTTAAATAATTGCTTAATTATTTATATACTATAAAATTCAATTTTTTTATTTTTTAATTAAAATTAAATAACAAAGTTTTCATAAATAATTAAGTTAAAATTAAAAAAATAACAATTAAACCATTTTATTTTTTAATAGATCACATTACATAATATAGAAATAATATAGTATTAAACAAAATCGAATCGATAACTTTAAAGGTCTGTTACTTTATGAAATTAAGAACAGCAGACCTTAAGAACAAAACTGTCTCAAAATTGGTTATGACATTGGAATATCAATCAAATTCGACTGACAGCATACATTCACTTCCTGAATTAAAATTGAAATGGAATTTTTGAATTCAACGTAAGTTACACTACGTTTACGTCATTCGTAAGTCTCCGTATTGCTATAATGTACGACAATAACATGTAATTTAATGCTTAAATATAATTTGTTCAAATAATTATTGATATTCGACATAAATCATGCTTAACAACAAAATTCTTTATTAAAAACAAATTTATGCAAAATCAGATAATTTAATATATTATGAATTGATATATTATTTTTATGAAATATGGTAGTTTCAAGTTCATTTACATTTCAAGTTATTGTATTTTTTATATACATAAATATATATGTATGTATGTATGTATTATATATATATATATATTATGTATATATATATGTATGTGTATATAATGAGTTAAACTTTTTTGTATAGCTATACGACATATGTATGTATTCATGATATTAGCTGTGAATTTTCAATTCTTATTTTGTAAATGTATGTATATAATGCTAGCGCACAAGAAGAGTGTCATAACTCAAAAGAAAAATATTAAAACATTTATTTTTTAATTAATAAAATTTTTTTAATTACTAAAAAATTACAATTTAAATGCTGGCCATCTTGGATTCGCCACTATTCTAATCGCCAACTCTAAAAAAAATTACATATGAAAGCAATAACAACTAGTATTCAGCATCGAAAAAGCCTTGGAATATAAGGAATATGCCCTCGGAGCATTCCTGGACATCTCCGGAGCTTTTAACAACGTGTCAACGAAAGCCATTCTGAACAGTATCGAGTCAATAGGCGTTGAGACTGCAATACAACGGTGGGTCAAAAGCCTCTTCACTTCATGAAGGATAATAGCAGAATAGAACGATGCCAGAATGACCAATGAGGTCCGCAGAGGTACCCGCACAAGGTGGTGTGCTATCTCCGCTCCTATGGACATTAGTGGTGAATAAATTATTAAAGAAGTTGGAAGGCAAAGCCCCAAAGATAGTAGCATATGCGGACGACATTACCATCTTAATAACGGGAAGGTGTCTACACACTATTAGCAACATTATGACAACCACTCTCAGTACTGTACTGAACTGGGCAACTCATGTAGACTTGGGGTTGAATGCGGAGAAAACTGACTTGCTTGTTTTTACGAGGAAGTACAAAATTCCCACATTGAGACACCCCTCGCTAAATGGGACAGAACTCCCTCTCAAGAACAGCATCAAGTACCTGGGGGTAGTCTTGGACAGCAAACTGCTGTGGAAGTACAATGTAGAGGAGAGTGTATAATGCTTGGTACTACCTGGGGGCTTTCTCCCTATCTTATGCACTGGTGCTACACAGCAGTGGTAAAACCGATTCTGCTTTACGGTACTCGAGTGTGGTGGACAGGCGCACGGAAATCAACGTATCGAAAGCCAATGGAAAGGGATCAGCGGCTTGCGGCTCTCTGCATAACGGGAGCACTAAGAACCACCCCAACGGCGGCTCTTGAAATAATACTAAATTGTCTTATGGCAGCAGGACAATTTATGTATAGAACCTTCGGGCATAGCTCAGTGAATAATGGCAGTTTGGCGGACACCGACTACCTGACCCCATTTTTCAAATGAGAAAGAAGGTTCACAGTAAACTTAGAAAGAGATGGCTGGCGTAAGGCATAAGTCCGGAGTTAGGTGTAAGGCAAGGTCTTTGCAATTGGAAAAGCCGCCGAGCTATCCTTAAGCGCACCAACAGGATACTCTAAAGTAAACATATACGAAGGCAGTCAGGCGGCAATCAAGGCAATATCCTCCTTCAGCATATCGGCCAAAAGTGTCTTGAGTCGTAGGTCAGCAGTGGATGATGTCGGCAAAAATAGGCGACTTCAATTCTATACACTGTCTATATGATGATCTAGACAGAAACTTGGTAAAAAAGTTCAAAGTGCGCTGGAAGAATATTCCGGAATGCCAAACCGCAAAAGTTATGTGTAAGGCGGTAGATAAGAAGTACACGAGATTTCTATTGGCGCACTATAGAAGAAAATGTAGGAATATGGTCGGTATACTTACTGGTCACTGTCTTGTGGCGGCACACGCCTACAAGATGGGGCTAATAGATCGCGAAGACTGCAGGAAATGTTAAGAACAAGGCACCAGAGAAACAATGGAGCACCTCTTCTGTGAATGTACTGCATTATCAAGACAACGGCTTCAGCATTTGGGGGCTACACATTACGTTAATCTGGAAAAGATTTCGTTGGTGAAGCCACAAAGCCTTTTGAAATTCGCAACAAGCGCTACGGCATTCCATCAGGTATCGCAAAGGATCAAAACTGGTTTATGTGTGGCTTTTTAGCCTACCAGAGTAACCTAACCTAACCTAATAACAAAGTTAGCGAGTTCAATGTGAGACAAGCGAGCGTATGGTGGCAACATGCAAAAATATAACGGTTTTCTACAATGCAGTGTGTTGTTGTAAAATATATTATTTAAGTTAGTTATATAAAATATACCGTTATGTTATCTTCTTAGTACAGTTAATTAGCATAACTGCTTGTTTAAAAGATTTTTTTTTGTATTTTGAGTTATGCCACTCTTTTTGTTAACCAGCAATAAGGTTTGTATGTATGTAAATATGTCAATTTTGAGTTTACGCCTTTTCTCACGTTATCTACTAGTTCTTAGATTTTGTATACATAAAGGTATGTAGTTAATTTATCAGTATAAATACTTTGTTTACACGCAAAGCGTTCAAAATCAGCTAGGGATTAGCTAACAATTTGTCGCTGCAAAAATACATATGTGTTTGTATGTATGAGTTTGTGATTGGTTTTAATAAGTGTACTTTAATGCTACATTTTTTATAACTTTTTATTAACAAATATTTTCTTTTGCACTTTCTTTAAAACGATTTTTTGTTTAATTTATTTTTTTTTTATTTTTTTTTGTTATAGTGTAATGCCTGTCAAAGCATACACTTACGCGCACATTTCTAAAGTTGAAGCCAAGCGTTTTACAACTTTTTTGTTTTATTTTGTTTTTGCAAATATAGTAAATATTTATACAATGAACTCATGAACTCTCTTAGCCGCGTTCTACATTTACAAACATACAACGATGCACAGAAAATTTATTTATTATTTAAATGCGACACAAAATTCACTTATAAAATTTACGTAATTACAGTTATATAATTACTAACAAGTATTTCGTTATTTTATATTTTTTTAGTTTATTTGTATTGTTTATGTTACGTACATTCGTAGTCAAAACGGTTTGTTTAGTACAAATACAGTAGCCACTCGTTGATACGAACTAATTTAGGTGATTTCTGCGCGCTATTAAGGGGTTACATCTAGTTAGAATTTTCAAAAAATCGGTTTTTATACCCTGAACCGGGTATATTAAGTTTGTCACGATGTTTGTAACACCCAAAAGGAAGCGTCGGAGACCCTATAAAGTATATATATAAATGATCAGTATGTTGAGCTGAGTCGATTTAGCCATGTCCGTCTGTCTGTCCGTCTGTATATACACGAACTAGTCCTTCAGTTTTAGATATCGATATCGAAATTTTGCAGATGTTATTTTCTCTTCAAGAAGCTGCTCATTTGTCGGAACTGCCGATATCGGATCACTATATCATATAACTGCCATACAAAACATTGATCGGAATCAATGGCTTGTATGGAAAACTTCCGCATTTTACTACATATCTTCACGAAATTTGGTGTGAGTTATTGTTCATAGAAATAATTTAATCTCCGAAAAAATTGTTCAGATCGGTTCACTATAGCATATAGCTACCATACAAACCGAACGATCGGAATCAATGGCTTGTATGGAAAATTTTCGCATTTGACGTGGTATCTTCACGAAATTTTACATGGATTACTGCTTAAGGTAATAATATAATCTCCGAAGAAATTGTTCAGATCGGTTAACTATATAACCTTAATGTTTCTAGCAAGCAACCCGGCTAAAAATAATTAGTAAAATGTTTTCTTTTTTTTACTTACTTTTTCTTACGTCTTTAGATTTGCTTAAACACATAGTTACTAAAAGAAATGCACCTGTGAAGGGTATATTAGCTTCGGTACAACCGAAGTTAACGATTTTTCTTGTTTTTATTTAAATTTTGTAATGCACATGTATTCAAGTAAACACTCTGAAAATTTTAAGTCAATCCGATGGTTAGTTTTGAAGTTCGAAACTTCTCGGAATGCTTTTGATACATTGTTTTTCTCAAAACTGTGTTTCGAAAGTCGATGATCAAAATTTCTCGGAAATGGCTAAACCAATTAATCTCAAAAACACAGTTTTCTGAACTGTATTTTCTAGTTCTTCATGGAATCTGTTTCATTACCGATAAAAATTTGTTTTTATACACAATTTGAGGCCAAAATTATGGCAAAAATCGTTTATTTTTAGAAGCCGCCATTTTGTAAAAAGCATTTGTTTTGCATACTCCTTCGAATACTCCTACATTATTTTTTCGAAATCCGTTTGGTTTTATCATTTTAGATGATCCACTTCAGAGATATAGTGGTCACCGCAAAACGCCTTTTTTTGCGAGGAATTTCTGGAAATCTACAGGAACAGCTTCGAAAACTGTTATTTTTACAAATAAAAAATTATTTAATACTCTTCAAAGTTTGCATAATATGTAAACAAATACTAAATTTAGAAGTTTTCTCAGGAAAAATGTTTGAAAAGCCTCAGTTTTAGGGCTCCTAACTACCTCAGAAAAATTGATATTGTGGGCTGTCGCGGTGTCAACATCTCGACTATTGGAACTAACTTTCATTTGAGCTAAAAATGCCACTTGGAACCGAATTATATCTGAGGAACAGATCAAGATTGAGATTATGAACAAAGATGTTTTTAAAAATTATATAATTACTGCAGAAGTAATGTGGCATCGAAAAACCAAACGAAACCTTTTAGAAACCCCGGGTAATACAAAAAACATAAGCGTACTGGACTAAAATCTTCGATAAATGAACGTACCATATGGCATATCGCAAGTTGGCAACTCAGGATATGATCAGTTGCTCCAAATTAAAGCGGAATTTGGTCTATAAGTGCCAAGACAATGTGTACAACAAATTTTGAAAGGAGACTTAAATCTTAAATATGAATCCAAAGTGTATCTAAACCACGCTTATAAGACCGCCATAAAAACGCATGCATCCTTTTTTCGTTAGAAAAGAATTCTAAGAAGTAGAGCTTCAAAATTTGATATTTAGTGATGAGAAAACATTAAATTTAGATGGATCAGAAGTATTGTTGGGTTCTACAGCACCCTCGTCCTACTCACTATAAGTGCAAATCATATCGGTGGATCTTTAATGTGGGCTGCTCTTAGCGCCAAAGAGAAGTCTCCCATTTGCCTTGTTCCAAGTCGTATTAAAGCAAAATATATGTATATGGAATTGCTGGACAGTGAACTTATCACGTTTGCCAAGACATATCATGGCGACAACAGGGTGTTCCAGCAGCATAACGCGAATATCCACGTCGCTGGGTTTACTAATGCCTTTTTTGAGTAGCGTAATATTCCCTAACTTCGATGTCCGTCATTAAGTCTAGTTCTGAATTCAATAGAGTTTTAATGGGACATACTTTCCGCAACATTTTCTAGCTGAACGAAGCAGTATGACAGCTAAAACAAGCCATAGAGGAGGAATGGGCGAAGATAAACGTTTCAGTACTGTAAAAGTTGGAGAATTGACAAATTGGCTAAAATGTTTGAAAACCAAAAACGAGAACATGAATAAAATATACAAAGGTTGATTAAAAATTTAGAAAAATAAATAATAAATATTTATGTGGACAAATTGTTAGAATAATAAATTTGGCAGTTTTCTCAGGAAAATATTGTGAAAACCGTCAATTTTAGAGCTCCTAACTAGATGTAACCGCTTAAGCGTATGTTACTAAAATTAAGTGCAAAATAAAGTTTAAATAATTTTATTATTTACTTTTTTACATTGAACTCATAACTATTTTAAATTTCATTTTTATATTTTTCTATATATTTTCAACTTTATTACAAACTAAAAGTTTTGAACTAAGCTAAAGTCAAGGGAAAGAAAGAAAAAATATTGAAATTAGTTGCGTTCAAACAACGGAGTAGTTACTGTAGCGTCCTTTTATTATACACAAACGATTTCAGTTTGTTTCTATGGCCGAAAAATCCGTTAGTACTTCAACAAATTTTGAGTGAGTAACTCCAAAAATCCTACACATTGCTCCTCTAACCTCAAAAAAGCACGTCTCACATTTCAAGTGATTGCATTTCATTGAAGTACCAAGGGCGCTTGCGGCCCAAAATCAACTCTGAATGTGCGTAGTGCTGGTTATGAGCATAGTTTTACAGCTTTTTTGTTTTTCGGGCCTTTCGTGACTTTCGTGACTTTTGTGAGTATTCGACTTTTGTCTTTCGTTTAGCATAGGTTTTTATAAATTTTTGTATATATATATTATATATTTTTTATTTTATTTAATTTTACTATTTTCATATGTGTATTCATGTATGTATATGTCTGCTATCGGTGTTTACGGTTCATATTTTTTATTTAAAAATTAACTGTTATTTTTTCGGCTAAATCTGTACAGCATAAAGCATACTTAACACACAAATACCCAATTGCATGAGCCATAATGGCGCTAACGTTGCATACGCCACGGCGGCTCATATTCCCTTAGCCTATTATAATGCTAATGTTTTACACGTGTTATTAGCTTGCTGTCTTTAATAGGTGGGCTGTTGGTATTCCATGCCTTGCTGTTCCATACCTATTCGACAGAAATTTGCCAAAATATATTAAAATATTTTCTATATTTATATATGTATTATATATAAATATTTCGGTCTCACCTTGCTGCTGTTGTTGACCACTAAACGGTGACGTGCTGTATTGATCATTGTCGTTGTCCATGGAATAGCTTGTGTATGCCTGCTGATGCACTACGTTCGCTGGATCTGTCTCAAAGGCGGATGTGAATTCATCGCCGGCGCCGATCAGAAAACGTTTGTAGGCGAGGAAAGCGCAAAGTGCCTGAATGAAGAATATATCGAATACTTAATCATCATGAGATATAGAGATAAATAATAACAACTCAAATTCAAATTCACAAGGTTAGATCAAAGTCTAGATACACCCTTGTTTTTTGTTGGTGTACCAAAGCTTTTTAGAAAAATTTGATGAAACAGTTTCATTCTAATCTCATTTCTAATTACAACAAACTAAAAAAAATCCATTATTTAAAATGAATCAATAAAGTAATTATAGAAAGACTCAAAAGTCCACATACAATAGACTTATAGAGTAGATAGTATCCTCCTTAGATACTTAGAATAAATATTTAGCGTTCTCCTCCATTTATTACGATTTTATACTATCCTATGGACTTGACTCCAACTTTTTTGGATCTAAGATATTTCGTTGTCTAAATTTCTTGTCCAGGTTAGAGCGGTCGACCTCTTCTTCGGCAACCTTTTGAATTCCAATCGATAGCGTTTCAGATGATTGTATTTGGATCTCGTTTCAGAACAAGCCCGAGCCAATTTTCTACTGAAGATTTCGGCCTACTATCAGAAACATTATGACTAACTCAAGTAAGCAAAGAATTCCTCAAAAAACTTATTTGAGGATCATAATTTCTTAATCCATCTTTCCACTTTTGACGAGCCCAATTCTTATTGAAGAGTTCCTTAGACATTTACATATAGAATATATATGTATGTGTTGTCGCACAGACTTCGGCAGAATCCTAATCTAAGAAGCTGTTGGAAATGTGTGAGTTTGACACATGTTAGGTTAGATGAAGGGGTAGATCTCCGCAACTGCAGAGAGTCTCACTTAGACAGCCTCGACTGTCCTTTGTGACTCCCAAATACTTCTGACGGATTGCCAAGACCTTTATGATTCGACAAAGCACTTGGACTATATTATAATGTTCTTAAGTCGGCTAACATCGATGCTAGCCACTTTGCAGGGTTCACCGAAGTTGTACGTACCGAGGTGATTCAACCTTAGTCTTGCGAATGCTGAACATTGAAGGAGGAAGTGCTTGGATAATTTCTCTTCACCTTTCTACAAGCCCTAATCTCACTGCATCAGAGCCTATTGTACGCCGCACACAACCCGAATGCGGGGAGAGTGATCCTTGTCACTCAATGTGGAGTTGCATTGCAACCGGGTGCCGGACCCAAAGTACGGCAGAGGTTTTAGATAGGCCTCGAACTTCACCAAGGTGGTTAGTGTGTCCATTCCACACGCCAATTGGTACCGAGTAATGCTTTGCATATTCGGGGCGCTGATCATCGCATTGATTTGATCCGCTGTGTTTTTGAGCACCGTGAGGTAAGGCCGTCGTCGGCAGGTACTCACGTAAATATTGGCCTTAGATGTACGCCGCACACCGGTGATTGCGGCGAGATAAGTCTTCCTAAGCGATAGCAGCTGGAAGGGCTGTTTTCAATCCACCGGAGGAAAGAAAGTCCTTGCTACTGCTCAGATGCTGGTTATTGTCCAGCGTTTGGGGAGCTCACTTGAACTCAGTGTGTCCAGCGCTCTAGCGCAAGTGGACCACGGACTACCCACCCGCTTCCACACCTACGACAATGTTGCTATGGTACCCGCTCTTACAAGCTGATCTATAAAATCAGTGCAGAAGCCAGACAATTGGTTACTTTAATAGGACCTCCATGAATTAGTTCTGCACTTTTTATCTTTCAATCACACAATCACTGGTGAGACTAAGAATATGTAACTAGGCAAGTTGGTGTGACTCTAGACATCAAAAGCTTAGTCACCAGAAAAGGTCATATATACTGATATTACTTAACGATTAGTTATTAAATCTTCCGATATAAAAACTAAAAATAATTTGCTGTAAAGAAAATTCCCGTTTACTCACCCACACAAAAATTGAGAAAAATGAGAAAAATATTGCCGCTTCCATATTACTAGAGCCAACACCGCCTGGTGGCATAGGCGCGGAGGACCATTGCGACCACAAGTACACAAACGCAATGAAGTACATGAAGGCCCAGAAAGCTAAAAGAAAATGCAGTGGAACATTTAAATTCGAGTTTACTTAATACAAGGGCAATCCTCACTGCATACGCCCTTATCAAAACAAAAAGCCAACTCAATTTATAACTCACCTGAGAATCCCATGTCTGCCATCACATAACGTTTCCTGCTCTTCACTGACGACATACGCTCGAACAGGTACTCACCGGCGATGAAGGCCATCGACGCCAGAAAACCGAATACACCAATTGTATTGCCATATTTACACGCCATGGCATCGCCATTGTACAGACACACTTCCTTGCCATTCTCGTCGGTACGCCAACCCTCCGATGAAATGCAGCCAAAGACAACGATGGAAAAGAGCTGAAAGCAAAATGAAAAGTGAGAATTGAGAAATGTGCGGCTTGTGGGCGTAGTAGTTGTGGGTATGTATATGGAAAAACGTTTGCTGGTACGTGATAATTATTATGTAAGCGGCTGTATGTATTTTCAATTAAAAATTCTCATTAAGTGAGCATAATGTTAATAGATTGAAAAAGAAATGTGACTTTGCGAAATTAATTAACCCTGAAAATTAAGTTCATTACATTGGAGAGACACTGGTTATGGTTTACGTACTCAATTTAGATGATTACAACGATATTCTATAAAAGAAAACACTTAATTAGCAGTTTTGATAGTATTGAAGTCTTTAAATTTAAATTTCTTTAGTAAACGGTATCATATAGTCTTCCACAACAACATCGAACAAGGTAACCTTCGAAAATGGCATGACAATGTCATTCGTTCAGTCGTCCTTAGTGACATACATAAGTAGTGAATATTGACTATTCCTGTCATGTAGCACTTTGACCCATTTCCAAAGCAACCGCACACAACACAAACACTTTCAAATATAATGCAGACAACTGGCATTTCATGGAATCCGATTTAAGCTATGGAAATTTATGGTTATTATACTCAAATGCAATATAAAATTTCATGACAGTAGTTGTACGTGTGCACTTCAAATCGCAAAGATTCCGAAAATGCTGATGGCATTGAGTTAGTGAACCAGTGACTTTATAAAAGTGAAAGGTTGATTGAGTGAAATGTTATATATCATAGTTTCTAAGGGAATTAAAAAAAAAATAATTTAAATTTTTAAGAATTTTTACGAATAACTTATTGGAGATATATAAGTCCTCATAACTGTGATTGAGAAAAAACATCAACTTTATTCCGACAATTCGCGCGCTTCGCTCAACTTACATATGCTCAACATAATCGGCCTACTGGGCGTACTAATCGCAACACCATCACCCATCTTGAGACCCAACTTTCTTTATTGGATAATATTCGACCGAATAGACCACGTCCAGCAAGCAGTGAATATAATATAGCAGCCGTAGCTGCGAGTGTACACGAAGACCGTGGAGAGTCGATTCGGCGCAGTTCGCAGGGACTCGGACTGACTTATGGAACGACTTGGAGCATTTTACGTCGAGATTTTAAATCGAAAGACAGATTGTGCAAGAACTGAAGCCGCTCGACCTTCTCAAATGACATCGCTTCGCTCTATGGGCTCTTGAATAGTTCCAAGAAGATCCGACGGCTTCGTGCTAAATTCTGTTGAGCGATTAGGCGCATTTCTGGCTCAATAGGTAGGTAAACGAGCAAAATTACCGCATTTGGGACCAAGAGCAACCTGAAGATATTCAAGAGATTCAAAAGATCGGTCCTTATTTCTTCAAAAATGATGCCGGCGAGAACGTAACAGTAAATGGCAACCGTTATCGCGCCATTAAATAGGACTATTTGATGCCTGAAATTTAAACTCGTGATCTCGGCCAAATTTGGTTTCCACAAGTCGGCGCCACTTGCCACACATCGCATCAAACAATGGATTTATTGAGAGTAAACTTCGATGAGCAGATAATTTCACGTTTTGGGCCCGTCAGTTGGCCACCAAGATTCTTTTTTCTTTCTTTCCGCCATTTTTTTGTAAATTTAAGGCAAGTGTCGAGAATTCGGCTCAAAAAGTGACATTTTGACAGTTGAGAATAAGTTTGCGATGCAAACAGATCTCTACAAATATTTTGTTGGGTTAATGTTGACACAAATTTCCAAGATCGATATAAAACGATTTAATCGACCAGTGCTTGATCCTGGAGACATCTATTGGAAAACGGCGGAAGGAAAGTTGTAGACGTAATACTTTATAATCTATATAATCTGTTTTCTATATATCCATCCATATAACCGTACAACCACCATACGGTAGATAGTAATCGAAATAATAATAGAACGCGAAATAGTGGTATCCTTAAGGCGCCACTTTTAATCAAACAGCAGACAACTAAGCAATGAATAATGTTGCACCGTCGCAAGTTGATGAAAGCATGTTTGCACACGACCCGTACGAATACTTAATGTTATCCACCATTAACGAGTGCCACTTCAACCAAAGCATCAATATTCGGAATAATGAATTTGCGCACACCAAACAATTTGGTGAGTTTTCTTTGCACAGTCACGAAGCGCGCCGAAAGCGCTAAACATAAACAGCTAAGCGCTTTTTTCACAATTACATTCACAATATTTATGTATAGGGTGTTTTAGTAGATGTTCTCAGGCTTTAAGAGAAATAAATGTCAAAGCAACTGTCAAAGTAAACACGTGTTTGACAATTATGGTCAGTATGTATGTATGAAATTGGCGTTTAACCGTTTAGCCGGTTATAGCCGAATCGATGAGAGCGCGTCACTCCTCTCTTTCCTTCGCAGTTCGGCGCCAGTTGAAGATTCCAAGTGTAACTAGGTCGCTCTCCATCTGTCCCCTCCAACGGAGTGGAGGCCTTCCCCTTCTTCGGCTACTTCCGGCGGGTACTGCATCGAACATTTTCAGAGCTGGAGTGTTTTTGTCCATTCGGACAACATGACCTAGCCAGCGTAGCCGCTGTCTTTTTATTCGCTGAACTAGGTCAATGTCGTCGTATAACTCGTACAGCTCATCGTTCCATCGTCTGCGGTATTCGCCGTTGCCAATGTTCTGAGGACCATAAATCTTGCGCAAAATCTTCCTCTCGAAAACTCCTAGTGGCGTCTCATCTGATGTTGACATCGTCCAAGCTTATGCACCATAAAACAGGACGGGAATAATATGGGACTTGTAGAGTTTGATTTTGGTTTGTCGAGAGAGGACTTTACTTTTCAATTGGCTACTCAGTCCAAAGTAGCACCTGTTGGCAAGCGTGATTCTGCGCTGGATTTCGTGGCTGACATTGTTGGAGTTGTTGATACTGGTTCCCAAGTAAACAAAACTATCTAAAACTTTAAAGTTATGAGTGTCAACAGTGACGTGAGATATTTCGTCTTGTCCTCATTCGCTTCGCCTCCTTATCCATGCGGGAAAAAGCAGAACTAACGGCGCGGGTGTTGTTTCCAATGATATCGATATCATCGGCGTACGCCAGTAGCTGTACACTCTTGTAGAAGATTGTACCTTCTCTATTTAGTTCTGCAGCTCTTATAATTTTTTCCAGCATCAAGTTAAAGAAGTCGCACGATAGTGAGTCACCTTGTCTGAAACCTCGTCTGGTATCGAACGGCTCGGAGAGGTCCTTCCCGATCCTGACGGAGCTTTTGGTGTTGCTCAACGTCAGCTTACACAGCCGTATTAGTTTTGCGGGGATACCAAATTCAGACATCGCGGCATAAAGGCTACTCCTTTTCGTGCTGTCGAAAGCAGCTTTAAAATCGACAAAAAGGTGATGTGTGTCGATCCTATTTTCACGGGTCTTTTCCAAGATTTGGCGCATGGTGAATATCTGGTCGGTTGTTGATTTTCCAGGTCTAAAGCCACACTGATAAGGTCCAATCAGTTTGTTGACGGTGGGCTTTAGTCTTTCACACAGTACGCTCGATAGAACCTTATAGGCGATATTTAGGAGGCTTATCCCAATGTAATTGGCACAGATTGTGGGATCACCCTTTTTATGGATTGGGCAGAGCACACTGAGATTCCAATCGTCAGGCATGCTTTCTTCCGACCATATTTTGCAAAGAAGCTTATACATGCATCTTATCAGTTCTTCGCCGCCGTATTTGAATAGCTCGGCCGGTAATCTATCGGCCCCCGCCGCTTTGTTGTTCTTCAGGCGGGTAATTGCTATTCGAATTTCTTCATGGTCGGGTAATGGAATATCTGTTCCATCGTCATCGATTGGGGTATCGGGTTCGCCATCTCCTGGTGTTGTACTCTAACTGCCATTCAGCAGATCGGAGAAGTGTTCTCTCCATAATCCCAGTATGCCCTGGGCATCGGTTACCAGATTACCACCTTGGTCTCTACATGAGGAGGACAAATAAACAAGGACTTCCCCTTCCGCCAAACATCAAAATCATTGAAATTTTATTTCAAAAATTTTCGGACTCTCTCTCTCTCTCTCTCTCTCGGAAAAAGTGTTGCAGAATTACGTAGTTCATTATTTTTTCTGTATTTTTGTATTTGTAATAATCATATATCTCTGAGATTGTACCCTTTATTAGCAAAAAACACATGTATATACTTATAACTATACTTATTACCCTGCACTGCTATATCTACAACGACGCCCACTAACCCAACTGTTAAGTGGTGTACCCATACTATCCCTTAAGATCCACTAAGAGCCTTAAGTCACTTTTTCCTTTCACCGCCACTCGTCTTGCTTTACGCATTTTCCCAATGCCCACACAATGGCTATTCGTTCTTCCGTTCGTTGTTGTCGGCAAAACCGCCGATGTCGCCCCCATTGTTAGCGCCAACAATAATGCGACAGAGAGTTGTGAAGGAATGTCGCAAAAACATCTTCTGCTCTACTTATTGTTGCTGCTATTTAGACATGTTCTGTGTACTAAGTAGTAGGAAGTAAAGCATGGCAAAGGAAAGGAAACTAGTCAGATATATGTTTGAGAAACAGCGGAATACTTGCAACAACGGTGGTTTGACATATTCACATTCATTTTTCGCAAATTCATATACAATCCACTATATCTACGATTATATACATATGTATATTCTAGAGAATAAATACAGAAAGTGCTCGTGCGGCGATTATTGCTATAAGGCGAGTCATGGTATGCCATTATTGGATATTTGAAAGCGTTTGGCAAGAAAAAAAGCGAAAAAGCCATAAAAAACACAAATGCATTAGCATAAAAAGTGAATGCGAACAATGAGAAATACTCGTACTACCAGGAAACATGTCCGAAATAGAGGCCAACATAAGAGTGTAGAAATAGAACTGTACTTGCTTTCAGTTATACACACATACATACGTTTTATTTATATTCTTTACTTACGTTAGGCATGCACTTATCTGTTTGTTTATTGGACTTTTCCACTTTTCTATATTTTAGTTATTTTATGTAACATTCCCTATTCAAACAAGTAAATTCATAACAGTTATCAGTATATTAAACTTTGCATATGTATATAAAAGTATAGTAGTATATGAGTACATCCCCTAATCTGTCATAAATTTGTAAAATCGATTTCGATTTTTCATTTTAATCGTTAATTTTTATCCCGAGAGAGTTTTTAGTCAGGTATTATAAGTAAGTAATATCTATCTTATCCACAATGAGTCTCCCAAAGGCCTAGATGCGTCGACAGGCAACCACTAAACCTAATATCTATATTAAAATATTTGGGCATCGTTCTACATACATACATACGTAATCGGAGCGATCCCGAATTATACTCATCGAAAGACTTGTGTTTATATTTACAGTTGAACTTCCTTAAATCCAATCACTATAATCCACGAAAAAAAATTCGAGTTTAGGAGACTTCCGAGTTACAGAAGGAAATTCGTATGAAATTTAGCTTCTATCGAACCAATTCACGAGTTCGAATTATGGAGAATTTGCAGTTATTGAAGTTCCAGTTATAGAGGTTCAACTGTATTTATATCTCTGATAGCTATTAAAAAAAAGAAATCAGCGGCGAACAAGTCCTCGAGAAAATTCAATCACTTAGATTGTAAGATCTTCGGTATATTAAAAATGCCGAATTTCCTGTTTTCTTTGATCTTAGGTATTTTGCGAAAGATATGATAAGATGTGATCAAAATAATATAAGTTAGGTTAAGTTAATTTATGAGGGATTTCGGGGCGGATTTCCCATGTTGGACGTCGTTAGATACTTGAAACACTTTGGTATAGAACAAGAGACCCTAATGTATTAAGGAAGCGATTTGAATCTATCAAAATTATATTCAAATATTGCCAATTCCTCAGTTGACTGAAGGTATGACATACAAACTGAAGGTATGACATACATACATTTAACTGTTTCAGTCACGCTTTTAGATTAAGAATATGTTGAATGTTTCGATTATTTGTTTTGGCATTATCTACAGCTGAAATATCACTGAAAGTATCATCATCGAATATGCCGCTAACTGGTCGCACCTTGTCAAAAAAGGTACAAACATTCATGATAATTCACGCGATTGTCGGTAGATGGCGTGGATTTTAATATAAAATTCGGAAAGAGGTGGTTATTGACACTAACCACCACGACTGAAAGAGTTAACGCAGGCTGAAGAAGACAGTTTCGGGAAGAAATTATCTTGTTCGATGTTCCTAGCTTTTATGTACAAATACTAATTTTTTAGATAAATAAACCTTACTTATAAGCAGTTTTTATACTCTCGTAACAAAGTTGCTAAAGAGAGTACTATAGTTTTGTTCACATAACGGTTGTTTGTAACACCCAAAACTAAACGAGTTAGATATAGGGTTATATATACCAAAGTGATCAGGGTGAAGAGTGGAGTTCAAATCCGAATGTCTGTCTGTCCGTCCGTCCGTCCGTCCGTCTGTGCAAGCTGTAACTTGAGTAAAAATTAAGATATCTTGATGAAACTTGGCACACTTATTTCTTGGCACCATAGGAATGAGCAAAATCGAAACACTGCCACTGCCAAGAAATCGGATAATAACTCCGCCCACCTCCAATTCAAAGGTTAGGTTGAAAATTACTAAAAGTGGGTTAACTCACTAACGAAAGACGTCAGAAACATTAAATTTCACATAAGAAATGGCAGATGGAAGCTACACTCAGATTTTTTTACAAAATGGAAAATGGGCGAGGCGTTCAAAAACAATATCGCAGGAACTACTCGACCGATTTCAATGAAACTTATAATAGTTTCCTTACATCCCAATGATATGTTGTACCATACCAGACGATCTGAATCGTTTACTTTACAATATATAAAGTAAGCACTAGTGAAGATATCGGTGCAGAACTTTGCACAAATACTATGTTTATAGTGTGGCAGACCCATTCTAAAAATCGCCGAAATCGGACCATAGGTTTTTAAGGCCCCATATATCGAACACGAGGACCTCGGTGCTTCTAACCTCATATTAGGGTTTCCAACTTTCAATGGACTTTATACAATATATATGACGAATATGTGGGTCAAATCGTGTATTATATAATATAAATAAAGTTAAATAAATAAATTGCGAGAGTATAAAATGTTCGGTTACACACCTTCCTTACTTGTTATTAATAATATAAGTCACAAAAGGCAAAATAATATAGTCAGTTTATATAATAAAAAATGACTAATTGTTATTTAAATGAATAGAAAGATTCAAGAGTTCAAACGTCACATATGCTGCATGCTTATGTAATCAAGAACAAAAATGCCCAACATAGTCGTCCGGCACATACATACATATGTATGTCCTTGCTCCGTTTCATTTATCACTTCAATTAAAATGACATTATCATTGTTCATGTTGCCGATACGCGCTGTTATTCCCAGACCAGTAGCCACTACAATGAATTGTCTAATCGATTACACTTACGTAAACATTAAGGGGTTACATGGATTTCGTGGATTCAAAAAACGATTTTTTGTTTTTTGGCTTATTAATTTCTACAACATGTCAAGAATACTGTCCTAAATATTCAAGTCGATCCGAATAATAGTTTCGGATATACAGCCTTTGGAAGGTGTGCGCTCCAAGTCAAGTACTATTGTTACTCAAAACTTTAAACGCGTTTTTCTCGGAACCATGTTTTCAAAGTCGGTTGTCAAATTTTCTCGAAAACTACTCTTTAGAAACTTAGAACAGGTGTTCGAGATACAATTTACTCGTGCTTGAACGAAGAATTTTATTTTGTTTTTCAATTACAACTATTTAAAAAAAAAAATGTTTAGCAAATTTGACCAAAATTTTTATTGGAAAAATGTCTGCCAAAATTCCAATTTTCACTTTTTTGTCTTTCATCGAGATTTTGGTCTTACCTAAAAAACTTATTTTTGTTTTTTAATTTTGGATGATCCTTTCAGGAGTTATGCTGACAACGCGGAAGCACCTTTTTCCGAGGGGTCACCGAAAATGACGTCCCAATGGAGGAGTTTTACTTTTTTTTTTAATTTCAGAAATTATTCTTTAAATATGTATCTATAAGACAGAAAAAAGTTTGAATTAAATAAATAATTTTTTACATGGAAAAAAATATTGAAAATAGTCCATTTTTACGCGACAAAACCCATGTAACCCCTTAACAACGCAGACGTTTAAAAATATAAACCAAGAAGTAAATATACATATATGCAATGTGTATATGTAAGTCATCAATAGATGAAGAAGATTAGAAGAAATATCTCTAAAATAATATTGAACTAATGTATGTATGTTATTGGCGTTTAGCCGGTTATAGCCGAATCGATGAGAACGCGCCACTCTTCTCTTTCCTTCGCAGTTCGGCGCCAGTTGGAGATTCCAAGTGTAACCAGGTCGCTCTCCACCTGGTCCCTCCAACGGAGTGGAGGCCTTCCCCTTCCTCGGCTTCCTCCGGCGGGTACTGCATCGAACACTTTCAGGGCTGGAGTGTTTTCGTCCATTCGAACAACATGACCTAGCCAGCGTAGCCGCTGTCTTTTTATTCGCTGAACTATGTCAATGTCGTCGTATAACTCATACAGCTCATCGTTCCATCGTCTGCGGTATTCGCCGTTGCCAATGTTCTGAGGACCATAAATCTTGTGCCTGATTTTCCTCTCGAAAACTCCTAGTGTCGTCTCATCTGATGTTGACATCGTCCAAGCTTCTGCACCATAAAGCAGGACGGGAATGATAAGTGACTTGTAGAGTTTGATTTTGGTTCGTCGAGAGAGGACTTTACTGTTCAATTGCCTACTCAGTCCAAAGTAGCACCTGTTGGCAAGAGTGATTCTGCGCTGGATTTCGAGGCTGACATTGTTGGTGTTGTTGATACTGGTTCCCAGGTATTCGAAATTATCTACGACTTCGAAGTTATGACTGTCAACAGTGACGTGGGAGCCCAGACGCGAATGCGCTGACTGCTTGCTTGATGACAGGAGATATTTCGTCTTATCCTCATTCACCTCCAGACCCATTCGCTTCGCCTCCTTATCCATGCGGGAAAAAAGCAGAACAAACGGCGCGGTTGTTGCTTCCGATGATGTCAATATTATCGGCGTACAAAATCCCCAAGTGCTAGACGCTCTCATGGGAATGAGCGAGAAGTGAACAATACTAATAATTACAGTGCAGTGAACATACATATTAGTATGTGCAATAATGATTCGTGAATACTTCTTTGATCAGAGTTCAAATGCTGGAATAAAAGCGCATGACCACCCTCACAGCATATTGTAGAAAACTAAGTAATTTCAACTGTGGCGCCAATGTATGTATGACAAACACCATAAACCAACACAATGAATCAACACTTAATAGCAGATATGATGAAAGTGACGTCTCTGACCTAGTTTGAAGTGAAAAGCAAAGAATGAACATTTTCACTTTCCCTGCTGCCGCCTGCTGGCGTCAAGGCCAAGTTTGCGAAGACATGTTAGCTAGGTAAACAGTTAGTGAAGTTGACAGCGTGCAGCGAGGGTTTCCGATGGCAACAGGCTATGTGGCAACGCAGTGAAGGCGCCGGACCGACGGTAATTGAGTACAATGAAAAGTTAATGCGCAAATTGCTAAGGCAAGCGAGGATTTTTGTTAATAAATATTAGAAACTTAAGTAATAAAAGTCAGCGGCAGTAGTATAAAAGCAAGCTAAAACACACAAATAACAACAAAATTCCAGCTAACAGATACAAAAGCAAATGTAATGAATGAAAAAGAAAAACAATATATACAAACGCATATTCGTACAGAATATTTTGCCAACAACAATGAAATCGATATAAGTAAACTAGTACTGACAACATAAAACTTATGTAATAACAACAACAACAACAACAACAACAACTATAATAAAAGAGAAAAGTTGTAAAGTAATGGTTACAAGGCAATGCACAACTGACGCCTACGAGTCATTGTCATACGCTGTAGTGGGTGTCATTCTTGGTAGTTTACGGGGAAATCTTGCTTCAGAAAAGTATAGCTATACAATTTCATATACATATGTACATACCATGCATATGTATATAGTTTTTACTTTTTTCAAATATATCATGATTCATGAATGTAGCGAAACTAATGACAAAGTCAAATGGACCTTGAATGGCCTTGCGCGGGCGAATCAACAAAGCATCGTGCTGTAGAAGGACATCAAATGGTTTTTATGTGGTCTCATATCTGTATATGTATAATACATATATATAATACATATGTATATGCATGAATATATGTGTGTAGGTACATATTAGAGACCACAAAAACTATCATTTATATAATTGGTATGCAATTTTGATTTTAATAAAAGGTTCATTACACAAATCAAATATTTCGCCAATGCCATGCTATACAAATTAAATTAAAAAGTGAAATTTTTGGAGACAGTCACCATTTTTTACATACTTCAAATTATCAGAGTCAAGAAAATAGACAAAAAAAAAAATAATACAAACAAACCTTTAGGCGTACAGTCAACTTTCTAAAGGATTTAATATACAAAATATTAAAATTCAGAAAAAAGTCGTTTGATGAATAGAGTATTTGTTCTAAAAGCACTTTCAAATAGTTTTGAAGAATTTATATTTTATTGTTCATGTCACTCCATGCTACAACCGAATGTAAATTCCGTACGGTGCTTCTTCTTCTTTGGCATTACAACAGTGGCTCGGTCTGGGCCGAGAACACTAAACTTCACTAGTTGCCGCTATTCTTTGCGAAGTCACGCCAGTTGTACAGTACAAGTGCAGACAGGTCCCTATGCAATTGGTTCCTTCATAGGATGCATGACCGCCATAGCTCCGTTGTTCACCCATGGGTCCCGAATCGAATCTTATCACTGGAGCAACGTCTTCAATACGTACCACATGATATAACGAACGTATTCATTGGATTTTTATACGCTTAACAATATCCATATCGTCGTAGATCTCATACAGTTCTTGATACCATCTTCTTCATTACTCCTCGCTCACGAGGACGGCGCCAAAGATCTTGCAGTTATTCCAATTACATTCGCCTCTCAGGTTGTCATTGCCTATGTTTCTGTGCCGTATAATAGGACAGGAATGATTAAAGACCTTTAAAGCCTAATTTGTTTTTCGAGTGAGAGATCTGCATATCGATTGACTACCATTCTATCCTAAAGTAGCACTTGTTGGCAAAAGTTATTTTGCGCTTGATCTACAGGCCTAGATTGTTATTGGCTGGTTCCGAGATAAACAAAGTTCTTATCTTCAAGTGTATAACTGCCAACAGTGATGTAGTTCCCAAGACGCAAGTAATTTTTTTTTATAACCTCCAGGTACGTTGTCTAGCAAGTGCATTTGGGTCCAATCTTCACCGAATGAAAGAACGATACTTCAGCTGAATACGGAGACAAAGATTTTGGATTAATTACACATCTACAAAAAAAAATTGTTCTGACCTGGGGCTTTTACTGTGTACCATATGTTTTTGGAGTCGCTGAATCCGAATTCGAAGCTCATTTAGCCCCATCAAATCAGAGTTTTGAAATAACCCCTGAAAATCAATATGGCGCAGGGCGATTTTTAAAATTCATCGGATTCGCTTGAAAGTCGCTACTCTGGGGTTTTCGGGGTCCCTAAATACGAGTCCGGTGTCGGTTTTTCAATATTCCAAAATGGCGGATCCAATATGGCGAATTTTTACAATTGTCGTCCGTATTGGTTCGCCATTTTGAATTTAAAAAAAGTAACGTCAACGTAATCAGCGACCCCCGAGTATCGACATTTAAGCGATTCCGATGATTTTTTCAAAAAAACGTCGGTCATATTGGATCCGTCATTTTGAATTTTTAAAAACCGACACCGGATTCGTAATATGTAACCACGAAAACCACCGAGTAGCGAGTTTCAAGCGAATCCGATGAATTTTAAAAATCGCTGTCCACCATATTGGTTTTATGAGGTTATCCTAAAACACTGATCTGAGGTGAATAAATGGATCAGCGACCCTAAAAACATATTTCACACATAGTAAGAGCCCCAGGTCATAACAAAATGATTTTTTGTGTGGCTGTGAAATTAATCCAAAATCTCTCCGTATTCAGTTGAGGTATCGTACTTTCATTCGAATTTATTTTATTAGGAAATTTAACTTATTTATTTATAAAAAGCAACTAATTTGTAGAAACATTTATAGGACTCACTGTAAAATTAGTATGTACGTAAGCATTATGAATATGTTGCCAATCTGTTGTCAGTATATAGAAATATTGTGAAAGGATACGCTCTTCATAGACGTCAGTACAAGAATTGAGTGGCAAGCAATACACTGAGGACTTGAACTATACTTGCTTACATAAATATGAAATGTATTATATAATATAAACATATGAATTTAGTACGTGGGAACGCATATATAAATAAATATTGCGGTCTCGTTGGCAACATGAATGTCAAAAGTCCCACTCAACTCAAATCATCATACTGTCAGCAATCAGGTAACGAATATAGTATTATATATATATATACAGTACATGAAAAAGTGACAATTTGTGAAAAGTGAAATTTACTTTTGTTGTGCTTTTACACGCTTAAATGAATAACACTCACACGACAACTATTTCTAAAACTAAAACAAAAATATGAAAATAAAAAGTTATATTACAATTAAGTGTTTAAAATAATTTATCAAAATTAATTATTAAATTTTAACTACATAACTTTGTTGTTACTTTCAGAAGTACAACAAAGTCACAAAATCTCTTTTGACCAGAGAGCATAGCTCATATATAGCGTGTAGCGAATGGTTGAGTTGAAGGCGGCTGTAATTATCAACGCACCACCTCTCGTAACGGTAAATGAGTGTGCGTGACTTTATTGTGATTTGTGTTAATTACCACAAAAGCGAAAAAATCTGAAGCACACGCACTTGCGCCTGATTTGTGTGATAAGTTGTTAGCACAGAAATGTCACTTACGTCCTCCCCCCAACGCTGCGGGCGTTCATTTAGCGGCGATTTCTTTGAATGTGATAAATATGAAAGTGGAAACACTGAAATGGAACGCAAGGAAACGGAAATATGGCTACAAACTCTGCTATGCAACTGGAACATAACAAGAATTTGTAATAAAATGAAGTAATATTACAGTAAATACAATGAAATAAATTAAATTGTGTATAAAGTGAACTGAAGTGAAAAAGTTATAACATTCAAATAGAGCCGAGAACAATAAGTTAAATTAAAATAAATAAAAATTAAATTAATAAAATTTTTTTTTTCAATAAAAAGTTAATATCAATTTTTGAAAAATTAATAAAAAATATTTTTAAACAATATGAAATAGTTAGGTTAGGTTAGGTTAAGGGGCAAATGCAGTGAATCTCACTGTCCATTGTGACACCCGGATAAACTCCTAACGGCTTATATTGCGACGAAGCGCTTGGACTCAATAATAAAGTACTTAATTCGGCTAATGTCGATTTCAGTCACTTCGCTGGGTTCGCAGAAAATATGCCTACCGAGAAGCTTTAACCTAAGTCTGGCGAATGCTGGACATTGATGGAGGAAGTGCTTGGACGATTCCTCTTCGCCTTCCTCCAATCAGTTTTGGCAACTAGCGTCTGACATTATCCCGAGCCTCACCACGTGTGTGTCTATTGGGCAATGACCAGTAAGCACTTCAATGATCGCGGAGAGATGAGCCTTATTGAGCGGCAGTAGCTGCAAAGACCATTTTCCATCCACTGTGGGTCAAAAGGACCTCGCTACTGCACAGGTGCTAGTTGTTCTCCAGCGCTTGCCGGGCTCACGTGTGCTGCTCTTGCTGCTCTGCTATTGGAGTGAATACACACCTCTCTGAAGGATACCGCACTTCGAAGCAGTATATCTACTGCTACTTTGATGGCAGCTGCCACTGCCTGAAAGACGCTGAAATGGTCTGACAGCCGAACACTGGAGTTAATTGAGAGCTTCCGACTGAAAACTCCAATGACTCTTCACTACTCGAGGTCCAGTCACCAATTCCATCTTTCAGATAGCCTACTGGGGTTGGACTTTTAGCGAAATGAAATGGTAACAACAATTAAATCAAATAAAGCATAATTAAATAAAACTGAATTAATAATGAAATATTCGTTATCGAAAAATATAAAATAATAAATAAATGTTGGCGTACATATCGTGGTCAAAATTAAAATTTCGGGTGTAACCCAACATTTTGCACACTTTCAATTTATTGATGTCATTTTAAGATAAACAAATTGACTCATATATCCGACATAAAACCCACTAGAATAACGAAAATCATTATACATACATATGTATGTAGTATATGAGAGCTGAGACAATTCCTGAACAGATTTCACTAATTTTAATTTCAATACCAAGCTATGTTATATCCAAGACGCTCACTTAATTTTACTAAGATATCTCACATATAACCGATATACATATACGGCATAAAGCTCAACGGATGATTGACAACCTTTATACTATGTAGTATTTACTAGTATTTTTGGTAAAATATTATCCATTGGCATTGAGGTCTTCATGTTCGATATCTGGAGTATTGAAAATTTATGGCCCGATTTAGACCAGTTTTAAAATAATAATAAAGCAGTGTTTGTGTAAAGTTTTGTTTCGATATCTTCATTGGTTCTGGAGGTATATATTATAAAGTGAACGAATCAGATGGAATTCAAAATTGCATTATATGGGAAGTGGGCGTGGTTGTGAACCGATTTCACACATTTTCAATGGAATTGGTTTTCAGGATGTGAAAAAAATATTATGTACTGAATTTCATTGAAATTGGTAAAGTAGTTCCAGAGATATGGTTTTTGACCCAAAAGTGGGCGACGCCACGCCAGTTTTTTTCTGTCATTTCTTCTGTAAAATTTAGCGTTTCTGATGGTTTTCGTAAGTGAGTTAACGCCTTTTTAGTAATTTTCAACATGACCTTTGTATGGAGTGTGGGTTATATACAAAACCTCTATTTGGGGAGCCAGGCCACTTTTATTTTTTCTTTGGCTTCGATATTTAAAATATTTTATTTACGTAAGTTATTACAGAAAATCATATAGTTCAATCCTGTGCCCAAACAGTAGCATTCAGGAGAACTCTCTGGTATAAAATTTATTCGGTGAAATTACGGTTCTGTTCGGGGCTCAATTTCGTCAACTTAATTCAACTTTACTTTTATTGTTGTTTGCTGGTATGGTTAAAAAAACAATTTGGGTCTCGTGAGCTTTGACATTTGGCTGGAAAATCATCAATTCTCAGAAGTTCTAGTATTTTTTTGCTCACTTCGTTTGTAGCCCAGCTCTCTTGTAAGCTAGCAACGAAAGAATAATCTCTAAAAAAGCATAAATGAAAAAAAAATTAAGTAATTCGATCAATTATTTGCTCGATTAAATGTCTCGATGTTTTTTGGACATAATCAGATATATTTGAAGCTATATTTAAGCTTTTTTCTTTTACAAAAATATTGAAAAATAACGGAGTTATGTGCTGTCTTCGGATGTGCCAAAAAAGAAAGTTCCCCAACTGCTGACATGATTCCGGTCGAATAAATAGTTGAAACAAAAAAATTCAAAAAGGTTATTAAAGTTGAAAGTATTTCCTATATAATGATCTATGATTTTTGAAAAATATCAAAAAATAACAAAATGGATTGTTCTGAAAAAAGTGGCGTTTTTTTGGGTAAAAATTTCGGGTTTTCAATGCCAAATTGACAATTTTCAACCAATCAAAAAGATCACAGATAGAGATAGGTCATTGTATAGTAAATATATTCAAGAATACTCAGTTTCAATGTGAAGCCGATCGGTCAATTTCTAGTTGAGTTATGCTGTCAATAATTTTGAAAAATATCGTTTCGTGAAAAACGCGTTAAAAGTCTCAACTGGACCGATTATTGTCTTTATACATAAAGAGCTACTTTTGGAACGCTGCCATTCAGAAACTATTCAAGATACGACCTTACCCCTCTCACAGGATATTTTTGAAAGTAGAAACTATCGAATAAACAAAAATCGATTTTTTGAAAGTGTCACACTGGTGGAATGATTAGTAGGAAATTAAATTTCAAAATCACAACTTGCACAACAAAATAATTGGAGCATAGTTTTGAAAGCTGAGATATTGACAGTAGTGTTGAATACCTTGAGAATACCTTCGATTGTCACTCACATAAAATCAATTTTGAGATACATAGAATACTATTAAAGGGTTAGTTTTAATTATTTTTTACCGTACTCAGATAATACATTCAATTTTCAAATACTTGTATGTATTAGACAACTTTCTCTATAGAAGGAAGGACCACTTATGTATGTTATATCCAAATATGTTTTAGGCAGGAATACATGAAAATACTGACAGTGTGTAAATATGTATATGTGCAAATACATGAGTGTGAGCGCAGAACTGTCAACTTACCCAACAAAGTGCGCGTATCACCACTTGAGGTTTCATGACGAATGTGAGGGGATCAAAGGCGCCACCCGCCTTACCACCGCCATACGCGCCACCAGCGTTCATATTCAGAATTTGAGTTAAGATATCCATGATATTAGTATGGCTGTGTGTGTTTTTATGGGTGGAATGGGTCGTTGATTTTAGTACGCAACAATTAATGCGATTATTTTTTAAATTAATTTATTTGCACAAATCTGAAAAAAAATCACATAAATATACATACACTTTTAAATTAAAAAAATAAATAAATAAATATTGGAAATTATTATTACAACAAAATCGCAATTTATTTTAAATATTTATTTATTGTTTTATTTTTATTTTTTTTTTTTTGAAAATATTTTTTTTTTATTTTATTTGAAAATATTTTATTTTTTATTTTTTAATATTTTTATTTTTTATTTTATTAGAAAATATTTTTTTTTTAATTTTCTTTGAAAACAAATTCATAATTTGTAATTTTTTCCAGTTTTTTGATTACAAAACAGTTACGCGTACGCGTTTTTCAAACCCGTTTAGAGGACGAACGCACACAGACAAACACAATTAGAGAGGACAGCAGGTGGAGGGCGGCATTCCAACGCGCACAACCGTTATAGCGTTAGCTGACGCTTTCTCATGACAGTGTTAATGAAATTAACCTTTCAACAAACAGCATTTAAATATTCCACCAAGAAATATTCACACACACACACAAGCAGACTTGCGCCCATTTACTTAGAATATTTATATGCATAAATACTTAGCAAGCAATGTGTGCATAAAATATTCGCAAATGCTACAAATTGAAAATTGCGCTTGAAATATTTCGTTTTCACTCGTGTATGTATTTATATTCACAATTATGTATGTGTGTGTATTGAGTTGGTTTTGCGAATATATTTTTTTGTATTTTTTTCATATTTTTACAACGAATTTTTACTAACAACTTCTTTTTAATATTTTATTTATATTTCGTATACTTTTATGCGCCCTTTAGCTTTCGAACCGCTGTATGTAGTACTTATAGTATGTTAATAGCGTCGCTAGCACTAGTATTCCTTACACTTTGTGTGTATACTATGTTTGTTGCAGCACAGCTACTCTAGCCGTGCTATGTAGTATTGTGCCACAAATAACGGAAACACAAAACGTACTGAAATCGTTGCGCGAGCTTTTCTAACTGTTTTCCTACTCCTACAAGCTGTCATGAGCAAGCGAACGGTACAGGTATGCCCGCCATGTGAGGGTGGGTCTAGCAATTCGGTGCAGCAGTGTGCCCCGCGCACACCAAGTGTCAATTTAGCAGTGCGGTTGGTATCACTGATTGGCGCTGATAAAATGTGTAAACACAGAAGAAATGTAAATATTAGTATAAAAAATCAATTGAATGATTTTAAGAAAATTAGAAGGTTAGCTCAAATTGAATGTGTTTAGACAAAATTTCATTAATTTTTCGAAAAAAGTCCACTATAATTTCAGTTTACTGTTATTTAACAACAATATTCAATTATGTAAGTTTACTCGCCTAGAAGTATGCAATGAAAAATACGCTGTATGTAAATCGTTTACGTATATCGATAATTCTGTTACATACGATTGCAAATTTATTAATCGATAAGCAAATTGATATGTTGAGAGCGAAATTTTAGTTTATAGACTTTTTTAGAATAAGTAAACAGATTAATTTGTGTACAAAACAAAAAAGTTTATATATAGCATATTATAAAATTAATTATTAATCGGTTTAACATAACAACTGCGCCTAAAAGTATGCAACGAATAATGCGTTTGATACAAATTTGTTTCATATGTTTGAAAATTTATTTTTCAAGAGAATTTTTTAAATGTTGTTCACACGCAACTGGTTTCTAGACTTTTTTAAAGAAAATAAAAATATTAATTTTTGTACAAAAACAAAAAAGTTTGAATACTATATATTATGAAATTAATTATTGATCCGTATAATAAATTACTGCGCCTAATGGCCTAAAAGTATGCAACGAATAATGCTTTGGATACAAATTCGCTTATGTTTATCATTTCGATATGCTTGAAACACTTGAAAATTTTTTAAATAATTATATTTTTTTCCCAAATACAAAAATATTAAATGATAAAATAAGAAGATATTTCTATAAAAAAAAATAAAAAAAATTTAAAAAGTAAAAATTACATTAAAAAATTGTGACTAAAACTTTATACATTTAAAATATATACGAATCTTCTTTTATATAAGAAGTGAGAGTGGTTTCCCAGGCCGCATTCCACACGTTCGTGAATAAAGCTTACACATTATCAAGAAGGCACGATCTGCGTAAAGGCTAGGAATACCATAATAGTTGTTGCATACCTTAAGGGGCTATGCCAGTGTGACATTTTCAAAAAATCGGCTTTTTTATTATTTGATTATTCGATAGTTTATACTTTTAAAAATATCCTGTGAAAGCGGTAAGGTCGTAGCTTGAATAGTATTTGAATGGCTGCGTTCTAAAGAGCGACCGCTCCCATGTATAAGCCGCTATAGTCGAAGCTTTAAACGTGTTTTTCTCGAAACGACTTTTTTCAAAATTGCTGACATCATAACTCAATGAGAAATTAACCGATCGACTTCAAATTGAAACTGAGTATTCTTGAATATATTTACTATACAATGACCTACGATCTTTTTGATTGTTTGAAAAAAAAAATACTTTTTTACCTAAAAAAACGCCACTTTTTTCAGAGCTACGCCATTTTTAATATTTTTCAAAAATCGTATGTCATTGCATAGGAAAAAATACCTTCAAATTGAATACCCTTTTTGAATTTTTTAGTTTCAGCTACTCATTCGACTGGAATCATGTCAGCAGTTGGAGAACTTTTTTTTTGTCAGCTCTCAAGACAGCACATAACTCCGTTACTTTTCAATATTTTTGTAAAAAAAAATCTTAAAATAAAGCTGAAAATATACCTTATTATGTCCAAAAAACTTCGAAACATTCGATCGAGTACTTTCTTAAAAACAAATTCACGAAAATCGCCATCATGGGTTACACGGCTAGTATAGCCCCTTAAGGAGTAAAGATGAGAATTTATTCTAAATTACGTCTTTAAAGTTCAGAAAGAGGCAATACACCACCAATGTATCAAATTATATCAAAAACACTCGGGTCTGTATAACCGGAATTGTATCAGACTAAGGACTGTTTAAGCATTCTCCAAATTATTTCAGTAATGTTTCCTGCAGCTACAACAACGAAAGTTTTTTCATTAGATAACTTATGTGCTACATCGTTTACTTTACATATATATAGCTAAAGCTTGATTTCTTCATAAAAGCAGTAACCTATATAGTATATAGTATATACATACATTCTTCTATATTTTTGATAACCTGCCGTTCTTCTGCGGCTTTCAAAATAATTATTTTGAACTTTATAATGTAGTAATCAATTAGTAGCAGTTTTTAATTAAAAAGGTAATTTATTTTATAGTTAACAATTGTGTATATATATATGTGTATGTTCTTTCACAAAATATATATTTTAACTTTTGAATAAAAAAATAATAATATATATATAAATGCAAATCTGGTATCAAGTTCCAGACATAAGGATACTTATTTAATCCGAATGCTATACTTTTAACTTGAAAGTTTAGTTATTGCTGAAGTTAGCTGGGCGCTTTTCAACAAAAGCAGTCATGCCTTCCTTACGATCCTCCTGCAAAATGAATAATATGCGAGTTAGTGCGTTCGAAAAAGTGTAAAAATAAGATAAGTATTTTAGCGTTTACTCACAGTTGAGAATGTGGCATGGAAGGTTCTGCGTTCGAACTTCAGACCTTCTTGTAGTGTGGTTTCGTATGCTGTATTCACGGCCTCTTTGCACAGTTGCACAATCAAGCCAGAGTGTGTGCCGATCTTCTCACCCAATTTGACAGCTTCGTTAACCAACTGATCAGCGGGCAATACCTTGCTCACCAAACCCATTTTCTCCGCCTCCACAGCCGAGATCATGTTGCCAGTCAAGCAAATTTCCATAGCCTTGGATTTGCCAACAGCGCGTGTCAAACGTTGAGTGCCACCAGCACCGGGAATAGTGCCCAAAGCAATTTCTGGTTGACCGAATTTCGCCTTCTCACCAGCATAAATGATGTCGCACATCATGGCCAACTCACAGCCACCACCCAATGCATAACCATTCACGGCGGCAATAATGGGCTTCTGACAGCGTGCAACACGTGTCCAGTCATTCAAGAAATTGCCCATAATACATTGCGAATAGGTATTCGGTTGCATTTCTTTGATATCAGCGCCAGCGGCAAATGCTTTCTCATTACCGGTGATAACAATGGCGGCCACATTAGCATCACGCTCATACGCATCGAGCGTTTGACTCAGTTCCTTCATGAGACCATTGCACAGCGCATTAAGCGCTTTGGGGCGATTCAATGTGATCACAGCAACATTCTTCTTTTCACCAGTCACTTCGTGTTTGATGAACTCCAAGTTGGCGGCTGTAAAGATGCATGCGTTGCATTAATTATTAAGAAAAAGGTAAATAACTATACTATTATCCTTTTCGACACACAAGACACTATTTCAAGTGAAAGTGTTATTGCTGGTTGAAGCCTATCAATTCCTGTTGTCTATATACATATTTGCATGTTATCTAATCACAAAATGTGTTTATTATATGTTTTCAGCTCTATAACATTTTAGCAAATCATCAAAATATATTTATGCTTATATGTATGTACATTAGGGTGGCCCTTAGTTGTATGGAGGATAAAAAAAGTTTCTGGATTCTCGATCGCACCCCCTAGAAATATGCGAATAGCCCAACTAGTATATACAAAGTTTTGGGTCAATCAAAAAAGGTTTAGAGGTTGCGTAAGGAGCTTGAAATCCTGAAAAAATAAGAATTTTTGCCATTTTTATGTCTCAGACTTCCATATTTCAAAGTCACACTATCCCTTACTGGTTTTCCATACCGTAATAAGATAATAAGAATAACATTAGAGCCGTTATAACGGTATATCACGAGCATGCGACGCTTGAGAATGCACCACATTAAATTTACTTTCATATTTGTATTTCTGTAACTCTATCATCAATCGACCGATTTTTAAGATTGTGGTAATTTTGGAAAGGTAATAAAATGCAGACCTTATTACGGTATGGAAACCAGATAGTGTGGCTTTGAAATATGGAGACATAAAAATGGCAAAAATTCTTAATTTTTCAGGATTTCAAGCTCCTTGCGCAACCTCTAAACCTTTTTTGATTGACTCAAAACTTTGTGTATACTAGTTTTTGGGCTATTCGCATATTTCTAGGGGGTGCGATCGAGAATTGGAATACTTTGGAAAATAAGGGCCACCCTAATGTACATACATATTCGAACACACATCTTTATGCTCAATACTAAATTTTCCACTTATAAGTACATACATACATACATACATGCATATATGTAACAGCCGGCATTTCTACATAAATCACCTGAAAATACTATATGTAAATACAGCGCTTATCTGCATAACCATATAGATTTGTTACACTGTTATTTACAACAATTAATTTAAACAAATACATTTTTTTTTACTTTATTTTTCGTTTTATATGCTTATTGAAAAAAAAATTATGAAAACAATAACAAATAAGAAACTGAACAATAACACGCCACTGTCACTATTACATAATCTTGCCGTGAAATTATACAAAAACAAACAAACGCCAGCTAGTTTTTGTCACACCTCCTTTTTTTAATTATACACCTTGCACTTGAACTCTGCAAACGCATGTACATATTCACATTTTTTAAATCTTTATAATCAAAACACTCCATTTTTGAAAAAAAAAAAACAAGTCGAAAGCTGTACAAAGTCCAATCTTTTACTTTCTTGCGTGTACGCTTATTTGTTTGCAAGTCTCCAAATGTGTTGGTGACACAAGACAGCCAGATTGGATCTTCCACAGAAGTTATAAATTCTTATATTCCACTTACCCGAGGCAAAGAAACGCGGTGTCAGCTGTGGCTGCTTTGCTGCCACTTGCAGTACATATTGGGCACGTCCAGCCAAAAGTTTTGCAATGTTCGCCATCTTTGTACTAGTTGATTGAAATTGCTGTATGCCACACACCTGCAAAGGAAACACAACAACACAGTATATTGAATAAGTTGGTTTCTTATTAGATTTAGTTCGTTATCAACAACACGTTACTTACGCTGCAAGGTCTGGAAACGGAATAAAATATTAATGGGATTGTGCCGCGGAAACTAGCTGAACTTACATATATAAATTCTGACAGCGCCGATCTTGTTTTGCTATGAAGCACCGCGCGTGCAAACGAGATAACAAGTTTTCTATTTATATGCCGGTTGTTATTAAAGCAGCTGCTACATAGCTCGCGTATCCGAATGCGAATGCGAAAGCGAAAAATTGCGCTTGACTGCGTATATCTCGAGCAACTCCATAAATGCGCTTTTGAATGCGTTGACAGCTGTGTACAAGGTGATACACATACACACTTTTTATTTGCGAGTTTGAAAACGACCTAAATAATATGGACGGCGATTTTAAATTTTTATTGATTTTTATAATCAGTGTACATAGAAAACCAGGAATTAAGCAACGGAATGAAAATTTAAACTGTCTACCTTGTTTATTAAAACTTCATCACCCCTAATCTTTAAAAATTAATTTAAATATTTGATAAATATATTGTTAATAAATTAATAAATATTATATTTCCCAAAATACTTATATTGTATCGAAGAAAACGAGCTTAAATAATTAAAACATACAAGATTGTAAGTAACATAATGTTGGTTGCTATTCTTAAGAATGTGAAGGTTGCTGTGTTAGCGCATGAAAGTTGAAAATTTTCAACTTCTGTGCGTTTTCGAATCCGAGTTCGAATTTCGGAGCGTTGCTTGCGAAAACATGCGAAAGCTATGTAGCTCATCTCATAAGAACATGTGTATTCAACTCAACTGTCAAACGTTCGCATTCGCATTCGCGAGCTATGTAGCAGCTGCTTAAGGTTGACATGCATGCCTTGTGGGGAAAATTTGAGTTGGTGAAAAAAGCTTATTGCCCTATGTAGTAACTAATCGCTGATAAAAGTACTTCTAGGCACGTGCTTTACCCACGATTCTCGATTCTACATAATTTGCACTCAACTAAGACAAATTAAGCGACAATTCGTGATTTTGTAAAAACAGAAATAAGTAAATTAGCGGCTGCAGTAAATTTTCCTACTGAACATTTATTTGTTTGCGCCACAGTGTTGCAGTGGAAAGTATGTATAAAAATAACTTTAAAATTCCCGTTCATTTCTTCCGTTAAAATTTAATAAAAACACAAACGAAATTAAATTCAGAAATATTCAACATTGGAAATTTTATTAAAAAATGTGTGTGTTTTTTTTTGTTCATAAAAGAAATACCTTATTCTAGGCGGTATTGTAAAAAATGTGCACAATGTAAAAATATCTTAATTCATTTAATATTAAGTATGCGCATAGTAAATACATATATGTACATATGTTAAGGGCCCACAACCGATTATTTTCTGAAACCATATGTAAAAATGAAGCATCGCTGCTTATTGAGATTCTCATAGATAATTCAAAATTATAACAACAAAAAAAAATTGGTTAATTCAAAATAGCGCATATGTGTACTTAAAGTTCAAATGAGGTACATTGAAAATGTTAACCAAAATTAGTTTAATTGCTAAATAAATGTAAATATGCGCCCATTTGTGGCAGACTAACAAAAATATTATAAATGCTACTTAGCAAAATGTGTATTAATGTAGAAAATAAAGTGCGCAACTTCTTTTTGAGGGCGCGTTTAAGACGGATGCTTTCACGTTTGCTTTGTAATCACTTCTCACACATTCGACACTATTTTTTATACGGATATGGCGGTGTACCATGGAACTTGCGCTTTTTTAGTGTACCTTTGAGTGGCGTTGCTATATGGAGTGTACAAAATATTAGTAAAATACTGAGTTATTCAAAACACAAATAACTCACCATACAAGGAATAGAGCGATTCTTTAGTATTGTGACTGGGCGTGCGTGTGAGCGTATTAGTCGAGCCATTGGTTTGATTATTCTCCTTATCGGCATCCAATGCAACATATTGCGACCAGTAATCGCCAGGAATATTCAATAAATTCTTCATTGTGGTGAACTGCATGTATACTTCTGTGAAGATGGCGTGTCGATCCGGATCTGCCGATGAATAACCAACAATAGTTGGGCCAAATACACGCGCAATATTATCAATCGGCATTAGCACTTCGCGACATTCAGCAACACGTTGGAAATGCAGAATTAAGTAAGCTAAAGTATCGCGATTTGCTGGCGGCAAGGCATCAATCGCTTTGAAGAGGTCCTTTTGTATCTCAACTTCTGAGGGCTGTTGCACTGCATTGCAGAAATCTTTCCACAAATTGGTAGGTATGATTGGTTCACGTAGCGAACGCAAAAAGTCCTTCACGCAACCACACAATACATGTACATCAATATTGCCCAGATGTGGTGTGTTTTTACCGCGTAAAAAGCGTTCCTTCAGCGCTTTCACTTCACGTTCCGAGCCGGATACACGATAAATACCAACCTCATTGAGACCGCGTGATTCAATTTCGTTAACGCAATGTACAATAAGTGCTGGTACCATCGGTGACACGCTCGGTGCGTAATCGCTGATGAAACCCATCATACCTTTAATTGTGGGTGTACCCGATTGTGGTACACAACTTACTGTCAGCGCAACTCGACAATCGGCGTGACAACGTACTGGGCAGTCTCTACAACGGACTCCTACAGTACCAAAGCGTATTCTGTAATTTGAAATTTATTAATTGATTTACATGTAATTGTTGTTGAAAGTAATGTGTAAATAAATACTTACTTTTTCTGGCAATGTGTGCAAGTATCAGTGCGTATGAAAGTGCGCGAAGCGAAATTATGTGGACGCATCATTTGTGTACGGAGACTGGATACTTGTGGTGAGCATAAATTCACAGCTGGTGCACATTTAATTGCTGTCATGGGGGTTATTGGTGGCGCAGTTGCGCCTTTGTATGGCGAAGCAGTTGGTGTGGTGCTAGCTGCTTCTTCTGTGCTCCCCTCATTATCCAAAGCAACTGTAGCAACAATTGGCATGGCCGGCATTGACTCAATGGTAGATTCCGCGCGTATAGCACCATTTCCATCCTGTGGGATTGTCACCTTCGTAGTGGCACATATGCGCTCAGAACCAGGTGCTACATCCATCATTTGTTGCTGTTGTGCACCAACACCGCTGCGTCTTGTGGTTGAGCGCCGTGTGTTGGCGACAGGTGTTGTTTGCATGCCTGCACCACTAACACGCGAACGTTTACCGCCCACGCAAGGTATTGAATTTTTGGGCAACGAAGGACGATGCTTTTGCCAACCAGTAGATGGACGCACATCTAGAAAATCATCTTCAGATTGTGTAATGGATAAATCGGATAGAAATGAACCAGTTGAATTGATATCATTGCCGTATTTTTCTTCAACCACACGGTTCATTGATTTTCGTTTGCGCGGCAATGTGTTTAGAAAAGCTAACTTATCGCGTGTCTCGTTATTTAAATTGGCATCTTTCTGTACTAAGTCAGCTACTGCAATTATTTTCTTCTCCATTTGATCGCGCTCATGTTCAGCTTCACGTCGTAATTTGCTTTCTACTTCGAGAAGACGACGTGCGTGGTACAACTTGGTTTCCAAATCTGCCATTGATTCAAGTGAAGCATCTAGTTCTTTCTGTATACGTTGCGCTTCTTTCGCGGTGTCCTGACATTCTTGACGGAATTGTTCTTGTAAGCGCAAGACTCTGAGGAATTCTATTGTAGATAAAATGTAAATTAAATATTCTTCTATTCTTGTAGCTTCAACTGTATTAAATATGCTTACCTTCTTCTGCGGTGCCATCAGTCAATACCTGTATACAACGACGAATATCGTCGAATGTTGCCAAAGTGGACAACGCGGCTGCCGACATATTTAACTTCTGTTTCTACAAAACAATTATTACTTTAAGTACACCTTTATCACTTTCAAATACAAGAAAATAAGACTTTTGTGATTTAATTACATAAATAATATGTGAAAAATTGAAAACAGCGCACCTTCACTAATTTTTCGAACAATTTTTTGACACAGTTGACCGTTGAATTGAAACAACAAAAACGCAGCTGCTGTCAAATATAATGGCGTATGTTACACTTCAGTGGAAAGGCTGCCAGATGTATCTAAATAAAGTGAATATCGGCTTTGCCAAATAGTTTTGCAATTTTTTTTTAAGATTTCTCAACAAAAAATTTTGTTATTTCAAAATTCCTTGACATTTAGATTTTACAATGCAAAGGTAACTGATAAATTATGATGAAAAATGAAGTGTAATTTAGAGAGTTTTCAAAAAAATACCAAAAATGTAAATTCTCTAGATGTCAATAAGCAACAACAAAGTTTTTTTTTATTATTTTCAGTTTACTATGAAAACATGCAACCCTGTAGCCACTAACAGCTGATATTGTGATTACAAATTGAAAAAAAAAATTGTAAAATTATTTTCCAAATAAATTGTGATAATTAACCGAAATGTTTATTAAAAGTTTGGTACAATCCACCCGTTATGCATTTTCAAATGTACCAAAAACAATTCAATTAACACGTAATATGAGTGTACTTGTGAAGTCACTGAAATATTCCAAGCATGGCGAACCGGCTGAGGTAATGGAAATTGTGGAGGGTCAATTACAGCAACCAAAAGATAATGAAGTATTGGTTAAAGTACTAGCAGCACCTATTAATCCGGCTGATATAAATACGATACAGGGTAATTCATTGGCCTTAGCTCACTATCACTTATTAGTAATTAATTTGAAGACATACACTATTTTAGGTAAATATCCAGTTAAACCAACATTTCCTGCTGTTGGCGGCAATGAGTGCGTAGCAGAAATTATTGCCATTGGTAAGAATGTGTCGAAACTAACTACTGGCCAACATGTTATACCTTTTGCCACCGGTTTGGGTACTTGGACAACACATGCAATTTTTGCCGAAGAACAACTAATGCCTGTATCGTCAAAAATTGGACTTGCTGAAGCTGCCACTCTCACTGTTAATCCCTGCACAGCCTATCGTATGTTAAAAGATTTTGTATCTCTAAAACCCGGTGACTGCGTTATACAAAACGGTGCGAATAGTGCTGTAGGACAAGCTGTGCATCAATTGTGTAAGGCATGGAATATAAAATCCGTTGGTATTGTGCGTGATCGTCCAGATATAGGCTCTTTAAAAGAATATTTAAAATCACTTGGTGCTACCGAAGTATTAACAGAAGAAGAAATACGTGCTAGCAAGCTCTTTAAAGAAAAGCAGTTGCCAAAGCCACTTTTAGCATTGAACTGTGTTGGTGGCAAAAGTGCTACGGAAGTGTCACGTCATTTGGCCGACAAAGGCGTCATGGTAACTTACGGTGGAATGTCACGAGAACCGGTAATTGCCGGTACAGCTGCACTAATTTTCAAGGACATTTCATTTCGCGGCTTCTGGATGACACGCTGGACAAAAGAAAACTTTGATACACCCCAGCGCACAGAAATGTTTACAGAATTGTGTGAATTGATTGAGCAAGGCAAGTTCGTCGCACCGGTTCATGAGATGGTACCGCTGCAAAAGTATAGGGATGCCATGGCTGCTGCTCTAGATTTCAAAAGAAATTTATATTAGATATGCAAAACTAATATACCGTTATTTATTTATAGATTTGTTATGAAAAGCTTCTAAAGCTCGCTATTTTTTTGTTATAAATTGTTATCTTTCGAACAAAATACCAGCATTTAAAATGTAAAATTGCATGCCATATATAGTTTTCAAAATTAAATGTATGCTTATATAGCATAAATATTAAATTCAATTTAATAAATACAAAATTCAATTACACGTTTTTCCTTTAAGAAATTTTATTTGTAATTATCGACATTAATTAAAAAAAACCATAAACATTTCTTATAATTCATAAGCCTTTTTTATGTAAGGTATTCAGTTGCCAATTTCAACTGGGTTTCCAGATTCTGTGTTAAAGAACACTCTTCTTTCGATACCATCTTCTGTGATAATTCCAACTCGTACCACACCACCTGAACTACCATCATGGTAAATTGCATGTTTTACAGCTTTGACCACAAAAGCAACGCAATCTTCTTTATTCATTTGCGGGCGGTAAGCCTCACGCACATAACCGTAGATATAACTCGAACCTGAACCACCGATTGTTACTGATTCGCGCTTCAACATGCCTCCCAAAGGTATAGAATACACTTGTCCGCCATTACGTTTATCCCAACCAGCCACGATAATGCCCGCCAGCAAACTGTCACGATAGTTGTAACAATAATTACGGAATTCTGATGCCGCCTCAGCTACTAATGGCTCATGACCAGTCTGATTTTCATGATAATTTAAGGAGTACGCAACAATATCAGCAATTGCTTGTGTGTCTGCGGCGGATCCACTGCGGCAGCAATATATTTTATCGGTAATGCGAGTCAATTTATCTGTGACACGATTGGCCACAAATAGGCCAGTGCTGGTACGCGAATCTGCTCCAATCACTACACCGCCATCGAATTCGACCGCCATAATGGTGGTGCCTGTGCTGACAGCATTGTCGTGGATACCATAATCCTGTGAGAAATCCATGCTAATTTATTTTATTAAATCTCTGTGAAATGTTGGACACAAACAAAAATGCGATTTTCCTCCGGTGACTGTCTGTATTTCAAATTGACAGCAGCTGCCAAATTGTTAAGTCATCTTTGTGACAGTTAAATCGTTGCCATATTTACTGTTTACTCTTAAAAATAATACAAAGTTAAAGTAGAAATCACATATTGATAGTGAGAATTAATTCCAAAGTTATTTATTTATTTTTATTTAATCTATTTCATTTTTTAATGTGAATATATCGTATATATAAAAAAAATCAAAAAGGTGATTTCGATTGTATATCGAAGTTAGGAAATAAGTGGTCGAGCTTTCATTGTAATTAGAATTAGGATATTGCCGTTCATGATGTCCTAATCGAATGTATATTTTAAACAAACGACCTTATAATTTTTTAAAAACATCACAATTTGAAAAAATTACAGTTGGATGACAAATTCTTAGTCGAATACAGTTTTTTTTATTGAACTTGTGATATTCTTATATAAACGTTTGAATTAGGATGTCATCTTCAGACGTCCGGTGGATTTTATAATATTTGAAAAACTAAGTAGGGTATTCTGCAATTCTTAGGGAAGGTGTTAAAAGGGGACTTTACAAGCTCTCCTAATGATCTTTAAGACAAAGAAATATCCCATATAAAATATAAGAAATATAACATATTGATTGATATCATCGGAAGCAACAACCCCGCCGTTTGTTCTGCTTTCTCCAGACTTGATAAGGAAGCGAAGCGTATGGGTCTGGTGGTGAATGAGGACAATACGAAATATCTCCCACGTTACTGTTGACAGTCATACCTTTGAAGTTATACATAATTTCGTTTATCTTGAAACCATCATCAACAACACGAACAATGTCAGCCTCGAAATCTAACGCAATATTGGTGCTACTATGGACTAAGTAGTAGTAAAGTCCACTCTCGACGAACCAAAATCAAAGCATACAATTTCCTCAGCGTGGTACAAGTTCAACATCCCATGAGACGACACTAGGAATTTTCGAGCGAAAAGTTTCGCTAGATTTATGGTCCTCTGAACATTGGCAACAGCGAATACCGCAGACGATGGAACAAGGAGCTGTACGGGTGATATGACGGCATTGACATATGTAGTTTTGCGAATAAGAAGACAGCAGCTACGCTGGCTAGGTCAAGTTGTTCGAATGGACAAAAGCGCACCAGCTTTGAAAGGGTGCGATACAGCGGGTACGGTGGAAGCAGAGATAGAGGAAGGCCTCCGCTCCATTGAAAAGACCTGGTGGAGAGCGATCTGATTACACTTGGGATTTCCAACTGGCGTCGAATTGTGAAGGAAGGAGAAGAATGGCGCGCATAATACATAATAAATTGATTAGGAAATTCTGAGTCCAAATTGTCGACAAATATCAGTAAAAATACTCTGAGTAGCCGTTTTTATACTCTCGCAACCAAGTTGCTACGAGTGTTATAGTTTTGTCCACATAACAGTTGGTTGTAAGTCCTAAAACTAAACGAGTTAGATATGGGGTTATATATATCAAAATGATCAGGGTGACGAGTAAAGTTTAAATCCGGATGTCTGTCTGTATGTCCGTCCTGGCAAGTTGTAACTTGAGTAAAAATTGAGATATCTTGATGAAACTTGGAAGACGTATTTCTTGGCACCATAAGAAGGTAAAGTTCGAATATGGGCGTAATCGGACCACTGCCACGCCCACAAAATGGCAATAACCGAAAACATAAAAAAGCTATAACTCAGCTAAAAATTAAGCTATTGAAGTAAAATTTGGTATGAAGGATTGCACTATGAGGGGGCATATAACTCGTACACTACTAAAGCTATATCAAGAAAACTTTCTAGAGTAGTTTTTTTTTTTTGGTACTACCTTATACAGTCCAAAAATGAAGGAAATCGCATCATAACCACGCCTACCTCCCATACAAAGGTTATGTTGAAAACTACTAAAAATGCTTTAATTCAGTAAGGAAAACCACCAGAAACCTTAAATTTCATTATAAAGGTGGTATAGAAGAGCTGCACTCAAAATGGTACATAAAATGGGCGTGTTTCCGCCCACTTATGGGTAAAAAACCATATCTCAGGAACTACTCGACCAATTTCAATGAAATTCGGTTTATAATATCTTCCTAGCTTCCCAATGATATGTTGTGAAAATAGTTCAAATCGGATCACAACCACGCCTACTTCCCACAGACCAGAACTTTGAAGTCGTTCTGAATCGTTTACTTTACAATACATAAAGTAAGCACTAGTGAAGATATCGGAACAGAACTTTACACAAATACTACATTTACAGTGTGGCATCTACCTTCTAAAAATCGTCGAAATCGGACCATAAATTTTCAAGGCCCCATATAGCGAACATGAAGACTTCAGTGCTTCTAATTTTTTTTCACCGAAAATATAGATAAGTCTCTCAGATATTTTGAAGAAATTCATATGTACAAATGTACGACCGTTATAGATAACGTGCTGCATACATACCGTTAGAAAAATGTCTGAATCAATAACTTTCACTACTGAAATCGTGGCTTGTGTTCTCTACGGCTGCATTAGTAGTAACTTACCCACCAGCCTAGGTGTTCCTACGCTGGCATCCATCTATCACTTCGAAAGCTTTCCCGGACTTTGACTTTGGCGCCACGTAACACACAACTTACGACACATTTAAATACGTAACAAATTATACAAATGTACTCCTACATATATGCATACGAATGAGTGTAAGCACATATTTATATTGTTTAGTCTACATTTTGGCGCTTACCCCTTTTCCACCGCACCGCCGCGTACATGTAACCAAATATAGCGAATTTACGAACCATATAGTGGCCGAAGAAACCGAAGCACGCTACGGTAAACAGCGCTGAGTGTTAACCTACTATAATGCAGCGCTCGCGTGCCGTGCGGCTCAACAATTTGGTGAAAAGCGAAAATATAAAAAATACGCCGTTAATCTATAGTATTAAATGTAAGTACGATGTACATATAAATAAGAAATTCATATTTTCCCACATACCAAAGTGGCTAGGTGGCAGGTAGTGACTTTCGATTTAACAGTGAGTGCCTTACTACCTGAGTGACTGACAGCCCGATCGCCTGACTGGCGACGACTTGTTCACTTGTTTGCGCGCCAGCAATGCTGCGCTGACTAATTGTCCTGCAAGCTCCAATGTGGAATGTGGCGACAACGCGAAAGCGAACCGTACGCTGACGTCGCCGTCGACACACAACTGCGGTTCGTTGCTTACAGCGCTTCGTTGCTGGCAAACCGAAGGCGGTGCGGTACGCGCGCGCCAACCGACAATGTGTGCAGTGACAACCGCCAGCAAGCGAACCGCCGGACACACGCTTATCGTTCGAGCGGCTCGTCTGTGCGTGTGTGCATGTGCGGTGGCGGTGACGGTGTGTGGGGGCGCTTGTGTAACATTTTGACTCCTGTGTGCGCCTTCGTGCCGATTGAGTTAGTGTTCATTTGGATCGCTAGCATGCTAGACGTGGCGCTCCGTTTAAATTGTATAAATACAACGATTGAAGCGAAACTGAATAAATAAATTCTCGCGAGCGTTTATTATTGTATTTGTATTTGCATTTGCTGAAGCGCGCGCGTTGTTGTAGACACTACAAATAACAGTATTTTGTTAGAGAATCATACGTTAGCTAAACAGCTGATACTCGCTAGTGTTACCCGCGCGGCGGGTGTTTCATTTACTTACACTAACAATAACAACAACAACAACAACAAGACCATGGCGTCCTTGAGCCAACAGTGCAATCCGCGCGCCAATGTCTTTCTAATGGTCAATTTGGGCTGCGAAATGCTCTATGTGATTGATCAACGTCTGAAGGCGCAACAAATTTGTGAGGAAAAGTCAACGCAAGGTATAAATAAAAACAAAGAAAGCAACAACAATTACTTTAGAAAGGCAGTAAGAAAGGGTTGTGGGTGTTTGATTAGTATGCGGACGAGCTGCTTCTAATGTGTGTAGTGAAATTAGCAATTTAAAATTCGCGACTATTAAGCGTTTAATTATGGGAGCTTTCATATGGTGTGTTGTATTCATAGCCGTTTGAGACCACTTGCCAGTTGGTGGTCAATCCAATTTATTACACTAAAAATAATCAATAAATTTGCGGACATTTTAAGACAAATATGCGTGAATATGTGCGAAGTAACGGTGTGCAAAATAATAAATAATACTTATTATTAAATTATTATTATTGGGTAAATTAAAAAAATAACAGTTGAAAAAATATTCCCAAATTCAAAAAAAAAAAAAAACAAATTAATAATAAAAAAATAAATCGAAGTTATAACAACTAAAATATATGTAAATAATAATAAAAAAATAAAAAATATGTATATAAATTTAAATAAAAGAAAAAATTGAATAAATTAACTAATTAAAAATAAAAATCAATGTTATAACAACTAAAATATACGTAAATAATAATAATAAAAAATATATAAATTTTAATTTTCAAAAAAAAAAAAAATGAAATCGAAAAAATAAATAATTAATAATAAAAATAATAAATTAAATTTATGATAACTAAAAAATGTGCAAAGAATATTAAACAAAATAATAAAAAATATATAAATTTAAATATTCGAAAAAAAAGTAATTAATTGAAATAAAAATAATAAATTCACTAATTTTAAATACAAGAATATAAAAAAAATAAAAATAAAAATAAATTATATATATATAACAATTTTTTTTATAATTGAAAAATACTATTTCTCTGTGATTCATTGCTCCAAAGCGTAGGCTAATTTAGGCTTTAATTATATCAAGTATACAAACTAAAAATTAATCCATTTTAGAACGGCTTTTAGATATTTATAGGAATTTACAAAATAAAGTAACAAAATTATATAAAATTTTTTCTGAAATTCAATATTTGAAAAAATAATAAAAAAGTACGTTTGGGTGTAACCGAACATTTTATATTCTCACAATGTATATATTCAATGTTATTAGGACAACACACAATTCGATATAAAGTCCACTAGAATGACGAAAACCATTATGTATGCATAGTATATGGGAGCTGGGGTGATTCCTGGATCGAATTCAATTATTTTTTTCACCAAGTTACACCATATCCAACAATATACACCCACTTAATTATGCTATCTCACATAATATCCGATATATAATCAAGTACACTGGAAGTTTGAAAATCCGTATAAAAGGTATATGGGAGCTAGAGGAAGTATTGACCTTTCACTTTTATAAGAATATCTGAGAAATTTATCGATATTTTCGTTAAAAAAGTAGCCACAAACACTGAGGTCTTTTTATCCGATATGTGGGGCCTTGAAATGTTATAGTCCGATTTCGGTGATTTTAAGTTGGGAGGGATGTCACACTATACATTTATTATTGTGCAAGGTTCTGTTACGTTATCTTCAATGGTTCAATTTATAGATTGCTAAATGAACGAATCAGATGGACTTCAAAATTGTGGTATAAGGAAAGAAGGCGTGGTTGTCAATCGATTTCTCATATTCAAACTATATCATTGGGATGCCAACAAAATAATAAGTAATGAATCGAGTTTCGTTGAAATTGGTCGAGTAGTTCCTGAGATATGACCTTCGACTCATCGTCCATTTTTTGAACTAATTTTTCTTCCAAACAAATACTTCAGAAAAAGCCACAATTACCAAAATTTTGACATCATTAGTTAAAAATTGTGTATGGTATTTAGTGTTTGAATATAATTTGGAGCATAATGACACCCCACTTGCTTCTTATAAAGATCTTTCTTACATTTATTCTGTCATAGTTGTCTTCCAAGTGGTCAGCCATAGCTAGTTGACCAGCATTGATACACTAGTGATACTAAATTGACACATCTTCACAAATAGTAGTCAATTCAAATGACTCAATTATTATATGATAGACCCATGTCATGTTGTTCGGTTATCAAAACTTTGACCAATAAATTTTTGCTGTAAAGGTTTCACGAGCGGGCTCATTGTAACGTCGTGCTAAATCATTTCACATTTCGGATGATGATTTTAAGTGGGAAACCAAAAGGTTACAAATAATTTCTGAAAGTAATTCAATAATTCTAAAAAAGATCCTATACAGGAAAAATATCTCTTCTGAAGTGACAATTTATTATAGCAAAACAGATTTTTACATGATTTTTACATGAGTCATGTCATAATCAATGAGTTATTAAATGTATATAGTATAAAACGATCTCAAAACTTGTTGAAAGCAACTCTTTACTACTTTACATACCACATGGTATATGCATAACCTGCATTATGTATTTCCATAATACATAGTTGATCAGCTTTGTCACAACAGCACCGACTAAATTAATCCTTAATTTATATTAATTCAAACCAATTCATGATCAGCAATGAACTTCGCTCGCTTTATTGCCGCTTCGAAAGCTATGCGTCCCCATAATGCCGTTACTGATTGCCGAATTTATTGCGCTTGTGCTTGGTGAATGCGGGTGTTTCTTCAAGAACCGTGCAATTTTCTCGTTGTGATTACTTTTTCTCTCGCCTTTTTTTTGTTAATCCACAGCAATTGGCACTCTTGCCATTTGGAGCATTTTTTTATTGCTCATTCATTGAAATCGCAATACTGCATTCATTCAAGAATGTGCTGCAAATACTCGTCGGGTTTAAGCAGACAAAGAATTGTTACTTGAAACCAACTATTTAGTGCTTCGCTGGTGCTCATGAGTAGGGAGCAGAAAGCAATAAGCAATTGCTTGTTTACACTGGTTAACAAATAGTCAATTATATTTGGACGCTATTTTGATAGGTTTTTTAATGAAATTGTTAAAGTGGTTCTGAACTACAGGAGAACTCAAATTATTACTTTTAATCTTATATAAATGAATAATTAAATATATATTTACAGATCGACCGACCTTTTAAAGTGATCTGAAACTAGTAGGACCCATCAATTTTTGGAACATGGACATATTTTTTTAGTTTAAATAACCCGTATCCATCCAGAAAAAACGAAAGAATTACTACCTAAACTTTGTATAGATATTAAGACCAAGTCGCCATAGATTTCTTTCAAAAACCGCTCGACTTAGTATACTGCAAAAAACAGTACACCTGTTGATTAGTGTAATCATCATTCGTAAACAAACAATTAAGCGAAATGTTGCAGTGTTGTTGGCTTCACTCTTCGTCCAGACGCAGTAGGTATGCTAAGAATACATATGTATGAAAATTCATGACCAGAGCGGATGAATTAATTTGTTTATCAATTGATTGATTTTTATTGATCGCCTATGAAGAATTTTGAAAGCAAATTATTCTGAAGTAGAGCTAATAAACAAGATCAATTAACAGAAATTGCATGAATGTGAGCGAATACGTATGGTATATGTAGTCAGTAGCCTTGTATCTAAATATATAAAATTAAGTTACCTCGAACAGTTGTATTCGATCGAATTTTACGTATTCACATTTTCAATTCAGATCTTTATTTATTCCAATTTGGTTAGAAATGTGAAAACATACGAGATCTTGTACTTTCAGCTTTCAAATAGGATAGTAAGGCTTTCGAAACCCAATTATGTTACTCGGTTTCCAAATCAAGCACACTACTTTTGAAGCCGGCACTTTCGACATACATATCTGGTTTCAAAACATATCTGACAATGTACTTTTTATACTCTCGCAACCTGTTGCACAGAGTATAATAGTTTTGTTCACCTAACGGTTGTTTGTGTCACCAAGAAATATAAGAGTTAGATATGGGGTTATATATACATAAATGATCAGGATGACGAGTGGTTTTGAAATCCGGATGTCTGTCCGTCCGTCTGTCCGTCTGTCCTGGACCCCACCCCCAAATAGGTTTTTTGTATATAACTCGCAAACCAATACAGCTATATAAACCAAACTTTCTGCAGTCGTTTATTTTAGCCATTTCCTTATACAGTCCAAAAATGAAAGAAATCGGATAATAACCACGCCCACCTCCCATACAAAGGTTAGGTTGAAAATTACTAAAAGTGCGTTAACTCACTAACGAAAAACGTCAGAAACACCAAATTTTACATAAGAAATGGCAGAAGGAAGCTGCACTGAGATATTTTTACAAATTGGAAAATGGGCGTGGCGTCGCCCACTTATGGGTCAAAAACCATATCTCAGGAACTACTGGATAGATTTCAATGAAATTCGGTATATAATATTTTCTTGACACCCTGATGACACGTGTGAAAAATGGACGAAATTGGTTCACAACCACGACAACTTCCCATATAACTCATTTTTGAATTTCATCTTATTCCTTCACTTTATAATATATACATTAGGAACCAATGAAGATAGCGAAACTTTACACACACACTATATATGATCTGTTCCATCACTTGTGAAAAAATTGTCAAAATCGAACAATGACTTTTCAAGGCCCCTGATATCGAACATGAAGAACTCAGTGCCTAAGGGTAATTTTTCCCCGAAAATATACTTAGGTAAATCCCTCAGATATTTTAACGTAATTCATTCCCTCTGATTTTTTTTTCTTATAACAGTTTCTCTCTGTACCTGAAATGGTAAAAATCGGGTCATAACTTCCCCCAGATCCCATACACCTAATTATAAGTAATATTAAATTAAGTGAGCTTATAGTCTTCGATACATTGTATCTTGGTGGTGAAAACGAGTGAAATCGGTTTAGGAATCACCTCAGTCCCCATATACTATTTATGATGATTTTCGTTATTCTATTGAACTTTATACCCAATATATGGGTCGAATTGTGTTATCTTTATAAAATTACATCAATAAATTGCGAGAGTATAAAATGTTCGGTTACACCCGAACTTAGCCCTTCCTTACTTGTTTATTTGTGAAGTCATACACTTTAAGAATCCTGAATTACTGGACGTTTTAATCAGGTTCTATAGAATAGTTTACTGAACTCATTGGCTAAAAATATACGATTTTGTTTGTAGTAAGATTTAAATTGTTTTAATGATTGTCTCCCGACATTATAAGGATTTTGAAAAGTACAACACAAACAGGAGTTTTAAAAGCTTCATATCAAGTATCGAACAATTGAATCCAAAAAGTTCTTTGTAAATTACGAAAGCCTCCTTAAAACGTTGTTTATCTTTCAATCATAATTTTGTGATAAGGTTTGTCGTACGGAAAGAGAAAATGTTATTGGTATTATAGTGCTAAGCTGAACTGTATACAGTGGGATTCAATCTTCTATTTTATCTATCGTACAGCTCTAGACTTTACTCCCAGTGATAAATATGTGTTTCCAAAATGAAGAAATTTGGTTGAGAAAACCCTTCTAGGGAGTGTTTGACAAAGATAAAATATTTTACCGAAACCAATCAAAAGATCTCCAAGTTAAGGTTAGAAAATGTGAACGAGATAAAAACAATGAAACTTGGCTAGATGATATAACTATGAATATATTATACAAAGTATAAAGTGTGTAGAAAATAGTATTGATTTTCAAATAACATTATTTTCGAACATGGAAAAAAATCACCTAAAACAAATATATTAAACAACAGATGATGTATACTAGAAAGTTATGACGTGAAAGAGGATAGAGACATATACAAATAATGTTAAAATTATAAGATTGTTAAGAAACCGAACACTCTTAGATTTTGCTATCTTAGAATCTACTGGGTGGCCGGTTCATTAGCTAGACATTTCATTTTCGTTAATTTCAATAATCCATTCGAGTATTTTGAAATCACGTACATTAGATATGATCTTAATGTCATTCGTTCGAACTAATATTTGACATACCGTAGATTTCAATCACGCACCTTTATTTTCAATTTTTTTATTGATATTATCTCTTACATTTCACTAAATAAAAATGGAAAATTATTACCCGTACCTACTACAAGACAGCGCTTGAGAAATACAAAATAAGTAATTCGAATATTACCATAATAAATCAATGTATCTTCGACTTCAAACATCCCCTACGTGTACAAATTAGGCATAAAACAGAAATTAATAAGAAAAGAAAGAATTTAAGGATGGGCAGCTGTTCCTTCAACCCATCCTTTGAGTAGAGTTTTGTGCAGGGTGTGGTCATAAGTGCAGCGGTCATTTCTTCATTTCTCGATGGCTTGTTTAGTGTTTTATACTACATTAAAAGTTTTCTTTTGCTTCTCTTTTTCGAGTTCACATTTAAATGTAACAACAAGCGATTTGTTTTCATTAATACAAATGTCCGATTTCTAATGTTTGTGAGTTAGTCTTATATATGTATGTATGTACATCACTTGGGAAACAAATATTAAATAAAGAAGTGGAAGTATGTGGTCTACGAATATGTATGATTTAAGTTTATCAAGGAGAGTCACGATAGTAGCTAGAAACACAAACTGAATGTGGAGGGTAAAAAAAAAACTATCTGTAAAGGATATAGCCTAACCCCTGTGCTAGCTATTTAAACTCCAGTCTAGTTGATGAGACTAAACTACTCGATAATTTATTTGATCATTCACCAAATTTCTACATAGTTAGATCTAAATTGAATATCAACAAATTATATATTTCTTTTGAGTAAAATGACGTTGATTACTCTCGAAGAAAGTTAATAGTATTAGACGGAAAGGTTCAAAATTCAGTTCTATGAAGGGCCACCAAAGAATTTATATTTCAATATGTTGGTTAGTCTAACCTAGTCAGACAATTGGTGGCATTTTGATGAAAAAATTGTTGGAACAAGAGAGCCCATTAGGACGTCCAAAAGAGAATGATATAGACGAAATAAGAAGGTACAATCTTCTACAAGAGTGTACAGCTCCTGGCGTATGCCGATGATATTGATAACATCGGAAGCAACAAGCGTATGGGTCTGGTGGTGAATGTGGATAAGACGAAATATCTCCTGTCATCAAACAAACAGTCAGTGCACTCGCGTCTTGGCTCCCACGTCACTGTTGACAGTCATCCCTTTGAAGTAGTAGATAGTTTCGTCTACTTGGGAACCAGCGTTAACAACACCAACAATGTTAGCCTTGAAATCCAACGCAGAATCACTCTTGCCAACAGGTGTTACTTTGGACTGAGTAGGCAATTGCAAAGTAAAGTCCTCTCTCGACGAACAAAAATCAAACTCTACAAGTCGCTCATTATTCCCGTCCTGTTGTATGGCGCCGAAGCGTGGACGATGACAACATCCGATGAGACGACTCTTGGGGTTTTCGAGAGAAAGGTTTTGCGTAAGATTTATAGTCCCTTAAACATTGGCAACGGCGAATACCGCAGACGATGGAACGATGAGCTGTGTGTGTTATTCGACGACATAGACATAGTTCAGCGAATAAAAAGGCAGCGGCTACGCTGGCTAGGTCATGTTGTACGAATGGATGAAAACACTCCAGCTCTGAAAGTGTTCGATGTAGTACCCGCTGGTGGAAGCCGCGGAAGAGGACGACCTCCACTCCGGTGGAAAGACCAAGTGCAAAGTGACCTGGCTTTACTTGGTGTTTCCAGTTGGCGCCAAAAAGCAAAAAGGAGGAACGAGTGGCGCGCTCTGGTGGATTCGGCTATAATCGTTTAAAGCGCTTTCTACGAATTCATTCATCATTTCATAAGAGAATCTCATCAATATGATTTTGAAGGTTCATAAAATGTCATTTTTGAAACGCTTTCTGGGTTTCTTTAGACTTTTAATAATGTGATATTTGATAGTACAATTTGAATAGATATAGTTTTGAGTTTCCGGAACCAAATATTTCAACTTTTTGATATTCCTTAACTGACAATATCAAATGGAGAACTTCAAGACAGTTTTGGTCAATCCGACGAGAGTATAGCTGACAGTTCTCATAAAAAATTGTAGGCCCTTCGAAGACTCTGACAAGTATAGTATCCAACTAACTAATAAATCTGGGAATGACAAAAAATTTAAATATTTTGGAATATAAAGCTTTCACATTTTACATCTAGTATTATGGTTCCATAAGAGGTGAAGTTGTCGGCATAAGATTAATTAAGACTTTGGAGAAATGGTATAGCCAAAGGTCCAGTTAAGTTTCAATGGACTCTTGGTCAAATCTGTACATTTTCCTTGAACTTAGTATAATGAGTATGCAAGTATTTGACAATCATAAATTACTCAAGTCATTTATTACATGCATTAAACCAATTGTCCACGCTTAGTACATGCATATATATGTATATGTTCTTGCCATCAAAACTTGCACTAAACATACGGTCAGTATTTACCTTCAAATGTCTTTGGCGGCCAATTAAATCCCCACTCCTCCGGGGGTACAGTTGTGATTATGACGTACACATTGACTTCCATACACATTTATTGGCTCGCACATACTCGCACTTAGTCGGCTAGGTAGATTTGTACGTACTCGCACAAGTACTAAACACAAAATTAAACATTGGCGTATAAAAAACGAAATTTCCGCTTGTATTAACCCGCACCGCACGGCACACAACAATAACAAAGCACATGCGCCAGCTGACCCAAACGTTTTATGCCCTTTTTGACGCAAGGCTTTAAGACGTATTAAGATTTAATGACTGTTTATGACTTTTTGTGCGCTGCTTACTGCCATAGTTCGTGGACTCTCTAGGGTGAGGGTGTTTTTTAGGCTTTGCCTTTTCGGTGTTTTGTTTGTTGTTGTATGTGTTATGTTATGGCGTTAAGTGCGCGCAAGCGGTATCCAAAGTCAAAATGTAGATGCCGAACAAGTGCTTACATACATAAATACATACATATATATATACCAAGTGTTTCTTCATATGCACGATTGCGTGTACTTTTTGTTGTGCAACTGTGTAGAATTGTGATTTCGGGTATGTTAATGAAAACTGGTTGTCACTTGTATTATGTATTGAGAAATGTGATAAATATTGCAGGTAGAATAACCATATCATCAACATACATACATGCATAAGTGTATGATCTGTGGGCACCCAAAGCATCTGCATTTATGCTTGGGTACTTATGCTAGTATGCATGTATGGCTGTAGTACATCCATATAAATACACATACCTTTAATTGCCTTTGGTGTTGCTGGTTCAATTCACTTTCATGTGTCTGATTTTTATTATTATCTCTTATTATTATTGTGGGTTCTCTCTTCTTTGCTTCAAAAGTTTTTGATTTTGATGCTTCTTGACTAAGTCCAAACCGTATGCATATGGCAGTACACTGTGTTGTAAAACTATAGTTGCACTAAATACATATAGAGATTTATACGATAGATCGAAGTAACGATCATCAGTGGCGTAGAGATTAACAGTATGGAGTCCTAAAAGACTTATATGTAACCATTTAATCTGGAAGAATGAAAAACGAGCTGGCACTTCTCTCTTCAAGGCTTTATTTTTGCAAATTTTCCCAACTAAAGTCGTGTGCTTTTCCAGTAGTTTTTGTCCAATTTGATAAAATTTGAAAAATTGTCTGTAATCACATGGTTACCTTTTAGTCCAGCCAGTCAAATCAAGAATTACACGCGTGCCTTGGTTTTTTTCGGCCATAGTTCCTATATCTTTGCCCTATACCGTTGAGTATGCCAGTTATAACTAGTAACCGCAACACAAAGAATCAGAAATTTGGTCCAATGACTTGTTTCTCCTAGAGATACACAGATTGAAATTACAGGAGGTGAAAAAATCCAAAAATTAAAATTCAGTTCACATTGAATCAAATTTGATCCGAAGACCCCATATGTAAAATACTTATAACAAGATAAGTTGCAAAAATATGAGCACGAAATCATTAGTATCAGTTAAATTTCTGAAATAAATAAAAGTATTTTACGGCCCCAAATTTTTTGAAGGAAAACGATTTTTATATTATACCGAACCGAACGAAGACCCGATAAAGCTCTCGAATAGGAACCAATTCTAGGTTTTGTTGGGCTATTTCTCTGAACTCGAGAATTGTTCATTGAAAAATTAAATAATCTAATACAGATAGATAATCAAACAAAAATATATAAATAATATTGAAACAACTTTGATTTTATGCTATCCACAGGCTTGCCGTTAGCTTTTTTAAAACAAATTCGCATTTCTTCAATACTTTTTTATTTCTTATTTTATTTTCTAAATTCCGCTTTTTGGTTCTTTAATCAATGCTTTATAAAAAGTGTTACAGTGATCGGATTTAGTTCAAATCGCCGTTTCGTTCGATAATCTGTTTCCATATAGACGACAACTTCATAATACTCCACTCGTAGAAGCTTCCCTCCTTATTTGCGAAGAACGCGCACAGCCATTTTTCACAAGCCTCTTTTGAGTTCAACTTTCGGCGTTCGCCATGGACAGGAACAGATGGTAAACACTTGGTGCTATGTCCAGGCTATATGGTGGTTGCGATAAAACCTGCCATCCGAGCTTCCGTAGCTTCTGACGAGTCATCAACGAAGTGTGTGGTCTGGCGTTGTCCTGGTGGAACACTACATCCTTCCTGTTGGCCAATTCTGGACACTTCTGGTCGATCGTTTGCTTCAAGCGGTCCAGTTGTTCGCAGTAGATGGTAAAATTAAGCGTCAGGTCATATGGAACCAGCTCATAGTGGATGATTCCGTTCCAATCCCACCAAACACACAGCAAATCCTTCCTGGCCGTCAATCCCGGCTTGGCCACTGTTTGGGACGATTCACCGGCCTTCGACCACAACCGTTTTCACTTGATATTATCGGATGTGATCCATTTTTCGTCGCCAGTCACCATCAGCTTCAAAATGAGTCTAGTTCGTTCCGTTTCAGCGGCACATCACAGGCGTTGATTCGGTCCAGAAGGTTTTATTGCGTCATGCGTCTGCAGGTGGTTTAAAATGGTTTGGTGACTAATTCCCATCTCCTGGGCGATGTCACGAGATTCCACATGCCGGTCTAACTCGATGTTTTCCATTATTTGATCGGTATTCGTCGTTACAGGTCTTCCGTCGTTACAGGTCTTCCATGGTGTCGTTTTCACCCGCTCTGAATCGTCGAAACCATTCCTCCGCAGTTCGAAGTAATGTATGTATGTGATTGGCGTTGCAACCGTTTAGCCGGTTATAGCCGAATCGACGATAGTGCGCCATCTCTCTCTCTCCTTCGCAGTTCGGCGCCAGTTGGAGATCCCAAGTGTAACCAGGTCGCTCTCCACCTGGTCCCTCCAACGGAGTGGAGGCCTTCCCCTTCCTCGGCTTCCTCCGGCGGGTACTGCATCGAACACTTTCAGGGCTGGAGTGTTTTCGTCCATTCGGACAACATGACCTAGCCAGCGTAGCCGCTGTCTTTTTATTCGCTGAACTATGTCAATGTCGTCGTATAACTCGTACAGCTCATCGTTCCATCGTCTGCGGTATTCGCCGTTGCCAATGTTCTTAGGACCATAAATCTTGCGCAAAATTTTCCTCTCGAAAACTCCTAGTGTCGTCTCATCTGATGTTGACATCGTCCAAGCTTCTGCACCGTAGAGCAGGACGGGAATGATAAGCGACTTGTAGAGCTTGATTTTGGTTCGTCGAGAGAGGACTTTACTGTTCAATTGCCTACTCAGTCCAAAGTAGCACCTGTTGGCAAGAGTTATTCTGCGCTGGATTTCGAGGCTGACATTGTTCGTGTTGTTGATGCTGGTTCCCAGGTATACGAAATTATCTACGACCTCGAAGTTATGACTGACTCACGGGTCTTCTCCAAAATTTGGCGCATGGTGAATATCTGGTCAGTTGTCGATTTTCCAGGTCTAAAGCCATACTGATAAGGTCCAATCAGTTTGTTGACGGTGGGCTTTAGTCTTTCACACAGTACGCTCGATAGAACCTTGTATGCGATATTTAGGAGGCTGATCCCACGGTAATTGGCGCAGATTGTGGGATCTCTCTTTTTATGGATTGGGCAGAGCACACTGAGATTCCAATCGTCAGGCATGCTTTATTCCGACCATATTTTGCAAAGAAGCTGATGCATGCACCTTATCATGGCTGTCTGTTGCGATTGCAGCTTTTCGACGTCGAACCATCCTTGTGTTTGTTGACGGGCGTTCTTTGCTGCACAGAGGCGGGTGCGTATCTTCGCTGCGACCAGATAATGGTCCGAGTCTATATTTGGTCCTCGGAGCGTACGCACGTCTAACACACAGGAGACCTGTCTTCCGTCTATCACAACGTGATCGATTTGTAGTAATAGATACCCCAAAACATTATTAATCCCACGGAACGCTTCTATAGTGGATTTGCCTTTAACGAAGGAAAACTTTAAACTAACGCGAATTTCGGCGTTAGTGAACTCCATGTTTACACGTCTATAACTGTTGAACGCAATATCCAAATTAATCATGCATAGCGTCGTTTTGTAGGTTATGTCAAGACCTTTCAAAGATGTATTGTATTGCCAGATACGAGCTCTGTAGAGGGAAGGAGATATTTGTCAGCCTATTATCATTATCACATTTAATAAATTTGTATATTCTGAATTATTTCCTTGTTGAATTTCTTTCTTTGTAAGTCCCAATTTTTTTGCATTTTAGAAGTATTTCATTAAGCTCACTTAAAATATTATCTTAAAGAAAAACGTACAGAATTGAGCTGTGTAATGTTAGTAACATCCCATTTCCTTTGTTTAAGACATGGAATTAACAGATTTGTAACTGTTCATTTTTTTTGGTGATCGTTATCAAAAAAATATGATTCGAAGATAATAAGTTTTCTACCGTGTTTCGAAGAGGCTTTTTTATTTTATAAGGTACAAAGGGAAATGAGTTGTAACTTTGGTTTCCCAAGTAAAATCACTCTCATCCTTTATTGAGACAGAGTGTTGATAATCGAATGACAGTTAGAATTAGGGTTATTATAGAGTCATTTATAGGTTCAATTACTCTTTATGAGGATATATGTATGTATAACCTATAACCGATCTATTGTAAAATTAAATCGTTCATTGCAAAAATACTCAATATATTCATACTTTCATTCAACAGTGTATGTACATACATTAATAAAATAAGAACGGCGCTTGCATATACTTAGGCACGAAGTTACCAGTGACTACCTGTGAAGTTTCACTATTTGTTGCTACAATTTCGAAATTCAATTGCACGCTACTGCGCACAATTCGTTCTCCGTCCGATGTTGTTGTTGTGACTTTAGATTTTGATTTTATTGCAATGGCATTTTCGGTTTGTTTAGTTTTCGAATTAAACCGACCAACGATAATTCAGCACTTCAAGTTCACTTGGACGACTTTTGTTTGCCAGTCCATTTAGCAGTGGCACTGATTCCCTTTCGTTCGGTATCTAGTAGTGTTAGTGTCGCACAAATATTTGCCGTTATAATTTCGTTACATATGTTCACATTTGTAGTACAACACGCATAACAACAGCAACAACAAAGCATAACAACATATATACTAAATGTATTAAAAGCAATAATATTTGTAATAGCAACAAATTTTATTAGTTTGTGGTTGTTGTTGTTGTGGTTGTGCGGTGTCATTTATGCCATTAAACAACAAGTACAAGCATTTATGTGTGTATATGTCGGCATATGACACAAAATATTAACCCATATTATTATCCTCACACACATACACACATACATATAAATATGTATGCACTTAATGACCAGATTATAAATGCAGTCGTCCACAGGCTGCTTGTCCTTTTGACCATATGCGTCATTCTCATTGCAAATACTGAGAAAGTGCTGCTAGCGCCTCTTAAGTGTCCGAAGATGGTCGTAAGAAAACAAGAAAGAAAACCGTTGACAAAAGAAAAACAACAGTGAAATCCACCCGAACCTTCCTGAGCAGATACCCCAGTTTTTATAGTATACTATAGTATAGTATAGTCAAACTATAGTATAGTATAGCCAATAGCAGGTACTTGTTTAATATACATATAATATTTCAGTATTTTATGTTGGATTTTAGTAGGAATTTTATTCTTAAATCTTCTTTGGCAGTCCTAGATCGCTGTTAAGGTCTTGGGAATTCCCTTAGTTGATTAGTTGTCAATACCTATTTTCGCCTCCAAATATTGTGTCTAAAACATTGGTACCATCCATTTCGGACATTTTAAATCTGTTTCAGTTTCTTTACTGTGCAAAAGAGTTATTTACGGTACCACTAGCAGTTTGCCTATTTGATAAGGGAGTATTATACTTTTGTTCACATAACGGTTGTTTGTGTCACCAAGAAATACAAGAGTTAGATATGGGGTTATATACATATATATTAATGATGACGAGTGGAGTCTGTGAGTCCGTCTGTCCGTGCAAGCGATAACTTGAGAAAAATTAAGATATCTTAAACTTGGAACACATAACTTGGAACAAATATTGGATCGCATTAGGGAAGGGCACATTTGGATGTAATTTTTTTTGAAAAGTGGGCGTGACCCTCCCCCCAAATAGGTTTTTTGTGTATATCTTGCAAACCAAAAAAACTGTATAAACCAAACTTTCTGCTGTCGTTTCTTTTAGTCATTCCTTATACAGTCCAAAAATGAAAGAAATCGGATAATAACCACGCCCATACAAAGGTTAGGAAACGTCACAAACACTAAATTTTACATAAGAAATGACAGATGGAAGCTGCACTCAGATTTTTTTACAAAATGGAAAATGGGCGTGGCTTCGCCCACTTATGGGTCAAAAACCATATCTCAGGAACTACTCGACCGATTCGAATGAAATTCGGTATATAATATTTTCTTGACACCCTGATGACACGTGTGGCAAATGGATGAAATCGGTTCACAACTACGACAACTTCCCGTGTAACTCAATTTTGAATTCCATCTTATTCCGTCACTTCATAATATATACATAAGGAACCAATGAAGATAACGATATAAAACTTTACACAAATATTGTAAATGATCTGTGGCATCACTTGTGAAAAAAAATTTTCAAAATCGGACTATGGCTTTTCAAGGGCCCTGATATCGAACATGAAGAGCTCAGTGCTTAAGGATAATTTTTCACCGAAAATATTTTAATGCAATTCATTCCCTCGGAATTTTTTTCTTATAACAGTTTGTCTCTGTACCAAAAATGGGTAAAATCGGGTCATAACATCACCCAGATCCCATATACTTAATTGTAGGTAATATAAAATTATGTGATTAATTTTCGATATATTGTATCTTGGTGGTGAAAACGAGTGAAATTGGTTCAGAAAATACCTCAGTATACTATTTATGATGATTTTCGTTATTCTATTGAACTTTATGCCGAATTATGGGTCGAATTGTGTTATCTTTATAAAATTACATCAATAAATTGCGAGAGTATAAAATGTTCGGTTGCACCCGAACTTAGCCCTTCCTTGCTTGTTTCAAGTTAATTTGCTCTGATTTTTATTTCCATTGGTAAGGACCACACTCTTTACGATAACGGCAAGCACGCGAACGTGCCAATTTGTTCACTACTAAGGCTTTGTGTCGCTGCCAGGACTTCCTTATAGCATACTTATGTATGTATTTATTCAAGTTTGTAGGCTTGTAATCATTTTTGCTCCTTGCAGTGAACGGTCAAGCGGCTTAATGCATTTGCCGCAAGGATAATTGCATTTCATTGCTATATTATTATATTCCTTTAGGTTTTGCTCTGCATTTTATATGTATTTACAACCACGTTTGTATATTTTAACAGATGTTCTTATACTCATTGTATAGAATAATTATAATTGCTCCAATAGCATTAATAATAACGGGTAATATCTGTTATAAAGATATTAGTACCAACTTCTAGAGTTCTTTATTACTTTTCTGAGAATTTTAGCTGAAGCCGAATTCCGTGGCTAAATAAAATAGGTTTGAGGTCATCGGAGTACCAAAAAAAAGATCCGACAATTTAACATACTGATAAACTGTGTTGAAATTATCTCCCGATGATATCCTCTAGATCGGAAATAGTGGGCTGAAGAACTCATAAAAAGGCACTGAGTCTCAATTTGAGAAAGTTCGAACAACATATCTTCGTTTCAATACCGGGTTCTACTTTCTCATATCACCAGTATTCCTAAAACGTAACCAACACCTGGTTCCTTCAAGACATGGTATTATTTATGTTGCACTTTTTTTCGTTTACGGATTATAAACACACTTCCCAGGTTTATGGAAGGAAGTTTTCTGGGGACTAAAAATTTAAGACCCATAGGTTGTGGAGCTCTCGTTGTTGCGGTATAAATATTGAGGAATAATGACGAGTTGACAAACCTTGGGTGAATAAAAATCCGAGTCAGTTCCGATTAAGAAGACCCGACGACGTGGAACTAGTAGTTTATATAAGTCTAGACCGATTGCACAATGGAGAGAAAAGAGAGAGAGAGAGAGAGAGAGTGAAATAAAGAAAGATAGAATGAGTGAGGCAAATATAGAGGCAGAGAAGGCGATGAAGGTTTTAACTTTTGAGCTTTCTCGCTTCTTCACTGCTAGGAGCCTAACACTCTCTCCTACCAAATCCACAGCGACCCTATTCACTAATTGGACGAAGGAGTACAGTCTAGACTTGAACATTTCAGTCGATGGTATTAGATTTCCGACGGTTAATAACCACAAAATTTTGGGTGTTACATTGGATATCCTGTACTCCTTCAATCCCCACACGACCGCGATTGTAACGAAGGTACAGAGCCGCAAGAAATTCCTCGAGTCGCTAGCCGCCAGCACCTAGGGTAAAGACAAAGAAACGTTGTTGGCAACTTACCAGGCAATCGGCTGGTCCTAAACTATTGAGCCCCAATATGGTCGCCTGGATGCAGTAGGACGCAGATGGGGAAATTTCAGACTTGCCAAACCACAGCCCTCCGGACAGCAACAGGTTGCCTCTTGATGTCTCCGGTCGAGCACCTTCACAATGAGGCTCGCATGCTACCTGTTAAGGAGCATAACGTAATGCTTACCAAGCAGTTTCAGTTGGGATGCTTTCGCAGAAATCATCCCTGCAGTTACCTACTGGAAGCCGAACCGCCTCCCAGTGCTATCATGAGTACCTTCTTGAAATGCGTCGACGACCTAAAAGATTATACCGATAGGACTTCGGATGCGACTAACAATAGACAAGCACTGAACACCATTCATAGAGGAGCTATTAACACCTTCATTGACTCTCTCCCCGTGAATGGCGTACTTGGAGAAACAACACCTCGCCTCGTGAAACTAGTGAGACCTTTGCGCAACTTCGTTCTGGATACTGTAGCAGACTAAACTTCTACCTATCCAGACTAGACCCTGGCATACCCAACATATGTCCTGCATGCAAAGAGTCCCCGATTGAAACTAACCATCTCTTTGCATGCACTCTTAACCCTACTAATCTAACACTCCTTTCCCTTTGGTCCGCCACCATCGAAACAGCTCGTTTCCTGGGCCTCCCGTTAGATGACTTCGATGACAATTAGGCTAGGCTTGTGGTTTCAGGCAGGCCTGAGTAACCGCTACAACAACAAGAACATGAACGTTTTAAAGTTTAAAGAAAAATCTTTTACAATTGGTCTTCTCTAACATACAAATATAATAAACACAGTCTGTAATTGATATATTTTCGAATATTTAGAATCAACTATCATTGTAATCATAATTAATTACAATATTTAACTTCCACTACCCTCTTTGCAGTTATTCACGATGTTACCGTTGTCTTACTCGAGCCGAAGTTCATCGATTCCCTGATAGTTGGTTCGACGCACAACAATTCACAGTTACTTACCGTAGATCATTGTAAATACATGCTGAATGACATTGCGACCTCATCAATCATGCGCCTGGACAAAAGCTCCATGGATAAATTATGGAATCTCATGACAATGATCTACAAATGGCAACTTTACATCTCGAAAAATCCACAAGATCTACTCGATATAACTTTCAGACACTTGGACGCGATCAGTCGACTGCGACCCGATGCACAACGCACTATGCTTGTCGATTTCACTAAAAATGTGCTGCTCGATTTCTGGAACGTGCTGAATGATGACGGTCAATGGGGCGTCTATCAAACGAACAAAGCGTGGCTACAGTGTTTCAATACGAAAATATCATTACTCATACGCCTCGGTTTCCAGAGTTTAAATGGCACTTTCGTGCGTGCCGTAGAGGCAAGCTACTACAAGGAGTTCGTCGAAAGCGTCGGTGAGAATGTGTATGTGAAGAGTGTGGAGAATGCGGAAACGCAGCGACAAGAGACGACGAGACAAAATGTCGATCCGCTGGCGGAGTTGCTGAATTTGCCACAAAACGATAATGAAGACCTGCAACCAATTGATGCGCATAGTTTTCAGAAACAATTCGAACAGAATTTGCAACAGTGCAATATTTTATTTTTCGATTTGGATGTGAATGAAGCGACGACCACAAACAGCGGTGGCGTTGAGCGCAAACACGCGCCGGATACAGTAGAGAAAGACTTTGCAAGTGGTAGTGATTTTGTTGGTGCTATTGGCAGCAGTGAGATATTGCCCGATTCCTCGTCGATGTTGGCGCCAAAGCGACGTGCGCAAGGCGAATTCGTGCAATTGCCGGCGGTGTATAATCGCAATGCGGACGGTGGACGTGCCGGCGCTTTGGGGCTCAATCGTGATTTGCTCGATTTATATAGTCAAATACTGTAGGTGGACAAAGTGTGGCAAGTGCAACAATGGTTTCAGCAAATACTTACAAAAAACATACATACATATGCATGTATGTGTGTTTGTGTGTGAGTAAAAACAAAAACAAGCGTCTATTATGCGCTGTTAGTTTCATCTATTAAAATAAATTTTATTTTATTTTTCGTTTTCATTTTGGGTTTGCTTTGTGAAGTTAGTGTTGTTGCTCTTTTCTTTACTTAATATTCGTTTTGTTTTTGTTTTCTTTTTTTGTTTCTGTTTGTTTTGTTTTTATAACTCTTTAACTGCTTTAACATACAATAAAATGCTTTAGAATAAATTAGAAATTACATGGTTTGTTAAAAACAAAGAAAATTAAATAAAATAAAAAATATGAAATGAAAACAAAATTTAAGAAAGCACAATGTGTTGTGCACTAAATGTATTGAAAATATTTAAGCATAATAAAAACTAGAAATTATATAGATTTAAAAATAAAATGTTTTCATTTTTATACACGAATTGTTTAGAAATCGTTAAGAAACCTTTTGTGTGTATTTTCAGTCATTTTACCATTACTTGCATGAAATTAATATTACAATTTGTTTCGAGTTGTGAGAAATATGTAACACTTATACACGGTATAGAAAATTGCCTGCATTGTCTATTGTCTACAAACGCGCGTAAATAATTCAAAAATATTTTTTGTTGAGTTTGTAAGCTAGGTTAATATCAGATTTCGGCTTAAACACTATGCTAATAAAATTGTTCATAGCAGAAAAACCGTTAAATTTCCACATTTTCTACAAATCAAAAAGTATAAATATTATGTGCAAAACGCGTATGTTGCAATTAAATACTTTTTACATAGTTTACGAAAGTCATGCAAATCTCTTTTTTATATCAAATAAACAATTTTTTTTTAATTTTTGTATACATACTTTATATGTAAGTCAACAATCACTCGCGTATTGCAAAAAATAATGTTACTAAATCAAATAAGCACGTCTCTATTTTAATAATTGCAAATTATTTTTTCTTACACTCTCACTTGTTTCACTGCACGGAAAATATACACAAAAAGCTTTTTAGTTAGTTGTAGTTCAGCAGCAGATGTACGTTTGTAATTAAGCCTAAATGAATTTGTTTTATGTATATGTATGTTAATATTATAAAACATTTGTTGTGTTTGTTGGCGTTAAATTGCAAAATGCCGCAAAAACGAATACACTTTCCTTTTTGTTTTGTTTTGTTTTAGTTTTTTTTTTTTAATTTCATATACCTACATACCACTGCACACAAATATTTTTGTTTTTGTTTATACACAAATGTATGAAAGTGAAAAGTTGTAACAATTATTTCTTCTTTTCTTTGCAATTGAATATGGTTTTTATGCGCGCACTTCCGTGTGGCCACACCAAAAAGGTGTTAAAATCGCCGCTGCCACACTAATGCTTCCCAGAGTGTCGGTTGTTGTTATGCAATAATGCCATTGAATGTGCAACACTTTGAGCTCCAAATAAATTGCTTTGTTTTTCCATTAATACTCGTCACGTACTAGTTCGGAAAAATTATAACACTACAAAAACCGATTGTTTAGCCGAAAATCATAATCACCACAACGATTTCATCATTTATGGCAACATTTAAACGTCGATTTATATTAAATATATGCAAACGCATCCTTATGTGTGTGTATGTATGTTTGTTTATGTTATGTTCGAAGATGTATAATGCAATTGAAAAATAAAAAAATTAAAATTAGAATAAAAACAAAACAAAATTTGACTTTTTCGCAAGCGTACACATGTTGCGTGCTTGTGGCTAGATGTGTGTGTGTGTGTGATACTGGTGGCTTGAGACCGTTTACATTTTAGCCTTTAACGGCACTGCATCGACGAGTATATGCAATGCCATTTTTAAGCATTCCTCTGCTGAGCTGATTTGGGCGCAGGGATAATCGTTCGCATGTTTCGTCAGGAATTCACAATATTTACGGTATTTATCCAATGCGAAGTCGTAGTCATAACGTATCAGACTGTCATTGTCCGTCTCGTCATTCACATAGGGCACGAACATTTTCGGTTGCAGATTCCCATAGCTGGGGTAGTCGTTTACGCAGGCTTCGCATTTGCAGGTGAAACGATATTGCATGGAGAGTCTTTGTATACGCTGCGTTCTTGGTGAAACGGCAAAATGTGCACTAAACAAAAGTGATCGAAAATATATATTTAAAAAAATAGTTTTAATTAAATTAAATGGCTACTCACCCATAAGTGTCATACAGCACTCCGCCGGCAGGTATTGGACGGAAGACAAATAGATATGCCTTTGTGCCCTGGTACACGCGTAGTGTATTCGGTGCACACGAATGATTAAGCAGCGACAGGAAGGCAAAAGCACCCGATGAATGTGTTGTATCATCCTTTGTCTCATTCACTTGCTCCACCAAGTCGATACCGTGCATATTGGATGGTGATGTCTGCAGATGTCTGAATAGTAGTTCAGTGAAAAAGTTCTCGCCCTCTTCACCGCCGAGATATTCTTTTAAAGGCGTATAGTCGATAACAAAATGCTTCAGTACAGCGCACACCACGGAGCGCTGAAATAGATCCGATACGGAACGTAAATGTTGATTCGTCACTAGTCCATGTATGGCGCGATAGTGTTCACGTGGTGTGAAATTCGTAAAGTCCAAATCGAATGCAGACTTATTTTGATTATCCGGATCCTCACAGAACGCCATCAACTCTTCAATGGTGGGGAAGATTTCAATTGCAGACAAGCACACGCGCAACGCGATACAATGAATTTTGTTGAACATATTATGTAGTAGATCGATGATGGGGCATTCGTATTTATGAAATGTTGCGACAGCGCGATCGCGACATTTCTCCGAACAGAACATAACGGAGCAACAGCTCTCACAGGGTATAAGTGATAAGTAGTTTTCCACTTTGCAGGTGGCACAACGTATATACCGCATCGGTGGCAAGAGTGTTGAACAAAATGGCTCTTCGGTGGCGACAAGGTCACCAACGACCAGATCACGTTTCGTGGTGATAAAACGTCCCTCATCTTCGGTATATTGCATTTCGAGACAATCCGCAATGATGGGTACTTTACGGTGTGGTTCAAAAGACATCTGAAATTCGTAGGGCTGAACATCGGGTGCTTGTTTTGCCAGTAATTGGCGACAGTCATTTTCGCGTTTATCGAGTTTATGCATTAAACGTTCTGGATAATTAGCTTTACGTGCTAGTTCAATATTAACTAGACACTCACGAAAACGTTTCCATTCAAAAAGCACCGCAGAGCGATTAGCGTATCCGATAGAGAGATTCTCTGAACCCGGCTCAGAATAGCAAATACTTTTATTGTAGAGCTCCAACGCCTAAAAAATGGGTTTATTAATATTTAAGCTAAATATAAATAATAATTTCTTACTTGAAAATATTTGCGATTTTTCAGCGAAAACTGCTCGTTACCCAGCATACGAAATTCGGAACTCTTTTTGTCGCATTTCTCCTCGCGCAGTTTGTTATTTAACACTATTTTGTCAATATATTTAAAATCGATCAGTACATGTTCAACAAAGTTAACTTTAGAATAGTTTTCTTTCAGCTCATTAAATTTGCCCGATATAATGCTAATGAGCTTCCAATCATTCAGCTTCTTGACAAGATCGTCACTAACATCATAGACATCCATGTTTGCAACAATTGTGGTGTCAGCTTGGACTGGCAGTTGGTGGTGTAGTTACGGTTAGTTAGCGTTTGCAACAAACAATAAAACTATTGATATATTAGCGATATTTTATAAAGTAATATTGTACGGCAGCCGTATAACTTTAAATCGCGTAATCCAAATGTAACTTTCAATACTTATATACGTCCGTACTGCAGGTAGCCGCAAGTGCATGCCGTTCTTTCACCAGCAATTTGTGCGAGAATTTTCTGCTCCCGTTTGACAGCTGCTCGTGGTTGGGGCTCTTATGGCACAGCAGCCGCATGCAAAGTCGGCACACTGCATGCAACACACTACTCTCTTTTAGCTCACAGCACTCAGGGGCCGTCGTGCACCGCCTGTTTTTCAATATCGTTTTATTGACGAAATCTTGAAGTTGGTCAACTAGTTTTCACTTGTGTATGAAATTTGAGCCGGCACTTATTAATTTCATAAAAACAATATGTATAGTTTAACCAAAAAAACTTTATTAAATGTATCACAAAAATATATTCGAAGATTTCATCTTCTTTTCCTCGAGCTGTCACAAATGTCAATACGTAACGAGAATGTGTGCGTGCGGCTCTCGTGGTTTGCTCGTGGTATGTGCCGTAGTGCTACCATATTGATGAGCGTATAAAGAATATATATTAGCTAAATTAAAATCTTTATTGATATTTAAAGCGCTCAAGAGTTAGAACTTTCATTATATTTTAATTTGCATTTTGTTTTTCTAATAAGTTAATGTTAATAGTGGCATGTGCATTAAAAGTAAATTTAAAAATATATTATTAATAATTTCAGCTGGCTCCATCAACAAAAGCAACAGTGCGGTTTTTTACGAGCCTCGAAACAGTGCTGTGTTTTAAGGTTAGTTTGCCGGCAAATTGACAATGGTTTTTAGTGAAATAATATGTCACTAAAACTGTTTAAAAATCTAGATTTTGAAAGATAATTATAAATAGCGAACCAAGTTATAAAACCAATAAATTTATAACCTAAATTGTAATAAAATATTTAAATATAAAGCATGCAATTTGTTGAAGTTCTGAAAGCAGTCACAATTTTTTCCCTTTCACCCTGTTTCAGCTTACACTTTTACCGGTAGATGGCGCAAAACCAGCGGTCCTGTTCTTAACTAATCGAACTGCAGTTATAACTGAAAGAAATTCAATATTTAGCCCGCGAATTCAGACGGAATATAATATTATAGAAAAAGTGGTATATTAAGGGAGTGACTAATATTTATCGTCTCACGGTTATTTGTATATTCTAAATATATATACATATGTATATGTATTAATATTACCAGGATGCCGATATCATTTAAATTACAGAAATGAGTCTGTCAATCCTTCTGTCTGTTTAAGCTATAGTTTGAGTAAAAACGGAGATATCCTGATGAAACTCGGTACACATTTTCTTTGGTACTCTGAGGGGGTTGCCCTCAAAATTCCGTTAACCGAAAATTTTTAAACTCCTAAGCTTGAAAAAAAGTTAAAAAACTCAATTTTGGATTAGAGGATCTCAGTGGAAAGTAGGTGAATTTACAGTTATCAAAAAATAAAAGGGATAATTAATTTTTTTTTTTTAATTTTTTAGATTGGAATATATTATATAGTAATCTTGGTTGGGGACTGTTGAGTTCTTTTGTAAAATTTTTAATGAACATCACGGTTCAAAAGTTCTTAGGTTAGGTTAGGTTAGGCTCAAAGGCAGATCCTCGCGACAGGTGTCACGATGAATCCCACTTTGACTGCTGAAGGTACCGGTCCATCGTTATACCAAAAGACTCCTAAGTGTGGATCACAAAGAAGACCCTTCCGGCAAGTTCGCTTAGTAGCCAAAAGTATAGCTGCCGAGATGTTCCAACCTCAGTCTTGCGAACGCTGGACAATGTAAGAGGAAATGACTTGGTGTTCCTACGTCGGCTTCTTCAATATAGCTATGGCAGTTTGCTTCCGGCAGGATTCCAAGCTTCATCGCAAGAATGCGCATTCCGCAGTAGCCAGTGAGTACTCCCACTATTGCGGCAAGGTGAACCTTTTAGAGTGCACGTAGTTCTGCCGATCTCTTACGTTCTACTTTAGGCCAAAAGGATCTCGCAACCGAGCAGGTTTTAGTTACTAATCAACGTTTACCAAGCTTGCGAGAAATCCATTGATCCAATACTAGAGCACAAGAGGACAGCGAAGCCCCGACTCGTTCCCAGCATAATGAAATAGGACGACGGGTGCTCTTTCTTGCGAGCTCATCCGCTTTGCAGTTCCCAGCGATTGCGCTGCGACCTGGCACCCAGACGAGTCTAATAGTGAAATAGCTTGACGCTATCGATAATGACCTAAGACACTACTTACTAGCTTTGAGCACATATTCAGCGACTCAGGGTCATGATTGCCGCTCTGCGATCGGAGTGGATAGTCACCTTCATGAAGGAGGCTACACTTCGGAGCAATTCATCTACCGTTAGCTTAACGGTGTCTGCACCACTTTTATGAAAAGCTCTTAGTCAAAGTTCAATTTCCATCAAATTTGGTGTGTGACTTCAGATGAAAACTCACTTCGCAACTTTGCACAAATACATTCATAGTGTAGAATAAAAGACAAACTTTAACGGAAAAGATCGGTTCATTTATAAAATATCTTTATCAAATTAAGAGATCCTCTTTTCCTGGTAATAATTTGTCCTGATGCTTAAAATGATTAATTAGCTACTCCTATGTATGTATGTATGTGATTGGCGTTGGAACTGTTTAGCCGGTTATAGCCGAATCGATGATAGCGCACCACCCCTCTCTTTCACTCGCAGTTCGGCGCCAGTTGGAGATTTCAAGTGTAACCAGGTCGCTCTCTACCTGGTCCCTCCAATGGAGTGGAGGCATTCCTCTTCCTCGGCTTCCTCCGGCGGCGCATCGAACAGTTTCAAAGCTGGAGTGTTTTTGTCCATTCGGATAACATGATCTAGCCAGCGTAGCCGCTGTCTTTTTATTCGCTGAACTATGTCAATGTCGTCGTATAACTCACTCGTACAGCTCATCGTTTGCGATATTCGCCGTTGCCAATGTTCTGAGGACCATAAATCTTGCGCCTGGTTTTCCTCTCGAAAACTCCTAGTGTCGTCTCATTGGATGTTGACATAGTCCAAACTTCTGAACCATAAAGCAGGACGCGAATGATAAGCGACTTGTAGAGTTTGATTATGGTTCGAGAGAAGACTTTACTTTTCAATTGTCTGCTCAGTCCAAAGGAAATGGTCTGTTTCCTAGGAATAACCGGCGCTATGAAAACTACTTTAACAAAGGCTCTAGAGGTTATACTAGATATGCAGTCATTACACATTCAAGTGAAATATGATGCAGCGTTCACAGCTAGTCAGTTAAAAGTCGTGGAACATGGTCTACATTTTGTCACAGAACTCGGACTATATCGATAGTACCAATGGCGTGTATGCAGAGATGGATCGAAGGGTGAAATATGGTCCGGAAGCAGGCTTCTTATATTAAAACCCACACACAGAAAGTAGCTTCATACTAAACGTCTACTAATTGGTATTTCATGCCGTTGGACGAACAGCATGCATCATGTGGGTTTCCACCAATAACCAAATTGAGGATATCCGCTCTTCCAACTCGAAGTCTCACTGCATTAGATTATGCAAAGAGGCAATCAATAGACAGGAGTAAACTCGGTTAATATCATTTGGGTACCCGGTCATATAGGCATATAAGGAAACGAAAAGGCGGATAAGTTGGAACTGCGTTCCGAGATGCCCTAGACCTTTCGTTACGCTCAAATACTGCCTAAAGTAATGGATGCTAGGGGAAAATTAGATCTTGGAAGACTGTGGACAGACCGAATTTTTTTTACTTTTGAGTAAAAGAGAACCAAGCAGTATCACAAGGATAATTACGGGGCACCTACCTCTAAGAGACCACCTGCAGAGATTTGGTATAGTATAAACGCGGAGAGAAATTGGGCAACTGGGATGGAAAAAATATAGAATTTTCGATTTGTTTAGGTAACGATTTTTAGGGTACCTCTGGGGAGCACAGTAGGTCAGGCTCACCTTGCCCCATTTTCAATCCACCAACCAACGTTTGAAGCCCTTAAATATAAAATACTAATGGAGAGCCATATAATGTTAATATCTTCTATAGTTTGAGTGTAGGTACATAAGAAGAAGAATACTGTTAATTGTAGCATATCATTGTTGATATTCTCCTTCTTTTTACCTCCTTTTCTTTTTCTGATTTTAGTCTTCCAACTCAAAGAGTATTAAGGGAAGACGATCGGGTTGTTACAGCTTTATTAAAATATGTTCAGCGTATAAAGTATGGAACGTAACAGCATGATAGTTAAGAAAATATTCATAAAAGAATACACCAGTTGTTTGCCCGGTTGCTTCCTGAGAAAATTAACAATTTAACTGTTACAGTTTATGTTATTAAACACGTTGGACTTTATGGAAGTAAACTTTTTACTTACCTGCTGTTAATTGCGCGAAAATATTGCACTAGTGGGAAGTTTTTCATTTGAATTGTAACCTCATGTTTTACGAGGAATAAAAGTTGCATTAAGTTTGTTCTGTGTAATTAGCATTAAAATGAAGAGAAAATTATATGGATTAATTTAAGTAAAATTAAAGTTCTGGAGCTGTTAGTTGGTTCAGTCAGTTTTTTGAGGATATTGAAGTAACCATTTTTATTTTCTTCGGACAACAGGAAAAATACATTATTGAATAAAACGGATTATGTTAATTGAATAATTAACCGGTATTAGCTCGTTTAAGCGCTGATTGAAATCGATTTACAATACAAAATAATATTTTTATACTCTCGCAACAAATGTTGCTAAAGAGAGTATTATAGTTTTGTTCACATAACGGTTGTTTGTAACACCCAAAACTAAACGAGTTAGCTGTGGTTATTGATAAAATAGCAATCAGCTGATGAACATCGTTAATCGAGTAGACGGCTGTGCGAAAGGCAAAAACTGTCACAATTAAAATCTTAATGTATTAAATTAATTTGGCTGTGTGAAAAGGCTATTAGTTGATATATCGGATGTTCACCAAAATCGTGCACTAATTTTAAACAATCACCTTCGACAAGGCATAATAATTATGGAAACCTTTTAATTGCAGCGCAAGTGACTCTAAATTTGATGAGAAATCGTAAAGTTATCCCACCACTTCAGCCCAGTCTTCACTTGTGTGAGTTTGATTTCGTCTTTCAGTAAGCCATCAACTTCAGCTTTTAACCTCACATTCGTTGTTGGCTGCATTCGCATATCGCACATGTTGAGCTCATAAAATTCCCATAACTAAGCCATAAATAAAGCTATGGAAATAAAATTTGGTATGAAGGATCGCACTATGAAGGGGTATTTTGGTTATAGGGGAACGTACTATAACTCTTCTTCTTGACTGGCGTAGACACCGCTTACGCGGTAATAGCCGAGTCCACAACAGCGCGCCACGCATATTTCCTTCTGGCAGTTTGGCGCCAATTGGTTATACCAAGCCAAGCCAGGTCCCTCTCCACCTGGTCCTTTCATCGGAGTGGAGGCCTCCCTCTTCCTCGGCTTCCACCAGCGGGTACTGAGAGATGAGATACTTGTAGAGTTTGGGTTTTGTTCGTCGAGAGAGGACTTCACTTTTGAATTGCCTACTCAGTCCAAAGCAGCACCTGTTGGCAAGAGTGATTCTGCGTCGGATTTCAAGGCTGACATTGTTATTGCTGTTAGTGCTGCTTCCCAGATAGACGAAATTATCTACAACTTCAAAGTTATGACTGTCAACAGTGTCGTGGGAGCCGAGACGCGAATGCTCTAACTGTTTTTTTTGACGACAAGAGAGATATTTCGTCTTGTCCACGTTCACCACCAGACCCATTCGCTTCGCTTCCTTATCCAGGCGGGAAAAAGCAGATCTAACGGTACGGTAACGGTATCGATATCACCGGCGTACGCCAGTAGCTGTACACTCTTATAGAAGATTGTACCTTTTAGCTCTACAGCTCGTATTATTTTCTCCAGCATCAGGTTAAAGAAGTGACACGATAGTGAGTCACCTTGTCTGAAACCTCGTTAGGTATCGAACGACTCGGAGAGGTCATTCCTGATCCTGACGGAGCTTTTGGTGTTGCTCAACGTCAGCTTACACAGCCGTGTTAGTTTAGCAGGGATACCAAATTCAGACATAGCGGCATAGAGACAACTCCTTTTCGTGCTGTCGATAACAGCTTTAAAGTCGACAAAGAGATGGTGTGTGTCGATCCTCTGAAGATCTAATTAATTAAATACTTTCATGATTATAATTGATAAACCAATTTTTGCTTTTCGCACTGCCGGATACTCGATTAACGATCAGTTTTTATACATTTTTGTTTTTGCTGTTCATAAGAAGTTGGTCAGTTTCATCAATAACCACAACTAAATTTCCAGCGTAGTGTTGCATTCAATTTTCAACTCAACTCGATTAAAAATTAATGTAGAAAAATTAAATTTTCAATTTGTATGGTAAATCGATCTAAAAAAGCGCTTTAATCAAGCAAAGGCCGGTTAATTGATCAATTAACTCCTGTGCGAAAAGACTATTACTTTCGTAAGGAGATAATCTGATTTCATAATCAGGAATCAGAATTATAAACAGTATGCTATTTGAGAATATGATTTAGAAATATGGTAACTGTTTTGTCAAGAAAGTAGGCCATCTTTTTCCAGGCAACATTAAAAATTCGGCCAAAAATGTAATACCTTCTCTCATTTGCGGATGATAATTTAAACGTCCATACTCGTAACATAACTCAAGATTCTAAACGAATGTGTTACATTGCATTTCTCACACTCTTCTAATGCCATTTTATAACATATAGTACATCCATACGGCTGCACACGATGTGTTAAGGTCAAAAAGCTAACATTAAAAATATATAAAAATTGAAAGCTACGCTAAAGCCACATAAAAAGCGCAGCGTGTGCGGCCGTGTATTAAAGGATACACATGGCCTGTAGGAAAGCTGTGACTTGATTCAGAAGTAGGGATTATTTAGAGTGTTTTCCAAATAAATTCTGATGGGGGGCTCTGGGGCTACAATATTCCTTACACTGACAATAAGACGACAGTTTTCTTCAAATTTGAATACTCATATGTAGGACAAGGTGATTTATTTGTTAGTTCCCATATGATACAGACTTATTAAAAAATGTGTTCTAAATTATAATGTACTACTTATGAGTTGAGCCCGTAGAACTGACTAGAAGATAATTGCGATAATTGCCGTATCTTTTGGTTGAACTATGTTTGAAAGACTTTGAATTCGAAAGATGAGAAGAGATGAGACGAGACGAGACGAGACGAGACGAGACGAGACGAGACGAGATGAGATGAGATGAGATGAGATGAGATGAGATGAGATGAGATGAGATGAGATGAGATGAGATGAGATGAGATGAGATCAGATGAGATGAGATGAGAAAGAGATGCTACATATTTGTCATTTAGTGATGAAAATTTGGGTACGTTAGATTGTCACTAATTTTCCTACAGTCCACTCATGTATATATGGACTAACGACGATTACGATGCGTAAAGCGGAATTTGCGTATACTTGAGTGACTTTGACGCAGGGATGCTTAATGCCTTTGCACGCATTAAATTCCAAACACACATTCACACGCATATTTATATATGTTTATTCATATTCAAGCATATATTCGCTTTTTTTTTACTTGGTAGGCATGAAATTAATGACAACCATTTTCAAATAATTTACAATACTCAGATTTCCACATAAAGGTACGGTACATAAGTATAGCGGGAGGTGAGCGAGAGCAGGTTGAAGGTAAGACAAATCTTCAGTTGATGTCTCGTGTGCTGTGCTAAATTATGGAAAAAGCTAGCCTAGCATAGGCGACAAGTTTCAACAAGTGATTTGATTTTCGACGAAGTGGAGAAAGGGGGCAAATAAATGAGCTAAGCTTTGCTGTACTTATACATACATATATGTAACTAGGTAAGTAGTGTGTGTGATGTATACGTGGCATCAACACAAATAGGTTAGCACTTTTTTATAATTTCCCCACCTCTCCACTCAATGGTGGAAACGAGGCCTTTCAGCATGCGCATTTAGTTTTTACGCTAATTTAACCGGAAATATGCAAGGCGTAAATCAAAATCAGTGCAAATTGCCTTTATGCTGCATATACTTACATATGTATTTTTAGAAAATTTCAGTTTACATAATGAAAGATGATTTTCAGAATGAATAAAATTTACCCGTTAGATTCTTAAAGAAACCTGGTACAAATGTTTCTTGGTACCATAAGAGGGTTCATATTACAGATGGGCGCAATCGGACCATTGCTACGCTCACAAACTGCCGTTAACCGAAAAGCTATAATTTGTCATAGGTTAGGTTATGTTAAAAAGGCTGACCTTCGCGACAGGTTTCGCGATGGATCCTACATGGGCAACAATACAACTTTAAAAACTTAATTTAGAACTTAGAAACATTATGAGGAATGTCATCTGTGGTTAAAAAAATTCCGAAAGTAGGCGTGGTCCCACCCATATGAAGATTTTTATATATGTACATATATTTCTTAAGCTAGTCAAGCTTTAATGACCAGTTTTACTAGATATATTTCCCTTCATCAGCTCGTAATACAAAAATGGTTGCAATCGGGTTATAAACACGTCCACAATTTTACGAGATGATACAGAAGGGCTCCATTATTTTCTATTGATATTCTGATGCTAGATGTTGAAACTGGCTGAAATGGGGATATTTCACCTTATTCGTTTGCTTTTAAATATAAATTTAAAATATTTTAAATATGATATATCGGAATAAAACTTTGCGATAATACCACATTGGAACAAAACAACGAACAAAAACAAAACCAAACTCTACAAGTACCTTATCGTGATCGATGAGACGGCACTAGGAGTTTTCGAGAGAAAGGTTTTGCGAAAGTTTTACGGTCCCTTAAACATTGGCAACGGCGAATACCGCAGCGGCTACGCTGGCTAGGTCCTGTTGTTCGAATGGACGAAAGTGCTCCAGCTCTGACAATGTTCGATACAGTACCCGCTTGTGGAAGCCGAGAAAGAGGGAGACCTCCACTCCGTTGGAAGGACCAGGTGGAGAAGGACCTGGATTCACTTGATTCACCAGATACTGGACATGAGGGTCTCAGTTTATTTTATAGAAATTCGGAGGGAATATTTTTTTTCTAAAAATGTGTCTCTGTGCAAAACAAAGGTAATTATTTCCCTTTGAACTGAAAGTTGCTGTTTTTAATAAAAAAAAAAAATATGTCGGACATCATTTATATTAATATAATCGGTTATGATTTCTGTGAGGTGTACGAAATTCAGGATCCACACGACTCAGAGACGCTGGGTACATGATCGGTCCCAAGCAGGGGCATTCGGAAATTCTCCGTCGGTTCGATTGCATCCCTGAATACTTAGACCACTGCACCGCGGAACCGTCCCCTAGAGGCTTCTTTTCTACACACGTACCTACGAGGTATATGTGGGAAGGAAGAAGTCAGTGGAGGAGAAGTGCAGTCAGCTTTTTCACGGATGGATCGAAGCTAAGGGGAAAGGTGGGAGGGGGAGTTTTCTGCAGAAAGCTCTCTATCAATACCAGCTTTAGGCTACCTGACCACTGTAGTGCTTTCCAAGCAGAGGTCGCTGCGATCAAAGTAGCAGTGGACGCGTATGTATTCACTCCGACAGCAGGACGGCAATACTGGCATTGGAATCGATGACAGTACGCTCTGGGCTAGTTAAGGAGTGTCTTAGATCCTTACCAATAGCTTCTAGCTATTTTGCGATCCGACTAGTGTGGGTACCCGATCACCGCGGAATCGTTGGTAACTGTATAGCGGACCAACTTGCAAGGCAGGGCACCCTAGCTACATTGTCGTCGGAATGGGACACACCTCGGAAGGCCTTTTTTCGGCGATAATAGCGAATTGGCTAGAATCGATATTAGCCGTCTTAAGAAATTTGCAACGGATGCCAAGCGTTTTGCTGAATCTTAAAGGTTTTTGATCCACAGGGAGTTCTGTTGGTACCACAAAGGACAGCGCCAGGCTGTCTAAGTGAGATCTTCTGTTTTTGCAGAGATCTGCCTACAAACCTAACCTAACCTAACTCTCAGCTAAAAAGCTCTCTGAGTAAAAAGCTTATCCGAATGAAAATACCAGCCATACAAATTATTCCGCCTGAGTGGTAAATGGTAAAATTCAAAATTCCAAATAAATGTACTACTTTCGTTAATAATTATTTTATACGAATTACAAATCAATTTCTGTAGTGCACTTAGCTACATAAATATTCCTTTCAGCGTTTCATATTGGTAATTTGAAAGTTAGCTTTTAATGCGCGGATTTGCCTGGCATTTGAAGAAGGCTCTATGAAAATTCTAACTGCAACCAATTTGATATTTTAGTAAGCAACCGAAAAAGCTGCTGCATAATGTATTTACAAATTTCGAAATAGCAGCTGTTCGGTGCAAATGTTACATAACGACAAAACCAAAAACACTCGCATATTTCGCACTCATTTGCCACATCTACATAGTACATACTCGAACAAACATTACACTGGAATACGCATTTAATTTTCGTACAAGTGTTTTTCGTACGAGTATGCCATGTGCCATATTCTACCCGACAGCACCGAAATATTCGTTCTGGCACAGAGTGCCTATGCAAGGTTGCAGGGGCTAAGCAGGGATTTGAACGCACACTGCTCCGTTGCTCAGCTTCTCGTATATTAAACGATGCAAAAGCTGCAAAAGTAGCTTAGGGTGGGCCATGCATATTAAACGCATTGCGCGTACTCATCAAATGCTTCGTTAGTTAGCAGATAGTGCAGCTCTCAACGAAAGACTATGGTTGTGGTTGTTCCAGAAAACAGGGGTGTGCATTAGAGGAGGGATTCCTGCAAAGTTATATAGAATTTATAAAATACTCAATTCCGGAGCACACGCTTGTAGGACCCCCAGAGGTTATCTATCGATCGATGCCCAGATTAGACTGAATTTGTGGAGGGAACACTACTCCAGCCTGCTGAATGGCAGTGAAAGCATAACACCAGGAGATGGCGAACCCGATACCACAATCGATGACGATGGAACATTGCCCGACCATGAAGAAGTCCGAATAGTAATTACCCGTTTAATGAACAACGGAGCGCCGGAGGCCGATTGCCGGCTGAGCTATTCAAATACGGCGGCGAAGAACTGATAAGGTGGATGTATTAGCTTCTTTGCAGGACGAAATCATGCCCGACGATTGGACCAATCCACAAATAGGGAGACCTCACAATCTGCGCCAATTTCGACTCCTCAATATCGTATATAAGATTCTATCGAGTGTACTGTCTGAAAGACTAAAGCCAATCGCTAAGAAACTGATTGGAGCCAGCCAACACTAATAACAATGTCAGCCTTAAAATACAACACAGAATTCCTCTTGCTAACAGATGCTACTATGGACTGAGTAGACAATTGAAAAGTAAAGCCCTCTCTTCCTCTGCTTTCGTAGGAAGTTTCACTGCATAAGGCTATCTAAACCAATAATTTGAGTGTCCAGACAAATAGGTATATACGGGAACGAGAAAATATGACGAGTAGACCCTTTAGTCTGCACCGGAAACGTGTTTTAAATTCTGTTTGAATTAATGGATGTTAGAGGAATCCCTCAGGTCTCAGAGATCACCAGTATAGAGCGCATCATAATATTAATAAGGTCGTGTGGATAGTGGACAGACCAAAATAAACTACTTTTAGGAAGGAGGAAATTGAGTAATATGGTAAAGAATATAATTGGGAACTTATCACTGAGATCTCACCTACAGAAGCTTGGCAAAACAGTGTCGGCAGAATTGCGAGTGATCATACCTCTACCGGTTGAGATTTTCAAATTAAGTGATTAATTGGAACGCACTAGGAGGCAAGATTCGATACCAAATTTTCAAATTGAGGAATGCCCAGGAGCTAATCTCTATATTTAATCTTTGTATCGTTGTAGTCTCAATAAACTGACAAGTCAACCAGTCTTATTAGTCTACTTATCTACTCCAAATCGTACTTTGAATGACTTCTATTTAACACTTCCTAAATCAGTCCCCTCTTCACAATAATTTTTGCAACCGCACTGATGCCACATCCATCTGCACACATTGCTGTAAAACATGCGTAGAATATGTATTGGTAAGTCAGCAAGTTAGGTAGTAAATATCCATTATTAAGAGCGCAATGCATCGATCCTGCTTGGGAGAAGCTGAATCTCCTTGAGGGGATTTAAACGTTTAGAACCTGCACGGGCTATAAAGGTTAAATGTCAGTAGCAGATGCAGTGAAGGATATATATACATACATGAATAAGACAGTATATAAAGTATATGCATGTACGAGTATGCACTCGTATATACTCGTGCGTGGGCGTCGCAAGCTTAAGGAACAGCGCTGATACAACTTGATATGTGTGGCATGTAAATAAGGCTAACAGCGCGTTTTTCACGTTGCGGAGAAAATAAATAAAGAGTAGAATTTGAAGAAAAAAAACCGAACTGAAAGTGAAAAGCACAAAGAATAAATAAATATTCCGTCCATTAAGAAGAGTGAACACAACAGGGAAATGAGCTAAATGGCGCATTTAAAATGTGCGAGGGAATAAGGAAATTGTTGAATACTGAAAAATCAGCCAGGAAACAATGCAATTACTGCTTAATGCAAAACTTAATAACTGTTAAGTACTATACTGGTTGAAGACTAGGTCATGTGTGGGCAAATCTTAACAAAAAAGAAATTCAGCGAAACATGAAGCAACAGGCGATGTGACTTTCTTTCTTTTTAAATGCCCTTAGGGTAAATGTTATTATTTAGAGTAAACAGTGGAGGTCCTTTCAATTTTCGTTTTATGTTGTGAAATTAGTTGAAAACTTTTCAAAACAATTTTTTTTTTAAATAATTTTTGTGGTTGTCCTTGTGGATTTAGAGACTCCGTGACCAATTTTGCATCAAATTTAATTGAAAAACGATTTTTAACAAAAATTTTGAAATGGTCGTGGCGTCGTCCAATTTTTGGTCAAAAACCATATCTCAAGAACTACTCGACAGATTTCAATAAAAATTTGGTATATAATATTTTCTTGTCATCGTGATATTACCGATGGAAAATGGGTGAATTCGGTTAACAACCCCGCCTACTTCCCATATAACTCAATCTGTTTCGTTCACTTTGCAATTTATAAATCAAGAATCAATGAAGATAACGGAACACACTTTTAAAATTGTCGAAATCGGACTATAATTTTACAAGGCCCAGTTATCGAACTTCTTGACCGCATTGCCAACACATAATTTCTTACCGCAAATATCGGTAAAACTCTCAAATATTTTAAAGAAAATCAGAAGAAATCTTTTCTTCTAATTTTTTGTCTCTGTGTCAAAAATGGGTAAAATCGGGTCATAAATCTCTATAGCTCCCATATAAAGTGTTTTTCAATTGGGACGCTACAAAAGTAGACCGATAGGGGCAGTAAACGACGTCATCTTTTTTTCCGCTCTTTCGACATTTCTCTTCAGTAAGGTTAGCTATTTCATCGTGATACATGATCTAACAACGAATCGAAATTATTAAAATTTACTATCGAAATTCGGAATCAATGGTCTCAACTTTGAGACCACTACGTCCAATTTATGAATGGCTTCGTCAATAAGCGAAATATGCGTTATTGGTTAGGTAGCAATCCACACATATTCCATGAGTCTCCATTGCATCCCGAAAAATTACGGTTTGGTTTGGCGGTTTATGGGCCGGCGGCGTCATTGGGCAGTACTTCTTCCGTGATCATTAAGACCGGCACATTACTCTGAATGGGAATCGCTACCGCTCAGTGATAACCGTCCCGATTGGATGATATGGACTTGGACAATATGTGGTTCCAAAAGGACGGCGTCACAAGTCACACAGGGAATGTCATAATCATTTCTCACGAAATGGCACAGTCAGATTTGACGTCATTGGACTATTTCCTGTGGAGCTAAGACAGGTCAACGCCAACAATCCAGCGGCGATCGACAACCAGCAGTATCGGCACCGACGATTTATTATTGAAGACCGTAAAAAAAGGGGTTCAGTGTCTGGACTTTTGTAAGCGTGTCTGAAAACCCATTATATAGAAGAAATAAATAGTATTTTTTTACGTTAATTCTGACATCAATAACGGTACAATTCATATTTGATCGATTCAGGTGAATCACAACATACATTTCCCTCGTTTAAATGACGAGGCAAAAGTCCTCGAGCTCGTACTGCCACTTTACAACACTGTTTGACGCAATTCAAAAGAGTTTATGCTATGCTACGAAGAAGGCTTAGACTATTCTCTCAGCTGGAAAGGTGAAGGATACCGATTTCTGCAATTCACAAGATATGATCTACATCGACTACCTGGAGAAGTGCAAACAGAGCGAATTTTTCAAAATTTTTCGTTTTTATTCTGTATAAGGTCAGCCTTCGTAGTGAATTGCCATTTTACTGATTTCCATGTTGATTCTTAGTTTAGCGAGGAGCTTTATTAGTTCCTGAGTAAATCATTCAGAAGTTGAATCAATTCCATCACATGTGGTACCGCTGAATTAATTGTATTCTCAGGTGATGTATTTATGGCCACAAATACTTTTCCGATTAAAGCGAATTGTCCATTTTCTACCAGGTCATTTCAAAGTGAATATTGTCAAATTAATATAAGTATTTAATAATATAATATATGTTTGTATTTATCAGTGACACCCGCTCACTGACCATTGGACGTCGAATACGCTACACTTTTAAAAACATATTTTCACACATACATATGTACATCTATCATTGAGTGGAGCGCTCCCATGTGGCAATGTGTGTGCGCGTGTGAACTTGCAAAAACGAGTTGTTGACTGCCAATGGAAACGATAAAAGTTGAAATAAATGGCGGTAATTAAAATGTAAATACACAACACAACAAAATAAAGTAGAAAATAATGGTTGTCGAGGCCTTTAGATAAAAAAACACAAACAATGCGAATAAAAAGTGCAACAAAAGCAAAGGCAATTGCGGCACTTTAATGGGTCGTAGGAGTTATGGAAATACCAGGAGAGAAATAACGCTGAAAGCAAACGGGAAATAAATTCTAAAAAAGCTCAGAATTAACAACAACAAATGGAAAAATGGTTTGTTAGCAATTTAAAGTCGAGTAAAATGGAATCAAGAAATAATGAAAATTCTAAAAGAATACTAAAGGAAGCGGAAGCCATGCCATGCAACAAATTAAGAGTTACTGACTTTATTGCCTTTGCCATTTGCTATTGTTGTTGTTGTGGGTTGTGTATCCTGGTATCTTATCCTGTAGGCGCTACGCCAAAGGGCAAACAAATTGGCAAGTGTTTACATAAGCTAACAGTTAACTGCGAAGTGGGAGACGGAATAATAGCAAAGATGAAAGTGGGTAGAGCAGCGAACAAGAGTTAAAAACAAGCCGTAGGGCATATTTATGTATGAAGAGCAGTGTGTACTTACATATATATATATATACCCCTTGAATTAATAGAAAAGTAATAATAACAAGTAAGGAAGGCTGTTTTCAAGCATAGCCGAATAAGATATACTCTTTTAATTTGTATGTATATATATGTATTAAGTTGTCTATTGTAAAAGGAGATTGGGCTAATTGATTAGATTTATTTAATAGCATTTTTGCACAGGATTAATTGATCAATTAATCGGTCTTTGCTCGATTAAAGCGCTAATTTAGACTTAGCAACTTCTTACGAACAGAAAAAACTAAAATGTATGACAGCTGATCGTTATTTGAGTTGCATGCTGTGCGAAAGGCAAAAACTGGTTTCATAATTAAGATCTTAATGTACTAAATGTATATATATATGTGGCGCAGGAACCGCTTAAGCGATTATATCTTCACTTGGTCTTTCCATCGGAGTGGAGGTCGTCCTCTTCCGCGGTCAAGCTTCAGCGCCATACATCAGGACGGGAATAATAAGCGACTTATAGAGTTTGATTTTGGTTCGTCGAGAGAGGAGTGACATTGTTGGTGTTGTTAATACTGGTTCCCAAGTTGACGAAACTATCTACAACTTCAAAGTTATGACTGTCAACAGTGACGTGGGAGCCAAGACGCAAGTGCGCTAACTGTTTATTTTATGACAGGAGATATTTGGTCTTGTCCTCATTCAAAACCAGACCCAAACGCTGCGCTTCAAGCCTCGTTTGGTATCGAACGGCTCGGAGAGGTCCTTCCCGATCCTGACGGAGCTTTTGGTAATGAACAACAGAAGTTTACATAGCCGTATTAGTTTCGTAGGGATACCAAATTTAGACATCGTGGCATAGAGGGAGCTCCTTTTCGTGCTATCGAAGGCAGCTTTAAAATCGATGAAAAGGTGGTGAGTGTCGATTGTTCTCTTTCAGGTCTTTTCAAAGATTTGTGCGCATGGTGAATAGCTGGTCCATGGTGGATTTTCCAGGTCTAAAGCCACACTGATAAGGTCAAATCTTAAACACAATACGTTCGACAGGACCTTATATGCGATGAGACTTATACCATGGTTGTTGGCGCAGATTGCGGGGTTTCCCTTTTTATGAATTGGGTCAGGCATGCTTTCTTCCGACCATATTCTACAAAGAAGCTGATGCATGCACCTTATTAGTTCTTCGCAGCCGTATTTGAATAGCTCGGCCGGTAATCCATCGGCCCCCGCTGCTTTGTTGTTCTTCAAGCGGGCGATTGTTATTCTAATTTCTTCATGGTCGGGTAATGGAACATCGATTCCATCGTCAGCAATTGGGGAATCGGGTTCGCCATCTCCTGGTGTTGTACTTTCACTGCCATTCAACAGGTCGGAGAGGATTTCCCTCCATAACCCCAGTATGCTCTGGACATCCGTTACCAGATTACCTCCTCGGTCGCTACATGATAAATGTATTTGGCTGTGCGAAAAGGCTTTGAAGGAAAATGAAACTAATACATTGGGACTTAAAGTAGCGAAGAAGGCAAATCTCTGAAGTGGTTTGTAAAATATGAAACTTCTCCCAGAAGTAGGGAATGGTTCGGTAACCCATTTTACACTTTTTATACCGTTCCTTCGTGGGGTTAAGGTTATTGGCATTATTTTTTAGTGAGTTATTTTTTGATACAAAGTTATATCACCATTGAAAATGTGATAAAAAGTCACTAACTGAAGAATGGTGATGTTATTCAAAGTGTAGCGTTACTGTTACGGATAGTTCTGTAATATATCTCAGCGTGCCATGAATCAGATCGGTAAAATGAAATGAAACAGAACAGGGAGTATTTTACTTTATAATTCCATACTCAGTCCCTTGGAAGATTTGGTATTAGGTGTTAAATTATAATAGTCAGCACTAAGACGTGAAGGTCGATACAGAGTATTCACTAAAGATCCGTCGAAAACGAAAATTCTTTTATAGAGGTATGATTCCGAAACGAGATTGTTACCAGAACACCCATCTTCTGGTTTTCTCAGATCCTCAACGTCGATGTCCTCAATTCCAACAATTCAATCTAATGCAGTGGAAGCCTCTTTATTTCATGGCATCTCTTGAGAAACGAGTTTTGTCACTTTAAATTTATGTTTTTTACATCTTTGGTTTTATGACCGTCAGCTACTAGATATTAGTCTCGAAGAATTTACGCAGAAATACGTACCCCTACAAATTAAGGGGAAAGTAAGTGTATCGAAAACGGTAACATTTATTCCTATTTTAAAACTCTCTCTTAATACATATGTACATCTTCTATATAGAATTCTTATTTACTTAATGCACCCATAAGCCACCTACACACACAGTGGAAAAAATTGAGTTTTTCTTCCATGGAATTTCATCAGCCACTAACTGTTTCATTTCCACTTTAATTGACATCTTTGCACTTTATTTAATGGTCCAACTTATTGCCGTGTTTAAGTCTTCCCACGCTAAGCGAAAAAAGATGGACGAGCGAAAGCGACTCAACCAACTGCCAGCGGAGCTGAGCTATTAAGGTGACTCGAGTTGGGAATAACACGCAAAGCACAACATTAGGGACTTGCCGGTATGTCAGGCGGTTCCATATGTACAAGTGTGTAGGGGTAATGGAAAAATGAAAAACAAAAACAAAAAATGTGGAATAACGCAGTACACTTGGAATAAGACTAACAAAAGTTGACGTTGTCACCTGACACATGTTGCAACTTAAACCGACTGACATGCGAACCATTGCCATTTAGCCGAGTTAGTGGTCACGAATCAGTCAGTGGATTAGATATCCATTTTAATTAAATAAATTGCAGCAACAAAGTGCGATAGTTTCTATAAAGTGTTGGAAGGAATTCTTAGAAACAACGGAAATTCTCGATAATTAGTGCAGTGTTGCAATTGTATTTATTGATTGATTTGAAATTGTTGTTTTTTTTATTTGCACATTCAACATCTGGGAATGGCGGGGGAGGCAACTATTTAAAGTTTAATGACGCGCGTTAAAATTAATGATTTTTGTGAATAAAACGGTATAAATGGCACAAGAGACAGGAATTGGGGTTTGAGGTACTTGACATCGAAATTTATTATTTTCTGAAAAAAAAAATAATAATTCCGAATATTTGGTTGTATGCTCTATAAATGATAACACCTCAGTTTTTTCATTATGGAACTGCTCTTGGCATCAGATGTCTCGACGAATACCTTTTCTTTACTGCTTTTGTTCTAGTAGCGGTTATCTACAGTCCTGTTTGGAGGAAAGGTAATTGTCTTCAAAGTCTGATAATGGTAAGCCATAGAAATTCTAATCCACACCGACAATACTGGAACGGATCCGAATTTTATCCAGTCAGGGACTGTTTTTCGACCATCTAACGCTGGTTGGTTCGGGGAAGTTGTAAGCTTATACTATTCTGTATTAATTAGTGTTCCTTAGTTTAGCTGCTATGGAAAATTTGTTGCGTCGTTCACATTTAAAGGCCGCCATTTTTTGTATTGCTTCAAGAGTCTAATAGATTATCATTAGATATAGGTTCCATCTAAAACCGCCCAAAAAGTAAGGATCTGAATCTTAAGAAGTGATTTGACAATAGGCTCTGAATCAAAATCAATGCTCTCTTGCATGGTTGCCTAGAATCAACAGAGCTAGTCTGAGAAAGCGAATATCCACTTTAAATTTAAAATAAAATTCATTATGAATTCCCAGTTTATTTAGAATTTGTGTGAAGCCTTTGTTTAATATTTAATTCTCCTACCAATGTGTAGCCATGGCTCATAACATAACAAACAATATATTATATTTGATTTAAAAATTCTCTCGTTTATTTACGTCCCTCTTGATACATATCCTATTCTCTCTATTAATTAGAAATGTAAAATGAAATCTTCTAAAAATTCTACGTATTTTGATATTACCTTTTGCGAAAATAAATATTAAATGCTTTACTAAATATATATGGAGCTAACCTCAAATGTTAAATGCACAATGCCTTATGCATATGATGTGCTTTCAGCCGTCAGCTCGGGTAAACACAACTTCCGCACGTGTATTAAATGGCTGTGGTAAAAACAGAATTTTACTTATATGATTTGAAATTCAATGCTCTCGCAACATGTTACACAGAGGGTATAATGATTTTGTTTCCACTCCCGCAAAAAGGTGTTAATCGAAAAAGTATAAAATGTTCTAAATAAGTCACAGTGGGTGTGGAGGATGGGATCATGTGTAGAAGTTCACGTTAGTGAGGAAAGTTCTTGACTGACATTCACTTGTAAGTGGCCAGGAACGATTCCTTAGGATGTGGCTTAAGCAACTCACGTCTTCCGGTTTTAGACTAAGTATCCTCTGGGTAGCCAACAGACATCCGTTTAGAGGTGGACTAAAGTGAGAAGGCGAAGCCGAAAGTGCGTAGGGTTTGGGATCCACCACAAAAAAAAACTTCACAATGAAAAGGAAACAACAGCATAGACACCGCTTATGCTATTATAGCCGAGTTAACAACAGAGCGCTAATAATTTTTCCTTATCGCTGTTTGGCGCCAATTGGTGATACCCAGTGCAGCCAGTTTCTTCTTCAGCTGGCCTTTCTAACGCAGTGGAGGTCTGACTCTTCTTCTGCTTCCGGCGGGTACTGCATCGAACACTTTCAGAGCTGGAGCACTTTCGTCCATTTGAACAACATGACCAGTCTTATTTTTCGCTGAACTATGTCAATGTCGTCGTATAACTCGTACAGCTCATCGTTCCATCGTCTGCGGTATTCGCCGTTGCCAATGTTCTGAAGACCATAAATCTTGCGCAAAATTATCCTCTCGAAATCTCCTAGTGCCGTCTCATCTGATGTTGACATCGTCCAAGCTTCTGCACCGTAAAGCAGGACGGGAATAATGACCGACTTGTAGAGTTTGATTTTGGTTCGTCGAGAGAGGGCTGTAGTTTTCAATTGCCTACTCCATCCAAAGTAGCACCTGTTGGCAATAGTGAGTCTGTGTTGGATTTCAAGGCTGACATTGTTATTGGTATAAAATCTGGTTCCAAGGTAGATTCAATCATCTACAACTTCAATGTTATGACTGTCAACAGTGATGTGAGAGCCAAGTCGCGAATGTGTCGACTGTTTGTTTGATGACAGGAGATATTCCATTTACCCTAATATAAATATGAATGAAATTGGACTATAATTGTTCAAGCACTCTGATATCAAATTTGATAACCTTCCTGCCTATGGCTGATTTTATACCGAAAATATCGTTCAATTCCCGAGATATGTCAATGAAATGGGGGCATAATAATATAATATAGATACTAAACTCTACAAGTCCCTCATCAGTCCTACTTTATGCGTGGACGGTGTCAACATCCGATGAGACGGCACTAGGAGTTTTCGAGAGAAAGGTTTTGCGGAAGATTTATGGTCCCTTACACATTGGCAAAGGCGAATACCGCGGAAGATGGAATGATGAGCTGTATGTGTTGTTCGACGACATAGACATAGTCCAGCGAATAAAAAGACAGCGGCTACGCTGGCTGGGTCATGTTGTTCGAATGGACGAAAGTGCCCCAGCTCTGAAAATTTTCGATGCAGTATCCACTGGTGGAAGCTGAGGAAGAGGGAGACCTCCACTCCGATGGAAGGCCCAGGTGGAGAAGGACCTGTCTTCACTTGGTATTACCAATTGGCGCCAAACTGCCAAAAGGAGAAATGCGTGGCGCGCTGTTGTGGACTTGGCTATAACCGCGTAGGCGGTGTCTACGCCAGTCAAGAAGAAGAAGAAGTAGTATATAGATGGTCTGTTGTTAAAAACGAATAAAAGTGGTTCCATGCTTTCCTTATATTCTAGATGCTCAATATAACGATATTCGAACTTCCAATTAGTTGCCTTAATACAATAGAATATCTTCTAAGATAGTGAAAGAATGCTTGGATTTATTATTGACAATGACGTCATATTTCACGATACACCTGCAATGGGTCCCAGGGCATAGCGACATTCCGGGGAACTGTGTGGCAGATGAGCTAGCCAGATTGGGCACCACACTGCAGTTGGAGGCCGATAAAGAGGCAATATATATACCTCTGGCAACCTGCAAATACTTAATCGATAAACATGCAGTAGATACGGATGAATCACAATGGAAACAAGTAACGACTTGCTCCGTAAGCAGACAAACGTGGCCAGAGTGGAATAAGAGCCGTACTTGTCGCTTATTGAAATTTAAGAGGAATGAAACAAGAACCCTTGTAGGGGTGTTAACGGGGCACTGTCTGATTGGGAGACACGCCAGCAGACTGGGGCTACCTTTCAATGATTACTGCAGGAGCTGCCAAGAAGAATAAGAAGAAAAAGAAGAAGAAACGATTACACACCTTCTCTGTGGATGTAAGGCTCTGTGTAGGAAAAGCATCGCAACTATTGGACGCGGTTTTCTCGAGGATGTGGGCGAAGTTGCTCATGTCAAATTTGGTGAGCTTTTTCACTTTATCAGGACCACAGGGTGGTTCAATGAGGACTCGATAGTGTGAGGGATCACAGTCCCAGTGGTATCACAATGGGCCTCCCAAAGGCTTAGGTGCGTCGTTAGACAGCCACTTAACCTAGCCTAACCTAATACAATATAAGACGGTCTGTATGTAAGCAATCTTTAAACATTTTTGCATACAGAAGTTTGTCAGCGAAAGTAAATGAAATCGGTTCTTGAACTACCCTAGTCTCTATTTCATAAATATCTGCACGCATTTAATTTCTATGAATTTCGACTGCACCCGAACTTAGCTCTTCCTTACTTTACTTTTAATTTTGGTTTTATTATCTTTTTGCTGCCAGTCACTTAGCAATTGTGGCTTGACCTTGAACATTTCGGTAAGTATGAGTAGGAGTGTGGGCGTGTGAGTGCATATTTCAGAAGATTCGAGCATTTTCATTAAATGACCAAGATCAAAAACACAAGAGCTCTGCAGCACAACTTATCGCCATTACCATCTTGAGTGGCCACTGTGACATTTGACTGCGACTGTTTTGCATCACAGGAAGAACAATAAAGAGAGCACTACATATAGTATATTAAAAGAAATTAGAGCAAACACAAATGTTTGTTGCTGTTGGGCTGCTGCTGTCCATGGTAGCTGTCCCATAAACAAACCAGCTGTCCAAAGCTTGACTTTCATGCCAGCCACTCGCCCACAAACTCGTATTTAGTCACTTAAAAATTCTTATTGTGCCCTTTTGCATGCGATTCTCTTAACTTTTTATCTCTATTGACGCTGGAAGTGCTCAGAGCGTTTCATTTGATTAGTTTTGTTTGTGTACAATCATATTGCGCCATGGCAGCAACTGATTTCTATGGCATTGTGTGTGCATTGGCTGACATTTGACCTCAAGGGCAAGTGTAGAGGAAGCGGCGTAGCTTTTATTTCCATATGATAATGTATGTGTGTTACTTTATTTAAATGTTTATTGTTATTTTAAGCTTGTTTACATGTTACCTACGTACTCACACACACACACACACATAAGCCTCTGCAATTGCGCTGTGCAGTGCGTAGGTGTGCGTTTCCTGTGACCACTTTTGTTTGTTTGCTGACAGGCTTGAGTTGCCATAGCTTTGCTACGATTTCATTATAAATATGTATGTATTCATAAACACATATTCACATCCGTTTCCGCTTAGTTCTTAGACTTCAACTGCATTTAAATTCATCAAATCTCATTTTTTTCTCTTGTGCTATTTTAGTATTTTCAGCCTTTTTCTGTTATCTGCTGATTACGTCAGAGTCCCATCCGCCTCAACAGTGACATGCTGTTTGCCATAGCGCTTTTTCAAGTGGGAAGAGAAATAATTAGATGCAAATATTTTTAAATTTTTCTATTTAATTTCGAGTTAGATGTTAAATTTAACATATGGTTGCCATATTTCCTCAATTTATTTGCTGTATGTTGTATGACGTATGTTAATTCAAGGTAGGATGATGTTTTAAATTACTAAACGGGGATATCGTTGGTCTCTTGCTTTAAAGATTTATGTAAAAATGCAGCATTGAGTTGTTTTACTCTTCTGTACTAAAAAGTCCGCGAGAAAGATGATGCCACCTAATCATTCATATTATTTTTTCGAAGTCTTTGCGATTGTCATTTCTTTGTTTCCAAATCTCTATACGGCAACCAATCTCTTGAGATCTGAGGTTAGGATAAAGCCAAGTGAACCCAGAGCCGGAGAAAGCGGTGTTCAAAGTAATTTTATCTTCGATTTTAGGGCAGTATCCATTGTGGGCTACTTTTTCTTACGTCTTTAGATTTGCTTAAACACATAGTTACTAAAAGAAATCCACCTGTGAATATATATAGCACATTAGCTTCGGAACAGCCGAAGTTAACGTTTTTTCTTGTTTTTTTCTGAAGACACTTTCATCTGTCACAAATGAGTTAAATCAGAATATTTTTGTTTTTCAGAATTACTTTGTATGTGGATTTAAAACAAATGCGATCCTTTTTTTTCGATGACCGACAACCGCGTTTGCTTATTCCGGACAGCAAATTCAACTGTGAGACCACTTCACAGTAGGGTTTGACGAAGGAGTTTCGGTGCAGCGTCAGGCACGTTGACAAAATATGGATCCACTGGTACGCACTAAAGATCAAAAATTCATCCCATTGGGACTGCATCCTTCAAAAGATCGCATGAGTCATATCCTGACAGCCCCGTTTGCTTACTCCGGACAGCAAATTTTACTGTAAGACCATTTCAGAGTAGGATTGGATTAATGTCAATCCAAAGAAGTTTCGGTGCCGTGTCATGACCGTTGATGAAATATGGAGCCACTCGGACAACCCCCAATTCAGCTGGGATTCAAAAGTTGTAATCTATATCGACTACATCGAGAAGGAACACTGGAAAAACTGTTAATTCGACACCAAAATGCAAAAGAAGCGCATCCAATTTGGGAATAAAAAGACTTACTTTTCCATCTTGACAATACACCGTATCACAGTTCCGCCCTCCTTTCATCGATTTCAGTTACAAACTGCTGCACTATCCACCGTATTGTCCAGAATTTTTCAGAAATTTTAGTCGAATGAGAAGTTTATCGCGGAGACCTCTAGAGAACGCATTTTTCGGACGGTTTAAAGAAACTTGAGCATTGCTGGATTAAGTGTATCGGGCTAAAAGGAGAATATGTCGAGAACTAGAATATTTCTTTTCATTTTAAGCTAAGTACATAATGCATCACCCTCGTAGATTTACGCGTACCTCAATAATCTGTAAGGTAACTCAATATCCTCAAATACTTTCCTATTTGTCGCCAACTCAGCCTGATTCTGATAATTTACCGCCACATTTTTAGGTTATTCTTGTCACACAATTTCACAAATTTTCTCTGTATTTAAATGTGAGACTTATTTTACTTATAAAGAGCTTGTTCCATAAGTATAATTTTTTTTGTAATGCTAATATTTCTGTTGCATTTCTTGGAATGCTAAAAGTTCACAAATTTATTTACTTTAATGTAGTTTGCCATTTGAAGCGTAGAAATTAGGTTTCAACATCCAATCTTGGCTTCTTCTTCTGCTTTTCCTTACATTCTACACCTGCGCCGCACTCCCACATATATTTGTCAACTGCAGGCGTCTAGCATTATTTGTATTTGTTGTGAAATGAAATGCATTTATTCAGTTCGCCTGCACATTTATTTTCACAGTTGGAATGCGTTTGCATTGAAATAGAAAGTCAAGACGAAATTCCATAAAATCCCCTAAGAAAAGCAAGCTAGCTTTTATTAACCCAAAGTCATCAAGAAATCCTTTGTTGCTGTGACAGAGGTTACGATGAAAGGTCAAACAGTGCTTCCGTGTTGGATTGACATAATAATTTGGAAAAAGAATTGTGTTGACTTTGTGTATTCTGGTTAGTGTGAAAATAAATGAGATATTAAATTGAAAGCGTAATAATTTCGAACTTCAAATAAACTACAAAACTATCAAAAGTATACTTAGAAGTGCATTAATGACAAAGAATGTTGCCTGCATATGAAATTAGCAGAATCTTCTATATATTATCAATTCATTATCAATTGCAAATCCTCTATCACTTCTTCGCAAAAAATAATAATAAGTAAGGGAGATCTAAGTTCGGGCTCGGCCGAATATTAAATACACATTTTTTACACTCGCAACATGTTGAACAGAGTATAAGAGTTTTGTTCACCTAATGGTTGTTTGTGTCACCCTGAGATAAAAGATTTAGATATAGGGTTATATATACCAAAGCGATCAGGGTCACGAGTAGAGTTGAAATCTGGATGTCTGTCTATCTTTCCGCGTAAACTAAACTTACTACTCGCATTTCCTTTTAGTACTCCATCAAACACCATGAAAATGGCCGAAATCGGATAATAACACCCACCTCCCATACAAAGGTTGTGTTAAAAATGACTACAACGTTAATTCACTAACGAAAAACATCAGAAACAGTAAATTTTACAGAAAAGATGGCACAAAAATGGAAAATGGGCGTGGCGTCAAAAATTATATCTCAGGAACAATTTCTGTGAAATTCGATAAATCATATTTTTTGGCATCCTGATATTAGGTTAGGTTAAGTGGCTGTCAAATGACGCACCTAGGCCTTTGGGAGGCCCATTGTGATACCACCGGGACTGAGATCCCTCACACTATCGAGTCATCATTGAACCACCCTGTGGTCCTGACAAAGTGAAAAAGTTCACACAATTTGACATGAGCAACTTCGCCCACATCCTCGAGAAAACCGCGTCCAATAGTTGCGATTCTTTTTCTGTACAGAGCCTTGCATCCACAAAGAAGGTGTGTAATCGTTTCTTCCTCTTCTTCTTCTTGGCAGCTCCTGCAGTAATCATTGAAAGGTAGCCCCAGTCTGCTGGCGTGTCTCCCAATCAGACAGTGTCCCGTTAACACCCCTACAAGGGTTCTTATATCATCACTCTTAAATTTCAATAAGCGACAATTACGGCTCTTATTCCACTCTAGCCACGTTTGTCTGCTACGGAGCAAGTCGTTACTTGTTTCCATTGTGATTCAGCTATATCTACTGCATGTTTGTCGATTAAGTATTTGCAGGTTGCCAGAGGAATATAGATTGCTTCTTTACCGGCCTCCAACTGCAGTGTGGTGCCCAATCTGGCTAGTTCATCTGCCACACAGTTCCCAGGGATGTCATTATGTCCTGGGACCCATTGTAGATATATCGTGAAATATGACGTCATTGTCTATAATAAATCCAAGCATTATTTCACTATCTTAGAAGATATTCTATGAGACTTTAATGATTTTAAAGCCGCTTGACTATCCGAGAATGTGAATATTTGTCTGGTCGCTAACACCCTTTTTGACAGAACGAGAAGGCTTTATTTAATTCTTGATTTTAATTCTCCTGATATTACCGATGGAAAATTATAGAAATCGGTTCACAACCACGCCTACTTCCCACATAACTCAATTTTGTATTTCATCTGATTCCAGCACTTTATAATATATACATTAGGAACCAATGAAGATGGCGGAATAAAAATTTACACAAATATTGTGTTTGAGCTGTGGCATAACTTGTGGAAAAATTGTCGATTAACTTTTCAAGACTCCGGTTATCGAAAATGAAGAACCCAGTGACTAGGGGTACCGAAAATATCCATTAATCTCTCAGATATTTTAATGTATTTCAGAGAAAATACTTCTAAGTGTGTGTCTCTCTACCAAAAATGGTTAAAATCGGATCATAACTTCGCCTAGCTTCCAAATACCTAAAACCTATATTACCTTTAAAAACTTTATATGGTATATATCTTGGACTTTATATATCGGTTAATATGAAAGATATCTTACCAAAATTAAAAAATCTTTCATATAATGTCACTTAGTGGCAAAAATTGTTGAAATCGGTCCAGGAATTACTCCAACTTTCGTATACTATAAATAATGATTTTCGCTATTCCAGAGGACTTTATGCCGAATATACGGGACGAATTGTGTGTTATCTTTATAATATTAAGTAATCCCAATCCCATACTAAAAGAACCGCGCACCAAGCTAATTTTCGCTAACCTGTTGTGATGTGAACTGTATTTCAGTGAGGATGTTCTGTATCGACTGGAACAAATGGTGATCAGAAGGGTCAAGGTCTGTATTATAAGGTGGGTGAGATGAAATTTCCCACGCGCTGTTTTCCAAATAGTTTTTAAAGAGTTGAAGAGGTAAAGTGTTGAATCCGAAAGTGTTCTTACTAAACTAAAATTCAAATGACAAAAGGGCGTGGTTGTAGCCTGACTTCATCAATTTTCAAGATACTATTTACGTTTGTCAAGGGAATAATCAAACAAACCGTTAGGTGAACAAAACTACAAACTACTCTTTGTGCAACATGTTGCGAGAGTTTAATAATATTTTCAAATATTCTGTTGCATTATTTAGTAATAATTATTTTGATATTCAAACTGAAAATTCCATCTCCGTCACGTCCACAGCTGGCGTTAAATAAATTCTATTTCGCTGTAAATGAATTGTATTCTTCGCAAATAAATATGGCAGACGGATGCTACACTTCTGTTGCAGACACTTCAAAAGACACAAAGAGTTCTGGGAATCTTTTAACATTTGTGAATTTATTTGGAAATTTGATTCATGACAACGAGCACAAATTTGTTTGAAGACACGAGAAAATATAAATAATTTTCGCCAAAATTTATAACTGTAAATAAAGTGTGTAAGAGAAATTAATTAATTGAGGTAATTAATTGAATAGGGAAAGTGATGGTGTATGTCAATTATTTTAGCACAAACCATTTCCAAATTAAAGAAATATCTGATAGAGACCAAATTTGTGAATGTCATAAAGGCCGAATCTCAACTACTACGCTCTGTAACGTGGTCGGATTGGGACCAAAAAGACAATTTCTTCGGAATATTTCCAATATTGCAGTGGTTAGGAGGTGCAATAGACTTTTCAACCGGTCACAGTGGAGAAGGTGGAAGTGCAAGTACATACATAGATATACATATTTAGTGTGTCATCCTGTCCATTAACCGTACCTTATTTACCTTACATAAGCGAAACTCAAAATTTGTGACCACCTAAATATTTCACACCCACGCCACAAGGTTTCCACGCAAACGTTCTGGTCATAAATATTAAAGTATTGCCCAAATGTCAAAACAGTAAATCATTCGCAAAGTAACCGCAAGCGTAGTTGTAATAGTCCGCAAGGGCCAATTTTGGTACACACTTCAATTGGAAAAGGTAAACAGTAAATATGAAAATGTATTGCTGTTGCCGCAAACATACATATGAACATGTAATATATATACTAAACAGAGTCACTTGAAACTCAGGATTTTTTAAAAACAGATTACCGAATACCACTCTAATTTTAGAGAAGTTAAAACAATTTTAATGCTTTCACAATACCGTTGTGTTGACAGAGAGCATGGTATATATGGCTTTATCTATAGCATTCCCCAATCCCCACAAAACCCTGTTTGACATTTGTGTTGATTTTATACCATATTTAAGATTAAGTCATTATTATTATTATTATTATTATTTCAATAAAATAGATTGAGAAAGGTTCACTTACCATTTGGTTCCCTTAATGGACCTTATACCATATTATCGGTTAGTAAGTGGAATACGCTTTTATAAGAATATACCATTTTCAACAGTTTTTGACCATAGCAAAAGTTACATTCTGGTATTCATCTGAACCGATTATAAAGGGTTTTTGAATGGGGACGCTACAAAAACCGATAGGGACAGCAAACGATGCCATATTTTTTCCTGCTCTTTTGGCATTTTCCTTCAGTAAGCTTTGTCATTTCATCGTATAAAGATACATGATCTAACAACCAGTCGAAATGATTAAAATTTACTACCGAAATTCGGAGTCTGTGGCCTCAACTTGAAGAGCGCTAAGTCCATTTTATGGTCGGTTCATTTCTGGCTGAATGGCTTCGTAAATAAGCAAAATATGAGTTATTGATATGGAATTGGACAATATGTGGTTCGAACAGGACGCCGCCACGAGCCACACAGAGAATGTCATAATCGATTTATTTATAACCAAGTTTGGTGAACGTGGCCTCGTCAATTGGCCGCCTCAGTCGTGCGATTTGACGCTGTTAGACTATTTCCTGTGGGGCTACGTCAAGTCTATGGTCTATGCCAACAAGCCAACGATGATCGACGACCAGCAGTATCGGCCGAAAAGCGTTGAAAATTGGGTTCAGCGTCTGGACTTCTGTGCCCATGGTGGCCATGCAAAAGAAATCTAATTCCATACATAGTGGCATCGAATGTACTTTCACAGGAATAAAAAATTTCATTGATATCCCAAACCGCTCTTATTGAAAAACCCTTTATTATCAATAAATTCTGTCCGAAAGAAAGTAAATTGAATTGGATCAAAGAAATGGAATCAATTTAAGAATATTGACTCAACGTTATAGAAGTGTCAGGTAATATTATTTATTTTTTGTGTTTCTGGAATATATTTCTGGTTTCCTTATTTAAAAATTCAACAAAATATTTGAATTTACGACAATATTAGATAAACTTCAGTGAGATAAAAGTATTTGAGGGCTAATATGGGGATCTTGATAATTGCACACCGAGAAGCTGAACTATATAAACATTTTTTGAAAGTTTAGACTTTCAAAAATATGTCCTTGGAAGGATTTTTCAAAATTCGACTTATTTTCGGAGATACAGCCGATTTTGTGACGGGGCGTCCGAGCCGGCCTAAACTTTAAACGCGTTTTTCTCGAAACTACTTTTTTTGAGGTGGTTGACATGATATCTCAAGTTCTACTGAACTGATTCCTTTGAAATTTGGTATATATCTTCTTTATGCAATGCTCTATCGTGTCTGCCTTGGATTTCCAAAAATTTTGATTTGTAGTATTTTTAAATAATTCGAAAATGTCGAAAAAATCGTTTCAAAAGTCGTTTTCAAGTCGACGCCATTTTGTTATTTTTTAATGAATTCTTGTTTTTTGTGTTTTAGATCTCTACAAGGGTTGAAATCACACAACTAGGACGCACCGTTTTTTTTGAAGCCCCTACTCCACCGGACCACATCTCGACGAATTTTGGTTTTTTTCTTGCAACTTTTTATATTATTAAAATGTCAATAAAAAACATATAAAAAATGGATGGTAAAAATGTTTTTCATTGTTTTTTTATCTTAGTTTAAAAATGCCTAAAATTCATGCGTACCCCCTTAAAGAAATAGTGTCGATTAAGGAATTTCACTTTAAATTCTTCTTGTCACCTTTGGAAAGATTATGAATGATATTAAATATCTTCCAGCTTCCAACTTGATATAGTTGAAGCTTCATATAAATATACGAATTCATATATGTAGATATGTAACAAACTCTTGTAAATATTTACCGACAGCTCTTTGGCAAAGGTGTTGATAAGCACAGGTAAATAACGCTGAAATTGTCTGTGCGTAAAAAATGGCCAAAAATATGGGGTGTTTGTTCAGAGTTATGTACGTTTTGGCCTTCAGTTAATTTGTTAGTTTCTGACTATTATTTTCCATCTGGTCAGGCAGTACGAGGGCTGCTATATATATTTCTGGCTATAATAATGAAAATAGGAATATTTATCAACGAAAATGGTTTTATTGTTTTTCAAAATATTCTCCATCAAGATTTATACACTTTTGCATGCGCTCAAACCAATTTTTGAAGCACTTTTTTTGAGCCTTTTTTTGAGCGATTGTCAAATTGTGCGGGATCCAACGAGAACAAACCTTTTTTACGGCCAGGTGTTCATGCAATACGAATGTATGCTGGTGGGAGAAATGCATAGGCATGCCTCTATCTGAAGGTATGTTACATGACGGTCTTGCATTATCAGTTCACATACGGCATCGATGTTTTCTGGCATAACGGCTGTTTTTTGACGACCTTCACGGAATTCGTCTTTGAGCGAGCGTCGGCCACGGTTGAATTCGTTGTACCAGTTTTTCACAGTGCCAAAGGATGGTGCTTCATAGCCATACAAAGATTTTAGTTCATCGATGCACTCTTGTCGCGATAATCCACGTCGAAAGTTGTGAAAAATGATAGCACGAAAATGTTCATGAGTTAATTCCATTTTTTGGCAGAGATGAATTTTTTAATTCCCTGTAAATAAAACAATTCACGATTAAATGACAAAACGTTCTGAGTGATGTTATGCTAAAAAATGTCAAACTTTCCAATGGAAATGTCAGATTGCACCTGGCAACACTTAGTATTGCCTAGGCCAGAAATATATATAGCAGCCCTCGTAGGTGCCTCATATACATAAACTATTGAAAACACCCACAAAGAGTACTCTCACCGAGTCAATAATATTACCATGATTAGTTTGCAAAGAGTTCACCTAAATAACGAAATGATTGTACGCGATATAGGGTTCTTTCAATGTTCTGTTCGAAAGATATATTTATTACTTATAGCCGGGACACACATATAGTAACAATACTATAGTTCGTACGAATACCAGAAACACAATACCATAATAGTTGTATTATGGTATTTTTACCACATGTGGGTCTCGGGTATTAGATGGTGGATTTGACTGCGGAAACGAAAAAAAGTGAGTGGTTCCGAAGTATTTTGCAAGAATATACTAAACATATGTAAATGTCAAGCAACTCTTTCTAACTTGACAATTTATTTGACAGCTATAGCTCTAGGTGATTCTGTACCTCCAAAAAAACCACCCTATACATATGAGCATCTACAGATTCCCCCACATTTGAATGTACGCATAGTTGTATTACAAGCTGGCGACATATGTCAAGTGCGCATGCAAAAAAATTACGGTAAAAAATGCGAAAATATTCATCTAATTCGCATTCGCACCCGCCTATCAAACCCCCAAAACATATATGTATATACTTATGCGTATTTCTCTGCCACCTTTGTGTTTTTCTCACACACACTATTCTAAGCCATACTCTTCACACTCCTCACTTCCAATATTACATTCTAGAATATTATTTATGACACTGTTCCACTTTGACTATTTACAGCTATTATTTGTTGTTTTTATCTGTGTACATATGTACTGTGTGTGTGTATTTCTTATCTGCATCTCTATTTCTATATTTTCCCTGTTTCCATTGATTGTTGTTTGCTATTGGCATAAAGGTAGCATTGACAGCATTTCCAATGCCAAGTTTTACACATTCAATTTATTTCCCAGTATAATGGAAAAGAGATCTCTCGGAGAGAGGATTATGCCAACAAGAGAAACTATCGTAAGAAAGTGTTTTTAAGAGTATAGCTGACCATATTCTTCATTGAAAAGTCAGAAGTTGAGGTTAGAATGAAAGATTTTGACATATCCGTCGGAAACAGAGCTTGTATAACTCAGTTACTCAAACGGAACAATGCAGATGAGAAACTTCATATAGAATAGATATGTTTAAAAATGGGTTCTAGGCCTAGAGGTAAATAGAGTTTTGTTGTAAGGAGGAGCAAGACCTATAGTTAAGAGAATGTATAAAAATTAGGAAAACATTTAGTATAACTAATACTTTCAATTCGAAATTCTAGTTACTGACTTCAAAAGGATACCGAAAATTATTATATTATAATACAAATCCAAATTAATCCGATCCTTTGACGACTCAGAGGTTGATCTGTTTCGGAAACTGTTCATTTTACTGAGTGTCAGAGAAAATCGAGATATCGAGACAGAGTCGAAACGCGACATCGAAAGAGTTGAATCACTATAAAAAACGGACGGTGACAAATCTTAACCTAGATCCTTTCTAACATTTATGGGAATATTGGGAATTAATGGTTCCAACAGACTAAAGAAGAAGAAAGATTATTATAAAATTATTATTATTAAAGACAGATTATAATCTTATTAGATTATAATAATTATTATAAAAAACGGAAAAGTATGTTTAACAAATGAAAGGACATCTCAGGAGGTTTACAGAGGAATTGTTCTAGAAATCTACATATATTTTAGCTGTATATTCAATTCGACCATTGCAAGTTTGAAGTAAAATACTTGTTCTTTTACTCGTAAGTAAATCAAACTACTAGAGAGTACTGTAAGGGTTGCAATATATATAATGGAGTACTACTGATGAAATCGGCTTCTCCACACTTGTCAACTCGCATTTCGCACTATGTTGAATATAAATTTGTGCTTGCCTCTTTGAGTGCGACATTCAAGACACATGTTTTATTTTGTTATTGAATTGACTTTTCACCTGCGTCGCCTATTTTTAGGTGTCATGCTTACTCTGCTCGCATACTTAACGGTATCGGCGTATCAAGGTACATACACTCACGTAGTGTAATATATTGTATTAGTTGTAATAACTATATTTGCGAGCTGTCAACATGCTGCGACACATTCACATTTCGGAAATTTTCTACAGAAAAAATAGTTGAAAGTATAACTTGCACATGCGAATTAAAAGTTGGAAATATTGACACGAAGTTCTGCGAATGCTGAATGGGTATGTGTAGGCGCTAGTGCACTGCAAGAAATAAAAAAAACAAGTAAGGAAGGGCTAAGTTCGGGTGTAACCGAACATTTTATACTCTCGCAATTTATTTATTTAACTTAATTAATAGTATATAATACACAATTTGACCCACATATTCGTCATATATATTGTATAAAGTCCATTGAAAGTTGGAAACCCTAATATTAGGTTAGAAGCACCGAGGTCCTCATGTTCGATACATGGGGCCTTGAAAACCTATGGTCCGATTTCGACGATTTTTAGAAAAGGGCTGCCACACTATAAATACAGTATTTGTGCAAAGTTTTGCACCGATATCTTCACTAGTGCTTACTTTATATATTGTAAAGTAAACGATTCAGATTGTCTTCAAAGTTCTGGTATATAGGAAGTAGGCGTGGTTGTGAAGCGATTTGACCTATTTTCACAACATATCATTGGGATGTAAATAAACTATTACAAACCAAGTTTCATTGAAATCGGTCGAGTAGTTCTTGAGATATGGTTTTTGACCCATAAGTGGGCGACGCCACGCCCATTTTCCATTTTGTAAAAAAATCTGAGTGCAGCTTCCATCTGCCATTTCTTATGTGAAATTTAGTGTTTCTGACGTTTTTCGTTAGTGAGTTAACCCAATTTTAGTCATTTTCAACCTAACCTTTGTATGGGAGGTGGGCGTGGTTATTATCCGATTTCTTTCATTTTTGGACTGTATTAAGAAGTGGCTAAAGAAAACTAGTGCAGAAAGTTTGGTTTATATAGCTTCATTGGTTTGCGAGATATATATAAATAACCGATTTGGGGGCGGGACTACGCCCACTGCCCCAAAAAAATTACATCCAAATATGCCCCTTCCTGGTGCGATCCTTTGTTCCAAATTTTACTATTATAACTTTATTTATGGCTTAGTTATGACACTTTATGTGTTTTTGGTTTTCGCCATTTTGTGGGCGTGGCAGTGGACCGATTTTGCCCATTTTTGAAAGCAACCCTCTCACGGTCCCAAGGAACATGTGTTCCAAGTTTCATTAAGATATCTCAATTTTTACTCAAGTTACAGCTTGCACGGACGGACGGACGGACAGACGGACAGACGGACAGACGGACGGACAGACATCCGGATTTCAAATCCACTCGTCATCCTGATCATTTATGTATATATAACCCCATATCTAACTCTTTTATTTCTTGGTGACACAAACAACCGTTATGTGAACAAAACTATGATACTCTGTGCAACAGGTTGCGAGAGTATAAAAATTTGAAAGTAGAATTGAAAAGGACCAGGAATGATTGCCTCTACAATAACAAATATAAATAAATACTGGTTGGGCCTTCTTTTGGTCGATTTAAAACTATTGAACATATTTTTATTGAGATTTTATTACTCCACATCGAGATAGTGAATGAATGCTCTGAGCTATTAATGGGACTATCTGACTATTTCACTATAAACTTGCAGTGGGTTCCAGAACACAGTGACATTCCAGAAAACTGTGAAGTGGATGAACTAGCCAGACTCGGTGGTAACTTATAAATAAATTCCAATAAAGAGGGAATATAAATGCCACTGGCCACATAACATAACCGAGTCACTGTGGAAACAATATCTGACTTGCTCTAAAAGCAGACAAACATGTCCTGAAATTTAAAAGAAACGACTTAAGAACTCTAGCAGGAGTGTTATGATTAGTAAGCATGCCAGTAGACTGGGGACACCATATATTGATTATTGCAGAAGCTGTCAAAAAGTAGAAGAGGAGGAGACAATAGAACATCTTCTATGTGGATGCAAGGCGAGGCACAGTAAAATAAAGACAACGAACGGTCATCACTTTCCTGAAGATGTCTCCGAAGTTGCATTTATAAAACTTGTTGAAAACTTTATCCAGACCACATTATGGTTCAAAGAGAACATCATTAGTGTGAGGCGTCATAATGGGCCTGCTAAAGGACTAAGTGCGCCGTACGACATCCACTTTACCTGCCTACCTACCTATTACATTCTGCCTTTTTGCACTGAGCTCGACAATGATCGGAGGATTGTTAATGTCACCTCTTTTCGACAGAAACTGAATATTTTGATTCGGAAAGATTATGTATCTTGCAATTAATGAACAGTCATAATGAACCAACATCAATCGTTCTACACTTTGATCGACTGTTTGGGTTTTTGAAAAAATTATGACAAGTCATGGTACCAAATGGAAACACAACCAGAATGAGCCAAGTCGCCGAGAACTTGAACATTTCCATATAGAGAAAGTTTCTCTTTCCTGGTTATCATCAATTTATCAAATATTAAACTATTTCTGAGCTGAATAGTTTACATCCATTCAAATTTGTAAAGGTCCATAAATTTACCATAGAAACTAACTACAAAACTGCATGGCTAACTTCTCCAAAGTTTCTGGACTAATAAAGTTGGAATCACGGAAAGTGTTTATTGTTTTAGTCAAGTACTATTTTTATTTCTAACCTATCTTTATAACCCAACTTAGTCCTTATTGACTTCTGGATTCTACTGGATTCCAAGCATGACAACCATATTGTTTTGGTGGTATTCGAGAACAAGAACGAACTCGAATCCCCAGAAAGTTTATTTGATGATCAAACTGGAGCTTTTTCTAGTCTTTTATATGTCGGAGGAGAGAATAAAAGTCTCCGGATGGCAAGTTACAAAAGAACCAGAAAACTTACATCCACTTGCTTGGTGAGAGGGGACATGTTTTTTAATTATCTACCACCCTGGGCTTGGTGGGTAGTTGAAATGTAAAATATTCTTCCCATAAAGAAAAGAGACGGCAGACTCTTGACTCTAGATGGCGTTGTGGACAATTAATGAAACTTTATGAGTTCTGGATTCAAATTTTCTACCTTTGATAGAATTAAAGATCACTTTAGCATAAATAGGCCTTTATTGACTATGCTTTGGAAATACTAAAGCCAAAATGAGCATTGTTGCCTTTCTTCTTATTTGACGACCCCAAATACTCACCGGTTATTACGTAATAACTTCAAATTGCGCCTGTTTATGCAAATCGCCCACACGGCAAGCAGCAAATCAACTATGCAAAATCTCACTGCAGCTATCCACTCCTGTCATATCACGAGTGCTCGTTTTCCTGCTGCAAAATATTCATAAATATTTTCCAACTTGTTTTCAATTCACTTGTTTTCTTATTATGCTGATTTGCGTAGCTCTTTAGTGTACTCGCATGCGCATTTAGGCACACACATTCACAGGTGCTTGCATAAATCCATACATGCGTGTATGTGTGTGCTTGTGTGAAAAGTCAAATTTTCGACAAGTGAAGATTATTTATGAAAATGTCAAAGTGTGTATGGCAGTTGGAAAGGCAACAGAAAGTGGAAAACACATTGTCAACAACAAAAATAAATTCTAATAAATACGAAATTCTAAATATATTGGCGCATGTGTGTATGCACTATATACATAGGTGGCAAAAACACATGCGTAAGCACTAAAAGAACGTGTGAAGGGTCCTAAATGAAACCATTGACACCTGTGCTGTGACGAAATGAAAATTTGAGTAGGGTTCTTCGTTCTTAGGCATAACCGATTGTTATGCATTTATGTATGTCTGCGTGTTGACTTTGTGTGATTGCTGGTATAGGGTGTTCTTGCGAAATTCGTACGAAAAAGGGTAGTTTGATAAGTAGTTATCTTTTGGACTTTACTGTCCAAGTGAAAGTTTCGATAGCCCTCTATGAAGATAATACATTGTCTCTGAAATTGCTTCCACATCAATTACATTTTCCGGATATAGCATCCAAGTACTCATTTCTGTTCTCAGATCCGTAAAAATGTTCATTGGAAAGGAATTCAACGAAGATGAGGAGATACATATACGAAGAGACTAGGGCTACAATTATGGGACAATTTCAAAGGAGATAATGCTCATATCCATTGCATTTTCCGGATCTAGCATCCAGGAACTTATATCTGCACTCAGACAAAAGGCTCATTAGAAGTGTTTTTTAACAAAGATGAAGAGGTATACCGAGACTAACACCCTCTCTTTTAGAATAATTTTAAATAATCTGCAGTACAAATTATCCTGAGACAAACCTTGGTGGAAACCAGTAACTGAATTCGATTGATTTCTGTTTCTGTTCTGTTTCACATTTCATACAAAAAGTCACTGATTTCTTCAACTGCTCTCGTATTATTTATTAATAGTGTAGTATACGATAATTTTTCGTTCTTAACACTGTTTGATATATTTGCATATATACTTAAATGTGTAATATGTATTTTGGGCTGATTATTTATAATATTTGCGAAAATCATCCACGGAGCTCTGCACCTTTCTTTTTTCATTTTCAATTTATTTAAATATTATTAAAAAAACGAATGGAGTAGAGCGTGGAGCTGAGGTTTCTTGTTTTCAATTTGGTGTATGAGACGGGTTGCCCAGCATACCTACCACAACGTTTATGACGTCACGATACAAACAGAACAACTCAAAAAACGAAGAAAACTGTCGCCTGGCAATAATTGCCAGCCAAAGTATTTAAGATTAGGAGAAGTTACTTTATAAAATTGTGATAGTGTTACATTAATTCTTATGCTCTTCTTATCTATAATTAATTCGTTTATGATGGGGGCTTTTCTGCAGTACCTTTCGCTAAGGATAACCTGATCATATTATCAACACAACATTGAACGTTAATCATAGAAATCGAGGTCCCTAAATATTATTTATTTTTATATTTTTTATTTCCGAAAAGCATGAGCTCCAACACCGTCAAAGGTAAATAAATATACGCACTTTTAGACCGCATTGTAAACCGAGAAATTCTGATCAAAATGTAATATTAGATTGTCAATATCTCCCTTCCGCCTTTTTGTCTTTTGAATTTCGCGGCTATGTATAAAGCGCTAAAGACATCTTTGAAAGGTCTTGACATAAACTACAAAACGACGCTATGCATGATTAGTTTGGATATTGCGTTCAACAGTTATAGACGTTTAAACATGGAGTTCACTCACACCGATTCGCGCTATTTTAAAGTTTTCCTTCGTTAAAGGCAAATCCGCCAGAGAAACGTTCCGTGAGATTAATGGTATTTTGGGGGATGGTACTCTATGACTTCGAACTGCGGAGGAATGATTTCGACGATTCAGGATGGGAGAAAACGACACCATGGATAAGCCAGCCGGCGGAATACTTGTGACGACGGAAACCGATTAAATCATGGAAAACATCGAGTTAGACCGACATCGCCCAGAAAATGGGAGTTACCATTACCAAACCATGTTTGAGTGCCGCATGATTTGACGCAAAAAAAATCCTTCTGGACCGAATAAACACCTGCGATATGCTACTGAAACGGAACGAACTCGACACATTTTTGAAGGGGATGGTGACTGGCGACGAAAAATGGATCACACACGATAATATCAAGCTAAAACGGTCGTGGTCGAAGACCAATGAATCGTCCCAAACAGTGGCCAAGCCGGGATTGACTGCCAGGAAGGTTTTGTTGTGTGTTTGGTGTGATTGGAAGGGAATCATGCACTATGAGCTGCTCTCATATGGCCAGACGCTTAATTCTACCATCTACTGCGAACAAATGGACCGCGATCGACCAGAATTGGCCAATAGGAAAGGTTGTAGTGTTACACCAGATGACTCGTCAGAAGCTACGGAAGCTCGGATGGCAGGTTTTATCGCATCCACCATATAGCCTAGACATAGCGCCAAGTGATTGCCACCTGTTCCTGTCCATAGTGAACGCCGAAAGTTGAACTCAAAAGAAGCTTGTGAAAAGTGGCTGTCCGTGTTCTTCGCAAATAAGGAGGGGGCTTCTACGAGAGGAGTATTATAAACTTGCCGTCTAGATGAAAACAGATTATCGAAAGAAACGGCTCATATTTGAACTAAATCCGATCTGTGAAACACTTTTTACGGAAACGGAATGGAGATATTTGCCAACCCTATATATTATTATTTTGTAACCATTTTTTCTTGGGAAAGGTCAACGAACCGATTTTGGAGGTATATATAGTAAACATGTGTTTGTGGACGTTTCTCTAATCTCAAATTGCGACCTACACAATACTCGTTTATTTCGCTGGATATTCGTGCCAATATATGCTCGTAAGTTTACAGACTGACTGTAGTTTTGGCAAAAATACTTGAAAAGGTAAGGAAGTACATTCTTACATGTTTATATAGCTAGTAAGTATATCAAGAGAAACACTGACAGCTGAGTCAAATACATATCATGATTGTGACTAAGTTCTTTTTAGGAGAGTCTATTATTCTATTATTACTATTTTTTTTTATATTAGATATTCAGGCGTGGCTTCATCGCCTGAAGAAGCACGAATTTTGAAGACTCCAACTAGTTCACAGGCGAAGTAAAGGAGTGTTAACTAGTAATACAGAAGGAAGAATGTAGGAATGCTGGTAGAGGTAGGAAAGGCTGGTAACTCTCCGTTGGGTGAGACCAAAAAGTTTAACCCATCTTTACCCATCGTTGCGCAAACGCAACATTTCAAATTTGTTTTTTTTTTTATTTCTAAAATAAGGAAATAAATCTATGAAATGTAAGCCAGTCTCAAAAAGAAGAACTAACAGATAAATAAAAATTTTTTTTTAAGGTTTTTCAAATACAAATGCATTTTATTTTTATCATTCAAAAACTGCTAATTGAGTCATCTCGGGATCGGTATATTCATCCAATCATAAAAAATATTAATTTAAATAAAGCTTTACTTTTTACACTGTACAAAGCTTTAACAATATATTATTTGTGATAAACCCTTTTGGTGGACAAAACTACCCACCCGTGTTGTTTATCTTACATTTCTAGGAAATGTAGCGTATACGCAACGATGGGAGTAACAATAATCAGTTGTTATTGTTACTCAGCTTGCCATTCGTGTTAGAAATGTATTGTCAATAATGGGTTTTCGCTATTCAAGGAGTAGTTCTGTTTTGTTTTTATTATTCAGTTGGTTCTAGAACGTTGAGCTAATAGCATAGATAACTTGATACGAGCCTATTTTGCCACTGGTACTATTCGAGAAAATAGAACAATGAATAAAACCATGATTAATACGAAAACTCTTCAGAAAAGAGAGAGAGGGTCATTTGATTTCAGCTTTGACCAAAAACATGAAGTACTATTAGTTCGATGGAATGACAATTCTGTGGTGAATGTGGCTACTAATAACGCAAAAATCGAACCATTGGTTACAGCAAAACGTTACGATAGAAAACTAAAAAAAATGGTGAATGTGCCACAGCCCCAGGTTATAGCAGATTATAATAAAAATATGGGAGGCGTCGATCTGCATGATAATGGAATTGCCAATTATAGGATTCGAGTAAGAGGGAAAAAGTGGTGGTGGCCACTGTTCATTAATTTGATAGATAGTGTTTTAGTAAACTCGTGGAAGATTTACAATCTGGCAAATGAGCAATCTATGACTCAATTAGAATTTAAATCTTACGTTGCTGTTAGTTTGATGAAAACCGAAGAAGCCCAACTTGCAGATAATTCTCACTTTTTGGGTAATTCAAATATAAATTTAGGAAGACCATCCAAAAACGCATTACCTTCCAATATTCGCTTCGATAATATTGGTCATGTCATAGAGGAGCACGAAAATAAACGTCGAAGGAGATGCAGACAGTGTAGAAGTACAACAATTTATATGTGTAAAAATGTCAAATACATCTTCATGCTGATTGTTTTAAAATATTTCACTCACGCTAATCGCAATAGTATTAGCGTAAGTGAAATATTTTAAATGTATTTTTATGACTTGCTTGTATAATATATGTTCAGTAATCCCAACGTTGCGTAGGCGCAACATTTCACGGAATGAAAAATAATGAATCAATATTTTTTTTAATGATTTTCTTTTTTTTTATGTATTTTTAAACGTAATAAACAATAAAACCATAAAATATGCATTTATTTTTAACCTTGGGATTTAATGGGTTAAGGTACAGCAATCTATATGTTCACTGATGAGTCAACTGAAGTGCTTTTAAGCTCAACTACCACAACCCTCTCTCTCAGGCCAAAAAAAAAGTCAGGTCATCTTCCGCTTTAAGGGGTTATATACAGTTAGAATTTTCAAAAAATCGATTTTTTTTTAATTTCATTTTCTTAATGTACATATATTTAAGAATACACACAGAAAATTTCATATCGTTCCGGTGAATATTTTCAAAGTTACAAGCAAATGAAAAATTTGAAAAGGCGTTTCAGAGTGCTTTTAAGTACAAGGTCCAAACTTTAAACGCGTTTTTCTCAAAATGGTGTTTTCAAAGTCGGTGACCAACATTACTCGAAAACGGCTGAACCGATTAGTCTCAAATTTTAACACGACCTTCTTAAATATATTTTTTAGTAATTAATCGTAGATTTTTTCTCTCCGATAAATATTTTTTTTTTTATAAACAATTTAAGGCCAAAATTTCGGTGAAAAATCGATTTTTTTTTTTGAGAAACCGCCATTTTGTCAAAAAATTTTATTTTGCTTATTCCTTCGATTAATTACTAGATTTAACATTATTTTAACGAAATCTGTTTGGTTTTTTAATTTCGGATGATCCAGTTCCGAGATATAGTGGTCACCGCAAATTTTTACTAAAACTAAGTCTTAAAATACAGTTAAAAGATACAATAATATGTGTATAAATTTTTGGATCAATAAATTAAAAAGTTTTCTCAGAAAAAATTCTGGAAAATTCACTTTTTTTCGGCCGTCTAACTGTATATAACCCCTTAATTGAGAGGCTTGAAAATTGAGGCCGACGTAAGGTCGAAATATGTATGTAATAAGTGGACCCAGACTGTGTAGAGATATTATTCTTCCATTCGCCGTTTCTCTGCTCGTTATCTTTGAGACATATTTCTAATTAGATCTAAAAAGGGATATTGGGGATATAGAACAAATCGAAACAAAACTCTGGGCAACTCCTTTTTTGCTGAAGTAGTAACCATGATTGCTCTCATTATATGCTGAATTGCTGAGTTTTTCGTTTCTTAAATCCATCTTAAAGATTTAATTGCTCTTGTGCTTCTTCTCGAGGGTGACCTTTGTATATACGTAGTTATGTACATCTCTTATTTATTTAGTTGGAAAATAGGCCATCTGTGATTTTATATTTCTTTATCGAAGCGTGTCGAGAGCAACTGTTGCATGCTTGAGAGAGCGCGAAAATACTGCCATGGCTTTAAAATTAAAATTAGTAAATACGTAGATGTCTGCAGCTGTGTATGTGTAAGAGTTTGTCAATAATATTTTAAATTTAATGTTTTTAAGCACAGTCTTAAAACTTAACGAGTTAGATATACGGTTATATATACCAAAGTGATCACGATGACGAGTCGAGTTGAAATCTGGATATCTGTCTGTCCGTCCGTGCAAGCGATAACTTGAGTAATAATTGAGATACATTAATAAAACTTGGTATACGCCTTTCTGTGGCACACATGGCATCCGAAGACGGTTGGCATTGTAGAACATCGAAAACCCATAAAGGGATCTCCATATTTATACGGAAAGTGGGCGTGGCTTCACCGCCTGAAGAAGCTAGTTCACAGGCGAAGTAAAGGAGTGTTAACTAGTAATACAGAAGGAAGGGTAAGTCTATCTACTGACATTGAGCTCCAAAAATTTATAAATATTTGTATACCCTGTACAGGGTAGATTAAGTTTGTCACGAAGTTTGTAACACCCAGAAGGAAGCGTCGGAGGCCCTATAAAGTATATATATAAATGATCCGTATGTTGAACTGAGTCGATTTAGCCATGTCCGTATGTCTGTCCGTCTGTATATATACGAACTAGTCCTTCAGTTTTTAAGATATCGTTGAAATTTTGCAGATATCATTTTCTCTTCAAGAAGCTGCTCATTTGTCGGAACTGCCGATATCGGACCACTATATCATATAGCTGCCATACAAACTGAACGATCGGAATCAAGGGCTTGTATGGAAAAGTTCCGCATTTTACTACATATCTTCACAAAATTTGGTGTGGGTTATTGCTCATAGAAATAATTTATTCTCCGAAAAAATTGTTAAGATCGGTTCACTATAGCATATAGCTGCCATACAAACCGAACGATCGGAATCAATGGCTTGTATGGAAAATTTTCGCATTTGATGTGGTATCTTCACGACATTTGACATGGATTACTGCTTAAGGTAATAATATAATCTCCGAAGAAATTGTTCAGATCGGTTAACTATATAACCTTAATGTTTCTAGCAAACAACCCGGCTAAAAGGAATTATTAAAATGTTTTCTTTTTTTTTTTACTTACTTTTCCTTACGTCTTTAGATTTAGTAGTTACTAGTTACTAAAAGAAATGCACCTGTGAAGGGTATATTAGCTTCGGTACAGCCGAAGTTAACGTTTTTACTTGTTTTTTTTTTTTAAATTACCAAAATTTTAGTTATGTAATTCATACTATTTCACATTCAAAAATAATGTTCTCTACTTGTTTATCACGAATTTGTGGCAGTTCAAAATTTTTAATTATTTTAAGTGGCTTTTCAAAATTTTATTTGCCAACCAATAACTGATAAAATTTGATTAATCACAGTGTAATTAAGCCATGCAAAGTGGCCATTCAAAATCCACCATTCCACCACAACTAACTGCACACAAATGTCGGTTATTAAAAGCACTCACACGTATACATATGCATACTATACGATTGTTCTAAACCCGATCGACTTCATGGGATTACAAATCCCAAAATAACAAATAACAGATAACAACAGCAGCAACAACAACAAGCGATTGTCAAGAGCGCCAACAACGAAATCACAAAATGCGAACAAACAAATTAAAATGCCAATACATTTATAAATAGTCAATAGTGTAGTTGGTGAGTTGTAATTGAATGTAAACAATTAGAATGAGACTAATTGAAAGTAATCACCATTTGACTGGAAAATGAATGAGCGAATGCGAAGCCATGGGTGTGTGTGTGTGAGCGTACAAATGGAAAATAACAAATAATATGTAAATATTAAGCAATGGCTGCGGAAAGTAGCGAATGAGTGGGGAAAGGGGGGGAAACTAAAAATAAATAAATGCGAAATTTAGATACGCAGGATTAATGCGATTTAACCAGCGCCTGTCAGTGTGCGGTAATTGGGAGCCACCGATAAATATGCATATAGTGCATACATATAAATACACATATCTATTTTTTTTCGGTTGGAATGGCTGTGTTGCGTAAACGTTAAGCAAGTGAATACCACACACTGCTTGCATTGACACACAGCTGCGCGGCTGCATGCCACACATGTCGTGCTATATGCAACACAACACGCCGCTGATAATAGCGCATCCCGCTGCGTTTCAATTATGTCGTTTACGAAACAATTGCAATGAGATTTCTCGCTGTAAAAGGACAAAAAAACAAAACGAACAAAAGAATCACGACAGTCCCAACAGTCGATGCAGTGGAGGAGCTTGTGAACCGCCACGAACCATCCTTGTTAATAGCAGCATGCGGTCTCCTACAGTACTTTGTACTTGTAGTTTGTAATTTCTTCAATATTTGCGGCGAGCTGGGGGGAGCTGGGGGGAGCTGGGAGAAAGTGTAATTGAGAATTACAAAGCTTTGGATGATATTCATATTAGCATATTTATAAATATACACTTTTGAGTGAAAGAGAGTAGGAGAGAGTAAGTTTGAGTGGAGAATACACCAACAAAAATATTTATTATCATATCTGCTTTGCTTCTGAAATGCTATACCCGGAGAGTTGAAGGTCTCAATACCCCCACTTTTCTTGGTAAAAGTAAATAAGTCTTATTATCAAAATTTATAGACTTTAAAATATTAAACTTTACTTCGTAAATGTGTTAATGTAATAGTAAATACCGTAATGCTGTAGTGCCTAGAGGTTCACACATCCACTTATTAGGAATAATAATGGTATTCTAATTCCAGTAAACCATAAAGATCATACTTCCTGCAATCGCATACAACTCGCCGAAGGCTGGTAGTGCTCAAAGGGTTGGTAGTGGCTGCAATCATGGTAGCAGCAGACGTACTGCTCGGAAGCTCGGCCTCCTTCAGAGAGATGTGTATTCACTCCGACAGCAGAACGGCCATACTGGCTTTGGTTTCGATGACAGTACGCTCTAAGCTAGTTAGGGAGGATCTAACATCCTTATCAGTAGCTTCGAACACATTTTCAATCCGACCGCGGAATCGCTGGATACTGCAGAGAGGAACGGCTTACTCTAGCAGCACTGACGTCGGAGTGGAAGAGGGTGGATAGTTCGTGGAGCGCCAGAGCGCTGAACACACTGACTTCGAGGGAGCTCGCCTAACGCTGGACAACAACCAGCACCTGTGCAGTAGCGACATTTTTCTGGCCCGCCGTTGACAGAAAACGGTCCTTCCAGCTGTTGTCGCTTAGGAAGACACATCCTGCCGCAATCATTTTAGCCCTTACTGGTCATTGTTCAAAATAGGCACATATGTATGTGGAGAGATTAGTGATCAAGCCAAAAGCTAGTTGACAAAGCTGCTTGGAGGAATGCGAAAAGGAATCCTCCAAGCTCTTCCTCCTTTAATGTCCAGCATTCGCCAGACTAAGGTAAAACTCCTCGGTAGGCACATCTTCGGCGAAACCTGTGAAGTGACTGGAATCGATATTAGCCGAATTAAGGATTTTGTAATAGAATCCAAGCGCTTTGTCGAATCATGAGGGTCTTCTCGATCCATTAGCAGCATTTAGATGCCATAAAGAACAGTCGAAGCAGTTTCAGTGAGATTATCTGGAGTTGCGGAGATCTACCATTGGTTGGAGATTGGTTAGGCTGATTTTCTCACATGAACAGGCCATTTCTTTGTGATACCTGAAAATTACTGAAGTTGGATCAGTGTCCTCCAGGTTGAAATATTTAAAAAAGTGCATCACAAGCTGAGTTGGAAAGTAGTCTCCACTTACTCTAAAGCTCACTGCTATGATTTATGACTTTACTGCTACTTGTAGTCTTCCTAACCAGTTATGACGAAATTTATAAATGAGTACTTGATATTTGAATATACTGGAACATTAATGATTTCAAAATGTTTTGATGAAACTTTGATGGTATTCTACTTACAGTTAGTACTCTAAGACAAGGTTAGATACCATCTTGGTGGTATACTAAGAAAGCTCAATTTCCCAAATTGTTTGTTGAAATTATTATTAAGAAAGTTCTGTGAGGAATAGTAGGATCTATATTTAGGACTTGAGGTTAAAGTTGTTTTCTACAATAACCTATAGCCTATATATATTTCTAGACTTATTGCTATTTGACATTATTATATACCAATATTGCGATATTACGCACTGAATCGGTTGGCAAATGGTTGCCGCAATATATATGTTCAAGGTGTGTAACTGTATATTAGTACATATATACAAATACGTATAATATTAGTACATAGAAGCATATATATGTGTCCTTCTTTATTTTCATTTTCATGTTTATCTGCGCATATTTCTTGTCCTGCAAAGGGCAGCACGTTGCATATTCACTCGTCTCCTTTGTTCTCACCTTTTCGTATTTACTTTATCATATTCGTATTTCTTTTGCTATTGTTCCTTATAATTTTATTTTATTTGATATTTGAAGAGGCGTTGAAACGCTGTCACTGTTATTGAAGTGACATTGACAGCTGTCTGCGTTTTTATCCATATGTGGGCGTCCACATAGCGGCAGGTGACATATGAAAACTCGTACGCAGACATTATGTATGGGGGTCTAATGAAAAGTAACCGGCCCTCGACCGGTACTCCTGCAATTTGTTATAGAATAGGGTAGTTCTATAAATATTTCTAATAAAATAAGTCAACGGTTGTAAAGTAAAAAATTTAGATATTTATTTGGAAATTATTTGAGCTCAAGCGCCATTGGTTTTTATTTACTTCTTCAACTCCTCGAAATTTTTTCCCAAAGAGCTTTATTTCAATTTAATAATAGTCGGTTGAACATTGGACATGAGTCAAACGGATAATCGCGGGTTTACAGTTATAATGACGAGACCATTCGAAAACGCGCTAAGGGAAGAGAACTGAACGGAAAAGTCAAGATGTTTGAGAATAGCTATGTACAGTGAGGAAACTCTCATTTCAATCCTGAAAAGTTTAATTAAATATATTAAAATAAAAAAAAAAATATTTGATCAATTATTTGTGAATTTTTTATGTCGAGCTATACTTATAATATTCGTACTCGTCCAGACAGTAATGAAATGCGATACACAGACTGAAAATATTTCCAGCAATTGCAGCGCCAATCAAGAAGCGCAAAAAGCCAAAAATATCAAATTAAAAGTAAATTGATAAGAAATTGACTGCAGTCAATTAAACTCACAGAGCAACAGGCTACAGAGTTTTTGTAATTGCAAAATCTGGCTGTGTGTTTAGAAATATTCAGAAAATATTCAAACTTTGAGCTACTGGCATTTCTCTATAAAAATAGATTTTTTAGCCAGTCAGGGGTATACCACCAAGAGTTTCTACCGGTGACCATACACTCACTGCCCGCAATTACAACTGTACCCCAGTCTTAATGCGCGTTAATTGCCATAATTGGCAATTTTGAAAATCTGTTGGCTTTTATTACTCCTACGCACCCAGCTTATCTGAAATAATTTATTTCTTCCACTTGATTTCATACCTAATCGTCTACACTTCGTGGGTACATTACTGCTCCGTGTACCGTGTACTCGCACCCGCACACACTCGTCAAGTCATTAATTATTATCAAAGGACTCTAGTGGAGGCGGTGTCCATACGCCATTATCCATTTAGCGACATTAAAAGGGTGTTTAAGGATTAGCCAGACACAAGTAGTGTAAATAATTGGCTTTCTTAGAAACCGAAAGCAAATTATAAGTGACTAACTAAATGGTGCTGGAGACCTACTGATGAATGCATGAAGGTTGGGAGAATTAGTAAGTAAGCGAGAGCTGGAATGACATGGGGGTTAACTAAGCTGTTTGGTATGCATAAATTGAGAGTATGTATCATATAATTGCAGTGGGAGACTATAATTGCGCACAGAAGTTAGATTAGTGTAGAATTGAAGTCATTCAGGATATCAAGTCATTCAGTATATAAGTGAAGTAAAAGGCACGGTTAACTGTCAGCTTTTGCAAAGCACTCGGCAACATTACTCATTGTATAATTAAGACAGCATTTTCTTTTTCATGCTTAGGCTGAAACTTATTTCGGACTAAGCGGGATTTTTACAAATGAAGACCTTCCGAGGAGTTAAAGAGATTATAAGTCTTTCTTCATTTCGGTATGCAATCAGAAAGAGGACTCTCTGGAGTTTTCCCTCATGTTGCTGAACGGATGGTTCTCATGCGAATTTTTCTACATCTTGAAAATATGTATTTCATGAGTTCAGTGGATAACTTTACTTTTTCAACCTTTTGAGGTTACAATATCTAAATGTTAATTGGATGCCTGTAACGAGGACTTGTCTGTCTCTCTCTCTATCGAACTTCTACTTTATGATATTGGGGGTCACTGTCAAGAAAGGATGTGTTCCTATCAGATACTGATGGATAATTTAGTTCGCCTAAGGGCAACTTCTTGATATGTCTAACGTATTTAGGTGGAACTGATATTAAGATTACATGCTATTGAGCCTCGAGTATGTTAGATCTTTGGGTTAAGTGATCTGCGATAACTTCTACAACCTAAAGGTACAATGTTAATTTCGCTCACTGGACTACTGGAAAAATTCTCGGAAATTTGCCCATTGGCTTGGCGAGTCTAACACGTGGATCCATAACGGCAAATAACGCAAAAGAAGTAATGATGAGTGAACGAGCTTTATAAGGACATTTACATATATAGTGAGAATGGGAAATCAACGAGTATATGGAATATCATGCGAATGTTTGCAGAGAATTCATTGCGGTACAGATGACAGTGTTGAAAAACGACCAAATGGAATATGGCGAAGCTTAATTTGATTATATTTTAGACTCGACCTGAAGCTTTGGGTTATTTATTATTCTTCTTTTTCTTGACTGACGTAGCCGAATCCATAACAGCGCGCCACGCATCTCTCCTGGCCCTTCTCCACCTGGTCCTTCCATCGGAGTGGAGCCCTCCCTCTTCCTCGACTTCCATCAGCTAGTACGGCATCGAACACTTTCAGAGCTGGAGCACTTTCATCCATTCGAACAACATGACCTAGCCAGCGTAGCCGCTATTTTTTTATTCGCTGAACTATGTCTATGTCGTCGAACAACACATACAGCTCATCATTCCATCTTCTGGGATATTCGCCTTTGCCAATGTTTAAGTCCGCAAAACCTTTGTCTCGAAAACTTCTAGCGCCGTATCATCGGATGTTGACATCGTCCACGCTTCTGACCATAAAGTAAGACTGGAATAATGAGAGACTTGTAGAGTTCGGTTTTTGATTGTCGAGAGAGCCTACTCAGTCCATAAAGCTCCTGTTGGCAATAGTGATTCTGCGTTGGCTTTCAAGCCTGACATTATTATTGGTGTTGATGCTGGTGCCTAGGTATACGAAGTTATCTACAACTCCAATGTTATGACTGTCAACAGTGACCAAGACGCGAATGCGCTGACTGTTTGTTTGACGACAGGAGATATTTCGTCTTGTCCTCGTTCACCACCAGGTTAATATGTGAGATATGTTCGAAAAATTAAGTGAAAGTATAATCTTCGATATAATGAAGCGTGGTGACGAGATTAAGTGAAATCGGTCCAGGAATTACCATAGCTGTCATACATTATATATAATGATTTTCGTTATTCTAGTGAACTTTATGCCGAAAATTTGGACTTTATCCCAAATTGTGTGTTATCTTAGTAAAATTATATTAATAAATTGCGGGATTATAAAATGTTGGCTTACACCTGAGATTAGCGCTTTCTTTCTTAATATATATATATGTATATTTTTGTTTTACTCAGCATGTTCTAATCTCGGAAAACCTTCTGAGGGAAATTCGTGAGTTAAAAATATAGAATTTTTATAAAATGAACTTTGCTTTCAGAGTAGGTGCCACTCTACAAAGTCAATATGTGGGTGAGCGGCAGCCAAGTGCGCTCGTTCAGCGGCTCAGAGACCCAATAAATTGCAATTTATACAGTTATACTAAAACGGAAGCAATGAAGCATTGTAGGCATAAAGCAATTACACTTATGCAGTTTGCCTAGTTCAATTGCGAGAAAAAGCATAAAGGCGCACTTACAATCGATTAAATTGCAGGCAAGTCAGTTAATGCTGCGTTGCATGATGCAAGCACGAAGTATGTACATATATTTGAATGTGTGTGTGTGTTCAACAACGCCAATGCTTTACCAATATTTGCTTTCATAATTCAAATGTGCACTCATAATAGCGCTGCCATAAAGCGATTCGCTTTTATTATCGAAGCGTGCAACATTGCCGCCGCTTACAACATGCACACACATATACTTATACATACATACATATATGCTGTACAATACGGACGAAGGAGTCAAGCGATACAAAGTGACCGGTGGAGTACCACAAGGATCTGTCTTGGGCCCACTCCTGTGGAATATCCTGTATGATGGAATCCTTCGCCTTCCAACACCAAAAGAAATACAAATCATCGGATATGCAGACGATATTGCAGTGACAATTGTGGCAAAAGAACTACACCAAATTGAAGACATATGCAGCAGTGTTACTCGGAGAATAAAGAACTGGCTAACAGCAGCGAAGTTGCAACTGGCTGCACAAAAAACAGAAGCAGTATTAATAACTAGTAGAAAGAAGACAGAAGTGATTACACTTAACATAGACGGGTATAACATTACGACACAGACATCATTGAAATATTTAGGCATACTGATAGATTCGAGACTAAATTTTAAGACAAATATTGAGAAAGCCTGTGAAAAAGCTGCGCGAGTGAACATGGCCTTAACCCGAATAATGGCTAACATTGGTGGACCTAGTCAAAAGAGAAGACTACTATTGGCAAAAGTTACGATATCAATAGTAATGTACGCGGCACCGGTATGGGCAAACGCCCTTATGCAGAAAACATATGTCAAGCCGATTAAATCTTTATTCCGGCTTAGTGCACTCAGAGTTGCAAGCGCTTTCCGCACAGTATCCCACGAAGCCGCAGCAGTCATATCTGGCATAATGCCACCCGAAATAATGGCTCAGGAGCTGAAAAGAAATTACGAGAAAAGTAAACAGTATGGAAGACCTCTAACAATTAAAGAGCGTGAAGAAGAAAGACGCAAGAGTATAAACGAGTGGCAAATACAGTGGGACACAGCGTCCAAAGGACGATGGACGCACAGGCTGATAACAAATGTTGAAACCTGGTTTAATAGAAAGCATGGCGACGTTGATTTTTATTTGACGCAGTTCCTAAGCGGGCATGGCTGTTTTAGGGAATATCTCTATAAATACGGACACGACGATGCAGAAATGTGTACATTTTGCGGAAGCGAAAGAGAAGATGCTGAACATATATTTTTTCAATGCACAAAATATGAGGCAGAGAGAGTGAACTTAGAGCAAGAAATCTCGGAGAAATTAACTCCAGAAAATATAGTAGTACACATGCTGCAGTCGAAGAACGTGTGGCATTACGTAAAACAATGGGTCGCAAACGTAATGGTAGAACAAAGAAGATTAGAGCGAATACGCTATAGCGTGACAAGTAGTCATATTTAGAATGTAATCCCCTTAGAAGTACTAGCCAATAGGCCTTGCTTGCCCTGTGAAGTAATACCTAACGGTAGTCCCGCAGGGCAAATATCATAGCTATGAACGGAGATGTTTTTTTTAGTGGGTTAAAGTCTCACACTACTGTTGATAGGGCAACAGTGTCTTTCGATGATTTTTTTCCATCTCTCACCAAAAAAAAAAAAAAAAAAAAAAAAAAAAAAAAAAAAAACATACATATATGTACTATATAATAAACATAATATAACTGTTTCTTGTGGCATTGTGTTGATATGCAATTATGTAGCAACAAGATGGCATCGCTCATACTCGTACATGACCAGCTCCCAAGGAGCCAAGAGGCGCACACATACATACAATCTGCACATACATATATGTATGTATATACAGTGAGGGCACAGCGAATGCCTTGAAACTAACTGTAAAACACAACAACACTACGGCATAGTCGCAACAATTGCTTGCTGTGGCATGTGCTATAAATAAAAGCCAACAGCAGCTGTTCTCGCTCGCTTGTCGCTTGCCGCGTTCGCAATTGTACAATTGTTGTTTGTGTTGTTGCTCCTCCTCCATTTCCATCATCGCATATGCTGAATATCTGCGACTACGTGTATATGTATGTGCTGGCAAATGAATGCATCGATAACCAGCGTCGCCATTACGATTTATGCTTAAGCAATGGCAATGTAATAGGTTTACACCACTTTGCAATGCAACAACACGAGCAGCGCAATCGGATTAAGCGCTCTGTGTGTGTTGGCGGTGCAAAGTTATGTACGGTGTAGCAGGTTAGCAAATGGATGGATAATAATCGTGAGCGAAATATTATTATATATACTGTATATCATGAGGACCATACATAAATATTACGCGAAAGGCATTGAAGAGAGTTTCCATATTATGCCTCAGTACGTACTTGATGCAGTAACGGACTCTTGTAAAGTTTTGTGGAACCACTTTTCACACATGCTACATCTGTTATTGAGATCTCGATACTTATCTCTGGTTTTACTATTGAACAAGCGAACCATCTAGGGGAGGCCACCAATTGTGGAGTATGTGTGAACGACTTTGGTGATGGTGGTGATTTGTAGCAATAAGTTACAGTCAACTCATCAAGAAACTCAGATTATAAAACACATTATTATATTAACTTTGATAGATTTTTGTCACGATCGCTCTGGTATAATAGTATAATCAATTATCGGTTCTGTCTATCTTCGAAACTCGTAATTATACCTCTGTTGGACAAATTTCCTTCCTGTTTGTAATTTTCTTCTTGAAGTCATTGATTGGCCAATCGGATGTTGGTAAGTAAGTTCAAACTGATATAGAATCAAGGTCAACAATCAAAGAAGAAGAAGGTTCTATATACATTGGCGACCGTCAAAAATTGGCTTAATGGTATTTATCGTGATCATATGTAGGCTTTTGGTGAGCTACGCTCAGGTGCCCCGAAAAAGGTATCAAAAGTTTATAGACTTGTATTGGTTGACCGATCGAGATAAAGCAGAGTCAGTAGGTATGTCCAAAGGTCTCATAGATCACATCCTACATGATACATCGTGCATGATAAAGCTATTAGCGCGATGGGATCCGCACTTCGGACATTAAACTTGAACGTTGAGGAAGCATAGTTCGACTGTTACATATCTGAGATCAAGGAACAGTCGAAACATAGGGCTTCAACCAGAGAATCTAGTGAAGTCTGTCCAATATTTAATAATTTTTAAAGTGCTTTGATATATTTTCCTAGAAAATGAGTTCTAGCATTTCCTTAATTAGTAGTATGTGTACTATTTTCGGCCCATTTTCTAGTTATTTAATGAAAGCTACTCGAAAGCAAATATGCAAATAAGAACAAATAGCTTGACCACAAACGCGCAAAGAACAAGTAAGGAAGAGCTAAGTTCGAGTGTAACCGAACATTTTATACTCTCCCAATTTATTTATGTAATTCTATTAAGACAAAACGCAATTTGATCTACATATTCGGTATAAAGTCTACCAGAATAGCGAAATTCATTTCTTATAGTATATGGAATCTGGTGTAATTTCTGGACCGTTTTCATTAATTTTCGTCACCAAACTTCAAGATATCCAAGAATATACGTTCACTTTATATTATTATGATAACTCACATATTAACCAATATATACAGTATATAGTCCACCGGAATTCGTATATGAGGTATATGGGGGCTAGAGAAAGTATTGACCCGATTTTACACATTTTAGGTACCGAGACACATTATGAAATCCTCACAAATCATATCCTCTGAATTTCTGTAGAATATCTCACAGATTGACCGATATTTTCGGTTAAATACTAACCAAAAGCGTCGAAGTTCTCATGTTCGCCATCTGGGGTCTCGAAAGGTAAGTCTGATTCCGACGATTTTTATACGGCTTATGCCATATATTAGAAGAAGAAGAAAGTTTTGTTCCGATATCTTCACTAGTGCCCAATATAAATATTGTAAAGTGAAAGAATCAGATTGCCTTTTAAACTGTGTTATAAAGAGAGTATGTGTGAATGTTAACCGATTTCGCCCATTTTCAAACTATGTCATTAACCGAATTACATTAAAAGTGGTCGAGCAGTTCCTGAGATAAGGTTTATGAACCATAACCTTGTTTGAGAAGAAATTTAGGGTTTCCGGTGTTATTCCTTACTGTATTAAAGCACTTTTAGTAGTTTTCAACATAACCTTTGTGTGGGAGGTAGGCGTGGTTATAATACGATTCCAACCATTTTCATATTGTATAATTAGGTGCCTAAAGTAAAGGCCTCTAGAAAGCTTTGTTGATATAGCTGAAGTGGTTACATGGGTTTCGTGGATTCAAAAAATCGATTTTTTGTTTTTTGGCTTATTCATTTCTACAACATCTCTAGAATATTGTCGATCCGAATAATAGTTTCCGAGATACTTTGGAAGGTGTGCGTTCCAAGTCAAGTACTATTGCTACTCAAAACTTTAAACGCGTTTCTCTCGGAACCGTGTTTTCAAAGTCGGTTGTGAAATTTTCTCGAAAACTACTCAACCGATTATGATGAAATTTTGCACAGCTTTTCGAGATACATATTACTCGTGCTTGAACGAATGATTTTATTTTTTTTTTCAAATACAACTATTTAAAAAACAAAAACAAAATGTCAAGTAAATTTGACTGAAATTTTTATTTTTTTTTGGAAAAATGCCTGCCAAAATTCCAATTTTCACTTTTTTCTTTCCTTAGTTCAAGTACGAGATTATGGTCTTACCTAAAACAACCATTATTGAAAATAGGCCATCTAATTCCTTAAGGACAAATATGAGCATTAAGCCCAATAATCGAAAATAGTAGGTCTAGTAATTTTTTTTTTCAATATTTGTTTATTTATTGAATCTGCTCTTTGAAGCCTAACAATAAGTTATAAAATCTTAATTCTAATTAAAAATAGACAAGCTCAACCAAGTGATTGAGTTGTTTTGGTGAAACGTTGCTCATCAGTGTGCTGGCATATCTCTTCTTTTTAGACGTGATTGATTACAAGAATGTACTAAAGCATTAGCCAATGGGTTTGGGTGATCTCGGAGTTTGGATAAATATTTGTTTCTGCTGTTCTCTACTTCTTTCTTTACCATGAGAATATCTCGCATTGTGAAAGGCGTCACATAGTGATAGTGACTCGATAGAAACTTTGGAATCTAGTTTGGCAGGTTCTTTTGCATACACCTTACAGACCAGGCCAGCACCAAGTGATTATTACGTGATCCTGTCTATGGCTAACTTTTAAAAATATACTCTCCTAGTTACGAATGCTTCTATAATAGTGTAGTAGTCTGTATGACATTATCTTCAAAATCTCAAAAGTTGTTAAACAAAACTGTGAATATTTGACAAAAATCGAATCTTTCTAGCAGTGCTAAATAAAACCTTCAATTTAATGTGAAATTATTGAATTTCTTTATACTAGACTTAAATTATCATCGTGGTGATTTTTTAGTTTAGTCAAATGTGAATCACTGTGATAAACAGAAGAATTCAAATTTTATGCTTTAAAGAAATCAAAAATGTAAGAAAAATTTATTTTAGTGTAATCCGAAAGAAGTAGAAAGAATCGGCTAAGAATCGGCCAAATACCGACCATTGGCCGATACCGATGCTCAATTTTGTGGCCGATACTGGCCGATGCCGATAGCCAGGCCGCTTAATCGGTCGGTCTCTATAAACAACCGTTAGGTGAACAAAAATATTATACTCTGTGCAACATGTTGCGAGAGTATAAAAATAAAACTGAATTAATAATAAAATAAAATAAAATAACATGTTTACCACAAGCTTTTAAAATCCGTGCAGAAAGATTGCTTACACGTGTGCACAGTTAGTGTCATTTGCATCAACATTTGAGGTTCAGCTTATTCTGAAAATTCTTTAGAATTACTTTGAAAACCATGCATGGTAATAATACTCGTGCTTCCGAGAGTCTCTCGACTTATGCTTTATGTTTGACATCCATTTGATATTTCAGTTATGCTCTTATCGTTAGCTGGCAATTCTATTTTAAAATATATGTACATTAATACATTTTTTCTACTGTATAAACGTTTTCATTGGTTAATTTAGCTTTAGTAAATATATTTAGACATTTACCACGAGAGTTTTTATATTAAGAACTTTAGCAGTAAGCACCCTAGCCTTAAATTAAATAATAAAAAAAAAATTTGTTTCAAATCAACACTGCTAAAATTTTTCTGAAGGTATTTAATACATTTCTTCTACTTCTTACTTTTCTCTCTCTCTCTTTCTTGTTCGTATCACTATAAAATAGCGTATAGTTTGCGATACTTTGCTTAGATTTATGCAACTATCAATAACTATTTATTCACTATTAAATAAGATGTTTTGTATACGACGCCATAATATTTTTATATTTATAACCCATAATACATTTATGCATGACATGACATGACATAGCATAGCATGTGCAACAAAATACGATTATCTGTGCATTTAACATTCATCTAGTATGCGAGTAGGTATGTAATCTTTGAGGCATTATGCGGTTGCAGACAATGGCACAGGAGGCCAACAACAGGCGGTCTAGCAAATAAGAGTTTGGCTTATTTTTAGCTTTGTGTCTTCCGATTTTATTGCTCATCCAGCAAGCAGCTGCATGCACATCCTTTGCATTTCCACACTCCCATACATACACACAACACATCGCTTTTGTTAGAGAGTCGCAGATAAAATACAAATGTTCCGCAACACAGCGGTAATAATGGCAGCCGCGCCTGATTGACTGATTGAATGGCTGACTGATCATGTTGTCACTCATCTGTACGCGACGATTTCGATACTCGTGACTGCCGTTATATATTATTATTTATTGTTTTTAGATTTCATTGCATGCTCTTACTTTTGACAACTGCATGTAGGATGCAGGCGCCAGTTCCAGGAAAAACTTGACATGACTGACTGTGCGGCTGTTCGGTTCGCTTGCAGCTGTGTGAATCACAGCAGCGGCATTGCATGATTGAACGCTCGTAAGTAATAAGTGTGCATGCATCACTTATTGCATTATTGCAGTAAGATGGAAGCTGAGGAAAATAGCTCTGTAATATTGTAATATAGTCAGAAGAAACGTAATATAAATATATGTTAATTGAGTTGAAGGAAGAAGTGAATATTTTATTGATGAAAACTGAGAGATTTTGGTGCATCAGTATCGATTCTTGAGGTTATGTTTGATTTCAATAAATTTAAAAAATTACAGTTATTTAAGAAATAACCCGAAAATTAGATTTCTTCAAAGTACGTTATTTAGTGAAACTTTGTTTGTGAAACTTTGTAAAATATAGGTCTGAAAAAGTTTCAAGATCCTCTAAAGGCTTTATGAATTTAGTTTGTGAGAAGCATCGTAATATCAGGGATAAGCTTCAGAGTTTCACGTTGACTGTCAAACATAAATCTTTCTTTATTTTAGTAAATAGTATGGATTGAATGATATTGAAACCCATCAGAATGGAACACATGTACTCCGTGTCCTTTTTTTCCAGTCAAAACCATACATCACGATTTCCAAAATAGTTGGGGATACATGAAACGATGTTTTATTCAGCCAAAGTGGACCGAGTAGTGTCAGTCCGTGACGATGACATGTATAACACTAAATTGTTTCTATTTTCAGATTGAGGTAGAAGCATTTATTAGTTACTCATCGTAGATCTAACATTAAAGAAAAAGGTAAGTAAATGGAGTTCTAAGGTGCCCCGTTTATCGCTCAGATGACTTCCTTAGCATTCAACAACATCACTGTGACTCAGTTAGGCTTTGTTACATCAAACAAACGGAGCTTTATTATTTCATTCTTATCGGAAACTGATATCAAAAGAAAGAAGTCAATCATCAAAAGGACTACTAACTAAAAACGTAGGATTGAACACTTTCAGCGCTGGAATGTGTCTATAAATGCAGACATTTTTGAAAAATATATATGAATATTTCTTGGAGTATTATACGATATAGCATAACGTCAATTATACAGATGGACACTCTTAGGTCAACTACACTGCATCGGTATGGTCGGATCACTGGATGTCTCCTGTTAGCTTTTGTGGAACATCTAAACAATGAGGGCACTATATCCCCAGCCAAGCAGCATAGCAGTTTCTACTGGGTTGTTTTCGTCGAAATCACCACTTTGGCCATCTGCTTGAAACCGAACCGCCTCCCAGATGTATCAAAGGGTCATTTCTATAGGACGTCGACGACTTCGTACTTTACGTTGACCAGACTTCGGACCCGGACAACTTCAGACGTAACTTGAATTCCATTCGGAGCGGAGCTTCCTTGACCCTTCCCAATAAATGGCGTCCTTAGAGTCAAATCACCATCTATTGCAGATGACAAGCTCGAACTGCCTCGCGAAACCAATTTGACCTTCGCGCAACTTCATTTTGAATACTGTAGCAGGTTAAACTTCAACTTATCCAGACTCGACTCCGACCTGTACATATTTTGCATGCATTGAGTCTCCGGACAAGAATTACCACTTTGTATGACCAATGAACCTGACTCATCTAACACCTCTCTTTCAATAGTTCGACCCAGTCGAAACAACTCATATTTATAAATCAAGCATCATTGAAAATGTTGAAAGTAATCGGTTCTTATAAATACATTATTACCAGGTAAAGCAACTCTAAACAAGTTATCCTAAAATTTTACAGAAGAAATGGCAGAAGGGAGCTGCACTAGTGATGAGCGATATTGCTATTTTTAAATCACTGTGATTTTTTATTGCTATTGCGATCACAACAAAAAAAAAACGAATTTATGAGAATTTGTACTCCAATTTTTTTTTTTTTAATTTTATACATATACATTTTTATTAATTTTAACAATATGCAAAATTTACCTGCTTTTGTATTCACTATTAACTAATTAATAAATTTTGGGTACATTTAACTGCTTTTGTAATCACCGTATCCAAAATTATCGAAATCACAACTAAAATACTTACTGCTACTTTCGAACTGATATTGGTACTGAAAAGTGATTGCTACTTTCGAACTGCTATTGCTACAGTGATCGAATTAGAATTACTGAACTCCTATATGTATGTACTGTGATCGAACAAAAGCACTGAACTTCTCTATAGCTACTGTGAAGAACTCAAATTACTTAACTGCAATAGCGATTTTAAATCACTGATATTTACAAAAACTGATCGCTGTTGCTATACGCGATTTTTCAATCACGGTGAAAAAATCACCGGTAGTGAAATATCGCTCATCACTAAGCTGCACTCAGATTTTTCTAAAAAATGGAAAAAGGGCGGGACATCACCCACTTATGGATTAAAAACCATATCTCACCGATTTTAATGAAATTCGGTATAAAATATTTTCGTAATACCTTGATGACAGATGCAAAAAGGGCGAAATCGGTTCATAACTACGCCTACCATATAACTCAATTTTTAATTCCATCTGATTCCTTCACTTTATAGTATATACATTAGGAACCAATGAATATGGCGGAATAAAACCTAACACAAATACTGTATTTGAGCTGAGTCACCACATGCAGGAAAATTTTCGAGATTGGACTATAACTTTTCAAGGTCCATGTTAGCGAACATGAAGAACTCAGTGCCTAAGGGTAATTTTTAACCGAAAATATCGGTCATTCTCTCAGATATTTTAATGTAATTCAGAGAGAATTTTTTTCTTTTAATAATTTGCCCCTGTATCAAAAATGGTTAAAATTGGGTCATAACTTCCCCTAGCTCCGATATACATAATTTTAGGTTTTTCAAAAATACGGTGGGCTTTATTACACATATGTATATCGGTTAACATGTGAGATATTTTAGCAAAATTAAGTGAGCATATAATCTTGGATATAGTATACCTTGGCGGTGAAAATTAGTGAAATCGGTTCAGGAATTAACTCAGGCCTCATATACTATATATCATGATTTTCGTTATTCTATTGGAGTTTATGGCGAATTTATGGGTAAATTTATGCGTTATATTAATAAAATTTCTTCAATAAATTGCGAGAATATAAAATGTTCGGTCCGAACTTAACCATTCGTAACTTGTTTTATGTAATTTTAGGAATTTGAACAAATAACATTAATATTTAAATTATAAATATAATAATTTCGCTTCACCATAACCAAACATAAACACTAAACACGAGTTTATTAATACACGATTTTAATTGCTTACTGTGTTAATTTATTTTCAAATCCTTTGCGCTTCCCACAGCTGTATGTACACACAAGAACGCATTTAATTTTAACACTGTAAACAAACACATCAAGGTAAATCCCACACACAGTGCGTTTCAAACTGTCCGGCACAATTTATTTACTTTTAAGTGTGGGGACTTCATTACGCCAGTAACCAACCGCTGCAGTACGCCCATAGACTGAGCGCCAAAGTGCATAATCATGCCGACACACACCTTTCCGATGAAAACGTTCACTAGTTGGCGCGCATTTCACAATTTCCACTAACTGCCATGTTGCCTACCAACACGTTTATTGTTCATTAAGATTTTAACCAACAGCACATGCATTCATTCATTAAAATATGCGGCCGCATGACATCACCTTGCGGCGACGACGCAACCACATACAAACGCGCGCTCACATGAGGCGTAGTAGTACACTCATATGACATGACATGTAGTCAACTCAACTACTACTGTTTTTCCATGTAATTGTTTGTGTTATTTTAGTTGTGTTGTTGAATATGTGTGTGTGTATGTGGTATGGGGAAAAAGAAACGCTAGGCGACTCATCGCTCGATTGCTGACTCGTTCATTCAGAAAATTTCCAAAAAGTATATTTGCAGCGGGCGTTCGGCATGACGCCACGTATGCCATGCACCCTACCACAACACTTGTTGTTGTTACTTGTTGTTGCTTGTTATGAAGCGACTTTACGCGTAACAAAATTGTACTCATACTTTTGACACACACACACACCATGTATTTCTGTAGAGAGTGGGTTGTCCATGGCGTATGAGTAACCACAAGCAAATGGAGAATTTTCTTATTTTCTTGAGTACAACTTGGTGTCAACGGCGTTGATTTTGTTTTTCTTTCACAATTTCCAATAAAATCTAAACTTAAATTGAGTTGTTGGTTCTTCTGCTTTCATTCGGTTAAAAAATAAATAAGCAACAACAATTGGGTATTACGCAAAAGCCAACCAACAGTGCAAACTTAGCCAGAAAGTTTTCAAACGTGGGTCGATTGCTTACACATTTTTTTGGCAATTTTTCAACAAATATTAGCATGCGCAGCATCTACTTTATACACACACACACACATACACACAGTCTCCCGCCTTGCCTTCACACAGCTTTAATTCCCTTTCTCGCCACTTTGCTTTAACGGTACTTTAGCACTTCCTGTGCGCAGGCGAGTTGTCCAAACGCTGCATGTATGAATCTCTCTCTGTGTGTGACAACAAAAATAATATTGTTGCTCGTTGTCCACCGTTGTCATCAATTCATGCCCTACTGATCAATGACTCAACCGCTGTTTGCCGTTGTTGTAATTTGTTGTAATTGATGTCGTAAATTGGCGTTGAGCCAAAGCAATTTTGTGCAAGTAGGCAACCGAATTGTGCTGTGCTGTAAAATTGTCATTTCTACGTTTTCGTTTGTCCATAAGTGGCATTACAGCGGCCTGCATGGCCAGGCAGCCGTAGCTGGTGGGTGCTTGGCGCACTCACAGATACAACGATGCGTCCCTTAGACAAGCGGGCAGACATGCCCAGGCCCAAGTGACGTTTCTTGTTGCCAGCCAAGCATAAACAGCATGACATTACGCAAGCCACAAAAATCACAGTTGACTCGAAAGTTGTAGCAGTAGCCAGTGGTCAGTGGTCAGCGGTCAGTTTTATGCGGCAACAGACTCATCAAGCTATGGCTAGAAGGAAGTGCTGTCGATTTGAAGTTCAATGCGAAATTGGTAATTTTTTTCCGAAGACGTATGCTTACACTGTGGAAAATTATGAATTATAAATCATTTCTTGCGTACTATATTATAGTTTGTTAGTGGGAAATGTTCTTAATTGAATATTTAGTTGCTTTGGTGAGACTTTTAGTCCACTCAGCGATTTACTTTAGGTGACATCGATTGGCACATGGCACACTTGGTTACAATATATAAATCATAAGAACAAAACTATTGAATAAGTCTCTCTCTCCCTCTCCCTCTGCTAAGCTAGATCTCTTCGATCTTCTAACTTACTCTCTAACTTCGGAATACTTTATATTCAGTTACAAATCAGACTATGTTGTCTCGAGTCAGAATATATATATTTTGAATATTTTTAATATCTATTGTATCTCTATCACACACCACTTTTTTGTCGATTTTAAAGCTGTTTTCGACAGCACGAAAAGGAGCTGCCTTTACGCCGCCATGTCTGAATTTGGTATTCCCGCAAAACTAATACGGCTGTGTAAATTGACGTTGAGCAACACCAAAAGCTCCGTCATGATTGGAAAGAACCTCTCCGAGCCGTTCGATACCAAACGAGGTTTCAGACAAGGTGACTCACTATCGTGCGACTTCTTTAACCTGATGCTGGAAAAAATTATAAGAGCTGCAGAGCTAAACAGAGATGGTACTATCTTCTACAAGAGTGTACAGCTACTGGCGTACGCCGATGATATTGATATCATTGGAAGCAACAACCGCGCCGTTTGTTCTGTTTTTTCCCGCATGGATAAGGAGGCGAAGCGAATGGGTCTGGAGGTGAATGAGGACAAGACGAAATATCTCCTGTCATCAAGCAAACAGTCGGCGCATTCGCGTCTTGGCTCCCACGTCACTGTTGACAGTCATAACTTCGAGTTCGTAGATAATTTCGTATACCTGGGAACCAGCATCAACAACACGAACAATGTCAGCCTCGAAATCCAGCGCAGAATAACTCTTGCCAACAGGTGGTACTTTGGACTCATGGTACAATTGGTTACAGCAAATGAAACTCTCGACGAACCAAAATCAAACTCTACAAGTAGCTTATCATTCCCGTCCTGCTTTACGGTGCAGAAGCTTGGACGATGTCAACATCAGATGAGACGACACTAGGAGTTTTCGAGAGGAAAATTTTGCGCAAGATTTATGGTCCTCAGAACATTGGCAACGGCGAATACCGCAGACGATGGAACAATGAGCTGTACGAGTTATACGACGACATTGACATAGTTCAGCGAATAAAAAGACAGCGGCTACGCTGGCTAGGTCATGTTGTCCAGCCCTGAAAGTGTTCGATGCAGTACCCGCCGGAGGAAGCCGAGGAAGGGGCAGGCCTCCACTCCGTTGGAGGGACCAGGTGGAGAGCGACCTGGTTACACTTGGGATCTCCAACTGGCGCCGAACTGCGAAGGAGAGAGAGAGGTGGCGCACTATCGTCGATTCGGCTATAACCGTCTAAACGGTTGCAACGCCAATCACATACATATTGTATCTCTAGTCTACTTCTTCCATAATGTCGTCGATAAGTATCTGGAAGATAACAAGGACGAATTATCTTATACTTCTCGGTAGTTTTGTTTTTGATAGACTTAACTTCTTAGTTCTCCTTCCTTTTGTGAATCAAACTATGTTGTCTCGAGTCAGAATATATATATTTCGAATATTTTTAAGATCTATAGTGTTACTAGTCTACTTCTTCCACAATGTCGTCGATAGGTATCAATGTTGAATTATCTTATTCTATTATTCTCGGCAGTTTCGTTTTTGGAATACTTAGCTTCCTTGTTTGCCTTCCTTTTATGACATAGGTAGACTATTTGAAATCAAATTAGCGAACATTAACAAAGTGACTCCATCTCCCATTTATCTCGTTTTGGTACGATCTTCTTTGTCAAAGTGAAGTCAGGAGAAGTCAGGCAGTTTTTGGTAATGCAACAGCGTGAATGGATCTCACAGAGATTTTCTGTTCCCGATTAACGATTCCGATGACCGGTTCTGTTTATGTTTACTTTGATTTTAATCTGCTACTTGAGCTACACATCCCAACAACAATCTGAGTCGAATAAGAAGACCCGAAAATTTTTTGAAGTGAGCCTGAAATATCTTCAAATGGTTGTTGTCTGGTGAAAGTCGTTCAAAGCTCCCGAAAACATAGAATTAAGCCGGAAAGCTTTTAGTCCGTATTTTTTGGCATTCGCTTGAAAATATTTTCATCGAATATTGATCAATAAACTATATTATTATAAAATTTGTGTGAAGGTTAGGTCAAGATTTTAGACAAAAGGCCTTGTAGTGTAAGGCACATTTCAAAATCGCAAAAGATTCATTCTATTCTCACTTCTATTAGGGATGAGTCTACTGAAAAAGTTACTAAATTTTGACTCATATTTTTCTCCCTGTAACTCATGCAGTTTTTTATGCTTTATATTCACTTTTTTTCACTACAGAGATATACATAAATAAATCTGAAATCGACACTTTTGTAGAGGAAACGGAAATATGTTTTATTACAACGAAACCAAAAGGAATAGAATTGGCAATGAGCTGACCACAAGAACTTTCCACGTAACTGTGGTCAAGAACAGACAGGAAGCCCATGGCAAGTGTAATTACAAACAATCCTACACATACAATGTACATAATTGTATGTTCTGGCTGTCCAGATCAAACGGCAGCGCGACTTATGAATATTTCATTTATCAGACAAAGGAAATCGCAATTTTCCACGCACATCTATTGGAGGAAGGAAATTGATTAAAAATGTCTGGTACCCACTGGGCAGAAGACAATGTCAATGCCAAGTGCAAAGAAATAACTTCTAATAATGCGATAATAATAATGTTGGAATAAATTTTCTTAAAATCGTGCCGAACATAAATAAACAATATCTTTGTTGTTTTTTCGTCTTTAAAATAATATTGAGTAACTAAGGAAAGGGTATAAATTATTTTTAAGGTAGTCAACTCGAAAAATGGGCACGAGTCCGTCTGATTGGCATCGGAAAGAAAAAAAATTTATTTGCTATAAAAAAATCTAAATTTTGGGAATTTTTGATTAATAATAGTTTGATGGTTTTACATGTGCTGAGTGTGACCCACAAATTTCGAGTCATTTAGTCAAGCCGGTTTTGAGCTACGATGGAAGAAAACACATCGAATTTTTAATCCCATCACATACTCCCTTACTAGTAACGACGGAAATGCAAAATGCAAAATTCAAAATCTGGAAAATCTTTATATTAGGTTATAATGGGCTAGACCAAGACCAAGGCCGATTATATTCGTATATGTGGTATATTAGGGCATTTACACTTGCCTCTTTAATATGTTTCCATGCGATTTCATAAAGATAATTAAGAACTCGATCGATATATTCGACATAAAGCCCAGTAGAATAACAAATATCATTATATATATGTGGTAAACCCCAGCAATGAGCAGTGAGGTCTTGAAAATTTAGATTTCGACCAGTTTAGGATGGGAGTTACCACATCTGAAAAGCAATGGTTATGGATACACCGATATCTCAATTGATTCTTGTAAAGTGAAAGGATGAAATGAAATTCAAAAATGTCTTACATGGAAAGTAGGCGTGGTTGTAGTCCAATTTATGTTGGGTGTTTGAATTAAAATTGGTCGGGTAGATGCAGTGCCGTGAGATGAGCTGGGCGGTGCCACACCTATTGTCTAATTTTACAAAGAGTCATATGCTGCCTTATTGTATCATATTTACAGAAAGGCTTCTGACGATTTTCTTTAGCAAGTTTTCACACTTTAAATAATTTTCTCGGAAGTTGCGGAAAATTTCACAAGGTGCACGATAGGAAGCGCTGAGGCTTGGATACATTTTATGCCAACGAAGGAAAAAAATCTCGGTCACTAACTAACAACCCGGTCGATTTGATTAAATTTCTTAGTTTTTTCTATCAAATCAAATATTGGAAGGCTGAAGACTGGCCGTTCACATATATAATTTGCTAGCGTCGCATCATCCTTATTATTTTTGGAGTAAGCCCACGTAGCGCATTCTGTTCATCAAACAATATTTGACATGAAAGATCGAATTGTAAGCTTTTAGTTTGAAGCTACTTTCTGTGTGTGGGTTGTTACAGAATAAGCCTTGTCTTGTAACTGTTTCACACTTTAATCCGTCGGTGAAAACATATTGATGCGATCGTTGACAGTATTGTTGATCCATTTCTTTTCGCTTGCGTTTACCGCCTTAGCGGTCTCATTTTTCCGGTTCCAAAGTCAATATGGCTCGAGTTCTGTGACAAGATTTGGTGTTATAACTTGTCCACAGTGGTGCAGAGTTTGGATACAATAGCCTAGGACTAAAAAATTATTTTTTTCTGTACCCAAGCAAGTAAAACGGAAGGGAATGGGTTAATGTTGTCGGGTCGGAACATTTTCTTTAGTGCTTGTCACCAAATCGGTGCACCATTTATAAGTATCGTTCGGATAACTCTTGTTCACCATTTGAGGACGAAGTATCCACTTGGAGGCAGTGGCTGAAGTTTCATATTCGAAGACGTAATTAAAATGTTGCGAGAGCATAAAAATATATTTGCGAGAGCAGTTGAGATACAGGTGAACTTCCAAACTCGAATTTCTCGAAGTTCTCTATAACTCGAACTCTTGAATTGCCAATAGAAGTCAAATTTATATAAATTACCTTCCGAAATGCCTTCCGTAACTTGGAAGTCTCTCTAACTCGAAGTTTTTTTGTGGATTATGGTTGTCCGAGTTATGGAAGTTTAACTGTATTTTAGTTTTGATGATTTAAAAATGTATAAAAAATATTTTGTTTTGCCATCAAGACCAACAATAAGTGAACCAGCGTCCAATCCACATTTCGCGCATTATCCTTTTGAACCGCAAAACAAGTACCAACGCCATCGACTTGTCATAAATTTTCCCTAATGCAAAACAACGCACAGCCATCAATATATTTAATTGATGACCTCATGAGAACGAAGCAGTGAAGAGTAAAAGGAAAATAAACGCCACAAGCAACAAAGCAACAGTGTGGGAACGTGGCGAGGCGCAACAATAAAAGTAAGGCATTGAGCAGCTATGAAAATAGCCATAAGCGTCAATTGTCAACAGACAAGCAACCTAACAATAAACAGACAAATAACAAATAGCTAAGCACACACACAAATGCATACGAACAACAATATATACAGTTGTAACGGTGTTTTGTTATTCTAAAGCAACACACAAGCATACTGCTAGGCGCTATCACCAGCATAGTATCGCAAAGGCGCCGCACAATGCCGTCAATGAAAACGTATTTCGCGCAATAAAACAACAATAAAAGTGATGGAGGTGGCTGGAAAAAAATAAAGATATATTGTATTGGCAATAGTGGTGGCGGCGCTGGCAGCGAATGGCCCAACAGCGGCAAAGTGGCAACTAAAACGTCATAAGCGCTGTAAAAATAAGCAAATAAATTTTTTAATAAGCGCATTGAATTGTGGCATTGTAGTAAACAGGCAAGCGCTTGTGATCCTTGTGAAAGGATGTGTAGCTCAGCACATTGTCCACGCAATTTTAAAGATACTATAAAACGCCTACGCACAGAATTTGAAATGCTCACAAGAACTGCCACCAAAATCAAAAGAAACCAGACCAGACAGTTCGGATTGTCACACAACTTTAGAGCCATCTGCAATGCCAAGAAAATCCAACACCAACGCAATCGGTGGGAATCACATTATAAAACCAACAACAACGACAACAAAAATAAAACAATAATAAGCAACAACAACTTTGTTGTGCTGTATGCCACCCGCTCTAAATAGTTTTGTTCCATATCACAGATCACGTAGTGTCTTCAGTATCTGCGCTACACTAAATCGCATAAGACGCTACATTGTCTCCACATACACAGCAGTCAAGACACAACGGCCATAAACCCACAAATGTCGTTTGTGTGGGTGTTATGCGCGCTAGTAGTTAGCACGCTTCGCTACCAAGAGTCAGCGCGTCATGCGAGTCAAGCAGTCGTAGTGGCGCGGAAAACTCCCATTCATGACTTCGTCTCAGCTGCGGCGGCACTTGGCTGATTCATCAGTACTTGTAATGCGAACGCGCGTGGGTGCCGTCGCAACGTTAGTCCATTCGTCTGACACCACAAATATCACAAATATTATAAGCGATAAACACTAGCCATCACACACATACAGTCACACACATGCAGACATTCTTATTACAATATATCTGCTGTATAATAGAAAAATCGCATCTAAATATTGTTATATACCTCTAATATATGCGTGCCTCGTGATACGGAACGAGGGCGTACGAACACAAGGGATTTCATACGAATATAGAAACTGCTTGGGTTGGCGTTTGCCGCTTCTTCGATGCTGTGCTGGCGATCATAAAAATGTTTTATGAGCGCATAGCTGTGGGAAATAGTTTCGGCGACAGTGTGTCGGTTTGTATAACATATCGACGTTTTTTAAATTTCGTTAGCGTTCAGAGTTCTCAGAAGAAGCTTGAAGGACATAATATCGTACCAAATAAAAATTCCTTGTCCATTCAATTTTCCTTGATTAGTATGGTTTCCACTATTCAAAACAGCTGGTCCAACTCGACAGGAGCTTGAGTTTATATCCAAGAGGAACTCAGGTGATAAATATTATCCGTTAAAGTGCACGAGCATCAGTCTAGTTTAGTATTATACTTGTTTGGGTGCCAGGTCAATGGTGGAATCACTGAGAGCTCTTCTTCCACGTAAGGTCGCTCCAGCCGCATTCTCATCAGACTGGGAACGAGCTGGTGCCGCACTGTATCCGCGCATTGCTCTGGCGCTGGATCTGTGGACCTCGCATGAGCTCAGTAGCGGTGGTAAATGACCAGTACCAGTGTAACTACAGAATACTTGTGGTTCGTATTCTCTCTTTGGAAGTTTCATCCCCGCGCAATGCTTGGAGTCCTTACTGGACACTGTCCAATGGGCTTACCTTCTGTGAGTCTAAACACCCTGTTGCATACAAACTGTCAAATTTGCAAGAAGGAGAATTTCCACTTCATTGTCCAACTGAGGCTGACATATATCGGTGGTACTAGTTTCGGTGAACCAGGTGAATTAGTCCGAAGAAGAAGAAACTAACCGCCGCTGTGAACAAATTCTTCTTCTTCTTCTTGACTGGCGTAGACAGCGCTTACGCGGTTATAGCCGAGTCCAAAACAGCGCGCCACGTATCCCTCCTTCTGACAGTTTGGCGCCAATTGGTTATACCAAGCGAAGCCAGGTCCCTCTCCACCTGGTCCTTCCATCGGAGTGGAGGTCTCCCTCTTCCTCTGCTTCCACCAGCGGGTACTGCATCGAATACTTTCAGAGCTGGAGCACTTTCATCCATTCGAACAACATGACCTAGCCAGCGTAGCCGCTGTTTTTTTATTCGCTGGACTATGTCTATGTCGTCGAATAACACATACAGCTCATCGTTCCATCGTCTGCGGTATTCGCCGTTGCCAATTCTTAAGGGACCATAAATCTTCCGCAAAACCTTTCTCTCGAAAACTCCTAGTGCCGTCACATCGGATGATTCTGCGTTGGATTTCCAGGCTGACATTGTTATTGCTGTTAATGCTGGTTCCGAGGTAGACGAAATTATCTACAACTTCAAAGTTATGACTGTCAACAGTGACGTGGGAGCCAAGACGCGAATGCGCTGACTGTTTGTTTGATGACAGGAGATATTTCGTCTTGTCCTCGTTCACCACCAGACCCATACGCTTCGCTTCCTTATCCAGTCTGGAAAAAGCAGAACTAACGGCGCGGGTGTTGTTTCCAATGATATCGATATCATCGGCGTACGCCAGTAGCTGTACACTCTTATAGAAGATTGTACCTTCTCGGTTTAGCTCTGCAGCTCTTATAATTTTTTCCAGCATCAAGTTAAAGAAGTCGCACGAGAGTGAGTCACCTTGTCTGAAACCTCGTCTGGTATCGAACGGCTCGGAGAGGTCCTTCCCGATCCTGACGGAGCTTTTGGTGTTGCTCAACGTCAGCTTACACAGCCGTATTAGTTTTGCGGGGATACCAAATTCAGACATCGCGGCATAAAGGCAACTCCTTTTCGTGCTGTCGAAAGCAGCTTTAAAGTCGACAAAGAGATGGTGTGTGTCGATCCTATTTTCACGGGTCTTCTCCAAAATTTGGCGCATGGTGAATATCTGGTCTGTTGTTGATTTTCCAGGTCTAAAGCCACACTGATAAGGTCCAATCAGTTTGTTGACGGTGGGCTTTAGTCTTTCACACAATACGCTCGACAGAACCTTATACGCGATATTGAGGAGGCTTATCCCACGGTACTGGGCGCAAATTGTGGGGTCTCCCTTTTTGTGTATTGGGCAGAGTACACTGAGATTCCAATCGTCAGGCATGCTTTCTTCCGACCATATTCTGCAAAGAAGCTGATGCAAGCACCTTATCAGCTCTTCGCCGCCGTATTTGAATAGCTCGGCCGGTAATCCATCGGCCCCCGCCGCCTTATTGTTCCTCAAGCGGGTAATTGTTATTCGAATTTCTTCACGGTCGGGCAATGGAACATCTGCTCCATCGTCGTCGATTGGGGAAACGGGTTCGCCATCTCCTATTGTTGTACTTTCACTGCCATTCAGCAGGCTGGAGAAGTGTTCCCTCCATAAACTCAGTATACTCTGGTCATCAATAACTATATCACCTCTGGGGGTCCTACAGGAGTGTGCTACACAGAGGCGAGTGCGTATCTTACTAGATAATGGTCCGAGTCGATGTTGGGGCCACGAAGCGTACGCACATCAGAAACACTGGAGACATGTCGTCCATCTATCACAACATGATCGATCTGGTTGCGAGTGATTCGATCCGGGGACAGCCAAGTAGCTTGATGGATTTTCTTACGCTGGAATCTAGTACTACAGACGACCATATTTCGGGCCCCGGCGAAGTCGATCAGCCTCAGACCGTTTGGTGATGTTTCGTCATGGAGGCTGAATTTTCCGACTGTTGTGCCAAAGACATCTTCTTTACCCACCCTAGCGTTGAAATCGCCAAGCACGATTTTGACATCGTGGCGGGGGCAGCGCTCATAGGTACGTTCTATGCGCTCATAGAAGGTATCTTTGATCACTTCGTCCTTCTCTTCCGTCGGGCGCAAATCAGCGATATGTTGGAGAACCTCGCTTTGATGCGGATTGTGGCTAGACGTTCATCCACCGGAGTGAATGCCAGGACTCGACGACGGAGTCTCTCTCCCACCACGAATATATGGCCGCTGTAGTAGATGTCACAAGGACCCACCTTCTTCCGTCCTTGTCCCGTCCATCGCATTTCTTGGATTGCGGTGATGTCAGCCTTTACTCTTACGAGGACATCAACCAGCTGGGCAGAGGCACCTTCCCAATTAAGGGTCCGGACATTCCAGGTGCATGCCCTTAAATCGTAGTCCTTTAAACGTTTGCAGTGGTCGTCATCAAAATTGGGGTCTCTCATCCGAGGCTGTTTTGTTCTTTTCATTGGGGGGGTGTTTTTATGTGGTGGGTCCCAAACCCTACGCACAACCGCATAAGCGGGTTTCGCCTTCTCACTTTAGCTCGCCTCCAAACGGATGTCTGTTGGCTACCCAGAGGATACTTGGTCTAAGACCGGAAGTCGTGAAACTTTCCTCACTTACGTGAACTTCTACATATGACTCCATCATGAACAAATTACTAATAGTATTAAAGTCCTTTGTCGACTCTGGAAAGTCTGTATACATATTTAGAATTTTGCGGCATCAGAATGGACTTTCAATTTCCATGTGGGATACTTTGTCCCTTTAACACAACCTAAGCTAACCTAAGGCACCCAGGGCCATTTATCTCGCTTGGTCAGTTCCATACAAGAAAGCAAACAAGAGTGCTAGAATCGGAAGATTTCGGTTTGTGTGTGGATTAAGGTGAGGTCGATTCGCCAAATTAGGTCTATAGAATGGATTTTTGGTAACCGAAGAACGTCACTGTTATTAAAATTATGTCAACTTTGGTTTTCAAGCTTATTGAAGAGTTCCAGAAGGGATAGTTGAGTCCGCTGCATTGAAGTTTTTGAGAGATGGTTCATTATAATTTAAACAATTCTGATAGATATGATAGATGTATATTCTTTTCATAAGTTTCAATATTTCCACGTTGGCCTAGGTATTCAGTAAAAGAGTTGTCAGGATTCGAATCTATATCAATCGACTATAAGAATCGATGAATCTGGAGAAGTACAAACTAGTGTACAAACCATATATGGTAGAATTTAGACTTGAGAAATGACAGTCGATACCTCAATTCCTTCGGAATTTTAAGTTCAAGGTATCAAATCAAGAACTATTTTAATCAAGAACTATGCTAAAAATTTTGGAAGCATTTTCTCCTTTTTTAATATATTCTGAGTGCACTAAAAACACTGTTGCTGCGAGATAGTCATTGCTTGTCGTCTGCGTGGGTCGTATTCCTCTACGAGTCTTACTTTATTCTACTACTCAGCACTACAGTAACTGCTTACTTGGCGTGGGACCGTTGTTGTGCTAAACTCTGTCGATACTACAACATCTCCCCCACTACACTACCAACGCCGCAGTCATTTGCCCATTCATTGTTAACTTAGTGTAACTTGGTGCAACACCAAAACTATTTCAGTTGGCTTGAACACACACAGCACACAAACTAACTTGACTCACTGTATTTGGTGGCGTTGTCATTGGTGCGAATGTACAAATTTATTATGGCGAATGTATTTTGGTTGACCGCTTCCGCAATCCTTTACTCACCCACTCCGGTGGGCTGCACACCAACCAACCGACCAGTCAGCCAGCCAACAAAACGCCTTCGGCCGCTTCATTGTGTCCTCATTTTGGCGCACCTACACAAACTCAGCGCCCGCACTCTGCCCACCCTGTTGCCATTTGATCGCCAATAATATCCGCTTTTATAAGAATATTTATTGGCATAAATAAAATTTGCTACATTTCAGCGGCAAATAATGAGCAAACTTCCGCTCTGTCCCATTTTCTTGGACGCCGCCATGAATACTAAGCATGTGCTGTGCGCTGAATGCACAAGCGACAAGCAAGTGTGCTCTTGTGATGGCAAGAAAAAATGGCGAAAGGCTTAGGTTACACTACGCCGTCCATTGTACGCTTAAAGGACCTAGCGCCTCTTCGTCACTTCGTACTCTGCCTGTGCAAGGCTAGCACCTGTGGCGAGGCTCTGTGTAGCAAGAGAACTGCGTAGCAATTTTAATGAATGGAAATATTTACCGTGAAATTTGAGCTCGTCGCTGAGGCTTTAAGTTTTCCTCTGCAGAATTTCTGTTACAGATTTAGAAGGTAGACATGTTTACAGTATAATAACGGTATTTCTAAACTTTTTATTTAAGTCTTTAATTAATGAAGTTTGAGCACATACAAATACACTTTTCTCACAAATAATACAATTTATATTATTATAATGAGGCGCTAAATTAATAGGTTACCAGAATAACCAACATAATAACATTTTTTAGCATCTAGATTAGATATCCTTTGAACTGTTCCACAGGTGAATGAGATGAAGAGAACTTTATGAAATTGATATAAATGAATGGAGTTAGAGAGAATTGATGGCGAAAGTCAAAAGCAAAAGTTAAGCAGTGGTAAATATTTTATAGTATGAGATGTTATTATGAGCTATGATCGACTGAAGAAACTTAACTAGTGCTTTTTCTTAGAATTTGATATGGATAACTGTAGAATTAAGCAAGATATCAGAATTTAACTTGAACCGTGTTTTTTTTTTCCTAATACACCGTACATATTGAATATAGGGATATTGTTTGAAACTGTTCTATTTACACTACTGTGATTGGTGTCAAAAGGTGATGATATCGACCTATACTATTACCAAGCTATAATATAACAAGTAAGGAAGGGCTAAGTTCGGGTGTAACCGAACATTTTATACTCTCGCAATTTATTTATTTAACTTAATTAATATTATATAATACACAATTTGACCCACATATTCGTCATATATATTGTATAAAGTCCTGAGATGGTTCCTGAGATATGGTTTTTGACCCATAAGTGGGCGACGCCACGCCCATTTTCCATTTTGTAAAAAAATCTGAGTGCAGCTCCCATCTGCCATTTCTTATGTGAAATTTAGTGTTTCTGACGTTTTTGGTTAGTGAGTTAACCCACTTTTAGTAATTTTCAACCTAACTTTTGTATGGGAGGTGGGCGTGGTTATTATCCGATTTCAACTATTTTCATAATGTGTGGTGGGGTACGTAAGAGAATCGACTGCAGAAAGTTTGGTTTATATAGCTTCATTGGTTTGCGAGATATATACAAAAAGCCTATTTGAGGGCGGGGCTACGCCCACTTCTCCAAAAAAATTACATCCAAATCCTTTATTCCAAATTTTACTGTTATAACTTTATTTATGGCTTAGTTATGACACTTTATGTGTTTTTGGTTTTCGCCATTTTGTCGGCGTGGTAGTGGACCGATTTCGAAAGCAACCCTCTCACTGTCCTAAGGAACATGTGTTCCAAGTTTCATTAAGATATCTCAATTTTTACTCAAGTTACAGCTTGCACGGACGGACGGACGGACAGACGGACAGACATCCGGATTTCAACTCCACTCGTCATCCTAATCATTTATATATATATAACCCCATATCTAACTCTTTTATTTCTTGGTGACACAAACAACCGTTATGTGAAAAAAACTATAATACTCTGTGCAACATGTTGCGAGAGTATAAAAATTTCCGTCGGTCCGATAGACTAAAAAGTTTAATGAAATCCTGTATTATTTGTTTTAATTAGTATGAGGTAGAACGGTGAAAAAGAGGTGTGGAACTTTTTACGTAGTTGATTATCTAAGATGGCTTTCATAAGTGGAAAACCAAATCGGAAAATTTCTATGCCCACAAAACCATAATATTCCAATGCATTTAAATGTATATAATTAAACACGTAGGTTCATCTCTTAACTTGTGAAAAATTGACTTTCTTCCCTTATAAAGCTGTGGTTCGAAACTAAATTAATGGGGAATATTTATTATCATCCGAATGAACATTCTTTGTCATTTATTTTAAAAAAAATACCTCAATCAAATGTTGGCCGCGCTACGTCTCAGATGGTCCATCCGTTAAGTCCAGTTTTCAATGATTCGTTCGAGCATTTCGACTGGTAACTGGCGAATGACAGGCATGATGTTTTGCTTCATGGCCTGAAACGAAGCGGGATTGTCCGAATAGATTTTTGACTTTACATATCGTTTTTTAAGAAATATGAGACCGAGGATTCCACCGGCTCCGGGATCGGGCTGCTCTTCGTCCTAAATGCGGAAATTTGCTTGTTTACATACCATTGAGCCAGAAATGAGCTTCCACACTGAACAGAATTTGGAATGAAAACGTCGCACCTTCTTGGAACTTTTCAAGAGACTACAAAGCGAAGCGATGTCACTTGGAAATATTGAGCGGCTTGAGTTCTACCACGAGCTATATTCCAGTCGTTCCATACGTCAGTCCGAGTTGCTGCGAACGCCGCCGAATCGATTCTCCACGGTCTTCATGTACCCTCTCAGCAACGACTGCTGCATTTTCATTACCGCATGATGGATGTGGTCTATTCGGTCGAATATTATTCAATAATGAATACTGAGTCTTAAAATGGGTGATTATGTTGCGAACAATACGCTCAGTAGGCCGATTATGTTGACCATAATTGAGCGAAACGCGCGAAACACATTCTTTATAGAAAGTGAATTTTCGAAATAAAGTTGAACAATTCGTAAACTTTGTTCTGGCGTAAGTCTTTCCATGATGAAATACCAAACAATGCTGAACAAAAATAACATGGCAGCTTGACACGACTCACGCGTGATCTGTAAAAAAAAAGAATATTGAAAAAAGTACCTCTACTTGGATCACCTAAGGTCTTGGTCTAGGAGTGATATGGTGATCTAAGTAGAATTGTGTAAGAATGTTAATAATATTTGTAAAAACTCTTATTTATTATTTATTTATTGTATACACCTGGATACATATTTAACCAGAGACGTTTAAGAGTTTTAAATCATTCGAGATTTAATTATTTACGCTAATATGTAAAAGTCCGTGATCCACATGAGTTGGACATACAAACCTTGAGTTCGGTCAACGCTGCACAATTCTTCTGTCCCGGAGTGGAACGCAAGGGGTCCTTTCGAATTACTCTATCTCAGCAAGCAATCATAGGAGTGTTTGAGATTTTGTCAAATGCAAGCAGACAAAACTGTATGGAAGAAGGCGTGAAGGAATCACCTAGACACTTTCTCACCCAATGTTTAGCTTTCGCTAGACTGAGGTCGATGCATCTCGGTAAGCATACCTTCGGCGAACACGGCGTAGCGGCTGACATTGACAATAGCCGACTTAATAAATTTGTGAATGACTCTAAGAGCTTTTTCGATACGTCTTCATTCACAGCTAGGAGTGTTTGCGTTGGCATCCCAAACGACCAACATTTCTAGCTTTCCCAATGGTATCCGCTCCATACTTAAATGGAAGAATGGGTCTTTCAACGTAACCTAACCTTATGTAAAATTTTAAATCAGTTATGTCTTCTGTTTTTTTTCTCAGGAATTACACGCAAAATTGGAAGGGGCCCGGGATACTTTATATGGTGGGTTCTATAGAAGTTTCAACTTATCAACTTTTTGTAGTGTTGGTAATGAGAAGTGAGGAGAGAGTGGATATATCGATTATTTAATATAATTCAGAATTTTAAAGGAAATATATTTATGTATGTCAGTCAAATAAAAATAAAATTGCTCCTCCATTCAAATCCAATAAGTCAATTTATTGAAATCCCACTGCATTTATAAATGCTTTTAAAAGCTCTTTGAATTGTAATAAATAAATAGTTTAAACTAAATCCTATGCCGCCATTTTAAGCCCTAAGCATATTGGCATGCCATTTATCAAGTTAATTGTATTTTATAGCTTCTTAATTTTTTTGCAATGCAGCGCTTTGTGATTTGTGAAAAACGGCCGCTATTGAACATACGCACTCGTAAATTACTTACTATGCAACAACGACAAACACCATTGACCCGAACGTATTTGCGCGGGAGTACAAGAACCAATTGCTGCCATCGACGCCCACGAGCAACCGAATATTTCAAAGATGACTTCGGCGACAAGCAGACAATGAACGTTAGCTAAATATCCATAGATAAAAGAAAACTTTGACCTCTTCGTTGGCGCACTGTGCGGGCGTCGCTTTGAATTGCACTGAATTGAATTCAGAATATTCGAAAAGCCAACCATTGGATTGCAGAGCGAAATTGAATCGAAATGAAATAAAATGAATGAAGTATGTGACGCGAAAGAGTGAGGGCGTGATGAGAGTTCCAAATGGTATGAGAAACGGATGTGCGAGTACAATGAATGTAAAATTCAAATGACAATAATTAAATAAGATCTAGTAACAATAAACCATTCATTACAAATGGAATTCATAAGATGAATGAGTCGCATGTCTTTAAATAAATATTTGAGCGCTCTAAGCACTTACCACTTATTCACAAACTTTTATTTGGTCTGTGTTCAATAATTAGGTATTTAGCTTTGATTCCCACTACGACTGATTAATTTGGATCCATTATCTCTTATTAGGTTAAGTTAGGCCCAATGGCTGTGCACCACCGGAGGTTACAGACTATTGAGGACACTCTTTGTGACGTCAAAAAATTTACTTCCTCCTTTAAATTTAAGAATCAACAAAGTGCCTAGAACCTATCACAAATCTGCACAGATTTTTTACATTTTAATCCGTTGACTCGTAAAGATGCACAAAAAATGAGATCAAAGTAACGTTTGCCTTGATCTCGCATAGGCGCGGCATTATAAAAGGAAATGTTGCGAAGATTCTACCACATCCACCTCCAAGCAGTTTATGCAGCTAGCGTTCTATTAAAATTTTTAGTTTGTCCCGTTGAATCTCGATGGGACAATGGCCATTTAGAACTAGGTGACTAGGGAAATATTGACCTTACTGAAGGCGAAGAGTTTCCCAGACCTCTTACGACTTACCTTGGGCTAGAATGATCTTGCGACAGAACAAGTACTAGTGACTGTTCAGCGCTTTGCTTCAGCTGTGACCTATTCATCCAGAACTACATTATAAGAGGACAGTGGTGCTGCTACTTGTTCCCATTCCCTTGTAGGAGAGACCGACGTCACTAGCCTAGTAAGCTCATCAGCCTTGCAATTTCCTGCCATTCCGCTGTAGCTAGGCACCCAAACTAGTCTGAGGGCGAAGAGATCCGATGCAACTGATAGTGAGTACTTTAGTATTCCTTCACCAGCCTGGAACGCACAGTCAGCGAGCTCAAGGCTAGTATCACCGCTCTAGCCACAAGGATGCAGCAGCAAATCCGCTGCAAACTTTAAATAAACTTCTTCCCCGACATTCTAACTTCGATCTATCCGTAAAGAATCTCATCGCGGCTCTCCTCCTACGACTCCTACGACTCCAAAGGTAGTCCTTCACTATTCGGTCTGTGTACACCAGTATCCGAGCACCGTTAGACTGTTGGCACTTACTAATATATAAGGTGTATTCATGATAGCTGGGGCTTACAAGCGTACACATTTAGCAAATATACAAACCAACCTTTACAACAACACCGTTATATCTCATTGTACAAAGGCCAACTCACTAAATTACATATAAAGCTAAAGTTAGTTCGATGCAAGCCAAAAGCCAACCTGATATCACCCGAAATATTAATAAAATCTTTTGGAAATTTTAAGTTTTCACAAAGACCCATAAAGTAAGTAATTAGGCAATGTAAAGCCATCTTAAAAACCCGAAAAAAAACAACAAAAATTGTTCAAACTTAAACGATCCCACAAGCTTGTTGCTTAGTTCATTTATGGTGAACCGCAAAACAACAAAAACACAAAAGTTGCAAATATTTAAAAGGTACGTAGCGGCAGAAGTGTCGATATAATGAAAGCAAATGTACATATACAAATGTGCGCCAATATGTATGCCTCTTTGCATTTGTGTGCATACTTTGCGGCACGCACAAACGGTAGCAGGTCATGTTTATTTTAAGAAATGTATTTTATTTGCGTCCTTTTAATACAATACATACAACAAGAATGAAGCACACGAAGAAAACTTGCCACTTTGGGTTGCATTCGCACGCTGTTGACTATATTTAGCACAAAACTTGCGCCTAAAAGCATGCAAACTATTTTGTATAGCAATGTGTACACACACACACAAATACCGTACACGGTTATGGACCTTTCGTATGTCTCGCACTCGTCCTTAACATATATATACAATATGTATGTATGAATATATGAGTATGTATGTATTCGCTGCGAATTGAGTGGAGTCAAGTTGATGAAAGGTATATTAATAAAGCATACATTTCGGGGCAGCGTATAATAAATTCTAAGTTGAATGACAGACGAGGTTAGCTAACTGACTGTGTGGCCGTGTGCACGCCTTTCGGCAACGTGCCTACGTAGCAGTGGGTGTGTTAGCCGCAAAACGCCTTCCGTAGGGGGGCGGGGGGTATGTCATGTGGTCGGTGGCTTGCGCGCCTAATCGCTCGGCCACTCGCTCGGTCGGTCGGTTGGTTGTTCGGTCATCATATTTCACAAACAAAATGTGCTTATGCGAATAACTGTTGTATATGTCTATATATATATTTATTTATATGTCTGCTTGTAAGCGGCGCGTGCCTTTTTATTGTGTTTTACATATGCTAAGCCCAGCGCCTTAAAGTTGCCAGCCAACAGTGGAAATGCTGTAAAATTTGTATGTCAAACAAAATACCGCTAGTTGTACCGCAACAGTGCCGCAAGTGGTAATCCTTTGCTTTTGCCTTTGGCTGGGTTTGCTTGGTTATTTTATTTGCAGGCCCCTTTGTATGGGTGTGTTTGTTTTTGTTATATGTGTCGCTGTGTGTCCAGCCGTTGTGTGTGAATATTATGTGTGAATATGTGGGATCGGCTGTGGCCACTTGTCAACACTTGCAACACGTTTTCACTATAAATCGCATGAGTGCGGTGAGTCTTATGTGCGTCAGTGGTAATTAAGAAGGTACTATAAAAATATGGAAAAGGAAAGTGTAAATTTATGACACACAAATGATATTTTCCATATAAAAACTCCAAAGACTCTTAAATGATAGTCGAACTAACATATATTTCTCAGAAATTATTATGATTATATTATCTTGAAGGGTTCATAGTTCAGTTGGTTTGCTAGCAATGTTTCTTAGGGAAACAAATGCTGTTAAGAATGTTCTTCTAAACTAGTTTAATTTCTTATTATTCCACCTTATCAGATAATTTTATTTTTATAACAAATCGTATGTCAATTTGTTCAATCATCACTACTTCTCAGGTAGTTTAGGTTAGCTTATTAGGAAGATTAGGAGGCTGCCACTACTGCCTGAAAGACACTGCAGTGGTCTGGTTGTCTAAAGATGGTGTTGATTGCGCTTCCGACAGAAGACTCCTCCTGTGTGAAGAGAAGAAACCGTTGGGGGATTCCAAGTACTCAGAGATCCAAGCGAACTAACGGAGGATTTCAGAGTGCCCCGTTTAGGTCTCTTCATGTACCCAGGGTCTCTTAGTCTGATAGCGACCGCAATGCACAAACTGGCAGCATCCAAGTAAGATGGCCGTTAGAGCCATTGTTGGAAGAGCTGCTCTTCGGATATGCTGCATCTGGTATATGGTATCATAGAGCCATAAAACCACTTTAAGTGAGAGTTCCACCTTTTCCCAATAGCTATTATACAGCAGTATAGGGCTACCGAAGCCTTTCTCACTCTCTCCTCAATGTTTGGCTTCCATGAGAGCTTCCTATCTAGGTATAGGTCTCAGATATTTCACCTCGATCAAGGGTGGCAGACTGGAGCCTCTATTTACTACCATACGGGGATCCCCTATTTACCATCCGAAGTGCATGTGTACTACCCCACTTCGCAACGATGGTTCTATTGCAGAGCAGACTGTAGATAAGATGCTTGAGGTTCGCTTCGATCCCAAAATTATCGGGCGCACTAATGACTTCTTTCGGTCTTACATTGTTGAAGGCCCACTCTATGTCAAGAAAGGTGCGTATCGTGTAATCATTATTGAAGAAGGTAATAATCACTTAGTGTCACATTCGATATATAAGGCGGAATTATAAGATCCTCCCAACCAAGCTCTCGGAGTTTTTGGCGTTGTCCTGATGGAAGTTAATTTCTCTCCTTATGTCCAAAGCTGTTTCAACTACAGATTCCAATTACAATCTTGGTTGTAGTGGAGCAGCTTATAGCAGAAGATTGGAATAGGAAATGTTTCCTCCCAGATTTGTCCAACGCTTTCCATTACTTGGTGCATTCGGTCTAAGAATCTGGACTTAATTTATGCAGACCATTTAGATTGTATTTGGGACGGATTCTAAAAATTTCCTCAGTAAATCTAGTACTAAGCGCGGTTATCCGTAATAAATATAATAAATAATTTATATACATTTTTTACAAGTTTCTTCTCACCGCCATTAATATCTATTACCTTCGTATACATATATATAAACGAGTTATTAAAATTTATGCGCGACACGCGCAGTGACAAATCAAGCGGCAAATTGCTGTAAAACGAGTCTATGCAAGCAATAAACCAACCCGCTTAAAAAACAACAACATTCTTCTCAAGTAATTGCCACCTGCTGTGCGTGCCATGGCTCAACCCCAACATTTCATGGATTCTCGCACCGCGTTGAATAACTTGAAAACTAGCGCTGACCGCTTTGCTGCGTGTCTGGCGCCTGTTAACCTTAACGGGGAAAGGTCTGACGAGTTAGCTGTAGACGTAGACGCTCATGCCAGTCGAGCATAAATTCGCCGGGTAACACAGTTCAATTTCTTTAGCGGCCATTAACAGCTGGAGGCATGGCTTCAACGACATAATTAATTTACCATTGGAAATTGTGTCGGTCATTTTCGGAGCATTTACTAGTTCAGTTCCGCGCTTGTTCGATAGTTTTGCGTCATATTAATCAACGTTTAGTGAATGTAGCATATATTTTACATTTCCTGTTTTTTAGAAAGTTGCTTGTAGTAATAGTGTTAGCCGTGGGTAGATTAAATCATGAAAAAAAGTCTTCGTGGAATAGAACAAAATGTTAATGACTTTAACTTTAAATTATTCTGTTGAAAGTGGGTGTTGTAATAGTACTTTCTTTGTAGTGTGGGATGGATGGCGTACTGCGCTAGCTTCCGGTGACGTTTAGAAGAGGCAGACCATTATTAATATTGCAAACATTCAGATGTAACTGTATGGTTTTTGAAAGTCAAGTCAAGAGTTGGTTGAGCGAAGTCAACCCTTTATATTCCCAAGTAAGAATCTCTCTGAAATTGAGAAAAAAAATATTGTCATCTAATGAACTGGTCAAATGGTCATGGCAGTAGTTGTGACCCTTTTTAATTACGTAAAATGTTTTCTAAGTTTGCGACGGTCCGGATGTATAACGAGGAAGAAGAGAAGATGTATCTGACAGTGCAATATTGTCACCAAAATGATCATCGATCTCTTTGAAGACACTTGATCTCCAATGCTAGACATTTTCAATCGAGAGGAAACTGGGTATGCTTACGCGATTAACAGCGTTTGGCGCCAAATGGAAATCAAAAGTGCAACCGGGTCGCTCTCCACCTGTTTTTTTCCAACGGAGTGGAGGTCTTCCTCTTCCTCTGCTTCCACCGGCGGATTCAAGGTTAGATGCCGGATGGGTTCCAAGTGTTCTATGTCTTATCTGCGATAGGACGGGGCATTCACAGAGAAAGTGGAAAATTGTTTCCTTATTCCCTACTAATTCGCAGTCACGGCAGGTGTTATTGTTGGGCATGCCCATTTTCATCGCATGATCTCCAGATGGCCAATGTCCTGTTATAGTAGCAGTGAGTCTGAATATAATTTTCCTGGGCCTATATAATAAATCCCTAGTTCTTTTCTTGTCATATTCTGGCCATAACTTTTTAGTTATTTTGCAATTTGTTAAGCGTTTCCATCTGTTATTAGCTAATTGTTGAAATTGTATATTGAGCTCTCTTTTTAATCAACTCAGCCTCGGATTCGTCTAGAATAGCTTCTGTTTTTGCCAACGTCCGCAACGACGGACTCATTATTAGAAGCATGGGTCCTTGTCCTATTTGCGGTTTGCTAATGGATAGATGGGCCTCGGCTGCGCTGGGTAGGTGCTGGTCATTTACTAACAAATGCGCAATCGCAAGCTACTTCTGGCCTAAGGTAAACCGCGGTAGGTCTACCGAACTTTTCGCCCTCAGTAAACCTTACCTCTCCTTAGTCGTAGGGGTTCTTACTGGCCATTGTCCCATCGGGATCCACGCTGTAAGGTTAAAAATCTTACCGGACGCTAGCTGTAGAAGCTGCATGGAGGAGGATGAGGTGGAATCATCTCATCACTTTCTTCTGGAATGTCCCGCCTTTGCGAGATCAAGAAAGAGATTTCTTGGATCTCACTTTTTCGAGCAAGCTCGCGAAATAGCGAATATAGGAGTAAAAAAATCTCTGCAGATTCAGGGTAGGTTCAGGGCGCTTTATTGACACCTAATTGCTAATCTAGGGAGGATCCAGGCTTCACAAAGGACTGTATTTTAAAGTCTATATGTGTTTCCCTTTGGGAAACAGCCTTTCAAACTAAACTAACTTAAGTACCGGTGAGTGTTCTTTTGTTATAAGACTTGAAATATAGTTTTAAAAGTATTTCTGCCTGTTAATTTTAACCAAAATACAATTAAGATAGTCTTTTATGCAGCTATATTGAGTAATGATATTGCTCACTCTGCTTCCAAAAACTCATTAACTTCCTTGTAATTACTGCCAAAGGGCAATGATTTTTGGTTTGACGAGTGTTGTTTTGTAAATGTAGACATTAGAACAATTACTTTATTACGTCGTCATTTGCATTTATTTAATGATACGTGCGACCCAATATCTGAAAATGTCAATAAAAATCATTTGATGTTTCACTTTGATATAAACAAATGATGATACAGTGCACTCAAACTAAATTAAGGTTATAAAAATGAATTTGGAACTAGAATGTGTTAGGCCAAGTAAACACGGTGCGTATGACGAAATAATAGAGAAGTGAAAGTAATGACGTCAGCAGAGACTACCGAACTTAAACTTCAATACTCTTTCTTTATTTGTGTTAATAGAAAAGTTTTTTATTCACGAACTTAACTCACTTAAATCACTTTCACTCACCGCTGTCGCGCTATAGTTTGCGCATCATTTTCCAACTATAACTCAATGGCGCAAAGTGCGTATTTTCAAGGCGGCCTATATACACATACAACAAAACACTCACTATTTATATATATCTTTATAAGAATTTGTGACTTGTTTTATATATTTCGTCCCCTTAATAATTCCCATTAACAATATTTTCTGCTTATGTGGGCGTCAAATGTCAGGCGTTCATTGACGAATGGTCAAATGTCAAGTAACAAAGAGGTTCGAAGTTCGAACTCAAACAGATAAATATACTTGAATTAGTGTGGCCTGACTTCCTTGAAGCTAAGCTACACACACACACACATACACAGCGCACATTTCGGTACTCATGACATTCATGGGTGCGTGCGTGTGTGTTAATGTGCGTTTAGCTCCAATTATTGCTACGCACGTAGGCGAATTCAAAGACTACCACCGTTCAATGCTCATCAATTCTTACCAAATCTATATTTATATGTGTGGTTGTTGTAAGATAATATTTCCTTTGCTGCTGCTGAGCCGCCTGGGCGTATACGTAACATTCATGAAAATGAGTAACGCACTTTAAATCTCCATGCCAGTAATTTTTGCCTACATGCGTGGACGAACAGTATCTGAAAAATGTTTTTTTTTCTTCTTTCTGTATTAGAATTTATGTATTGAGTATCTATGAATCATGAAGTTGTTCTAAAATATGAGTGCGTGGCAAATGCGTGGATATGTAGGCAGAAAGGAAAATATACTCAGGAGTATAAAAGATTTATAAGCTATAAGCTTGTGTGGGTATTTAGAACTTCCGTTATTCTTTCTTTGGTTAAAAGTCGAACAATTCAGCTTCAATGACGAAACATCACCAAACGGACTGAAGCTGGTCGACTTCGCTGGGTTATGGCTATGGTTGTCTGTTGTACCATATTCCATCACAAGAAAATGCATTAAGCTATGTGACTGTCTACTGATCGAATCATCGAGGACCAAACATTGACTCGGACCACTTTCTGTTAGCAGCTAAGATAGGCACTCGCCTCCGTGCAGTAAAGAATGGCCGCCAACGAACACAAGGTCGAACCTTTCTTCGAAAAGCTGCAATTGCAACAGACAGCCGAACGATTTTCTGCTCGACTCATCAGCATCTCGATATAAGGGAGCTGCGGAACGGCATCTCAAACTCACTTCGTACCGCTGCAGCCGAAACAATTGGTCTTCGGCAACGACAAAAAACGAGCTGGTACGAGGAGGATTCCCGTCTCACAGCGGAGAGAAAACAGATAGCCTACCTCGCAACACTGCAAACGACCACAACACGTGCGGAATGGGATAGATATCGAGAGGCGAAGAGGGAAGCGAGACGCATTTGCAGACAATAAAAGAAAGTGCCAGAAATGCGTGAGTATAAAGAGCTTGAGAAGCTGGCCAACAGAGGTAATGGTCGATGGAGCATCGTCATGTAGAGACCAAGGTGGTAATCTGGTAACCAATGTCCAGGGCATACTGGGATTATAGAGGGAACACTTCTCCGACCTGAACATGAAGAAATTCGAATAGCAATTGCCCGCTTGAAGAACAACAAAGCAGCGGAGGCTGATAGGTTACCGGCCGAGCTATTCAAATACAGCGGCGAAGAACTGATAAGGTGCATGCATCTGCTTCTTTACAGAATTTGGTCGGAAGAAAGCATACGATTGGAATCTCAGTGTGCTCTGCCCAATCCATAAAAAGGGAGACCCCGCAAACTGCGCCAACAACCGTGGTATAAGTATCCTCAATACCGCATATAAGGTCCAGTCGAGCATATTGTGTGGAAGACTAAAGCCCACCGTCAACAAACTGATTGGACCTCATCAGTGTGGCTTTCGACCTGCAAAATCCACAACTGACTATGATATTCACCATGGCAGGCAGAAAAAAATAATTATATCGTCTATATGTTCCACCAGTAATAATTGTACACTATCTCTAAACGCTCCCTGAGTTTTCAAAGGGATTTGATAGAAAATGCGACAGGAAATGCCGTTACCACTAATAGCAAGCGTTATAACTCGATGTTGACCAATCTTTTTTCCCAGGAATTTGAGGAATTCGAGGCGGAGAATCTCTATAACCAAGTCCTCATGTTTCCCGTCTAACTATGAACAGATTATAGATAGTTTGGCGACTCGTTAATTCCAAGAAACGGTCCAGTCAAATGGCCACCAAGAAAATACGTTTTAACGCCTCTAGATTATTTTCTCTAGTGGAATGTAAAATCAAAGGTTTACGCCAATCGACCATGAAAGCTCGAGCAGTTCAAATACAACATTCCGTCGAAATTCTAGCCGCTGACGCCTGATAATATTGAGTCAACGTTGCAATCTGTTATTAAATCCACATTACCTTTAAAGCGTCACAATTGGTGTGTGAGAAAGCAGTGAATACATAGAAAGTAAAATTGCTTTTGTTACGCAGTAACATTTTTTAATAGAACCTACGGCAAGTTGTTGAAAAGTTTGTTTCGAATAACACAAAAGGGTTGTTTGTAAAACAAATCAAATTTGTTGTTTAACTTAACTGGTCTTAGAACTTTTGCGTAAAGGTATGCAATGCTCTACAATTTTCTCTCTCCTCTATGTGTGGCAAAAAAGTTAAAATTTAAAGCGTTACATAAAAAATTTGAAACTGTGTCTAGTGTGAGGTCTCATAAGTACAGACGCATTTATTTTTATAATTTTTATAAATACGAGGGCGGTCCGATAGGTATCGTAGACAGCGTAACATGACTCTATTTCACAGCAATTTTGACGCTATTTGACGCAAACTGAAGAAGTTTTGTTTAATTTCCTGATCGTCGACGAAACATGGATCGAGTGGTAGATATCGGAGACCAAGTCAGAGACAGGCAAAACAGTGGACTCTATCCGGCGAAACGGCTTTGAAGAAGACCCAGACTGTTCCATAAGCTGGAAAGGCTTTTTTGTCGAGATTAATAAGGAATGATCTGCAACGACTATACTTGACCGAGTTCTCATACAGAATTTTTGGGCTGATTCGACGAATGAGTAGCAGAAAAAACTTTATTTGGTGGAGAAAATAGTGATCTTTCACTATGACTCTATCTCCATCGCAACCAGATTTCCAAAAAGTATATTTTTCAAAGACGTTAAAGAAGTTGGAGCTGGGACAGTGCTTTGAGCTGAAAAGTGTCTATGTTGAGAACGAAATTACATGTTTATAACGTTAAATTTTCTTTAGAAGTCTAAATACTTATCAGACCCCCCTCGTACCGCCTTACACGTGTCTCAATAATAAGCTCTTCAATATGCAAAACGTTCGTCAACCAAGTGAGTCTATATAAAATTGCTTGAAGTTCCATACTTAACATTTTGTTAGCTACCTTGCCAACTTTTCTGTTTCTATAACTCTTATGCGAATTAAATATAAATATATACAGAGGTAGTCAAAATTATTTACACATCGGACGTTTTTTTCCAAGTTTCACACAAAAAGCTTTCGCTTGTTGTTGTTGTTGTCGCAGGGTAACAAAATGCTATGTTGTTGTAAACCTTGATCTATTCCCGAGCGAATGAAGTCGGTTCGGCTAGAATAGCTAGAAATATGGCGGAGAAATAAGCAAATGAACTGAAGACTCGGAGTAGTCAAAAGTATTTACACACATTTTTTTGCGTCAAAAGTATTTACACATGGCTATTTAGCCTTTATCCTTGGATTTGGTTTGAGCAAAAGTAGTAATTTGATTCTATTGCATTCTTAACAATCTAACTCAGCCTTAAAATATAAAAATTGGTAAATAAAATATCGAAAACAAAGGAATTATCGATTATAACTAGATTGGAGACTGTTACTAAGTTTAAGACTCCGGTTTAGGCTTCGGAGTTAGTTAAAATTTATAGAATTTGATGGAATACTGTTTATAATGTTATTAAAAAGAAGGAAACGAAGTATTGCAAGAACAATTTAAAGATAATTGGGCGGAAACCTGTGATAACTCAAAGAGAATGCAGAAGATTAGTAGAAACTATCATACAAAATCCCACAATTAGTCCTCTTAATATTGCAGCATCATCGAATCAGCACATTGCATGAACAGCCAATGATGCTACACTGCTAAGGACATTTTAAAATAGTAACATAAATACATACGTTGTGTATAAAGTTGACCACTTCCGAAACCAAAAAAGCTTTATTTCCGAAACCAAAAAAGCGATATGCCTCTCATTTGCCTTAAAATGCATCCTAAAGCCTGTCGTGGACAGATAAGGCTGATTTTTTGTTCCAGGGCTTCTTTAGTAAACGCTTTATGCATTTACCACGTGAGAAGAAGAATAATGCAATTTAGACGCTAAATATAGTCGGGAGTGACATTATGATTTTTTTGAAAATTTTTTGGAAATTTTCCTTACTTCTGTTTTGGAGATTTGGTACTAATTTAGTGACCCTAAATCATCCGGATATATCAGAATTCACATGACCATGCCATTGTAGTGGTCCGTCGGCCTTTTCCAACTATTGACTACATTTTACAACAGGATAATGCTCCATTTCATGAAGGATCTTTACCTTCAAAAGTTTTAAATGAAGCAAATCAAGTTGACCTCCGCAAAGCCCTGACCAAAACTTTAGTCAAAATGTTTGGTCTTTCGTTAAATATCAGAGGACAATTGATATAATAACCGAAAACGCCGAAATTACCGACATTTGGTCTAAATTAACTGTTAACTTAGCGCACAATTGTGTTGAATCAATTCGGACCATAAAGCAGGCTGGTATTGATGCCAATGGTAATGTAACCAATTATGAATTTATCGCCTTAGAATAGTAAGTTAGACTAAACATTAAAATTAAAAAAATTATCATTAAAAACTAACAGGATAATCCATTTCATGTTGTGTGTAAATACTTTTGACGCAAAAAAAATGTGTGTAAATACTTTTGACTACTCCGAGTCTTCAGTTCATTTGCTTATTTCTCCGCCATATTTCAAGCTATTCTAGCCAAAACGACTTCATTCTCTCGGGAATAGATCAAGGTTTACAACAACATAGCATTTTGTTACCCTGCGACAACAACAACAACAATCGAAAGCTTTTTCTGTGAAACTGGTAAAAAAACGACCGATGTGTAAATAATTTTGACTACCTCTGTATATACATGTATGTAAGCATTCCGAAAAGGCATTAAAATTGGCATAAATATAATGTCTAGACAGGCATAGAGAGCTGTCAGCAGAACAGGGCTAATGTTACACACCCACTTTAACGTGTCAATCCCAGCTGAAGCATCATCCATACTCATATGTTACATATGCGTATGTATACACTTCGCTTCGCTTCTACTTAGGTGGAAAGAGCTGTTTTTCTCAAAAATAACGCAGGCACTTGAAGGCAATCGCGTAGGGTAACCATCATTTTGGCGAGAAAAAAGCGAAAACAATTGTATACTGCCGCCTAGACACTTGGCTTCTTCGAGTTACATTATTTAATAGCGAATTTCGCTGAGTACTTTTGTACGGCTAATAACTTGCTTGATATATGAAAATTGACAAGAGCCTCAGCTAGCTGACGGCGTCATTTTACATATTGATTGAAGTGAGTATTCAAGTATTCAAGTATTTTAGTTATATTTTATATTATTTGACAGCGCAAAGTTCTTTGTATGCCCTTGTAAATTCGTACTGAGTTTCTATTGGATTCTCTCAGGATAAAAGGTTAACATTCTCTACGTATTCTTTAAAGAAATTAGACAAAGATAGTATGAAATAGAACAATTTAATCAAATTTTATGTTTAAACTCATTTTTATCGCGGTAGAAATGTGAGCATATTTCTTCAATCCCGTATTCAATCTCGTAGTATAGTTCGCTAGTTAATATAATATAGTTAAAATGAATATATTTATCTTTCTATAGCGTTTTATTACAATACTCAACAAATCTGAAGAAAAGTTTGCCACCGATGTGCTAAAAGGTCGGTGGGGGTATTTGAGGTGTCCTTATTACGAATTTGAGTTTACAAATTTTCCATGACGTACAGATTTTGATTTACTTTCTCATACATTAGTACTTACCAAATTTGAGGTCCAACAAATACGCCTCCTTTAACCTTGGCATCGGTTCTTCTTTTCATGACTGGCGTATACACCGTTTACGCGGTTATAGCCGAGTCCACAACAGCGCGCCACGCATCTCTCCTTTTGGCAGTTTGGCGCCAATTGGTAATACCAAGTGAAGACAGGTCCTTCTCCACCAGGTCCTTCCATCGGAGTAGAGGCCTCCCTCTTCCTCGGATTCCACCAGCGGGTACTGCATCGAAAACTCTCAGAGCTGGAGCACTTTCGTCCATTCGTATCCGCTGACTTTTTATTTGCTGGACATAACAAAACGTTTTGTAAGTCGTCGAATAACACATACAGCTCATCATTCCATCGTCTGCGGTATTCGCCGTTGCCAATGTTTAAGGGACCATAAAATCTTCTTCTTCTAAATCTCGAAAACTCCTAGTGCCGTCTCATCCGATGTTGACACCGTCCACGCTTCTGCACCATAAAGTAGGACGGTAAGGATGAGGGGCTTGTAGAGGTTAGTTTTTGTTCGTCAAGAGAGTACTTTACTTTTCTATTGCCTACTCAGTCCATAGTAGCACCTGTTGGCAAAAGTGAGTCTGCGCTGGATTTCAAGGCTGACATTATTATCGGTGTAATGGAGGTAACAAAACGTTTTTGGGATCAGTGAGAGGTAGATATGTTCTTCACGTTAGCCTGGTCTGGAATAAATTGATCTACTGTCCCAAAGACACAAAAAACAGCAATACTTAGAAATCGTCCCTGAAGCCCTAGTAACAATCCAATGACTTTTAGGTCACCACAAATTTGCTACTCTAAGCTAGTTTATAGTTTATTGAATTTAGAATCTGTGATATACTTTCGTATGCTTCTTTCATGTCAACTGCATGCGCAAGAGGAATAGGAGCCTTTGTTGCCATTATAAGGCAACACCGACTTCAAACTTATTTTTGAGGGGTCTATGAATAAAGCCAATCGTCCGGATTATGCGTAAAGCCCAATCTTTTCACATCACCAATTGGACTATCATAAACACAAATTTTTTTTTTGCATTGTAAAAAACGATGAAAGCTCTTGGTTACGGATTCTAAAAAATGGTTACTTTCGTTCCTGATACCAGTAAATTCCAATTTTGTAGTCTTGAATCCAATAGCTTAGCATGGTCCTTGGACAAGTGAAGGTCTTTTACTGAGTTTATCTATCCCTGCCAGAAGGGAAAGCTTAAATCTAGTTGCTGTCGAGGTCATCTAACGGGAGGGCCAGGAAACATGCTGTTTCGACGGGGCCGGACCAAGGGGAAAGGGGTTCTGTCTGGATAAGTAGGAGTTTAACCTGCTACAATATCCAGAACGAAGTTGCACAAAGGTCACTCTGGTTTCACGTGACAACTCGAGCTCTACGTCTGCTGAAGGTGGTGGTTTAGTTCCAAGGACGCCATTCACTAGAAGGGATTCAAGGAAGGTGTTAATAGCTCCACTGTGAATGGCGACGTATTGTAGGAGTGACTTCTTGATGCACTTGGGAGCGGTTCTGCTTCCAGCAAGTGACCACATAGGTGATTTCTACGAAAGCACCCTAGTAGAAACTGATTGGTAAGCAGTTCATTATGCTCCCTAATAGGCAGCATAGTGGCCTCATTGTGCAAATGTGCTTCTGGTGACATCTAGAGGAATCCTGTAGCTGTCCGGAGTATGTTGTTCTGACACGTCTGTATCTTCCTCTGCTGCATGCCGCTGCATCCAGACGATCATACCGGTGTTGCGTAATTTATGACCGACCGGCCGATAGCCTCGTAAGTGGCCAGCAATGTTTCTTTGTCTTTTCCCCAAGTGCTACCGGCTAGCGATTTGAGGATTTTGTTGCGACTCTGTACTTTAGTGATTATGGCGGTCGTGTGTGGAGTGCAGACTGTCAAATGTGACACCCAAAATCTTGGGATTATGCATAGTCGGTATTGGTGTGCCATCAACGTGAATATTAAGATTTAGTCTGTACTCCTTCGTCCAGTTGGTAAAAAGGGTCGCCGTGGATTTAGCGGGTGCGATTGCCAGGCTCGTCGCAGAGAAGAAGCAAGAAATTTCGAGGAGGTAGTCGTTAACTTTCGAACACGTGTCATCGATACCAGTGCCCGGCGTCATTATCGTGCAGTTATCTGCGTAAGAGGTAACTCAAAATCCCTCTGGTGGTTGAGGGAGTTTAGAGATATATGAATTAAACAGTAACGGGAAGAGGACACCACCCTGTTTAATTTTTCTGATTTTAGATGTTTTACCTCGAAATAATACGGAGGATTGCCGACCGCTCAGGTAGTTCATGATCCATCTCTTCAGCCCCGGAGAAAGTGTTGTTTGCTCAATGTCTTGCATCACTTGTGGAAAAACTGTCAAAATCGGGTTATAACGTTTCAAGGTACCGTATATCGAACATGAAAGACTGAGTGACTAAGGGTAATTTTTCACCAAAAATATCGGGAAATATCTCAGATGTTTTCATTTAATTCAGAGGGAATCTTTTTCTTCTAATAATGTGACTCTATATCAAAAATTATTAAAATCGGGACATAACTTCCCATATATGTACCTAATTATAGGTTTTTCAAAAATATGATGGGCTTAATATCTTATAAAACGGTTAATATGTGAAATATATTAACCAAATTGAGTGAGCATATAGTCTTGGATATAGTACGAATTGGTAGTGAAAATTAGTGAAATCTGTTCAGCCCTCATATACCTGTAGCTCTTTGCAGAGATAGAGAGAGAGATATAGAAGGGATTATGAGTTCTGATAAAATATTTTAGGCTAAAAAACGGTTTGACACATCAATGACGGCATAACTAAAACAGCAATTCATATCTATATTGCTATGCATATACCGTTAGAAACTTCGAAAATTCCGCTTGACATTTAAATAAACGTCATTAATCCCAGCGATGACGTGTTTGCGCAGCATCGAAGCAACACTAATTAACTTATGCTACGACGGTTGTTAACAACAACAAATACACAAATAAAATATATAGTAAGCTACTAAGTCCACAATTCATCACCTAAAAGGTCCCACAATATGCCAGAGGATTCCAAGTTTAATCCTTAATTACCGTGTATTTCCAATTCACTGCATTCGGTATGCGAGCATTGTCATGCGCTCTGCCATTGCACCACCGTGTGGGCGTGTTTGTGTTGACATCTATATTTTACGTGACACAGCAACCATTCGAAACAATCAGACAATAATATATGCTCATTCATTAAATTCGTATTAACAAGCCGCGGCGGTGTAGCCTGTAGAGCGTGAGCCCCGGACCGTGTGTAGCTAAAGTGTATATTCATTTGCATATTTTAACACTGTACACACCGGAAGCGGGGTGCCTCATTAGCGCAGCACACAATTTAAGCCACTCAGTTTTGTTGCGCGCAAGCAACCGTAATATGGTTAAGCAGCCTCCGCTGGTATTTACATATGTATTTATGACGTCATTGCAGTTGTTGCCTCGCAGCTTCCAGTTGCACTAACACATGCTTTCAATGTTCATTTCCATTAGATTAATTTCCATGCTGATGATGACGACAACACTTATGACAGCTCAACTGCTTAATTCCGCTTCGGAATTATATACCTGCCTGCACTTTGGTCGCATTCATTATGGTACAGGTGTCCGCAACGCTCGCTATTGAATTTTGTGCGAACGTCACTGTCACTGTCACTTTGACAAATTTAAGCGATGACAGCTAGCAAATTGCAATATAAGCTTACGCCAAGTCGCTAATTGCTAATATATGAATGTATGGTCATTGTGGTAAATTGCAGTTAAATGACATACCTTATGTGATGGTCAATATATTCCATACTCAATTAAATGTTGTTGATGTGAGCGTCAGTCAAAGGTTAAGCATAAATTATTTTACTCTTGTAGCTACGAAAATACCGAAAGCACATAGATCTAATGAACTTATAGGTCGAGTATAGTTGGCAACAAATATCTGTTCTATATAAGACAATCTCGTTGTATACATTTTAAGCAATTTTTGTCTAACGGATGAGGTTAGGTTAAAAGGCTGATCCTGTGTCACAGGAGATTCCACTTGGATAGCTAAAGCCAGTTCTTTGGTATGCCGCAAACTCCTCAAAATGGAGGCCCGAGACACTCAAGTCGCGACAAAGCACTTTGAGCCTTTTCTTCGAAAATGCCAAGATGTTTCAGCCGCAGTCTAGCGAAAGCTTCACAATGAAGGAGAAAGTGTCTCGTTGTCAACGTCTCCACTACTTCCATGCAACTTTGGGAATTCGCATCCGTCAGGACATTTTGCATCACAACATGTAGTGTCCAGTAAGAATTACTATAATTACGGCAAGATGAACCTTACTAAGAGCAAATAACTCAATGGATCTCCTGCGATCTACCTTAGGCCAGAATGATCTCACAGTCGCACAGGTACTGGTCGTTGCTCAAGGCCTACCGCGTTCATTTGACGACCACTGATCTAACGCCGAGAGGTAGGTGGATAGTGGAGCACCAGCTTGTCCCAATCTGATGAATTTGCAGCTTGGCTGTCCTTACGTGCTTTGGTCCGGCTGTCCGGCTTTGCAGTTCCCAGCGGTACCGTTGTGGCCTGTGACCCAAACCAGTCTTATATTAAAGTAGCTAGAAGATATTGATAGAGCGGCTAAGCACTCCCTGACTAGTTTGGAGCGAACAGTCAGCGAGCACATGGTCAAGCTTGCCGTTCTACTATCCGAGTGTATGCTCATAGATTAGTCAATGATCACAAGTCGTATAGTAAGTGCTAATAGTTTCCCTCAAGAAGCGGCACGAACAATTGTAACGAAATTATCTCATCTCCGTTGAAGTATGATTTTGGATAAACAAATTATCTTTGGTTTGGTTGAACGGAATTCTCCTAGTGGTGGCACAAAAATCGTTTAAAAACATTCCAAAAATTAGTCAACTGATATAGCTGTCTATTAAATTCTCATTATCGTATTTTATATTATTATGTACTTTAGAGCGAAAAAAATTGAAGTTTTCAAAATTCAAAATTCAAATAACGGTAACACACAGATGACGTCATATGAAGAAAATAATGTTAGAAACGTACATTTCAACGCCACTGCACCACAGCTCACACATAGGAGACGATGATTCCAAACAATAAAATAAAATAACATTAGCGAATAATGAGACTTTTAATGGTAATCGACGCTTCTACATATTTAAAGCGAATTACATTTCACTTGAATTAATAATAATCTGTATGAACAAATAAATGCAAATCAACTAATTTGAATATATCGCATATCTTGAGTATATTTATCGTCATGCATGCATATTCTTAAATTGTAATGCCTTAATTCATTTGCATTACTTTACCGCTTCAATCGAGTCACTTATAATTACAATTAATTAGCTATGAAATAAATTCACACATGCATAATTAACTAATAGATAATTTAATATTATTTCCTAAGGGCTGCTACTTTGCTCAAGCCTCTAACTGGATTAGCTAAAAAAGCGCTGTGAACCGCGAATAAATTATGATTAATGAAGCAACCTTGCGTGTGTAGATTTTGGAAATAAATATTATTATTTGAGGATTTACATAAGTAAGGGTATGTATAAATGTATATGCTCGTATATAAATGTATGAAGCTTATGTGAGTTGACATGAAAACACACAATACACATTCACACATAAGAAAATGTTGAAAATTATGACAGTTATATTTATTCCTTCCGTACTCATATTGTCAAATTTATTTATTGATATAGATTTAAATCCTCTGGTTGGTTTTACTGGGTATATGGATATTTAAAATAGCATCGACGGAAGCTTTATATATATCTTCTTCTATTTTGGAAACAATGTTATCACGCCTTTGATATTTGCAAATTACGAGAGTATAAAAGGTGCGGTTACACCCGATAGATTTCAGTGAGTCTACAAAGAAAGATTTTTTCAAACTTACCGATCTATTAGATTTATCTACTACATGCTAGGAGGATGGGACCATGTGTAGAAGTTCACGCAAGTGAGGAAAGTTTTTGATTGTCATTCACTTGGGAGTGGCCAGAAACGATTCTTCTCCACATGGTCCAAGCAGCTCACGACTTCCGGTTTTAGACCAAGTATCCTCTGGGTAGCCAACAGACATCCGTTTGAAGGCGAGCTAAAGTGAGAAGGCGAAGCCCGCTTATGCGGTTGTGCGTTGGGTTTGGGACCCACCACATAAAAACACCCCCCAATGAAAAATCTACGAAAGCCTCGGATGAGACACCCCCTTTTGATGACGACCCCTGCAAACGTTTTAAGGATAATGATATAAGGGCATGCACCTGGAATGTCCGGACCCTTAATTGGGAAGGTGCCTCTGCCCAGCTGGTTGATGTCCTCATACGACTCAAGGCTGACATCACCGCCATCCAAGAAGTGCGATGGACGGGACAAGGACGGAAGAAGGTGGGTCCTTGTGACATCTACTACAGCGGCCATATAAAGGAGCGCAAATTTGGTGTTGGATTTGTGGTGGGAGAGAGACTCCGTCGCAGAGTCCTGGCATTCACCCCGGTGGATGAACGTCTTGCCACAATCCGCATCAAAGCGAGGTTCTTCAACATATCGCTGATTTGCGCCCACGCCCCAACGGAAGAGAAGGACGATGTGACCAAAGATGCTTTCTATGAGCGCCTAGAACGCACCTATGAGCGCTGCCCCGCCACGATGTAAAAGTCGTGCTTGGCGATTTTAACGCCAGGGTGGGTAAAGAAGGTGTCTTTGGCAAAACAGTCGGAAAATTCAGCCTCCATGACGAAACATCGCCAAACGGCCTGAGGCTGATCGACTTCGCTGGGGCCCGAAATATGATCGTCTGTAGTACCAGATTCCAGCATAAGAAAATACATCAAGCTACTTGGCTGTCTCCTGATCGAAACACGCGGAACCAAATCGATCACGTTGTGATAGACGGAAGACATGTCTCCTGTGTTTTAGACGTGCGTACGCTCCGAGGACCAAATATAGACTCGGACCATTATCTGGTCGCAGCTAAAATACGCACCCGCCTCTGTGCAGCAAAGAACGCCCGTCAACAAACACAAGGAAGGTTTGACGTCGAAAAGCTGCAATCGCAACAGACAGCCACGAAATACTCTACTCGACTTGCACTCCTGCTCTCTGAGAGCACTCATCAGCATCTCGGTATAAGGGAACTGTGGAACGGCATGCGGGATGGGATAGATACCGAGAGCTGAAGAGGGAAGCGAGACGCATCTGCAGACAAAAAAAGAAAGAGGCCGAAATGCGTGAGTACGAAGAGCTTGAGAAGTTGGCAGACAGAGGGAATGCTCGAAAATTTTATGAAAAAATGAAGCGACTTAACGAAGGTTTCAAGACCGGAGCATCCTCATGTAGAGACCAAGGTGGTAATCTGGTAACCGATGTCCAGGGCATACTGGGATTATGGAGGGAACACTTCTCCGACCTGCTGAATGGCAGTGAGAGTACAACACCAGGAGAAGGCGAACCCGATCCCCCAATCGATGACGATGGAACAGATGTTCCATTACCCGACCATGAAGAAATTCGAATAGCAATTACCCGCTTGAAGAACAACAAAGCAGCGGGGGCCGATAGATTACCGGCAGAACTATTCAAATACGGCGGCGAAGAACTGATAAGGTGCTTGCATCAGCTTCTTTGCAAAATATGGTCGGAAGAAAGCATGCCTGACGATTGGAATCTCAGTGTGCTCTGCCCAATCCATAAAAATGGAGATCCCACAATCTGCGCCAATTACCGTGGGATCAGCCTCCTAAATATCGCATACAAGGTTCTATCGAGCGTACTGTGTGAAAGACTAAAGCCCACCGTCAACAAACTGATTGGACCTTATCAGTGTGGCTTTAGACCTGGAAAATCAACAACTGACCAGATATTCACCATGCGCCAAATCTTGGAGAAGACCCGTGAAAAGAGGATCGACACACACCACCTTTTTGTCGATTTTAAAGCAGCTTTCGACAGCACGAAAAGGAGCTGCCTTTATGCCGCGATGTCTGAATTTGGTATCCCCGCAAAACTAATACGGCTGTGTAGGTTGACGTTGAGCAACACCAAAAGCTCCGTCATGATTGGGAAGAACCTCTCCGAGCCGTTCGATACCAAACGAGGTTTCAGACAAGGTGACTCACTATCGTGCGACTTCTTTAACCTGATGCTGGAAAAAATTATAAGAGCTGCAGAGCTAAACAGAGAGGGTACCATCTTTTACAAGAGTGTACAGCTCCTGGCGTACGCCGATGATATTGATATCATCGGAAGCAACAACCGCTCCGTTTGTTCTGCTTTTTCCCGCATGGATAAGGAGGCGAAGCGAATGGGTCTGGAGGTGAATGAGGACAAGACGAAATATCTCCTGTCATCAAGCAAACAGTCGGCGCATTCGCGTCTTGGCTCCCACGTCACTGTTGACAGTCATAACTTCGAGGTCGTAGATAATTTCGTTTACCTGGGAACCAGCATCAACAACACGAACAATGTCAGCCTCGAAATCCAGCGCAGAATAACTCTTGCCAACAGGTGCTACTTTGGACTGAGTAGGCAATTGAACAGTAAAGTCCTCTCTCGACGAACCAAAATCAAGCTCTACAAGTCGCTTATCATCCCCGTCCTGATCTACGGTGCAGAAGCTTGGACGATGTCAACATCAGATGAGACGACACTAGGAGTTTTCGAGAGGAAAATTTTGCGCAAGATTTATGGTCCTAAGAACATTGGCAACGGCGAATACCGCAGACGATGGAACGATGAGCTGTACGAGTTATACGACGACATTGACATAGTTCAGCGAATAAAAAGACAGCGGCTACGCTGGCTAGGTCATGTTGTCCGAATGGACGAAAACACTCCAGCCCTGAAAGTGTTCGATGCAGTACCCGCCGGAGGAAGCCGAGGAAGGGGAAGGCCTCCACTCCGTTGGAGGGACCAGGTGGAGAGCGACCTGGTTACACTTGGGATCTCCAACCTCCGCCGAACTGCGAAGGAGAGAGAGAGATGGCGCACTATCGTCGATTCGGCTATAACCGGCTAAACGGTTGCAACGCCAATCACATACACATACGTTTACTTATTTGTACGCACTGTTCCGTATTCGTGTATTCGTGTTCACGCAAGTGAGGAAAGTTTTTGATCCCATGGTAAGTAAACGTACTTTTTAAAAATTACGGTCAACTAAATTATCTATATTTATTTCTTTATTATATTGTTTAATTCTAATGAGATCAGAAATGTGATTATTTGATAGTATAGCTGAGAATTTAATTGTAAATAAAATTTTCTTTTGTAATTATCAAGAAGGCTTTTTCGGGCGTCTCCCTCGATATTTACAAGATTTTTGTGACAACGTTCATACTGTCTTTTTATATCATGTTTGCTACAACGCTTTATTTTTGTATAACAAATTAAGCATTCTGCATGCTTTTCATTGTTCTCAATAAAAAAATAACATATTTCCCAAATTTGTTGGAACATTTATAGCGCGTTCTGTTTTCTAGCGTCAACTGATCGCAAAATTCTGCTTTGCTTGCCTACGAAGTTGAATACAGTAGCACAGTCGTGCTTTCACAGACACTTGTCGCGACATGTTGGTGTGAGGTGTCTGGCTTGTCCGTGCGCTATTGTGCGCATAGGCCGTGGATAACGCTGCTCTAAAATGACCAAAATTGTATATGGTAAAACAGTTTCACGTGGAAATCTAACGGGACTTTCTAAAAATAGAATCGAAGACGTGAGTACATGTTCAGCGAATACTTCCCAACTAAGGAGGAAATTCAAAATGGTCTATCGAATATTTACGTTCCTGAATTTGAATGATTTTAAATGTACTTTTAAGTGAAAGACATATATTTTATGTTCCCATAATAATAAATTCTAATTCTAATTCTATAGGCAGGTGAATATTTGGATAAAATTTTGTGCATATCTCATAAATTCTAAATCAACAAAATTTTCTGGAGTCATCCCTTTCTCTGTTTCAAAAAATTGATTTTTTTTTTCAAATTTAACTCGAAGCTATAACTATTCAAGAATGTTCCGTTAAAATTCCAAGTGAAAATTTCAAAAACTCTTGGCGGAAGCGTCAGGCGACGGCGGGTGCGCCTCAAAACTTTAGGCGCGTTTTTCTCGAAACAGTGTTTTTATGACTGGGACATGAGCTTACTCAAAATCTATTAATCCAATCGGTTCCAAATTTTAATGCATTATTCTATACCTATATAGCATGGTATGAACTAGAATAAATCAAATCGGTGAAGATCTTCTTCAACTTGATTTGTGGCTACACCACAATTTTGAAGTCCATCCGATACAAATACTGCATTTAGAGTGTGGCCTCGCCGGTGTAAAAATTTCTTAAATCGAACTACAACCTTTCAAGGCCCCAGATGTAGAACATTATGATCTCAGTGCCTTTGGCTAATTCGGAAAATCTCTCAGATACGAACTTAGCCCTTACTTACTAGTTTTAATACTCTCGCAACAAAAGTTGCTAAGAGATTATTATAGTTTTGTTCACATAACGGTTGTTTGTAAGTCATAAAACTAAACGAGTTAGATATAGGTTTATATATATCAAAATGATCAGGATGATGAGACGAGTTGAAATCCGAATGTCTGTTTCTTCAATAAATTGCGAGAGTATAAAATGTTCGGTTGCACACGAACTTAGCCTTTCCTTACTTGTTTTATAATATATTTAAAACATTTTTTTAGATTTTTGGTGAAATTTTCATAATGATATCTCAACGGGAAGCATTTATGGCCGCGGCTTCTTACAAGCAGAACCACTATGCGCTACTTGCTTGCATTTGAAACCAACTCATCTAACATCCCTTTCTATATGGTTCAACGCAATCTCATTTCTTGGACCTCCCTTTCTCTGACGTAACTCATCAAATAAGGTTGGGATCAACACCAATAGTATTTAAATTTTAGATATATATTTCTTTATTGATGTTTTTATTTGTCTCTTGAAATTTATTGAAATTAAATCTACATACGCTTTAACTCACTCTCCCAACTGACCGTCAACATGTACGCGCTTCCTTGGCAACTAAGTAGCATGTGAAAACCACGAAAAGAGACGGTATAACCGATGTAATTACATATTTACATTTGTATATATGTATGCGTGAGTATGTGAGCAGATGTCAGAGACCAAAAGCGGCTTTGCTTTTACACCTTCTAGAAGAAGCCTTAAGTATATCAACACATAATTATGCATATTTATATATATATATATATATATTGACTATCTCACAAATGTAAAATCAGTTCTAGAACTGCATGTGTGCGCGCTTTTAATCTAATTCCATCATCATTGCCATGGCGTATAAGTAACGCATATTTAATTTCTGAGATTTCATGTGAACTGCGCTAAAAATAGCACCGAAAAATATATATTTTATTAGCTTCTAAATATTTTTGACAACGCAAGCTAAATATAGACAAATGTAAAAATATATATATATACCGTTATTTGTATATATTTTTATATATATAAACAAGTTGGAAATACAAATGAAAATATCAACAACAAACAGTGACATTCGGCATGAAAGAGCGTGGAACTCGTATAGCTGACTTTTAATGTCTGTATATATGCATGTATGTACGTCCGTGTGTAATGCGCATTATATAGATGTGCGTACGTGTAATCTTGTGCGTGCCAATGGCAACAAAAGTCGAGCAGAGGCTATGAAAATGATACAAAATGCTAGCGCATCACACGCATAAACTGTGAAGTAGGGACACATGTAAAAGGATGAAAATTACAAAAAAAAAAAAACAAAAAAAAGCAAATAAAATTACAAATAGTGTGTCATTTGAAAAATCGTAAGCAAAATGTAAATAGAGCGTGTCAGCACACAGGCACACACAAGTGCATATGTATATGTGACATACTCGATAAATAGCTGAACTGTAATGAGCGCACTGTAGAGAAAATACTTTCACAAAGCAAAATGAACGAAAATAAAAGCATATTTCTAGGCGTTTCAACCACACACTTTCCTACCGGGCAGCTGCTGTGACATTTAGTGCGTAGCTTTACTGCCGTCTCACTGTGTTTGAGTGCTCATGTGAAATATATAACTTTCCATCCATACATACATATGTACGTGCAGCGTTGCCAATTTGTTTGTTATTTATAGCTAGTTCGATTTCAAGGTCATCTTGGTAAGTTTTATTTTACCCTTTCTGTGTTAGCCTGTTTCCTAGAAAATTGATAATCAACACATCGCTCTCGCTTTCGCCTTAATTTCGCTACCCAAAGATACTTATCAAGCGGCCCCAAATAAACCCTAAATAAACGAAGCTATTTTAGAAAATTGTATAAAGACGCGACGCTGGCGATTGAATGGGTACAAGTGCCTTTGTTTCAGCCGCACTAAGAAAATATCTATCGAAATTGGTGGCCGAATTGAAATGTGTGTCTGGTTGCTCTGGGATTGTTGTTTCAACTCTGTTTGGGTTTGAAAAAGTTTAGGCTAGCCTGCTCGATCAGGAGTTGGGTATATTGATACAATTTTAGTTTAATACAAATATATCGATTGATAGTAAGACTACTGGACTGTGCGTAGCAAAGTCTGAGCGTAGCAGAGATACTTTCTACATGATTTTTCTCTACTGTTTAGTAAAAGTGTGGCTAAAATGACCAAAAGGAGGAATTCTTCAGATATAGAAGCACTTAAAATTGAATTCTTCTTCTTGACTGGCGTAGACACCGCTTACGCGGTTATAGCCGAGTCCACAACAGCGCGCCACGCATCTCTCCTTTTGGCAGTTTGGCGCCAATTGGTAATACCAAGTGAAAACAGGTCCTTCTCCACCTGGTCCTTCCATCGGAGTGGAGGCCTCCCTCTTCCTCGGCTTCCACCAGCGGGTACTGCATCGAACACTTTCAGAGCTGGAGCACTTTCGTCCATTCGAACAACATGACCTAGCCAGCGTAGCCGCTGTCTTTTTATTCGCTGGACTATGTCTATGTCGTCGAATAACACATACAGCTCATCGTTCCATCGTCTGCGGTATTCGCCGTTGCCAATGTTTACGGGACCATAAATCTTCCGCAAAACCTTTCTCTCGAAAACTCCTAGTGCCGTCTCATCGGATGTTGACATCGTCCAAGCTTCTGCACCATAAATTAGGACAGGAGTGATGAGGGACTTGTAGAGTATGAGAGAGGATCCGTCGAGAGAGGATTTTACTTTTCAATTGCCTACTCAGTCCAAAGTAGCACCTGTTGGCAAGAGTGATTCTGCGTTGGATTTCCAGGCTGACATTGTTATTGCTGTTAATGTTAGTTCCCAGATAGACGAAATTATCTCCAACTTCAAAGTTATGACTGTCAACAGAGACGTTGGAGCCAAGACGTGAATGTGCTGACTGTTTGTTTGATGACAGGAGATATTTCGTCTTGTCCTCGTTCACCACCAGACCCATACGCTTCGCTACCCTACCCATTCTGAAAAAGCGGAACTAACGGCGCGGCGTACGTCAGCAGCTGTACACTCTTATAGAAGATTGTACCTTCTCTATTTAGCTCTGTGGCTCGTATTATATTCTCCAGAAATAGTTTGGAGAAGTCACACGATAGTGAGTCACCCTATCTGAAACCTCGTTTGGTATCGAACGGCTAGGAGAGGTCCTTCCCGATCCTGACGGAGCTTTTGGAGTTGCTCAACGTCAATACAGATATCGCGACATATAGACAACTCCTCTTCGTGCTGTCGAAGGCAGATTTAAAATCGATGAAAAGGTGGTGTGTGTCGATTCTTATCTCTCGGCTCTTTTTCAAGGTTTGGCGTATGGTGAATATCTGATCCATGGTGGAGCTTCCAGATCTAAAGCCACACTAATAAGGTCCAATAAGTTTGTTGACGATGGGCCTTAGTCTTTCACACAATATGCTCGATAGAACCTAACAGGCGATATTTAGTAGGCTTATCCCTTGTTTTGTTTCATGATGTGTTATTTTAGGTGCTTTTCCGAAAACCTCCGAGTCACGAGTTTCAAGCGAATCCGATTAATTTTACAAAAAAGCGCTTGCCATATTGGATCCGCCATTTTGAATATGGAAACCCAACACCGGATTCGTAATCCACGGCCCCGCAAATCCCCCGAGTAGCGAAAATTTTCAAGCGAATACGATGAATTTTGAAAAAAAAAACTGTTCGTCATATTGTGTTTTTGGGGTCTTTCATCGAAACTCTGATCTAATGGGGCTAAATGAACCTCGGATTCGGATGCAGTGACCTCAAAAACAAAAGGTACGTTTAGTATGACCCCCAGGACAGAGCCAAACATTTTTTCTGTGATTGTATTATCGAAGAATGGAAGTTTAAGATACGATTGATAAGAGAAAAGTGTTTGTTGTAAAATCTAACTCTTCAAGAGATTATTTGACAATTAATGTTTATAAAAATATACTCGTATACCAGGGAGCAACTTGAATAATCTGCGGAAACTCAGTTGTGATTAGTCTAAAGCTGTTTGAAATTTTCATATCCAGCTCTTGATGTTTAATATGATCGAAAATTGGAGCTTTTCGAAGAATGTACATATAAAATTATACAAAAAAAAAAAAAAAAAATGGAAGTCTAAGTCTAAACTGTTGTACATACATAACTATAATTAACCGATTATTTAAATGAGAGGAAACTGCTGAAGACTTATATACACGTATCTATACTACTACTATAAAGAGGAAAGATTTGTACGAGGGCTGCTATATATATTTCTGGCCTAGGCAACACTAAGTGTTGTCAGGTGCAATCTGACATTTCCATTGGAAAGTTTGACATTTTTTAGCATAACATCACTCAGAACGTTTTGCCATTTAATCGTGAATTGTTTTATTTACAGGGAATTAAAAAATTCATCTCGGCCAAAAAATAGAATTAACTCGTGAACATTTTCGTGCGATCCATCCTATAGCACTGTGAAAAACTGGTACAACGAATTCAATCGTGGCCGACGCTCGCTCAAAGACGAATTCCGTGAAGGTCGTCCAAAAACAGCCGTTGTGCCAGAAAACATCGATGCCGTACGTGAACTGATAATGCAAGACCGTCATGTAACATACCTTCAGATAGAGGCATGCCTATTCATTTCTCCCACCAGCATACATTCAATATTGCATGAACACCTGGCCGTAAAAAAAGGTTTGTTCTCGTTGGATCCCGCACAATTTGACAATCGCTCAAAAAAAGTGCTTCGAAAAATGGTTTGAGCGCATGCAAAAGTGTATAAATCTTGATGGAGAATATTTTGAAAAACAATAAAACCATTTTCGTTGATAAATATTCCTATTTTCATTATTAGGCCAGAAATATACATATATAGCAGCCCTCGTACGTATATTTGTATTGAATAAACTCAAAAACTACTGTGCCGATTTTAAAAATTCTGTTTACTTATATTTAAAACCCTTTGAAACCCAGTATTTGCGTTTTTTGTAGATGATGCTGTCTACTTATAAACGACACCCCTACTGCATTGCTGTCAATCTAATTAACTTGCCTAAATTCAATCTAGAGATGGGCCGGAGAGAAAACTTTTTTGAATGATTTTGTATGCCATAAACAGCAACCGACACTTCAGCAACAGAATATGAGTTCTGAAACTCAATATCGCTTTGTAACAAGCGAACAACAAAATATTAAAATAAACAAATAATAAAGGCCAAAACTGACCAAATAATTTGTAGAGCAATAAAGATGGTAGACCAAAATTATTTAGGGTAAAAATACACAAAAATAATGTAAAACCCACAAAACACAACCAACGAAATAAACGCTATTAAAAGCAAATGATCGATGGAGGCGCAGACAAATGGCGAGGAAAGGCACAGAAGTGAAAAAAAAATGAAACAGATGAAGAAAGCTGGAGAAAGTACGCAGAACACGCAAAAAATGGAGCAAAGTAAAAATGGCACAATGGCAAATTGCGAAATTAGTGAAAAGTGAAAAAGGACTAAATTCCTTTGACACCGCCAGCAGCGTTGAGAGCATGGCGAACACAATTGTGACGCATTAAGTGGAGAGTAAGGGAGAATATGTGTGTAAAACTAGAAAAATATGGCAATAAATGCTGGCAGTGAAAACAATTACGACAGCAGCAATGAATGGACCACGCACACACACACACACACATACATACACACACAAATATGCGCGCATATAAATTTGGACTGGTAAAAAATGGCTGCTAAAGCAGAATACCGCAGGCAATGGCTAAACGCGATATGGAAAGTGAAGAGGCGGTTGAAAGTAGACGTTGAGTCTTTGAAGCTGCTACAAAATTGTGGTCAGATGATGCGGAGTATAAGCACGCTGTTGATGATGATGATGACAGTGATGACGACTCAAGGACGAAGGACGAAAAAAGCAGCAACAAAGCGGAAAGTTTGGCAATAAGTGGGCGGGGGTAGGGGTAAAGGAAGAATGCTAAAACAGCTAAGTAGAGTTGGTAAGAAGTGCCAAAGCAGAAGTGAAAGCACACTTGAGCAACATTGTAACCAGATGAAACGACAGTTAATGCCTAGCTTGAGTGTTACGAGCGGCTTGAGGGGGATTAAATAACATTGATGAAGTGAAAAGTATATATATTATTTATATATATATATATGCATATTGGTGTGTTTGTGTGTGTGTGAAGAGCTCCACGGCAAAGTGCGGCAACGGCTAAAAGCCACTAAGTACACAGTGGGAATCCTATTTGTTGAAGGACGAAATCTCAACAAATCGCGTCATCAAGCAGCACTCCATGAGGACATTTTTCGCGCCTGCCTGTCTAAGCGTATGACGGAAGACTGACTACGGTATATACATATATAAATACAGATATACATACGCATACGTCATCAAGGACGATAGAGGATGCAGAGAATGGTGGGACGTACGCGCATATAATGAATGAAATAAAGTGAGGGCGCAATGGTAAGTGGTGGCAAGAGGCAGTTTGAGTGTATGTGTGTGGAGCGCAAGTTGTTGGCCCACAAAATCCACATCAACTAAGCTGATACAAAAATAAATTGAATTTGCATAAAAGCAACAATTTCTAGCTAGCTAGAAATAATTTGTGTGTTTGTTGTTTACTTTATACACATACATACATACATAAACTCTCATCTACATATGTATATCGATGGCTTAATATAGAAAAGGCGTATCTACACTTTTCGTTACTTTTCAGGAGAAGGAAAAAACAGAATAAAACCTTAAAAACTTAAGATGCAAAAAACATTTATATTGCAATTTTTATTCAAAACAGGTAACAAATTCAATTGTGGTATAATTTTGTTATTATTTTTAATTTCTTTGAAGTTATTTGAGATAGGGCTTTATGTTGTTATTGTAACTTCGAATGAGTTAGGGCTTTTTTTTATATGACTATAAATCCGTTATTTACGATCATAGCCCACAAATTTTTTAAGGGGAGGAGTATTTGACAGTGGTCTACCAGAATACATTAAAAACGCGATTTCGAAAAAAATGTAGATACGCCTTTTCTATATTAAGCCAACGATATGTAGCTGTGCTCTCATCTTTCATATCAACATAAATATTTACTTAATTCCACAGCACAAAAATGCTGGTTAAATCAGAGCTTTTCCTACGGATGCCAACCTACGCATGCAAATACATATAAAATATAAATTTCCACAGCATAACAACAACAACAACAGCAGTAATGTATCAATATCCATAGTGATGATGGCATGCAAAGCAGCCGAACATATTAAAAGTCAGGTAAATATGAAATATGAAATATTATGAATACGAAATGAATGGTAAATAGTAAATGCTTGCCTGGGGAGAGTATGCGAAAAAATTAAATATGAAGCAGTAGAAATAAAATAAAATAAAATAATTTGAAATAAAATAAAATAATTTGAAATAAAATAAAGCAAAAATATTTGCCAAATTGCAGAGCTTAAGCATTTTAAAAAACTTTTCATCTCTTGTATTTAAAATTGTAAGTAACGTTTTTATCTAAATGTTTAATGATATTCGTTCATTAAACAGTCCAGTAACGTTTTTAATCTAAAGTTTTAATGTTATTATGATTTATTTTATTTATTTATATTTTACATTAGCTTTTTAAATACAAAAATTACACTTATATTTTAATGATATGAACGAATAAATGAACTGCGACAAAAAAATAGGACTTTTCCCGATGGATGATGAAATAGAAGTGTTCTGTATCACGCGATTGATCAAACGGTGCCGCTTATTGTACGGGACCGCTGACTGGTAAAGATGCTGAGTAAAAATAACATGTTGGCAATGATGTTGCGATGCTTTTGCTGAATAAAGGCAAAAGTCTCCAACGCAACATTAGGATATGTCACTCCTCCCATCTGAAAATAATGCAATGTCCTCATTGCAATTTTTCTTTGTTTACAAGTTAAAGTTCTTAAGTAGAATTCTTACAATATTTAAAGATATGTTTAGCATATAAAAATGAATTAGTAAAAAGGAATGATAATATTGATAAGATACAATTTTCAATTCTTAGATTTAGTTTTAGTTGGTTTTCTTTTTTCTTTTAAATTGGTTTTTATATTTTCTTACATTTTGACTTTTAAATTTTACAATATGATGTTCGCCATCTTCTTCAGTTTTAATAAGACTAACTTTTTTGTAAGGATTACTAAGTTTGTCTAATCTCTTCCTCGAAACTTCTGCGTTTACAAAGTTTGTATCAATATCTTTTTCTTGACGATTTTTATTTACATTATTTATTCTTTGTTCTTTAATAATTTGAGGATCATGTTTTGGTGACTTTTTATTAAAAAATATTGTATATGGAACTTCATTGGTAGTAGAGTGAACAATTATATGGTTATAGGTGAAAAGTGTTTGTTCAATTTCTAAATATTTTAGCTCTTTATCATCTGAAGTGTTGATTATTCTAAGTTTTTCATTTAAAGTTTTATGTAGTCTTTCAATGTCAGCAATACCAGTTTTACCGGTGGTTACTTCTACTTTTATATTTAATGAATTACACCATTGTTTAATGTTTATATTATTTAAACCTTGGTCTTGGTCGATTTTTAAAGTTTTTGGAGGACCCATACAATTAAAAATTTTTAGCAATGCTTTTTTGGATTCCAGCCAGTTCAATGCTTTAACTTTTTCTATCATAGCAAACTTAGAATATAAATCGATACATGTTAAATAATATTCATTATTCCATTTCCAAAAATCTACAACATATTTTTCTCTTATTTTGTAAATTGGCGGTGTAATTTTGAATGGAATTTTGTTAGAAATATGATCGTTCTTACAATGATTACACAGTTCACATTCATTTATTATTTTGGTGATTTCTTTAAGAGAATTGGGGTAATAATATTGTAATTTAAAACATTTTGCAACCTTCTCTATACCTTGATGAAGTCCACTTAAATGGATTTCAAGTACTTTACTTTTAAAATTTGCAAAATCTGTAATGTTTTCTAATTCCTTTGTACACCGATAAATCTTATTGCGACTTGTTGTTATTAGTGTCTTATAAACGTTTTGAAATTGTATAAAATCAGTATCATTCGGCATAAAAATTGTTATATTACTTTTTAACAAATGAGTTTTAATTATGTATTTAATAAAATCTGTAGTTAATTCTTTGTATGTAATTACAATTAGGTTATTAGAAAAAACTTTCGTTATTGTAGTTGAGTCTTTACAACCTCTTATTAATTTAATTTGATTTTTGAATACATTTAATGGTCGTTCTGTTATCTTAATAAAACTTTCGGAATCTTCATCGGCAGAATGAACAGTGTCTACGTTAGATTCAGATTCTTCATTAAAAAAACATTGCGTAATTTTAATACGAGAAAGAGCGTCTGCTACGCGATTTTCTTTACCTGATATGTATTTTACGTCAAAGTCATACTCATTCAGTCGAATCTTCCATCTTTGTAATTTGGAGTTTGGTTCCCTTAAGTTGTGGAGCCATTGCAATGGTCTATGATCACTATTTATTAAAAATTTCCTGCCGTATAAATATGGTCTAAAATATTTAGTAGCCCAAACCATGGCTAAAAGTTCTTTCTCAGTAGTTGAGTAGTGCAGTTCATGTTCATTGAGTGTGCGACTAGCAAAACAAATTGGATGTCCCTGTTGGCTTAACACTGCCCCTAATGCCACATTTGACGCATCAGTCGTCAATGTAAATATTTTCTCATAATTTGGATATGCCAGAATTGGATCATTAGTAATTAAAATTTTTATAGTGTTTATAGCTTCTACGAATTTCTCATCTGAGCTATTTATTTTATTGTCCTTTTTGAGACAGTTAGTCAAAGGTTTAGTTATTTCAGAAAAGTTTTGGATAAATTTACGATAAAATCCCGCCAATCCAAGAAATTGTTTTATTTCTTTTTCCGTTTTAGGAATGGGATAATTTAAAATTGCTTTGATTTTATTAGGGTTAGGCTTAATACCTTCTGGCGTTATGATATGACCAAGAAATTCGGTTTCTCTTTTGAAAAACTCGCTTTTATCCATCTGAATTTTCAAGTTTGCTTCGTTTAATTTACGAAAAACTCTGTCCAGCGATTCTATGTGTTCCTGTAATGACGTACTGAATACTACAATGTCGTCTAAGTAAACCATACAATCTTTCCCTATTAAACCATCTAGAACCGTATTCATCAGTCTCTGGAAGGTGGCTGGTGCATTTTTAAGCCCAAATGGCATTCTTAAAAATTCAAAATGTCCGCTCTGAGTAGAGAAAGCAGTTTTTTTTCTATCTGCCGGATCCATTTCTATTTGATGGAAGCCTTGCGCTAAGTCTATTGTTGAAAAATACATACACCTACCTAGTTTTTCGAGAATTTCATCCATATTAGGAATGGGATACCTATCATCACTAGTAATACTATTGAGCTTGCGAAAATCGACAACAATCCTCCACTTCTTTTTACCTGAAGCATCTGACTTCTTTGGTACCACCCAAATCGGTGCTGAATATGGGGAATCACTATGAGAAATGATTTGATTTTTCAAGCATTTCTAGTATTTGTTTCTTTACTTCAGAGTTATGAATTTCAGGATATCTATACGATTTCACATATATTGGAACTTCATGAACCGTTTTGATTCTATGTTTTATTTTATGAGTAAAGGTGAGTTTGTCCCCTTCTTTATAAAATATATTTTCAAATTTATTTAAAAGTTTTTTTAATTCATTTAACTCTTCTGAATTTAAATGTTCAAGTCTAAATTTACTATCTTTAGTGTTATGATTTTCGTTCATATTTAATTCTTGAAGGCAATTATCAAAATTTTCAGAATTTGATTTATTCTTGAAAAAGTTATACCGAACACCGTTCATGTGTATCATATTTTTTTCCAGATCAACTTTAGCTTTCAGTAGCTTAAGTATATTACAACCAAGTAAACCATCGTAATTATTCGAAAAATTATAAACGAAAAATTTCAACTTTTTCATATGTTCATCGCTAAACAATTCTTGGGTTTCATTTAGACAAACTTTTCCTATCGCTGTTGTTAATGTTATTGGCTGAACATAAATAATCTTTTCGTTAAATATTCCAGGCTTTATCAAACTAATTGATGAACCTGTGTCGACTAAAAATTTATAATATTTTTTATTAAATTTCATTTCAATTGTGGGGAGTTTTCCGAGGCTGCTAAGTGAAAATTTACTTCATCTTGTTCCATTGGTTCAGGATAGCCAAAGCGTTTTAATCGAGATTGGTTTGACCCATGAATCTTATCTTGTTTTAAATTATTTAAGTTTCTATTAGTATAAATGTTTGCAGAATTGAAAGGTGTATGCCTAACTTGTGGTAAATTATTGTTTTGTAAAGTATATTGTTGATTGCTATGTTCATTGAAAAATGGTTTATTTTTATAATAATTATTTTGATTGGAAAATGGATAATTTTTTGATAAAGTGTTGTAATTGGAACGAACTGGAAATTGACTCGTATTGGTTGCAAAATATTCTATATTACTATTATTATTGTTATTCATATAATTAGGTAGTTTTGAATTTGTGTTAGTTCTTTGAATTGTTTTTTGTTTAGAGAATTGTTTATTATTTTCATAAACATCGTTTTCTTTTAATATTTTGATTGCTGACTTAAGGTCAGTAGCAAGATTTGCGTTTATTAGCGCAGTTAAATAGTTTGGCAATTCTCTTTTTAATGTTTTTCAAACTTATCTGATCTAATTCATTATACAAAAATATTTTAGTTGAGCAACTTTCATTTTTTAGTTTGATAACATCTTTTACTTTACAAACTTCTAAATTAATCTCTTCGCATAGTAGCTTAACATTATTTTTAAATTTAATATTGCTTATTTCTAGGATTAGTGTTGAAACTGCCGTGTGTTCTCCGAATTCATCTATAAGTAGTTGCCTCAGCGTCATCCAATCTGGTGGTTGTTCTCGTCTAACCACGTCCAATGCAGCGCCTCTGAGTACTTTTATAACACAGTGTAGATAGAATACTTTTGTCTCTTCCGATATAACAGGAGACTGTGGCATGATCGCATCGACACCTTGAATAAAGAGTGCCAAGTAATTTCGATCACCATCAAACGGTTGAATGAGTTTGATGTTTTGTATCGCCATTTCCCTGGTTTCTCGTTCCATTTTGTTGTTTACCTCTTTAATTTTAATGGATTTCAAAATTTGGCTTAGTTCGTTTACTTCTTCTTCCATAAACTGTCTGCTTTGTTTTTATTCACCACCTTCGTTTTTAATGTAACTTTTGGATTTTTGATTTTGTTTCAGCAAGTAGGTATTTTTCTTTTCGTACTTAAGACAATTCGTTTTCTTTTCAACTTTTTCGTTATTAAGGATTGTGGAGTAGAGTTTTTGTTGAATAATTTATCGTATATTATTTATTTATGTTTTATTTTATTTTATTTTATTTTATTTTATTTTATTTTATTTTATTTTATTTTTAACGTATTGTTATATTTTTGTTCCACTGTTCTATCGTAACTTTGTTCGTTTTGTTTGTTACGATAATTGTTATTTTTCTTCACTTTTCAAGTTTCTCATTTACGTTATTTATGCACTCTTTCACTTCGATGTTCCATTTTTACGTTCTTGTTGTTAAACTGTTCGTTTTGTTGTTTACGATATTTTTAATTTTCTTCACTTTTCAAGTTTCTCATTTACGTTATTTATACACTCTTTCACTTCGATGTTCCACTTTTACGTTCTTGTTGTTAAACTGTTCGTTTTGTTCTTTACGATAATTTTTATTTTTCTTCACTTTTCAAGTTTCTCATTTACGTTATTTATACACTCTTTCACTTCGATGTTCCACTTTTACGTTCTTGTTGTTAAACTGTTCGTTTTGTTCTTTACGATATTTTTATTTTTCTTCATCTTCACGTTCCACTTTTAGGTTATTAACTTCGTTCTTCAAACACTATGTTGAATTTTTTACTTTTTTTTTTTTTTTTTTTTTTTGTATATAATTTTTTTTTTTTGTTTTTATATATATTTTTTTTTTTTTTCAATTTATGGTTTTATAATGCTGCGTGTTTCAATACTTATTCTTATTGGGACACGTGAAAAGGAGTCCCCGTACTTTTCTTCAGCCTTACGAGTTGCCAAAGAACACTCATAAAAATCTTGCGTGCAAGTAAATCACGTATTGCTTTGAATATGTAATATTCAAAGTTTTTTTTGTGTTTTGCACGTTAAAAAAAAAGATTTTTTTTTATGAAAATTACCGAGAGCAGAAATTTGTACACTTTCTATTCTCGCCCGAGTTAAAAATTTACCGAGATCAGAAATTTTTGCACTTTCTATTCTCGCCCGAGTTAAAAAATTACCGAGATCAGAAATTTTTGCAGTTTCTATTCTCGCCCGAGTTAAACCGACTGCGCCAGTAACGTTTTTATCTAAATGTTTAATGATATTCGTTCATTAAACAGTCCAGTAACGTTTTTAATCTAAAGTTTTAATGTTATTATGATTTATTTTATTTATTTATATTTTACATTAGCTTTTTAAATACAAAAATTACACTTATATTTTAATGATATGAACGAATAAATGAACTGCGACAAAAAAATAGGACTTTTCCCGATGGATGATGAAATAGAAGTGTTCTGTATCACGCGATTGATCAAACGGTGCCGCTTATTGTACGGGACCGCTGACTGGTAAAGATGCTGAGTAAAAATAACATGTTGGCAATGATGTTGCGATGCTTTTGCTGAATAAAGGCAAAAGTCTCCAACGCAACATTAGGATATGTCACTTGTATTTTAATCCTGAGTTTTAGTAAACAATATTTTGTATAAATATTTGAATCTCATAATTGGGATATTTAAAATAATTAATTGTGGTTTCTTAATTGAGAGAATATGAAAAATAACAGCACAATTTCAATGTGATTACAGTTCAATTTCTTCCATTCAAATTCTAGTATATTTTTTGATAATCCTGTTAATATTGGATTCAGATAATCATCCAATTTAATGTTTCTGCAACAGTTTAAAGTAGAGTAATCTCTAACAAATTGTTACGGCATCTAACAGTGATTTTTTATACTCTCGCAAGAGAGTAACGTAACGGTTATTTGTAAGTCATAAAACTAAACGAGTTAGATGTAGGGTTATATATATCAAAATGATCAGGATGAGACGAGACGAGTTAAAATCTGGATGTCTGTCTGTCCAACCGTCCGTTCGTGCAACGGCTAACTTGACTTAAAAATTAAGGTATTTTGACATAACTTGGTACACATGTTCCTTGAGACTGTGGGACGGTTGATATTGCAAATAAGCGAAATCGGACCATTGCCACGCCCATAAAATGGCTATAAACGAAAAAAGAAAAATTATCGTAACTAAGCCATTAATAAAGTTATGAAAGTAGTATTTGGTAGAGAGCATCACACTAAGGAGGAGAATATTGGGATTACTTTTTTTGAATAGTGGGGGTGGCCAGCCAATAATCGGTTTTTTGTATATATCTCGCAAACCAATAATGCTATATAAACTAAACTTTCTGCAGTCGGTCCCCTTACGTACCCCACCACACACCATAAAAATTGGTGAAATCGGATAATAATCACGCCCACCTCCCATACAAAGTTTATTTTGAAAATTACTAAAAGTGCATTAACTCACTAACGACAGAAACATAAATATTACTAAAGAAATGGCAGAAGGAAGCTTCACTCAGATTAAAAAAAAAAATGTTAAATGTACGTGGGGTCGCCCACTTATGGTTCAAGACCAATATCTCAGAAATTATTTCAATGGATGAATGATTTCGGTATATAGTATTTTCTTGATACCCTGATAACATGGAAATATGGATGAAATCTGATCAAAATCACACCTACTTGCCATGTAGCTCAATTTTGAATTTCATCTGATTCGTCCAGTCTATAATATATACATTAGGAACCATTGAAGATAGTGGAATAAAACTTTACAGAAATACTGTATTTGTGGTGTCACATTACCTGAGGAAATGTTGTCAAAATCGGACTATAATTTTTCAAGGCCCTGATATCGAATATGAGGAACTCACTGCCTAAGTGTAATTTTTACCGAAAACATCTGTAAAACTGTCAGATATTTTAATGTAATTCAGAGGGATTCTTTTTCTTCTTAATATTGTATCTCTGTATCAAAAATGGTTAAAATTGGGTCATCACTTCTCGTATGTAGCTCCCATATACCTAATTATGGTTTTTTCTAAAATACGGTAGCTTTTTATTCCGCATAATCAGTTAATATGTGATACATCTTAGCGAAAGTGGCTGAGCACTAAACAGAAATATTGCTCATAAGCACCAGAAAAATTGAAGAAAGAATAACCCTCACTATAGAGGAGTGTGAGATTACCTCACAGCCACAGCTTACGTACCTAGGGGTAATATTAAACTCAAAACTCAAATTCAAAGAGCACTTATCATACATTTCAAGAAAAGCAAATAAGGTGTATAACGCCTTATCCACAATTATGGCTAATAAAGGCTGTGTGCGTTCCAGCCGGAGATTTCTAATTGCAAAGGCGATGAGCTCTCTAATTCTTTATGCGGTTCCAATATGGATCCATGCGCTAAATGTAAGACCATATGCCAAGTCGATAAACGCAGTGCACAAACTCTCAGCCATTAAAAGTAACAAGTGTATTCCGAACAATATCCAGCGAAGCAGCTGAAGTATTAGCTAGTATGTCACCCAGACTTCCAGGAAAATTAATTCGCGCGAACTAGTGAATTGACATCGCTCCACTTAAACACCAAAAAGTTAGAAGAGAGAAAAAGGAGCATCACAATGTGGCAGTAACGGTGGGAAACCTCAACCAAAGAAGGGTGGACACACAGAGTTATACCCGACATCCATTCGTGGATAAATAGACTGCATGGGTACCTCGAATTCCATCTGACCCAAATATTAAGTTGTCACGGGTGCTTTAGAAACTACCGATATAAATTCCGTTATGACACTAGTCCTGTCCTATGTGCACAGAGGCCTTAGAAGACTGTGAACATGTATTTTTTCATTGCCCTCCATTTTTAAGTATAAGTGATAAGCTGAGAATTACCTTAGGATTGTAGTTTAAGGGTGGAACATAAGACTGCACTTTGTGTCAGTCCTCAGTTAAATGGAAAGTTGTTAGCGAAGCAGCAGCATTAATTATGACAGAATTGAGGCATTTACAACAGTGTATGCGTCAGTCCGTCCGTATCACAGAGGAGACTTAAATTGTCTAGGCACTCCCACGAAGTAATATTTAATCCGGTGGTTCCGTGGGAGAGTCTTGTGTTGGGAATTTAGGTTTAGCGGATTAAAGTTCCGCACTCCGGCTTTTGGTGCTTCCTCTAATATACTAATGAAATTTAAACTAATGGACTGGAAACGTCACGGCAAGGCTCTTTGAAAAAAAGAACGCGTTTTGAGTAAAATGTCATAATTTTAACAATTATTAATATTTTTCTTAATTGAGCTAATTTTACAGATTAGAAATTGTTCGCCGCAAAACGTTTACCAAGTTTTCAATAAATATATGACTACATACCTCTACAGGTATTAAATTTTCCCCATTTTCCCGCACCTCAACATATATAACCCCTTAGGGTGAGTAGAGTGGTCTTTCTGAGTTTAATAAAATTTTGTAGTACGATTCGCCTTTTGCTTCAAAGTTCTGTCTCGACGATTACTTCTTCATTGCCGGAGAAAAATTTCTTTGCTGCGAGTATGCTCTTGAGGCCTATCTCATTTCCAATCTCAATCCCGGCGATTTTGAAATCATTTTTATTCACTTTTGATATTCGTCTTATTATATTTTCTTTTTTGTATTAAGCCAGTAGTCTGCTTTACAGGCTTCAAAAATCGATTTTTTGTTTTGTTTTAAATCTCTTCCAAAACTATCCAAGAATATGTCTTTAAAATTCCAGAGGCCAATTCGACATATTTTCGAAGCTAGAGCAGTTTTAGTGGCCGAGCGTCGAGCAGATGCGAATGCTCAGGCAGACTTTAAAGCGCGTTTCCTCGAGTTTTCATTTTCACAAGTGTTAGAAAACGGTGCCGGCGATAGCAAAAAGAATATATGTCCGATCGAAAAACCAAATTGATCTAGCTTCAGTATTAAACTTTCTTCTATTTGAACTAAAAAGTTGGACAAAAGCATTATTTAAACTACTTGTTTTGCAACTTAAAGTCAATTTTTTTCTCAAAAAAGTGATTTTTTTTTCAAACTTCGAAAAAATTTGGAATTTTATAACTTCTTCGGTATTTTTTTAGTTCATAAAGAAAAGAAACTTATAAAAATTAAAAAGAAATTTGGTTCGACTGTTTCAGATGCATCGCACGACCTCCATCACCGGCACCGATTTACAAGTGCAGACTCCAGGCACTCCAGAAAAATACTTACAACTTTGAAAAAATTTCAATATTTTTTAATAATAAGCCTTAAATATAGTACACTATCGTCTTAAAATTCCGTTTACCGCAATAATTTCCTTCCCTTTCAAAAAAATTGCTAAAAAAAACGCTTTTTTCGGCTTCTAAAGCAGACTACTGCCTTAAAGTTCTCTTTAACATTCGGTCAGTTAGTTACTTCACATTCTTGTCATTTTCATCAAATTTCCTCAATTTCAGTAAAATTCCAACCGCATGTGTGCACATATTACAAAACTCTGCCTCCGACGCCGCTGTTGTCGATGACTTACTTAAAATCTCGCATGCGCTCAACTCAATCACCGCACAGATCTCCATAATAAAAGTGTGTAATCTCAGCAAATCACAATCGTATAACTTTGCACAAAGCGCTTAACGGTATACATGCGTGTCTAAGTTGATATGAATATATAATAAATGTAACGGTATGTTATGCGATATTATGCCAGTGCAGCTGCAATCAGGCCAAAAATACACACACTTGTCTGACTTGTTGTGTAAAATTTTGTCATATGCTTCATTGGATTAGCTTTTGTGGTGAGACCTATATGTGCCATACACTCGCTCGCATACATATGTACATACATACATGTAAGAATATTTCAGTGAATGGGTTGTTGTGTAGCCGCAGTGTATGCCTGGCGATCAAGTTTTGAGTATATTTGCAGGATTGTATGTGTGCGGTTTGTAAGTATGTGTGCGTGCACTTGACACATTTCAGCGCTAAAGGCGGAAGTGAATGCATAAGTGAATGTTGCAAAAGGATCAGTGTGTGTGTATATGTGGGGATGTCTGTAGATGGATAATGAAAAAAATTAAGTTTTCGTGGTATGTGTTGCTCTATATATACTTGTATTGGTGCTTAGAGCACAGTGAAGCGCTTGCCAACGTCTAAAATTGAGGCGCCTGTGATGTGCACATGTCTATACTTTAAAACGGAACGCTAAAAGCTGAGAAGCAAAGCAGTTGATATGCAAATGATAGAATAACATGTAAGCAGCATTAGTTGAAGCCAAAAAATCCAAAAAAAAAATGAAAATGTCAGCTTCTGCAATAAAAATATATGAGCCTGCCAGGAGAGTTACATAAACTCCATTCCCTGCCGCCGCTGCAATATCTTACTTGCTGGTCAAGCCGATTGAGAGACATACCTGTGCGCCCTACCAAGGCGACACTGTCCTCAAATATCCCGCTTGTGATTCCAGCAACATGACACAGGGTCAACTTGTCGATAGGTTGAATAGAAAGCAACCAGAGCTTATGGCGAAAACAACAGCAGCGTTTAACAAGACATACCAGCTGAGCGGCAGCGCGGCGAGCAGCCAGCAGTGTGCAAAACATTCCATTTCAACTCGTTTGCCAATTTGTTCACATACAGCATTTGTGTTTATTTTGTTCTGCCTTTCGCAGCATTCCCTATCGTATATGCGCTGACTTCCGTTGTTTCGCACGTTCCACGCCACTGTCAAAAGTTAGTGCGCTTTTCGTTGTTGGCGCTCGCCTCCCAATAACTGCTTGCCACAGTCTAACTGTGTACCAATCTCACGGCTTGCCGTCGCTCATACTCGCCGTTTGCCTCGGTGCTTACGTCACAGATACGCGTAGGCGTCATACTAGTGGCGCACCCACTGCACCGATAAAAACAACAAAACAACGCACGACGAACAAATAAGCCAACGAAAGCCGAGTTCTACTAAACACAGCAGTCCATTAGGCGCACTCAGTCGGGAGATTTAAGCTGAGTAGCGCAACATGTTGTTGTTGCGCTGCAAGTAACTTCCCCTACAAAGCGCAAATGCTCAATGAACAACAGCTCATGCTAGTTAGCTTGGCCGGGAGCAAAGTCTCCATATGAAGTCAGTTTGTAGCCGCGTATGAGTTGCGGGCCCTTAGAGTTGGCGCAAGCGCGCCATAAACAACCGCTCTTTTCTATACTGAACGCTAGTATATAAGATATTCCGTTACTCATCCGCTTCCTGTCGTCAATTGACAATATGTAAATCACGGTTTTGCTCGGCTCTCTCAGCATGCGCTCTCGCAGGCTCTTGTGTACTTGTTGTTATCAGCGGTCCAAAACGAAATTTCGCTTGCGGTAGGGTGTCTGCTGACGGCGAGTCAATGAAGGTAATTTTACTATGCGATTTTTGTTTACCAACAACCAAACGTTGCTTCCCACCCATTGCCAGACGCTTTCACCATTCATGCGACAGCGCTTATTCAGCCCTAAAAACGTATGTAGCAACCGTAGCGCACTCCTCCGTACTCCGTGGTGTTGTTGCATTTTTTCATCGATTTCTGCGCGTTGTTGTTTGTGTGGTTTTTTGCGACAGCGAGTGTCGTCCTTTTTTTTTAGCATCAGCTGTTGCCTTTTTGCTTTGGAGACTTTCATACACTTGTGGCAATCGGTGGAGCAACAAATATTTGCGTCAAGCCGGCATTTGTTGGAAAGCTTGTGACAGGGTTGTATGTTGGTTGAGTTGAAGATGCTCGAGACTTGAAAATTGTAATTAGAAAAACCAAATTTCAATTGAAAAATATATTTGCTGTATATTGAATTTAAATAATTATATTAATGTTAATTATATTTTTTTAAAGAACGCCAGTTATTAAACATTCTGCCGAAATCACTAACTTTGACCATTTCACTAAGACATACGATCAAGTCGGCTTTGAATAAAATACAAATATATTATAGTCCTTCGGTAGTCTTTCAACCGACGCCATTGGGCTCTCTGGCATTTCGGCGCGAATTGAAAATACTAAGTGAAACTAGGTCGCTCTCCAACTGATCTTTCCAACGGAGTGGAGGTCTCCCTCTTCCTCTGCTTCCACTATCAGGTACTGCATAGAACATTTTCAAAGCTGGAGTGCTTTCGTCTACGGTATTCACCGTTGCCAATGTTCGAAACCTTCCGCAAAACCCTTCTCTTGAAAACTCCAACGGCAATTTTATGAGTTGTTGGATGAGAGCTACTTGTAGAGTTTGGGTTTAGTTCCTCGGGAGAGGAGTTCGTCTTGATTTAGTGACAGTCAATCTGAAGTTTTTGACCAACTCTTTCGAGACTCAATGTTTCGCAAAAATACTTTGGAAGAACTCCGATTTCTTTGACTTACAGTCCTCAGATATACTCATTTTAAACAACCACTATGCTTTAAGAGCAAGTAACATTGCCTTTTGAGCGGAGGTTAGCGGTCATGAAATAATATGCGATTTCACCTTAAAAAAGCTCTATATAAAGTGGGATCCATTTTGATGTTCCCTAAACAAAAACACAGAAGTGTCAAATTTAATGGGGAATGTTTATTATCATTCGAAAGAACATTCTTTGGTATTTAAAAGTTATCTCTTTCAAATCTTGGTCGCGGCTTTGTCTCAGATGGTCCATCCGTTGAGTCCAATTTTTGATTACTCGTTCGAGCATTTTGACTGGTAACGGGCGAATGACACGCATGATGTTTTGCTCCATGGCCTGGATCGAAGCGTAATTGTCCGCATAGTCATAGGTGTGATATCACATGATCTTGGTGTCCAATCGACCGGCCCAAAACGTGAAATTATCTGCTCACAGAAGTGTTCTCTCTATAAATTCATTGATTGATGCGATGTATGAAGTGGCGCCGGCCAAATATTGTAAAGATCACAGCATTCGATATGAAGAAATTTCTTTAACAAATGAGAAGTTGACTTAAATTTTGTACGATCGGTTATTATCAATCGTATAAGAGGAGTGTTCGTTTGACACACGAGTTACATGTTCAACAGTATATAAAGTGAGATATACTATTTCACTTCCAAGTATTCTTCACCATCCCAGCTGCCATGATCTCGACTATCCTGTCATACGGTTTCCTCAAGGATTCAGCCAGCTGCCCTTACGCTCATTGACATACGTTTCTCGAATGAAATATCTTCGTTTGCTCTCTGAAAATTGTAAACGCCTTTGTGTCCAACGCAGACAAACAGACGCTGCTGTTGTGAGTTACAAACTCATTTTGGCGCACAGCATCTATGATATGAAGTGTGAAAAATCTCAACATGTCGCTGCGAAAACGAATTGGAGAACACTTATAGCTTCAAATGAGCTTACTCTCTGTGACTCACTGTTTACTGAGCGCTCGCGCTATACACCCACACGGTTGGCGTTTGGAAGTATGCGCGCGGCTGTAGGAGGTCAGGTCAACTGGTGTGATGGGGTAACGAGCGCGTACAGGAATAATTCCCTACTCACGGTGCTAAACAAATGCTGATGTTGTTGTCACTTTGAGTTGATGTCGTTGTTGTTGTGTGCTACTGTGGTTATTGCCTTCCACACGCACTTGTTATGCCTTTCAACCGGCATACGAAGCAACACGAAACGAGCGCACGAACGGACCAGCTGAATGACTGACTGATGACGGCGATGCCGACGAAGTTTAGTACCGAAGTCAAAGTTTTGCGGCGCTGCAAAAACAACTGCGACTGCGGAAGGTGGGCGGAAGGTAGAAAAAGGAAACTCTACACAAGCATTCTCCAAACTGAACGGAAGATTGAAAACATGTGGAGAGGATAGGTAGACGCCATAGCAATGCGAAAGCCGGGCAACCGGGAAGGCGAAAGCCAAATGCTTGCAAAACAAGTGGTTGACGTAGGGCTCGATGAGCGAGTTCGGAGCGTTCAGCGAACAAACGTGTACGAACCGTTCGAGTGTGGCGTACGCGAGTTGTAGCGCGGACGGCGAAACGAATAAAGTACGCAGCGGTGCCATAGTGCAAAAGAGAGTTGATACTATTAAATAGAGCCAACAACAAGAGCCTTATTGACGACACTGGCGAGCACCAGCAGCAACAGTGGCTGCAGAAAGGCGAGAGTGCGAAGTGCAGTGTGGCAATTGTAGGGACGCCAAAGTCTGGAACACGACGATAACGAAACACGAAAACAAGAGCCAAATCACCAGAGTTGGCAACAACAATTGCACAACGAACAAAAGCAGTAAGTCTCTGAACGGACAGTAGGCGCTTGAAGCGCGCAACACCGTTGACAAAACCAACAATTGCGACGCGCGGCAGCAAGAGCAATTGTTGTGCGGAACGGAACACAAACTAACGGTGCACAGAGTGTATGTGGCACGAGAAAAATAACGACGACGAAACGAATGCTATAGCGGCGCAGCGCAGCGCAAAGAAGGCAAGAAGGCAAAGCGGATGTCGGACGCCGCTAATACACAAACAGCGAGCCAACGGGCCAACCTTAGCGCAGCCAACGGTTCAGCTAAACGTTTAGTAGACAAACAGGCGATTCCTGCTAAGAACACACGACAAGTCCTCGCTTGTCGCTGCTAACGTGAAGAAGGACAAAATTTCACTACTGAGCCCTTTACAAAAGTGCAGTGAAATTTTCACTTCTGAAATTCTAAGTGAAAAAGTAAATGAAAACTCTTCATCCGTTGCACGATAAAAACTTAAAGTATACGGTACAAAAAAATTGCGACGTGCTGAATTTAAGGTCTTGTGTGAGAGTGTGAAAATTGAAAATTTTTTCGCATAAATTTTTCCTCAATGAATTTGGCAAACTTGGCGGAGCAGTCATTGCGTAGCGCACATTGACGAAAACAAGTGACGCTGCAAGTGCGTTTGCAAGCCATTGCAGGGTAATTGGCCAAAATAGTGTGAATAAAATTTAAAAATATTAAAAAAAATTGTTTTTGTGCTTGTGCAAAATCATTAGCGTGTGAAAAGTGTACGTTATGTTTTGAAAATTCAAAAATTTTCGCGAAAAAATTCATTGTTGGCACTGCAATAACAACAAAAATATGCAGCGTTACGCATAACAGTTACACTGCTGTTGTGTGATATATAAAAGTGTTTGTGCTGCAGTGAAGGCAGTCAGTACGCGATTGAAAGTGCAAGCGCAAGGAATCGGCAAAATAAATGCCCCAAACAATAACGAGCGCTAAATTAAATTAAATAAAAATGCACAAAGTAATGCACATGAAGTTTAAACAAAAAAAAAATAATATTAATATTGTTTAGTGAAAATGAAAATTTAAAATTAAAAGAAAAATATAAATTTACTGGAAATTTTCTAAGCACGCATTAAGCGTTTAGTGAGCCAAGTGTAAATTTGGAAATAATTTTGGAAACAAGAATTATAGAATATTTAATATTAAAAAAGTGCAAAAGATTTCAAATAAGTACATATAAAACAGAAAATATAAATAAAGCAAAAGTGTCTAAGAAACATAAAAATATGTTGTGCATTTAATAATTTTCGAAATAAAAAGATATTTCGCCACAAAGCAGTTCTCAGCAAAAACAAAATAAAATATTATTTTCAAATATTTAGTGGTTTCAAAATATTGGTGTTGTTGGATATATTAAAGCTGGGAACACACTATTTTACTATTTTAGGATAACTACTTTATTTAGATGACACAAAATTAACATTAACGGAATAAAATTATTTCTACAAAACCTGATAAATGAAGCACAACTCATGAAATATTTACACGGACGTGATTAATTTTATTAAAAACGTCTTAATGCCAATACAGATATTATATAAATGTATAAAGTGGCGTGGTTTAGGCAGATATACAGATAGAAAATATGTTTAATAAACATTTCTAATTATACAACATGCAAGTTCTACAAACAAATATTTCAATTGGAATTTTTAATGATTTAAAGTCTAAATAAACATGAATATAGATGGTGATATTGAACATAATACCTTTCATTAGTACCTTTCGACATCGTCAGCGACTTTATATTGCTTAAATTTTGAAATTATGAGCGTTTTATCCAAGTTTTTAGTTGTACAAAAACAAAAAACAATTTTTTTCAAATATTTTCAGAATGGATATTCTTCATAACCATCACCAAAGCTTAAGTTGGCTGTAAATTATTACTAGGAGAGCTTGTTCTCAAAATTAATTTTTTAGGCAATTGTTCAGTTGCCAATTATATGCAATAAAATACTATAGACATATTTTAGGAAAAGTTTTAGAAATGTATAGCTTTATTAAACAGAAAAAGATCTTGTTTAAAACCATAATTGATATTTTGAAGTTTCGACCAATTTTTAAGTACTTCATTTACTGAATAAATACTTCTTGGATGTATGGTTCCTTGAACTATTTTTAATTTTTATAATTCGGAAAGCTTCATGACTAACGTATTAAATCGGAGAGCATAATAATCTATATATAACGGTATATTATAATGAAAAGGGTATCATTAAGAATCTTAAAAAAGTCATAGATTTGAAATAAGCACCCCTTGAAAGTACTGAAAGCACCTTCATTGCTCATGTGGTGCTATTTTTAAGAACATTTTAAAGATTTTGTTACTCAAACGTTTGTTTATTTTAAATCTAAACCGAGATCAGTAAAAAAACACTCATCCCGATTTCTATGAGAAATAAAAATTACAGTTGAACTTCCTTAATTCGAATCACCATAATCAACAAAAAATCTTCAAGTTAGAGAAATTTGAGTTATAGAAGTTTTCATTAAAACAAATAAATTTTCAAAAAGCTGTAATATATATTTTTGTACACAGTTTTATTTATTTACTTTCATAAGTGTAATATCATATTTTTTGTTCGCCTCCATTCGATATAAGGACTACATATTTTAAATTCCTGCCTAGTAAAATTGTAAATTTTGTATGAAATTTGACTTCTATTGCCAATTCAAGAGTTCGAGTTATGAAGATCTTTGAGTTATGGAAGTTCAACTGTATATTAAATATATAATATACTCAATTTTAATTTTTTTTTTTTTTTTTTTTGTGACAGTAGGCATCTTCGATCTACCTTCTCTTTTTCTCGGTTATATTTGAGATCTGCTCTTTTGTCAAATTTTCATTTTAACCTTTCTCATATATAATAACTAGCTTTATGTATTTGAATATCGCAGTTTATTGTATTTATACCAGTTGTTTGTTCGATTCGCCACTCTTTAAATAAAGTATAAAAATCTAAGTATGAACACAACTCAATTTGTATAATCTGTTCGTACTCAATTTGTTGATTTTTTTAAAGAACAATAATATAATTGAATCTTAGCTATCAAGATTTTTGCGGAACTATGTTAGAGTAATTGAAAATTAGCAGAAAGCAGTTCATAACCTCATTAAGTTAACTCAAAGAGTTTAAATATCATAAATAAAAACCGAAATATATTGTTATATCCTGTATAAGTTTCCAGCGGACAATCATTTGTTGCTGAGAATCTCTATCTAGAAATTAAGACTTTGGAATCTGAAGCTTTTAAAAGTGGTTTACATTTTTAGGAATTTCATATCCATAATGGAATATCTAACAAATAGTTCAGGGTTTAATATTAAAAAAAACAACAAGATATGGATTTAAAACACACTGTCGATATGGGAAATTCAACTTTGACAGTTGTCTGGCATAATTAGGGCTTGTGCGACAATAGTGTCAAGAATAAGCCATAGAACCTAAACTAACCTAACTCAACATAACCTAACCTAACCTAACTTAGAATGCAAAGACTATATTATTATAGTTTTTCTTGTGACTTTTAGTTAGTTCAAGAAGTTTTTTGCTGTGAACTGCTGCGATTAATTGTTTAAAAAACATTAAGAATAAACAAAGCCAACATTGCTGTTTTATCGGTGAAACTGCGTGAAAATTTCAATTTACTGTTACTTGCCAAAACTGTATATTCAAAAGCGAAAAAGTACATATCTTCATATTCATTTAAGTGCTCTCAAAAATGTAAATTTTTTCAAAATAGTCTGAAATTCCAGATAACAGCAAGTCCTAACGAAAGTGCGACGGACACAGAGTTTATAAATAAAAGTGATAAGTGCTATAAATAAATGAGAAACACAAGTGACTGAAGCTCCAAGCAAGTTCCACTTTTAACTTTTAAATCAAAACGCAGGAGTTCCAGGCACAAAAGTTTTCCAATGAAACTGCGACGAAGCGAAGAAACAAACCGAAAGAATTGCAATACTGCGTTGTCATCCTAAGCAGGAAGTGCTAGCGAACAACTCATTTTGCAGCTGATAAGTGCGCAACAAAAACAAAGTGCAAAGAACCAAAAATAGCAGATTGAAACAAAGTGAAGGCAAGAGAAGAAAAAGAAATTGCAACAAAACAAGAAAGCTAAGTGAAAAAGTGAGTTCGACACTTCACAACAAAAACAACAACAACTAACAGAAACGAGGAGTGTAAGAATAACCAGCACAGGTACTAGGCAGTCAAGTCTCAAGCAGCGCACAACCAACTTGACAAGCCAACAGACAGACAGACAGCAAGACAAGGCAAGACAAGGCACAGCACTGTATAGACGAACTGACAGACAGTGAACGTGATTGTGCGGCCGAAAGCAGGCAAATTACCACTGCAAACTCAGTCCACAGTGCCACAGCGACGACATTCCAACGCCTAACGGCACACCAAGATAAACACACACACACAAACACAAAGAAAGGACGAAAGCCAAGGCAAGTAAGGCAGCGAATACCGTTAAAGGGGGTGTAGAAAAAAAATTGTCTGAAAGCAGCAAGCGACAGGTGAAAGAAGATCCTAACTAGCCGCACAGACACACACACGCACACACACAGGCAGAACGCGTGCGCATACACCACCACACAGGCTGCCCAGGAACCGAAGGCACGTAACGCCAACAAAACAGAGAATAAAAGAAAACGTGAAAGCATATAAAATATAGAAAGCTAAAAATAGCCTACCAGCCAGCCAGGCAGTCGACCCAAAAGCGCTGTAAGCCAGCGCAAACACACACGAAGCGTGTGAGAGAAGTGGGCGCGGCGACGGTGGTTCGGCAATTTTAGTGGCAACAAAACACAAAGCCGAAACTAAATTGGCGGAAAAGCAATATAAGCCGCGAGACTTTACTGCGTAGCTTTGGTGTATTAATAAATAAAGAAAGAACAATAAAACCAACGAAAAAGAAAGCTGAAAATAGCTAAAAAAAGTGAGTGTGAGATAGTGTGCAGAGAAAACAAAAAGAAACGGTAAAGTGAAGTCACTGCAAATAAACGAGCAGAAATTTATGAAATACCGAAAGTGAACACTGTGCGTTCGAATCACACAGAAAATCCGCAAATAGCAAGCGAACGCTGTGTCAAAACTAATAAAACCTAAGTTATCCCCGCGGAGCAGTGTGGTTGAGTGCAAAGTTTCTGCAAGACAGTTGAACCAAACACAACGGTGCTGAGGTCAAAAGCCGTCAATAAGCAGCTAAGCGAGTTGACGCTCCGAACTGGGCACAGTACTCAACTGGTGCAAAGGATCGCTAACGAAGTTTCGCACAACGCGCCGAACCTACAGCGCCCGTTAAAGCAACAGTTTGCGCGAAGCAATTCGATTTTCGTACCACACAACAACAACAACAAGCGTGGTGAAAGTAAGTAAGCGGATTAAAAATAAATCTGTACGTCGGTCGTGTGAGAAGTGCGTGTCGTGCAACAACGAAAACGGTAGACACAAACACGCACACGAAAACGACGACGACGACGAAGCAACGGCACGAAGACAACGAAACTCAAGCGCAACTGGCATATAACACGAAAAGGCAATTAGGCAGAAGCTAAAGTTAGACGCAGACAACGACGAACGGTAAAGTGCTTAAAGGTAGAAAATAAACATTTAGGCACGACTGAAAACGATAGCTACAACAACAAAAGCAAAACTAAGCGATCGGGCACAACAAGACGTAACACAAAAGCTCACAAGCTCTGATAAGGCTGATTAGTTCCTCAAAAGCAAGAGCAAAACATTATAACAGTACACCACGAAAGGTAAAGATTACCTAACAAGCCGTGGAAAATCTTACTGCAGAAAAAACATAAGAAGTGAAGCAAGCGTCTTTACAGGCAAATTGCTGTATATAGTTCCTCGTAAACTAAAAACTCCGCAGCACGAGCCGAAACAAAACGTTCGCTGCATAGTCACAGTTACGCGTCGAAGACAAATTGGAGTTGCTAACGGTATCGGCGAACCGGCCAACAAGTCGATTATCGATTTTGTCTCCACTGACACATAACAAGATTGCTGCGTGCTAGAAAAAGACGAACTAGCCAGCAAATAAAAACAAAAAGTAAAAGAATATAAAATAGACTAAACGAGCAAGAAAATAACAGAAAATAACAAACAAAAAGAAACACGAAAATACTGGCAGACAGACAGCGCAACAGACAGACGGAAGACACTAACTGAAGTCTAGTTGCGCGAGCCAAGTGAGCAGGCGTATGCTAGTGAGCCAAAAACCCAAACGATACGGGGTGTTGGTAATGAAACCTGCAGCAAACTAAGGGCGAACGAACGAAGGAGCGAAAAACAAGCCGCAACGTTCCGAAGCATAAACAAACAGCCGAACAAACAACACAAATATTATTGTAATCGTTTGGATTACAGTAACAACGACTGCATGCGCGACTAGCGAGCCAGCCAGCCAGCAAGCGTACGACAATTGAAGTCTGTGAAATTGCCATTTCAACGGCGTATTTAACGTTGGCAGTTGTGCCACTGCTGAAAGGCGAAACCAACAAATAATAGCCAGTGTGCGACGAAAACAAAGCGCACAGCGAAACTGGTTAAAACTGGTGGCAAAGAAAACAAGTGGCAACTGGCTGAAATCAGGCACATCGCACATCAGCGAACGGAAACAGTTGAACATAAAAGCCGTTGCAAGCACAAAAATCACGAAAGTCAACGGGCGCAACGAGCAGCGTGCAACGTGTAGCGAGGAAGTAGCGGCGAAAAAAGTACAGCCGTAGCGGAAACGTACTTTTGGCAAGAGTTCAAAAACACGTCCTGTTGAAAAGCAGGGATTTCGCGAGAACGAGCCAGACGAGCAACATAAGGCAGCAATCAACAATTTCGGAAATCAACGGAAAAAGTTGGTGAATAGGCGCCGACAGTGCCAAGAAATACACGGCGCGATAAGAAAGCTTTGCTTTGTTGGTACGAAGTAAAGCATATACCGACCTTCTTTGGCGGCATAACGACCAGAGCACCAGCAGCGCTTGGGCACAGTTGACAACCACAAAGCAACATAAAGTATAAAATAAAAAAAGCAGAAGAGTGAAATTAACGAGTGCGACAGTTGCGAAGACAGCAGCAACACTACACGTATAGCATAACCAATTTACCGAGAGACTGTTAGAGAATGAAGACTTTTGTGTGCAAGCGTATTGCCGCTTAGACTTAAACGTAAGCGCCCCAGGTTCCATAATAATACCCACGTATAACGAAGCCAAACAGTCTTACGCGTTAGTTAGACGACTAGAGCTAGAGATTCCCGTACACACACACACACAAGCAAACAGGCATTTAAACTACCTAAAACCCAAACAAAAATCAAAAGCAAAAAACCTTTGCCAGCACGAATCCAATTCGTCGACAATTGCAAGGCACCTAAATAGTTACATAATCCCAGGCAAGTAGTTACGCGAAAATCCCAAAAATAGCACGTCTACTTGAGCGTTTGCGTCGCATCAACAAGAAGAAAATGTTCTACTCGCTCGTGCAGACCATCGTTTGTGTGCTGCTCATTCAGGCCGGCATTTATGGGCTGCATTTGAATGGCCCCGGTGGCAACAGCAATGGCGCGAGTTTGGGTAGCGGCGGCGGTGGTGGTGGCGGTGTGATGAACGCGCCATCGAGCCTAGGCGGTAGCGGCGCCGCACAGCTCAATACCGCCGTGAATACAAATCAAATGCTCAACATACTCTCGGCCAATCAGCATGCGCAACATCTGCATGCCGGCGGCAGCGGTAGCGGCAGTGGTGGTGGCGGTGGCGGCGGTCTCTCGCGTGCTTTGAGCAAATCCGCCGTCAGTCCATTGAGTAACGCCGAGCGGCAGGTAGCCGATAGAGCACAACTCGAACGCGAGCGTTTGATGTTACTCGGACTGGCTAAGCAGACAACGCTGGCTAATAGTGGTACCGGTCATCATGGACGTCCTATTATCACCGGTCGCATTCAGATGAGCCCCGTTGATGAGGTGGACAATGACTACACGTCGCTGTTATTGCCACAGTCGCGTGGTCCCTTGTACGGCAGCGTTGTAAAGGAGCCCGCAGTCGTGGAGGACGATGAGTACATCGACGAAGAGCGTGAATACGATAGAGCTCGTTTGAATGTTGGCGGTCATAGAAAGTATGAGTATGGCCGCATAGTGGAACCGGCAGAGCATGAAGAGTATGCCGAGCCGCAGCACATGGATGAGTTGGATGAGCTGATTGAAGCCGAACCGGAGTTGGACGATGTGATCTCCGATTTAGAGAGCTATCAATATTTGGATGAGCTGCTGCCACCTGAGCATCGCAGTTTATGGGGTGATGACGGTGCAGGTTATGCCATCGCCGGTGGCAACAGTCGGCCTCATCATCTGAACGACGGTTTCCCGTTGCTGTTGAATCCGTATCGCACGCTTGAAGAGCTCGAAAACAGTCCGTCACACACCTTGCAGGAAATATTCGAAAAGGAGTCGCACGACAAAGCTGATGCGAAACCACACCGCGTGCATACGTCACATCAGCCACACGAGCAACAAAAGCAACAACAGCAGCAGCAGCAGTACGAGCAACAACATCGTCAACCAACGCAGCCACAGCAGCAATATTCTTTCAGCGGCGGCGTTAAGCATCGCAATGGTGGCTATCCCGTTGACTACAACAACAATATGCAGCAGAAGTGGCAGCGTAAGCGTTCACAACAACAACAGCAGCAACGTCAATTACAACAATGGCAACGCAACATATTCGGTCAGCAACTGAAACAGCAGCAATTGCATCATTTCGGCGCACAGCCACAGCGTCATAGCAAACTTTCGCTGGCCAATTCAGAAGCCACCGCCACTAAACATATTCCATTAAATGGTAGTGTTAACAACCTAAATAACAACAACAACAGCAACAACAAATTGTCAAGCACCTTGAACGCATTGGCAACGCAACAACAAAGTTCCTCCGCACCAGCAATGTCTAGCGGCGATGCGGCTATGAAAAGTGAGCTGCTGCAGCAACAACAGCAACAGCAACAAGAAGAGCCAACACAACAGCAGGTTGGCAAGGACAACACTGCTGATGTTGCTAGTCCACCATCGGGCTTATCAAAGGCTGCTGCCAAATTGAAGGCACAGCAGCAGCAGCAGCAGCAGCAACAACAACACAAAAAACAGCAGACGCCGTCACAAAAGCAAGAGTCCTTCTTGCATCCCAACCATAAGCGCTCTGGCAGCATTGGTGGTGGTGTCGGTGCCGCCAATGGCATGTCTGCAGCGGCTGCTGCGGCGGCGACCAACGGCTACTCCTCCATCGCAAGCCAGCTGATGTTGCGCACAGCGCGAGGGCAGCGGCAGTATGATGTGCCACAAATAGGTGAGTGATATTTGTTATTTATATATATTATAGTGAAAATTGAATTGAAGAAAATTTTAGAAAATTCAATAATTTTAAACCCCCGAACCAAAAAGAAATGACAGAAAATGGTTTATAACTTTCTAAAATTCTCAGATCTTTATGGGTCCACAAATCTAGCTTTGTGTTCTTGAATTGATAAGAGGCTGGTCAGTCTTGAACTCCTACCTTTCTTATAGCATGTTTCCTCCGATCGCATTCTTTCTTTCCGAACTGATGTTGTGGTAGTGAAAAGTTTCAACAGGCTTCTTCAAATTTCTTTTAAGCTCTTCATGATAAAACTCTCAGTTGAAAACTGTTTTAACTGAACCAATTTTATTGATAGTGCTTGTTATCAGCAGGAAAAACGAAACACACTTTTTCTCTTCCCGATATCTCTTTAGATAAGGCCTAATCATTGAATCCGTTTCGATCGAGAAATTGTTCGATTCGATCGTCGGAATCATTGAAACCGTATCGAAAATAATGTGACTTACGATCACATTGAACTCACTTACCAACTCGAAAAAATACATTCCGCGGCTAATAGATGTCGCTAATTACGAAATCATTGAATCCGCAAAATCGAAAATTTTGGTCGAAATCTATCCGTTGGTGAATGAGTTGCGGAAATGTAAAAGAAATAAACCATTTGGAAGTTTTTATGTAAATAATTACTGATGACGGACTAAATTATGTTTTAAATGGGTATTTTAGAGACAAGAGACACAAACAGACTAACAAATATAAATTAAAGATATTTGAAAGCGACATAAAGTTGCCCCCTCGAAATAGCGAAAGAAAGAGCCTCAGGCGAATTAAATTTTTTTTGAAGAAATTTCACAATAGTTAACGGTCAGTTTTAATTTTTTTTTTGAACAAAGCACAGACACTTTATCAAATTTGTCGCATTTGTCGATTGAGGTCGATAAAACAGTTTTATGTTCTCACTTTGTGGTAAAGGAGTTTATCAACGGAATCAATGATTGCATGGACATTTTCCATCAAAAATCTTTATCGTATCGAAATCGAACTCGTTGTTTTTATAAGATAGATTCTTATTTATATACTCATTGATATTTTCGGCACGTCTTTTTGACAAATTTTGTTTTTAATTTCACGGAAAGCTTTTTTTAAAGAAACTGTGATCTATAATATTAAAACAATTTATTTTTTGAATTTCGTTGAATTTATTTACACCATTCGTAATGAAATTTTTAATGAATATTTTAATTGATAATGTTTGGTATTTCCCCCCAGCTTAATCTAAGTCATCAGTAAACATATAGGAGATAAATCATCAGTTTACCCATGTTATTAAGTAAACGTTTAAAACTCTTGCATTTTTAAAACAACTTTTTTTATGCAATATTAATATTCATAGAGTTCTGAGAACATGTCCTCTTTATTCCTAAAATTCCATTTTTACCCACCGTCAACCAAAATCTGACCCTTTTTACACAGCACTGAATCAGATTGCTTTTGTAGTTCGCGGGGTGCATGGCCGTGCGTGCTTCGTTTCCGTTGCTATTGATTGGGGCAACAGCAATTGCGTTGTGCTGTCAGACCTGCTATATATTGCGGAACAATAAAACAACAGTAAAAGTATATAAAAATAACAGTGAAGAAATGAAAAAAGAACGCAAGTAATATGTGGAAGCATAGCATTCCATATAAAGTTATTACTTTACATGCTTTCCTTTTCCCCTACTTGCTGTCCGGGCATTGATAATTTTCAGTCAGCACCAATTTTAGGGTTGATTGCCTTTGACATTTTGCCATTTACACAGAGATACACATTTATATTATATAGAAGAAGTACCGATTACACCTATATATAACAATGGGAGTATATCAAATTGCTCTTGGCATAATTTTACGTATTTATGTATATATAAAGGCATCCCTTACTCAAAACTGAGACGAAATTAATACATATAGACATTATTGATACTCAATCAGTCTCGAACCGAAACTAAAATTAACTAAAAAGCAACAACGTAGCAATGCAACAATTGAAAGGACAATGACATAACTACAAATATACTTATTTATAGTATATTCGATAATATAGTCATACATTGCCATACTTATGAATTTTCTAATTAATTTTGAACTTATGAACTTAAAAGCAACAGCAGTTGTGGTCCTTAAATAGTCAAGCCTTTGGTAGGAACTTAAGTATACTCGAATTGAATGACGTGTGCCTATGTAAGTCGATTTCAATCAGAACTTGTTGTGATTTATTGATTTGATACCAATATACTTGTATCAGAATATGTTTAGACGGTTATTGTTATCGCTGCCTTTTTTAAGTTCTACGAATGTCCTAAATTCCATTTGAAATTAATATCACACACTTTGAACATAGGTAACCTCTTATAAAGGTTTACATGAGTTCATTTATAAATTTTGAGTTATGTGCTTTTAAGGTTTTCTAAACTATAATGATGAATATAAAAAATATAATAAATACTGAAAGAAATAAATGTCACAAATATTTCAAGCCGTTACTTTCATTGTAGGGCGTTCGATAAAAAATCATGGTTCATGACTTGAAGAATGAGAGAATTGTCAAAAAAATTACAGTCCGTTTCGTTTGTGGCGTAACATATTGGTACTATATCGCTTGCCATTCGAGATAATACTCAACATTTATATAAATATATAATATTGACAGAGGATTATCCTCAACCAGTACCGATTCCGTATATTTTTAGTAGTCAGAGAGGAATTAAGGGGTTAGGCCAGTCTAAAACTCTCTTACTTTAAAAATTTATTTTAATAGTCAGTGTAAAGGAATCGAATTCTCGTTTGTTACTGCATTCCCTAAATAAACGCGGCAGCGGCTAATGAGTGTCAAAAAATCTTCATGCTCATACAATTTGTATGGTGCATACCGAAATAACGCGACGGCGACGCTGACCGCTTGAAAATTCCTATTTTGACAGCGCGTTAAGAAGTTAAGTTGGCTGTGAAAAATGAAGTTTCTCTCTACAATAAAATTTCACAACAACAATTCAAGTAAACGTTAAAAAATGTTTAAAATGACATCTACTGGTACAATCTTTCAAGTGGATCTCTGATATAAAAAAGTATGTAGCGTACTGCATAAGACTTATTCATAAAATTTTTAACCCACACCGGAAACCCCAAACAAAAACGTCTTTGACTAATAAGACACAAAAACGTATTTTGCTCTAGCCCAAACCAAGTGAACACGCGTTTTTGTTGTCAGATATGAAGCTATGGGATGTTGTCGTATCAGACAAGAAAAAACGTCTTGACTAATCCGGTGTGGGTTGAGCCTTATAGCGTTTTTAGACAGCCAAATTAATTGATCAATTAAAATTTTTATTGAGAAGCACTTTTTTGCATTTTACACTGTCGGCTACTCGATAACCGATCAGCTGTTATACATTTTTGTTTTTGCTTTTCATAAGAAGTTGGTAAGTTTCATCAGCTGATTAATATTTTTAGTAGCGACATATACCGTAGCATTTTTTATAAAAAAATTCCGTCAATCGCAGCCAATGAACGTATATCGTACGTCTTTGTGGCAGAGTCAAGTCTATTAAAATTCAATTAATTATAAATGTGTATTTTATTTTGTATGGTAAATCGTTCTTAATCAGCATTTTTATCGAGCAGAGGCCGTTTAATTGATCGATTAGCTCCTGTGTGAAAACGATATTATAAGAAAAGTTTAATTGAACAAAAATTTGCAGAAAATTGTAAATAGTTTCCTGGATAATAGCTTACTATCTCGGTATCTTTGCGCGCTACTCTCTTGACAATAAATTGACATGTAAAAGAAATATAAGAATTATCGAGCTGAATTCGGATACCTCAACAAACTGGTATAAACGCTATCTTCAAAGCTACCAAGTTTTGTTTTATACATTTTATACTACTACAACCATTGTGAATGGCTCAAATGACAAAACATTACCAAAAATTAAATCGAAAAAGTTGAAAAAACTTAAGATTTGAAATAAATTATAATTATTTATAGCAAAAAATTTAGGTGTTATTAAAATATGTTTCACGTAGAAAGAAGTATTTCTGCATAAAAGAAAGTGGGGTAAGACAAATGAGCATGCGTCAGAAGTTTGTTTTAAGATCTGGTATATTTTGTTCGATACGATACTGCTGTTTCGAGCAAATGGCGTTTTAAGTCTGACTTGTCAAAGCTGACTGGTCCAAACGTTTCAAGAGGAATATACATATATTGAACAGCAATGACTTCTTTTTCGCGATTCTTCGAACGGAAAAATCTTTCTAGGACTCTAAAGTTTAATTTATTATTTACGGCAAAACATAGACTAGTCTAAACGCTTAAACATATAGTACGAAGTTAGATTCAAAGATTTAGATAGATTTTTTATTTGTAATATTATATTTTGTTTTACTGACAATGCCTCCTCCATGCTTCATTTAATTATAACGTCCTAAATGCCTTCCAATTAAAATTTTCTGCTTTAATACAATAAATTTTAAATGTTAAAAGCAGATTTCATATTTCCATTTCGTAACTCAGCTTAATCCCAGGAGAAATTTGAGTGCTAATTCTCTTTCAACACTCCAAACATACCACTTACCTAACCATTGTAACGGCATATCTTTACAACGCCTTGCCTCCTATCTCACTCTCTGTCGCTCCTGTGGTCACAGTCTGCTTATACTGCTGTCTAACGGCGCGCTGACTCCTTTTCTCGCCAGCAAACACTTGATTTTAACAAGCGCACAATTAGTATGTGCGCCGCAGGATATGCATGCGAGCATGTGTGCGTGTATGTGTTTGAGCGCATGTATCTTGCACACTTGCTAAGTACTAGCAACTAATCTAATGCCACAGCAGGCGATTAGCATTTTACTTGCAGTCACACACTTCGATTGAGTTGCCACTGGCGTTGAGCGTTGGTTGAGCGCGAAGACGTCTAAGGATATGACAATGTGGCCGACTCCTTGTGAAAGTATGTCATTCGCTAAAGTGTCAACGTTGTATATCGCTGTGTATGAAGAAGTATGTGCGTGCGTTCGCTGTGCCTTAGCACTAATCCATTCATCCTTTACACACATACGCGCATATATATTAGCTACTTACTGTCGTTACTTGCGTTGCACGCTGCCGTTGGTGTGGTGTGGCTTGTGATTCCGGGAATCGCACGGTGGGCGGCCATACGGAAGCGCGCCTTTGAAGTGAGCCTGTGAGACACTTCATATTGTTTGTTTAATTTTTCTGGTTGTTTTTTCTTACATAATTTATTTTCGTGCGACTGCAGCGCTAGTGGCAAGGATGCGTCGCTACATCTATGTACTTATATGCTTTAGTAGTTTGCTAGTTTGTTGCGTGTGTCTGTGCTATTGGCATAATGAGCGCTGCCACTAATTGCATCATCTTTGTTAACATTGGCGACAATTAGTCTGGGTCTTCAGCGCGACGTGGAAAGATGTGAGACTTGTACGTACGTGTGTTTTATCGGTTGCTAGTCAGATTGTATGGAAATTTCGTGAAGTTTTCGTGAAAATATATGTACATTTTGTGTTGAAAAAATTTATAAAATTTAACAAATTTTACGAAGCGAACAAAAGTTAATTTAAAACAAAAAAAATTAATGAAAATAAATAAAAAAAAATTAAAAAAAAAAAATTGTTGAAAAAATATTAAAATATTTTTTAATTTTTATAAAAATACATTTAGTGTTACAAATTTTTTTTAATGGATAAAAACAATAAATTTATTAATATTATAAAATTCACAAAACAAAAGAAAAAACATAAACATGAAATTAAAACAACAAAAATAATTTAAAACTAATATTAAAAATATTAAAAGAAAAAAATTTAAATACATTTTTTTTTTTGTAATAAAATAATAAATAAATAAAATCAAAAAATATATATATTTTACTTCCAAAGTTGCTTCAAATTGAGATTTGTTTACATTTATTGTGTGTTTAATAATTAAAAAAATTAAAAAAATGGATTGACCAAAAAGGTTCTAAGAATATATGAACAAAGCATTTAAATTATAAATAGTTTTGTTTTATTTATAAAAGTAGTAGACGCTACAATATTTTTTTTAACAAAATCAAATTAAGTTTATTAAATAAAATTCCAAAAAATAATAATTAATATTAAAATCAAAACATTATTAATTTAAAAAATTAAGAAAAATATTAAAAATTAAAAAACATAAATAAATATAATGAGTATAAATCACAAATAAAAATATATAACTATAATACAAAAAATCAAAAATAAATATATAAAAAACAAAAAAAATAACAAATGACAAGCGCTCTCCGTACAAAATAATTTAAAGCTCAGCAATCTTGAGTTATAAAAAAATCTTAAAAAATAAACAATTTTAAATTAAAAAAACAAGTGTCTACAATATTACCTACCACTGAGTCACAGAAACTACGCATAATAAATTTACGTTCACCCTTAACCTTCTCAACGAAAAAATGTCCCCCTACACACCCGCAAAACTGCTCATCGCCTTGCTGTGGCTACTCCTGCACACTGGCAACCTACACGCTTTTCGTGTAATGGCTGGACATAATTCCCAAACGCATGCGCAAAACCTACACGATGCCGATTTGTCAACGCTTGTTGACCTACTGCCCGTGTCCGACGACTATTTAACCGCTGACGGCGACGCAGTTGAAGCGGACGATTGGAATTATCTGCAAGATGTGCACACACCTTATGGTGGTGGGCTCACTGAGGCATTTCAATTGGAAGCAGATTTGTTACGTTTGCAAAAGTGGCGTCAAACGAAGCAACAACAACAGCAACGCCAACAGTTGTGGTTGCAGCAAATGTTGGAGCAATATTTGAAGAAGCAACAGCAACAGTTAGGTAGTATACAACAACAAATGCCAACGAAGCAACAACAACAAGTGAATAATGTACAACAACAAATGCCAAGCAAGCAACAGAAACAACAGTTATATCAACCAAAACAGAGACAACAGAAACAACACTTGGTAGAACAACAACAACACTTAGCAGAACAACAACAACACTTGGTAGAACAACAACAACACTTAGTAGAACAACAAACCACGCAAAAACCGCCACAGTCTGAATCACATCCTCAGCAGGCGAACCATGACCTCTTCGAAGAGCATTATATAATAGGCGAGGAGGCGTCGGTGGACAAACGGGAAAGAGCTTATAATATACAGCAAATCAGTAAGTTCAAATTTTGTATTAGCTTTAAGTGATTTTCTGTAAGTAGAACAATAATTTATAGATCATTGCGAAAAGGAATATGTTCTCTTAGATGAAATAATAACACTTCGCTTTATAATCTCTGAAGTAAAATAGCTTCGAACAACTTTTTCTGATATGTGAAATTCGTATCCGTTCCGAATAACAGAATAACTATTAAAATATCGTAAAGATCCACTTACAAATTGAGTAAGAAGATACTTAGGAGTTATTGAAATCGAAATGTAGCAAAAAGATTGAAAAGTTAAAACCAAAAATCGTTCAATTAATCGGTTTAAATAATTTAAAAAATATGAATTTATAGTTTTCTCAAACTTTTCAGAGCTTTTTTTGCTTCATAAAGAGATAATCCGGTTATCATTTATGACTTTTATTCGGGTTAGCATTTAATTAGTTCATAGGTTTGCAATCTCTGACTGTTATGGAAGTCGAGGATACTGCCATCGAGAAGTTATCTGGAAAGACAAGTAACAAGTGCTTTTCAGAAAAGTGTTTTGAAATATCTATAGATGCATTAGCATTTAATTTGGAGATTAATGCGTATATAATGCAAAAATATACATAAATTGAAACACATATTTACAATACAACTCGTGTATTTACAATACAAAAGAAATATCTTATACTACATTAATTCTTAATCGAATACAAATCGAGTTGAAACTGAGTCAAATGCAACTCTACGTATAGTTGTAGTTGTGTGGTTGGTTGTGATTATTGATAAAATAGCAATCAGCTGCTGAAATTTTGCAACTTTTTATGAACAGCAAAAACAAAGAGTGTAACAGCTGATCCTTAATAGAGTAGCCGGCTGTGCGAACCGTAAAAACTGGTTTCTGAATTACAATCTTAATGCATTACATTAACTTGGCTGTGCGAAAATGTTATAATGTATCTATTAAAATTAGGTACAAATTTGAAAACGTGACATACATTTGGGCATACATTTTCAAATTTATCAAAGTCACAGACCTAATGAGTTAATTACAGAGGTTCATTGATAGCTCTAAACGAAAATATTTTTGATTTATTGCAACAAATAAGTATTAATCATTAATTAGTATTAAAAAATTATTAAAGTATTTTTTTCTTTATTCCCAATTTTAGATTTTATTTAGAAGTCAGATAGGTCTTAAAAGAACGAGTGATAGTTCAAATAAAATTTACTAAATTAATCATTAATTAGTATTAAAAAATTAAAAAAAAAAAACATTAATATATTTTTTCATTATTCCCAATTTTAGATTTTATTTAGTAGTCAGAGAGGTCTCAAAAGACCGAGTGATAGTTCAAATAAAATTTACCAAATCTTTCTTTATACATTTAGTGATAAATATGCAATAGTGTTTCTTTATTAAATCATTATTAAACACTTCTTAAATTCCTTCGACCTTCAGCAAACTCTGTGGTAATATGGTCCGATTACATTACGCGTCAACATGTCCGATATTGAATGTCAACAGTTATTTTTCCATGGAAACCAATCATAAATGCCAAACTATCATATTTTATTAATTAATTTGCAAGGTTTACTGACCCTCATAATTTCTTTTCAACGCTTCATTACGAGCAGATACTTTTCTGCTGCGCTGTGTCCACCTTCACTTGCTGGAATCGTGTCACTTTAATTGCAAACATATGCAACATATATGATAAAGTGCGGAGAGCGGCGTCCTTCCGGGAATCCGTTTAACACGCCCACACGCAGAGTTGCCTATTAATGCGACGCGCTGGGCTCGGTAGTTGACTTTGGCAGTGTTAGGTATTTTTAGCACTTACGACAGGATACGCAATAGACAAGCGTAAGCGGGTTCAAGTAGTTATTGGCAAGCAAACAAACAGACAGACAGTGAGATAAGTTTATTTGTAATTCTCTCTGTCTGTGTGACTGCGCGTTAAAGGCAAATGTCAATGTGTAGAATTGTGGGAATTTTCCTTTGAAGCCTTGCCGCTTTGTATCGGCATTTTTCGGCAGCCAGGCGATTTTGCATAAAGGGCTGTTCGCTATTACCGATGAATGCGGATTTTCTTTGAAGTTTGATCAAATTAGTAGCGCGAAATAGAAATGTCCTTTTACGCGCGTCAGCTTGCTTGGTTGTATGCCTCAGAAAACGGCGGTTGCTTTGTGAAAGTGTTGTATTCTACTCATTTGTAGGTAATTTGAGGGCTACTTAGTGGTTTTAGGCTGTTGCCGTTGTTGTATATAGGTTTCTTAGCATATTAAATTAATTAAATAATAATAATAAATAAATTATTATGAATATTAAGAAAAAAATAACAATTTTGAACATGATTTTTTTGAAAAAAAAAAAAAAAATATTTTGAATTTTCTTCTCACAGTTCAGCGTAAAATGACATCCTCAAACGTTATACACACTGACCAAGTAACACCTTAAAGATATTTGATTACCAACATGCCACATACACACCGCAGCTACACCCGCATACAGCGCCATGATTCATATATATCATATCAATGGCTATATATATATATATATATATGTTTGTATGTGTGTCTGTTCATGTGGCATTCTCAAACTTTTCCTTGCTGACGCTTGAGATAACTGACGCATTCAACATTTGTTTGATGGTTTCAATTTACACACTTCACTCAACACTTTCGGTATTATTAATATTAATATTTTATTGTTGTTGTTATTGTAATTCATATAATGGCTATTGCGCTTTGGTTATACCATTTAACTAATACACACTTGACACTGTTGTTATTGCTACTTTAGTTCTTGTACACACGTACATGTATATACATGTATATGTATGTGGCTGTGTGCGTATTTTTTTGCTTGTAATACGAGTCAAGTGCCGTCATTAGAAAGGCGAATGTGCTGACGAGCTAAGGTGCGGGCGTGATCATGTGAAAGTGTAGATACAGTGGCGGAGCACATACACATACCTATATATGTATGTAGGTCTAATACTCGTAGACATGCAATCACATAAGTGGGGCATGTACCGTAAACACCTAATGGGCTCATTTAACACACATTATGAAGCGATCATTATTGATTTCTCTTTCAAGTTGTTTTTCTTTAATAACTAGTTGCTTGGTATATATTATTTCTGAAAAACCATATCTTCATGATTGAGTAATATTCGGAAGAAATTTTGGAAAAATACAAAAATATCCATACTTTCAAATATATTTTTTCCGACCATTTTGTGTACTCTTGTGCTTGATTTAAAAAAATCAATAGTAATAATAATAAACAAAAAAATCGGTATAATATTGGTCTCATCGAAATACTATTAAACATTATCCTAGTGCCTTTTTAAACTGACCAAGGTCTTGAAAAAACTTTATTTATCTCACAATCTCACTCGCTCGATATTAAACTTAAGATTCTAAATATTTTGTGGATTGAACGAATATTATCAAACCATAATCCATACAAAAGTTCACCCCGAATTGCGACTACATGTATGTATGTGATTGGCGTTCAACCGTTTAGCCGGTTCGATGAGAGCGCGCCACTCCTCTCTTTCCTTCGCAGTTCGGCGCCAGTTGGAGATTCCAAGTGTAACCAGGTCGCTCTCCACCCGGTCCCTCCAATGGAGTGTTCCTCGGCTTCCTCCGGCGGGTACTGCATCGAACACTTTCAGAGCTGGAGTGTTTTCGTCCATTCGGACAACATGACCTAGCCAGCGTAGCCGCTGTCTTTTTATTCGCTGAACTATGTCAATGTCGTCGTATAACTCGTACAGCTCATCGTTCCATCGTCTGCGGTATTCGCCGTTGCCAATGTTCTGAGGACCATAAATCTTGCGCAAAATTTTCCTCTCGAAAACTCCTAGTGTCGTCTCATCTGATGTTGACATCGTCCAAGCTTCTGCACCGTAGAGCAGGACGGGAATGATAAGCGACTTGTAGAGTTTGATTTTGGTTCGTCGAGAGAGGACTTTGCTGTTCAATTGCCTACTCAGTCCAAAATAGCACTTGTTGGCAAGAGTGATTCTGCGCTGGATTTCGAGGCTGACATTGTTGGTGTTGTTGATACTGGTTCCCAGGTATACGAAATTATCTACAACTTCGAAGTTATGACTGTCAACAGTGACGTGGGAGCCAAGACGCGAATGCGCCGACTGTTTACTTGATGACAGGAGATATTTCGTCTTGTCCTCATTCAACTCCAGACCCATTCGCTTCACCTCCTTATCCGTGCGGGAAAAAGCAGAACAAACGGTTGTTGCTTCTGATGATATCAATATCATCGGCATACGCCAGCAGCTGTACACACTTGTAGAAGATTGTACCTTCTCTATTTAGCTCTGCAGCTCGTATTATTTTTTCCAACATCAAGTTAAAGAAGTCGCACGATAGTGAGTCAGTGAGTCTTGTCTGAAACCTCGTTTGGTATCGAAAGGCTCGGAGAGGTCCTTCCCAATCATGACGGAAATGTCGTGTTTTCCAAAACTTGGTTTATTAATATACTCTGACTTCCCAAACAAATGTCTCAACTGTCCTCTACTCGTGAAGTTAAGAAGTTAAGTTAAAAGGGTCATAACTGGTGACGAATCATGGATATATGTTTATGACATTGAAACCAAAGTCCAATCGTCCCATTGGTAGAACCCAAGAGTACGGATGAAATGAAAATTCCCCTTATTTTTTGAACAGACCACGTATACACTCTGTTATATAGTACAACATCCTTCCTTTTCATCTACTAAGCACTCGCATTATTTATAAGCACACTTACCAAAAATAATTTTCGCTTTCGCCAAAGAGATATTTTTGCTTCGTACTCTCGAACATCTTCTTCCGAAAAAAGTCTCCACTCATTTCCCAGTACGAGTATATTTGAAAACAGTTTATTTTTATTAAATTCTTGTGTTTCATTTTCAATTACGGTGTAATTTGATTAGCATTAAAATGCAATTACATTTTAACATTAATGCCAATGGCATGAATTTGGCAATTTTATTTGACTGTGAGTGCGATTAAGACGAAATTGAGCTATCTAAATGTGTATCTGCATATTTAAGTGGAAATGAACATACATGAAATGACATACCATACATATATACATACATACGTGGATATGGTGATACACAAGGTTACCTCTATACATATGTACATATGTATATGTTCATATATTTATTTGGTTATATATACATATGTATTCATATAGAGATCCATTTATAAATTTTTGGCTGAAAGCAGCTAACAGTTTTTCGTCGCTCTGCGTTTGTGATTTATATGTTTTTTTTTTTGTATGGGAAATATGCATTAGGGATGTTATTTTTTCCATAAAAATATGCTAAAATCACTATTTCTGATTTGGAAGATTTTTATTTTATATTTCTTTAACTAAAATTTCTATTCAATTAACTTGTCTTGCAACTCTACAATTAGTTAACATTTATTTGTTTAGATTCTCATAAAAAGTGAAGTTAGCTGTAGTTTTTTCTTTAGTTGTAATAATTTCATATTTAATACTTTTAAATAGGTTTACAATATAATATTTATAACTCTTTACAACACATATATTTGCGATTTGAAAGTGAAATATACTTAAAAAAATGTTAATTTCATGTCTTGAAAATTTTAGAAAACAATATTTTTTAACTCAAAATATATATTTTATGTCATGAACGGACCGGAGTTCTCACTGACAGTAACTCAAAAGTAGCATGACATAAAATATATATTTTTGAGTTTAAAAATATTGTTTTCTAAAATTGTCAAGACTTTCACTGTAACTCGAGTGTTTCTTTAGAAATCATTTCGTGACAATTTAATCTTGGAGTATATCGCCCGAGTAGCTTGACATAAAAATATAGCTTTGAGTAAGAATACAATACATATCTGACCCAAAAATTTTATGAAAGAACACAAATGAAAAAAATTACATTATTTACATTTTCGTGATAATTCCAGATATTTTATGTAATCTTCTCTTCCTTCCATTTTCTGTGAAAAAATTACAAAAAAATGTATGAAAATTGAAATATAAAAATCACTGCCACCCTAATACACAAAATTGATGAAACGCTCATACATGTCACCGTTTTTAATTTGAGTTTAACGAAAGGAAAACGCATTATATTTATTAAAAGCTGCCCACACTGCTCACCGCTCACTGGCAGGCGCGTGGCGACAGTTTGAAAGGCACCAGTCAGCAAATGAAATCGCATTTAGTCAACGGTAACTTGGCTGCATGTGTTTTTTCAAATGTACCGAGTGATATATAATCGTACATACATATACATTTATATTCTAATGAATTTGTATGTTTATGGACATTGAAAGATGCTCAGCGCCCGTAAGTAATTGCCTCAATTTGTTGCGTTGCACACCGAATGTGAGTTGAGTTGTAACAAAATAAATGATGATATTAAAGTTAACAAAACGAAGAAAAAAGCAAGCGATATGATGCCTTTTTTTGCGTAGAAATCAACAAAATGAAATCCTTAATTGGTCTGATTAAATTCTTGTTAAAAGGTCTCGCATGCGAGTGAGTTCACTGAGTTGTGTGCTTCGGGACTTTCATGTGCGCCATGAAATTGATTGCAATTTGTTTTTATTTTTATTTTCTTTTATTTTATTTTTTGTGAAAATGAGATTTTATAATTGATATATAAATGACTTGCGCGATTTTGCATATATACATACATATATACAGCTATATATTCTGCTAATCACTCTAATTAAGCGACTTATTGGGTAATTGAAGAGTGTGTTTAGTGAAACATAAAAGTTACCGCATCATTCTATTAGTTAATTAATCATAAATTGAAGCAATTATTTATTTTTTTTACTGAGTTGCCATCATCATTAGTTGTCTTATCTGGTAAATGGTTACTTAGGTGTTTTAAAGTAAGTTTAAGCAAAGGGTGACCTTCGTAATTCTTTATTGTCCGGACATTTCATGAAATACTGACTAGAAATATTAACTGTTGTCCTGATGATTTAAACACAAGTATTTAGTAAGTCTGCTATAGCATTTTCACACAACCAAATTAATTGTTCAATTAAAATTTTGATTGAGAAACCGATTTTTGTCCTTCACACTGCCGGCTACTCGATAAACGAACATCTGTTATATATTTTTGTTTTTGCTTTTCATAAGAAGTTGCTAAGTTTCATCAGTTGATTGCTATTTTTGACATCTACCGTCGTGTAGCGTGAACAACAACTCACAGACAAAGAAAGTTTATATATTTACAAACATGGTCTTTATCGCAATGTGGCTTTTCATTTTCAAGTCGATTAAAATTCTATTACAAATTAATGTAGTTTTTTATTTTTTATGCTAAATCGATCTTAATCAGCGTTTTAATCGAGCAGAGGCTGCTTAATTGATCAAAACAAAAAGTCTATTAAACATACTTGTGTAAAAAGTCTATTAAACATTCTTTTGAATTGGATTATGGGTCGCAATCATCGCAACATTTAGTCCAGTTAATTGAACTGATCTAAAACGTAGCATCGAACTCAAACACAAATTTTTACCAAAAAATGATCATGGAAAATCTTATTGATATACGTAATCTGCTATTTTATAAAAATATACTCTTAATTGAATAATTAATTTCAGTAATTAGCCACTAATTGTACTCAATTTGTCATACAATAGAGCAATTCATTAATTGTATATTTGAAGAAATTACATGAAATTAAATTTCAGAAAACATAAATAATTTATTGTAAGTAGTAAATGTTATGGGTTTCTTAAATTCTGATTAATAATACAATTTTTATTTTCTCTAGTGCAGAGCTGGATTGCAGTAAAAACTACACTGTTTTAGGTTTTAGTCAATTTGAGTGGTTCGATATTTTGAAAATGTATTCAATATATTATTAGCTATTTTATTATTCATACGGATGTTTTCAATGTAAAGTACCTTTTTGACAGCTGTCAGTTACCACTTTTTTGGCAGCTGTCAGTTGCTAATTGTTCAAGTTAAATTGAGTGCCTTTTGCAAACAAACACGTTGAGTTAATTTACACACACTCGACGATTAGTCGAACTCTTTTTCTCTCTCTCTCTCTCTCCTCTCTCTATCTTACTCTATCTCTCTCCCTCCTCTCTTTCTCTCTCCATCTCTCTCTTTCCTCTTTTTTTCTTAACAAATTGAGCTATTTGAACATGCTTTGATGTCTCAATATGCTCCTATCTCGTGTCTCATGAAGATCTTATTCACTCAATTTCTCAAAGCATTCATATTTTCTGCCACTAACTTATTCGAGAAAATTCACTACAAAATTGCTTAAGGTACTGAAATATTAAGGATATTATTTGGAATTAATCAGTTTTCATTTAATTAAACCTATTAGAGTGAGTTTCAGGTTTATTCTCAAAATATTCTGTTCTAAGAGATGGTGAACCTTAAAAATAGTTTCACAAACAGAAAATCAGCCATTTTTATTTGTTTATATGATATCAGAGACACAAATTTACATATGTGGGTTAGTAACTTCGCAAGTTGAATGTTTCTGGTATAAACTTTTTAATGAAATTATATTATATTAAACAAGTTTCCTTGCAAGATACATGTAAAAATAGAAGCAATTCTTACATTTAAATTTTACGATAATAAATAAAATACAAATGTATTTCTGGTATGAGTTCGCCACAAACTGTTGCTTTACAATAAGCCTGAAATCCATGACCACGCACTAACCGTTTTCTCCATTGTCTTCGTGGTCTACATGTGGACACACGTCCGCTTCTCTCTCTCTCTCTCACTCCCTCTCCGGCGCTGTCAAATTGCGAATATTTATTGTTTTTTCATGTATTACACATAATCCTTCCACTCATCCACAGCATTGTAATTGTGCATTTTTCAGCGCATATTTGACACCTTAAATGGCTGAAAGTGAACCCATGTCAATTAGCGACCTCGAGCGTATAATAAATGCGAGGGAGCCATACTATGAAAAACAATGTGTTTCACTCACATTTTTGTGCAACACTTGCTGTGTGGGCGGTGTGTAACAACGAAAGGACATTCAAATGTGGAAACCTTAAAAAAATGCTAAAAAATACAAGCAAAAATTAAAATTCGGAAAACGTAAAAATAAATAAGGAGCAACAGTGAAAAATGAGTGCACACGGTGAAGAAGCGGCCGCAGTGTGGCAACAACTGCTGTGTGTGGCATATATGTTGATATATTTTTTACATATATACCCCAGTTTACACATGTCCGTACAAACTCATTTTCCAGCCAACCTTTTTTCACTCGCATTCTTTTCATTGTGCCACCGCAGTGTCCTTTCGCCACTGAGCGGCAGGCGTGTCGAAGGCGTTGAGTGATGGATAACACATGTACCATCAGTGCGACATGCTGGCAGCCATACATACAAACCCATGACATATATATATATATAAACTCTCACACACGAGAATATATTCTGCGGTTAAATTTACATTTGTATGTTGTCCTGCTTGCCTTTCACTAACCACTGACCACCAATATACATACACACATATGTATTTTTGTTTTTGTTTTTTCTCGTTTTGTAATAATTGCTTTGAACAAATGTTACGCAATTCCTGCCTGTCATCGCTTTGCATTTAGCACTCAGTCATATGCGCTCCGACTGATTTCCATAATAACTCTAATGAGTTCCGCGAATTTCCATTAAACGCGCCGCGCGCTCTCCCTCAACATAACCGCACTTCTTCATTTTATGGTCGGCCTTTTATTGTTTAATTAATATGCATGGAAAAGTAAAAAATCATTCTTCAATTTAATTAGGCGTTTAGTTGGGCATTCATTAATGCCATTTTGGCATGATATAGAGTCATTCGATGTTATATTTGGTTTGTTGGTGCTACACTTTAATTTCTTAAATATACAATTTAGTGTTTGAGCGAATTTATCGTGTGGATTATGGCTGGGTTTAAATAATGCTAAATAGAAAAATAATTTAATAGATTATTATAAGGTTAGTTCAATTATGTAAAATGTATATATTATATTTGTTATAATTTAACACATTTTATAAATTAAAGTGTTGCCACCTTTTCGATTTTGAATTTCTGAATTTTAAGTAATGTTTGAAATTTTTTTCAATTGAAAATATTGCTTGACAAGGGTTGCCACCTGTTTATAATTTTTAATTTCGTATAATTGTTATGATTAACGTATTTTTGAAACAAAAGTATCAAACTAAATAGTTTTTAGAAGACTTGTAAATAAAAAAAACTGAAAATTGTTGCCACCCTTTCGAAAAAAAAAATTAAAAAAAAACTATAAACTGTAGCGTTATAAGAAATTCTATATTTGACTGTGTATTTGGTTAATAGTTACCACATGTTTATAATGAAAAATAAATATCATGAACGAATTGATACAATAGGCACAGGAGTTGCCACCTGTTTATATTTTTTAATTTCATATAATTGATATGCTAATCAAATTATTGAAATAAAAATATCAAACTAAAATTTTTAAAAGGGCTTGTAAATAAAAGAAACACTGAAAAGCATTGCCACACTTTCAAAAATAAAATAACAAATCTTGACATAAAAAGTACTATAAACAATAAGATATGGTTTTTTTAAGCGTTGCCACAAGTTTAAAATGAAAAAATATCAGGAACGTATTGATACAATAACCAAAAGAGAGAAGCATAGAAATAGATATTTGAAGCACACAGAAATAGTTTCAATAGTTTGGACAAACTCCTGAATGTTTCTAATCTTCAAGAGTATGCCTTTGTTTCTCAAAAAGCCTTTTCATTGCTCATGAATATCAATTTCTTTCATTCAATACGAGGAGAATTTATATATTTTGTATAATTTGGCAGTAAAAAGATTGTTCAGACTTTCTTTTCCATCTTATAGCCTTTTTACACAGGAGCTAATTGATCAATTAACCGACCTCTGCTCGATTAAAATTGATTAAAACGCTGATCAAGATCGATTTACCATACATTCATTTCTAGTTGAATTCTAATCGACTTGGAAATCAAGTGCCACACTGCGACAAAGACCATATTTGTAATTAGATATACGTTCTTTGTCTGCGATTAGCTGTATTTTTTTATAAAAAAAGCTACGGTAGATGTCGCTGCTAAAAAATATCAATCAGCTGATGCAACTTACCAACTTGTTATGAAAAGCAAAAACAAAAATGTATAACAGCTTATCGGTTATCGAGAAGCTGGCTGTGCGAAAGGCAAAAACTGGTTGCTCAATAAAAATTTTAATTGATCAATTAATTTGGCTGTGTAAAAACGCCATTACACTCATTTTTATATATACATATGTAAACAAATTCAAAATTTGCATGATTTAATTTCCACGAAATACTAAAATTAGATGAATTATTAGCATTGAAACGGCAATAAAACTTTCATGATACTTTTCGAGCGAAAAAATCTATTGTTACTATCTTACTTAAGGCCCTATGTTCCACCTAGACACTACGGAAAAATATATATACTATCAAAGCATATACTCAGGCGCCTGAACTGTACAATCGAAATTCGACTATTTTCATATAACACAATATATTTCTATGTACAAATTTGCTTTAATAAACATTTCACTACAAACTCTTGTACCAAGTGTCTTAAATTTCTTTACTAAAATGAATTTTTAATGGATTAATTGAATTATTTATCAATAACATAGCCTAACAGATCATTTAAGTGAAAAGAGAAACAAACAAATTTCTCAATTACCTCAAAGATAATAAGCCTATGCTTAATGTCGTTCGTCTAAGTAGAGATATGTGTATTATATATGAAAACAGCCTCAACCAAAATTCATTCACCAGCTTAGTATTATTAGTCCAGTTTAGTACTATAACATCGTATAGGCAGAAGAACTGAAGTCGTGTAACACGTCGAACATGGCAAACATAAAATAAAATAAATAGAAGACAGTCTGAACTAAGAAAATGTGGAAAAATAATAAAAGAAATAATAATTCTTCTGGCGAAATGTTTGCTGTTGACGTCAGCGGTTATTTGACATATGTGCGTCAAGCGAGCTTTTAGGCGCATTTACGTGATTAGCTTAATTTGGTGATGGCAGAAAATTGTGGAAAAGTCTAAAATGAAAAAAAAAAAATCGAAATTGAAATTTTATATTGCTTCAAATAATTGAAAAAATAAACATAATAAAATATTGTTTTTTAAATAGAAAAAAATGTATGATGAGCGCTTATAACAGTAGATTTAGTAATATTATTATCTATATTTATAATATATTATTAATATTTATATTTAATATTCTTAATGCATACTTCACTATTCAATTGAGTACACTTGATTTTGCATTATTCACATTAAAACCTAATATTTTCATTCATAAAATCATTGCAAGTCTTCGATAAGCAAAATTCACAAATGTCGCCTAAATGTATACTACACAAATTGTTTCATTCATAAAAATTATTTTCTTTCTAAGAATCTACAACAGTATATTGCTGTTGTCTTTCATATTAGCCATTGAGTCACACGTCTACTCAGCGTACACGCCTGGGTATTATGCCTGTCGTGAAGGCGTACTTCCTAGAAAAGAACTCTTCGTAATTTTTAATTGAATCAGCTATGACAGCAGCGCCAGTTTATAGATGCATGTGTGTTAGTACAACAGGCTTGTATTAGTCACACAAGCATCTCAAACTGTTATAAGTATGTATGTAATTATACTCATATTTTTTTGTTGTTTCAACTCTGCGCTGTGGCGTCGCCTCGAGTGGCCTTCAATGAGTCGCTTCATTGACTAAGCTTGCATACAGTGGCCTCTGCGACTGAGCGCACCAATACACATTAGTATATCTCATATATGTCTATAATATATATAACTTGTTTGCATATGTGTGTGTAGAATAAACAACAACCACAACTTGTCATACTTTATTCATTATATTAGTCAATGTGGCGCTCGAATTCATAAACGTAAATATGAGATGCAAAAAAAAACAGGGAGAGAAGGAAAAAAATATTTTTTTATATTGGCAATATTGTGTTATAGTGTGTGCATATATGTATAGCTGGCTTCATATTTGCCGTGATTTCATAATCAATGAATGAACTTTTCCAAGCTCTATGGCAGATCAAAGCGGGTGCTTCAAAGGGTGGACATTTCATTCAGCGCGACTTTGTAGGTGTAATTTATAGAAGATATATGACTATATACATACATATGTAGATATCTATATAAGTTCATATAGAACTACATATATAGATACTCTTAAGTATAAAGTGGTCATATCAATAATTATTAAAATCTGTCTACGATAGGCCTAGTTGTATGTATATTGAAGAGCTGTGACTAAGCGAATATTCAAGATAGTGAGGGTGCTCAGGGTAGTGAAATATTTCGATGATATTTTAAAGAACTTGAGACTCTTAGACATTTTCGGAATGATTGGAATCATCTATGAAATTCCTTTAACAGTTCTAGATGAAAAATATGCAGGTTGAAGTATATAATTTTAGGTTAGGAAAATGTTCGGTATTAGAGAGAGAGAGAGAGAGAGAGAGAGAGAGAGAGAGAGAGAGAGATAGAGATAGAGACAGAGATAGAGATAGAGATAGAGATAGAGATAGGGAGAGATAGAGAGAGAGTGAAAGAGTGAAAGAGTCAACGTGGGAGCCAAAAATTAGTAATAGTCAATATTAATAAAAACAGAGTAAGAGACAGTTTCGCTCTTTACTTATTTGGCGTGCCCTTGACAGTAAAATATTTGGGCTGTGACGTCATAAATATAGTATTGGAAATGTTGGCAATTAATTTGAATAAATTTGAGATTTTCCATCTTGATTATTCTCAGCATTTCGTTCATGACGTAGTGTTAAAATAGAGCATTCTTGTAAACTATCAAGTGGAGGGTTTTTTTTGTTAAAAAATTAATGAAGAACTTTTTTTTTTTTCGATTTAAAAAATTTAAAAAAATTAAATTTTTTTTTCATAATAAATAACTGAATATTTTTCCACTGACCAAGTCGAAGTAGAACCGGACTGAAAAGCAAAAGCAAATATATCGATAAACAATAAGTTATTACTAAGAAAGCTGCCTCAGATTAGTGACATTTTAATTCTTAAACAGCGTATCCAGTAAGAAATCATGGAAGAGGAAGACAATGACACAGATTTTTCTAAGCAAATATAGTTTAAGTATAAGTAAATTAGAAAAAGTTGAAGAAAATGGTATAATAGGATACTAGAATAGAAAATGAAGAGGGACAAATATTTAAAGTAGTGAAAAGAATAACTAAAAAGATATTCTAAAATTAAACAAAGCAGATAGTATTAATTATATAAATTGAATTTGAAATTTCTATTAAAGTGGAAGTTTCTAGAAAATATATGTGACCTGGTCTACGGAAAGGGCGCTTAGGTGTCAAAAAAAAATTCATTCAAATTCATTTTCACTTTTTAGTTGATTCGGATGGAAGATGAGATGCTTTTTCACGTGATAGAATCCAAAAAAAAAAATTGTTTGACACCTAAGCCCCCTTTCCGTAGACCAGGTAACATATACTTCAGACACAGAAAAAATATGAAATATATTATAATTGAAAACTATATTAGCAGTTATACAAAACGAAAATACTAAATCCATTCCATTCACAATCCCAGTAACAATGAGCTAGCAATCAGCTTAGTGTAAGCTAGAGGCTGAATGGCTGACTTACCAAGACTACAAAAAGACTTCCGCTTAGCCACCACAAATGCCTTGTCAACCAGCGATGTATGTTTGCTTAGAGCATGAGCATTAGAGCATGAGTTTAACTAGATGTGATCCAGGCAGCTTCAGTATGCTGTATGTGGCAGGCAGACTGTGAAATATGGCGCTGCGTCCGACTTAAGTGGCTAGCAGCGCTGTGTTAGTGCTGCTGCGGTTGCTGCCAGTGACGTCGGTGGTATTTTTGGCTTTCCCACAAGCAAAGCGCCGAAGGGCACATACAATGAGCTAGATTCATAGCAAAATTCATGTATTTACATCTATGTATGGATGTAGTTGATATGTGTGTGTGTGTGGCAATGGAAGCAACAGAATAGTTTTGAATGGAAAAAACGGCGGCTTTCGTGGATGTGCTGTCGTCATTGAGTGCTGTGTAGGCTAAGCGCAAAGGCAAGTGTGTGTGAGTTCTTGGGGGCATATGTGTATGTGAATGTTAATATTTTGAGGAATTAGGCTTGCAAATATGCTGAAGAATATATTCGATTTGATGAGCAAGTTGGATTTGTGTGAACTATGAGAGATTAGTGAAATTTAGTAAAATTGGAATATATTTTATATCCTTATAATTGATCTATTTTATATAATTTTCTACAGTTTACACTTTAAAATATGAAAAATAATACATTTTTCTAGGTGCTCATTTAGAATAAAAAATGTTTACTGGACCCAAATGTACTAGTACCTAACCAGTGCACAACCACTTCCTTATATGTATAGTGTTAGCGTTACAGGCGGGTTTCTGCCATAAATATATTTAAAAAATGCATTTCTATCGGCGGTAATTTAAAATAGCAGAGATACCATACTGGTCCTTAATACACTAGTAACTATCCAGTTCAAAATCACTTCAAAATCACTTTTCTACTATACAAGTTGAACAATGCCTGATACCATTGGCGGGTTTTTCCATCATGAATGGATTTTTTCTCACGCTCCTGCCGCCTGCGCTCTACATCTCACTTGCAACAATGCTATATATAGTAGATTGGTTGGCAGACGCGCTGTCTCGGCGCTGACGAAACTGTAGCACACTTAAATAAGGCAAAGGCAACGGCAACGAAAAACCGCACACAGCCGCTCATGCCACACATATCCTACTTGTATGTATATTTATGCATTTGTGTGGGTTCAAATCTGCTGTTACTAACTTAGTAGCTTATTTTTAGTGCGGCAAAGGCGGCTTTACACTCATTGTTGTTATTGCATTAACACTTTGCCAATGCGCTGTTGTTATAATTGTTGTTGTTAGCGTAACTTTTAAGACTGCTGATGATGATCTAATGCATATATGGTATGAATGGTGGCAAGATTTTTATTTAGCTTTTCGCAGGCGTCTGCTTTGCTCAACGGTGGCCACAATGGCTGGTTGGTTGGCTGGTGCAGTGTTGTTTTTGTGCTGCTGCCAAGTGCATGCTATTGTTGTTAGTGTTATTGTACTTTCATGGCGTTGGCGCGCGCGATGATGTCATTGTTTATTGATTCCCCAAGCGGAAGTATATGAAAAATGGAAATAACAAAATATAATAAAAATGTGACGAAATTGCGAGGACAAGAGTGAATGGCAGAGATTCGTGCGAGTGGTGGAACAGGTATATACATATATGTATGTATTTAAATACGAGTGTGCATATGTGTGCGATTTTTAATATTTTATTTATTACTGTCTAGTAAAATAATAAAGAGAGTCAGGCATAATAATTTTCTCAGCATTCTCGCGTTACAGTATGAGTGTCGATATAAATATACATACATACAGATATGATTATACATATATATATATGTATACAAATATAGATTTATGTGTTAAAATTGAGGTCTGCAAACCACACGAAAGCCTATAATAGTTAATGAGAAATTTATAAGCGACAAAAAGTCATTTTCCGTGGGCGTGCGCCTAAATATAGGCCTCAACTTTTCAATGAGTTTTAAAATTAAAAAAAATTGTTTTTGCTATTTACGGAATGTGGTTTATAATTATCACCAAACAAACTGTTTTTAATAGCAAAGTGTAGTTGGCTTTAGTTTTCAGGCACACATATACAGACATGCTTGTATATAGCCATGTAACCGACTCTCAACTACCGCCACGCACTTTTTCTCCACAACAAATCTCATTCTATCTCTACATTTCTACAGAAGTTTATATAACTTACATTTGATGCGTAAAGGTTACGTAAGTGCTGCAAAATGCTATAAGTTTCATATATGCTTGTGTTTGCGCCTAGAAGACTGCAATGGTATTGCTCACGCGTTGCAGTGCACATGAAATGTGACCCAGTTTGTTGAAATCTATATGAGCGCTGACAAAGTGAGAGTGTATGCAACAAAAATACTTATATGCTCTTATTAATTGACAGTTAAATGTCTAAATTTATACATTTGTAAAAGTTTCAATACGCTGCGCTTTGTGTAAATTGTATTGAAAAGTCTACTTTCGATTTTGTAGCATATTTTTAGCTGCTGTATATAGAATGTGGTATACTTTTTGTTGCTTGTCACAATTTTTGAATGTAAATAAAGCGCTGTCAGTGACTAATTGAAGCCCATTATAGTAACTGCAGAGTTCATGATCAAATATCCGAATAAGTTACTGTCAGTTTGTGGCATTTATAAGCGCTAACTTTTTTAATTTTTCTGAAAAAAAGTTTTTAAAAATAGATTTCATTTCATATTTTTAGAAACACATTTGTAAAAGCTTTATGTAGCTTTTGTTTGAGGAATTCAATATGAATAAGGAAAATCAGTTTTATTTTTGGAAAAAAGTTTTCTTTTTAGAAAATTAAAAATTTTAATTCAAGTTAGTCATAGCATACTTTTAAGCGCGCAGATTTGTTATTTTTTCGATATTATGTGGCATGAACTCTTCGGTATTCTTAAACACTAAATTTTAAACAAATTTAATGTATTTCTCAATAAAATTATATTCACATTTATCATGGCCATTAATCAAATCTAGTTAGATCAAAATTTTATATAAGTATACCTTTACGCGCATGAATTTTTTAACAATTTATTTCAAATATTACACTTAATGACTAATTGAAGGTCAATAAACAAGGTTAATTTAGAAAAAAATACAATTTCTAACTCTTCTACATTATATTTAGCTGCATATGAGATTAGTTGGCATGATTTTAGGCGCAAGCACGCATAAATGAGCACTTCACTTAATAGCGTTTTAATGACGAAACTATTGATGTGTTTGCTATATATATAAACTATATAATGCTTCGGTATAAATTTAGCCACAAGCGTTTTAAATTTAGCATCGTATAACATGAAAAGTTGTCGAAACGCTGTGATGGATATGTGGTTTGACACATCGGTAATCATTAATTTTGATTCGAAAGGTGAGTCGCTCAACGTGTGCATGGCTTTAAAAGTTTTACGTAAGCGCACTGTGTGCGCAGCCGAAAATCCCCTAAAACGACTTTGTCATTGTAACTGCGTTGTCACTTTATCTGCTTTGCATCTCAAGGTCTTAAGTGACCAATCAATAAAGCACGAAATTATGATTGATAGCAGATTGTCAGCTGAAATTTGTTACTTCTTCCGGTGTGTGGCGTACACACCGCACCGCAGGCATGCATAGTTTGCTTGCAAAGTTTTTCCCCAACTAAAGACACACACTAACACAGTGTCATTTAATGCGTTCTTCATTTTCTTTATTTGGCATATTCGTTGCGGCGTGTTAAGTAAAAACTTCGGCAAAACAAATGTTTTACTTTCTTTTATCTTTTTTTTTTTTGTTTTTTACTTGACGATGATTAATGAAACGCATTTGGTTGTCATGTCAGGCATATTTTTAGGCGCTTTAACGAAAATAACGCGAAATTGCGTTAACACGCTGAGAAGGCAGTGAAGACAACAACGTCACGACCCACGCGTATCACTACGAATTTTGGTTTAGTCGATGATACGCCATGGGATTTCGACCTTATGCCTGCGCCTAAATATATGCAAAGATGTTACGAATTATATATGCGTGTTCGCATTATTATTAGAAAAGTTCTGGTGTGGAAGGTTAAATCTGCCGCTATGGGATTAGGAGCGTTATTGATTGAGCTGTAAATTGGGGAGGCCATGCGTGGTTAGAGTATGAGCTTTCTCATGAGTTAATTAGCGCATAAAATTGTTTCGCTAAAATAATTTGATATGACTAGCGAAAATTTAAGTAGTGGTAATAATCTTAATTTTGTTTAGTAATTTTATTCATGACTCAGTAGCTGCCAAATATTTTTTAAAACAATTTTGTAATCTAACTTCTCTCTAATTTTTGTAATTTTTTTTTATTTAAATAAAGCTGGCAACTCTGTAATATTTTTCCATATTATTAACTAATATTATGTACTTGAAATCAGTGCTAACAAATTTTAAATGCACTGCATAACCCAACCTTTAAAACTCACTTCTTAAATTGGCACACAAATAGGGTTGCATACTTTTCAGCGCGCATATATTAATAATAATCTATAATTGCCATAAAAAGCGCTACAAAGCAAATTTTGTGTGCATTATTATGTTAATATTTTATTCATAATTGCACACCTGCATTTGCATTGCAGAATTTAGGTTGCGCTCTACTTGCTTACAACAACATAAATACCATATATAGATAGTTTCCCAGCAAAATGTTGCATATGTGAAAATTGCATAATTTCTGCATAGATAGATACAGCAACTACTTAACTCTGCACAGCAGCACAAACAAATTGCGTTGCGGTAGCTTGCTTTCGCAGATGCCAAAAGTTGCATACTTACAGGCGCATAAGCTCTGTATATATTTCTTACTTCGCATGCATAAATGCTTACATTTCTATATCTTCGCTTGGAGTTGAGCTGATATCTTATGCATGCAACGTGGAGTGTAAGTGTAGCAATAATCACTTTAGTGGCTCTATATTTTGGCAACATTTTGTGCTTTGGTGCTGGCGCAATTTGTGCTTTGTGTGGAGGCAAGTGTTACGCAGCTCATGTGGTTTGCATAGTTGAGTGTTAATATGCGCCTAATGTTATGCTAAACAAAAATTGTATTCAACACAGGAAGCTAGTAGATGGTAGGATGCGAAGACATGGAAGAGTATATACCATATACCGTTCATTCAGCATAAAGTGCATAGAAACTCAGATTTTTTTGCATTCAAGTTTTATGTAGTGTAATGAATTGTACCGTACACTGGATTACTTGAGATATTTGTATTACTTTAATTTGTAAAATATTTTCGATTTTATTTTAGTAATTCCTGATGTAAAATGTTTTAAAAATTATAAATAATACAAAAAATATTTGTATGAGTATATGAGTAATGATTACCCATCAGTAATCATTATCGTTACTAATGCTGATATTTTTACCATTACCAGTATTCATTACATTAAATGATATTGGTAAAGACAGTGAATTAATATGACAGTGAATTAAATTAACGGAGCTAGGTACAGTACTAATATAAGTAATAATTTTAAATAATCATTACTTGTATTCATTCTTCTTCTTCTTCTTCTTCTTGACTGGCGTAGACACCGCTTACGCGGTTATAGCCGAGTCCAAAACAGCGCGCCACGTATCCCTCCTTCTGGCAGTTTGCCGCCAATTGGTTATACCAAGCGAAGCCAGGTCCCTCTCCACCTGGTCCTTCCATCGGAGTGAAGGTCTCCCTCTTCCTCGGCTTCCACCAGCGGGTACTGCATCGAATACTTTCAGAGCTGGAGCACTTTCATCCATTCGAACAACATGACCTAGCCAGCGTAGCCGCTGTCTTTTTATTCGCTGAACTATGTCTATGTCGTCGTATAAATCGTACAGCTCATCGTTCCATCGTCTACGGTATTCGCCGTTGCCAATGTTTAAGGGACCATAAATCTTCCGCAAAACCTTTCTCTCGAAAACTCCTAGTGCCGTCTCATCGGATGTTGACATCGTCCACGCTTCTGCACCGTAAAGTACGGACGGAAGGACGGGAATGATGAGAGACTTGTAGAGTTTGGTTTTTGTTCGTCGAGAGAGGGATTTACTTTTCAATTGCCAACTTAGTCCATAGTAGCACCTGTTGGCAAGAGTGATTCTGCGTTGGATTTCCAGGCTGACATTGTTATTGCTGTTATTGCTGGTTCCCAGGTAGACGAAACTATCTACAACCTCAAAGTTATGACTGTCAACAGTGACGTGGGAGCCAAGACGCGAATGCGCTGACTGTTTGTTTGATGACAGGAGATATTTCGTCTTGCCCTCGTTCCCCACCAGACCCATACGCTTCGCTTCCCTATCCAGTCTGGAGAAAGCAGAACTAACAGCGCGGGTGTTGTTTCCAATGATATCGATATCATCGGCGTACGCCAGTAGCTGTACACTCTTATAGAAGATTGTACCTTCTCTATTTAGCTCTGCAGCTCGTATTATTTTCTCCAGCATCAGGTTAAAGAATTTTGATATTCAGAAAATATCATCATTAACACCAGTACATATCAAACATTGCACCAATGAGGACATGGGATCATACTAAATCATGTCACTGAACTCGGCTTGGATTGGTCCTGTGACCGGGAAACCGAGACTGCTGGGGAAATTAAAGAAACGTTCTCCTTCCCCAGCAGAGAATAATGGACCAATACTATCAATTATGAAATCTATATATTCAAAGGTGAAACAAGAACGGGAGCAGGCTTAATCTGTAAAAACCCATATATATAAAGTAGCTTAAAACTAAACGACTACAAAACGGTATTTCAAGCTGAGATTGTCGGACTAAGGGAAGGCGCTAGGTGTTCTTGCGACCAAACAAACAGGTCCTTCAACTTTTTTGTGGATAGTCAAACCGCAATTAAGGCTATCCGCTGCGCTGGGAACGCAGTTCCCTTAAACTGCCCCAGACCTTTCAGTTCCCTCAAGCGCTGCTTAAAGCAATGGATGCTAGGGGAACATCTCAGGTCCTGGAACATGTGCAACAAGGGTCGTACCACAAAACCACTATGGGGTAGTGTTGACACTGGACAGACCAAAACACTTCTAATTTTGAGTAAAAGAGAACTAAGCTGTATCACAGGGGTTATCACGGGGCACCTACCTCAAGAGGCCATCTGCAGAGACTTGGTATAGTAGAATCGGCAGAATGCAGGGCGTGCGCGGAATATGACGAGACACTAGAGCAATATCTCTGCGAATGCCCAGCCTTTTGTCGGTTAAGAAGAGATACCTTCCATGGCTCCCATTACTCTAATCTATTTAAGAGAAATTGAGCAGCTAGGATGGAAAAAACTCAGAAGCTTCGTTAAATCGACCGAGTTCTTCAGGTCATGCTTATCAGGGTACCTTCCTGGAGCACAATGGGCCTAATAAATGGCCTAAGTACGGACGCTTGTGGTCAAGCTCTCTTCGTCTCCCTTTTCAACCAACCAACATCAGCACTCATTTCAGCATTGGTATTAAGTAATTAATACTATTAATCATAACAAGCATATCTCTACCAGCAACCACTTCAGTATCAGCATAATTATGTGAGCATCAATTGCAGTAATGATTATCAATAATAAATTACCGAAATAATTAACTGAAATTTTGTGATAACATGTATTGCAGCATTGCTTAGAGCGCCAGTGTCAGAATCATTGCCAGTAATCGGTAATCGGCAATAAGCTTAACTGCAAATACAAATACACTAGCCTAATACTGGAAACGTTTTGCACTATATCAATGTAATTATGAATACTAATTAATAATATGAATTAATTGTGCTGAGTGTGCGCTATTTTCGTTTATTTTCGGCTTAATTATTGAATAGGCATATGTGTGGGGTATTTGTATTTCCGCCAGACAATCGCCTCATATGGCGAATCACTTCAAATAAGCACAACAAATCGGTGCTTGTGCGCAAATCATTGTGATTTTTGCTTTGATTTCACGCACTTATGCATAGCAATAAGTATGTGCATACACACTTTCACAAATGCTATGCTGCCAAGCGCAACGTTGCTGGCATACATACATATCTACTTAGTAATGAATATATGTTGCTTGGCACTATATTTGTAGAAGTGCGCATAGGCGTTGTATGTGAATGTTTTTACTTGTTACAGCAAAAAAATTTCACGCATTATTTCATTATTTCCTTTTTTCGCTGATTTCTCTCAGCTCCAAATGCTTTTAAAGCTCTACATTAAAGCTGCTAATTCAAAGCAAACTCACATTTCTATACACACAACAATGCGTAAAATCATAATGATACTTGCCGCTTGACATTGTGAGGTTCAAGGTCATTAATTTTACGCGCTTTACCAACGGCAAGTACTGTAATTACGAAATATATGTATGTAAATATGTTTAGAGTTGGAGTTGTTTTGTGGTTATTGCATACACTGTTACTGCTTCGTTGTATATTCTTACATTATATAAAAATATCAGTCAAGGCCATCGCTAGTCATTTGATATATTATTATAAGTGCAAAGCAATAATTAACTTATTATTAGTTGGTATATGGTAAAGGATTTTGGAGTGTCTTATTTAGGTATATTTATAGGGTTGTCAAATATCTCCCTTCCGCCTTTTTGTCTTTTGAATTTCGGGGCTATGTATAAAGCAATACAGAACACATATCTGACAATACTATACATCTTTGAAAGGTCTTGATATAACCTACAAAACGACGCTATGCATGATTATTTTGGATACAGTTATAGACGTTCAACAGTTATAAACCTGTAAACATGGAGTTCACTAACTCCGATATTAGCGTTATTTTAAAGATTTCCTTCGTTAAAGGCAAATCCGCTAGAGAAACGTTCCACGAGATTAATGGTGTTTTGGGGGATGGTACTCTATCACTTCGAACTGCGGAGGAATGGTTTCGACGATTCAGAACGGGTGAAAACGACACCATGGATAAGCCAGCCGGCGGAAGACCTGTGACGACGAAAACCGATCAAATCATGGAAAACATCGAGTTAGACCGGCATGTGGCATCTCGTGACATCGCCCAGGAGATGAGAGTTTGTCACCAAACCATTTTAAACCATCTGCAGAAGGCTGCGCCTGCGATATGCTGCTATGCTATGCAGTGTTTGGTGGGATTGGAGGGGAATCATCCACTATGAGCTGCTACCATATGGCCAGACGCTTAGTGCAACCATCTACTGCGAACAACTGGACCGCTTGAAGCAGGCGATCTACCAGAAGCGTCCAGAATTGGCCAACAGGAAGGGTGTAGTGTTCCACCAGGACAACGCCAGACCACACATTTCGGTGATGACTCGTCAGAATCTACGGGAGATCGGATGGGAGGTTTTATCGCATCCATCATATAGCCCGGACATAGCGTCAAGTGATTTCACTTGTTCCTGACCATAGCGAACGCCTTTGGTGGTGTAAAGTTGAACTCAAAAGAGGCTTGTGAAAAGTGTCTGTCCGAGTTCTTCGCAGATAAGGAGGGGGGCTTCTGCGAGTGGGGTATTATAAAATTGCCGTCTAGATGGAAACAGTTTATCGAACGAAACGGCTCATTTTTTGAAGTAAATCCGACCCCTGTAACACTTTTTATAAAGCATTGAATAAAGAACAGAAAAGCGGTGTTTGTCAACCTAATATATAGGAAAATATACTGAAAACGTTCTACAAGTTCAGTGCTTATATAATATTATTCAGTAGTATATCATATATTGAGTAGTTATTCAAGGTGTTCCATAAGTTCAATATACTTATCTTTGCCTAATTTCTTGTAAAATAATAATAATTGTTATACATTTAAGAGTTCTTACTGTAGCAGAAAAATAAAAAAGTTCTTCTAGAAAAATAATTGCTTTAAATTGAAAACCAAGAATTTCAAAGTCAAGAAAATATTTCTGAGAATATATCTAATACCAAAACAAAAGAAGTACTCTCGTAAATTCATAACTATTTCTAAATAGATGAAGGTTAGGTTGTAATATTCATAATAAATATCAAAAAAATAAGTGAGCAACATATGTATATTTCCATTATTCACTTTAGCGTTAAAGTTATTTGTTTGCGTACATAGTTTTACGGCGCAACAAATGAGTTGACAAAAAAATGGTAATAAATATTTGACATTTTGTACACCTTCTAGGCATAAATCCAATTTAACAGCAAACAAACTGTCACATTGTATTTTCTTTTGTACGAATAATTTGTACTTTTTGTGTTTTATCTATGACATGTACAAATATTGTACTTGCACTTGTATATAAGTGAAGTCATATCCATAAATATATGTGTATGGAGAAATATCTATATTGCTATGGCTGTTTACACATTTCCTACCTCGCTTGTGACTTACAAAATTTATGCTGACATTTACAGTATACTAAATAGAGAAATAATAAATTCTCGCATTAATATTGACAATCACCTACTATATGCACGGTGTATATGTGGACAGTTAGCGTATTAGTTATGTTTACTTGCAAGTATACTAAATAATTGATTAAATTATGTAGAAATGAATTTGTAGAAAGGTGTCAAACAAGCAACCTTTATACTGCTTCAACAAGTAATCGCTTATACTAATATGTCTCGCTATTAGAAGTGAGTGTATTCTTAATTGAGCATAAATATGGATATAGATATATGATCAATAAATATAGATTGTTTTCACGCCGCTATAATATCTGGAAAAAATAATTCTAAACATTTGAAAACACAATTATTCCGATTTTAATTATGCGCCACAAGGTATGCTATGCAGCATATTTATGTACTTGTGAAACACTTGAAGTTAGCTGTAGATTCTGTACTTGTGAAACACTTGAAGATAGCTGTTGATTCTGTGGTTTGCTGAACAGTACTGTGTTTGTTAAGTATAATAATTAAATTTTTCGCATAAAAAATTCGGTTTCTCATATATTTATCGCTAGAAAATTTGTACTTTCGAAATATTTTCGTTTATATTTTGCACTTGAGCAAATAAATCCAACTCAGTTCCCGCCAGCGACGTGACTTTAAGTCAGTCCAATGAACTGTATGCACTTAAATTTATTTAATAAATTATTAATATTATTTGTCGGCTAATTTCATGGTATGTTGAACTGACAGCAGCTCATTTTAACAGTACAATTTTATATATGTATAGCAATAAATCAAGCTGAACGTGCAAGGCATGTGAAGAGCATACACAATCAATATACAAACATATCACGCGCTACATAAATATGTGCGAGCATGAGTTTGACCTCTGTCGGTTTATGTATTTCACCTTTTAGCTATTGGCAACAGGTTGCTAGCCGTACATATTCCTCACACTTTCGGTTTGCCTGAAAATGTGGCAATTCATATAACTATATACAGTCTGCTACATCAACAGCGTGCAATCAAGCAGCCATCGGCCGCTAAATATATAGAGACGAATATATGTCTGTACAATAACTGTATGCGCGTAAATGTATGCTTCGGTGACTCGCTGGCGCGTATGACAGTGAGTGATAAAATGTGTGAAGAAAAAAAATTACTGAAAAGTGAAAACCTAGTTGATTGCAAAAACATATTTACACAGCAATATATAAAATAAATAAATTTTATAGTGAAAAAAGCAACTGAAATGCATATCTCGATGGTGGATATGGATACACACTTATATTAATCGATAATTGTCAAACGCTCAACAGGTGAAGAAGCGTGAAAGGGCGAACTTAAGCACACATACTCACATATATAAAAAAAATAAAATATTATTCAAGAAAAGTGTGAAGATGTAAGCTGTATAGCACGCTCAAATTAAATGAGAAGAAAATATTTGCACAGCATGTGATATAATTCATAAGTATACTCCAACCCTTAAATGCTTTGTTATACTCCGCCTTAATTTTGCATTTAAATATTTTGTCGCATATATTTTTTATACTCTCGCCACAAAGTTGCTAAGAGAGTATAATAGTTTTGTACACCTAACGGTTGTTTGTAACACCCAAAATAAATCGAGTTAGGTATGGAGCAGGGCTCTTAAAATTATTCGATTAACCTGAAAACCTATTATTCGAATATCCGGTTTGTAACCGTTCGTACGAATATTAACCGGTTAGCACTATTCGGTTATTCGCAATGTTCCGACTATTCGAATAGTCCGTATTTTCCAGATATATACAATTTGCGGTATAAATCGGTTGAGAAATGTTCGGGTAGAAGGGCACGAGCAAAACCGACCACTGACCGACCCAAAAAACCGGTTCTTCATAGAAAACCGACTACCCACTCGTCGAAGTTTTGCCCCAAAACGCCCCAAAGCCCCACCCACCGACTGCCCACACTGCCACGAGTGTGTCCCAAAAAATCCGGTTCCAAAAAGTAACCGGTTACTGCAGTACTAGGCATATGCCGCAAAAAACCGAAACAATTCGGCAGCAAGTGGATAGGGGTATAGAATAGCGAACTCAAGAAACATACCACGCAGTGTTGTATCAGTCATATTTTAATTTTGCATGTGAAACAACAACAGTGCTGGTATGACAGCCATAAAAAATAGCGAGTTTTTTGTTAGTTTTAATGTCTCACTTTTTTCAATAAAAATAAGAAAATTAATGAACTTGCACTATTCGAATAGTCGACAACGAACGGTTAACCGAATAGTCGAAAATGAGCGAATCGAATTAATCGAATAGTCGATGACTGACGACTATCCGAATAGTGCAAACCGAATATTATTATTCGAATAATGCCCTATTCGGTTAATTCGGTTAGTCGATTAGTCGAATACCAAGAGCTCTAGTATACCAAAGTGATCAGGGTGACGAGTAGATTTGAAATCCGGATGTCTGTCTCTCCGCCTGTGCAAGCGATAACTAAATAATATAAATATAATATACATTTAGATATCCTGATGAAACTTGGTACACATATTCCTTACGACCATCTTTCGAAGATTGGCGAAATCGGTCTACTGCCACGCCCACAAAATGGCGAAAACCGAAAACAGATAAAGTGCTATAACTAAGCCATAAATATTGATATAAAAGCAAGGGGCCGCACTAGGAAGGGGCATATTTGGATGTACGTTTTTTGGGAAAGTGGGCGTGGCCCCTCCTATTATTAAGTTTTTTCGTAAACTACTAAAGCTATATCAACCAAACTCTGTAGAATCGTTTCCTTTATGTACTACCTTATATAGTCTAAAAATGGAAATCGGTTTATAACCACGCCCACCTCCCATACAAAGGTTATGTTGAAAACTACTAAAAATGCCTTAATTCAGTAAGGAAAAACACTAGAAACTTTTAATTTGATTATAAAGAAGGTACAGAAGAGCTGCACTCAAATTGGTATACAAAATTTTAAATGGGTGTGGCTCCGCCCACTTATGGGTCAAAAACCATATCTCCGAAACTACTCGACCAATTTAAATGAAATTCGGTTTATAATATTTTCCTGGCATTCCAATGATATGTTGTGAAAATAGGCCAAATCGGTTCACAACCACTTCTACTTCTTATATACCAGAACTTTGAAGTCCATCTGAATCGTTTACTTTACAATATATACAGTAAGCACTAGAGAAGATATTTTGAACAAATTCAGAGGGAATATTTTTTGGTGTTATATTAATAAAATTAAATAAATAAATTGCGAGAGTATAAAATGTTCGGTTACACCCGAACTTTGCCCTTCCTTACTTGCTTAAAAATTTATTTAAACAAATTTAAATTTGCCATTATTTTATTGCAATACTGCCTGCTGTTTTTCAATGGAATTGTGCAACCTAGAGTGTTTCCAGCGGGTTACGTATACGCCATGTCGTATGCCTACGCTGACGTGCACTACTATTTAAATGGGTGTGGCGTTAATTGTTAATTGCGAATTTGCCCACACACAAGGCATACAAGTTTACTCATATTATTTACATATATATATATATATAATACACACATGCATGTGGCCTTCAGTCTTTTGGGTGCGATTACAAGCGAGTTAAATGCGACATAAAATTTCTAGGAATTTCACATTCCACATAACCGAGCACGTCATACGTAGTGCGAAAAAAAGTGTAGCAAGAAAGCAAGCAATAAAAATAAGTATAACAAGCAGACATATGCATGAATACAAAGCCAAGCAATCAAGCGTACAATCAGATAAGGCTACAACTATCCCTTGTGTGCTTTTGACCAAAAACAAAAAACCAAAAAAAAAAAAAAAACAAATACCAAAAAAACTCCAATTGCTCTCATTTGCTATTCAGTGTTAATTTCATTCATATATTCATTTATTTGAGCGCTCATTTGCTCGTGTGCTTATCTATATTACACATACGCATATGCAGTAGTGGCGTGTGTTTTATGCTGTTGTTGTAAAGTCATTTGGTTGACATTCTTAATTACTTTTGTGCGTACCTTTGCTCGTTTGTATGTATATATATGGTTAACTTTGACTAAATACAAGCGCATAGTTGCATATATTTGCCTTCATACAACTGAAATGCTCGACGCATACGCTCGCAAGCAACTTCAATTCGCACTAACCAACAACAACAGTGCTCACTCGCTTTCTCTACAATTTTTGTTGTCTGCCATTTACTTATTTATTTTAATTATTTTCACTTCCATATAATTTAAGCACCGTGGTGCGTGTGTGTGTCATGTCCTTGTTGTCACTCTTCGTCGCTGGTGTTGGTAACTCTGGCGGCTTCCAGCTTTACTGCGTAATTTTCGTAATTTTTGTAAATTTCAAATGTCACTCGCTTGCATGTGAAATATTCGGTGACGTTGTTGCTGCGCACCCCGCTCACACACTCACTCACTCGCTCTCTCTCTCATTCGTTTTATGGCCTCTGCAATTATTCACTTGTATGTAAATACCAGTTAATTTTATTTGATTATTGTCTGCTTGCCTCGGTCGAAACTTTTTGTGTAGCTTGATTTATTGCATTTCCCGCCAGAGTTTGTCAGAAATCATATAATTAATTTGAAATTTTACTTGCAACTATTTTCTTTTATATGTTGACTTAAGGAAATTGTCAGAAATTGAATTATAATTGCAGCTTGAGTGTAAATGCTTTGTTGTTTATTTATTGCTAGCGACAATATTGTGTTTATTTTATAGCGCTTACGGGTGTGCTTTCATCTCGGCTAGTTTTTGTTTTGCCAATTTAATTGTTTCCCAGAAATTGTATTCTGTTTGCGAAATTTGATGAAATAGGCATGTAAACAAATTAGCTGAACTTGTGATACACTGCTGTCATAATCAGAGTAGGAATCAGAATATGTGAGGAAATGTTGTAAAAGTTCAAAATACAGAAATATTTGTGAAAAATATGTTCATAATTATGTTCTATGAGTTATTGAACTTGTGGAACACTTCTGAAATATTAAAACTTGTCTACTTTTAAAACGAATAAACCAATTGAACTTGTGAAACACTAGTGATATAATCAGTGTATGAATCTGAATATATGGTTAAATGTCGTATGAGTTTAAGTTATGATTTGTAAGTTAATGAACTTGTGGAACATATTTATTTGTAAGTTATTGAATTTGCGAAACACTTCTTAAATGTTAAAGTTTTTCTACTTTTAAAACAAATAAACCAATTGAACTTGTGAAACACTAGTGATATAATCAGTGTATGAATCTGAATATGTGGATAAATGTGGTATAAGTTCAATAAATGATTTGTAAGTTATTGACCTTGTGAAACATATTTATTTGTAAGTTACTGAACTTGTGGAACATATGCAAAACTTTAGTATTTGGCTACTTTCAAATTCAAAGTTTTACAGTAAGTTATTATTAAAAGGGTTTCACCGTCCACTTGATATTTTTGAAATAATATTGTATATTGCAAAATATCGTATCTTTGTACCAGGCCTCTAGACAACCAAATATTATAGAATACAACCTATGCTCGCCTTACTCGTATGTCTAATTCTCTGTCGGCGCTATTTTAGTGAGGAATATTAAACTAAAAAAAGGCGAAATAACTTCATATTTTCTAAAAAGGTTAAGGAGTTTACCCAAAATTTTTTTAATAAAAAAAATAAATATATTGGTCCTTCGGATTTTTTGCTCTTTATTCAATGCTTTATAAAAAGTGTTACAGTAATCGGATTTTGTTAAAATATGCGCCCTTTCGTTCGATAATCTGTTTCCATATAGACGGCAACTTCATAATACTCCACCCATCCTTATTTACGAAGAACTCGGATAGCCACTTTTCATAAGCCTCTTTTGAGTTTAACTTTACACCACCAAGAGCGTTCGCCATGGACAGGAACAGGTGGTAATCACTTGGCGCTATGTCCGGGTTATATGGTGGATGCGATAAAACCCCCTATCCGAGCTCCCGTGGCTTGTGACGAGCCATCAACGAAGTGTGTGGTCTGGCGCTGTACTGGTGGAACAGAACACCCTTCCTGTTGGCCAATTCTGGACGCTTCTGGTAGATCGCCTGCTTCAAGCGGTCCAGTTGTTCGCAGTAAATGGTAGAATTAAGCGTCTGGCCATATGGGAGCAGCTCATAGTGGATGATTCCCTTCCAATCCCACCAAACACACAGCAAATCCTTCCTGGCCGTCAATCCCGGCTCGGCCACTGTTTGAGCCTTCGACGACGACCGTTTTCGCTTGATATTGTCATATGTGATAAATTTTTCGTGGCCATTCACCATCCGCTTCAAAAATGGGTCGAGTTCATTCGGTTTCAGTAGCATAGCAGCACCCAAACATCAAGCTTTTTTGTGTATCCAGCCTTCTGCAGATGGTTTGAAATGGTTTGGTGACTAACTCCCATCTCCTGGGCGATGTCACGAGATGCCATATGCCGGTCTAACTCGATGTTTTCCATGATTTGATCGGTATTCGTCGTCACAGGTCTTCCGCCGACTGGCTTGGTTTTCTCCCGCTCTGAATCGTCTAAACCATTCCTCCGCAGTTCTATGTGAAAGAGTACCATTCCCCAAAAAACCATGAATCTCACGCAACGTTTATCTAGTGGATTTGCCTTTAACGAAAGAAAACTTTAAAATAGCGTGAATCGGTGTGAGTGAACTCCATGTTTACACGTCTATAACTGTTTAATGTAATATCCAAATTAATCATGCATAGCGTCGATGTGTAGTATATGTCAAGACCTTTCAAAGATGTATAGTATTGTCAGATACGAGCTTTGTAGCGCTTTATACATAGCCGCGAAATTCAAAAGACAAAAAGGCGGAAGGGAGATATTTGATAATAAAATGTTAGATAATAATTTTCAAATTATTTTTAAATAAGCTTAACTTATATATGTATTATTACTGATTTTATGTATTTAATTTAAATTCAATTTCTAAAATATATTAACATTAGCAATGCTTAATCTTTTAACATAATTGAACTTGTGGAACAGTACTTGCTTCTGCTGTCATTTACGCCCACTGAACTTGTGAAACGTTTGCAAAATTCCATCATCTCTTCAATTCAATTCACTCAAGCACAGATGTTTGTCTAAATAGAGTTATTTAATTTAAATTTTATTTATATACACAAACTAGAAAATTGATAACTTTAAAAGTCATACTAAAAATAATCGTTCTCTATTTTTCTTCTATTTGCAGGTAAGTGCAAGCTTAACAGCGTAAATATAAAATAAGAACTCAGCGTGGCAATATTAACTGAGTGAGTATATTTTAAGTGACAAAGAATCATACGAATAATATTGAATTTGACAAAGAAAAAAATGCAAAAGTAAAAAGTGAATAGTGAAAAGCTGTGCACTTTGATCCAGCGGTGCTAGGATTTTAGCTGTGAAGTCCTTACCTTACTCGGTTTTGCCACTTAAGCGTGGTGCCATCACTTAAATTTGTACGAATTTATGATTTTCAATTACCTTACGGTTTACGCTTTCGCATTCGCACTTGCAGCATATACTGTGTTCTCTGATTTTTCAACTGCAACGTCATTGACTCACCGTCTCTTGGCTTGGCTCAGTTGAGTGCGCTGTGCATTGAAAGCAGGAAATGGCTTCAAGTGAGATTATTCTATCAGCTTTGGTGATTATTCGTGATTTTGTTGCGTTGTGCTGCTTCGTGCGACATACATTCGTACACTTAAATGTGCACTATATGTTTGTGCAACTTTTATATATAAACCCGTCGTCTGTCTGCCTATCAGATACAACGTCACACTCTTACAAATAATAAAATTACGTTTATTCTGCTGTCATAAACCGATTTACCGCCTTGCTATTTTTACTTACAAGATTTTTTCATTTGCTTACCTTGTCTTCATTGCAAAAGTCTGTTTTTAATGCTGTAAAATTGAAAGCAGTTGTAATGATAATTTTCCACTGACAAATGAAGAAATATATTTACATAGAAATATTTCAGCTTTTCGTATAATTGAACTTGTGAAACATTTTGTTTATACAGTTAATTGCGCTCACTGAACTTGTGAAACGGTTGTAAAACGTTTCTTTAACTTAATTCGCTAAATTACAATATTTGTGGAAAAGGTGAAATAATTAAATAAAAATCGTCTTATTCAAATGAATCACTATCACAGACGGAAGTACAGACCTATGTCCCCAAGCATTGATTGTTTTGGATTTTTGTTATCTCAAAAAACTTTTGTCAGAAGTTATCCGGTCTGAAATGAGAGACGGTTGTATTGCGAGTGCTCAAATCAAAGTCTAAGGATTTGGCAGAGCTATAACTTGGTTCAGACTGATCAAATTCTCTGTATTATTCAAAAAAGACTGGATTGTGACAATTCCAAAGAGCAATAAGTCTCTGTGGCAGTATGAAATCTGTACAATATATTGCTATGGTGCAGTGAAAGTTCAATATATTTTTATGGTTCCATTGATTTCAATCGTTGCTTTGCTAGACATTATAAAGTCCGTGTCTTTTGAAAATATAGTAAACGTAAGATAAACCCTATAAGACTTATTACTGCGCCTAGTCAATCCACCGGCTGAGAAGTATAAAGTAAATTTATTTCCTTGGTTAGATTACTCTTAATTATGTCTAGGGTACTAATTGCATTGCTCGAAGCAAAATATCTGGTATACTAAAATAAAGTTTCTCAAAGAATCAAAAACACAAGACATCGAAATTTAGCTGATTTTCTTGTATCCAAAACTAAAGTAGGTAGAGTGGAGTAGATTGAGGCCTTCAGAATTTTACTAATAGCTTTTTCGCATAGGAGGTAATTGATCAATTAACCAACCTCTGCTGAATTAAAACGCTGATTTATAGCCTTTTCGCACAGGAGATAATTGATCAATTAATCGACCGCTGCTCGATTAAAACGCCGAAGAACGATTTACAGTACAAAATAAAAATCCACATTAATTTTTAATTGAATTTTAATCGACTTATTTATATGTTTGTTGTCTACGAGTTGTTGTTCAGGCTACACAAAGGTAGATGTCGCTGCTGGATAAATAATAAAAGAGCAATCAGCTGATGAAACTTACCAACTTCTTATGAAAAGCAAAAACAAAAATGTATAACAGCTGATCGATTATCGAGTAGCCGCCAGTGTGAAGGGCAAAAAGTTATTTCTCAATCAAAATTTTAATTGATCAATAAATTTGGCTGTGTGAAAAGGCTATAAGGAAATTAGAGAAAAATCCCGGGCAGGTTTAAAACAACTACTTGACAAAATATTAATTTAAAAACTTTCAGTGAGTAAAATATTTTAGCAGTCCGACTCACAAGTTTAGGTTTTACTATACTTAATTGCCACTTTGTCTCTCTGTAAGCTACGTCATAGCTATGAAATTTATTTATTTTAATTGGTTATATTAGTGCAACTACCAATGCGTCATTCGCACTGCAACTCGCTTAATTTGCTTTGGAAAAAATGTTAATCAATTTCGAAATGTTTCATATTTTTTTTAGTGCAAACAACGGTAATTAGCAGCACGTAAATGAGCACATATGCCATACAGCTGCTTTCGCTGTTATTTCAATTTTTCGTTGCGCGTTTTTGGTGCGTGGGCGCACACGCTTTTGAACGCCCGAAGCGGCTGCAGCGCATGCAACACAGCTGCGCGCACTAATGAATCGTGTTGGTGTACAGTACACACTTGCCAACTTTCCAACATGCCGCTGTTTGCACTCAACTCTTCGCCGGTGTGTTGCGCAGCGTAGCGCAACTCATCAGCGGTGTTGCAAAATGCTATTTTTTCCAAATGTACAGCCACGATTTCATACTTTTTTTCCTGTTACGAAGATTTTTAATTTTTCTCGCTACTCTTATTTTCTTTTTTTTGTATTCTTTGTTAATATATGCTTGCCAACCGCAAAGCATAAATCTCGCATTTTGCATATATTTGCATTGAGCAGCTGCAAGCAACCAACGGCAATGTCAGCTGCGGCTGCCAAACGGTACACTATGCTAACAGTATACGCCATATGTGGGTGTTTGTTGAAACTCAATTCGATAACGTTTTAATTTAACATGTGGAAATGTGAAAATGTGCTGCCATGATTTATGATCGCCCGAGATTGCTTAATTAATATTGTGGCAATATTGAAATTGCGCATTTCAGCTGGCAATTGGCATTGTCAGCGGTGTTTGTTGAGCTGAATTGAACTTGTGGAACACTTGAGGCATTGTATAATTAAAATGGAATTAAAAACTGTATAATTAAAATATGATTTTTAAAATTTGCTTTAACTGGCAAAACAGATACTGAGTTATTGTTGAAGTATGCTTGATGATAAGTATTTTGAATAACTTAAAAAAAAATTAAAAATATAGAATCGAAAAAAATAGAAGGTCTACTACTTAAACTAATTTTAAATAAATTCAAACTTTATACAAATGCCGTCTGCTTATTTTAGCGTTTTTAGACAGCCAAACTAATTGATCAATCCAAATTTTGATTGAGAAACCCTTTTTTGCCTTTTACACTGCCGGCTAGTAGATAATCGATCAGCTGTTATACATTTTTGTTTTTGCTTTTCATAAGAAGTTGGTAAGTTTCATCAGCTGATTAATATTTTTCAGCAGCGACATCTACCGTAGCTTTTTTTAACAAAAAATTCAGCCAATCGCAGACAAAGAACGTATATCGTACGTCTTTGTCGCAGAGTTGCATTTCATTTTCAAGTCGATTAAAATTCAATTATAAATTTATGAAGATTTTTTTGTATGCTAAACCGATTTTAATCAGCGTTTTAATCGAGCAATTAAAAATTAATGTAGATTTTTAGTTTGTGCGGTAAATCGATCTTAATGAGCATTTTAATCGAGCAGATGACGGTTAATTGATCAATTATCTCCTGTGTGAAAAGGCTATTAGCATTACATAACACTTATTTATAGCGCATTGAATTTTCGATTGTAAGTTCATAAATACATTTTTCACAACAAAGTGAACTTGTGAAATACTTAGTATATTAAGTATTTTAACTAGCCATGCATTTTGCAGCCACTTTTTACTCGTTCTTAGCATATTTCTAACTCTATAGCTTTTGTAAAATATATATTATATGCAGCTGCATTTATTAATTTACTTTTGCGCTCAAATTTTAGTAAAATTTTTGCAACAATTTTGCGGCTTGCGTGCTGCTTGCCGCTGGAGAAATATTTTCTCAACAAACTCATAAAGTTTCAGTCTTCAGCTTGTCGATTGGTTAAACTTTTGATAAACTCGCGAATAATAACTAGTATCAAAAACTTTCTTGAAGCAAAATTTAAGTGCTTACCAAGTGCTTTTCAAGTTTCGAGAATTTTCAGTGTGATTTGTGGTAACTTTTGGGACGCACGGTTGCATTTCGGTATATAAGTATATAGCGGTTTTAAAATGTGTAGACTTCAGATAAAGCTCGTATTTCTTTGTGATTTTCGAAACAGATTTGCTTGGCAAATTTGATCTGATGAATATTTATGGTAGACGGGAGTTGGAGTAGTTAAGCCTAGATCTTATAGAACATTTTTAGTACGGTAGAGATTTAAATAAATTGAATTTATATTTTCTCAGTAACTACAACAAAATATATAATATAAAATGTTAAGTTTAGAAAATATTTTCAAAACTCTTAGATTTTTTTATAGCAAATGTTTTGTCAAGTCTCAAAAAAAATAAAAAATATATCAATTGCTTTCAGTTAAACTAAACCACCATAGTGAAGAGTTATACCTTCTACAAATTCCCACAGTTAGCAAGCAGTCATTAAATATTTAGTTTTTAATTAAAAGAGATTAAATAGAACATAGAGTAAACCCTGAAAAATTTATAATATTCCCCACTTAATACTCTGGTTTACCAATAGACTACAAACAGCAAAAAAATATGGAATTTTCAATTTCAACTAACACCCACAGCTATTTGGCTGTTGCAACGGTTGATAAACGTCAAGCGAAATTGTAGTTCAACCGTTACTGATGGATCCATAACATTGTTAAAACCTTAATTGAATTTCCAGCATTTGACATATGGCCGCGCGATTGTGGGTTGCCGGTTGATGGTATGATTTTCGGATTATAACTGTAGCGTGGTAACGGTTAAGCCACCAAAAAAAAGGAAAAAAAAAATGGCACGAAAACAAACGATTCGTATTGTGTGCGGGTGATAATAACGGCAAGCAAAACTCAAGTTGTCATGACAGTCCACGACTAGCATGTACAAAATTTTAGTACTCATACTCTCCTTTCGCTTTTCTAGCTCTGGGCATACAGTCTTGCCAGCACGATAAAGATGCTGCTTGCTGGGTATTGTGTGTGCGGAAAGATACCATTGCATTGCATATACAGAACACAATAAAAATGTTGTGTAGGTGTGAAACACGTGCAGGAAGTAATCAAATGCAGCAACTCGCTTCCACTCTCCCCTCCAAACAGACCACATTTTTACCTTCGCAACGAGGTCAGTTGTGGGCAGCTAGGTAGTGCAAATAAATTGTTTGAGGGAAAAAGTAATTAAATCGTACTCGAACAGCACGGAACTGGAATATCAAAAATTATGGCTGGTTAAAAATAGCATCAAGAGCAAGCTGAGGTGAGAATGTAACAGAATTTTCAGCATACCTTTTCGCCACATATAAAAAAATGTGAAAAGTGGAGCTGACGTTTGCATTTGACAGCTAAAATAAAGCGAATTAGTTGGAGATATTGATTTTATTTCAGTTAGGGTTTCTGCGGTTAGCTTTGTGGTTGTATTTGCAGATTGAACTTGTGGAACACTTAGCAAAAATATTGGTTAGTGGCTTAGAAATATGAAATTTTTGTTTTGAATTGTTTAAGTATAGGTAAAATGTGCTGAGAGAGAGCGAGAAATAGAGAGAGTTAATTTGTCTTTTTGACCTTTGCGGTTTTTTGTAATAAATTGAGCAATTTTCAGGTTCCTCTCGAACGATAATGAAAAATTAATTTAAATTAAAGAGTAATAGCCTTTTCATGCAGCCAAATTTATTGATCAATTAAAATTTTAATTAAGAAACCAGTTTTTGCCGTTCACACTGCCGACTACTCGATAACTGATCAGTTACATTTTTTTTGCTTTTCATAATATAACTACAAATACGGTCTTTGTCGCAGAGTTGCATTTCATTTTCAAGTCGATTAAAATTAAATTAAAAATTAATAAAGATTTTTTTGTAGCTAAACCGATTTTAATCAGCGTTTTAATCGAGCAGAGCCCGTCAATTAGCTACTGTGTAAAAAAGCTATTAAAATTCAATCAAAAATTAATAAATATTTTTTTGTAGCTAAGCCGATCTTATTCAGCGTTTTAATCGAGCAGAGACCGGTTAATAGATCAATTAGCTCCTGTGTGAAAAGGCTATTAAAATGCAATTAAAAATTAATGTAAATTTTTATTTTGTATGTTAAATCGATCTTAATCAGCATTTTAATCGAGCAGAGGCCGGTTAATTGATCAATTAATTCCTGTGTGAAAAGGTTATAAGTATAAAAAATAAAGGTCTTTTTAATGTCCATTTCGCTTCAATCCTATTTCTGGCAATTTTTAGTATTAAATGTACGTAAATGTAATAATTTCATAAGCTTAAATTAAGTTTAACAAAAAAATCTCAAGGTTACCAGCCACACACAGCTGAACTTGTGAAACACTTCAAGGCATGAGCATGCCATTACTCCACATAACCTCAATTTTATGCGGCAAACGCAAGGCAACAAATGCAAAAATGAAAATAATTAAAAATGTAGCGACCCATATTTATATATTTTTTTTGTACTGCAACTTCAAAAATTTCTGCGCTACGCCGTTAATTCGTTTGTTGCCCCATTTTTTACACAATTTAGCACATGACATAAAAACCATGGTCAAATGCGACTGTCTAGACGCCATCCGCTGAGAGCAAAATTGCTTAAATAGCAACACTGCCATCTATGCTGAAAAATATATATGTATGTATGTAAACATTGGTGTTGCACTTGACCCTCGCCACAAGCTAGCGCATTCCCTTGAACTGCCTTGACTGCGCACGAATCGCCTTGACTTTCCCTAATTTTACTCGGATTTCCTTGACAATATTTGAAGCGGCTGTGAAAGAATTTCACAATTAGTAAGTTATACATTAAATAAAGAGGGGACCATTTTTTTCGCAACGCGCCCCTTGTATTTACTTGTAGGAAAGCACGCGGCGCACAGCAGGCAACCAGCAAAAAAAGAGGGTTCGCCATTTGCGCTCGTTTTAGCGTCACTTCGGGCGTCTAACTCGCTTATGCAGCGGCGAATACTACTTCACTAAAACGCACGAAATTTCACTGGAGGCACGAGGGAAGAATGTATATATATATGCATAAGGGAACGCTTGTAACCCCAATGGCAACAATAAAAAATGTGCGTCGTCCCCTAGACAAGCGGAAGACAAAGGAAACTGCAGGCAGTAGGGTTAAATGAATGCAAGCAATAGCGTTATAATGTGTATGGAGTTTCAGTGCGCTACTTCAATTGCGCCAATTGGTGTGAAAAGGTGTTGCCTGTCACGTGAGGTGAAGTGCTGCTGCCACACTCTTCCCACACCGAGTTTCAGCGGAAATGCAGGAGTGTGTGTGTATTAATTGATAGAAGTACACAGCGGAGTACTCAACTGTCAAATGAACGACGACGTCGACGAACCCACAATGTACGAATGAGCGGTTCTCGAGTGTCTGTTGGCGTGAGTGTGCATGCGGCGGAGTGTGCTGCACTTACTTACTTGCCACGCAGCTGAAGCCGAGGTTAGAGTTGCAGCGTCGTCTCTGTAATCGTGCACTACAGGGCTGTATTGACTAACTTCATTTAAACTCCCAAGCAGTGTGGCAGGTAACGGAAAAAAAACTCAGCCAGTGGGAGACAGCCTACCATTTGCACGGCAATTCATTAGATATCTGCCGTGCGGCATTGTGCGGAGGAAGTGTAAGTTTCATTAGCAACAATAACAAATGTAGCGTATGAATAGCAGTAAAGCGTTTGCGAGAAGGGTTAAAAATGTGTGCGAAAAAAAATCAGTAGCAAAGTTGACAACCCGCAGACGGTTGACACTTAAGTATGCGACCCTCTCGAAGGCATATCCCGTCTTGGGGGCGCGTGACACGAGTAGAAGAGGGCACGCAGTGGCAAAGGGCAAGTCGGTCTTTGATTACGTATTCTTCTAGATTGCTTGAAGGAAGTATATGTGTGTGCTCTCATATATTAAATATATGTATATGAAGTTAATATAATTTACTTCTAAATGTAGGGGTTAATGAGATATAAATTAAACTAAATTCATGTTGGGTTTAATGTTAAGTAAATAAGAGAGATTTCTCAGAAGAAAAAATAAATTTGAATTGAGTAAATAGTGTAATGATTCCGGTACAAATTCTACACGGAACTTGTCATTGATACGACTATTCTTGCGGCATATTTTGTATTTCTATTGGTTGGATGATATTGATATCATCGGAAGCAAAAACCGCGCCGTTTGTTCTGCTTTTTCCAGACTGGATAAGGAAGCGAAGCGTATGGGTCTGATGGTGAATGAGAACAAGACGAAATATCTCCTGTCATCAAGCAAATAGTCAGCGCACTTGCGTCTTGGCTCCCACGTCACTGTTGACAGCCATAACTTTGAAGTTGTAGGTAGTTTCGTTTACTTGGGAACCAGCATTAACAATGCCAACAATGCCAGCCTCGAAATCCAACGCATAATCACTCTTGCCAACAGGTGCTACTTTGGACTGAGTAGACAATTGAAAAGTAAAGTCCTCTCTCGACGGACCAAAATCAAACTCTATAAGTCGCTCATTATTCCCGTCTTGCTTTATGGTGCAGAAGCTTGGACGATGTCAACATCAGATGAGACGACACTAGGAGTTTGCGAGAGGAAAATTTTGCGCAAGATTTATGGTCCTCAGAACATTGGCAACGGCGAATACCGCAGACGATGGAACGATGAGCGGTACGATTTATACGACGACATTGACATAGTTCAGCGTATAAAAAGACAGCTGCTACGCTGGCTAAGTCATGTTGTACGAATGGATGAAAACTCTCCAGCTCTGAAAGTGTTCGATGTAGTACCCGCTGGAGGAAGCTGCGGAAGAGGACGACCTCCACTCCGATGGAAAGACCAAGTGGAAAGTGACCTGACGTCACTTGGTGTTTCCAGTTGGCGCCAAAAAGCAAAAATGAGGAATAAGTGGCGCGCTCTGGTGGATTCGGCTATAATCGCTTAAAGCGGTTCCTCGCCAAATATATATATATATATATACATACATTGGTTCCACAAAACGTAGTCCGGATGTCTGCGTGGCTGGTTAATATTTATTTTATTTTTGTCATAAGATGTCCCGAGACTATTGGTATCAGATAATCCAAACATTTATATTTGTCATTTGAAAACAAATTTCTAGCAAATAACTGAACTAGTGGAACACTTTTGTTCCACAGCCAATCAATGAACTTATGAAACGTTTTTTAATAAATAAGTAATAACAATAATTACATAGTAATATTTAAACCAATACTGGTGTTAACTGGTTACTTTATATTATGTTTTTAATGAGTCGATATTCATATTTAAATATTTCATAGTGAGAAGTCATAAGACATTTATGTAAACTTTTTATGTTCGCAATATGGTTGGGGATTTTGATTACACTGTACAACACTCGGCTGGGTATTGGACCAAACTAATTTTTTCCGGGAGATTGAGTCATAAGTAAAAAATTGTATTCTCCGATTTTCGAAGTTTGCTTTCAAAATCGAAATATTTGGATTCGAAGTATGAAAAAAAGATTTTTTTAAACTTATTAATAATTATAGGATGTAATTATTAAAAAACCAAAAATAAGAAAAAATCTACAAAATCTTCTTAGTTCAATGGTGTTTACAAATTTTTCGCCAGGCTTATATGACAGATGCTATAAGGTGTCCAGTATTTTCGATTTTTAATTTTTTTTTAATTTCTTTGATTTTTCCTAGCATAATTCACATAATTAAATGAACTTGTGAAACAAAATGCGAACAAAAGTTTATTAATCAAACTTTCAGTACTTTCTATAATACATCAATACATACACACAGTTTCTTCAACAATTTTTCAACATTTCGTCTAAGCATCAACATAGAATATTCATTCTTCTTTGATTTCCTACCTTTTTAGCAACAAAGGCATTTGTTATGCAGTTTATTTGAATGCCTTTTTGGCTTGTCGTTGTCAACGACTTTCTTACTGTCTTTTTTACTATCTTTCATGGCCTTATGTTTTATTTCCATTATCAAAAAGATATGCTCTAAATGTCCTTGCTGAAAAGTGGAGAAACCAAGAGTAACAAAGTTTTACAACGCCCACGATTTGTGACAGTTAAGTGACAGTTGTACAGTTGTCCGTAGGTGCGCTGTAGTAGCAGTCACCATCAGCAACTTTGCGTTTAATTTGATGTGACACGCTTTGGGCTGTGAATGTCAGTTGTCGCCGCGGGTTAACTACGGACTGAATGATTTTCTGGACAGTTGTAATTTTGGCGAATGACTTAACTTTTGTGGGAGCATAGTGAGTGGAGTTTGTGAGTTCGTGATTTTTGTGGTTTGTTATTTTTGTAATTTTTTTTCTTTAATGTTTTTATTTAAATTTCAACTGTTTCTAATTTTATTTTATTTTTGACCGTTGTTAGGCATAGTCACTTTCTAGGGTCTACAGTCGTGACTGTATTAGTTGAGTGAGTGTTGAGTGGGAAATACAATCGTTTATATATTTTGACAACTAAAATTTCATTTATTTTATTAAAAATTAAAATTAAAATAAATTTTTATTTTTGCTAAATCAGATTATTACGAAAAATTTATTTAAAAATTTTGGACTTTTTTAAAAAAGTAAAATTTTATATTTTTTTATCTAATTACAATTTTTTTTTCAAAATTAATATAAAAAGTTAAAAAATTATATATATATTTTTTAATGTTTTATTAAAATTTTTCAAAAATTAATATAATTTTTCTTCTAAATATTTTATTAACATTTTTTTTTCAAAGTTAATATGAAATTTTTTTTTTAAAAGTATTTATAAAAATTTAAAAAATAATGTAATTGTTTTTTTAATATTTAAATTTTAATTTAATATTTAAAGTTAATATAAAAATGTTTGAAAAATATTTATAAAAATTTAAAAAAATATTTTTTTTTTTAATATTTTAAAATTTATTTTCAAAGCTAATTTGAAAAATTGTTTAAAAAACTGTTCATTTTAAGGGGCACACCTAGTGTAAAGGCCTAAAAAAGGGTGATTTTTGGGAACTTTTATTAAAAAAAAATACTTTATCAATTATTTCCAAATTTGAAGAATATATTTATACATGTTTCAAGAATATACAGTGAAATTTTTGAAGAAAAAAATTAAATATTTTTTAAGTTATAGTCGATCTACAACGGCGCGAAAAAAGGTCCTTCACTGCTGCAGTGATTCCGGCCTTCTCGGTGGATGAAATCTAAAAAAAAAAATTCTCGTTAAACTAGATAATATTGTCTGTACAATGATCTACGACTCAAAAATTGACAATATGGCGGCGTTTTAAAAAAATAGTCGAATTTTACCCAAAATTTTGGTCGTTTTTGGCCTGAAAAATTCGACTTTTTGATTTGATCGATAACCGATTAACTTGTTTAGTCTCTTATTTCATTTCGCTTTTGTTATCCATTATTCCATTTTACCTCATTCCACACGCAGCACATATTTCTACTCAACGAAGGTCAAGCAGTGTGGGTGTCTGCTACTTTCTAATTCCAAAGTTAATATAAAATTATCGCCACACTAAAAGCAAAGTGCTTAAGTTAGATAAAGTTGCAGCTTCGCTTGTTTTCCTTTATTTTCAATTACGCTCATCCTGTGTACTTTCGCACCGTTATTCTATGCCACTTTCGGCGCACAAAGCGCCAACGCCGTAATGCGAAATGCCACTTTCATTGTGTAAATATTAAATCTTTGTTAAATTCCACTTTTTGAAATCGACACCTGCTCAATGTCAACAACAGCTTAAAAATAACACCAATAAAAACAAAAACAACAACAACACCACCAAAAGCAATATGCCTTTGTTAAGAAATAATGAATGAAATAGCGTACTTAAGCAATTACTTACGAAAATAGCGTGGAAAATGTGAAACTCGGCACTTGAACAACTTGTGGAGAACAATAATAAAATGCCATAATAAGTATAACAATAATAATAACAAAGCAATGACAACAACAACAACGCTCAAATACTAACTGAAACAACAACAGCTATTATATTACAATCCACGCTGAATTAATATAAAACGCGCACACCCTTCTCATTCACGCTCAGCTGCAAACCACTCTTCCTCTCTCACCGCCACGCTGGCATTCAGGCATTCAAGCTATCTATTGCTGGTAAATGGAATCTCAGCACTTGGACTCGAATAAACTCAATTTGAAATTCCTTGAGAAAATATTTACCACTTAGGAAACGGGCCACTTACACACACAGGCACAGACACACAAAGTACAACAATAACAACAACACTGCCACACAAAGCTTATTGCGAGCGCAGGAGCACAGCAGTAGGCAGCCAGTCCAACAAAAAAAAGAAAAATGAAATACTAAAAGCTTTGGTAGTGAAGGTCGGTCAGTTGGCTACTCCTGTCTATAGACCACCAATTATTCATATTTCTCTTTTCGCCACTAACTGAAATATGCGCTCAGCGCTGCTTACTTGCGCTCATGTCGCTTTGCCGCTTCCTCTTTCTAACTTTCACGAAGTTTCAGCTCTACATATCGAAAGAAATTTGTATTCGCAAAGCCGTGTCGACTTGATTACAAAGATAGCTGTGTTTGTTGCTGTTGTTATTCTAATTGCCATTGTTGCTGTATATTTATACACACATCAGTGTATATATCACTATGTAAATATGTTGCTTTAGCTTACCTGTGTGCGTTTGTGTGGTAAATTGTCGTGACTGTGGCTTCGTTTGTTTGTACAGCCGTTGACGTAAATCACCAATACATTTAAATGGCGGTAGCTTGTATGTATTTCAATTTGTTTATGTGTATGCGCGTGTAATTTAAGTTGCTTATATTCCAAATATATAGCGCGTATATGAAGTCTTTGTGGGAAAATGTCGAAAATTTTCTTTTCATTGTTGTATATCTGAATAGACCTTGTGAGAAAAAATTATAAAAATTATACCTAACAACTTGGAGTTTTTGTTGTTGTCAATTTTATGACTTTTTTGCTATGGTTTCTAAGCATTTCAAACTATAATTTAAGTATCTGAGAATCATAATAACTCTATATAATTCCATGAAACATAAAATACCATTTTAAATGTATTTGCCGAAATTAGTATTTGAAATTACTGTTGATCGATCCCAGTTTTGTATTTTGTGCCAAAACTGACAGTAATCCACAACAGTTGCGATATGAAAAAACTATTCATGAGTTCAATTGAACACTGAGCTCTACTTAATGCTGTATTTTATGATCTCTTATACCGCATATTTCGGTAATATTCAATTTTATTAATCTACTTCGCTGCCTACGAGGCCAATACACCGATTATGGTGATTTTCAAGGATTTCGATAACAATTTTCTCGTTTTTTTTTCTTTATATTTTTGTACCCTGAACAAGGTATATTAAGTTTGTCACGAAGTTTGTAACACCCAGAAGGAAGCGTCGGAGGCTGATCAGTATGTTGAACTGAGTCGATTTAGCCATGTCCGTCTGTCTTCAGTTTTTAAGATATCGTTTTGAATTTTGCAGATGTTATTTTTTTTTCAAGAAGCTGCTCATTTGTCGGAACTGTCGATATCGGACCACTATATCATATAGCTGCCATACAAACTGAACGATCGGAATCAAGAGCTTGTATGGAAAACTTCCGCATTTTACTACATATCTTCACGAAATTTGGTGTGAGTTATTGCTCATAAAAATAATTTAATCTCCGAAAAAATTGTTCAGATCGGTTCACTATCGGTTTACTATGCCATACAAACCGAACGATCGGAACCAATGGCTTGTATGGAAAATTTTCGCATTTGACGTGGTATCTTCACGAAATTTGACATGGATTACTGCTTAAGGTAATAATATAATCTCCGAAGAAATTGTTCAGATCGGTTAACTATATAACCTTAATGTTTCTAGCAAACAACCCGGCTAACAAGAATTAGTAAAATGTTTTCTTTTTCCATATTAACTTAAACCATAAATGCATGGTGTACCATATATGGTACATATGAATAAACCAATTCTTATTTTTGACTGGCGTAGACACCGCTTACGCGGTTATAGCCGAGTCCACAACAGCGTCCCACCTCCTTTTGGCAGTTTGGCGCCTATAGGTAATACCAAGTGAAAACAGGTCCTTCTCTACCTGGTCCTTCCATCGGAGTGAAGGCCTCCTTCTTCCTCGGCTTCCACCAGCGGGTACTGCATCGAAGCTGGAGTACTTTCGTCCATTCGAATAACATGACCTAGCCAGAAATTACGGCAGATTTCAAAAGTTTATACTCTGTTGACATTAATCTAACGAAGTGGTCGGCAATCTCCATATTGTCAGCTACAATGCATTTAACGGTTAAGGTAGTTCGAATGCTGGATAGATCGAAAAGTTTCTGCTTCTAGAAAAGTGAGAACAATGTTATTTAGTAAAGATTATTACAATACACTTATCTCCGTATATGGCAATATGACTCTGAGAATGTCTCCTAATGATCCAGTCTAGTTAGAGTCCAGTTATAAAAATTCAATGGAATTTTATGAAATCGGAGCTGGACATTTAAGTACAGCTGCTTCAGGTCATCCTTTCGACGGCGTTTTTCAACCATCAAAACAACTATACAAACAACTGTGTAACAGCCATCTATTTGAGACATCAGCCAGAACTCATACTCTATAAAAATATTCGACAGCAAATATGACGACAGCAAATACTCGTATATAATCGTAAGGGACAATGAAAATTTCGAATTTCTGAGCTGCTAAGTTGAAATTAACATATAATAGTTAGATTGGTATTTTTACATATCTGATGTGAATCTGTCGAGTAGTTAGTAGTACCAGAGAAAAAGTAAACAATATTACGTTTATTAATAATACTTATACCATTAATATTTTAATTTTTGTTTATTTCTATTTTTAAACCAATTACGACACACTGTACTCTCCGCCAGCACTTCTCTAACGTCTCTACTCTACGCTATTAGTATTCAACGAAAAATCAATGACCACAGCTTTAGCTATTGAATGTTATAAATATACCATAAATATGAAGTGATAAGTCGAAATGCGATGAATACAAAATCAAAAGCGAAAAGGCAAATTGAATTGTATTGAATGCGAGTGTACCTTTCCATAGGTACCACGGCCGCTGATTGTGCTTGTGCTGATTATATTTAACGCAATCATGGTTATTCTTCAAATAGAATGACTTGTGGTTTATTTACAACCTGTCGTTATTTAACCTAATTTCACGTACAACGGTATGCTTTTATGGCGCCCGCAATCAACTTTCTCCGACTTTAGCCGCACCGAACACCACTTAAACCACACCACAGGGTCAGCGCACAATTTGTAGCGCCTAAAAGCCGACAACTATATGTCTGTGTCTGTATGGGCTAGTTGATATCTATGTGCCGACACCTGACGAGCACGCGAGAGCGGAAGGAAGGTGCGCGCACTTGTAACATGAAAGCAATTTCCGTTACAAGTGTGGCACTACTTACTTATTGGGAAATCAAATTGAGGGGTCGAGGGAGTATATAATTCGTGTGCTTGTGCCGTCTATTGCCTGGTGAGAGTCTACAGCGCGTGTCTGTTAATGCGCCCAAGTATATGCAACGTAATTGCGGACGCGTAAAAATAGCCGCAAATACTGTATAAAGTACGCAAAAAACGTAAAGAAAGAAAATAATGCGAGAGGTATACGAAAAAGGTGGGCACGTCAGTGGTATTAAGAAATATGAAGTTGAATATATTATATACTGTTCAGAGATATTTAAATACTTTTATATGTACATTTTTGGCTGCAAATGTATTGTATAAGTGTACAGTATGAGCGAAAAGTGTGCGTACCAAATTCTTGAGCAAGAAATGGTAAAACAAAATTGTGTTGCGACTTAATTTTTGCCTGCCAGCGAGATTTGCAAGGCTTAACTTTTGCAGAAGCTCCAGCATTTGGTTGCCATGTGGATTAAGTGCATATTATGACACTTGTTTGTAGAATTATAAAGCTAGAAAGCGAATTGAAGAATCTACAGAAAATTTAAATTTATTTTAATTAAATGTATTCAATGTTTGAACGATGATTTATTATAAAAGTTGACTACCGATAGCCGATACGGTTACATAATACATATTTATATCTGTCTAAATATTTTAAACTCGCCAATTTTACATAAAATTTTCTGGATAATATTTTTGTTGGAGTTTCAAGAAAAACATTATTACTCAATGTTAAACTTTAAGGCAGTAGTCTGCTTCAAAAAATCGATTTTTTGTTTTGTTTTAAATCTCTTCCAAAACTATCCAAGAATATGTCTTTAAAATTCCAGAGGCCTCGACATATTTTCGAAGCTAGAGCAGTTTTAGTGGCCGAGAGTCGAGCAGGTGCGAATGCTCAGGCAGACCTATAAAGCGCGTTTTCTCGAGTTTTCATTTTCACAAGTGTTAGCAAAAAGGATATAAGTCCGATCGAAAAAAACCAAAGTGATCTAGCTTCATTATTAAATTATCTTCTATTTGAACTAAAAAAGTTGGACAAAAGTAGTATTTAAACTACTTGTTTTGCAACTTAGTAAATTTTTTTCTTAAAAGAAGTGAATTTTTTTTTCAAACTTCGAAAAAAATTTTGAGTTTTATAACATAAAGAAAAGAAACTTATAAAAATAAAAAAGAAAAATTGGTTCGACTGTTTCAGATGCATCGCTCGACCTCCATCACCGGCATCGATTTACAAGTGCAGATTCCAGGCGCTCCAGAAAAATACTTACAAAGTTTGAAAAAATTGCAATATTTTTTCATAATAAATATTGTTTTTTAAGCCTTAAATATAGTACACTATCGTCTTAAAATTCCGTTTACCGCAATCATTTCCTTCCATTTCAAAAAAAATTTCTAAGAAAACGTTTTTTTCGGCTTCTAAAGCAGACTACTGCCTTAACTCAAAGAAATATAATAATTTTAATAAAAATTTGCATTCAAAAAATTATTCAATAGGTGGCGCTGTAGTCAAATATCATATATATTTTTATAAATTTTTTTTTTATAGTTTTGTTCACAAAACGGTTGTTTGTGACACCCAGAAATAAAAGAGTTAGATATGGTGATATACATATATAAATGATCAGGATGACGTGTGAAGTTGAAATCCGGATGGCTGTCCGACCGTCCGTCTGTCCGTGCAAACGATAACTTGATTAAAAATTGAGATATCTTAATGAAACTTGGAACACGTGTTCCTGGCACCCTGAGGAGGTATTAAATCGGACAATTGCCACTCCCTCAAAATAGCGAAAACCAAAGACACACAAAGTGTCAAAACTAAGCTATTAATCTAGTTATAGAAGTAAAATTATACAAAGGTTATGTTGAAAACTACTAAAAGTGCGTTAACTCACTAAGGAATAACATCAGAAACCCTAAATTTTGCCGTAGGTAACTGTATTCAGATTTTTTTACAAAATGGAAAATGAAAAAATTTTGAATCCCATATCATTCCTTCACTTTTTAATATATACATAACGAACCAATGAAGATAGTGTAATAAAACTTTATACAACTACTGTATTTGATCAGTATCAGATCATAACTTGTAAAAAAGTGCCTTAGGGTAATTTTTCACCGAAAATATGGGTATATCTCTCAGATATCTTAATTTAATTCAGAGGAAGTTTTTCTTCTAATAGTGTGTTTCTGTACCAAAAATGGTTAATATCGGTTCATAACTTCCCCTAGATCGTATATACCTAATTATAGGTTTTTCAAAAATACGATGGGCATAATAGTGAAATCGGTCCAGGAATTACCTTAGCTCTCATATACTTTATATGATATTTAAATTGCGAGAGTGTAAAATGTTCGGTTACACTCGAACTTAGCCTTTCCTTACTTGCTTTTAATAAAATTTTCCACTTAAGATTAATCTTGATGATTGATTTTTTTTTAATTGCCTCAAACTTGCGCATTTGTCCAATAATTTGTCTCAATAACGATATGCAATTTATTGTTAAAGAAACTTTGTAATATAAACCAAGGAATGGACATATACGAGTAAATGGCATAATTAATATTAAAATACTCACCATGAAAACTTCTTATATTCGCAAATAAATATTATTTGCGCCACGATATGTCTTTAAAGCCAAAATCTTGTATATTTCTTTTTCAACTCCACACCAGCCGAAAAAAGTCCAACGTCAAATTGAAAGCACAAATCAAGCTTCTTTCTTTTTATACACCCAATTTGTTGTTGTTAACGAATTAAAACGTTTATTTATAATGTGGCATTAAAAATTAACAAGACGCACAATGTACGAGCATGCCGCACGCTGCTATGCTTAGCAGCCCAGCTAAGAATAACGCTAATGCCATAAAATTACACAGAAAATGGAGACATTTATTATTAATTGAAAGCCTGCCAGGCTTGACTACCTGACATCTTAAAATGCTTTGATAGCTAAACGGCTGAATGGCCACGCCCACTACGTGCATAAAATACGAAGAGGGCTTCGCTTTCATTCAGCTAAGAAAGCGCGACTACGGAGTGACTGCGAGTATTTGAAGTGCAGCAATTACCCAGTCTTCGAGTCGAGTGGTGATGGGTGGGCCCTGTATATGTAATTGTCTAAGTTGCAAATTAAAAGATTGTGAAAGCAAACAGTCTGCTACTGTATGAATGTGTATTTGTGCATAAATGATTGTTCTACTGAATGTGAAATAATGTGGCATAACTGGTCATTGGCCTGTTCATGTTGTTGTTGTAAGTGAATGATTGATTTTGAAATAGAAAGGTTTCTGATTTGGTAGGCTATATTTAACAAGCAGGCGTATGTTATGACAAATGCGAACGTAAACATGTAAAAAAGGACTGAGTTCGGTTGAAGCCGAATAGTATTTTATTTCAATAGTATTTTGTATAACCAAAAATAACTGCGTTAAAGTCAAGCTGGACAAAAGTAATTTTCATTTTGTAACCAGCGGTGAATTATATGTTTAGTTCAATATTGCTACATATAAATTATAAATATTTTTTCGATATTTCCTGCAGGCTGCCTACCAACTATCTGGAAATCAATATTTTAAAAATTAAACCAATTTCCAATAATATGCCTTTGAACTTATTTTTAAATGCTACTATCTATACGAAATTCTACCTTGTTCTCTGTGCCCTAACACATACTAGAATACGGAATTTTACTAATAATGTCTTTACTGTTACTCGGCCGTAATTGGGTCATTCTAATGTCCACTTACAAATTCATTTGTTTGCTGCTATTTTTTGCCTACATTAAGCGATTTTTTTGTGAATTTGCTTTGCCAATTTTTCATTTCACAAAGCCATTTCTGGCACTTACTGCAATCGCCAGCGCTAATGCCAAGCGAAAGTCATGCGTTCTTGAGGCGGTTACTCATACGAAGTGGTGTCTTTGAAGGACATTGTTTACTAGTTAGTTGGGAGTATTTCGGATAATGGTATGTTGTTGTGCATTTTTACTTTCAATTGTTATGGAAATTTCCTTTTGCACTAATAATGACCAGCAGTTAAAATTAGCTGCAATTGCAAATTATTTTCGAATTGTAAATTGTCCACCATTTTTTTTGAACTGAAAATACGTGGAGTTTAAAGTGAAGGTAAAAGGAAAGCGCTAAAAAAGAATAATATATATATTTTTATTGATTTCGGGAATTTTTTGAAAGGTCCTATTAAAGAAATGTTAAGCTTATTATTTTTAATAATTGAATTGAATTTTATTTTATTTTATTTTATTTTATTTTATTTTATTTTATTTTTATTATTTAGGCCAACACGGCGTATGAGTAACCTAAAACTTTATCTCTTAAACATTTTTATTTTCTCGCGCTTATTATGTTCTCTCTTTGGTGCTCAAATTTCATAACTCATTTAGACGCTCGCATTATACGTACGCTTAATGATTAAACGAGTGTCAGCGCAGCTCCAGCATCCGACTGCAAGCAAGAATTGTCGACGCTACTTCATGGCGCTTCTTTGTTATGCTTGCCGCGTTAGCGACAACAGATTCATTAACTTTGACTTTTAACAAAGTCACAAAACTTTCTTCTATTACTTAAAATGTAATTTTATATTTTTTCGTGGTGCTCAGCGCTTGGAGCTTATATACAGTATAACAGAAATATATATTTGGTGATTCTATCGCTCTGCTGAAAGTTGTGCAGACGAGGGATTTTTGTGCTGCTAATCTTCTGAAAGTCTGCTGACTTAACAAAGTTTCAACAGTAAATGAGAGCGTAGTATGCAACCGCAGGCAGTGAGTGACTTTGACTTTCATGTAAATATCAACTGTTTTCGTTAAAAAGAATTATATTCTTTTGAGGATACAATTTCGTTATAATTATTTTGTGACTTCTGCTCAATTAGAAACAAATTTTTGTTTTGAGTTTTGCTGTCAAATTATTGCCGTTTGATTGCTAGCATTTTTTTGGTTTCACTTACTCTGGCTTTCACTTTTTATTTAATTGATATTTTTATTTAAAGCGTCCAACATCTTGCTTGAATGAAATATTTTGTTAAACAGATTTTCGTGCTTCACTGTTGAATAGAGCTTTAACATTGGCGGAGGTTTATTTTTTAATTAGACAAGTAAGGAAGGGCTAAGTTCGGGTGTAACCGAACATTTTATACTCTCGCAATTTGTTTATTTAACTTAATTTTATTATATAATACACAATTTGACCCACATATTCGTCATATATATTGTATAAAGTCCATTGAAAGTTGGAAACCATAATATTAGGTTAGAAGCACCGAGGTCCTCATGTTCGATATATGGGCCTTGAAAACATATGGTCCGATTTTGGCGATTTTTAGAATGGGTCTCCCACACTATAAACGTAGTATTTGAGCAAAATTCTGCATCGATATCTTCACTAGTGCTTACTTTATATATTGTAATGTTAACGATTCAGATCGTCTTCAAAGTTCTGGTATATAGGAAGTAGGCGTGGTTGTAAAGCGGTTTGGCCTATTTTCACAACATACCATTGGGATGTAAGGAAACCATTACAAACCAAGTTTCATTGAAATCGGTCGAGTAGTTCCTGAGATATGGTTTTTGACCCATAAGTGGGCGACGCCACGCCCATTTTCCATTTTGTAAAAAAATCTGAGTGCAGCTTCTATCTGCCATTTCTTATGTGAAATTTAGTGTTTCTGACGTTTTTCGTTAGTGAGTTAACTCACTTTTAGTAATTTTCAACCTAACCTTTGTATGGGAGGTGGGCGTGGTTATTATCCGATTTCTTTCATTTTTGGACTGTATTAAGAATTGGCTACACAAAACGACTGCAGAAAGTTTGGTTTATATAGCTTTATTGGTTTGCGAGTTATATACAAAAAACCTATTTGGGGGCGGGGTCACGCCCACTTTTCCAAAAAAATTACATCCAAATGTGCCCCTCCCTAATGGGATCCTATGTTCTAAATTTCATTTTCATAACTTTATTTATGGCTTAGTTATGACACTGTATAGGTTTCCTCCATTTTGTGGGCGTGGCAGTGGACCGATTTTGCCCATTTTCGAAAGCAACCTCCTCAGGGTGCCAAGGAACATGTGTTCCAAGTTTCATTAAGATATCTTAATTTTTACTCAAGTTATCGCTTGCACGGACAGACGGACAGACATCCGGATTTCAAATCTACTCGTCATCCTGATCATTTATGTATATAGTTATAACCCCATATCTAACTCTTATATTTCTTGGTGACACAAACAACCGTTATGTGAACAAAACTATTATACTCTGTGCAACAGGTTGCGAGAGTATAAAAATATGACCGAAGGCCAATGGTGGCTTGCGAATGATTTTTATGAACTTCAAAGTTATGATTATTTTATTGTCGTAGAGATAATTTTGCATTTTACTCAATGCCGAGCATGTCATAAAGATACTTAGTATCGATAAAATGTTACAACACTAAAAATTCAGGGACAATACACACATACACACACAAAAGTAGATTTTATCAAACTTGCCACTGACCTTTACTTTACTCAAATTTCTCCAGCCTCATTATTCCTTGTAACTTACTTTGCTCGCGACCTTTTTTTAATAAAACCGCGCTGTTTGTCGCAAGCAAATACATATTTATATACTTACACTCATACTTTACTTACTTATACTCATACCTATATATGTACATACCCTCACTTCATACGGAAATGAATACCCGCGCAATAACTTCCCATTAATCTGTCGCATTTCTTTTTGAAAAATTCCAACTTGTGTCATCTAAAATTAGAAACTTTGATAACATATCGAGCCTATGAGGCGCGAAACTTAAATTACTTCATTACACAAAGGGTAAAGTGAGCAGAAGCGGAAAAGTTCAAAAAGCGTCAAAGTATGGTCTCATCTTTGGTGCGTGGGCGATAAACTTCGTTGAGGTGTCACAAATGGGAGCTCAAATACTTTGCCATATCATTGGAATTTTCCGCTGCCTACACATATTTTTTAGTAAGTGTATAAGTATATATACATATATACAGTATTCTGGAAAGTTTTGAAATTATATTTAAATTAATATATTTTCGAATAGAGTTGGCACATCTAGAAAAATTAAACTTTCAATATTTGTCAATTAATGTGATTTGTTTAGTCATTAATGACAAATTGTTTCACTGATTTTTGTTTTTTTGATATTGTTCTAAATAAAAGTATTCATTGATATATTGCTGTGATATATTGCGATGACTGCAGGAAATGTCAATAGTAAGGTAGTACCAGAGAAACAATGGAGCATCTCTTTCTTCTTCTTGTCCTGCATTATCAAAGCAACGTTTGGAGGCAACGGAGTTCAGCGTTTGGAGGCTTCACAATACGATAACCTGGAAGAGATTTCGTTAGTGAAACCATATAACCTTTTGAAATTCGCGTCAAGCGCGGGCATCCTAAAGGATAATTACTCCTCTTTAACCATGTGACGGCACTCCATCAGGTAATTCAAAGGACCAAAACTGGTCTATGTGTGGCCTTTTGGTCTACCAGATTAACCTAACCTAACCTATTGCATTGTGTGATTGTGTATTTAGTTAAGTCAAGGCTCGGCCTGCGGAGTTTGCTAGTATAAAGGTATTTTAGAATAAATTGGTTCTCTACATTTTATTGTCATGAGAGTAGTAAATTTTCGTGAGTCTTTTTTGTACAAAAATCTGCGCAAAATGTTAAAGTAATTGAATAATTTTCATTTTTATTTATTTTAAACCAGATACATATATTTCAATAATTTCTATCATGACAGAAATTTTGAAACTATTTTATCCCATGCTATTTATTTTATTATTTTATTTTTGAAATTTACTATTGTTGTTGTTGTTTTTAAGTATTTCTGTTATACTCAATACTCTGTGAGTCCAATAAAAAAAATATCAAATAATATTTATTACGTATTATATCTTTATATTATTTCTTGCGATAAATTTATGCCCGTCTTCCCACGAAGTTTACCGCTATTTGGCAATATATTCCGGCTGCTAAATCTTGAGAAATAGCAGAAGTTTTCAGTACAAATATTTATGTGTTACTGCAACTATGTGCAGTTATATCGTGAGTAACGCAATGCGCTGTTATGTGTGTACTTTGTAATCAACGTTGAGTTGGAGTTTCTGGAGCGCAGCAAGCGACGTCGCAGCGTTGTTTATGCACACTACCAATGAATATCATATTTTGTGGTGGGTTGATTTTTGCTTTTATTGCTGCAAGTGTGCAGCTGTTTACCAGTTTACTAATATTTATGACTTTTGGTATAATTCTGGATTATCACAGGTCTTTTCTACTTGTACTTCTTTTTTTACTGCGATATATTATATATATATAGATAGTCAACTGCATTTATGTTTCTTTTTCACCGATATTTTTCTATTTTCCTGTTATTTGTTTGTTACTTGACATTTGTTTTGAATGCGCTCACACTGTGTGTGTTTTTGTTGCCAGATTTTCAAGTAACTGGAGATAAAGAAACAGCAGTACCATATATTGTCCATAAATGCTCATTTCTTGTTGTTGAAAAGTAATGTAACCGAAAGTTTTAAAAATATTTGCAGTAACTGTACGGTATTTATGTGTTTACACGTTGACTTCAAGCGAATTTGTGGGAATTAACTTTTGCTATTTTTCAAGTAAACAACTCCGGTGCATAGGTATTGGTGCGATAGCTTCACATATGACAATAACATATTAAATTTTTGAAGACATTAAATATGGTTATTGTCCAATTTTCTTGCTTTGAATTCGGTTCATCTTGTGTGGTCGAACCAAATAATTGTCGATGGGACTCTGGAGTGACCATAGCTTGTGTCGTATAGAGTGGAGTAGAGGGAAGCTCAGCTACACATTCGTTTTTTTTTTAGGTTAGATCTAACTAATAAGCAGATACATCTAACTAATAACAAATAGTGTCTCCATCCTATATCATCTCATATGCCCTGTGTCCATCTCTATAGCATATTTGATGGGTCCATAATATATATTAATGTCTATTCATGTTAACCGATCATACTCTACATATACCTACGAGTATATGACACCGTAAAGTTAATGTCGTTTCAACTATTTTATGTGTCTGTCATTCAAACTCTTCCTTTAAGTTTCATATCAAGTTAAACGTGTGTCTACTTTTAAGCGCGTGAAAGTTGAGAGAATACTTTTGATTACCCGTGAGCTGCTAGATTTCTATTTTAGGAACACTGTAGAATATTTAAAATATTTTACTTGGCCTGCCTTAAATTTCAAAATCCATACAATGGATGTTGTAAAACGAATATTTTTAAAGATTCCTGTTAAATAAAAAATGTGTCTTTCAAAAAAATTACAGCCTAGAATTATGCTTAATATAATCTCGTTCCATAAATCTTAGTACAGCAAAATTAAAAAAAAAAAACAATATCTTATTCTACCAATAGTGTATATATGTACGTATTCATTTCTTTTAAATCCAAACCGCATAAAGAAAAAAAATCTGTAAAGTTAATCGTACGCAGTAAGCTATTAAGCATTAGGCCGTGAGCCAGCGTTGACGTCATACCGGATAATTACTGGTTCTCATTTTGTTGTTGTTGTTGTCTTTTTTTATTTTCTCAAACATTTCGTGATTTTCATTTTCACTTTTTACCTTCTCTCTTACGTATGCATTCTAATCTAACGGTAATTAAGCGTAACGTGTAGACAGCGACAATGAGGTTAAGGTGTGCTATGCAGGCATGGAAAGGAGACAAAAAAGCAAAAAAGCAAACAAAAATCGTAAAATCGTCACACCAGCCACTTTTACAAATGTCGGCATGGCACATTGAACAGCATCAGCCGCCGCAAAGTATGCTTGGCTGACGTCTTAGCAACGCAATTAGTATGTGCTGATGCTGTACTAAAACTGCTTGCTAATTTTAAATGGCATAGGGCGTTATTTTTAGCACAACCAATATGGCTAATTCATACACAGGTTTCTTTGCAGCTGCTTCTTCCATTTTTTTGACGATTTTTTGTTGAGTTTTAGTGAGTGTAGTATCTCACATATTAGTAAGGTGAAAGATGGCATACATTTTCTTCTGAAATATTTCTCCAGTATCACATATATTCTAGTATCTACCTCTTTTAGCGCACAAGCAATTAATTATTTTTAATTTTAATATTTTTTCTTCTCTTATTCTCTTGCTGAAACTCTCCAGTAATGTAAATATTTTCGCAATTCTGCCACTTCACATCAACACAGCTGTGAATTGCTTCCAAGTAGCGCTTACATTTTTCCACAGAAATTTTTATTATCATTTCAATTCGCTGTGCACGCGTGTTGCATACGAAAATAGATTTACGCTGAAACTTTCAAAACAACAAACAAAATAAATCGAAATCAACAGATTGTGACACGTCTGCAATGCGGCATATAATAATAACGGTAATAATATATGCCGTTGAGCGCAGATGAGGCGCTGAAATTTATAAGCAATGTATGAGTTACTGCGTGTGCATAGCCTAAATACCCAGCGTAAATCGCGTGTACACCAAGCAGAAGTGTAAAATGTAGTACATAGTGGATAAAGAGTGCTCCAAAATGTGGTTCAATTGGCTTTATGGCTTTATACACATCTAGGCTTATGGGAGACTATTGATTGGTGATCAGATCCACTTTCCTCACACAAAGATTCAGCTTAATCGTATTGGGATTGCAAGAAATGTAATACAATGTTATGCTATGTTATGTTATGTTATGTTATGTTAAGTTATGCTATGTTATGTTATGTTATGTTATGTTTAGTTATATTATATTATGTTATTTTATGTTTTGTTTTGTTATGTTATGTTACATTATGTTATGTTATGTTATGTTATGTTATGTTATGTTATGTTATGTTATGTTATATTATGTTATGTTATGCTATGTTATGCTATGTTATGTTATGTTATGTTTAGTTATATTATATTATGTTATGTTATGTTTTGTTTTGTTATGTTATGTTTTGTTTTGTTATGTTATGTTATGTTATGTTATGTTATGTTATGTTATGTTATGTTATGTTATGTTATGTTATGTTACGCTATGTTACGTTACGTTATGTTAACTTTTTTAATAGCAAACAGAATAGTGTTCTGTGAGCACTTCAGCATCATGCAGAGTGAACACTAGCTCCCAACGTGTTTGCAGGTTATGTGTACCTACGAAACCTTATAAGTAAATGTACACATATAAATGTATGAGTTCGTTTCCAATAAAAGCCAAGGAACTAAATAACAGGATGAAAAATTTAAATTGGAAAATTCTATGAAATATTAAATATATGTACCTATATGTAAATGAGAATGTAAATAGTATCTTATATGTACCATATGTATTCATATGTCTTCTCGTAGACAGTTTATCGTATACTCACATATTCACATTTTTTGCGTGTGTGTGTGTGAGCAAGTATTATAAGCACGCAAAACTTTCAACTATGCCTTAATGTATATTGCACATTTGTCAGTCAGATGAAATGACCATGACAAACGGCGGCAAACGAGACAGTCAAGCGTCTCAAGTTAAGTGTATGTCCCGCTGGTGTTTGGCGCTAATTTCGTGTATGCGCGCGTATGTGTTTAGGTTTATGCCGTTCATTCTATTTCATTTATTTGTGCACTCTCTTATTATTAGATTTTATTAAGTAGCGTACACGCGCCGCTCAAAAACAAACACGTCAACAACGCACAAAATACCAAGTAAATAAACACAAAAATATTGCGTACAAATAAATTTATATATTTGTTTACTCAACTACATACATATATACAAGTAAATATATCAACTCATACACATAAATGCGCTCGCAAAAATAACAACCATATATAACTCGCATGCTGTCCACTCACTCTTGCTCCGCTTACCAACTAGGTAGGCTACCTGTTACTTTATATGTGCTTGGGGAATATTACGTGTTGCTTGTTTTCGTGCGCTTTCTTATAGGTGTGTGTGAGTGTATGGCGAATGTATGTGAGTGCCACGAACTGCGATTAAATCAATGACTTTTGTTTGTTCAGGGAATAACTACTCATTTAGTGGGCTAAAATATTGTATTGGTCATATTAAGTGTTCTGTTGCTCTGCTCTGCTCAAGTGACTTGTGGCGAGTGCTGGAAAGTTTTCAGCCTCAAATGCTGCAGACTGCTTAGGCAGTAAATAAATCTATAATTACATATGAGTATGTGCTTTTAAGGCAGTCGAAATGTAGTGATTTTCTGCTGACAAATGCGAATATCATGTAATATGCAGGATGCGTTGTATGCTTAGGAGACTGAATTTAATGTTTGAGTAGTTACAATTTAACATAGAAAATCACATCCGCTCATAGAGTACATTAATATTAATAAGAACTATTTAAAATAATGTAGAATATTATATGAGATAATATGAAATAATGCAACATAGCATAACATAAAATAACTAAGCAATATATTACAAGTCATTAAGTGACATGATATCAGATTTGAATAGAAGTTATGTCTTTCAATGTTACTCATACGCCCTGACAATAGTCAATTAATATATATTAACAAAATAACATAATATCACACGTAACATACGTAAAGTAACATAACATAACATGACATAACATAACATAACATAACATAACATAACATAACATGACATAACATAACATGACATAACATAGCATAACATAACATAACATAACATGACATAACATAATATGACATAACATAACAAAACATAACATAACATAACATAACATGACATAACATAACATAACATAACATAACATAACATAATAGAACATAACATAACATAACATAACATAACATAACATAACATAACATAACATAACATAACATAATATAACATAACATAGCATAACATAACATAACATAACATAACATAATATAATATAACATAATATAATATAACATAATATCGCAATGTAACATAACTTAACATAACACAACTTTACATTGGTCAACTTGACGTAACATAACATAACTTAAGAGCTTACATTAGATAATATAATAATATAACACATCATAATCCTTAGCTCCAAGCTATATATTCAGTAGAACGTATGTAGTCGTTCAAGTATTTTTCATATCACTCATACGCACTGTACAACCCAATCTCCTCGAAAATTCACAAGTTTGCTGCATTGAACACCTGCAAAGAGCAACGTCAACAAATTGTTAATAAAAATAATTTTCCTGCCTGAAATTACAAATTAAAACAAAGTTGCAAAGTACTTTAAATTAGTTTTAGACAACTAACAAACTACTGCAATAAGCAATAAGTAGCTAAAGAAGTTGCCGATGACAGTGGCATAAAGCAAAGAGCGCACCGCCCACACTTTACAGGCACATATTGCGTGTTTAATTTCTTTCGTCCTTTTTGCACTTTGCTTTATGTGCGTTTCTTTTCTTCACCCACAACACAAAACGGATCATTGACCGTTGTCCGTAGCCGTAACTTAGACCAACTTAAATTGAGTTAGTTGTGCAAAAGAAAGCATAAATAAACCAGTAACGAAGAAAGGTAAAAGGTAAAAGATCAGGCGAAAAAAGAAAAACGCAATTTCAAATAAAATACAAATAAAGTTCGCATTGAAAAGCGACAAATGAGCGCAGTAGTAAGCAATAATATTCGCAGAGAAACTTATTTATGCCAGCACAAAGAAAGGAAGGTGGAAAACTTTAAATTGAGCTTTCTTCATATGTGAATTTATTGCTGGCAAAAGTTGTAGCGACATTTTGCCAACTGCTGACTGGCGCAAAACCGAAGCGCCGGGAGAGCGTGCGATGGTAGTCCAATTGAGCGAGGGTACAAACTTTACAAGTTTAAAAAATTTTTAATGGCTACGTGTGCTGCGCCAGACGGAGACGACGAGTCCCGCGAGAAGCGCATTAGAAGCGGCCAGTAAACCCAATGAAATGCAATAAAGGTAGTAATAAGATAAATGCGAAAATTTATCGAAATCCAACTCACCTACGCGATGGCAGCTAAACTCAGAGCGTAAACTACGCATGGGAATATAAGCAAGCGAGCCTTGGTACAAATTTTAGTTCTTACCACTCCACTTATACCCTCCAAAGATATGCCGATGCTCGGGTTCTGGTGTATAGCTGCTGCTGTTGGGAGACGATACGAAAAGTATCACAGCAAAATCCAAGTTTAAAAGGCAGCCGTTCTACGACAGGCTGAAGGAAAGTAAAGCAAGAAACAATTTTTTTCGGCGCGCTTGTGCATACATATATGTGGGTATCGTCTCTTGGTGTCCATATCGCTTGGCGTGCAATTTAAAAGCAATAAAATTGTATTGAAATGATGAAATGTGCATTCGCTTTTGTCCGAAGTTTGCGCTATTTTATTGATATAAGTGAAATAAATAAATTAATTTGATAGCGCGTGCATTAAAATTCGGCGAGTGCCATGCGAGATGAAACGGAAGTATTTTATGGAAAAGTAGTTATTGAGTAGAAAATTATACAATTATAAAATAAAATAAATAAAAATAAAATAAAATAAAATAAAATAAAATAAAATAAAATAAAATAAAATAAAATAAAATAAAATAAAATAAAATAAAATAAAATAAAATAAAATAAAATAAAATAAAATAAAATAAAATAAAATAAAATAAAATAAAATAAAATAAAAATAAAATAAAATAAAAATAATAAATAAAATAAAAATAAAATAAAATAAAAATAAAAATAAAATAAAAATAAAACAAAATAAAATAAAATAAAATAAAAGTTTGTATATAATATTCTTTTGTTAATATATACTTGAATTGAATTGAACAAAATGTGTGAATTCAAAAAAGTACTAGCTTACAACTAGTGCATATAAGACTGGGTTTTTATTAAGAATTTCATTGAACAATATTTATAATTTAGTATGGGTTAGTTTTATTAGGAATTATTTCTATAGTAAAGGACCTATTTGGTCCTAAATATGCTCTTAAGGAATGATATAATTTTTTTTTTATTTTAACGGCTAAACTAGTAAAAGAAAAACATTGACATATGAGAGTCTACACTAAATAGTTACATACGAAGTTCATCTAGTTGCAAGGTAATTAGCAACTAGTTCTATGAAAATATATATGTGTACTAAATATTAGCAGCAAACTATGCCACTAACCGTCAGATGCTCTAAATAGGTCGGTTTGCAACAACAAAACAAAGAGGATAAGAAAAGTGTTTATCAGCATTTTGTGACAATTGTTATTATTTACGCAGCCACACCTCGTTAAATCGCCAGCAACATACAAACATACAAGCAGACAAACACAAAAGTCTCACTTGTACCTTGAAGAAGTGAGAGTGATTACACACTGTATGGCAAATGCAGTTGAAGATGAAGACCTGCCACACTTGTGGCATAGTAAACACATTGCGGTGGCTATTTAATGTAATCCGTAGCAAAAAGGTGGCTACTTTGTTGTATGTGAAAGCTTTTACCACCGTCGACGTACAAATTACAACACTAGCCTACCAAAAATACACCGAATAATAAATGTTGTTCTATTTTTCACACGTTACTATCGCATTATTATGCTGTGTCACTCGCTTGCTGAGTATGTGGGTAATCAGTTAGCTAAGTACCTGGGCACACCCATTTGTTTTGTGTGTGTGCTTTAGTTAGTTGAAATGTTGCCCGTATTGCGGCTTAAAGAGGTTAGTGGAGTGAGTGAAAGCAATAATGTTGAAGAATAGTAACCTATGGTAAAGTTTAACTTAAGGATTATATTATATATGGAAGACAAGGGAACTTAAAAAGTATAAAATTTTGTTTTTGCTATATTCAAGATGGTACAAATTCACATCCTAAATTTGGAATATGATCCAAAAGGCAGATAATATTATATTTTTTGTCTCCTAGAGAGAGTTTTTAATATTTTGTTATTCCTTTCAAAAATTTATTAATATAAAAGTATTATTTCACTCACTCAATTCATGCACCTTCCATTCACCCAAAAACTCCACAAATCCAACAATATTTTCACAAACTGAAAATTAATTACGATAATTAAAATTTATAACTTTAAACGACTCAAAGCACACAAATCAAATTATATGCTTTTAATAAATTCCTTTGCCACTAAACATAGGTCGACCAAATGTTACTCACACGCCCCCGACACAATGCTGCGTGCCTTTAATTTATAATTTATATGCAGCGCTTTGAGGGCGCTGCAGAATAACACTTTATTTTGCTCGTTATTTTCTAACAAATTTCGTATGAAATTGTGCCAATTACAGCGTGTTGCACTGACATAGAAAAAGCAAAAACAATAGCACGAATGGAAACTATAACTATTACGGCGATTACACTTTTTACGGCCGCTGCCATATGACCGGTCGCTGCTGTGCAACAATTATGCAAAGGGCGGGCGTGTGCACTCAAGAGTCGCACACTGGCTGCGCCCATTAAATAAAAAGTGCAACCTTTTTAATTGCATTTCGACATGAAAGCGGCACAAAGGCAAACACGCACACACACACATACATACACTCTACAACATAGTGGCACACAAGTGCAGCTCTAAACGGCTAAAATCAAAACACGTGCTCAGGCATAACAATGAGAAAAGCAAATTGCCAGGAAAGTGTGCTATTAAAAGCGCCAGTATATTTGTGTGTGTGTGTAGAAGGACCGCAAACTATTTTTACCCGAGCATCTAATGTGCCCGGCCTCTCTTGTCGCCGGAACTGACGAAGTTGCGCCGAAAATAGTTTTATAATTACAACCGAACTAACATTACAATTTATTTTTGAATGCGGCAAAGTTTGTTGGCTGCAAAATCAAAAAAAAAAAGTACAAAAAATAGTTGCGACCTATGTCGGCATGTGCGCACATACACTCACGCTGGCCGAGCCAAGGCTGCTGCTAGCAATTTCCACCGTCATACACAGCAATTAACATACTCACATACACACATACACGTGTATTGTGCATTGCATGCTTGAAAGCCATTAAATGCACTGTCGAATGGAAAAAAAATAATACAGCACAAAAGCACAATAACGGTAGCAACGCCATAAAATGTGTGGCAACAAAAAAGCGCATAGGTGTGTATAGGCTTTGGCGGCGGCGGCGGCGACATCGAAAAGCCCACAAAAAAGGCTAAAGCTTTTGAAAGTCGTGCATAAAAGCGACGAAAAATAGCAGTGCACGGCAATAATGGTGTCTGGAAGAGTGGACGCAAAAAATGGCGATAAAAATAACAACAATTGCATTGTGATAAAAATAGCATGAGAGTGAATTTTGAATAATATTTTTATATATTTTTTCATAGAAATGTTAATGTGTTTAAAAAATTGTTACTCAGATATTTTTAAATATAGTATTAAATAATACTTTTCTTTATCAATATGTTTAAAATTTAATAAAAAGTATATTCTTTTCAATAGAGTTAAGTTTTAGTAAATTTAGAAACCTTAAAGTTCGAACATAATAGAAGATTTGACAATTGTTGACTTGATTGTACATGAATATTACAGAATGGCACCAAAAATTATGGTGAATTATGAAATACAAAAATTTATAGTCGGTAATCAATTTAATTTATTATACTAAGCTGAATTAATGTTGAAGACATTTGAAACATTTTTCCGAAAGTCTTTGTAATTTTTTCGATAGATGACTTTAACAAAATATATTTTTATAGTGCAGGATCTGAGTTAAACCTTTAATTGTTGATATAATTATTTACTTACTAAAAATTTAATGAGAACCACTTTATGTGACTCAAAAATGTCTCTATTCCTCTCATTCCGTTTTTTTCTCTTTATTCAATGCTTTATAAACAATGTTATAGTGATCGGATTTAGTTCAAATATGCGCCGTTTCGTTCGATAATCTGTTTCCATCTAGACGGCAGCTTCATAATACCCCCCTCGTAGAAGCCCCCACCTTATTTGCGAAGAACTCGGACAGCCACTTTTCACAAGCCTTTTGAGTTCAACTTTACACCACTAAGGGCGTTCGCCATGGACAGGAACAGGTGGTAATCACCTGGAGCTATGTCCGGGCTATATGGTGGATGCGATAAAGCCCCTCATCCGAGCTCCCGTAGCTTCTGACGAGTCATCAACGAAGTGTGTGGTCTGGCGTTGTCCTGGTGGAAGACTACACCCTTCCTGTTGACCAATTCTGAACGCTTCTGGTCGATCGCCTGCTTCAAGCGGTTCAGTTGATCGCAGTAGATTGCAGAATTAAGCGTCTGGCCATATGGAAGCAGCTCATAGTGGATAATTTCCTTCCAATCCCACCAAACACACAGCAAAACCTTCCTGGCCGTCAATCCCGGCTTGGCCACTGTTTTTGGACGATTCACCGGCCTTCGACGATGACCGTTTTCACATGATATTGTCGTATGTGATCCCTTTTTCGTCGTCAGTCACCATCCGCTTCTAAAATGGGTCGAGTTCGTTCCGTTTCAGCACCATATCACAGATGTTAATTCGGTCCAGAAGGTTGTTTTGTGTCAAATCATGCGGAACCCAAACATCAAGCTTTTTTGTGTATCCGCCTTCTGCAGATGGTATAAAAAGGTTTGGGGACTAACTCCCATCACCTGGGCGATGTCACGAGATGCCACATCCCGGTCTAACTCGATGTTTTTCATGATTTGATCGGTATTCGTCGTCACAGGTCTTCCGGCTTGCTTATCCATGGTGTCGTTTTCTCACACTCTGAATCGTCGAAACCATTCCTCTACAGTTCGAAGTGATAGAGTACCATCCCCCAAAACACCATTAATCTCACGGAACGTTTCTCTAGCAGATTTGGCTTTAACGAAGGAAAACTTTAAAATAGCGCGAATTTGAACTCCATGTTTACACGTCTATAATTGTTGAACGCAATATCCAAACTAATGCATAGCGTCGTTTTGTAGGTTATGTCAAGACCTTTTAAAGATGTATAGTATTTCCAGATACGAGCTCTGTAGTGCTTTATACATTTTATGTTGTGGCTGAGTTAAAAAAAATATGGAGTTATTTGAGTTCTGAAAAAATCTACGTTTGAGGTTATGTTCATTGTGGTAATCCACTAAGATTTTTGATTGAAAATATACATGAAGAAAGGAAAAAACTTTTAGTAGACAAAACACAATATTATGGAAAGTATTTATTTCAGTTAAAAACAAAAATCATTACTTTTCTCTATTAAAACTCACTTCCACATCAGTCCAATGAAAAATCCCTTTACCTGCAATCTAATCTAGCGCGCCACGTGTTACGCGTTAGCGTTACAACTTTTTATTACTACTCACACCGTTAAAGCGAATTTAATGCCCTTCTTATTTGGCAATTATGCCTTCGTTTAGCTGAATATTTATACAACCAGCCCTATATGTATGTGTAAGGCTGTCAGTAGCTGGCTAAACGCTAAGCGATTTGAAGGCAGTGCTGAGTAAACGAGCTCGCATAGCTTTTAATGCCAAGCAACTTCCGCTGTTACAAAGCGGAAATTTTGCCTTTTTTATTTCGCTCGTTTCGTGGCTCACTTTCATGCCTGTGTTTTTGGTATTTTTCAACGCTTGTGATAGCACTAAATTAAAGGCAGCGGAACAAAGGCCCACCTGTTGAAGTGTGTGTCAATTGTGTCGTAAATGGTCGGAGTAAGAAAGTGGTTGAAGAAAAATGGAAATAAAACATTAACTAAGGACTACGCATTTGGGAGTGACATTATTCACTGTTGAATGTTTCTAACTTGTAATTACAGCGCAATAACAATAACAATAGCAAGACTTGTAAAGAAAATGACAAGAACGTATGTGAAGCATATTAAGGAGCTAGTGTTATGGGCGAACAAGAATTGCGCTTTGCTCGCTACGCTTTTTATGCACAGCTGATTTTTTGTTGATTTTCTCCCATGACACAAATATGAGTAAAGTTTTTAAACGCTTGGTAAAGCCTCTAAGCTGATAATATTTTCATTAACATATAATCATTTGAGGCTAATAGTAGGGTAGGTAGGTGTAGGTAGAGGTGTGTTGTTTCTGCTCAATATTTATAGTTTTTCTGTTTCTGTTTTTGTTGACACCAATGTAAATGTAAAGGTATTAGAAAATAGGTTTTCCCTTTTTAATTACTTTCACACACATGCAACACAATTTAAAAATAATTCCACATTTATTTGTACAAGAACCGGAAAACACAAATCCATTGAAAAATCGGTGACTGAGTTCGAAAAATATAAAAAACAATTATCTCGTATACCTTTCAAAATACCTTTGATAATGTTCTTGATTACCCTAAAATTTTCGTTAGAAATAAATTAAAATATCTGGAGAACCAAATAGTCGATTAAAATTGGTGTTATATTAAGCCTTATAGCCTTTTCGCACAGGAGTTAATTGCTCAATTAATCGACCCTTGCTCGATTAAAGCGCTGATTTAAATCAATCTACTAAACAAAATAAAGAATCAGATTGTATTACATTAAGACTTAATCGAATACAAATCGAGTTGAAACTGAAATTCAGCTCTGCGGGTTGTTGTCCCAGCTGTAAGTTTAGCTGTGTTTATTGATAAAATAGCAGTCAGCTGTTGAAATTTACCAAATTTTTATGAAAAGCAAACCAAAAATGTATACCAATTGAACGCTAATAGAGTAGCAGGCTGTGCGAAAGGCAAAAACTGCTTTCTCAATTATAATCTTATTGTATTAAATTAATTTGCCTCTACGAAAAAGCTATAAGGAGCATTTGTTAATTCTGATAAATTATTGATTATTAATGACATGAAAAAAAAGGAAATTTTTCCAACGGAAAGCCAGTTTTTGGAAATTATATATTTTTAAGTTCATGTATAATACATAATCAAACATTTGAGTGAGTAAAAATAATCGAATATTGTATTATATATTCTTAATGATATCCTAAATTCGAAAATTTTTTCGCAGATTTCATAATATTCGAAAATTACTACTATTCGAAATTCGAAAAGTATACATTTCTTACATCTTGGAACCAATTGCAATTTAATCCAAAATTGTATTATAACATTTCGAAAACTACTTGACAAAACTGTTCGAAATCGCGTTCCAATGAAAAACATTGTTCTCTTTATTCGAAAACGAAAATATGTATTACGTCTTAAGGGTATTTTTACACAGTGTATTCCTATATACTCGTACATATATTTCCTACCCTTAGCATCACTACAAAGTAACTTCTAATTTTTCGCTTTCTCCCATTCGTTCGCTTCGCCGAAGTTTTTCTTTTATTTTTAGCAACAAAATAATTAAACTTCAAGGTAAATTGGCCAGAAACAAATATAATTATATAAATGGGACTTTGATGTTGAAATACGACGTGCTTCTCATCATTTGTGCTTGTCGCGTTGACGGTATGCACAGCGGTGACTTACCTTTAGAAGCTCGTGGAATGCGCAGAAGTAAAAACAGGTGCAAGGCATATGTATACTCAACTTAAAGCCACCACTTTTTAATTTTTTTTTTAAGTTTTTTTTTTTTTCTTTCATTTCGCCCCTTCCACTGCTTGCTTTCATTGCATTACCACCATTTCGACCGCCTTCCAGCTGTTTGCCATTTCCACGCCGGAAATTAATGGCTTATTTGCATTTGTTGCACATAATTGAAAATTAAAATTGTTGCTGCATATATGCTTACTACGGTGACCGCGATTAGCTTAGCAAAAATAGCCGCATACAAATTTGCATTTCTAAAAATACGCTCGTACGTTGTTAGTGAAATTTATTTGCTTTTTCTGTTCAAAATTTGTTTAAAAATAGTTTTTCTTATCAGGAATGTGTGAACATTGTAAAAAATTAAAAGCGTATATTTTATGGCAACTTGTTTTTTTTAACTCAGCTTGTCCTTGCTAATATTTCACGCAAATGTTAGTAAGTTATTTTAAATAGAAATACAAGCAAATTATATAGAAACACATCTAGATTTTTCAGTGTGTGCCTAGCCGACAGTTCTATTGAGGAGTGTTGAAATTTATTCTGACCCATTTTCTTCATCACTTCATTATTTCGGGTCTTAAGTGATCAAGGTATCTGTAAAGGTTTAAACTTTCTCAAATAAAAATTTCAATGAAAATTTTTTGGTACTCTTTCTCATAATTTAAAGATCTGTAAAAAAAAAAAAAAACTGTTGGGTAAAAAAGGCATATTTTCAATATTTTTTCTATGTAAAAAATTATTTATTTAATTTAAACTTTTTTCTGTCTTATAGATACATATTTAAAGAATAATTTGTGAAATTAAAAAAAAATTAAAACTCCTCCATTTTGACGTCATTACCGTTGACCCCTCGGAAAAAAGATGGGTCCGCGTTCCGGACAGGATCATCTAACATGAAAAAAAAACAAAAATCAGTGTTTTAGTTAAGACCATAAACTCGTGCTAGAACAAAAGAAAGACAAAACAAGTAAGGAATGGCTAAGTTCGGGTGTAACCGAACATTTTATACTCTCGCAATTTATTTATTTAACTTTATTTATATTATATAATACACAATTTGACCCACATATTCGTCATATATATTGTATAAAGTCCATTGAAAGTTGGAAACCATAATATTAGGTTAGAAGCACCGAGGTCCTCGTGTTCGATATATGGGGCCTTAAAAACCTATGGTCCGATTTCGGCGATTTTTAGAATGGGGCTGCCACACTATTAACATAGTATTTGTGCAAAGTTCTGCACCGATATCTTCACTAGTACTTACTTTATATATTGTAAAGTAAACGATTCAGATTGTCTTCAAAGTTCACCATATATCATTGGGATGTAAGGAAACTATTACAAACCAAGTTTCATTAAAATCGGTCGAGTAGTTCCTGAGATATGGTTTTTAACCCATAAGTGGGCGACGACATGCCCATTTTCCATTTAGTAAAAAAATCTGAGTGCAACTTCCATCTGCCATTTCTTATGTGAAATTTAGTGTTTCTGACGTTTTTCGTTAATGAGTTAACCCACTTTTAGTAATTTTCAACCTAACTTTTGTATGGGAGGTGGGCGTGGTTATGATCCGATTTCTTTCGAAAAAACGACTGCAGAAAGTTTGGTTTATATAGCTCTATTGGTTTGCGAGATACGTATAAAAAACTTAGTAGGGGGCGGGGCCACGCCCACTTCCCCAAAAAAATTACACCCAAATATGCCCCTTCATAGTGCGATCCTTCATACCAAATTTTATTTCCATAGCTTTATTTATGGCTTAGTTATGGCACTTTATGTGTTTTCGGTTTTCGCCATTTTGTGGGCGTGGCAGTAGTCCGATTTTGCTCAGCCGAAAGCAGCCTTCCTATGGTGCCAAGAAATAAGTGTGCCAAGTTTCATCAAGATATCTTAATTTTTACTCAAGTTACAGCTTGCACAGACGGACGGGCGGATGGACGGACGGACAGACAGACATTCGGATTTGAACTCCACTCTTCACCCTGATCACTTTGGTATATATAACCCTATATCTAACTCGTTTAGTTTTGGGTGTTACAAGCAACCGTTATGTGAACAAAACTATAGTACTCTCTTTAGCAACATTTGTTGCGAGATTATAAAAAGTAAAAATTGGAATTTTGGCAGAAATTTTTCCAAAAAAATAAAAATTTCGGTCAAATTTTCTTGATATTTTGTTTTTTTTTTCAGTAAATTGTATCTCGAACACCTGTGCAAAATTTCATCAAGATCGGCTGAGTAGTATTCGAGAACATTTGACAACCGACTTTGAAAACACGGTTCCGAGAAAAACGTGTTTAAAGTTTTGAGTAACAATAATATCTGACCTGGAGCGCACACCTTCCAAAGGCTGTATCTCCGAAACTATTATTCGGATCGGCTTGATTTAATTTAGGATGTTGTAGAAATTAATAAGAAAAAATGGATTTTTTGTACCCACGAAACCCATTCAAATCCTTACGACACTATAAATTGAGTTGCTTCAATTTTTGTTTCGGGCTTTACTAGGGTTACAACTCATAATTCTGTCGTGGGAACCTCAGAACTCGAAACATTTGAAAAGAAATTGTTTACAAATATTTGTCCAGACAGATCGTAATAGATCTTGCTTCAAGTGTAAGTGATATATTTGATGAAAAACAAACTTCAAGTCTTCGGATTTCAAGTCTCGAATGAAAGCAACATAGGGTGTTGGAATAGTAATTTAAAATTTTTAATATAACAAAATTATTAACACTTAAATAAGTATCTGTATATGCAAAAATTTAAATTTTTGGGAGAAAAACTTCGTTATGAAAGCGTCCATTGACGTTGGTGTGAGTAGGTCATATAATTTTTTTTACATATTTCATTCGGTTGAATTGTATGTGCGCTTGACTTATAACTTTTTAGGAACTGCAAAAATTATACGTATTTGACAGGCCCCAAGGGAAGTAAAGATATAATTTTTAATTAAAACTTTATTTTCATGCGCTGTGCGGAGAACGAATACTATTATTCAAATGAAGGTGTACAACTACATATGTATGTTGTATGTATGTAAAAATAGCGCCACAGAACTAGTCACACAATTTCCTTTACTCCCACCACGAAAGCGAAACGGAACGCTATGCTCGACTTATTATGGAAAATTATACAGCAATGGTTATATGAAAAGAGACAAACACAAATATAAAGACACAACAAAATGTTTGATTTCGAAAATCAGTTCAATTAACAAACATTGATTGAAAGCGAAACTTATTTTCAGTTGTGAGGTATTTGGAATTATCTATATACTTCACTGTTTCACTCAGAAATCATCTAGATGCCTCGAATTGCAGCTAACAGAGCACATGACTGCTTAGTATAGCATACTTTTAGGGTCTCTGTACATTTTCATTTTAAATTTTCATATTAGCAAATCGACTGTACATTAGTAAATCGTCTATGTAGTTGTACTACTTCGTAACGAAAGGTCTGCTACGCTACTTCAAATCACTTGCTTTGGGAAACACAAAACCCACACCGAAGTATCGAAATGGAGCTTTCACTAGTTGCACTTGAATAAATGTGTGCACAACACTTTGATATCGAGTTGCCTTTTACATTTTCTAAATGAAATTGCGCAACACAAAGTCATCATGCTGCAAAATCGGCAGCAATCTAAACACTTACACGGCAACCATAAAGTCAATGTCATGCAAAGTCACAGGCAAACGCACGAAATTTACCAGTAAATTGGGAAATTGCTTGTTTGGTTGAAAATTTGTGAAATAAAGCATGTTTAGGAAGCAATATTCGCTACGCTTACTAGACCTACTTACCCTTTTTCGGGCTGCCATTTTGTTTGTGTAGCATACTTTTGTGCTGCATGCTTCAATTTGAAATTAAAGGCAATTTTGTTAATTAGAAATGCACAAAGGAGTTTTGCCAAGCATTGAATTGGTTATCAACTTATTTAATGTGTTTGAGCTATAAAAATATTAGTTCAGGCTATAGAATATATAATATTCCACTACGCATAAAAGTAGGCTAAATAATACTGATTCAGCTTATTAAAATGAGCATAATTGAGATGTATTTTATATTTATCTTTTATCTAAATAAAAATAACATAATATTTTATGTATTTATGTTCAATGTGGACTACAAAAGTATTTAAGAAATATTACGAAACATTGTGGGAGGCGTAGGTAGGAATTTCTCTATATAATCTATAGTCCGGAATTATGAACGGAGTGTCAATTTCTAGTTGGCGTCGAGACTTAAATAGTTTATGTTCAAACAGGTGGCAATTCTTCTAATCTCAAACTTAAACAATTTGCATACATTCATTCAAACCAATGGCGACTTTTCTAAAACAAACCCCAGAAGAAATACTTGGCATTTAATTTAAATTCATTTAAATTTAATTCCATTAATTTTTTTCCCCAAGTGGCAACCAACCTCAAGTCTGTTTTTAGCTGCAAGTTGTTTGTGTTACTCTATTTTTTTATTTTATTTTTTTTTATTAAGCTAGTCTAATAATTTTTGCAAACAGGTGGCAACTTCCAACTAAAAATATTTTAAATGAATTAAGCACAATTAAAATTTTTCGATTTGCGAGTTTTTTTTATTTTATAATATTTTAAATAAAAAAAAAATTGGTGGCAATTTTCAACCAAAATTAGTTTTTTGACATAAAATATTGTAACAGGTGGCAACCTTTTAATTAAAATTAAATTATCGCAGTATTACACTGAACGATTGAAAGCAGGTTCCGCATCACGATTTGAGTTTCAAAACATTTTATTTTACTGCTTTCAATATTCAAACGGGTGGCAACCTTTTTAAATAATTAAAACAATTTTCTTAAACATATTGACTATTACGCTGGATTGTCCGAAAAAGCTTTCCTATTTTTTTTTCTAATAAAGCATTGGCACATCCTTGACTGCCCCATCAAATAATGATAATTAGTAGGGCAAGTAGCGCACAACAACCACAATAACCACCACTAATGTAATCAAAGCACGTAATACTCGCAAAAAAAAAAAACAAAACAACACAGCTGTTATTCAAATTGCCGTCGTTGACTTTATTCCCCAAGCAATATCGAATTTGAATTTGAATTTTTTCTAGCACTTCTTCGCTCAACGCCTGCAGCGCTTTGTTAGCATTGGTTATTAATGTTTGTTTTTGGCTTATTTTTTTGGTGTACCCGCCTAGCTTGTTATGCCTTCGCAAATTTGAATTAAATCTGAATTGCAAATTCTCGCATTGTGAACAAGCGAAAACAGAAACAATAGCAAACCAATAACAGTAAACTAATACAACAGCGGATCTATATCGAAGATTGTGTTTTCCCCTCACTTGTTGAGTTATTTATGCAATTTTCCCAGTTGTGGTTGCACGTTGTACACTGACGAATTGCAGTCGGTCAGTTATATTTGCGATTTCTCATTTTTGTTTCATGCCATTGGTGTGCGCAATTGCGCATGCGTGCAGGACTCGGAGAATTTGTGTTTCGTGGAAAATTGTCAATTTGCTAATTCGTTACTCATGGTAGGGAGAAAATTAGCCAGAAATATATTAGATTATTGCTACTTATACTACATATTGTAGTTCGATTTAACAATAATTTGGACTTGCTACTTAACTGATAATTTCATATTGCATGCACTCCTTTACATTCTCTCTCCTGCCTTTTATTTTGTCACTATTGTTATTACTACATTTACATCCGCATTGTAATTTGAATATCTGCATAATATTTGCTAGCAATAAAATTCCAAATAAACAAATTTTATCGCATGCAAATTTATTTCGTAGCATTATTCACGTATGCGAAATTTCATATCAAAGGCATTGGCTCAGTAAATAAAATATTTCAGCAAACGAATATACGAAAAAATAGAGGTATTTTATTGGCTGGAATCAAAGCAATAACATTAATAAATTTTTAATATATATTAAATATGTGGCACAGCATACGCACTCAGTGGTTTACTACAGAATTCAGTGGCATAAATAAATAGAGATAAATAAATAGTAGCTACATATGTAGTTGGTGTCATATAGCGTACAAAGAGCATATAGTTGAATTTTATAGCCTTTTCACACAGGAGCTAATTGATAAATTAACCGGCCTCTGCTCGATTAAAACGCTTTTTAAGATCGATTTACCATACATAATAAAATCTCAATTAATTTTTAATTAAATTTTAATCGACTCGAAAATCAAATGCAACTCTGCGACAAAGACTTACGATATAATTTCTTTGTCTGCGATTGGCTGATTTTTTTGATAATAAAAGCTACGGTAGATGTCGCTGCTAAAAATATTAATCAGCTGATGAAAATTACCAACTTCTTATGAAAAGCAAAAACAAAAATGTATAACAGCTGATCGTTTATCGAGTAGCCTTAATTCAACAAATCATCACTGGTTATAGCTACATTTAAATTTAATGTCAAAAATAATATATGAAGTTTACCATCATCATTGATAGGAATAACTATACAAAACACATATAGAGCTTAGAGAAGGAGAGCCTTTTCGCACAGAAGTTAATTGTTCAATTTGGCACTGGCATTTGCTCGATTAAAGCGCTGATTTAGATATCAAACAAAAGAAAATTTTAATTTACTACATTATATTACATTAATATTTAATCGAATACAAATTGAGTTGAAAATGAAATCCAACTCTGTGGGTTGTTGTCCACTGCTGGAAACTTGCCAACCTCTTACGAACAGCAAAAACAAAAATGTATAGCACCTGATCGTTAAGCGAGTAGCCGGCTGTGCGAAGGGCAAAAGCTGGTTTCTCAATTATAATATTAATGTATTAAATTAATAATTAATTAATTAATATGACTGTGCGAAAAGCCTATAAGAATAAAAAATGTTAGTACAAAAACTCAAATGATTTCAGAATCTGACATCTACATATACTCGTACATCTCATCTCTCAACTAAATGTTTATGTACTTTTTATCCAAGTCAATATTTCCTGTCTATTTTAGTCGAAATGAAAAGATAGCGCTGATCTAAAAAACTTTGCTAATATTACTAGATACTACCTTATCAATTTGGCAGGTAAAATGTCCTTCATTAGTTTCTGCTATAATTGAACAATAATTTAAATACATATATCTTTCTGCTCTACAATTATTTAGCGCCAATGCTCCGTAAATTGTTCTATTATTTTCATTTCAAAGTACTTATGATAGATTTTAACTCCATTAAAGTATTCGCACTTCATCTCTTCATGTTCTATAGTTGAATTATTTCTAAGATCCTTATAGAACAATTTTGAACGAGCGCAATAACTTCGTGAGTTAAATCTAATCTGTGGGAATTAATTTAATAAATCATATTTTTTTTATTTTCTGTAAAATATTGTTCTAAATTGCTACTCCATCAAGCTTAGTTTAGTTTAAAGTTTATCAAACATATTTTCAAATTCACCAGCTTACAAATAAATAATTAGCAATAAATATATTTAACTATCTATAGCCAGTCGCCTATACGTGACATCAGCTTGATTACTATTTTATGTAGAGAACAGTAAATCGCTCAATGTGTGGGATCTCAAATATTTATGCTACTACCAGGCTATTATTCTTTGAGGCCCCCCTTTCCCTTGCTACACATTTTTTCGTATGCCGTAAATAACAGTTTGGTCACATTAAATTTCTCCACATGTCAGGCAATAATTTAATGTGGAGTATGGTCAGAGAAAGCGAGGATGGTGGTTGTTAGGGTGAGAGTTATACATACATATACTAGGAATATGCCATGTACATATATATATATGAAAATATATTGACACTATATATATGCTAATGCTAATAGTGTTAATACTCATGGTTAGCAATTGATGGCTTTGGGTGTAATAAAGCTCCAGGGACTGTTTGGTTTGATAGCTTTTCTATAGTGTAATCAATTTTGCTTGAAATTAGCAAATAATAAATTTTGATATTCTTTAAAAGGGCTGTATATATATATACTATATAGAAATAGTAATTGGATATTGCTCTGGCAGTATGTTGGCAATTAAATGTTAACATATTACAGTAGATATACAACATATTTGCAAAATTAAATAAATACGCAGAAAGCACTTCAACTTCCACGAAATTAAAGTGTAAATTTAGAATATTTCTGTATAAAACGAAATTTAGAATATTTGAGTCAACTTTTTTGTGAAACACAAAACTTTATTTCTGGGAATAAAAGATATTTTAAAGCTTTTGTATGTGATTAAGTTTACAAAGGAAATATTATTGAAAACTTCAGTTAAAGCGAAATATAAGATTTTTGCTTCTTTCTTACAGAGATTACTTTGAAATTTTGCTTGCTGTAAATACAATTAAAAAGCGTAATTAAAATATATAGTTATATATAATTATACGCTCTGTATGTAGATTTCACATATGTACTTGAATATATGCCGTTTCAAATTACTTGCGATGCCAGCAGGCAAAAGCTTTTCATCAACAAAACGCCTGTTGCTAAGCGCCCAAAACATTTTTGTTATTCAACGGTATTATTTTCACTGGAATATGGCTTAGGAGCTTTTGGTATAATTACATAAAATTTATGCTGTGTGTGTACATATGTACAATTTTATATAAGCAACAATGTTGGCTATACTTTAAAGCGCATACGATCCGACATACAAGACACCACACCACAAAGCGCGAAAGCAATTATTTTCATATAAATTTTTGTACTGTTTATATTCATATATTAAATGTTATAATTTAAGCATTTAAGTAGATTCATGGGCGTCAGGTTGAAAGTTCTTGATGCTGCTGCTTCTATACTACGTTTTCAATTGATATCCACCTTTGACACTCCGCTTGCAACTCTACGCGCAATAATTTATTTTTGTTGTAAGCTACCGCCTTATTGAAATTTAATAAGCTCATTAAACGGTATTTTCTATCGACATTGTGTTTTGATGAGTAGGCTAGAGAAAGTAGGCACATTGTAGTTGCTTGCTCCTTGGCTTGTGATCTTTCAATTACAGACAAGGGCATTCAAATTGTGAGTTTTTCTCTTTTGCCATTACAAATTAGAAAATAAATATAAACATTTAAAAATGTGCGAAAAGTATTATACAAAAATTGATTACTTGAAACTTGCTAAAAAGCATTTAATGAGCTTATATTTACAATTTATTTTTTTCAATTGTAATTTAATACTGAAAAAAAAAACATAATCGTCAGAGAAATTTTCAATATTTAATGTACTGCTTAAGGGGTTAGTGGGTTCCAAAATTTCAAAATTAAAAAAAAAATTAATTGTCTTATAAAATACTACACAATATATTTAAAATAGTATCCACATATCAAAACAATCCGAGTAATATTCTAAGAGATATACCCTTTGGAAGTTCCGTCCAACAGGCCACGTCAGTACGAATGTAAAACTTTAAACGTATTTATCTCAAAATTAAATTTTTCAAGTCGGTGGACACTCAAAAAGGGATTTTGTTCAAATTTGACACACATCTTTGGAATAACATTATCAAGTTTGTTAATGAACGAAGGTTTTTTTATTCGCCAATATTTTTTCGAGCCAATAATAATTAAAATTTGTCCACAAAAGTGAGTTTTTTGGTTGGAACTGAATGAAATGCAGCCTGAATTCCTCTTACGTTTCAGTCGGTTTTCTCCTTCAGCAGTTCCGATGAGTCTGGATGCCTCTTCATTTACATGCTGTATAAGCCTCATTTCGTGAGTCTTTGCAAGTTTGATTATTTCGTTTACTACTGAATTCACACCAAGATCACGGTGAAGGTCAGCAGATCTAACATACCAAGGAGCATTAACTATAATTCTTAGTACCTTATTTTGGAAACGCTGAATGCAGGCAATACAGTTTTGACTTGAGCGACCCTATAGTTGAGCTCCATAGGCCCAAATTGGCTTTAGTACTTGATATATATCAACAGCTTGTTTTCGATTGAAAGTGTGGATCTCCTACTGACTAGATGGTAAAACTTAGCAAATTTTAAATCAAGCTCACACCATATATTTAAAAAAAATTTAAAAATACTCTTGTTTTTAGCCTCTGAAACCCATCTAACCTCTTCAGTTCAGGACAGATTTTTAAAAACTCCCTACAGTTGAATTTCCATAACTCGAACTTCTATATTTTGAAGATCTCCATTACTCGAACTTTTGCATTGGCAATAGCGTTTAGTAACCAAATTTCATACATATTTCCTTCCATAAGTCAAACTTTTATAACTCTAACGCACATATCTTCTACTATCTATGTATATTATCATAATTTTCCTAATTTTTCTCAAGCTTTGTCTTACAAAAAAAATTAAAAATTATATGCCGTTCGCAGCCCTACAGTAACCGCCGTTTTGTTTTTTATAGATATTAAATTTTATAGAAAATATATAATCTATAAATCCTAATTAAACTTCTTCTTCGTTTTACTGGAAATTCTTCTTTAAATTTAGTGATTTTTCAACTCTACTTATTTGAGGTGAATTATGTGAGGTTAGTTTAGGTTAGGTTAGGTTAGGATAGGTTAGGTTAGGTTAGGTTTTTCTGGTAGGCTATTAAGCCACACGTGGTTACCGTCACGTAGTTAATGAGGAGTAATCATCCTATAGGATTCCCGCGCTTGTTCCGAATTTCAAAAGGCTTTGTGGCTTCACTAACGAAATCTCTTCCAGAATAACGTACTGTGTTGCCCCTAAATGCTGAAGCCGTTGTCTCGATTGAGGTCAATTGGCTTTTGAAAAATTAATTTCTGTAATATTTCCTTGGAAAACTGATGATATATTGGTTTAAAAGTATTAAACTTGAATTTTTGATAACAAATAATTTAAAAAGTTCGTATCGTTTCGAAGAAAAACTAATTTTTCGTTCAAAATTCGATCAACCCCATAAAAATTTTTCTAAAAATATTCAAAATCATATTTTATTTCGCTTTAAAAATCCTCGGTAGAAAAAATGTATCTAAGCATGTTTTCTTTATTTTCAAGACAAATCTATGTTCTGGTAAATCGAAATCGAAATATTATTTAGTGAATTATTTCCGATAAAAATTAAACTTTTAAAGCCACTAAACTAATATTTGTATGCAGGTGTGCAAACACACAGAAAAAGTGTGGAATATGAACGTTGTTGATTGTTGTGCCAGATAAGAACCCACAGACCAACAATTACAACAAAAGCAAAAACGAGTTGCAGCTGGCGCATTGTATGCCACACGCAAACGCATCACACAATGGCACTGACCGCATAAAGCCAGCGACAAATTGAAATTCACGCAAGAAAATATATTTTCAATTTCTCCAAAGAATGTAGTAAAATCATTGGCAGAAATTACAGTTAGCGTGTGGATTGTGGCCTCTACATACATATATATGAATATGTATGTATATCAATAGTAGTGTGTGTGTGTTTGGTATTTTGTATGGGACTAAAGAAAACGATTTCCTGCCCGCAAGTACTGCAAGTAAGCAAGCGAGCACTTGCAGTTGTAATTCTAATCGAAATCGGAAAAATTCAATCACTGCCATGCCACAATAAGCGGCAATATGGCAGCAATGCAGCGGCGTGCACGTGACAATCGCTGTGAGAGGGTGCGCCATTTTGAAGAAGTGTGTGGAAATGAGAAGAATGCAAAGCAAATTGCATGCGCTTTGCTGGAGTTGCAGGGCCATGCCTATAATTTGCGGTGCCTACACACATGTGGCGCTGACTGTTTAGGGTCATATGATTGGTTGTTGATTGAGCGGGCGATGAGGAAAAGAAAATGTAAAAAATAAAAAAAATAAAAAATATTTAAAAAAAATATTAGAAGTGCTTCAGCACTCCGCCACCGCTCTGCGCGTGGCAAGTGCTTCACCTCACAGTGCAGCTTCTGTTTTTTTTCTCCGACGCCACTTATATTTATTTAAATGTGTGATATTATTCTGCGACTGTCTAGCCTTGCACTCTCAGCACTTTTTCCCTTTTTTCTTTACGCTGCCAGCTACTAACGGGTGATTTTTTTGAGGTTAGGATTTTCATGCATTAGTATTTGACAGATCACGTGGGATTTCAGACATGGTGTCAAAGAGAAAGATGCTCAGTATGCTTTGACATTTCATCATGAATAGACTTACTAACGAGCAACGCTTGCAAATCATTGAATTTTATTACCAAAATCAGTGTTCGGTTCGAAAATTTTTTATCGACAAATTTTGTTCAGCGATGAGGCTCATTTCTGGTTGAATGGCTACGTAAATAAGCAAAATTGCCGCATTTGGGGTGAAGAGCAACCAGAAGCCGTTCAAGAACTGCCCATGCATCCCGAAAAATGCACTGTTTGGTGTAGTTTGTACGCTGGTGGAATCATTGGACCGTATTTTTTCAAAGATGCTGTTGGACGCAACGTTACGGTGAATGGCGATCGCTATCGTTCGATGCTAACAAACTTTTTGTTGCCAAAAATGGAAGAACTGAACTTGGTTGACATGTGGTTTCAACAAAATGGCGCTACATGCCACACAGCTCGCGATTCTATGGCCATTTTGAGGGAAAACTTCGGAGAACAATTCATCTCAAGAAATGGACCCGTAAGTTGGCCACCAAGATCATGCGATTTAACGCCTTTAGACTATTTTTTGTGGGGCTACGTCAAGTCTAAAGTCTACAGAAATAAGCCAGCAACTATTCCAGCTTTGGAAGACAACATTTCCGAAGAAATTCGGGCTATTCCGGCCGAAATGCTCGAAAAAGTTGCCCAAAATTGGACTTTCCGAATGGACCACCTAAGACGCAGCCGCGGTCAACATTTAAATGAAATTATCTTCAAAAAGTAAATGTCATGAACCAATCTAACGTTTCAAATAAAGAACCGATGAGATTTTGCAAATTTTATGCGTTTTTTTTTTAAAAAAAGTTATCAAGCTCTTAAAAAATCACCCTTTAATTTCATTCAATTTTACAATTTTACGGCTTTTCATTCAAATTATAGCTTATGCATTGCGCACTCGTTGGCAATTTGTATGTCTGTGGCAGTTCCACATCTTCTTGTTGTTGTTTTTCCCGTTACTTAGCCGTTTCTTCACTCATTCATTGCGTTTGCATGTGCATTCATTCATCATTTATTGATGTTGCGCTGCCAACTTCATTGCCGTCCCATTGAAGTTGCATAATTGCATTAGCCCATTTGAGTTGGCGTTTAGTGTACGTTTGAACGCCTCAATGTAGGCAAGGGAAATGTTAATTGCTCTTAAGAAGGAAAAAAAAATCAAAAAAATAAATGGTACACTCTGTGTGAGAGATTTTTGTATTTATAGTATGGAAGGCATAATTGCATCATACTCTAGGCGGTTTTTGTGACTGCGACTGCGACTGCGACTGAGCCACTGCTGACAAATGATTCGTGCTCAAGTGCGCAATTGAAGCGTGAAGATGCTGCTAAATGTTCGTTTTGAAGTGTTTAAATGCTGAAAATGCTTAAAGCAATGAAATGTGAGTTTATTAGTTAGAAGAGGGAAAAGTGTTAAATTTAATTATTGCTGCGGAAGAAAATGTTACTCGCAATAAGAATGTAGTAAGATTCAACTTGCTCAAAATTAACTTTTTCAACCTCATTGAAATAAAAATGAAATCCATTAAGCATTGAATAATTGAAAAAAAAATAAAATTTCATATTATTTTTTAAATTTTTTTTACCTTTAATTATATAGAAGATAAAAAATAAAAATAAATTTTTATATATTTATCTAAAACTAGCGGACCGCTCCGGCTTCGCACGGGTTTAAACAAAAATTTCAAAAGTTATAAGTATTTACACACTTATGTATACACACTCTCTCATACATATGTATGTATGTACCTTCCCGCTTCTTGCGTGGGTTCATTTAAAAAAAGTTAAATAAGGAAAATTCGAACATGAAATTATATTTTATTTGCATATATTTGTTGTCCGTTGTCTTTCTCTCTGATTATGAAGGCGTTGGGAATGCTCAGGTCCGACGGCTTAGTTCGAGCTTGTATATTTCTAAAATTATGTACTTTAAGCCGCTGCACACGCTCCGTACTCGACTCTCAAGCGCGTACTTGGGAGGTTTTGAAATTTTGTTCAGCAAGCAGCTGCTAGGCTCGTTACTCAACTCTCTGGCACGCGATTGCGATGCGAAGAGAATGACTTGCAAGTCGATTTTCAGTTTCAGATTAAGATTCTCCATCACGGAGTCTATTTGATACTCTCACCTGGGAACTATTTCCAGAAAGTTGAGATTCTAGCAATAAATATAGCCTGTGCTACTCCGGGTGAATGTAGCTTTCCAATGGTGAAAGAATTTTTGAAATACGCACAGTAGTTTTTGGGTTTATTCAATACAAACATACATACAATTCTTTCCTCTTTATAATACTAGTATAGATGTTGATAAATATTATCAAAGTGGTCGAAATTTTAAATTTTAAATTTACTATTTTCTGAGTTAATATATGTAGGGCAATTAAAAAATGTGATTATGAATTTCTATTTTTTTAATTAAAATTAAATTTTTTTATATTTAAACTTTTGATTATTTTTTTTTATTATAACTATTCAATTAATAGCCTGTCAATAAAAATTATTTTTTTTATTCTATATTTTGTAATTATTGTACCTTCATATGTATATATACAGTGGAACTTCCATAACTCGAACTTCTATAACTCGAAGATCTCTATAACTCGAACTTTCGACTCGGCAATAGCGTTTAGAAATCAAATTTCATACAAATTACCTTCCATAACTTGAAGTTTTTCATAACTCGAACTGAATTGGCAATTGAAGTCAAATTCCATGCAAATTTCTTCCATAAATCGAACTTTTCGACCAATTAATACAAAATATAAAATTTTACTATCGAGGCAGAATCTTAAAAGAGTCTCTCTATATCGCATGAAAGCGAACAAAAAATATGATATTGCACTTATGGATTGCACAAATCATGTAAGAAAGGCATGGGATACAGACGTATAGAAGTTCCACTGTACTTCATAAACATATTTATTTTACATCTGAAAATCAAAATAAAAAAAACTGAATCCATTTATGAAAAATTAAAATAAAAAAATATTTTAACATTTTTAAATATTAGAAAATTAAATTACATTAAAAATTAAGTTAAAATAAATAATTAACACATTTTATTTTATTTTATTTTATTTTATTTTATTTTATTTTATTTTATTTTACTTGATTTTATTTTATTTTATTTTATTTTATTTTAATTTATTTTATTTTATTTTATTTTATTTTATTTTATTTTATTTTATTTTATTTTATTTTATTTTATATTATTTTATTTTATTTTATTTTATTTTATTTTATTTTATTTCATTTTTTTTATTAAATTATTTTATTTTTTTTTTATTTTATTTATTTAATTTTTTTTTTTTTGGAATGCACTTTAGTTCATTATTAAAGGGAAAGCCTAGTTTTTATTTATTCTTATTTATTTATTGTATATTTTGCATATATGAATATGTATTCAGTATAATATTTAAAGCTATTACTTTCCATAAAAATATTAAAGGAAACATTACAATGAGCTTACACCTACACGAATTCCAATTGTACTTAAATTTATTACTTTTTATTGCATTAGCAACTACACAAGCCTAAGGAAATGCATTGAAATACATATGTACATATAACAATAACTCCCTTCTTCCAAAACTGCAAATCCAATTTATGTGTAGCAATTGCAGTCATGGCCCGTAAGCGGAATTCTTGTTTGCATGAAAGTGCAGCAAACATAATCTTATTCAAAACAGCATAACTCTGCCTTACATACACGAATACAAACATGCATAACTGCACAAAAATAGTCAGCGTAGCACACACACACACACTCATACACTCACAAACCGAGAAAACGAAGCGAATTCTTCGACATACGAAAATCACAGTGCTGCTTGGGAAACTCGCTTGCTTGCTTGGAAAGTTTGCGTTGTTTATCTTGCGAGAATTTTATTTTTCTTCAATTCTTTTGCCATTTCTTTTTTTTTAGCTTCTCTATTAGTTTTCCCTCAACATTTTTCCCTTTTGATTTTTTTTACTTCCACTTATTTGTGTTTGGGTTTGCGTGTGCGCGCGGCAAAAATCAAAAATTGCATTGAGTCATCGGCATCTCCAACGCATAAAAATAGCAGTAGCAGTAGCAACAACAACAACAAATCGGTAGCCGTTGTAATGGCGCGTACTGTTGAACCGCGCTGACTCGTCGCTCGCTGCCGGCGGCGAGTGAAGCTGCAGTTGACTTTGACGCCAACAAAATTCTACAGAAGTTAGTTGCAATCATTTTCGCTCTCTTTTGTTCCCGCGTGCGCTTTCGCAAATATTTATGTATGCCTATGTGTCTGTGTGTGTGTGAGTGTGTTTGTGTGAGTAGTGCTGAAAAGTTATTTTTGTCAACGGTTTTTGTTATTTTTATGTTTGCCACACTAAAAATTATACTTTTATACTGATTTGTTGTTGTTGTTAGTATTTGTTTGTTGTTTTTGTTGTTGTTGTTGCAACTGCTGTTGTGCTGGTATGTTGGCAGCAACACAAATTTTAGGTGGCGCCAAGCTGACGAGACAGTTGTCGCTAGGTAGGCGGTGGTTAGCTAACACAGCGTCGGCAGCGCTACATACACCAACACACAGGCGCATAGATCCATACATACATACAAACGAAAATCTCTAAAACTATATGGAAATATAACAATATACACATATATGCTTTAGTTTAAGTGTGCCGTTATGTCGGTGGGTCGGTGATGCAACTGTGCGCTGATATATACACTCATACAACAACACCTATCCAACATACACACACCTTCTCGTGCCGCCAAGCCGAGTGCATTGCCATTTTTTACTTATGCTGTTTTATGGATAAAAGTCAAATAAAAGCAACAAAAAATTACTGTAAACATGAGTATATACGTATGTGTGTGTTCATGTGAGCTGGCATGTTACTCATACGCCCCCCGCTTTGCCCGCGCAAACGACTCATAGCAGATTTGTTATTTTTAACATTTGCGCTTAGTAGTTACTATATGCGCTTTTCTATGTTGCATTTTGTTATTGTTGTTGTTGTTGCTGTTGCCGCTTGTTTTCGTTTGTCCGCCACTTGTGACGACGACAAAGCAGGCTGTAAGAAAACAATAAACAACGCAAACATACACAGACACACAGTTGCTCGGGCAATAAACAAAGTGGACCAGCAAACAGCACGCGACATAGCATAAGTCAAAAAGTCAATGCTTGTGTGTGACATTTCAGTTTTCTTAGCATTGAAAGCAAAATAGAATTTTCTACACAGCACGTACGTTTAATATATGGCAGTCATATTTGGCGCTTGAGTATAGTGTTGGTTCTTAGACTAGAGATTTTGAATTGCGGTTAGGAAAATATTCTAATTTAATATGTGCCTTGAAATTTCATACTTTAAATTAAATAGCGCAATATGTTGAAACAATTTTACAAAAATATCAATCAATCCGAGTAATATTCTAAGAGATATACCCTTTGGAAGTTCCGTCCTTCAGGCCACGATATCTCAAAAAGTTATGCAGTGATTTTGTTCCAATTTTGCATACATCTTTGAAATAACATTATTTAGTTAATGAACTAAGGATTTTTTTTACTGTTATTATAACTATTTTTTTTTCGAGCCAATAATTGGGAAATTTGACCACAAAAGTGAGTTTTTTGGTTTAAATTCCGTCAAAAATGCAAATTTCAATATTTTCTTTTTTCCTTCCGTCATTAACTAGATTTATATGTACTATAAAGATATTTTTGGTTTATTGTTTTTAGATCAACCAATAATGAGTAATGATGTTCACCGCAAAACCTTTTTTTTTGGACACGTCATGGGAGATGAAATATAAGATTGTATATTATAAAAAATATTGTAAAAATACCCTTATTTTTAGCCTCTGAAACCCACCTAACCCCTGAAGAGTAAACTAATAAATGTTTTATAGAATAATTCATTTTTTAGCAATGTGGGTACTACGGATTATAAAAATTTTTGTTTTATACATATACATATCATAGCCAGTAACACGTAATAATCACTTGGTGCTGGCCTGGACTATAAGGTGCATGCAAAATAATCTCCCAAACAAGCTTTCGAAGTTTCTTTCGGGACACTATCAATAAGTGAGGCTTTTCACAACGGGAGATATAAATGACTAAGGTCATATCTTTGAATAATAACAGATTCTTTTTACTAGACCTACTATTTTCGAATATTCTCCTTAAAGCTCTTATTTGTCTTTTAAGGAAAAAAGCTATATATGAACTCTATTAGTTCGAGGTAAAAACCATATTTCAGCTAATTTTAACATCTACTTATTTGAATTTTCCATAAAATATGGGACTCATTACGAAATTTTAGAACGAAATGAACTTATGAAACGCTGTCTGCAAATATTTTATGAACTTGTGAACAGTGTCAACTGCTGGTATTTACAACAAGTAAGTGATCAAAGGATGAAATCGGATGCTCTAGGATGGAGAGGCAAATATTTTAAGAACATAAGAGTATGACCGAAAAAATATATTCATGCTTCAAATAATTTCAGAAAAATTAAGACAGTTTAAATAGATATTTAGAACGATAGAAACGTTTAACAACATTTCTCACATATGCTACAATTTTTGAACACCACAAGAGTTTTGATTGTCCCATTACTTTACCTTTTAAAATTCTTCGCATTTACGGCTTTCCATCTGGTATCGCAAAGAACCAAAACTGTTCTATGTGTGGCTTATTGGCCTACTAGGTTAACCTAATCTAATAACCTTTTCACACAGCCAAATTAATAGATCAATTAAAATTTTGATTGAGAAACCAGTTTTTGTCCTTCACACTGCAAGCTACTCGATAACCGATCAGCTGTTAGACATTTTTGTTTTTGCTTTTCAAAGAAATTGTGTAAGTTTCATCAGCTGATTGATATTTTTAGCACCAATATATAATTACAAATACGGTCTTTATCGCAGAGTTGCGTGTCATTTTCAAGTCGAATAAAATTTAATTTAAAATAATGTAGATTTTTATTTTTTATGGTAAATCGATCTTTATCAGTGTTTTAATCGAGCAGAGGCCGGTTAATTGGTCAATTAGTTCCTGTGTGAAAAGGCTATTATTTAACCGTATCTTTAAATACACCGAATTTTTGTAAAATATATAAAATTCTAAATTTTCACAAAACCCATCGAACAATTACCTACAAACAAATTGCTCCCGAAGTGCATAACATAAAGCTTGTTTACTATATCCAAATGTAATCAGTTCAGCAGCACAACTATAACTGTATATTTTCCAAAAAGGTTTATCTCGTGCATATTTATTACTAAATTTAGCCATAAATCCATATGTAATTAATATAAAAACAAGTAAGGAAGGGCTAAGTTCGGGTGTAACCGAACATTTTATACTCTCGCAATTTATTTATTTAACTTTATTAATATTATATAATACACAATTTGACCCACATATTCGTTTTATATAATGTATAAAGTCCATTGAAAGTTGGAAACCATAATATTAGGTTAGAAGCACCGAGGTCCTCGTGTTCGATATATGGGGCCTTAAAAACCTATGGATTTCGGCGATTTTTAGAATGGGACTGCCACACTATTAACATAGTATTTGTGAGAAGTTCTGCACCGATATCTTCACTAGTGCTTACTTTATATATTGTAAAGTAAACGAATCAGATCGTCTTCAAAGTTCTGGTATATAGGAAGTAGGCGTGGTTGTAAAGCGATTTGGCCTATTTTCACAACATATCATAAGGATGTAAGGAAACTATTACAAACCAAGTTTCATTGAAATCGGTCGAGTAGTTCCTGAGATATGGTTTTTGACCCATAAGTGGGCGACGCCACGCCCATTTTCCATTTTGTAAAAAAATCTGAGTGCAGCTTCCATCTGCCATTCCTTATGTGAAATTTAGTGTTTCTGACGTTTTTCGTTAGTGAGTTAACCCACTTTTAGTAATTTTCAACCTAACTTTTGTATGGGAGGGGGGCGTGGTTATTATCCGATTTCTGTCATTTTTGGAATGTATAAGGAAATGGCTAAAAAAAACGACTGCAGAAAGTTTGGTTTATATAGCTCTATTGGTTTGCGAGATATGTACAAAAAACTTGGTAGGGGGCGGGGCCACGCCCACTTCCCCAAAAAAATTACATCCACATATGCCCCCTCATAGTGCGATCCTTCGTACCAAATTTTATTTCCATAGCTTTATTTATGGCTTAGTTATGGCACTTTATGTGTTTTCGGTTTTCGCCATTTTGTGGGCGTGGCAGTGGTCCGATTTTGCTCATTTTCGAAAGCAACCTTCCTATGGTGCCAAGAAATAAGTGTGCCAAGTTTCATCAAGATATCTTAATTTTTACTCAAGTTACAGCTTGCACAGACGGACGGACGGACGGACGGACGGACGGACGGACGGACGGACGGACGGACAGACAGACATTCGGATTTGAACTCCACTCTTTACCCTGATCACTTTGGTATATATAACCCTATATCTAACTCGTTTAGTTTTGGGTGTTACAAACAACCGTTATGTGAACAAAACTATAATACTCTCTTAGCAACTTTGTTGCTAGCAACTTTGTTGCGAGAGTATAAAAACAGATTTGGCGTTACTAGCTGCAATTGTGTGGGAGGTCACAACAGAGCACAAATGCACGTATATATATGTATATATGTATATTAACTGTGCAATAAATAGACATATCGTTTGCCAAATGTCGTAATTGTACACACATGTTGTTGCTAAACGCACACATTGATAGAGTTATCTATATATATTTCTAATATATATATTAATAGCAGTGAGGTAGTTGCAGTCAACGGACTCACAGCACTTGCATAAATAAATATATATAAGTATGGCTGTGTGCTGGTCATGCTATTACTACAACTCATACAACAACAACAACAATAATAACGTATTGTTGCTGGCCGGTTGTCAGCGTCAGTTGCACAGCTTGCACAATTACGATTCTAACAGCAACAGCAACAACAACAACACAATTTATCTTACAACACTTGCAATAATTCTTGCAGCATGTTACACAAACGCAGCAACTATCCAACGCCACGAATTGTTGCTAAGCAGCAAATTTTCAGCGCCACTACCACTCGGTAGGTTGCGCTGCCAGCGCAATGAGCACAGTTTATGTAGTAACTTTGACACAACTGTACTCGTTGGCAGCGAACTCATGCAATTGCAGTCAACGACGACAGCAGCAACAACAACAACAATAAAAAAGCTGTAGAAAGTTTTCGCCAAGAAAATAGTAGCAAGTAAAGTTGCGCTGCCCACGCAAACAACATTTGACAAAGACGCTGCGCAGGCATGTATATTGGTGTGTGTGTGTGTTACTTTACGACTTGCTGTTGCCAAAAATTGAAATGACTGTGACATGTTGTAGCAAAAAATAATAAATTCAACATAATAATTATGTACTAACATGCATGCATATGTATGTGTGTATGTATGTTGTTGTGTACTACTTCTTCTTCTCTTGCGTAGAAGTTTGATGACTTTTATTCAATGCTTAAATTAAGTTATTCCTTGAGATTATACATTTGCTCTGGCAAAAGTATTCGGAGATATACTTTATAGTGATTATATAAAGCATATAAGTTTAACTATATACATATGCGAGTATATGCGGCAAACGAACTTTGCTTAGAATTGATCATAATAAAGTAGGTTAAAGGCTAGCAGAAACCGAGACTAGTATAAACTAAATTAAGTTGGGTCAAATCCAATTTGCTTAGATTAAGCGGTTAGGGGTAGTCAGAGACACAAAAAAAATGAGAATTTGAAGTAATTTTTTTTTTGCTATTAAGTCATGTTATTTTACAAAAGTATTATTACACAATGTTTTGACTTTAAGTAAAGAAGATTTGAAAAATAATATATAATGAAAAAAAAATAAAATATAAATGAGTCAGAAGGCGCTTGTGGTGACAATCATAAGTGCTTGGAGATTCAAGATCGAAGTTTTTTTGTCAAAATTAACAAAAAAGCGGACTCAGGAAATTTTCTTCTAGATTTTTGTAAAAATCAACAGTTATTTGGTCTTAAAAAATCGATATATTTGAAAAAAAAAGCTTCTATCAGACTCAGGATTATTATGTATTCTAAAAGCTGTACACTGTGAGACTAGTATAAACTAAATTAAGTTGGGTCAAATCCAATTTAGGTTAATTTGAGTTCGTTCGGAATTTTTGAAGTTGCTATGTTTTTAATATATATATTTTTTTTAGTGAAAAGATATATTTTTTTATAAAATAAATTTATGAAAAAAAATTTCATTTTAAATATAAAAAACTTAAATTTTGAAAATTTAAAACTACGAAAAAAATTAAAATACATTTCCAATAAAAAATTCGCTTTTTCAAAAAATATTATTTGTATTTTTTAAATTTTATATAATTTAAATATTCCAATTTTATAAGTATCATATGAAATTTAAAATTTTTTTCAAAAAAAATATTTTTTTCTGTTTATTATTAACTTTAAATAAATAAATCACATAATAAAAAATAAATAAATATTTGCATATGAATATATCTTTATTATTAATTAATTATTAATCAATATTAATTTGAAAAATTATTTTTTTCTTAAGAAAATTAATTTAGAGTGAAAAAATATTTTGCTATTAACTACTTTCAACTAAATAAATTTAATCAGTTCGAGAAGAAAATTGCAAAAATATTTTTTTATGATTTAAGCGGATTTAACAAAAAATTTTTTAATAATATATGAATACTGTTTTTAGAAAAAACTTGTTTTAATAATTTTTTTAAATTATAGAATTAAATTACATATAAATAAAAAAAAGAAAAATAATTTTTTTAAAAACAAAATTGTAATGTTATAAATTTTTTTTTATTTGAAAATAATAAGTCAAAAAATATTTTGTTTATACCAAAAATAGATAAAATGCTAATATAAAAAAGTTCAAAGCTAACTATTTATTTTGTTATATTTCTACATAAAGTTATTACTTTTATTTTTTTTTTTTTGGTTTTTAACCTTCACAAATTTTGAATTCAATAAATTTCTTAAATATTAAATTCTTCACTCCAAACCCCATCACAAGTCCCATTATTCAGTTTATATTCCACAAACATTTTGAACGTGCGCTATTTGCTGTCACTAAAGCGCCTTACCATCAATATACCATTTGGTTACTCATACGCCATAGCTTCCGCAATCTATTGAACACGTACATAGTATGCACACACAGCGAAGGCTTAAAGTTCAATTTGAATGGTAAATCTTGCATTTGTAAAATCAACATAAGTAATGCAATGAGTTTATCCCACAATCAGTGCGGCGAATGCAGTAAACACGCACAAATAAATTTGCGCGCTATAAAGTGCGCCTAAAAGCCTGCCACGCTCAGATTGCATGTGTCCCACATAGCGCGGCGACTAGCTTGCCTGCTGTGCACGCCGATTTGCGCCGACACACGCAAGTGTATGCGTGCAAGCGTGCGTAATGCAATGCGATTTCGATGTGCAAGTGACTCTTTTTTGTAATTTTTTTTGGATTTTATTTGATATATTTTTTCACTTTTTTGTACAAATACGGTACTCCAGTTCTGCATTGCGTGCATTTGTTTGCCACATGGCTGTAAGTTGCACAATCGGTGAGTTCCAACTCAACTTGCATGTTTACACATTTGTGCGGAAATTTTACTGCACGCATTTGCTATTTTGTATGTGAATGGTTTGAATTGAAATCAAATACCTCTATTGAGAGCATGTCAAATGGGAAATAAAGTAGAGAGGCAAATCTCGATTATACGATGAAAATTTATATATCAATGTATACACAGCATTTTAGTATAATATATTCATACTAAAAATTGTTATCGGAAAGTAAGCCCTGACAACAGTGTTGCCATATTAAATAAGAAAATAAATATTTTTAAAAATTTTGTTTTCGAAAAATTTTCAAAAACATTTATTCGATATATTTATTCTAATCAGAAACCATATTATAAAAACAGTGTTGCCATATTAAACATTGAAAGCGAATATCAATCAAAATTAGATTTTCGAAAATTATGTGGAGAAATTATTTATTAAAAAGTTTTATAAAAAAATCGTAGAGTGATTTAGGAAATTTTAATCACTCAAGTAATTTTCGCTAAATTTTAAAATTATTTAAGAATTTATTAATTTTTTTTTTAATTTAAAGTGTTGTATGAGCATAAATTTGATAATAAAAAAGCTTGTTTGCTATTTTACTTCATGCGCTCAGGTAAAATTAAGGTTATATAAAATGCCAAAGTACAAAGCATAAAACTCTAAACCAGCGCTTTCCCGCTGGCTAGTAAAAATATGCTGTGTAGTAGTGCATAGCAACTTCGACAGCGAGTTTATAATCAAACTAACGGAGTTATGTTCACATGGATTATTGTTATTGCTGTTTTTGCATTTGGCGTCAATAGATTTGTTGGCGAGTAAAATCCATGCAAGCATAAAATGCAAATAGTTAAATCGTATAATGAAACAAATAAAAAAGAATAAAATATAATCTTATACTAAGGCAGTCGAAGGATGTTTTAGTAGCAAATTCTGCTAATCATGGTTTTAAAAATATGTTATCTTCGTAATAAGACAAGCTAAATGGTATTTAGACTGGTTAAAACTTCTTAAAAACACGCTACAAATTTAAAAAAAAAAAAGCATCTAAAAATCTTACCAATTCACTAAATCGAAATATAAAATTTAATTTATTTTTCAACACTTATCATGATAATTTTTATAACTCATGCAATATCTCTCTCTTTCTATGTTTTTCATTAATATTCTCACTAATTTATGACTTGATCCCTATTATAGCCATTCTACTTATCTGATAACTCTACTATCTGCTTTAACTTAGTTCCTAACACTTCAATCTTCCATTCTCCTCTTCCGCTATTATTCATTCATTCATTTTTCTTCACTATTATCTCTACTTGCCGTACACCTTTGTATCGATATAAGTTAACTCATTAGACTTATTTAAACTCATATTTCACTTTATTTTATTTTATTCTTTTTAATTTTATTCACTCTTCGTTTTATCATTTCTTGTTTCCTTCAGCATTTCTAATGCTTCGCTATTCGCCTGAATAAAAAAAACGTCAAAGCTTTGCACACACACTCACAACTTGGCTGGCGCACTCACCCCCAGCATGTCTGTCTAGAAAACACATAAGCATAAATCACTTGTAGGACAAGTTGGCGCCGCCGGTTTACTGATTTTGGCTTTATACTTATTTCTATTTGTGCAGCGTTTTCGAGTTTTTCCTCTTTTTACATATCCTCACAAAATTTTACTTGTTTAGCTCAAGCATGGTATTATGGTATATACATATTAATGTATGTACACTGACATAAATATATTTCTCGCTTTTATGTTATTCCCAATTTATTTGTTTTAATTACTATTAAATTTATTTTATTAGCGAATTTTGTTCACACGTAGAAATAATCCCTCATCTAGGTGCAATATTTTCTTGTCTTTATTTAAATTTCTTTTTTTAGATTTTAATGCTTTTTAAATTACAACTTAACTTACTCTTACTCTAATTGTAATCATTACTCTTATTATATTGGAATTATGGGAATGGTAACAATAAAATGAATTTCTATATTGAAAATCGTTCAATAACGGATAGAGTAATGGTAATTGTTACAATTAGTATTCATTACTTTTTAATTATTTAATCGTACTTTGATCAAGTAATTAGTTAATGATTACATAAATTTAATGATATTATTAATCAACTATATATTTTTTAATCAAAGTTAACGCATTGGCTATTTTGTGATTACTTTTAGAGTAATCATACTATTTAAAATTTCGGAATCATTACTTTCTATTTCAATTACATTTATTAAAGTAATGACAAAAATGGCAATCACGAATAATTCAATGATCACATATACAGCATTGGTAATTGACATGTAATCGAAATCGTAATTATTCAACTTTCATACAGCCTTGGCCAAAAGTATTAGGCACCCCACTAATTACTGAATTTTTTGTTTTAACAAGTAAAATAATGAAGTTTTATTAGTAAAATAGTGAAAATACAATGAATTAGTGATAATAACATTAAAAAAATATTATAAAATATTTTATGAATTTCTTAAAAATTACAATTTTTAATTTTTTTAATACTTTTAATATTACAAAATTTATTCGTTTAATCAACAGTTAAACACCCATGTAAGACATTTACAAAAAGAAGTGGTAACTTTGATAGCCACATTTGAGAATACTTGTATTTTAATGGGGTGCCTAATACTTTTGGCCAAGGCTATATATATATACACTCCTGCTTGTAATATGTTATACTACACTAAGGTAATTTTATCATATTATATATAATATACGGATTACAATTAAAGCATTAATAATCCCAATGAATAATGCAGTGTAATCTAGTAGGTAATTATAGTAATGATCCGACCTCAATGATTACAATTAAAACATTTATAATTGAAAAGTAATTGAATAGTAATTAAGGGGCATACCTAGTATGATGGCCTAAAAAATAGGTGATTTTTCGGAATTTTTATAAAAAAAATACTTTATCAATTATTTCAAAATTTTAAGAATATATTTTTATACATGTTTCAAGAATATACAGTGAAATTTTTTAAGAAAAAAATTAAATATTTTTTAAGTTATAGTCGATCTCCTTTACTGCTGCAGTGATTCGGGCCTTCTCCGTGGATGAAATCTAAAAAAAAATTCTCGTTAAACTTGATAATATTGTCTGTACAATGACCTACGATAAACAAAAATTGACAATATGGCGGCGTATTAAAAAAATAGCCGATTTTTACCCAAAATTTTGGTCGTTTTTGGTCTGCTAATATTCGATTTTTTGATCAGATCAAAAATCGATAGGTCATTGTAAGGAGAACTATATGTATATAGAACATGTAAAAAAAATTCGATAGTGATCGGATCATTTGTTTTTGAGTAATCACTGCAGCAAATTCGGAAAATGTTGTTTCAAGAAAAACGCGTTTAAAGATAAAATGATCGTTTTCACTGTTACCGAGCGGCTGCTCTTTAAATTGCTATAACTCAAAAACTATTTGAGATATCGATTTGAAATTTTAATGTTATTTTTAAAGGTGTAATCTACCGAAATATGAACAAAAAACAATAGTTCTCCAAGATTTGGATTTTACTGGCTGGTCGACAATAATAATATATTTATTTATGAAGGTCCTAGCATATATCCTTATGAATATATAAATTTATCCAACTATACGCAACTTATTTTTTATACCACACACATTTGGCTATATTTAGCGTCCAATGAACTAATTTCGATTACAGTCTAACGACTATTTAGGCAATTGACCTGCATTAACACAAAAGCAATCTATTTAAATAAAATCCCCCAAAAATAATGAGCACTAAATTTACAGTCTCAAAAAGCCTATATAATATGCTTGGTGTGCAGTAACCCCGAGTAACACCACTTGACCGCTGACCTTGCCCATACTCGCGTAAAAAAAACACGAAATATACGAAGCGAAAAGCAAATACGATTACCTTTACAACGCCACCGAGTGTTTAATGGCGTCCACACACACAATTCATATTATTTTACAAATCACCCAAATTACCAAATAAAGGACAACGTGCTACACATACTCGACATAACTGCTTGTATATACGAGTATGTTTGTACCGACTTACGTCAACGGACTGGACACACACGTCTCGACAAATGCACAAGCAGCTAACTGTTGACGTGCGTATGCGTGACTCGTGTTAGGCGCGCCAGACATGGCTAAAAATGTAGATCTGCAGGGTAGCTCATGCCACAAGCTAACTGTGTGCTCTGTGACACTAGACTCGGATAAAGTGTGGTCAAGTGGACGTGCGCGTTTACCGCATTTAGCTCAAGGTTAGGCAGTAAATTCGCTTGCGAGTAATCTCAAGCGCCGCTGCAAAAGTGAACTTGTGAAACACTAAATGAAAATAATTTTTAATGAACCAGTACACTTAATTTTGTATTTTTTGTTACATTGGTTGGAGTGGTAAAAAGGGTTTTGAAGGAGTAGCTAGTATTATATATATGTATATATGTATAAATATATGGATATGTACCCACCCACTTTTACCAACTTTCGTTGACACTTCATTACTGAATGTGATCTTTAACACGAAACACTTCGTGATCGCATGTTTATTGCACACAGTCAGTCGCAGGTGCTTGAAATCTAATTCCTTTCAGAGTGTACACTTCATAAAAATAGACAAACTACCCTGCCCCGGTCGCTGGTATGACGGCGCACCATTAATCGAAGCCAATTAAGTGCTGACGTCAAATGTAAAATTACCGCAAATTGCGGTGACAAATGTCAATAGATAATTTTACACAGCAGCGTAAGTAAGTATATGTTCATATAAATATGTACACGCGAGAATGCAGACAAGTATGCATTGAAACAATTGTTGTGCGTGCAACAGGTCTGTCACTAAGCGCGCTTTTCTCGTTCTTCATAAATGCCAGTGAAAATTTGTTAGTTATTTTAAAGCATATGACAACGTATTTGAAATTATTACGTGTTTATTGTTTGGTGAATTATTGACGGAGAGCATTTAGGACGTTGGAGCTATGTCATTACCGCTGGAAAGCACCAGATAGGCGGATTCGTCTAAGTAATATTACGTTTCAAATTCGTTGGTTGACAGCAAAAATAACTATGTTAAATACTGCACTGTTACAAAAATCGATTAAATGTAATCGATTTATTAACTGTCTAAACCATTGACTTTTATTTATATTCTAACATATTCACTCTTTAATAATTAAGCTTTAACCTTACTAATGTTTAACACAAATGTCTCTCTTTTCTCTTTCTAGAATGCCCTACCGCCATGGATGGCATGGAGCGGTTCGCGTGTCCCACACCTGATGTGCAGGGACGATATCGTTGCATAGACGATCATGTGCTATGCGATGGCTTCATCGATTGTCCGGAAGGTGAAGATGAAGATCGAAGATCGTGTATGTTCTACAAAACGGTAAGTGATTTAAAGAACGAACGAGTTTAAAGAAAACAAGTAAGGAAGGGCTAAGTTCGGGTGTAACCGAACATTTTATACTCTCGCAATTTATTTATTTAACTTTATTTATATTATATAATATACAATTTGACCCACATATTTGTCATATATATTGTATAAAGTCCATTGAAAGTTGGAAACCATAATATTAGGTTAGAAGCACCGAGGTCCTCATGTTCGATACATGGGGCCTTGAAAACCTATGGTCCGATTTCGGCGATTTTTAGAAATGGGCTGCCACACTATAAATACAGTATTTGTGCAAAGTTCTGCATCGATATCTTCACTAGTGCTTACTTTATATATTGTAAAGTAAACGATTCAGATCGTTTTCAAAGTTCTGGTATATAGGAAGTAGGCGTGGTTGTGAAGCGATTTGGCCAATTTTCACAACATAGCATTGGAATGTAAAGAAACTATTACAAACCAAGTTTCATTGAAATCGGTCGAGTAGTTCCTGAGATATGGTTTTTGACCCATAAGTGGGCGGCGCCACGCCCATTTTCCATTTTGTAAAAAAATCTGAGTGCAGCTTTCATCTGCCATTTCTTATGTGAAATTTAGTGCTTCTGACGTTTTTCGTTCATGAGTTAACTCACTTTTAGTAATTTTCAACCTAACTTTTGTATGGGAGGTGGGCGTGGTTATGATCCGATTTTTTTCATTTTTGGACTGTATTAGGAAGTGGCTAGAAAAAACTACTGCAGAAAGTTTGGTTTATATAGCTCTATTGGTTTGCGAGATATGTACAAAAAACTTAGTAGGGGGCGGGGCCACGCCCGCTTCCCCAAAAAAATTACATCCAAATATGCCCCTTCATAGTTCGATCCTTCATGCCAAATTTTATTTCCATAGCTTTATTTATGGCTTAGTTATGGCTCTTTATGTGTTTTCGGTTTTCGCCATTTTGTGGGCGTGGCAGTGGTCCGATTTTGCTCATTTTCGAAAGCAACCTTCCATGGTGCCAAGAAATAAGTGTGCCAAGTTTCATCAAGATATCTTAATTTTTAATCAAGTTACAGCTTGCACAGACGGACGGACGGACGGACAGACAGACATTCGGATTTGAACTCCACTCTTCACCCTGATCACTTTGGTATATATAACCCTATATCTAACTCGTTTAGTTTTGGGTGTTACAAACAACCGTTATGTGAACAAAACTATAATACTCTCTTTAGCAACATTTGTTGCGAGAGTATAAAAAGAAATGAAAATTCCTCGACAGATACCCTTAAAAAAGTATAATAGATGGACTAAAGATAGTTGTGAAGTAATCTCGACTCTTTTTTTACCAGAGCCAGGAACACCATTTCCACATATTTCTGTTATAAAGTCTTCCTTGACAGTCTCACGGACAGTCGAATTGATGAACTAACAGACGTAGGTCAATTCGATCACTCTGATCGTTTTATTATGAAATCCTATAACTCATTCGTTTATTTTAAAATTTTTAATGGCTAGAAACAACCGTTATATTTTGTGGAGAAATTTGTGATAATTTTTTCTTCCATATTGCTTTTCCTACTAGAGAGGTAGTGGGGAAGGGCGAGGTTGGTAAAAAATAGAGGAATAAGTATATTTACAAATGGATTCAAACTATTGGGACGAGTGGGAGCTGAAGCCATTTCAGAAAAATTAGACATCTAAATCGTCTTTCAACTTCCAGATTACTGCAGTGTCTTCCGAGCGGAGATTACTGCAATCAAAGAAGGCCTACTCTCTCTAACAAAGAGCGTGCTAACAACAAGAAATATATTTATTTTTTCAGACAGTCAGGCGACCTTGAAATCACTGAAGTCTTTTAGAGTCTCATCGAAGATAGTGAAATAATGACTTGAGTTATTAATGGTAGTGCCTGACCATATCACCATAAAGCTGCAAAGGGTTCCAGGACACAGTGACATTCAAGGAAACTGTCAAGCTGATGATCTAGACAGACTAGGTACCAACTTACAAAGAAATTCGGATAAAGAGGGAAATGTACATGCCTTTGACTACTTGTAAAGATTTAATCGACAAATACGTCATAGGCATAGCCGAATAGCGGTGGAAACAATGACTGACTTGCTCAACAAGCAGACCAACGTGGTCTGAATGGAATAAGATACTCACATGCAGCTTATTGAAATTTAAAAGAAAGGAATTAGGAACTGTAGTAGGAGTGTTAACAGGACACTGCTTGTCTATTGGTAGGCATGCCGTTAGACTGGAGACACCATAAAATGACTATTGCAAATGCTGCCAATAAGTACAAGAGAGGGTGAAAGTAGAACATCTTCTATGTGAACGCAAGGCTTTGCACAGTAAAAGTAAGACAAGGATCGTTCAAGATTTTCTTGAAGATGTCTCCGAAGCTGCATTTATAAAACTTGTTGAAATGAACAACTTTATCAAGACTACAGGATGGTTCAGAGAGGACATGGTAGTGTGATGGGATGCTACTACCGGTGAAGTCACAATGGGCATCCTCAAGGCCTAAGGGCGTCGTACGACATCCACTTTATCTACCTAAATAATATAATTTTTCGACAGTATTAAGAACCTTACATTTTTAAGTTATTATTATAGACTTGGGGAGAATGTTTCTAAAAATTATACGAAGTCTCTAGAAATAAATTCCGACCCGACTATTTTTTACTAATTCTCGAATTTAATCACGTACAATCTTCTTTGTTTTCAGGTCAAAGCTCACCTAGATGTTTTGGCGGATGCGCTGCTGCGCTGGGCGCGAGGGCGTTAAACGACAACAACAGAAACCACACACGTATTTAACACAACATAAACTCGCCTTCCTATGCATAAATGCAAACAGAACAAAACCATACACTACACCCGAAGCAACATAGAGACATGTGTGGCCGCTAGCAGCCGCATGCACAACACACAAACAACGACCATCACCACCGCATAAAAGAAAGATGATAGCATGAAATGAAAGAACAAGCCAACCGAAAGTCAAATAACTAATTATTCAAGCAAAATCATACGGATGGACACTGAGACACACACACAACACACACACAAACACAAACTCCTAAACGGCGGGTCGCCAATGATAGCCCATGAGAGAGAGAGAGAAAGAGAGAGAGCGAGCGCGTTAGAGAGAGAGATTGCGAAATAGTAGTATTGTTTGTAAAAAGCTGTAAAAGTATTGTCAAAATAAACAAATGCTAGAGAAATAGGAAACAAAAAACAACAAAAATAATAATAACAACTGATGAAATTAACTGTTATTAGCGACTTGTGTGGCATGGCATGTAAAGTGCTGAAGAAAAAAAATTCTCATAAATTAGATGTGAATTTCAATGAGCGTATGCAAAAACCAAAATGAATGCCAGATAATGAAACTTATGTATGTAGTAAATGTTTAATCAACTAGCAAAAAAGCAAGGTGTAAGAAATACTTAATGTTATACATATGAATTATGATTAAAATTTTTGATTACTTATTACTTCAAGCAAAAAAATTACTATAACTTAACGATTATTAATTATTATGATTATTAAAAAATTATTATAAATAAAACTATTATTAATATTATAAACAAACCAAAAAACAAAAAAAAAACAAACACTACTATTATTAATATTGAAACAAAATGAAATTATTCAAAGCAACAGCCATAAACACAAAATAAAAAAAAATTTAAAATAACTGAGATGTGGCAAAATATTTTCGACATTTATGTAATTACTAAATTAAATGATTGTATAAAGAGTGTTAATATCAAATGTTAATTAAATATACAACAGTTAATAATAAAATAACCGAATACCAAAGAATACGACGGCGGCAGGGTGTGAACGGTGTTACGCTTTAGCATAGCAAACAAAATGTTTACCCACCCCCAAAGTCATGAGCCTCGGAAATTGTGTCAATTGTAGTGGTGGTAAGCGTGCATGCAGTTAATTTTTTCCAAAAATCTCATTTCGGAGTAACTCTGAAAAACGACGAATTTTTATTTTAAAGTGTTTCAAGTGTGTGAGTACGTAACTATACTGCTGCTTATATAAAAATGAAAATTATGCAAAAATTTTATAACTTTGCTAACTCCGAAAATATTCGAATGCTTAAAAAATGCTTGTATATTTGCACAAAATTGAATATGTTCATCTATATAAAATATGATATCTATTGAAACATATTTATTTCGACAAAACTCTGTGCTATTAGCAATTTTACACTAAAACATTTTCAGTCACTCTTGGTCAGTGCTTACACAAATTCGGAGTCTTGTTTAATAGTCAATAGTCTTATTTAATAGGTTTCGCAATCTAAATTCCATTTTAGTTGATTCACAAGTATTTAGAAATACACAGAATTTTATTCCGAAATAACTCCGAAAAAAAATTATTCGATTCTGATGATTTAACATTAAATCGTTTTTGAAAATAATACTTTATGAGCTTTTATTGATTATTGTACTATTTATTGCTTTCGAAAAATTCCCAAATACCTCAAATTACCCAACTGTACCTTATCCTGGTTATTTTAATAGAAAATGAGCGTCAAAATTTGTGTTTAGTTATATATAGTATATTTAAAAAAATAATTAAAAATATTCCGTTAAAAGAAGTATTATTATTACATTCGGAGTACTTAAATTTTAGCTCAGTATTTATACTCACAAAATTTGCTCATATTACCTTTAAGATTACTGAAAAATATTTCCCAATAAGTCTTTCTTATTATTGTTTAAAAAAAATTAATCATTTGAAAATTCAGAATTATATTAGAAACTCCTAATTAATTCGTATATCGTTATTTATTCTCTGACTATTGACCATTATTTCTAAATTCCGAAAAATTATTTTAGTACTCCGAAAAATTGTTAGGTACCAGAACTTTTTTTGAACCTTGTTGCTTTCAAATTTCACAAATATTTACAACTCCGAAAAAGGGTTTGATACTCCGAAAATCTTCTAACTGATATTTTGTAAATTTCGAACTAAGTTATGGCACTCTGAAATCTTCTAACATTTATTTTGGAATTTTCGAATTCAATTTTGGCACTCCGAAAATCTCCTAACATATTTTTTGTAAATTTAGAAATAGACTTTGGCACTCCAAAAATCTCCAAAATTTATTTTGTAAATTTCGTGCAAACTCCGAAAAATTATTCACACTCCGAAAAAAAATTTAAGTTAAATTCAGAAAGAAATATGAAGCTTAAGCTCTTCCATAGTTCCTGCACGTATAATTTCTTTAAGTATTTGCTAATATTTTAATTTTCATAAATTTTCTGCTGTAAAATATGAATATTTTTCCAATACAAGTAACTACAACAATTACATAGGCAGTTTATCTTTTCTTCTGCCATTCTGTACGCTTTATCGCTACGAAAATATCACCTGCACTAGGCGCATGACTTGTGCTTAAGCGAAGCGCGCGTTCACACCGCCCAAACAGTAATACATATGTAGTAGTATTGAAATATGTAAAATTAAAAATTACAACTCGTTAGCATTGCAGGTGTTATTCTATATACATGTACACATAAATAATCTAAAATGAATTACATAACGGCATATATTTACATATGTATACATATATAAATATACATGCGAGTATATAGATGAATATGCAGTTACATACATATATACTACTGATGCATATATAATAACAGTGAAAGTCACGCAAACAAACAAATATACATACAATTGAAGAGAGTTTAAGTTACAATAGCATAAATTGTGTGTGCAATGGTATTACAATAAATAAGAATGATAACGAAATTAATATACATATATACATATATATATATTGAAAATTACAAAACAACTATATAAACAATTACATGAAAGACTAAATATTACTAAAAGTTATAAGTGAAATTTATGAAATAAATTAATATATATATATATACAAAAACAAAGTATATATATTGAAATAAAAAAATATTAATAATACAAAAATAATACAAAAATACAATTTTTTCTACATTGATTTGCGAATATTTTCTTTTGCACTGAAAGATTTAAGATGTTTTGACTTTCAAATACACAATTTTCGCTTTTAGTTTATAATATCTATTTCTTTTCGTAGTAAATAAAAGACTTTGAATATATATATATATTTTTAGTTTTTTATTTCTGTAAAAAAACTATTTAATTATTGTACTAAATTAAAGTTAAACGATAAAAAGAGCAAAAATATAACATTTAAGTAAAGTTAAAAAAATTTAAATCATTCATCGACTGGAAATTAGTATAAATATGTATATATATATTAATGAGATTGTGCATAGTTTTTATTAGATGTTATTTTTATTATAAATTATATAAATCTACATAAACGAGTTAAGCCCTTTTAGTATTAACATGAAAATGTCGCCTAAAGGTATGCTAAACTGTACGCATTAACGTGAATTGTCGCATTCCATAAGCAACACTGCAATTACAAATTCTATTTTATATGAATACTACTTACCGTTGGTATTTTTTTTCGAAAAATTCGAAATTTTGTGTTTTTGCTTAAATTTGCGCCTAAAGAAAAGCAAAAAAAATTTCAAAAAATTTTTGGTATTTTTTTTTAATTTCGAAATTTTGTGTTTTTAGTAAAATTTACGCCAAAACATAAGCAAAAAAATTTTTATTCAAAAAATGTTTTTCAAAAAATATTATTCAAAAAAAATTATTTTAAAAAATTTATTTTTTTTTTGTATTTTTGATTAAAAATTTTTTATTAAAAAATTTATATTAAAAAATTTATTAAAAAATTAAAAAAAAAATAAAAAAATTTTATTAAAAAATTGTTAATAATTTGAAAAATCTTACTTTAATTATAAAGCTTTTAATTTGCCTCAAGAATTATACAAACATTTGCTATCCCCTCCACCACCCCCCTTGCAGTGTGCGCATATGCTTTAACCAATTCATTTAGACACTCATACTCATACATCGTTCGTCTTCATATTGTATATGTGTATATGTGTTCACATTCATTGCATGTATGTATTTGTATTGTACTATTATGTACACTCTTTTTTTTATAAACATATACATATATACGTATATATATATATACTACATGATATATATATATATATACATAAAGATATTCTCTCAATACAAATACTACGTAATTTATATAAATAAATGACAATTCGCTTTTGAAACATTTTTAACAACAAAAACAATGGAAAAATATAACAAAAACCAAAACAAAAAAACAACAACAACAAGTATTGAATTAAATTTAAATTAAATGGAAACAATTCTCATGGATATGGCAGCTATTGTAGATAAGTAAACTTATTTAAATTTAAAATAATAATTAAAAAATAAAAACAACAACAAATTCAATTAAACCAATTAATTGAGAAGTAAATGAAATACGAACAAACAGACACACACATAAAATGATAACAGTTTCGTCAAGCGAACTAAAATTATTGCCAACAGCAAAGCAAGTTTATTGAAGAAAACAAAAACAAAAACAAAAACAAAGAAAAAAAACAATTATTATAAATAATAAAACAAGGCGCATAACTGTAATGAAAATGCAATTGTACTGTCAAATCAAATGGTAGGCCAGTTGCAAAATGCACTGAAACAGTATACATACATACATACATATAATATAATTAAGTGTTGGTAAGGCGGAGCGCGTGTATAAAGGCTTGCAAATATTTAACAAAAACAAAAACAAAAATGAAGTTGAAAAAAAAATACTAATTAATTAACATAAACAAATTGCAGTATGTCATTAATGAAACGCATACAACCTACATACATACATACATACATACATATAGAGAACATAGTATATAGCGCGAGCGGAAAATGCAGAAAGTGTGTAAAATAGAGTGTGAGAAATGTGAAGCCTACGAGCGTTGTTAGTTTTGTAAATTCCAAATAAGCAAGTGAAATAAGTAAATAAATAAATATAAGCGAAAAAAAGACATGAAAAAACTCAAAACCACTCTTGTGTTGCTTTCTTTGGTACTTTTGCTTTTCTTTCTTCTCTGTTCGATATGTTTGTGTCTACTTTCTACTATATGTTTGAACCGAAAACAGTTTTAAGCAATTTTGAAATTTTTCAAAATGACAACAAAGCTAATTTTTGAAAAATGATTACCACAACAATGAATTTTTGAAAAAATATTTTCCGCAATTTCTAATTAATGTTCAAAATATGCAGTGGCTAGTTCAAAATTAGTATTGAAAACTCTGCGATCGTTTGTTCCAGAACATAAAAGAGTGCACTTTAATAAAAATTAGTACCAATAATTACACTTTCGATTTCAAAATTATTTTCAAAATCACAATAATTTTTATAACTACAATGAAGTAAACTGGAGCACTCAAGCGAGAGATCTTATATAATTTGGAACTAACAAGCTAGATATCTTTACAATTTGGAACTAACATTCTATGTTTCATTTCATTTTCGAATTTTGAATCCAAGTTCAAGTATATAGCTTTTCAGATAACAAAACAGCAAAAAAAAAGGATACAAAAAATTATTTTGAATCACCCTGTCAGTTTTAAGACCCACACTTTTGATTTCAAAATTATTTTGAAAATCATAACAATTATTATACAATGAAGTAAACTGGAGCACTCAAGCTAGAGAGCTTATATAATTTGGAACTAGCATTCTATCTTCATTTCATTTTCGATGAATCTAAATCCAAGTTCAAGAATATGGCTTTTCAGATAACAAAACAGCAAAAAAATAAAAAAAAAAAATATTTTGAATCACCCTGTAAGTTTTAAAACCCATATATGACCAGCGGCAAAGTAAATGATAGGCATTAGTTGTCTTCACACGATCATTCGGTATACGTCAATCAGCCAAAACAGCCCCTAAGTAGTTCTCATTTAACAAGTTTTTTAGCTTCAAAAATTTTCTGAGGATAGACTGCAGATAATTGTTCGATTAACTCAATGTTAATCGGCATAATACTGACCCACAACACTTTGAGAACTGTTTAGTTAAGGTCATCAAAGAAAATCCGCTAATACTTTATCACCTACTGGTTCTGTTTTAATGTGATGACGGAGAGGCTTTTGAAGCATTAACCTGATAACACAGTGATCATAACTAATAATTTTTCTCTACAAATCACAGCGTATGACACATTTCTACAGAAGTCTTATGAAATTGAATCTGGTTTTGAAAAAGTAAGCACTCATACGATCATAACCTTATCCAGAATGTTTACGTGAAGTGCACCCAGCGTAATTTTACTTTAAATAATTCTAATTCTTTTAGAGAAAATATGGAAACCATTGCGTCATTGATTCATATATTCATATTAATAGATACCAAGTTCAACTTGATAATACAACTGAGACAGTGATTCAAAGAGCAAAAAATGCTAAACTAAAATATCGGTTGAAACTAGAGCTACTAAAGCTACATAAACTGTTCTTTCTTTCAAGCTGCTATAAGTCAAAATAAAAGCTCTCCTTGTATAAGAATGCTACAACAATCAGAGTTAAATACAATTTTTACAGCACTCAATGTTGTCTCTCAAACGAATTCACGGTTGTGTCACGTTAAGAAATTATGAAAATGTCACCTCAAATAAAAAAAATTATTAGTCTACACAAAACAAAAAACAAAATATCATCAATTAACTGACACAAAATTAGTTGCAAGAGTGTAATGAAAAAACAAATAAATAGTTTACTCGGAATACCATCTTCAAAGCTCAAAAAATTTCAAAATTTTTACGAAAATTATATTTAAAATTTGGAATGTGAAATCTTTTTATTATTAATTATTATTTCATACATTTTATTTGCGAAATTTAACGATCTTCAAACTATACTAAGAAGCTGTAACATTAAGATGAACCATAGTTGCAAAGTAACCCACCTTCAAGAATCCAGAAAAATAATAATAATAAATCTATAAAAAGAAAACAACAAAAAAAGAATATACAAAATGTTGTAAATCTGTGCAGTTAGTGTTAATAAAATGGATTCCATATGTGTACATAGAACATAACTATGCTATTGAGAGCTATACGTAGTGTTAGTAATAGACGCCAGTGTTGACAAACACAAAAAAGGTAACGTGCTTGATAATAGTATTGGCAATAATCACGCAGTAGTTGACAGTGTTGAAAGCATAAAACTTATATAGTAGAGATATATAAATGAGCAATAGAATTGCTTTAGATAAATTGAAGAGCGGAAAATATTTAGCGAACTTATGGATTAGTATCGCGAAGAAGAAGTGTAGCATGAAAATGTACTTTAAGAAAGTAAGGAAAACATATATATGAAATAGTTTGGAAAACGTTAGTGCTGCGGATAGCAACGATGTTTCATACAAGGCATAATATAATGGTCGACAAAGAACTTTCAAAAAAAATTCAAAAAAAAAAATCTACTAACTTAACAGATAAAGAAAACACAGACATACCTATTTTTGGCCTATTTTTATATGGAGAAAATTAAAGGAAATTCTAAGAATTTCTACAACATTTTCACAGCCGTATTTTAATGAACATAAAAAATGTTTTTCGTTTAAAAAAGCTTTTGGAAAACAAAAATTGGGTTTTCTACGAAACGCTTGCACTTTTTAACAAAATACAATGGTTGGATAGTAGTGAAAACGTATGGATAAGATATATTAAAGAGAATTAGTGCTATAGGAATGAAATTTTTATTACAAAATCGTTATTGGAATTTTGAATTTAATTTGAAAATTTAATTTTTTTTTAAGAAAATAAGTAAATATTATATTTTGAAGTTTCAAATAAAAGTTATAATATTTTTTTTTTTTCTCTTTAATCAAAATATTTCCAATTTGTTTTTTAGAAACAGAATTTATATATTTATTAATTTACAACTCAAAAACGCGATTTCAAGCCATAAAAAATACGTTGTTGCTTTCAAATCTAAAATTTAACTTTTTCTGACACTACTAATATAATCTACATTTTCCTCTTAATTTAATGGTGTATACAATTTTTCTCCAAGCTTATATGACAGATGCTATAAGGTGTCCAGTATAAAATTTGTATTTTTTCGAAGATCTAACTATGACATTTGCTATAAGGCATTCAGTATTTTTCGATATATAAAATTTGTATTTTTTTTCGAAGATCTAACTTCATCGTGATATTCATAACACTTCATATCATCTGTTATATAAGTTTGAGCAAAAATGTTCGTACACCATTAAATTGAGAGTTTAATGTAGATTATATCCCGATTTTGGATTTTTTTAGTAACTATATGCAGTAATTAATAATTATTATTTTAAAAAAGTCTTTTTTTCGAACTTCGAAACTAATTATTTCGATTTTGGAGGTTAGTTTCGAAAAATTTAGTTATGTTTCAATCTACCGAAACAATCCGTTTGGTCCAATACCCAGCCGAGTGTTATACACTGTTATTAATATTAAAAAGAACTGTCTAATTACATTTAATTCTGATATGATTTGTTTTATAAAAAAAACCTAGTTTTCAAAAAACAAAAAAAATAAACAAATCTGGAAAGCTAACACCAGTAATACGAATGGAGTTAAAATCTAGATTATGCAACTATCAACAAATTACATACAGCAAGCTATAAGTGTAGTAGTCTTACAGAATATAGCTAAAAGCGTCAAACCAATAAAGCATGTAAGGGTTAAACCGCAGTAAATTTACTAAGGGTCCAAGTAATATAATTAGCAAACACTGAATTTAAGTAAATTGATATAGCAACTGTTAATATGCAATGGAAATTAGAAAAAAAGCCAATTAAATTGCAAACATGTTTTGAAGATCGTTACGAGGAAATTTGATATGTTTTAAAATGCTTGAATTAATTTCGCTGGAAATAAATACAGTTAATTTTTTATTTTTAGTAAATTAGTAAATGAAATCACAGTAAATAGCTTACGCAGGCAATTAAGCTGAGATTTTAATTTGTATTAAAAAATTTTTTTTTTAATTATTCTTGCAAATTTTTCTATCACACGCTGCCACTAAATATATGCATTTTCATGATTTTCCGCTCATGTTGTAATTGAATATTTAAGAAGAAAATGCAACTAATTAACAAGTATTAAATTGAACGTGCTTTTATTGCTCCAACTGTTGTACAAAAGAAAATATAATATGTTATGATAAAATGCAAGTGTAAATAAATAATATGCAAAAAAAAACAAAAATACAAAAAAAAAATATTATGTTAATCTATTTTAATTACAACTAAACCGTTATTTAATAATGCTGTGCTATTAATTTCTACTATTAAAATTTCATAACTTTTAATATTTTTCATTATTTCGAAGCATAGTTGAAAAATATGTGCAAACAACAACAACAATGTCAGCCAAGCAGTATTTATTTGAATTTAACTGGCATACCTATGTGGGCAAATAGCACAAAAATCAAAAAAATCAAAATTATTAATTATTGTGAGCACACTGTGAAATTAAATTATTTTTAATTCAGTGAGTTTAATTGGAATAATATACATATATGTGCTGAGCAGACATACACATGCAAAAAGTAGTAAAAATCATACACTAATGAAAGCAAAATCTTAAATGGTCGAGTATACGTAAAATGTGTTGCTTCGCCGGCTAGTGAGAAGGGTAAGCACACGGACCAGCTATTTAACAATATTGGTGTTATTGTATATCTTTTGAAGTTATTATTTTAAATTGAAAAAATTTTTGCTTACATATATATAGTTTGGTCGTACTTTGACTATATGTTTTTGTGTAATTAATAAACATTTTTGTTAATTAAATATATAATAATATAAAATATTATAATTTATTTTAATTTTTTTTGTACATTTAGTGAAGTAAATTATATTATTATTATTATTATTATATTTTTTTATGATTTTTTGCATTTTTCTTACACAAATTTATTATTATATCGTCATATATGTATATGAGTACTATAGGTATGATATAGTTTTAATTAGATAATTTTGTATATTTTCCTTTGCTGCTTTAGTCTCAACCCCTTCTGTTTTCTTATTGCGAACGTTTACTCCTAATTAGTAAGACCTTTTGATTTAATTATTGAGAATGCATAATAATTTTTTTTCAAGTTTTTGCATATTGCTAAATATATATATTTGTTAATTTTAAATAATTACCCTCATTTATTGTGCCTCTTTATTAAATGCCAAAATTATATATATTAAATAAATAGTAAAATAAAAAAATATAATTGTAAACTATACTATGAATTATAATAAATTTATAATTTTCTTCTCTTTAAAGTTATATATGAATATCTATTAAAATTTAATTTATTTAGTTAATTAATTTTGTTGTTTTAGAATTTAAAACTGTATATTTTCTAATATTTCTATGAAAAAATATGAAACTTTATTTTATGATTTACAGCCGGTTTCACGAAACAAATTTATGTGAAAAATTATCATTTCAGTTTCACCATTTGACATAATTTTTATTTAAATGATCTCGCTTCACCATTTAAATATTATTTAAATATTATCATATGTAACTATGGTTACGTTTTTCTACCAGCAGATTTCCATTTTTTTTCAATTGTGACAAATAAATAAAAAATTTTGTTTACATAAATATGCTTTTATTTTTTCTAACATTCATACCTTTTAATTTTTTGTATGTCAATTTTGAATGTTGGTAAAAACCAGAAAACTTAGGTACAAAGTTAAAAAACATTTAAAATTAAAATTAAATAGAACTTAATTTTCGATGAACAAATTTCGTAAAACCAAGCCGGTTTCTTTATTCTTCATAAAATCAATAAAAAAAGTCTACATCTTCATTATTAAATTTAAAAATCATTTCATTTGAATTAAATAATAAATAATTTTATTGTACTTTTTTCCAATTTTTAACTTTTTAATTAACTTTAATATTGAAAATTAGAAAGAAATTTTATATATTCTTTAATTAATTAAATTTGTATAAAAATAAATATTTCGGTATTTTGATTTGTTTTAATTTTCTATTTAAATTATCCTAAATAAAGTTTTATATATATTTTCCTTCATATTTACTTAAAAATAAATAAATATATATATATTAATTATAAAATTATATAATTTAGAATGTAGATGATTTAAAAATGTCTTTTAATGTTTTTATTTGTTTAATAATAATAATGTCAACACAATTTTTCTTTCAATATTTATTATTATTTCTTTAAATATACAAAATTAACACATTACTTATTTTTTATTTATAATTAAATATTATTTAAATATTTATTTTTCTTTCTTTAAATATATAAAATTAATATTTTTATTTTTTTAATTTTTTTTTCTTTAATTTAAAATTTTTATATTGACTTAATTATTAGTTTTTATTTGAAATAATTATATTTATTTTTTTAGATATTTTTATTTTCTTGATACAAAAAACTGATTTTGATTTGATAGTAATATTAAATTAATAATTTTTTGTTAATATTTAAATATAAATTTAAAATTTTTTTATTAAACAAATCTTCAATAATTATTTGTAATGTTTTTTCCAATATTTCGTTCAAGAATTTTAAAATTTTCTACTTTAAATATGTTAAGAATTTTCAATACTTATGAGATATTTCGAGATGACAATTTAAAAAAAAATTAATTATAAATTATAAATTCAGAAATTTTTATGATTTTTTGAATCGTTTACGATAGATAAAATACTTTAAAAATTAATTTACTGAAAAACTAAAAATTTTCTTCCAAACCTGTTTCCTTGGTTTCATAACTATATCCCCTATTGCAAGTGTTGACTGGCAGTAGAATGGACTCCAGCCAATTGAGTCAATTATATTTTAATTTGCTTTTGTATAACTTGATCAAAAAATTTAAAAATTCCTAACGACTGAAAGATAGTGGTCGAAAAATGAGCGACGGTAGACGATACTCGCTCAGTAGTCGTTTATTTACTCCCAATCGACACTCGCAGGATAGCGGGATATACTTGATAGGAATAGAAGTTTGCTAGATTTAGAAACTTAGCAACTAAAGAGGGCAAAATAAGCAAAAATAATTACTTAATTTAATAGCTTAGCATTTCGTTCTCTTATTATATAAATTTAAACTTATTATTTAAAAGTTTATATTTTCTGTTGAAATTGTTTTTTGCTTTCCCATGTGTCTTTAGCATATGTTGTCATTTAACACTTTGACAATTTGTATATTCTGCTTTATGTAAATAAATTTGTATGTATAAACAGGCTCATTTTTTTTGTAAATAATCATACACTTTATTTAAGCTCAAAAGCTCTGCTCATTATCGTTATCACTTACAAAGCCAACAACAATAAACCACAACAAAGTGTCCACTGATGAAATTAACATAAATTCCAATGGCATTCACAGCACACATACTTACGCAATTGTTTTGCCATTTCCATTGAATTTAATATATATATTTCTTTTAATATTATTTTATACATTTAAGTAAACAAACACACATACATATATATATTTTTATATGATTACCGTTAATTGATAAATAACTCATTTAAGCATATTAATTAATTGCATACAGTTACATATAAGTAAAGTAATTAAATAATTATTTATAATTAAATATATGAAATTACACTTAAGTCTTTACAGATAAAACAAATAAACTACACACAATTAATACAAAAACAACAAAACGACAACACATTCATTTGAATCCGTAGCTTGGCTAGTTCGTTACAGCGTTGGCATCTGCAATTTGCGTTTCACTCTCTTCTTTTGATTTTTTCCATCGTAAAATATGCATTCATTGTTGATACACTCTTCTGCATACTCTTGGTGACCACTATTTTGGTTTATAAAAAAAATAAAAACAAGTAAGGAAAGGCTAAGTTCGGGTGCAACCGAACATTTTATACTCTCGAAATTTATGTACCTATATCTTCGGTGAAAAATTACTCTTAGGCACTGAGTTCTTCATGTTTGATATCAGGGGCCTTGAAAAGTCATGGTCCGATTTTGACAATTTTTCCACAAGTGATGTCACAGCTCAAATACAGTATTTGTGTAAAGTTTTATTCCGCTAGCTTCATTGGTTCCTTATGAATACATTATAAAGTGAACGAATCAGATGGAATTCAAAATTGAGTTATATGGGAAGTAGACGTAGTTGTGTGTCAAGAACGTGTTATATACCGAATTTCATTGAAATCGGTAGAGTAGTTCTTGAGGTATGGTATTTGACCCATTTTCCATTTTGTAAAAAAATCTCAGTGCAGCTCCCTTCTGCCATTTCATTTCAGAATATTCGATTAATATTTATCACATTGATTGCCTGAAAATTGTATCAGCGCGGTTCTCAAAACTATTTGTTCGGTTTTTTAGGATCACTTTTCCAGTTAACTTTTAAGTTTTCAACAAGCTCAGTTGCCATTACTAGATTTATGTCACATATAGGGGGAGATACCAATTTTAATACTACTACAACAGTTAAATTTATATGTCCCAAAATTTTGAATAAAATTAATATCAAATTATTTTTAAGTTTACCGAAATATTTTCTGTTTTATATTATTTGGTCAATAAGTTAAAAAATGACGATATCTAAAACATTTTTACTGCGTTTGAAAGTCGATTCAGAAAGCTTCAGCCTAAATCATATGAGTCTTTAAGGTTTTAAAATAACTTTAAAGAGTTTTTTACATTTTTTATTTATTTTTTTAATTTTTATATTTGCAAAATAGTTCATTTTTTTTAACTATAAGTTTTTAATGTAAGAATTGAATTGTCTGAATACTTTTAGTTTTTTAAACACGTTTTCATTAACCTTTTTGGATATTTACTAATTGTTTGTCTAATAAAACTATTAAAATTATAATTTTCTCTTATAAATTGTCTGTCTCTCAGTGATTATTAACCACTGTCTTTTAAAAAAGACTTCATTTGAAAAAAAAAAACGAAAAAAATTATCCAGTTTAACTCAATACAAGACAGCATTATCATTAAAGTGGTATAACTAACTGGTAGTAGTCAGTTATAGTTATATATATATACAGTTATTAGTCTGTTTATATTTGGTTATACCAGTCTGCTATTTCGACAAATCATTTGCTGATTCGAAAACGCTCTTTTGTAATATCTTCTATATAAATAATGCATTTTAGCTTTCTTTCAATTTGAGTATATAAGTAATTTTAAAAGTTAATAATATGTTTAACTGAGAACATAAATCAATTGAAGATATGTTAGGTTAGATTAGTCTAGTAGTTTGGTCTTTAGCGATACCTGATGCATAATCACATAGTCCATGATGAGTAGTCAGCAATTCAAAGTAAAGAAAAGATCCTTTTTTGTTCAACTGTCGAAAAGCTAAATAAACATTGTTGTGTTATTGTTATGAGGTTCAAATAGTTCTTTTTTTGTTCGAAAAATAAGTTGTTTTGGTAAAACCATGATAACTGCTAAAGGTAGGTTGAAGAATAATGAATTAATCGTTCAAGGAATCATAAAGCAAATACGAACGGGTCACCGGGTTCAAGTTACAACAGTATTAGTCTGACTAGGTTTATGCAATTATTTATTTTTAAAAGATTAAACTAACTTATATTGAATATGTTCCACATAAAATCTACGTACTAAAAACTCAGATCAACTTTTGTTTATATTTTTAATTTCTAATGCAATTAAGGCAAAACTGACTGACTGAAACTATAAACTGACTCATAACCACACCAATATTACACCAATATATTCAATATTAAAGTTTACAAAGAAACCTACAGTAATAACGTTTGGTTTATGAAGAAATTCATAGCACCTTAAGTGCTTTATTTAGACAAGTACACATCTCAGAATACTTACAATTTCTTTTACATTTCTTAAGTTTCACACACACGCTTCATTACTTTACATAACATCAACCTACAAACACTGCGAACTTGCTGCGTGGCGCCATGCAAGACAGAAAACGCTGCAGTTAATGCATAGAAATCTTCAAGTCCCTACCAAAATATGTAAAACTAGTGAGTACACACTTATGAGAGCGCAAGCGAAAAGCTTGCAAGCATAAGTGGGAAGCAGAGTTTAAATAAAAATCCAGTAAACATGGTAATTTGTAGCGGTAATATTCAGATAAATTTGGTAGACGTTTAAGTGGTCGTAAGACGAAACCGAAACATTTATTATGACTAAAAAAGCAGTAGTACACTTTAAGGGAGTAATATCAATATAGAAAAAATTGAAAAATAGAAAAAAATATGAAAAATAAGAAAAATTATGAATTTCCAAATAATACCAAAAAAAATTGTCGATGTTTTTTAGATGTCAGTGTTGCACATTTGTTTCAACATAATTTTCCTTTGTCTCCACCATAAACAAAGTAAACATACAGAAACAAAGTTAAACGGAGTTATACTAAAAAGGTTCACACTCCACACCACAAAAGGGAGCACTCAAACATTTTGTGGGTGCAGCAGAACCCTTACTTTTGCAGAGCACTTTAGAAGAAGTGAATACTAAATATTTGTAGGATTTAGTGAGGGCGTATACTTAGTAGTGGAAAATCCAATCGATGAAAATTACTATATTGTAGCAGTTAGTAGGAGGCGATAGCATAAAATGTAGTGGCTTTAGAAATGGTGTAGTGTGTGTCTTTTTATGGTAGATTAGCGTCAGCGAACGCTACAAATTTTACCAGCAGCTGCAACTACAATGCAAATTTTGGGTATAAACATGATTTGTGTGGTCGCAAGATCACAAAAAAAAAGTTGGATTTTTTGTAAGGTATTTAATAGGAGAAAGATAGGTGGTTTAGAATATGCTGGATTGATTTACCTACGGGCTTCAAGACAGCGAACCACGTGCGGAGAGGACGCTTCATTTGTTTGCGCAACGAGAAGCTTTAGTTTCAAGGAGGGGTTTTAGAGAGCGGAAGGCAATTTATTTCGTAGTTGGCGTAAAGATTTTGTAGTGATTGACTTTTTATTGGCGCGCAAGCGATAATGCTTGCGGCGAAAAAAGCTCATTATGCGGGAGTTGTTTTTAGCAAGTCAACAAGTTTGACGATGATTTTTGATTGATTGTGGCAGTTTATGGGTGTTAAAAAATTGTATGAAAACATATACAAGCGTATAAAACACGGGAGTTGAGCATTTTTACATGTTCGATGTTTATAGTTGGTAGCACAATGCAACAAAGCATAGATAAAGAAATAAAAAAACAGCATAAAAAATAAGTTTAATTTTCACTAGAATAGCAACTAAAAATAGCACAAGTTGAGATTTACTTATTTGCAATAAAACAGTGGAAAACACAATGACTTGTAATAACACACCACCAGCGAAGAACACTTTAATAAATTCAAGCAAAAATCTAAATATTACAAAAAAACAAAAATTATAAATTTGAAAATAGGAGGCGATGAATACTTAATATGTAGCAAATAGAAAATTGTCTAAATAAAAAATAAATTGATATTTAAAATACATTTATTAGGGTGTGGATGGGTCTTAAGATGTAACCAAAAAAAAAAACTTTTGTGCTTTAAGCTGAACACTCAAACTGGAATTTTAGAAGAATTAACTAAGCAAATTACAAGCCGAAGTAAGGCTAGAGTAATTGAAAATAAATTTGTAGTAATGTAAGTTAGTCAATTTAGTCGAGGGACGACGAAGATTTTATGGCATAGCTGCGAGCGTTCAGAATGAATTTAACTCACGGTTTATTGATAGATAGATTACAAGTGCTGCCCGCATAGGCAATTACATAGGAGGCTGAGTATGAAACTTATTTTAACGGAAGATGAAAATTTTAAAGAATTTTAATGTGAAATGTATAATGAATAATGAATAATGAATAATGAATAATGTGAAATGTATAATGAATAATGAATAATGAATAATGAATAATGAATAATGAATAATGAATAATGAATAATGAATAATGAATAATGAATAATGAATAATGAATAATGAATAATGAATAATGAATAATGAATAATGAATAATGAATAATGAATAATGAATAATGAATAATGAATAATGAATAATGAATAATGAATAATGAATAATGAATAATGAATAATGAATAATGAATAATGAATAATGAATAATGAATAATGAATAATGAATAATGAATAATGAATAATGAATAATGAATAATGAATAATGAATAATGAATAATGAATAATGAATAATGAATAATGAATAATGAATAATGAATAATGAATAATGAATAATGAATAATGAATAATGAATAATGAATAATGAATAATGAATAATGAATAATGAATAATGAATAATGAATAATGAATAATGAATAATGAATAATGAATAATGAATAATGAATAATGAATAATGAATAATGAATAATGAATAATGAATAATGAATAATGAATAATGAATAATGAATAATGAATAATGAATAATAATAAATATTAAATAATGAATAAAAATATTAAATACTGAATTATAAAAAAAAGTGAATAAAAAATAATAAATAATATACATTAAATATTAAAAATTAAATATTGAATTATGAATAATAAAAAAAAAATTAATAAAGGAGAAATAATATCGAAAAATAAATACTGAAAATATAACAATTAATAAATAATAATACAAAATTTATAACACATATGAGTAATAAAAGAATTATAATAAATAAATAATAATAATATCACAAAATATTGATTTCACAATCTACTTCAAAATACCAACCAACTATTACAATAACTCATTCAACAATTGAAGCTGTAAATGCTCAAGCCAAGTGCTCGTGATTTGTGTTGGGTGATATGCATTTTCGACAGCTACTTTTTAGACTCACTCAATTAAACGAAACATTTCAATTAAAGTTCAACAAAATTTACCAAAAATACGAAAAAAGGCGCGCTTGAAAAGCACATCCGGAGCCACCGGCGCAAATCTCTAGCACTTACCAATATTATGCAAGTAAATGCCAATAAACAAATAATTCAGCTACAAAGTACCAATGTTGAAAAATATTTGAAAGTACTTGAAAGTAATTGAAAGCACATACGTTTATTTGAGCATATACAATGAAAAAATATAAATTGAAAACCGCTTCAAAAGCACTCGACGGTGAAAGCAATGTTTTTCGCGCTTTCGAGTGCCATGAAGCCAAGCATTTACAACTTTATATTGTTGACACACGAATCCCGTTAAAATAGCCGTTATATGTAAATAAGTTTCACATTCATTTTGTATGCCTATGTGGCCGTTACTTGCCGCTAAATGCGTAGCAAAAGTAGGGAAAAAATAATGAAGCATACATTTTGGCTTTAGGCTGTCGGCATGTGAATAAACAGCAATAAACCACGAGATTAGATTCGCATATGGAGTGGCTGCAGCGGTTGTGGTGTAAGTGAGGTATACACGTACATTATTTACCCACCTCTTCATACAAACATACACACATACTTATTTACACCTTCAATCTGTATTTATTTATGAATGTCTTGATGCAGCTGTTTCCGAGCTGGCGGAAATTGCTTATAACTTTTTGTCTCCTAGACTGTAACGTGATTCAAAGAATGTATCAAAAGACACTTTATCCAGGTTATCTCCTAATATTAAATTATTCTTTAAGACTTTTAATTTGAATTATGCATTGAGTATAATAAGCCTAGTTTTCAAATTTCGTCTCAACTTAGAATTCCATTTAGCAATCACCTCCTTTCACCTTTATATATTTAAAGCAATTTGTGAAGGTTAGAGTTCACCGTTAAAATTTTTACTAAACTGTCTGTCTTTCGATATTTAAAATATGTGTTATCTACAGAATAGTATTCCATTCAATTTCTTTTATTTCATAAATATATTATTTATTATATTGCCTCAGTCTTCATAAAAAAGGACTCATGAAACAAATAAAGGAGTTGCGAACTGTAAATTTCACTATCAGTGATTAGAAATGCTTTAGGTGTTTAAAGAACAACTTTCAAATAGTGGTCACATTTCATGGTATTCAATTGAAAAACTTTTAAAGAGCTTTCATACAACTTTTGCTAGATAAGATTATTATAATTGTTTTAGCACATTTTATTTAGTTTTAGTTTATTTTACTAAAATATTCTTCATTATATTGCCTCAGTCTTCATAACAGAGGTCTCATAGATCAAATAGGGGATCTGTGAATTGTAAATTTCACTATCAACGATTAGAAATACTTTAGGATTTTAAAAAAGAAATATCGAATAGTGGTCACATTTCATGCTTTTTCATTTTGTCTCACTTATACGAGCTACTCTATTAAAAAAACTTTTACAGAGATTTCATACAAATTTCGCTTATTTCGTTTTATCGCACTTACACTGGCTATTCAATAAAAAAACTTTTACAGAGCTTTCACACAACTTTCGATTATAGTACGGAAAAGCTTTCACTGAGCTTTTGATAAGATTATTATAATTGTTTTAGCAAATTTTGTTTAGCTTTGGTTTATTTTACCAAAATAGTATTTATTATATTGCATCAGTCTTCATACAAAAGGTGTCTGAAACGAATAAGGGAGCTGTGAATTGTAAATTTCACTATGAACGATTAGAAATACTTTAGGTTTTTAAAGAAGAATAATTCGAATAGTGGTCACATTTCATGCTTTTTCATTTTGTCTCACTTATACCGGCTATTCTATTACAAAACTGTTACAGAGCTTTCATACAACTTTCGGTTTTAGAACGGAAAAGCTTTCACTCAGTTTTTAATAAGATTATTATTATGATTGTTTAAGCAAATTTTGTTTAGCTTTGGTTTATATTATATGTTACAAAAAATAAATATTTGAAAAAATTCGAGTTTTTTCGAGTTAGGAAAACATGTTTTTGAAATTTTCGAAATATTTAATAAGAATTAAAATTCACCTCATTAATTGAACGTTATTTTTATATATGATAGAATAACATTTATTTACTGATATCTTACAATATTCTAATAATAATTTCAAATTTATTATATAATTGTATTTATTAAAAGTATTCCAGTATTTTTGTCATACTATATTTTTTTCTGTTTTTTTTTTGTTTTTATTTCTGAAATTATTATGTAATTATTACTTTTTTCTTCTTAATTGCAAAGACTAAAATTATAATTTTCATTATTATGTTTTGGCTTTATCAAAGAAGAAATAATCACACATATTTTAATTTTAACTTTTTTAATAATAATTTAATAAATTAAAATTTGTGTTTTTTTTTTCAAATTCATACCTTTTATATTCTTTTCAATTACAAATATTGGATTATTATACAAAATTCGAAGAAAGAAAAAACGCTAAATTAATCGAAAAAATATTACACTGCACTTTTATTGTGATACTTGTATGTATATAAATAAATTGTCATATTTGCACTTTTTAACCTAAAAAAGCCATAAGTTCACTTAAGATAGTTTACATACATAAACTAGTACACAAGTTCATTAGAGAAAACTACCAAATGCACTGCGCACAATTTAAGAAGCACTGAGCACTAAAGCACATTACTTTGCACAATTTAATCAACTTTTACACCATATTTTGTCACGTTTTAATAAAAATATAAAATTAAAGAAAAATAATTGACAACAAAATACACTAAAAAACAAAAATTGTGATTACAATAAAAATTTTGTTATAAATCAATATAGATATTTGGGATTCGAAATAGTTAATTAACCAGACATAAATAAATATGTTCTTTGCAGTTGATTTGTTCAAATATACATATATTAGCGAGAGTACCTTACAAAACTAGCAGGGTTGAACTGCTTTATAATAAATTTATGCTGTTAGCTTTTCGAGAGCTTTTCCCCACAATATTTTTTTTTTTATTGAAGTAAATGCAAGCAATTTTTATTGTTTAAAGAACTTCTAATGCTTTAATGATTAAAAGTTTGAAAACTTTACTACTACTAAGCATTATTCCAGAACAGAAGCTTCAAAACTTCAAAAAGCTTTAAAGCTTTCCGTATACCTAACTTAGAAATAATACTATGTCGAGTCATAAAAACAGCTGAGAGGTAAAAAATATTACAATTTCATTTTAAAATTTTATTCAAAGCTTTTCTCGAGCTTTCACGCTAAATTGTTAAATATAACTGTTATATTTTTTCAAAAAACTCAATCCGTCCCGTTACTAATACACATATACTATCACTTAATTTTAATTGTTTTAATTTTAATAAATATCAGTTTAACTATAAACAAATTGGCAAACAAAATAATAAAAAAATTCTAAAATATAAAATAAAACATTGAATTCGAAAAAAGCTCAATTTCATCGGTAAAATACGTATGTATATAAAATGTATATGATGACAAAAAATAAAACCTCTACCGCCTACATGCAACAAATGTGCCGAATTATATATGTATAAAAGTGAAAAAAATAAAAAAAATATATATTGAAATCTTAAAACTAAAAGTTAAACACAAACAGCAATTATGAGCATATTTTTGAAAGCACTTTTCGTGTAACACAAGCTTAGCTTTTAAGTGATTGTTGTGATTTTTTGCACGATGCACCAACTGAATAAGTGTCACTATTTTTATTAAAACTATATTAGACTTAACAAAACTTATGATATATAAATGCCTTTGCGTAATAAAAAAACAAAAAAAAAAAATAAATAAATATTGTATGAAAATGTATTGAACTCGAAAGCACCAAGCACTAAAGCACTTTAGCACCTAAGTACCACAGCAGTGAAGTTTCTTATACAACGCACATCCTATAGCGCCTTAAGCGGTAAATGCACTTATAACACTTAGAGAAAGAGTTATTAAAGTCTTATAAGAGTATTAATGATAAATGTTATGCAGTAAATTAAGCTTCATGTTAGTGTTAAATTCTTAATTTTCACTAAACACAATACTTCACTTTATTTATTTTAAATCATTTTTTACTCTAAAATTTTTCTAAATAATTTGTGTAGGCAAATGCTTAATTTTTCGAATAATTAATTTAAAATTTAATTAAAATAATAAATTTTAATTTTAATTTAATTTAAATTAAATTTAAATTAATTAAAATATAAATTTTATAATACTATTTTTTTATATATAAAAAATTTATTTTTGAAAATTTTATGTCTGATTTAACATGATTTCACCACACAAGTTTAAGACAAAGCTTTCGCACAAAATTGGATTCGATTAGTTCTAAATTATAGAAGCCTCACTTAGTTCAATATATGGTTGCCAAGACGTAAGCTTTAGATTTTGATATAATTTTTGCAAATTTCTAAAAGTTCTTCCGTATATCAGTGAGTGAAAATTGTAATGCAGAACCGATAGTTGGTCGAGCTTTACTAGCTCCTTAGCTTCAACGGCATGTCATAAAGTGAGATAGCACCGTTACTATACGCTTTCATATCAATAGTGCTTTAAATTGGAGCTTTCATTAAAGCTTATTATAACTTATGTATTTAGTTAATATTTAATTCGTAAAAAGTTATTTTCAAATTAGGGTTTTTCATTTTCAAAGTTTAGATTACTTTAATTTTTAATAAGTATCTAACTGCGGCAAAGTTTTAATAACGTATTAAACACTTATTATCTTAGTCATAACTTCTTATGACTTTTATTTATTTTTTTAGCACGAAAGGAGCATATAAATTTTATAATCTTTTTAGTATTTTAAACTTTTCTTGCTTCGAAATTTATTAGTTTTTTTTCGACAAGCTAATTTACATAAAAATAAATTAACTTTAATTCATTTCGACTTCATAAGAACTATCTTAAGTGTTTCATTGCAAATTTAACTTTTATTTCCCTTATTTCCCATATATCACCATGCTTTAATATAAAATTTAAAATAATTTTTTTTGAAATAAATAAATTTTACTATTATATATATGTATGTATATATATTTTTTTATTTTATTTTTTTTTTTTTTAATTTTATAATTTATTTCATTTTGTTTTCGTTCTTCTTACGAATTTCCTTAATGTTTTTCTTACAAAAAATTAGTTTATATATTCAGTTAAAAATTATTGTTCAATGAAATAAATAATTTTTTAATGATTACTTTTACAGAAATTTTTGAATAAATTAAAAAAAAAATATTTTTGTTTGATTTGCTTCATTTGTTCGTTTTAAATTATTTCATTCTTTAATTTTGTTATTTTAAATTATTAAGCGAAAACGATAACCTAATTATTATTCTGGCAGCAGCATTACACAAATAATGTTAAGGAATGTAGCCGAGTTCACTGCATTTGTCGAGATAAAAGTACGGGTCCGTTTCGGCTCTATACCGAACTGTTGTGGGAACCCAATTGTTCTCCAATCGCAGGCAAATTGTGTAGAACTACTTTACAACTCGATCAGACATTGGTTAGGAAAGTAAATCATGCAGCTTACACTTTTTCATATTCTAACTTGAACTGCACAGCCTATTTAAATTCAAATTAAAAGCTGTTTAGAAATATATTCGATTTGCGAACTAATTTTTCTCAAATGGTTAATTATGTACCGTTTTGTTGCTATGTTTCTAGTTTCTTAACTGTTTTTCGAGTTATTCTGTAACTCCAGCTACTAAAGTAAAAAAATGGTGATCTAATCGTTCTCTATCTAGCTGCTACCTAGTCTTCTCATAGTTCTTCTGACTATAACTATTTTGCATTTGGCGACTTTCACTGCTTTTATTAAAATTTGTTTCGTGTGACTGTGGTTTACTGGAATGGATCGAATTTCATAAATGTGTATATGTTTTAGATAATTTTTAGAGCCTTGTAAAACATGTATTAAAACTGAAAACACATACAATAGGTTTTATACTTAAAAAAAAATGTTCTATACATTTTATTAAATTTTTATTTTTGTCTCAGTTGAATAATATAATTTCAATATATTTTAGATTGTAAAGATACAATATTGATTTGTTTAAATATTTCCGCAATAGTATATGATTTCTAAAATAAAATAAAATTAATTACCAAATCGTAAAATTATATCTGAATGAAAAATTAACCAAAATTTGTAAGTTAATATTATTAGAATTTAATATTCTACAATACTTTACTTACTAAACTTGGAATTACTGACTGTCACTTGATTTTGTATTATTTATTTTTTTTATTTTTGTATGAATGAATTTAATTAATCTCGAATTAACTGGTTTTAATTACATTGAATTCCATGGAATGAAAAATGTTTAAGACTTTTCACACAGGAGCTAATTGATCACTTAACCGGCCTCTGCTCGATTAAAATGCTGATTAAAATCTACATTAATTTTTAATCGAATTTTAATTGACTTGAAAATTAAATGCAACTCTGCGACAAAGACCGTATTTGAAATTACATATACGTTCTTTGTCTGCGAGTTGTTGTTCACGACGATAGATGTCGCTGCTTGAAATACATACAAAATAGCAATCTTACCAACTTCTTACAAAAAGCAGAGGCAAAAATGTATAACAGCTGTTCGTTAATCGAGAGGCAGCATGAAGGGCAAAAAGTGGTTTCTCAATCAAAATTATAATTGATCAATTAATTTGGCTGTGTGAAAAGGCTATAACACATAATTCTACAGAATTCAACAATTTCTTTTTTTTTAATTAACTAATATGCGTTAACTGAAATGCTATAAATTCAGTTTACAAATCATTCAATGCCAATATTTAATATATTTATTTTATATAAACCAGTTATAAAGAATATAATAGTATAATATAGCTAAAGTTCAGACCAAGTTAAGCTTAAACCCTAATCATAATTTATAAATTTAAGTACAGCTAACAAACTAATTTCTGTATACTTTCCAAGAACAAAGAGCAAACTTTTTACTACAACAAAAATCAAAACAGAAAGTAAATACAGATAAAATACAAATCAAATGGAGATGCAACTGTAAGAAAACAATAGTGTTTAAGAGGGCGTTTACCAGGCAAATAATGCAAATTGTTTTAATTAAAAACTCCAGACATAATTTGTAATCCAATACTGTAGAATAAATCAAACACACAAAAGTAAAGCAAATCTCCAACCAATGTTCAAATAAAAGCATGAAAAATTAACAAAAAAAAAAACCGTAATTAATTTATTAAAAATACCCAGACATAAATGCATAAGTGAACAGACATACAAAGCGAAAACCAAAAAGCATTACCATTAAAAGCATTATTTCAAAATAATCCCAAAGAAACAGTGAAACAAAATGTAGAAGTATACGGTAATATAAGCAGATGAGCGCCTAAAAGTGAGCTACCGCAACAAAAGAAAACAACAGCAGAACGTAGAAAATAATGGATTGTAAAAATATGTATATGAAAAAACAACAACAACAATAAAGCAGACAGTTAGCATATGAGACTATAACAAATGCAAAAACAAAAATAAAATAAATAAAAACAAAGGTGCAATGAAAACAGTTGAATATTAAACATTATGTACAAGTAAACTCATACATAAACGAATATGTAAAAGCAAGCAAAAGAGTGCAAATGTATAAAATAGAAAGGGAGGAAAGAACTTGAAGAAGAACACGAAGAGTTGTTATACTCTTTAACCTAATTTATGAGATTATATATGTAAAATAAATAATTGCCTCAGTCAGTATAAAAAAAAACACAAAAAAAGAACAAAACAAATAAAAAATTGTGTTTCATTTCAGTTTTTTTTATGGATTCAATAATATAGTGCACATACTTTCACAGCGCGGGTGAGCACTAAAGCTTTTAAATATTTCATAAAAACTTTTTATTGCAGTCGCTACGAAATTTTCTGGTATGCGTTCTATATTTATGCAGACTCGTATATATTTATAGCATGTGAAATGCGCATTTTTGTTGACAGGAGCGTGAGTATTATTTATTTTTAACGGCATATCAATAGACCATAGTCACAGCAGTGAATTTATTATTGTTCATGATCATGAACTGGTTAGTGATATGTTCACTTTTCCACGACATTCGGAGTAGTCTCGATTTCAGAGAGGAATAAGCAAAAGTATAGCAGTAAATATAGAGCTTTACAGCATGCTTGATATGGTAAGTAGAGTGCTTACGATTTGCAAGTGGTGCGCAAAATCAATACGCGAAAACTTTTCTGGGAGACTTATACACCAAACTAAACGAAAATGAGATAGGATGATTTGGTCATGGAAAAACTGGACAGTAATTGACTTAATTCTCAATTCATCGGTGCTGAAAAAAACTATATATGCTTTGAATTTTTTTTTGTATAGAACGAAATCATATTTCTGCTTCCCCTATATAATTTTGTAAATAATCATTTCAACATTTGTTGCCTAAGGGGCACACCTAGTGTAATGGCCTAAAAAAAATGTGGGAATTTTTCATAAAAAAATACTTTATCAATTATTTCAAAATTTCAATGTTTCAAGAATATACAGTGAAATTTTTGAAGAAAAAAATTAAATATTTTTTAAGTTATAGTCGATATCCAACGGCGCGAAAAAAAGGTCCTTCACTGGATGAAATCTAAAAAAATAAAATTCTCCTTAAACTAGATAATATTGTGTGTACAATGACCTACGATAAAAAAAAATCAAAAATTGACAATATGGGCGCTTTTAAAAAAAAAAAGTCGAATTTTACCAAAAATTTTGGTCGTTTTTGGCCTGTCAAAATTCGATTTTTTGATCAGATCAAAAATCGATAGGTCATTGTACAGAGAACTAGATATAGAACATGTAAAAAAAAATCGATAGTGATCGGATCATTTGTTTTCGAGTAATCACTGCACAAATTCAGAATATGCTGTTTCGAGAAAAACGAGTTTAAAGAAAAAATGATCGTTTACACTGTTACCGAGCGGCTGCTCTTTAAATAGCTATAACTCAAAAACTATTTGAGATATCGATTTGAAATTTTAATATGTTATTTTTAAAGGTGTAATCTACCTATACATGAAACAAAAAAACGATTTTTTTTTTTAATTTCACACTAGGTGTGCTTGTTAATATTACTAAGGATATGTGTTGATAAAATGTTTTCTAAGGTTACAACTTTGTGGAGGCTTTTATTGAAACATGATGGAATTGTATAAGGAATTACTTCGTCTAGTTTCAGATAATAATTTAGAGTTCATTCAAAAACTCTAAATATCTGCTGCCGACTTCCAAAATATCTTTGGTGATAATCAGTCAACTTTTGATGTCATCAGTTTATTCCTATTTCAAAAAGTTTACTCAAGCACTTAACTAAGAACAAACATAGACTTTCAGATATAGCAACACTTCTTAAAAAAATTGAATTTGATCCATACCTTCCTCTAATTGCCTTATACCGAAAGTGAATGTCTCGGCTTTTGCGAATATGATCGGTTAGTATCTCAGATCTTATTATCAATATATAATGTAGAAAGGACCTAAAAGAAGATATATACAACTGTGTTCGAAATAATAGCAGTGGCTTATCAAAATATAAATAATGCGAAAATTTAAATTGAAGTCAACTGATACAATAGTTCTGTAGTGAATACATCGCTTTTTAAATTTGAAAACACTTTTCTTTTACGAAAATGGGGGCAAACATTTTTCTAAAGGAAACCTAAAACTCATTAAGAAGTTTTGGCGGAAGAAAACTCTTAAAAGTTGATTGAAGATCTCGTCGGATGTTATGTCAAAACGCATCTGAATGTAAATAATTGTAAGCCAAATCTTGAAACAAGGGGACGAAATAGAGTTTTTTCGCGGCCACGGCTGAAGACAGTTGTGGGTTTGTCCAGCAAAAGGCAAATTTATACAAAAAAATAGCGATTGGTTTAAAGTTTAAAAGTGTTATTGCGTCCACAATAAGACAAGAGCTAAAAAGAGGTAAAATTTTTCGGCAGGAACCCAAGAAAATTATAGAACTGCATGTGAAGTTCAAATTGCTGATACAATAGTTGGCCTAAAAATGAATATTGTAGTCCGAAGAAATGAAAATTGTTGTATTTTGTTCCCAAGAACATCAACCCAAACCAGAAAAATCTGAAATTTATCCTAGATGTGTTTTCCGAGCTGTGTAACATGGGTATATTAAATCAACATTTTACTAGACCCGGCGAACTTTGTACCGAAATCTTGTGGTGTTACAGATAAGCAGAACTTTATGATCTTTTACAAATCCTGAATACATAGGGGACGAAATAGCGGAGTGCTTCGCTACGGCTGGGGACAGTGCCACCCAATTTATAAAAAAATATAATCCCTTGTATTATTTCTTAAAATTTCCTAAGATATGAATAAAGATCTACTGAATAGTCCAAACAAACCTATAAGCTAGTTTGGGTAGGTGGACCGTTCTTGATTTATAAAGTCCAAGATAAAATTCTGTTATTTGTAGCTATCCAAAACATTTGATAAACGATGTGTGTTTTCCATTTTGAGCATGAATAAACAAACGCCTCTGTATGCAGATCTGGAACAGGCCCACCGTAGTTGGCCATGTGAAAAACATATTCCTCCAAATTCACACCACAAACGTTAAGTATATGGGAGCTTTGTTGATAGACATCGTTATTATAAACGAACAGGATTTTAATAATCGTTTGAATTCAAATGGCATATCAGTTGGAATCATAGATATGCGGTATTGAACAAACTTCTCCTTTTGATTACCAGTTAAGATCGTAGCTTCAGAGATTTATCCATATTTTCACTGCCAATCTGGTGCCCTTACACAGTTTTGGTGGATTCAAAAGTTCGCAATAGTCCGTAATCAAAGACAATTTTTTCTCAAGTGAATGCCAGAGACGATATACCAGCCGGTTCTAATGAATTTAAAAATTCAGTTGGATAATTCATTGCCTCATCTTGATTCATAGCACTGTCAATTGATTTATATGGAATCAGATGGAATTTGAAAAGTTGAGTTATATGAAGTTGTCGGGGTTATGAATGGCGCGTTCTCTCAATAATCATGGTTTCCCATGTAATTCTGAAGAATATTTGGAAAAACACATTCAATCAATTCATCTATCGAATTTCATTGTACAAAAATTGTTCGGTACGAGTCAATCCGTTGGTTCCTGTCGATATGGTATTTTGCCATCACCAATTTGTAACAATTGTTTTGAGATGGGCCAGCTGAATCATTTTGTAGGTGAATACGCATACAAAATGTTGCAGTGTCAAGAGAGTATCTCCATAGAACTTTTGACTTCACATAACAGGCATTAATTTCATCAGCAGGAGTCTTGACCGAGGAACTAAACGAGTTTAGATATGACAGGGTTATATATCAAAGCACCAAAAAAGCTGTTGGTTACCACGTAAATCTTGCATTGTTCGATTAAATGCTTCTAGTAATGTCTGTCTTATTCCGTCCGTTCGTCTGTCCGTCTGTCCGAACTTTTGCCATAGCAAGAATTTCTCGAAATATTGCAAGTTGGAGTTTCAATCACCTGTAGATATGGCAATTTTAATGCAAACTTGCTGTCCGACCAACTTCTAATAGTGGCACCATAAGAAGGTTAATGTTCTGTTCCAAGATGGGCTAAAATCAGTGTTACAACGAACGTTTTGCCTGTACGCCCACAAAATGGCGATAACCAAAAACACATAACCCACCTGCATTAACTAATGGCTTGCATATTTTGTCATATACATGTTTTGCTGAATATTCATTTTCGTTATATTCGATTGTACAAATAAACGCAAATCATTAGGATTCCGCACGTTAGGGAGGGGCACAATAGATCATGCATGTCACGATTTGGTGCGGTGTCAATTGTACTAATGTTTTAGGCGTGCAATCCGTAGACACATATCTTCAATTATTATCAAGCTCCGTTTTGTATATATCTTGCGAACCAATAATCAGGATTTCTTGCATGATGACGCATACGAATTAAAATCTTTCTGCAGTATTATCTTATTTTAGTTCCATAATTCAAGTGGATTTGATGGCATACATGTTGATAATATAACGGCAAACAGCATTCGTATTTGTTGAGGATGAGCCGAAATAGATGCATCATGAAGTGTTGAACCATGAGCATCACCTCCCATACAAATGCAAAAGTTAGCATGCTTGAAAATGACTAAAAGTGTCCGTTAACTCGTTCTCAATTCTTGAAATGATTTTGGGCCATTCAGTTAAACACAATCAATCTCAAATAAGAAAATGGCAGCATTGTTTGGATGTACTGTATATATTCTGCCAATTGCATCTGTTTGGAAAATGCCAGGATGCCTTTGAACTGCTGTTCCTTGTTTACGTCTTTGAAATTGTTTCGAAGAAACATTCCATGTGTAATACTGAGGCACTTCAGAATATAACAAAATGAAATGTATCGGTATGAAAAAAGCTGTTAACGTAGTAGTTGGTGGTTGACACTGCTCTTTCCAATAAATTTGCTACATTAAAAAAACACGTTGGGCCATTCTCAAGATGTACAGCCAAGTGAACAACCGCTACTTTCGTGCATTGGAAACGACATAATCCTCAGACATTTCAATTGCTACTAATCTGAATCCTTCACTTTATAATATATACATATAGGAACCGACTAAAGATATGCGAAATATATTTAATGGATTTGACAAATTACAATATTCCACATTTATATGAGCTGTGAATCACTTTGTGGGAATAATTGGACAATACGGAACCACCTAACGATTTTCAAGGCTTCAACTTCCTGGTTATGCATTCTAATGGTTGCCGTTTGCCATTATCATTAGGTGATCTAAGTCGATACAACGGATATCCGAAAATATGTAAATCTCTAAATAAATTGCCTTTGGTATAAAATGTTCGGTTGCGATACATGTTGAATTCATATTTAGTTCACCGCACGGTCCATGTTTATGTTTTTAACGACAACTTGAAATAACTGAGTGCAGATTAGGAATTTCACTGATATAAAGGTTATCGATTTGATCCGGGTTACTTTATGTACCAGCCAAATTTAGTGTTTCTGGCAATCCCCTTTTCTGCCGTTCAAGTGATACATATGGCAACCCAAATACATATAATTTCGCAACCTAATCCATAATTGCTTTACATGGGAGGTGGGCGTGGTTATTATCCGATTGCTTTAATTTTGGACTGTCCTGCAAATAAATTGTTTTTGATGTCATCCACGGATTACATGTAAATTTAATAAACGATCCGGTCGAAAGTTTGGTTCTTACATAGCTCTATTGCGTCTTGCGAGATATTCGTTCAAAAACCTATTCCGTGGGCTACCAATATACGAAGATGGCAATATAGTTAAACGTCCAAGTCATTAAAATTACATCATTCGCTATCGCATCTTGCAAATATATATTGTTCAGATCTTAATTTTGCTTTGTTGAAACAGATACCAAATTAAGACGTTCTGTTTCTATTTTGACGTACATATGGCAACGATGTACTGATGTGTTTTCGGTTTTCAAGATATAATTTTGTTCTTGTGGACGAACCATCAATCGATAAGAATAATAATTCATGGCACTAACTTTTTCTGTACGTGTAGGCCTTAAAATAAGTGGAAAATGTGACTTAAGAAATTTCTGCCATGATGAAATGTCAACACGTGCGATCAATCATTGGTATATTTCATCAAGATATCTTAACTTTTACTCATATTGGGTATTGTACAGCTCGTGCACGATGACGGAAACACGTTGACAATTGGTCATTTCTACGATGAAGTATAATATCACGCGATTGAAACTGATCACCACGAATTACAATTGCAACCTCATCAATTGTCGGTGCATATATAAATCGCCTATATCTCCAAATGGTGTTCTATCAGCCCTTATTACGAGTTTGTGATGACTTACAGAGGGCAATCGTTATGTGAACAATTTTGAACTATAACTAATGCGTTATGCTGATGGAAAAAACTTTTGTTGCGAGAGTTTCTCGCCTTGTATTCAACAGTAATTGTACAACCTTAGTGTTCAATTCACGATTTTCATCACCAATAAGACAAGATTTGCAATGTTTTTAAAATAATTCCACCATACATTGAGCCTTTTCGGCAGAAACCCAAGTAGGTACGAGCCTTTAAACTAGAACCACGAAAAATGTAACATATGTGTGGTGAAATTTTTGAAACATTTTTGCCGATATCTCGAGACCTAGTCATTGGAGCGGCATCAAAAATACTCTATACTATAGAAATCATCAACAACTTCCATTTGCTACCCATATTGTAATGAACACATCCTAGGGTTACCCGGGTATTTTGTTCTCAGACCCTGGTATCCGATTCTAAAATTTCAAAACACAAAAATCTACTGAATTTAGTCCAATGTGTTTTCCGAGTTTGGATAGGTGAGCCCGTTCTTAGTTATTAAAGTCACAACGTATTGAATGGCTAATTTTTTATACATATAGATAGGTCCATTATATTGGATTTTATAAAACATGGATGTCAAAATATACATGGAAATAATTGAACCGACTATGCTACCATACGCTGAATCGAAAATCCGACAGAAAAGTTGGCAACCAATGTGCTTACTTCACATGGATTTAAGGTTATGGGTTACCCGGATGTTATGGTTATATGAAAAACTTCACTGTAAAATTTAATGACCCTTGCTGAGTTTTAAATATTTAGCTCACCTTTTTCCGATCTTTTTATAATTAGTTATTAAACTATTTTTGTGTTAAAAATTGCTCAGCAATTTAAAATGTTTAATGCCTATACATACTTCATAGATCTGTTGACAAACCATTGCATACGAGTATATCTATAGATTAATATGTACATTGAATCTAATTTTATCAAAGTGTTTATATTTCCCTCCTTCAAGACTCCCTAGGTTCTCTTTGCCCTGTCATGCTGTTTTATGTTCCACCGCAATGCAACATTTATCATCGCTAAAGCAATCTGGCTTATTCCACTTGCTCTGCTGTAGCCCTATTCTGAGAATTAAAAATACATTTCACGCTGTTTGGATGCTTAGATTAGACATGCCACTGCATTCATTTTCCATGTGACAATTTCTTCAAATGCTTTCTTCTTATATTTTCCATTTATTTTTACATCTATCAAACAGGTGAAGATATTTTTATTATTGTGAATATATTTTTTATTATTAAATGCTGGAAATGTTAATAAATTTTCGAATAATATTTTTTTTTGGATTCTTTATTTTGGAAACTAAAGCAAATTAAACGATACATATTTATTTCAAATAAAGGTAGGAATTAAAATCGGTCGTCGCACCTCGGCCTATTGCGATACTACCGGGACTAAAATCCTCTTACACTAACATGTCCTCATTGAACCATTCAGTATTCTATCCAAAATTATTAATCTTCTTCTTCCAGATATCGTCGAGAACACTACCACCGATAGTTGCAGTAAACTTTCCATATAAAATGTTTAGAAGATGTTCTACAGTCTCTTCTTCTATTAAAGCTTCTCAGTAACAGGCTTAAGAGGTTATCGCCAATCCACAGGCAGATACTATCTATCAAACAGTGTTCCGTTAGAGATAAAGACTAAAAACTTTTTGAAAGAAAAACAGGACAAATAATGATTGAATTGATACACTTTATCCAAAGTTTTCTCTTTTACGTCTTATCTTTCAAATGATAAAGTAAATTATTCTAGATAAGCATAGACATATCGCAACTAGCTCTTGATATAGGAAAAACAATGAAACATCTACAAGATATCTATCATTAGAAAGGGCAAGAAAGATATAGATAAAATTGTAAACGTAGGCTTCCCTACTTTCGCGTTTCTGTTTTTTTATCAAACATATTCCAAAAAAGTAAACGGATGGACCGATTTGAATAGTTTGTAGTCACTATTCGGTCCAATTAAAATAGTGCATTTAATTAATTTTAAATTTTTTGATAATTTCTATTTGCCAAAAATAGATGGCGCCATTGTTAATGTATAGAAACCGCCTAAAGGTATATAAAATAGGTTTGGGAAATTTTGTTTGGAAAATATTTTTGGATGGCGCTACTGTCGGTGTACCAAATCTATAAAGTAATAATATGGCATTGTTACACAATGTTTTGACTTAAAGTCACGAAAATTTTAAAACAAAAACATTGTAATTTCCAAAGTTATAGCTGGTTGTATTGACCCAGTTCCAAAAAAATATCCTTGCGGTGACAATCATAAGTCCTTGTAGAATCATCTAAAATCAATCGGATGAATAAATTACGTTTTACAAATAGATAATCCTGGGCTTGATCGTAGCTTTTTTCTTCTTTTGAAAAATTAACCAAAATGGCGGCCTCTGAAAATTTTTTTCTAGATTTTCAAGACAATTCGACAATTAATTGGTTTTAAAAAATCGAAATTTTTGCAAAAAAAAACAAAAAAGGTTCGATTCGGCCCAGGTTGTATTCAATTTTATTTAGAGGAATTTCATTAAAATCTATGGAAAAGCGGTTATGAGTTCAAAAACAGTTAAAAAGATATTAGTTTTAAGAAAAACACATTTAAAGTTTCACACTAAAGCGTTATAACAACTTTGTTCATTTGTCGAATAACTCAATATTTTTATCGGATATCAAATTATCAGAGAATATTTTTAAGTTATTACACTTAACGAAAATACAAAAGTATTATCGATTTTTTGAAAATCCTGACTACACCTAACCTCTTAAAACCAATCAAATTATAACAACTTTCACTTAAAAATATTTTTATGTAAAAAAGTCCCAAATCTCGCTTGCCGAGTTGTTTCAACAAAAACACAGAAAAGAAATATGCCAAACTTTTCTTCGAGATTCAAATTTTGTGTAAACTTTTTTGAAATAATTAAATTTTGCTTTGTTGCATTATAGCACCAGTTATTATTACTACAAAGCGCACGGCTAATTTACAGATAAACACACACATGCTAGCTAGCGTTAATGCGTAGTCATTAAACATTTTTCGCAGTTAATTTTCATACAAGCCTTACATTTCGCTTTATCACGCTGAGAATCGCGGTGCTCCCACTCCGCTCTAATAGCCTCCAAATAACTACCAGCGAGCATATTAACACACGCCATGAAAATAAAACAGGCGAAGAACAAGATAACTTGCTAGATTACTTACGCTTTTGTATTTACTAAAACTTGTATGTGTGGGTGGTGTGTATGTGAGCACATTAAGCGTGTGTTTCTGTGTTGCAGCTTTCAGTTTAGTTTACTGCTTCATTTGTGTGTGTATGTATTAGTGTGTGGATGAACAAAGCATTCACAAATTTCGCTAGAATATTCATCAGTAATTTATGTGGCGCAACAAGTAACAGGTGTCATAAATTTTAATTAGCGTAAAACGAAGCTAATTTCACTCATTATAACTGCGCACGAATGAACGCATTAAGAAAGGGATGATTTAGTAAACACATACATACATACATACAATTGTCTATATCTGTATATGAGGGAAGTAATATGACTTCGAATAATTTTAATAAAAGTTTATTACATTTAAGAGCCACAAAGATTTGCGGACAAGGAAATGTTTGTAAGAATCCACGATAATTTCATATATTTTCAAATGTAATCATATGCTTGAGTTGCAGAAACTACTCAAATAAATTAATTGAAGCCAATAAGGAAGGAATTCGGGTGTAGCCTCAAACATTTTATATTCTCTAATGTCATTATATATACTAATATGCTATAATTAATTCCAGAACCGATATCACGCATTCTCACCACCAAGGTACACTATAACCAACACTACACGCTCACTTAATTTTGCTAAAATATCTCTCATTTTAACCGATATATAGGCATAAAGTCCACCGGAAGTTTTAAAATGATATATGGGAGCTAAGAAAGTTATGTCCCGATTTAACCCTTTTTTGGTACGGAGTTTGCTCTCTGAATTACATTAACACTCTCATGCCCGAATTAAAATGGGCGGAGCAACTCCGCGGAGAACTCTTACTGAATGAACACGTACACAGCTCTTATCAGAAAAAGTAACTGTAAGCTTGCACAACACATAAGTCTACATAATTGAAATTTGAATATTTAAATAACGAGAATTAGAAGCCGGTAAGTACAATGTTGATAAAGGTAACATTGGGCATGAAAGGGTTGAAATATCTGAGAGATTTACCGATATTTTCGATAAAAAATTATTCACATGTACTGAGATTCTCATATTTGGTATCTGCTGTCTTGAAAACTTATAGTCCGATATCAGCAATTTTTAAATTATCGATGCCACACCTCCAATGCAGTATTTGTACAAAACCTATGTCGATATCTTCAAGGGTTCTTCATTTATATATTTTAAAAGTAACAAATCAGATGTTATTACAAATTTGGTAACCTGGGAAGTGGGCATGGTTGTGAACCGATTTCGCTAATTTTTATCTGTATTATAAGGATGTCAAGTATTTCCTTGAATGTACCAAATTTCGTTGCAATTGGGATAATTGCTAATATTCCAAAATATAAAGGAAGTCTCTACACTTTCTCTCGACATTTAGTTATTAGTTAGACGGTACAAAAGTAGTCTTCAGTAAGGTTTTTCGAAATTATTCCAATTTACTACAGCAATTCGGAGTCAGTGGCCTCAACTTTAAGAGCGCTACGTCCAATATATTGTCGGCTCATTTCTGGCTGAATGGCTTCGTCGATAATCAAAATATGCGTTATTGGTCAGACAGCAATCCACACGTATTCCATGAGACACCATTGTATCCCGAACAAATTATAATTTGGTGCGATTTATGAGCCGGGGCGTCATACTTTATACTTCTTCCGTTAGAACCAAGACCGGCACATTACTGTGAATGGGAATCGCAACCGCTCAATGATAACCGAATATTTTTGTCCCGAATTGGATGATATGGACTTGGACAATATGTGGTTCCAAAAGGACATAAGCCACACAGCGAGTGTCCCAATCGATTTATTAAAAGCCAAGTTTGTTGAACGTGTTATCACACGAAATGGCCCTGTCAATTGGCTGCCTCGGTCGTGCGATTTGACGCCGTTAGACCTGCGGGACTACGTCAAGTCTATGGGTCTATGCCAACAAGCCAACGACGATTGATGAATTGCAACAGTATCGGCCGATTTATGCTTGAAGACCGACGAAAATTGGGTTTAGCGTCTGGACTTCTGCAAGTGTGCCCGTGGTGGCCATGTAAAAGAATTCGAGTTCCATACAATATGCTGGGCTCTTTTTGAAAACCCTTTATAGCGTTGGCCCGAAGTTTGCTCCGATAATAGTTAAATGAAGTTATAATAAAAATTATCTCTTTGAAATAATTGAACTTTCTTATAATAATAGTATTCGAATGAACAATTTCTTTGTTTTAGTATATATAATTCTCAATAAAATCTGTGAAATGTAAGTTTTTTTTTCACTTCTTCAGACATGATTTTCCATATTGCCAATTAAGGATTCCTCTCAGTTACATATATCGAGTTATTAACTGTTTTTACTTGGAATTTTCTAATCATTTCTCAAATTCTCCTGTATATGGACAGAAAGTAACTCAACTTTCGAATTTGTAGAACAGAGAATTCCAAACTATTAGCACCACCTAATATGTTCCTGACAGTTCCGCATTCATGATGTGAGCAATTAATATTTCACGTTTCCCACACAAATCGGTTGTCTAAGTGATTCAGCTACGCTAGTAGATGGAGCTGCTGTCGGCACTGTCACTGAGAGTGAGTTTGTTGTTATTCTCCAACATTTGCGAAGCCATCAGCAATGAAATGTCAACCTCAGGGCGATGATAAAGGCGAGAACGGAGACGCGCAGTAGGGGCAGCTGAAGGATAACAGTTGGCCAACCGCAGCAGCGTCAATGCAGCCAATGTCACTGTGCAACCATGTCATCAGCGTCACCGCATTAAACATCAAAAGTGATTGTGAGGAGAGCGAGTGGAATGTAGGCGGTTGTGCGCTGTGCACCTTTCACTTGCCTCACTGGTTGCTATTTTTATTTTAAGGCATAAAATTAATTTGTGAATTTCGCTCGACATTATGCGTCACTCACTCTCGGTCATTTTTCCATTCTGCCATTTATATTGTACACACTCTCATACCTGTACAAAAATACTTTACAAAAATAATTTTCACCAACATTTTTCGATATTTCCTGCCATATGAGATCCCTCGCTCTGCGTACGAAATTCACTGGTGGGTCGTTCATCATCAATCATAATGCTGCTGGTTGCGACACATAGGAGGTCAGCAATGAAGAGTAGCAGACAGGTTTAAGCGCAATTCGCTTTATGATTTTTATTTTTATATAAAGAAAGCCACAGATGTGGCTATGTATGCCAAAATACACGGAAATTCCAAATTGCCAAGCTGAGACAATTTCCCCATTGCTAAAAATAGATTTTCAAAAGAACTATTTAAATGCAAATTGAATTCATTTGTCTTTAATGAACAATCGGGGAATTGCAATCAATTAGTTGCGGCGACAGCCAGCCTTACATTCATCTTACAACACCCACACGGTTTGGCTTTGTTGTCAGAAATCTCATATAAAGTGACAAGGCGTAAGCGCATTTTGTACGACATTGTGAAAGATATTGGCATTATAAAAATGTCAACAGTTACACATAGACATTCACTAACATATTTATACTCTCGCAACAAAGTTGCTAGCAACAAAGTTGCTAAGAGAGTATTATAGTTTTGTTCACATAACGGTTATTTGTAACACCCAAAACTAAACGAGTTAGATATAGGGTTATATATACCAAAGTGATCAGGGTGAAAAGTGGAGTTCAAATCCGAATGTTTGTCTGTCCGTCCGTCCGTCCGTCCGTCTGTGCAAGCTGTAACTTGAGTAAAAATTAAGATATCTTGATGAAACTTGGCACACTTATTTCTTGGCACCATAGGAAGGTTGCTTTCGAAAATGAGCAAAATCGGACAACTGCCACGCCCACAAAATGGCGAAAACCGAAAACACATAAAGTGCCATAACTAAGCCATTAAAAAAATTTAAAATTTGGTATGAAGGTTCACACTATGAGGGGACATATGTGGATGTAATTTTTTTGGGGAAGTGGGCGTGGCCCCGCCCCCAAATCGGTTTTTTGTATATATCTCGCAAACCAATAGAGCTATATAAACCAAACTTTCTGCAGTCGTTTTTTTTAGCCATTTCCTTATACATTCTAAAAATGACAGAAATCCCTCCCATACAAAGGTTAAGTTGAAAATTACTAAAAGTGCTTTAACTCACTAACGAAAAACGTCAGAAACACTAAATTTCACATAAGGAATGGCAGATGGAAGCTGCACTCAGATTTTTTTACAAAATGGAAAATGGGCGTGGCGTCGCCCACTTATGGGTCAAAAACCATATCTCAGGAACTACTCGACCGATTTCAATGAAACTTGGTTTGTAATAGTTTCCTTACATCCTAATGATATGTTGTGAAAATAGGCCAAATCGCTTCACAACCACGCCTACTTCCTATATACCAGAACTTTGAAGACGATCTGAATCGTTTACATCTATAATATAGTCATATACTAATGCTCCCACTACTAACAACATACATTTATAATTGCAATCATTATTTACATCTACTATTTAGCCTCTCACATATATTCATTCCATTTCGTTATTTACTCTCTTGCAAACTGATCTTTCCAATAAGGACTTTCTCTGGAAATAACAACAATACCCATTTTTGCTCTCACACTAGTTTTAAGCTCATAGTAATATACTCTTAGTTTTAAGAATTGTAATTTACGATTATTAATAAAGTTACATTCGAAAAGAACGGACGTATTTTGAATGAATGAATCGCAAAATGTGTTGCTAAGCGCATAACTCGAGAACCGCTGGACCGATTTCGCAAATTCTTTTTTTAGAATGTTTCAAGAGGTCCCGGGATGGTTCTTACGGAGAGAAAAATTTTAAAAATTGCCTGAAAAAGTCTTAAATCCACAATTTTATAATCTCCCATACCAACAATTTGTGTCGTTAGTCTCGCAAAAAGTTGAGAAGGGCCAAACCGATCTGGCTAATTTTAGTTTTGAAATATTTATGGAAGGCCAGGGAAAGATTAGAAAGTAAGTAAATATGGAAAAATTGTGAGGAAGATAACAAGAAGATGATTTTATTTGAATTGACAACAAAATTATAAAAAAAAGAAAACAAAAAATAATATTATTTTCAAAGTTGTCATTGTTGCTTTGTTAAAATATTTTTATCATTATTCAATTGTATAATGCTGTATCGAAAGCCTAAAACAAATTGTAACCGAACATTTTATACTCTCACAATTTATTGATGTTATTTTATTACACACAATTTAAAATAAAGTCCAATAGAATAACGAAAATCCTCTTATATAGTATATAAAGGCTGATGTAATTCCTGAACCTATTTCACTCATTTTCACCACTAAGGTTAACGGGAATAGGGGCAACTTGGCACCTGTTAGTAGGCAGACAAACGGTACTTTCGGCCTTGAAATTACTACTGAATTGCAAATCAACAAACACCAGTCTGCAAACTCGCCAAAAAGAGCTACAAAGGAGATTTTCCAGATATTCAAGTCGCTGGAAGAACTGCACAGGACTTTAAAAGATTTACGCGACAACGAAACTATTTTTGGTGAAGCCATGATTCTGGCAGGTGATTTTCGCCAGACTATTCCAGTTATTCCTGGATCAACTGTTGCTGACGAACTAATCACATGCCTAAAATCATCTACTTTGTGGCGACACATAAAAAATCGTCAATGAACAAATAACATACGAGTGTTTTTCCAACAATATCATACTGCGATTGTAGAAATAGTTGGAAATGGTAGCGACGCAGTTGACACCTCAATGTATTAATAACATTTTTAACGGGCTTCTGTCACTTCATGGTCTCGAAAGAGGAGCTTATTCATCGTGTTTTTCAGGACAGGAAACCACAATATAATAAGATAAATGGCTGATTGAATGGCCTATATTGGTGGTAAAAGACAAAGATGTCGATGATCTTAATGCGACAATTTAGGATTTCGTTCCAGGAGAGTTGAGTTGACACAGCTACAAACCCGGGTGACGTTGTCAATTATCCCACAGAATATTTAAAATTGCATTTAATATCACCTCTCACTTTGCAATTAAAATTAGTGTAAGCTGTCATGGCTATGAAAACGGTAATCATAAATAAGTCACCGAAACAATGTTGGCTTGGCCAACTTGCAAATTTCCTAATTTGTTATTATGATGATTTACCCTTAGTACAGATCTACCATAATGTATATTAACCGGCTATAATGTTTTCGTCTTTGTGCGTAAGAATTTTTGACTATATTGAAAATGTATACCTTACCCACAAAAACGTGTGGTCGGGTCTGCTAGTTACAATATATAAAGTAAGCACTAGTGAAGATATCGATGCAGAACTTCGCACAAATACTATGTTAATAGTGTGGCAGCTCCATTCTAAAAATCGCCGAAATCGGACCATAGGTTTTTAAGGCCCCATTAATCGAACACGAGGACCTCGGTGCTTCTAACCTAATATTATGGTTTCCAGCTTTCAATGGACTTTATACAATATATATAACGAATATGTGGGTCAAATTGTGTATTATATAATATTAATTAAGTTAAATAAATAAATTGCGAGAGTATAAAATGTTCGGTTACACCCGAACTTAGCTCTTCCTTACTTGTTTCATATACTTTTACAAAAGTATAAATGAATATTTTGATGGAATATTTGTGGTTGTTTGGGAAAGAAAATTTTATTTATTACGCCTCATTGTATTAGCATCTTAAACTTAGCAATGAATATTATTAGCATGTGAATACATAAAGTTTTATTCTTTATGAAAGGCAAGTTTAGCGCCTGAGATGAATACCGGAAAATTATTCTTACAAATACATATGTGCCGGCAAATGCCTGTCTAACTACTAGGAAGATATGGGCCGATATCAAACAAACGGACCATATTATATCAAACAAAATGTAACGTTCTCATATGATTTTATTGAGATATACTCTCCTCTGGATGATAAGTCACAATATAAGTAGCTAAACAGATGAAAATGAGGAAGGTTTCTTATTTCAATAATATTTGTAACAAGTAAGGAAGAGCTGAGGCTGGGGTAATTCATGGACCGTTTTTAATGCCACCTAGCGACATTCTATCCAATATTATACGCTCACTAAATTTTTCTAAGATATCTCACATATTAACTGATACATAAAATCCTCTCTCGACGAACAAAAACTAAACTCTACAAGTCCCTCACATTCCCGTCCTACTTTATGGTGCAGAAGCGTGGACGGTGTCAACATCCGATGAGACGGCACTAGGAGTTTTCGAGAGAAAGTTTTGCGGAAGATTTATGGTCCCTTAAACATTGGCAACGGCGAATACCGCAGAAGATGACAGAAAAAGACAGCGGCTACGCTCTGAAAGTTTTCGATGTAGTTCCCGCTGGTGATAGCCGAGGAAGAGGGAGACCTCCACTCCTTCACTTGGTGTTACCAATTGGCGCCAAACTGCCAAAAGGAGAGATGCGTGGCGCGCTGTTGTGGACTCGGCTATAACCACGTAAGCGGTGTCAGTCAAGAAGAAGAAGAACTGATACATATACAGTAGCGGACAAAAAAAGTCGACACTCTAGAAATGCGTAATTTTTTGAGTTTCTTTAAAAACCACGTGTTATATGATAAAATTATATTATTATAGTTTATAGTAACTAGATTTATATAAGTATTTCCAATATAAATAAATATTTCAGTGCAGAATCATCCTGAAAAATTGCGTTGTCCATATAGGAAAAGTGCTCTTCAATTGAAGGGTCCATGTTCTCCAGTAAGAGCTGTTGGTATTTAATAGATTTAACATTTCTATCAATTAAGGGCAACTTTCCAGCACAATGATAAGAAAAACACCCTCAGATCATTAGGGTACCCCTCGCCTAACGGTACTTCTGACACATACATTATAGAAACGTTCACCAACTTTTTTGCGAACGTGTGACATATCGTATTAACCGAAGTGGTTAATTTTGGGTTTATCTGAAAATATGACTTTTCTCCAATACTTTTTGGTCCAAATTTTGTGCAATTTATCCCATTCGAGGCGTTTTTGTCACATTTTTACAGAAAAAAGTGTTTTTTTGGATGGCCAACGGCCATTTAGTCCGGCTTTTTGGAGGTGCCGTAGTACAATCCGTGTTCCGATTTCGGTTCCATTCAGTTTCCGAACTTCGATTCTAATATCTTCAACGGTTTTGAATTTGTTCCGAATTCTAATCCGCTTAACATGGTGGTCATCCTTGACAGTAGCCCTCTTCGGGCGTCCGGAGCCAGCTTTGTGTTTTATAGACACAGTCTTTGGATATTTTTGAAGGAAAAAACTTATAGTAGTCTAAATAAACTTTATTTGTTCACAAATTTTGCGTATACTCATGTTCTGAGATCGCAGAAAAAGAGAAAAAATACACACAAGCTATAATATAAGGACACCTTTGAGTAGTCAGAAAAAAAAACGCTAATTAGATATTAAGTCTCTGTTAAGCGCCTTCTACAAATCTGATAAATTCGCTAATTTGCGGAAAATTGAGATCCAAGAAATTTGAGTCTTGATCTCGCCAGGCAACTTCTGCAGTTAGCACCCTATGCAATGTTTCATGACTGACTCATACAACTAAGGAAATATTACTGAGGGCGAAGAACTCCCTTGATATCTCACAATTTCTCTTGGGTCAGAAGGATCTTGCGACTTGCCCAGCTCAGCTGAAGACCAATTATCCAGTAGAAAGACACAAGACGATAAAAAGTGCTTCTACTTTTTTTCATTATATTTTGAGGCTGAAGGCTGAATATCTTGGAACATTTGAAGTTAAGTTCCGATCAAAACCAAAACCTTTTGCTTCAGCCAACTACCTCAATGTATTCTAACATTCTTCCCATAAGCATTTAGTAATTGCGTTTCAAGGTTCCTAGAATATCATAAGGGGTGGCACCGTTACCTTATATTTAGGCATACAAATCAAAGTACTACATAAAATTAAAATTGTTTATAAGAATGAAAAACGAAAACCGAAATTAAAAAAATATTATATATATTTGCCCTAATAAAATTCAAAAATCCCAATTTGTATATTAGTCATTTCCGGTTTATTAATAAAACATTCCAACCGGGGACAATAGCAACGTAAAACTCAATCATCAAGAAAAGAAGTTCCGCTTAACAATAACTACTAAATTTAATGCCATTGGCACACCACATGAGCAATCATCAAGTATATGGTAACGCTCGTCACACACACCAACATAATGGGGAAGCCGACCTTGCAGTAATAGAGGAATGGAAAATTATAGCCATGTTTCTCCGCCACACCGGCGCATATGACATTCGCATAGGTGCCGATTATCGTGCCAATGCTGCCCAAGCCGGAGCCCAGCAGCACGGCCCAAATGAGCGGCTGCACCGGTAATTCTTCCTCCTCGATTTCTTCCACGGCAACGGTTACAGCACGCAACATCAACGAGGCTACCGAAGCGTCGGTAAGAAAGGCAGCACAAAACGCCGACCACCAAACGGCTATCAGAATGGCGACAACCAGACGTGCATCGGAACTGCTATAACTAATCAGATTACCCGTCAAATTACTAATCACATCGAATAGTCCCATCTGCGATGTGGCCTCAGAGAAAACAATAACGCAGGCGAGAAAGAGCATAGTCGACCACTCAATGCGGCCGAGTATGCCATCGAAATCTTCATTTTCAGCCAATATGAGCATGAGAATACAGGCGAGCAGCGAGGTCCAAGCCACGGAGAGAAAATGCAAATTCGGTATGAGATGCAGTCCGATGAGTACGAAAACGAAGAACAGCACAATACAACATTTGACTAGTAGCGCCATATCAGTAATCTGGAATTCGTTTTTGAGCGCCTTCACGGTTTCCTTGTAGTCCGGCGGTGGTGTTGGCATCTTACCAATACGTTGTAGGCGCTTACGCAGACGACGCACCTTCGATAAGACTGTATCGCGCATCGCTTCTTCATCCTTCGAATATGGACTAATACTCTTGGCGGTGCGCGACCACACCTTAATCACACGACGCAGACGTTCAATCTCGGCACCATCTTTATAGCGCATCGTATTCGAATCGTGATAGAGTATACGCATGTAGAGGTAAGCGCTTGCGCCGGCTATTATGGTACCTGGCAAAACGTGCTCGACAAAGACAAACGCGTCGATGCCCTCGCGTCGTAATACCTCGTGGTTCAATACATATTCGGCCGGTGTCTCACCATTTGGCGTCAAAGTGTTGCCAACATTCGCATAGATAATCAGGCAGGAGAGTAACGGCAACGGATTCAGTTCCATTAGTTCGCAAACACGCATGGTAATCGGTGCGATCAATAACACCATCAAAATGTTATCGAGCCACGATGAAAGCACAAAAGTGATGAAACACAAGCAATTCAGTATTGGCCAGATATGACCGTTTGAGCACTCATAGATGCGTACGGTGATGTAATCGATAATACCAGTCTCTGCCAGTATGGCTATGATGAGCGTCAAACCGAATAGCTCCAAGAGTATCTCGAAATCGATCCAGTCGATGATGGTACGCAGCGAAGGTCGTAAATTGAGTAGTGCTAGCATGCTGATGGCGAGCGTGCAGAAAACGATTATAGCGAGCGCACGATGCACGATGTCAAGCATCAGCAGTATATAGAAGCCAATTACTAGTATGAGCGCTATGGCAACACCGATTTCTAAGTTTATCGGCGACGGCTCATAATAGAACTCCAACGAAAGCGGTTCCGGTATATTCGTGCGCATGCTGATTTGCAACCTGTCGCTACCCTTCTCGGAAATGGACTGCAAAGCGAACAGTTTTGTGCGTTCCACAAGATGTATGCTGTCTAAATCCGAGGTGTTTTCTAAATATAATACCCAAGGCTTGGTAACTTCATGTCTTTCACTCCCCACAAACTGAAACAGCTGAATATTCAACGTTTTCTCTTTACCGGCTAACTTTTTCAGCTGATGCTTCGAGAGCATTATAAATGGCCCGGTAGCAATAATGAAGAATCCATTCGAATGTGATGGCTCTGGCACATTGAAGGTCTTCTCTGTGCCATTATGAATGCATATGAAATTCGATTTGGAGTGTTCATGTTCGGGTTGTACCAATAGCAAACTCGTGAATATTAGCCAAATTACAAAGAGCACACTGATCTTGACGATTTTCAAATATTTGCTCTTCCTTTTTTGCATTGCGGTTTGTGATTCAGCGGCTTCATCTTCTTCTGCTTCGGAGAGCGATGTCGCACTTGTATCATCATTGAAGTTCGCTGCACCGGCGTACAAACGTTGATCCCCTCCATCTTCGAAAGCTACCACCTTGCGACGGTCCGTTCTCTGTGGGCGGTCATGCGCAGGAGACGTCTGAATTTTGCCTACAGTTCCTTCCATCGTCGTGCGTGTTCTAGCTGTTCGCCACTCAACGAACTCTGTGTCCGATTCCAGTGAATCATGTTCGTCCGCTTCGTGACTCCAGAGCGAGGGTTTTGACATATTTTGTCGTTAACGCAAACAAACCGATGTAAGGACTTGCTGAAGTTTTTTCAGTTAAAATTAAGTTTTTTTAATTTTAAATATTTTCCAAAAGAAATTTTTTGTTTTCACTTTGACAGTGAATGTAAAACGTTTGTGATCAATACATAATGTAATGAAATTACACAATGGTACTCAGCCCAAAGTTGTCCATATGTGCGTAAATGTTTTGTAATATCTTTTCTGTTCATAATCTCTTAATTAAAAATTTAGTGTATTAACCTTACGCGAGCTCGGTGAGTCCACAATCAAAGACTAAATCCCTGCGTTATACGTTTGGCACAGATTGTAACCTGCTACCAACGAATTATTTGCTCTTAGAAAGGCTCATATTAGTTTCATAGTTAGAGTCTTTACCCGTTACGGTGCAGTAGGCATACCTGCGATGTGGCAAGGAATCCTGTTAGGACAAAGATGTATGAAGAATCATCATCATAGTTACCATGTATCTACTCCACTATACGGCTTTCGCAAGGCTGAAGTTGAATCATCTCGGTATCATAAATTACGCGAACCAGCGAATTGGCTGGAATAGACATTTACTGCCTCAACAAATTTGTGACTGATTCAAAAAACTTCTTCGATTTATTAGTTCTTAATAAACTTTACGTAGAAGATTTGTTTGGAAACACAATGGATCTGCTTCTTTGATATCCTTCATGACTCTTGTCGTGATGATCAGCTTCGGGACAATTTATTCGCAAAGTAAGTGACACCAAATAAACACCCTTAAAGTTCCGATCGCGATCTGTTGTCAGGATTTCTTTACCGTGCGGAAAACAAGCACATGAGAGCAGACTTACGTTAACCTATCACCATAAGTTTGAACTGTCCAAAAATTTACAATTTAAAGCGACAACAAGTCGAATGAACACGGTAAGCGTTGGACATGGCAGGACAAACTTCGGAGAACCAGATGAATTGTCCCGATTAGAAATTAGTAGCCTGTACAAATGCGTAAAAGGCTCAAAGCGCTTTGTCGTCACATGAGTGTCTCGGACATTCATTTTGATGAGTTTGTGGGATCGCAACGGACTGGCTCTAGCTGTCCCAGTAGGATCTCCTCTTGCACAATGTTCAGACCTTTAACCCTACCTAACCTAACAACACCGTTACTAAGGGTTATGTGGGCATGTGGTCAAAGTAGTATGACATCTCTCTATTCCATATAAGTTGGAATACGCTAGTCGCTTGTTCGTTTCGCTATAGACAATTTTTTACTTTTCAATTTTTATTTGATAATTTTTAGACTATTTTCGCTAAGGATGTTGTTTGTTTGATTCGCCATTTGATAGTTTTATACTAGAGAGTATGTGAATACTTGAAATATTAGGTTGTCAAATATCTCCTTTCCGTTTTCAATGTTTTACTTGTGTTACAGTGATCGAATTTAGTTCAAATATGCGCCGTTTCGTTCGATAATCTGTTTCCATCTAGACGGTAACTTCATAATACCCCCTCGTAGAAGCCCCCCTCCGTATTTGCGATGAACTCGAACAACTACTTTTCACAAGCCTATTTTGAGTTCAACTTTACACCACAAAGGGCGTTCGCCATGAACAGGAACAGATGGTAATCAATTGGCGCTATGTCCGGGCTATATGGTGGATGCGATAAAACCTCGAATCCGAGCTCCCGTAGCTCCTGACGAGTCATCAACGAAGTGTGTGGTCTGGCGTTGTCCTGGTGGAACACTACATCCTTCCTGTTGGCCAACTCTGGACACTTCTGTTCGATCGATTGCTTCAAGCGGTCCAGTTGTTCGCAGTAGATGGTAGAATTAAGTGTCTGACCATATAGGAGAAACTCATAGTGGATGAATCCCTTCCAATCCCACCAAACACACAGCAAAACCTTCCTGGCCGTCAATCCCTCCACGTCAATTGGCCACTGTTTGGGATGACAGACATTCGACCACGACCGTTTTCGCTTGATATTGTCGTATGTGATGCATTTTTCGTCGTCAGTCACCATCCGCTTCAAAACTGGGTCGAGTTCGTTCCGTTTCAGCAGCATATCGCAGGCATTGATACATAAAGCTTTTTTGTGTATCCAGCCTTCTACAGATGGTTTAAAATGGGCGATCCTGGGCGATGTCTCGATATGCTACATGCCGGTCTAACTCAATGTTTTCCATGATTTGATCGGTATTCGTCTTCACAGGTCTTCCGCCGGCTGGCTTATCCATGGTGTGGTTTCCATCCACTCTGAATAGTCGAAACCATTCCTCCGTAGTTCGAAGTGATAGAGTACCAAAGTTTCAAAGATGTATTGCCAGATACGACTCTGTAGCGCTTTATAGCCACGAAATTCGAAATACAAAATGGCGAAATGGAGATATTTATAAATAAATAATTTTTTTACTATACGTAACTAAGCTTGTTCGATACGCCGCGCTGAAGACTTTATTTTGAAACTATGCTTATAAATATGTCAATTATCACTTTGTGATATTTACAATTGATCTGTCTTTGAACAAAATAATTGTATCATTGCCACCGTAATGTAAAGAGAAAAATGCATCCCTCACGGATGCACAAAATTAATGCAACACACTTTAAAACATTTCACTTGAATACCTACGAAAGATGCAAGAACAAGCAAAACCGAACTGCAACCTTCATTCGCTCTTTTCATCTTATCACATGTGTGCATACATCGTTCTTTTATTTCTTTTCTTTTTAATTTTGTATCATATTTATTTTCCTTTCATACTTCAAATTTCACGTCAACACTTTATGCGCTTGTAATGGAGCTCTCTTCGCTCAACACCTTAAAATAAACTTTGACACTTCTGTGCGCGAAAACACTAAGCGCCAACACGTGTGAATTTTCGTTTGAGTACATTTTGAGCTAAGTCCCCCTCCCCGACGCTAACCACCTCTCCTTGGTCTCTGTGGCGAGCCAACAGAAGCTGCAGCCACCACAAACGCCGCCAACCCAAATGGGATATACCTTGAACACCTCGGCTTACACGTGCACCCACACACACACACTTAAATAAATATACGAAAACAGCACTTCCGTGAACGAGTCAATTTGCATGCAATCCGAGCGGAGGTAAATGTTTGCTTTAGTGTGTGTGGGTGTTTGCCAAAAACTCATCTCGCTCATCCCTTCGCGAAAATGTGAGGGAAAAACTGCGCCACAGCAGCAAAGAGAAGATAAACGTGGATATTCCAAGTGACTCGCACATTTATCACGCTTTTGGTTGGTTTTTTTCAACACCTCCGAAACTGTTGTCCCTCTCATGTTACTGAGGTACTCTGCGTAAATAAAGTGCTAAGCGTTTCCCTTGAAGTGTGTTCCATTTGTTTTTAGCGCTTATCGAAGTGAAGGAAGTGGTAACGCATTTACCTTGTATTTGATATTCGCTGTTGCTGTTTTTATAATGACATGAGGCATACCCAAAATACACAGCTTTTAAGAATAGTGCCACCCTTTCAACGAAAGCCATTTCAACTATTAATTATTAATATAATTTCGTATAAGTTGATCAGTCAGGAAGAAAGGTTTAGATGAGTTCACTACTTTCCATCGATACAGGTTTGGCAATTGGCATCTGATAAGATCTCCTAATTAAATAACTTATGAAAACCTCACAACTAGGCAGAGACGATCCGTTTTGAGGGTGAAGGGCTTTATTTAGACAATCGAACTCTTCAAAAACCCAATAGAACTCCGACTCGTTCCCAGCTATAATTTTCGTAATTTTTTACATTTTATTATGAGACAAGGCACCCCTTAACAAATTTCAAATACATAAATCAGCATTGATGCCCAGATATTGACTACTCAACTGAGGGGGCTGTATTCCTGAGCAGTAGGTCTACAGCTATGATTTCCCAAAATAGACCGAGCTTAAATGCCAATGAAATATATCTTTTTATACTCTCGCAACAAAAGTTGCTAAAGAGAGTATTATAGTTTTGTTCACCTAACGGTTGTTTGTAAGTCCTAAAACTAAACAAGTTAGATATAGGGTTATATATACCAAAGTGATCAGGGTGACGAGTAAAGTTCAAATCCGGATGTCTGTCTGTCCGTCCGTTCGTCTGTCCGTCTGTCCGTCCGTGCAAGCTGTAACTTGAGTAAAAATTGAGATACCTTAATGAAACTTGGAACACGTGTTCCTTGGCACCATAAGAAGGTTAAGTTCGAAAATGGGCGGAATCGGACCACTTCCACGCCCACAAAATGGCGATAACCAAAAACACATAAAGAGCTATAACTAAGCCATAAATAAAGTTATGAAAATAAAATTTGGAACATAGGATCGCATTAGGGAGGGGCATATTTGAATGTAATTTTTTTTGAAAAGTGGGCGTAACCCCGCCCCCAAATAGGTTTTTTATATACATATATCTTGCAAACCAATAAAGCTATATAAACCAAACTTTATGCAGTCAGTTTTTTTCGCCGTTTCCTTATACAGTCCAAAAATGAAAGAAATCGGATAATAACCACGCCGACCTCCCATACAAAGGTTATGTTGAAAATTACTAAAAGTGAGTTAACTCATGAACGAAAAACGTCAGAAGCACTAAATTTTACAGAAGAAATAGCAGAAGGAAGCTGCACTCAGATTTTTTTACAAAATGGAAAATGGGCGTGGCGTCGCCCACTTATGGGTCAAAAACCATATCGCAGGAAGTACTCGACAGATATAATATTTTCTTGATATCCTGATGACACGTGTGGAAAATGGATTAAATCGGGTCACAATCACGACAACTTACAAATATAACTCAATTTTGAATTCCATCTGATTCCTTTACTTTATAATATATACATTAGGAACCAATGATGATAGCGAAATAAAACTTTACACAAATACAGTATATGATCTGTAGCATCACTTGTGAAAAAATTGTCGAAAACGGACTATAACTTTTCAAGGCCCCAGATATCGAACATGTTGAACTCAGCGCCTAAGGTTAAATTTTAACCGAAAATATGGGTAAATCTCTCAACTAATTTAATGTAATTCAGAGGAAATTGTTTTCTTCCAATAGTGTGTCTCTGTTCCAAAAATTATTAAAATCGGGTCACAACATCTCTTAGCTCCCATATACATAATTATAGGTTTTGCAAAAATATCATCCCCCCCCCTAGCTCCCATATACCTAACTAAAGGTTTTTCAAAAATTCGTTGGGCTTTATTACGCATATATGTATTGGTTAATATGTGATATATCTTAGCAAATTAAGTGAGCGTATAGTATTGGATATAGTGTACCTTGCTGATGAAATTGAATGAAATCGGTTCAGGAATTACCTCAGCCCTCATACACTATATAGGACGATTTTCGTTATTTTATTAAACTTTATGCCGAATTTATGGGTAAATTTGTGTGCGATCTTAATAAAATTTCTTCAATAAATTGCGAGAGTATAAAATGTTCGGTTACACCCGAACTTGTTTAATTATATACCTTAAAACTACAATAAATAATACTTCCAATGAAAAATAGCTACAGGTTTTCAATTATGTCGTTAAATGTATCTGTAAAATCTCGATTTTTGGTATCTTACCAAAATCCAGGAAACTTTTCAGGAGCTAATAACATTAAGCTCATTGGAGCAGGTTTTTATTACCAGAGCAATTTATTATAGGGAGAAGATTCCCTCTACATAACATTAGGGATACTCAGAAATTAACGATAATGCCTAAATTAACTAGTAAGGAATGGCTAAGTTCGGGTGTAACCGAACATTTTATACTCTCGCAATTTATTGAAGAAATTTTATTAAGATCACACACAAATTTACCCATAAATTCGGCATAAAGTCCACTAGAATATCAGGAATCACTATATATAGTAACGGGTGATTTTTTTGAGGTTAGGATTTTCATGCATTAGTATTTGACAGATCACGTGGGATTTCAGACATGGTGTCAAAGAGAAAGATGCTCAGTATGCTTTGACATTTCATCATGAATAGACTTACTAACGAGCAACGCTTGCAAATCATTGAATTTTATTACCAAAATCAGTGTTCGGTTCGAAATTTTTTTATCGACAAATTTTGTTCAGCGATGAGGCTCATTTCTGGTTGAATGGCTACGTAAATAAGCAAAATTGCCGCATTTGGGGTGAAGAGCAACCAGAAGCCGTTCAAGAACTGCCCATGCATCCCGAAAAATGCACTGTTTGGTGTGGTTTGTACGCTGGTGGAATCATTGGACCGTATTTTTTTAAAGATGCTGTTGGACGCAACGTTACGGTGAATGGCGATCGCTATCGTTCGATGCTAACAAACTTTTGTTGCCAAAAATGGAAGAACTGAACTTGGTTGACATGTGGTTTCAACAAGATGGCGCTACATGCCACACAGCTCGCGATTCTATGGCCATTTTGAGGGAAAACTTCGGAGAACAATTCATCTCAAGAAATGGACCCGTAAGTTGGCCACCAAGATCATGCGATTTAACGCCTTTAGACTATTTTTTGTGGGGCTACGTCAAGTCTAAAGTCTACAGAAATAAGCCAGCAACTATTCCAGCTTTGGAAGACAACATTTCCGAAGAAATTCGGGCTATTCCGGCCGAAATGCTCGAAAAAGTTGCCCAAAATTGGACTTTCCGAATGGACCACCTAAGACGCAGCCGCGGTCAACATTTAAATGAAATTATCTTCAAAAAGTAAATGTCATGAACCAATCTAACGTTTCAAATAAAGAACCGATGAGATTTTGCAAATTTTATGCGTTTTTTTTTTAAAAAAAGTTATCAAGCTCTTAAAAAATCACCCTTTATATGTGGTCTGCCGTAATTCCTAGACCCACCTACATCGTAACCACGATTTTACGTTCACTTAATTTTGCTAAGATATTTCACAAAATAACCGATATATATGGTATGAAGTCTGAATTTCTTTCGAATATCTGCGCGATTAACATCTATTTTCGACAAAAAAAATTTTGCATTGAGCCCTGAAGTCCTCATGTTCGGTATCAGGGGCCTGTTTATAGTTCGATTTCGGTGATTTTAAGATGGGTAGCTCCAAAAATGCAATATTTGTGGAAAGATTTGTTCCGATATCTTCACTGGTGCTAAATTTATAGATTATTAAGTAAACGTATCAGATGTACTACAAAATTGTGGTGTATGGAAATAGTTGTGAACCGATTTGGCCTATTTTCATAACATATCATTGTGATGCCAGGGAAATACAGTTGAAATTCCCTAACTCGAATCACCACAATCCACAAAAAAACTTCGAGTTAGTGAGACTTCCAAGTTACGGAAGGTAATTTTTATGAAATTTTAATTCTATTGCCAATTCAAGAGCTCGAGTTCATATATCATAATATGTATAATATTATGAAGCGAATTTCGCTGAAATTGGTCGAGTAGTTTCTGAGATATGGTGTTTGACCCATAAATGGGCGGAGCCACAGCCATTTCGAATTTGGTAGACATATTTAAGTGTAGCGCTTCTGTGCCAAATTTAATGTAAAAGGTTTTTTTCCTTACAGATTTAATGATTTTTAGAAGTTTTCACCATTGTATGGGGGGTTTTGAGTGATTATAACACGATTTTATTAATTTTTTAATGTATAAGGGAGAGGATAAAAGAAATAACTATAGAGAGTAAGATTGATATAGGTTTAGAAGTTTACGAGATATGTATAAAAAACTTACTAGGGGCAATGTCATGCCCACTTAACCTAAAATATTACATCTAAATACGCCCTTTCCTAGTGTCAACCTTTATACCCAATTTTACTTTTATAACTTTATTTAAGGCTTATTTATGACCCCTTATCTGTTTTCGGTTTTCGCCATTATGTGAGTGGTCAGATTTTGCCCGGATATGGAACATGAAGAACTCAGTGCCTATGTGTAATTTTTTATATAAAACATCGGTAAATCTCTCATATATCTTAATTTAATTCAGGCTCGTACGGCCTTTATTCCAATTAGGTATAGTTGAGCAAGGCATAGATTCTATCCACCTGGATTCAGCCCAATCTATGACCTGCTTATCAATTAAGTGCTAACAAGTGGCCAACGGTATGCATATATGCTCTTTACTCGAATCCAATTGTAAGATTGTGTCTAATCTGCCTAGATCATCTGCCACACAGTTACCAGGAATATCCCTGTATCCAGTAACCCATTGCAGGTTTATCGTGTAGTATGAAGACAGTTCCATTAATATTTCATAGCATTCTTTCACTATCTTAGAGGAAATCTTTAGGATTTTAAGTGATTTTAAAGCCGCTTGGCTGTCTGTAAAATTATATATATTTCTCGTCATAAGCACCCTCTTTCCCAGCACGAGCAGGTTTTCTTTTATTGCAGTAATCTCTGCTTGAAAGACGCTGCAGTAGTCTGGTAGTTGGAAGGGGATTCTGGTATCTAATTTTTCCGAAAAGACACCACCTCCCACTCATTCATCTAGTTTAGATCCGTCCGTATAAATGCTTATTTCTCCTTTTCTACCTCGCCCTTGTACCACATCTCTCTAGTGGGGAAGGCGATATTGAGAGACGTATTTAGATTTAATTCTAGTGGATTTCGGAAATCCGTGGTAGTCGGTAGAAACGGCAATTTACTAAGGATTTAAATATGTCCCTGATTATAAGTGACTAGTAGGGAAGACTCCCTCAGTATAATTGCAGACTTTACTGCCATCTGCTTATAAATTAAGTCTATAGTTGTTTTTATGTAATGTAATCCCAAATATATATACATTGTTGCGTCAAGCGACACATATACACATAATTGTAAAAACCTAAAAATAAGAAAATGAATTGTATTGGAATATAAGAAATTGAATTAAAATGTTGAATTATAAAAATCATACTTACCCTAATAATACATTTATATTACCTTACTCTATTACTTACCCTAATAATATTACATTATTCTATTACTTACCTTAATCTATTACTCCATTTAACGAAATTGCGCCAAAATTATACTTACCCCTTAAAAATACATATTTATAATACCGTTACTTTAAGTTTTAGACTAAGTGATCACAAAAAAGAGAATAAACAACTGTCTCGTAATATACACGTTGAACTGAACGCACGCTATCTTTAATTTCACGGAATAATTTTACTTTTCGCGACACAGGTAATTGGAGTTTTATTTAATTCGCGCACCCCCAAACCTTTTCGTATTCTCAAAAAACATTGAGAAATTTCATGGCGCCCGAGCAGGGACGTGTGCGTTAATTAAAAAATTGAAACTAAAATACACTTAAAAAGTGCAAAAAAAAATTACTAAATTTCTCGTTCTCGTACCAATTACCTGTGTAAATTCCGTTCGGTTCTCGGTTTTCGGCTTTCGGCACAGTGAAAGTGATGGTGAAAAAATAATTTACATAAAATAAAAATTTAACATATAAACTAAACATAAAAAACATAAGAGATTAAAATATAATAATGGACAAATAAATAGCAAGCAATTTGCTACATAGTGAAGTGTGGTGAACATAATTAAACCTAAAACGACTAAAGTACAAATATATACATATGTATATACACATAATATATATAAAGTGCATGTGTCGATAGTGTAGTGCAGTAATGATATGCAAAGTTATTAATACATATATATGTGAATAAAGTGTACGGTGGCAAAATGTACATATAAAAACAAAAAAAATACAGGTGTTTGTGTCTACATATGTAAGTACACCCAGCGAGTTAAGTGTTAAACACGGTGACAAATATATAAACACGTCTATAAAGAGAAAGAAAGAAACGAATAAGAATAATTATATGCTATAAAAATATACATATATACATACATACATATAAACGAGTGGAGTGAGCAAAAAATTTGTTTGAATATACGCACAAACATATGTACGTGTACTCTACATACTTACCGGCGTTTACCTAATACCTGAAAAAGAAAATAAAATAAAAGAATTAAGAACAACAATTATAAAGAATATAATAAAAATACTTACCTATACGTAAAAAGAACTGTGTGTTGAAACTGAAATGTGCATATGCTAATACCATATACTTACCTCTACTTCCTAAACCTACAAAAAATAGAAACAAAGAGGTACATATGTACAAGTGCTCAAAGTGATAACCAAACAAAAGAGTGTAACCAAAAAACGTGCGAAAAGAGAAAAGGTACAGTGAGTGTCCTAAATAATCGGCTAAAGTGTAATAAAAAAATATATATATAAATCTATACGACATACAAGCATATATATTTTTTATAAAATACCGCTTTTAGTGCCGTAAACTCTAAAACCGCTAAATCCGTTAAGGAAAAGTGCCGGTGTAGAGGTACAACACCGTTTAAAAAAAAAAAAATAATAATAATAAATATACGTACCAAATTTACTGTGCGGTGATCGTTAGCATTTACTGTTAAAAAAAAAAAAACCTACGCCATCATCCATCCTCGCTGCTGCTGCTGCGCCATCATCCTTGCTGCTGCTGCTACTACGTCACCACCATCGCCGCTGCGACGTCAACGCCAACGTCATCTGCTACATCTGCTTCTACATTCACCACTGCTACGCCAACGTCATCGCTGCTGCTACACCGGCTACCGGCGCTGCATCAACAACACTACTGACGCTTCGTGGGAATGAGCTGCCGCTGCATCATCTGCCAAAGGGAAGTGAACGCAGGCAAACAGCCTACGCATTCACAACAGGTAACGAGTGCGGATTATTGAAAGTGGTGCAAACAAAAGAAAATTCCAATAAATAAAAAAGTGCACACTTTCAGTTTTTGGCTCTCCCTTTTTTACTATATTGACTTAAATACATACATATATAACAATATATACATATATACATATTATATATATTTGAACCCCACGTATATTTATATCTAAATGTACAAAGTTGAAGTGAAATGAATAAGGGATTTTGGGATTGCGGTAGCCTTTCTACTTAAATATATAAAGCAATAAATTATTTATTAAATAAAGAAATAAAATAAAATATATAAAATTAAAATTATTAGTTTTTTTTCGCAATTTTTCCGAATCATTTTTCACAATTTATCGGTCGGTTTTTCGCAATTTTTATCGATTTTCGTTCATCAAATTAATTCTATTGTGCTATTGCTCATTTTGCATTATTTCCGATTTGGCTTTTTATTTGGGAATCGATATTTTTTTTTTCGTTTTCGTGAATTGATTCCCAATATTTTCAGAAATTATTCTGTTGCCAAATTTTCTTTTTCGTGAATTTTAATTCAAACAAAGCAAAATGAGCAAGCCAAAGCCAACTATCGCTAACCTGTCTCCAACTAAGGAGTTGACGGACTTAAAGTCGTTAAGACGTCAAAGAACGGTTGCGAAAAGTAGCATTTTGCGCATTAAAACGGGCCTTCTCGAAAAAACTATGTCACTTGATCCTATTAAATTAGAATGTCGGCTCGACATCTTGAATTCACATAGTGAAAAATTAATGAAATGCCAATCTAAAATTGAAGAATTGAAGATTGATGAAGATGACATGGCCCGAGGGGAGTTAGAGGATATAATCGTAGAAACGAAATCCCTAATTAAATCAATTTTATCAAAACATAGAACGTCAATTGCCGAAACATCATTCGTAGCTTCTCACAGCTCACGTCTCCCAAAAATGAATCTGCCGAAATTCAAGGGAGAATATTCCGAATTTAAAAATTTCATGAGCTTGTTTGAGAGTTTGGTTCATAATGATCCAAATATCCCAGATATTGAAAAATTTAACCATTTGGTTAATTGTTTATCTGGTGAGGCTTTGGGAACAGTTAAAGCGTTCCAAATGTCGGATGAAAATTACCCGAAAGCGTTGGCAAGTCTCAAAAAAGTTTATGATAATAAATGTTTGATATTTTTCAATACAATATCTAAACTTTTTGAGCTGCCAACCATCCCAAAGCCATCCGCGCCGTCATTGCGATCAATGATTGACGAAGTGTCTGCGGTATACGACTCATTGCTATCGCTGGGCGATGAGAAGCAGATAACAAACGCGATAATTATTCATTTAGTAATGACAAAGGTCGATCCTGCCACCCGATCCAAATGGGAGGAACAGCTGGACTACGACAAGCTGCCACTGTGGACGGAATGCGAAGCCACCCTCAATAGAAGATACCAGCAGCTATCAGCGGAAGGAGCTTCACAATCAAGGACGAAGCCCATACCAACAGGAAGTGCCAGTCATGGGAAACAGCAACAAACGGACAGGACCAAATCGGCGCTAGTGGCAGCAAATACGAGGCAGCCCCTTTGTCAGCAGTGCAGATCAAAGGACCACTACTTAACTGCCTGCCCCACTTTCAAGACGCTTCCGGTGCAGCAGAGGTTCGAGTTTGTGAAATCGGTGCCCTTATGCATAAATTGTTTGCGTAAGGGACACACTGTCTCCAAGTGCAGAGCGGATAGATGTCGTGTATGCAATCGATCGCATCACACATTGTTGCACCAGTATCCGGTTTCCTTCCCCGCTGCACCTCATCCGCAACCATCAACCACTCATGCCATGCATACAGCGAGTATGCCGGATCGGGTCATGTTGGCAACAGCAGTTATCCAAGTGAGGACCAGTTGTGGAGAGTACCTGCCTGCGAGAGCGTTGCTGGACTCAGGATCCCAGGTCAACTTTATGACGGAGGACTTGGCGCAGAAGTTGCGGATTCGACGCCAACACAAAACGTTAAGCGTAATTGGAATCGGCAATTCCAATACGAAAGTGGGGGCTAAACTAAGCGCGTTTGTTAAGTCGCGGGTAAATAACTACGAATTTTCGGCGGAATTCTGGATAATGCGTAGCATTTCGGCTAATCATCCAGACCATAACATTAATGTTAATGGCTGGAAAATTCCGCACAATATTGAATTGGCGGATCCAGAATTCCATAAATCTAAAAAGTTGACATCCTATTGGGTGCAGAAATATTTTTCGAGCTTTTAGCTGTTGGCCAAATTAAAAATGGTCCTAATCAACCAACTTTTCAAAAGACGCTATTAGGGTGGATTGTATCTGGCAAATACGCCAGCAATTTAAGTTCTCCTCCCAAAATACAAAGCACATTATGCCAAGCTGAAGAAGACTTAACGTCAATAGATTCAGTAGTCCAAAAATTTTGGGCTTTAGAAGAATTACCTTCAGAATCAAATGGCAATAGATTCACACCAGAGCAACAAGAGTGTGAAAATTTTTTCGTTAATACAACTAAAGTATTACAATCAGGACGGCTTCAAGTCAGAATGCCCTTTAAAGCTGACCGTAAGTTACTCGGTCACTCATATGAAACCGCAGTTCGGCGGTTTCAGGCCCTGGAGAGAAAGACATTAAAAGATCCAGAACTTCGTAGAATGTATCTGGACTTCATGAATGAATATAGAGCACTGGGACACATGAGCCCAACGAACAATAAGATCCCGAGTGAGCCACACTACTTCATTCCGCATCAATGCGTTTTAAGGCCCGAAAGCACTACAACCAAATTACGTGTTGTCTTTGACGCTTCGAGCCGATCTTCATCTCAAGTAGCATTGAATGAACTTTTGATGGTAGGTCCAACCATCCAAGAAGAGTTATACTCAACTCTTCTACGTTTTCGCTTACATAAGTATGCACTAACAGCGGACATTACTAAAATGTACCGTCAAATTATTATGCATGAAGAAGACAGAAATTGTCAACTCATAGTGTGGAGAGAGCATCCTTCAGAGCAAATACAAATTTTTCGACTTAACACCGTAACTTACGGCACTGCGCCTGCTCCATTTCTCGCAACACGGTGTTTGCAAATGCTCAGTGATGCCAATACAATTAAATATCCACTCGGTTCATTGGCCATTAAAAGAGACTTTTATGTTGATGACTTATTAACAGGATCCGAAAATTTTGAGTCTCTAGATCTTTTAAGAAGTGAGGTAATTAAAATATTAGACTCGGCTGGATTCACCCTAACGAAATGGTTTTCGAACCACCCTAAATTTTTCGACAGTGATTACACTGAAAAGTCATTAAGCTTCAATGACAACAATTCCACTAAAACGTTAGGAATCCATTGGTTGCCGAAAGAGGATTTGTTTCGATTTGTCTTAGATGACAATTTTAATGATCTTCGAGCCACTAAACGAAACATATTATCAGTTTCTGCTCGTCTTTTTGATCCTCTTGGATTACTAGCCCCTCTAGTTACCAAAGCAAAAATCTTATTGCAAGAGCTTTGGATTCAAAAACTGGATTGGGATGAGTCGATTCCATTGCGCCTTGACACTAGCTGGCAGAACTTCAAAGCCAACCTACTGCAGCTCTCATCAATCAGCATTCCTCGTTATGTAAACCTAGAGTCGAGTGCCATCTGCCAAATACATGGCTTCGCCGATGCCTCAATAAGGGCATATGGATGCTGCATATATATACGAAGCCAATCTGCTAGTGGTATTAAATGTATGCTGCTTACTGCAAAGTCTAGAGTGGCTCCGCTGAAGACCAAGTCTCTTCCGCGTCTCGAGCTCTCGGCAGCACATCTTCTTTCAAAATTATGGTCAAGAGTAGCGCCTATGTTGAGTCGACATTTCGAAAATATTACATTTTGGACAGACTCTGAAATCGTTTTACATTGGATCAAAACGCATCCATCTTCATTACAAACCTTCGTCGCAAATAGAGTGTCCGAAATCCAAGAGTTGACTGACAAAGTACATTGGCGGCATGTACCAACAAAACAAAATCCTGCGGATCAAGTGTCTCGGGGTTGTAACGTGGACGAATTGAATAATTCGATATGGTTTGGCGGTCCACAGTTCCTCCTAGAAGACCCTGCATTATGGCCAATCAATACCCACTTCCAGCTCTCACCAGAAGACGAAGCATTAGAGAAGAAGAAAAATACATTCACACTAATTTCGACCACTGAGAAAAATTCAATATTGGATCTTATTGAAAAAGTCTCTTCTCATAAAAAATTGCTTCGTGTGGTCGCATATTTATTACGATGGATCAGACGACCATCAAAATCCTCCATGGGCAAGGATCTGACTTCAGATGAATTGAACTTGAGTTTTTTTAAAATTGCACAGGTGGTCCAACATTCAGAGTTTTCGGATGTTATTCAAAAATTGCATAAAGGTACCACCCTACCCGCACACTTGCAAAAACTCAATCCATTTTTTGCATGAATACTCGGATTTATCGCTTTCGTTTAAATTAATCCGAGTAGGAGGTCGCCTATTAAATGCACCTCTCCCATACGAAGCCAAATTTCCACTATTACTAAATAAAAATTCGCACTTCGTTATAACATATTTACGGTACCTGCACATTCGAAATCACCACGCTGGGGCTAAAGCGTTGGTTGCGCTTCTTCGAGAACGCATATGGCTAATTAATGCCCGAGAAGCTTGCAGTAGAACCGTAAGAAACTGTATACATTGTTTTCATTACAAGCCGAAGTTGCAAAACCAAATTATGGGAAATTTGCCAGCAGAAAGACTTCGAGCACTACGACCCTTTCTTATATGTGGCGTAGATTTTTGTGGTCCGATATATACAACTTTAAAAATACGCGGTCGACCCCCCGTCAAAACATATATTGCAGTTTTCGTTTGCTTCACTTCAAAAGCAGTACATTTAGAAGTAGTTTCGGACCTTTCTTCTAATTCATTCATTTTCGCCCTAAAAAGGTTCATTGGACGCCGAGGGATGCCGACGAAGATATTCAGCGACAACGCCACCAATTTCGTCGGCGCCGACCGCAAGCTGCGCGAGCTGAAGGAAGCATTTCTGGCCCAGGCTCCAGAATTGAAGAGATTCGCCGCAGACGAAGGGTGCAACTTCATCTTTATACCTCCGAGGGCGCCGCACTTCGGAGGATTATGGGAAGCCGCGGTGAAGTCCGCCAAGCACCACATCGTTCGCGTAATAGGGAACGCGCTACTCACCGCAGAGGAGCTAGCAACAATGTTGGCCGAAGTGGAGGCCATCCTCAACTCTCGGCCCCTAACACCGTTGAGCCAGGACCCCAACGACGGCGAGGCATTAACCCCAGCGCATCTACTAATTGGGTGCTCCTGCGAGCACTGCCCCCAGAGAAGGTGCCAGTGGACCCAGTTCGTTGTTGCGAGAGATGGCAACTTGTTTGCTGTCTCAAGCAACAGTTTTGGCGACAGTGGTCCAAAGTATACCTGACGGGCCTTCAAGAGCGGAACAAATGGCTGCACCCCACACGCAATATGCAGCTCAACGACCTCGTACTCGTCCACGAGGACAACGTGCCACCACAGCAGTGGGTCCTCGGACGCGTCGTCGCAACCGTCGAAGGGCAAGACGGCAAAGTGCGAGTCGCAGAAGTGGCGACCAAGACGGGCACAATTAAGCGCCCCATCCACAAACTGGCCTTGCTTCCAATGGATGTTGAAGGAACCTGATCCTGTCAAGGTGGCCGGTGTTGCGTCAAGCGACACATATACACATAATTGTAAAAACCTAAAAATAAGAAAATGAATTGTATTGGAATATAAGAAATTGAATTAAAATGTTGAATTATAAAAATCATACTTACCCTAATAATACATTTATATTACCTTACTCTATTACTTACCCTAATAATATTACATTATTCTATTACTTACCTTAATCTATTACTCCATTTAACGAAATTGCGCCAAAATTATACTTACCCCTTAAAAATACATATTTATAATACCGTTACTTTAAGTTTTAGACTAAGTGATCACAAAAAAGAGAATAAACAACTGTCTCGTAATATACACGTTGAACTGAACGCACGCTATCTTTAATTTCACGGAATAATTTTACTTTTCGCGACACAGGTAATTGGAGTTTTATTTAATTCGCGCACCCCCAAACCTTTTCGTATTCTCAAAAAACATTGAGAAATTTCATACATGTCTATATAAAAAACCTTCTTATAAATTCTTCATTCTTCACGATATGTATATGTATAATAATTTTCTCAATTTGCATAAAATTATTCACATTTCAGCAATTTTTACTTATTTCTTTTTTTTGCAAGCCATTAATGCATGCGCAGTTAACGTTCAAGAATTCTCATTACTCACTGAGACCATTCATTATCTTTACTGACAACAACTTGAAACGCAATAAAAGCATATACCCGACATATTTCGCCATAAATAAAACAAAAAACTGAACCAAATAAATAAAAAATCGCAGAAAATACGCCGCAAAGAATATAAATATTAAAGCTGATAGGAGGCAATTGTGTGCGATTGTAGCTTATTTATTGTTAATCTGTCATGGTCGCGCATAACTTTGAGCATTTCACTGATATAATCTGCAACAAGCATACATATCATAGATACATATATGGATATATGGAGATATAGATATTCGGAGATTTGTCCACTCATATGCGAAAATTCATATTTTCATATTTTTAGCTAGTACACAGTGCTTCGAATTATAATTCAATGCATATGTATCAGCATCAAGGACTTTTATTGCCTTAAGGTACGAGGCAGCCAAGCAGATCAATGGCCAAACGCAGCGCCAAATCAGCAGCGTAGCGGTAGAAAGTGAATTAAAAAATATCTAAAATCTGAAATTCGAAATTTGCTGCGTCAATGCGCTGTCATGCAGCTGCAATAATTGCCAAAAATTTGCACACACACATACAAACATACATTCGATTTGCCAACAGCATTTGTGAATAGAAAGCACAGCGACCGCGCCGCTTAGCTCCAACCGAACTGGCCGTTGACTGCTTTGGAAACACGCGCATTTATTTATAACTGAGTGCATATGTTGTTGTTTTGGTTTTTTCTTTTGCTTCAAAAATTCGTTTAATAAAAAAAAATCTGAAAAAAATATCAAAAAAATTTAGCAAATCGAAAAAATTGTATTGATTGCAGCATTTTTTTTTCAAATTATATTAGTTCATTTGCCATTTGTGTCAATAATTAAATTGTGCAATGTTACGTTAATTATGTGCTTTCGACATTAATTGATATAATGATAATATCTAATACAAATTTAACAATTTCCAAACACAGCTACTCAAGCATTAAATTAGTTTCATTTAGTTGCTCATACGCCCCGTGTTGCCTACACACTCAACTAATATTCATATATGTATGTAAATGAGGTGAAATAAATTCTCGTTAAGATGCTAACTGAATTGTAATTTGAAAAGCAATTCAGCATGTATTGTACACACACTGAAACAGCAATAATTTGTTTAATTGCACTTATCTTGTGTGATACGTTAGTCTTGTTTATAAAATAAAAATCTTAATGAAATATGCTAAGTTGTGAGTTTGTGCAGGTGCCTTAATTTAAACAACTGGTATTAGTTTAAAGAAAATGCAACGAGAAAAGTACACAAATGCACTCAACTGTAAATGCACCTTTGAAATTTATGTGGTTTTTGTTTGTTGTTTTTTCTTTGCTTGCATCTACCACATCTGGCGATTAGAAAAATATCGACGCTAGAAAAGAAAGAAAAAAGCATAGAAGAAATAAAGTCCCACACAACTGAAAATTGGATGATACGCTTGCAAATTGAAATAACTAAAGAAATAATAAATAAATAAATAAAAAATGCTTAGAACAATCACGGGTTCACCATGGTACATGCGTAACGAAAATATCCATAAAGATCTCGATATTCCTATGGTAAAGAAGGAGATAGAGGACAGCAGAAAGAAATATGCATATTTCAAAACTTCGAAAACATCCAACACATTGGCTAATGCTTTGGTACATTCCTGCAATCAAACAAAAAAGAACAGATCTACCAGCCTATTAGAGAGCAACGTTCTACCACAACAGCTCAAAAACATTCTTGAGCTTTTTTAGTTTTAAATAGATTTACGATTTTAATACTTATTGTTAGGCTTTAAATAAACCTGAAGAAATAATGATATATAACCAACAAAAAAATATTGACGTGACCTGATAGGCGGTACTTCCAAAGGGTACATCTCTCAGAATATTAGACTATTTTTATACTCTCGCAACAAATGTTGCTAAAGAGAGTATTATAGTTTTGTTCACATAACGGTTGTTTGTAACACCCAAAACTAAACGAGTTAGATATAGGATTATATATACCAAAGAGATCAGGGTGAAGAGTGGAGTTCAAATCCGAATGTCTGTCTGTCCGTCCGTCCGTCCGTCCGTCTGTGCAAGTTGTAACTTGAGTAAAAATTAAGATATCTTGATGAAACTTGGCACACTTATTTCTTGGCACCATAGGCAAGTTGCTTTCGAAAATGAGCAAAATCGGACCACTGCCACGCCCACAAAATGGCAAAAACCGAAAACACATAAAGTGCCATAACTAAGCCATAAATAAAGCTATGGAAAATTTGGTATGAAGGATCGCACTATGAAGGGGCATATTTGGATGTAATTTTTTTGGGGAAGTGGGCGTGGCCCCGCCCCCTACTAAGTTTTTTGTACATATCTCGCAAACCAATACAGCTATATAAACCAAACTTTCTGCAGTCGTTTCTTTAGCCACTTCCTAATACAGTTCAGAAATGAAAGAAATCGGATCATAACCACGCCCACCTCCCATACGAAAGTTAGGTTGAAAATTACAAAAAGTGGGTTAACTCACTAACGAAAAACGTCAGAAACACTAAATTTCACATAAAAAATGGCAGATGAAAGTTGCACTCAGATTTTTTTACAAAATGGAAAATGGGCGTGGCGTCGCCCACTTATAGGTCAAAAACCATATCTCAGGAACTACTTCACCGATTTCAATGAAACTTGGTTTGTAATAGTTTCCTTACATCCCAATGATATGTTGTGAAAATAGGCCAAATAGCTTCACAACCACGCCTACTTCCTATATACCAGAACTTTGAAGACAATCTGAATCGTTTACTTTACAATATATAAAGTAAGTACTAGTGAAGATATCGGTGCAGAACTTTGTACAAATAGTATGTTAATAGTGTGGCAGCCCCATTCTAAAAATCGCCGAAATCGGACCATAGGTTTTCAAGGCCCCATATATCGAACATGAGGACCTCGGTGCTTCTAACCTAATATTATGGTTTCCAACTTTCAATGGACTTTATACAATATATATGACGAATATGTGGGTCAAATTGTGTATTATATAATATAAATAAAGTTAAATATATAAATTGCGAGAGTATAAAATGTTCGGTTACACCCGAACTTAGCCCTTCCTTACTTGTTATTAATGTAATAGTTTTAGTAAAAGTGCGTTAACTCACTAACAAAAAACGTCAGAAACACTAAATTTTACAGAAGAAATAGCAGAAGGAAGCTGCACTTAGATTGACAAAATGGAGAATGGGCGTGGCATCGTCCACTTATGGGTCAAAACCCATATCTCAGGAACTACTCGACAGATTTCAATTAAATTCGGTATATAATATTTTCTTGACACGACAACTTCCCATGTAACTCAATTTTGAATTCCATCTTATTCCTTCACTTTGTAATATATACATAAAGAACCAATGAAGATAACGGAATAAAACTTTACACAAATACTGTATTTGAGCTGTGACATCACTTTTGGAAAAATTGTCAAAATCCGACCAAGACTTTTCAAGGCCCCTGATATCGAACATGAAGAACTCGGTGCCTAAGAATAATTTTCGCAAAAATATAGGTAAATCTCTCAGATATTTTAATATAATTCATTTCCTCTGAATTTTTTTCTTATAACAGTTTGTCTATGTACCAAAATGGTTAAAATCGTTTCATAACTACCCCCAGATCCCATATACCTAATTATAGGTAATATAAAATTAAGTGAGCGTATAGTCTTCGATATATTGTGTCTTTGTGGTGAAAACGAGTGATATCGGTTCAGGAATTACCTTAGTCCCCATATACTATTTATGATGATTTTCGTTATTCTACTGAACTTTATGCCGAATTTGTTGGTCAAATTGTGTGTTATCTTTATAAAATTACATCAATAAATTACGAGAGTATAAAATGTTCGGTTGCACCCAAACTTAGCCTTTCTTTACTTGTTTTATATGTTTTTTATTGACATTTTAATAATGCCGATGGAGTGAGGGCTTCAAAAAACGGTGCGTCCTGGTTGACGTGATTTCAACCCTTGTATAGATCTAAAACACAAAAAACAAGAAGATTCTTCATTAGTAAGGATATCGGTATCGGGTTGACCATTTTCAAGAAAAAAAAAATGGCGTCGACTTGAAAAAAAATTTTTTTGACCCGCTTTTCGACCTTTTCGATTTTTTTTTTTAAATAATTCACATTAAAATATTTGGAAATCCAAGACAGACACGATAAAGCATTGTATAAAGCAGAGATATACCAAATTCCAAAGGAATCGGTTCAGTTGAACTTGAGATATCATGTCAACCACCTCAAAAAAAGTAGTATCAAGAAAAACGCGTTTAAAGTTTAGCAGACCGCTCGGCCGGCTCCGACGCCACGTCACTAAATCGGCTGTTTCTCCGAAAATAAGTCGAATTTTGAAAAATCATTCCAAGGTCATATTTTTGAAAGTCTAAACTTTCAAAATATGCAAAAAAAATTGAATTTTTCAAAATTCTAGACCAGAATACCCCCTTAAAGTTGAAGATAATCGATCTTTAATCTTTATTCTCTATAATCTTATAATCTTTTTCTCTTTTATTTATTTTCGAAGATCCAAATTCGATCCCTTAAAGCATCTGTCATTTAAGCTTGATTGAAAAATTGGGTACACCATTTTAATATGAGGAAAATATTTTTTTTTTTAACTTGTACGTTCTTTAATTAATAATAATGTTTTAATAAGCTTTTTTTCGAAATTCAGAATCAAATAACTGAGTAACTACTATTTAACTTATGACTCAATCTCTCCAAAAAAAAAACTAGTTCCGTCCTATACCCAAACGAGTTTTGTACAGTGTTATTTATTATTAAATTTTGAAAAGACAAGCACTATCGTACTTTTAATTTTCCAACAAATTAGCTAGGTTGCCACTTTTCCCTTCACGCTTTTTGTTCATTATTTTGTTATTGTTATTTCGCAACACTTGTCTTATACTAATGAATGGGCAGTCAAAGGCAGCTTAGGCTTTCGCTCAAGTATTTATTACTTGCAAAACAGAAAACAATAATTCTCATGTCTATCTGTCAAACAGTTAGCCAGTCAGTGACCGCATGTTATTCGAATTCGAAACAACAAAATACCAATACAAATGGGACGTGTTCAATCAAAACAAACAAATCACTTTCAAATAAAGACTAAATGTATGGACAAAACATAGAAAGATATTTATTTAGACACCGTTATATATTATATACATATATATATATATATATATATAGGGACGCCTTCTTAGGCATATATGTTTTTATATATGTATTAGAGAAAATTTTGCTTTTAGCACTCAGAGTTTGTTCTAACAAAAAGATTCGTTTGAACTGAGGTTAGTGCTCTTGATGAAAGTGTAGCAAATGTTTACAAAAAAAATCAATTTATTATATTTTCATTTAGCTCTCTAAAATGCTGGGACACTATTCAGACCTAGAGTCCCCAGCATTTATAAAACCAGAACTTTAGCGACGATCATCTTCGTATAGCTGTGGTGCTCCACCGAGTCAATTATTTTTGGCATTTTCGGCGTTGACATTGCTGAGATGCCAAAAGACAGCTGCAACCGTGTAAAAATCAAATCGTTTTTCATTCGCTTTGGAAACTTTTTTGTATACAATAAATTTGTTGAAAGATTTCCAATTTGAAAACATTATTTTTCTGCTTCAAGTACCATTCGGCATGGTTACATTTGAGTTATTTTTAATTCCGTGTACGAGTTCTTTGTTGCCATGGAGAATATTCAAATAGAAAGAGTCCGGTAGAAATTTCATCAGCTTCAACTTTTATAAAGAAAACATACCATAATCGATAGTCTCTATCAGAAAATATATTAGATTTCAATCAGAACGATTTAAAGTTATGCGCTCGAAATTTCCGAAATTTGCGAAATACACCGATTCATTATTGTTATTATTAATTATTAAGATATAATCATTTAAATAATCTTTGTTTATTTTTTTAAGGAGTGAATAAATTTTTTTTATTTTTAAGAAGGGAATAAAAGTTTTTGGTTGTCGAAGCAAAATAATATATATTATCTGTCCAATAACCAATTATGTATAAGCCAGATAGTTATTTTGTCTATCTTAGAATTCTTCTTCTTGACTGGCGTAGACACATCGGAGTGGAGGTCTCCCTCTTCCTCGGCTTCCGCCAGCGGGTACTGCTTCGAACACTGTAAGAGCTGGAGCACTTTCGTCCATTCGAACAACATGACCTAGCCAGCGTATCCGTCCACGCTTCTGCATCATAAAGTAGGACGGGAATGATGAGGGACTTGTAGAATTCCGAGTGATTCTGCGTTGAATTTCAAGGCTGACATTATTATCGGTGTTGATGCTGGTGCCCAGGTATACGTATTATCAACAAATTCAAAGTTATGACTGTCAACAGTGACGTGGGAGCCAAGACGCGAATGCGCTGACTGTTTGTTTGATGACAGGAGATCTTGTCCTCGTTCACCACCAGACCCATTCGCTTCGCTTCCTTATCCAGGCGGGAAAAAGCAGAACTAACGGCGCGGGTGTTGTTTCCAATTTTATCGATATCATCGGCGTACGCCAGTAGCTGTACAATCTTATAAAAAATTGTACCTTCTCTGTTTAGCTCTGCGGCTCGAACTATTTTTTCCAGCATCAGGTTCAAGAAGTCACACGATAGCGAGTCACCTTGTCTGAAACCTCGTTTGTATCGGACGGCTGGGAAAGGTCCTTCCCGATCCTGACGGAGCTTTTGGTGTTGCTCAACGTCAGCTTACACAGCCGTATTAGTTTTGCGGAGATACCAAATTCAGACATCGCGGCATAAAGGCAGCTCCTTTTCGTGCTGTCGAAAGCAGCTTTAAAGTCGACAAATAGATGGTGTGTGTCGATCCTATTTTCACGGGTCTTCTCCAAAATTTGGCGCATGGTGAATATCTGGTCTGTTGTTGATTTTGCAGGTCTAAAGCCACACTGATAAGGTCCAATCAGTTTGTTGACGGTGGGCTTTAGTCTTTCACACAGTACGCTCGATAGAACTAGAATGTAGTAAACTACTACTAAACACACACATGGAACTATCCAATAATTTCAAAATTGAAGTCCTCTCTTGTTGAACTCAAATATAAATACATACATATTATTTTTTGGGATTGGGTCATAAAAATAGAGGTACCGCGTCCGAAGTGAGATGAGTTGTTACATTTGCTGAGTAATTCATGACTGGTGTGTTGCTTTATAGTTGTCATCTAAGGTTTTGAACGCAATAGCTGCCGAAAGCAATTTAAAGACCGGGTTGCAGCTTTTGTGCTTTGGGCGTATGCGAAGTGAAGGAGTGTAGACAGTCATATGTAAGTATTTTTGATAAGAAAAAGTATTGAGGTCCAATTTGTATTCATATATTTCATTCCATATATTCTAGTGCTCAACACCAATATCGGAAAGCCATGATCAAATGATAATTCGGTGGGGTATGCACCTGTAAAACATCATACTTTTTTTCTAATTTTGATGAATGATGATAGTGAAGGTAATTTGTGGAAATCCAAAATTGTTAAAAGAGCGGGCTAGCAGCTGCAAACAGAAATAGTTTTAGCGGGTCCATGCAGTCCTGAAATTATTAAATTTGATCAAGTTTGAGTTACTAAATATAAAATTCAAATTCTGTAGACATATTTCGTTCCTAGCTCTACTTTTTGAATATCTGAAGGATAAAATTAAAATCAATCACAACAAAACGCCATATTAAAAGAACTAGGTTAAGCTTTCTGTAATGGGAATTTCCCAGAAATGTTATTTTAAGATTTTAGTACTTTGAAATTATGGTTTTCATACAAAAAAAAAACTTTTACAATCCATAAACCAATCTGAGACCCACTTATGTCATGTAGCCTTGTATTAATAATATAATTACATAAATACTACAATATTTAAATTAAATTTTAATATATTAATCTTCAGAGACTTCCAAAATTTCATTTACACATATGTCTTAAGATTTCCTTTAATAAAACTTACGTCGCGTCGTGTCGGTTGTTGACCCAATTTCCGGCGGCCTGTGGACTTTTCACCGCACATAAAACACAGCACTCTCTGCATGTATATTTTTAAAAACTTCTTCATAAGTTGTATATATACAGACGCGCATATATAAAATTTTAAATTTTTTTAAATTTTTTTTTATTTTTTTTTTTATAAATATAATATTACAATGCGATTTCTGTAAATGCAACGTGTTAACACATTTGCATAGCTGTCAACTTAAATAATTCCACAGTGACAATTTATTTTAAATTAAATGAGGTAAATGTGCTTTTTAAGCCATTTATATTATGAATACTTTGAGCATTGCAGAAGTGTAGTTTTTTTAATGCTTTCCATGAATCAAAAATTTATTGCTATTTATAAAAAAATCTGAAAATTTTTAAGGAAGTTGACATGTTAAAAATCTGTATTTGTGGGATTTTTAATGGATTTATTAATTGGAATTTTTTGCATAATAAAGGATAGTATCGGAATTGTCTAAATATAAATTCCATAAAAGTGAATTTGCAAAAATTTTACTCGAATGATTGCCGGTTATTAAAATTTTAATTCCATAGATTTTGAATTTTTTTTTATTTAATTTTGATATCTTAATTGAACCTTTTAACATTAAATTGCATAAATATTTACGGTTTATCGCTTTTCATTATACTGAAACAATATTAAGACAAATATTTAAGATTTCTATTAACCGAAGAAGCTCAAGCAAATATGTACAACCAGAGCATTTGTGAGGAAAGCACTTAATATGCATACATATAGGGTGCGTCAACTTTTTTCATTCTTACATATTTGGTTTACTTTTATCTCAATTAGACATTTAGGGTATTCACAAGGTGTCATATTGTGTCATATCGTCATATTGTCATATTTTTTTATGACTGTCATATCAACACTGTTGTTGTTTCACATGCAAAATTAAAATATGACTCATACAACATTGCGTGGTATGTTTCTTGAGTTCGTTATTCTATATATGGCCAAAACCAGATATATGTCCGTATTTTCCAGATATATGCAATGTGCGGTATAAATCGGTTGAGAAGTGTTTGGGCAGAAGGGCACGAGCAAAACCGACCACTGACCGACCCAAAAAAACCGGTTCTTCACAGAAAACCGACTACCCACTCGTCGAAGTTTTGCCCCAAAACGCCCCAAAGCCCCACCCACCGACCGCCCACACTGCCACGAGTGTGTCCCAAAAAAACCGGTTCCAAAAAGTAACCGGTTACTGCAGTACTAGGCATATGCCGCAAAAAAACCGAACAAATTCGGCAGCAAGTGCCCCTACCTACTACTACTACTCCTTTTTGCGGCATATGCCTAGTACTGCAGTAACCGGTTACTTTTTGGAACCGGTTTTTTTGGGACACACTCGTGGCAGTGTGGGCGGTCGGTGGGTGGGGCTTTGGGGCGTTTTGGGGCAAAACTTCGACGAGTGGGTAGTCGGTTTTCTGTGAAGAACCGGTTTTTTTGGGTCGGTCAGTGGTCGGTTTTGCTCGTGCCCTTCTGCCCGAACACTTTTCAACCGATTTATACCGCAGATTGTATATATCTGGAAAATACGGACATATATCTGGTTTTGGCCTCAGCAAAAATCGTTATGATTAAGTGTAGAAATATGACAAAATATGACATACAACAGTTAAGAGTGCTCACAAGTGTCGTATTTTTAAGAATATTAAAATATGACATAAGACATACAACAAAGCTTGTGAATTGCCTAATTATCAACTTATTTGGAATATTTTTTGAATAAAAAATAAATTTTATTGAAAAAAAGCCGACAGAAAGAATTCATTATCCCTTTCTCATCATTTTTCATTCAAACATTTCCGGAACTATAACGATAATTTCGCAGCAATATTTGGCTTGAGTTCAGCAATGGTCTGGTGAATAATCTACAACTGATCTGCAACTTCCTTTTTAAATAACCTTACCTTTTCGTAGTCAGAGGTAGAGGTAGTGAAATCGGGAGATCAGGGTTTCGAGTCAGTGATATATCCCTGCGACAAACTATTGCTTTTTGTTTATATGTATATATATATATGACGTAGGAACCGCTTTAAGCGATTATAGCCGAATCCAACAGAGCGCGCCACTCGTTTCTCCTTTTTCCTTTTTGGAGGCAACTGGAAACACCAAGTGAAGCCAGGTCACTTTCCACTTGATCTTTCCATCGGAGTGGAGGTCGTCCTCTATCGCGGCTTGCTCCAGCGGGTACTGCATCGAACACTTTCTGAGCTGGAGTGTTTTCATCCATCCGTACAACATGACCTAGCCATCGTTCCATCGTCTGCGGTATTCGCCGTTGCCAATGTTTAGAGGACCATAAATCTTGCGCAAAACCTTTCTCTTGAAAACTCCAAGAGTCGTCTCATCGGATGTTGTCATCGTCCACACTTCAGCGCCATACATCAGGACGGGAATAATGAACGATTTGTAGAGTTTGATTTTGATTCGTCGAGAGAGGACTTTAATTTTCAATTGCCTACTCAGTCCAAGACGCGAGTACGCTAACTGTTTTTTAGATGACAGGAGATATTTTGTCTTGCCCTCATTCACCTCCAGACCCATTCGCTTCGCTTCATTATCCAGGCGGGAAAAAGCAGAACAAACGGAGCGGTTGTTGCTTCCGATGATATTAATATCAGCGGAGTACGCCAGCAGCTGTCCACTCTTATAGAAGATTGTACCTTTTCTATTTAGCTCTGCAGCTCGTATTATTTTTTCCAGCAATAGATTGAAGAAGTCGCACGATAGTGAGTCACCCTGTCTGAAACCTCGTTTCGTATCGAACGGCTCGGAGAGGTTCTTCCCGATCCTGACGGAGCTTTTGGTGTTGCTCAACGTCAGTTTCCATAGCCGTATTAGTTTTGAGGGGATACAAAATTCCATGGTCCATGGTGGATTTTTCAGGTCTAAAGCCCAATCAGATCGTTGACGGTGGGCTTTAGTCTTTCACACAATTCGCTCGACAGGGCCTTGTATGCAATGTTGAGGATGTATGCATGTTATCCAGCACACTGAGATTCCAATCGTCAGGCATGCTTTCTTCCGACCATATTCTACAAAGAAGCTAATGCATGCACCTTAACAATTCTTCGCCGCCGTATTTGAATAGCTCGGCCGGTAATCCATCGGCCCCCGCGGCCTTGTTGTTCTTCCGCTTTTGGTTTATGTAACAGTTTTCAATGGATCTAGAATTGAATTTTTTGGTCCGCAAATATATAAGTTTTAAATATTAATCATAAATCATATTACCAAATTTCAATACATGTCAGTCTAACTCAACGGGTTACGAAAAACCAAAGTTATTAAATATTTACATACCAATACAAAAGCTGTCACACCCTGTGTATATTCATCGTTTGTATTTATTTGCACAGTTTCATCTTGTGTTATTTCAGCCACAAGTGGCATATACCTCCATATATATAACTATATTTATATACAGGCTTAACAAGATTTATATTTGCACCCCAAGTTTGTAGTATGTATGTATGTACATATTTACCTAGGCATGTAGTTTCCTCGAGAAAGAGCAGACACAAGAAAGCGAACTTTCCGCACCACATGAGTTATGCAAAGTAATATTTTGCCAAAGTAAATTCGATAGTGTTGTTATAGCTTGCAGCGTTGTTGTTGTAATGTAATGTGTTGCTGTTTCGGTGAGTGTCGTCAACGGTTTGGTGTTGAACATTTACTGTTGCCACTTTGTCAGAATGGTCAATTCATAAATTGTTCGGAAATGCTGTATTCATAAATTTACAAGAACACTAAAAATAGATCCTAGATACCCACATAAAGTAGCGACGGTCCATTAGAACCCATATAAATAGTACAATTTATAAATTATACCATGCAATTTCGATTATACAATAAAAGGTAGAAATCTGTAAATGTGCCAACTTAAGGTGAGGTGTGAGAAGTCTACTTTTTATAATATTCTAACTTCAAAAGAAATGAAATTACTAAAAATACTGGGATACTAGTGAGACCCTAAATATATGTGTGAGAATTTTACCCCACTATTCCCAGTTTAAAGATTAATAACCTTAATCCCATTATGTCTTACATTCGTTAAAGGAACTATGTACATTGCAAATTATACTCCTATCTTAACTATATATGTAATAGGTTAGGTTAGGTAATACTGGTAGGCCAATACGCCACACGTAGACTATTTTGGTCCTTTGCGATACCAGATGGAGTACCATCACGATGTCCACGAGGAGTAGTCATTCTTTAGGATACCTGCGCTTGACACGAATTTTAAAAGTTTTTGAGGCTTCACTTTCGATACCTCTTCCCGATTCTCATATTGTGAGGCCCCCAAGTAGCGTAGACGTTGCCATGACAATGCAGGCCAAATGCACAGGAGATGCTTCATTGTTTCTATTCGCAGCTTCCTCCTGACATTTCCTGCAGTCATCTCGATCCTTAAGTCCCATTTTGTAGGCATGTGCCGCCACCAGACAGTGGCCTGTGAGTATTCCCACCAAACTCCTACAGTCCCTTCTATCGAGTGAAAGTAGGAGTTCATTGCACTTATGGTCTACCGCTTTACACATGGCTTTAGCAGTTTTACACCACGGTATATTTGTCCAACGTGTTAGGATTTTTCTTGTCATGCCCTTGTCCAGATCATCGTATAGACAGTGCATGAGTTTGCCAATGTCGGTCGCGTTTCCGGAATACAGTTTTACACCGTTATTGGCCGTGTTCCTAGCAACTCTCTCCACTGCCACCCTGGTATCCAAAACTCTTTTGGCCGAAATACAAACCGAGATTGTTGTCTTGATTGCTGCTTGACTGTCTACGTAGATATTGACTCTAGAGTAGCCGGCTGCTGTATTGAGGGCTAGCTCTGCGGCTTTACCAATAGCAAACACCTCCGCTTGAAAAATACTGCAGTGATTCGGAAGTTTAAAAGGCTGGCTTACACCTAATTCCGGGCAGTGTATTCCGGCACCTACCCCGTCCTCCATTTTCGAACCATCTGTATAGATATTCCATGTGCTGCGTGAGGTTATCATTCCCTTACGCCAGCCGTCTTTTTCCAGGTTCACTCGGAATCTTCTTTCGCAGTTCATAAGTGGTGTCAAATAGTCGGTACTAGCCAAACCGCCCCTACCCACCGAGCTGTGCCCAAAAGTTCCAAACGTAAATTATCCTCCCGCAAGTAGTCGCCCCGCCGATTTTGCCGCATAGGTTTCAGCAAAGAGATCTATCGGCGGCAGGTTTAGTATCCATTCAAGAGCTGCCGTATGGGTGGTTCTTAGAACTCCCGTTATACAGAGCGCTGCGAGTCGATGAACCCTTTCCATTGGCTTTCGGTAAGTTGATTTCTTTATGCCTTACCACCACACAAAAGCACCATAGAGCAGAATTGGTCTCACTATTGCTGTGTAGAACCAGTGCATGTGAGAGGGAGAAAGCCCCCAGGAAGTGCCGAGCATTACTGGTCTTCCTTACCCTTTCTTCCACATTGTGCTTCCACAGCAACTTACTGTCCAAGACGACTCCTAGATACTTAGTGCGGTCCTTCGGTGATAGTTCTGTTCCGTTTAGCGAGGGGAACCTCCATTTAGGCATTTTGTATTAGTCCATTACCCACCATCAGGGGTATTCGACTTTATTGAAAACATGTTAAAAGTCATATTGCATCCAGGCAAATTATCTAGAACTGATCATAAAATAGTCCATCGGTTGGTAGAGATCTATGTATGAACCTTCAACAGATCTGAGACGAACTTAAGACTTTTCGTATGTATGTATCTATAGGTAGAAATCTACCTCCAGAATTTACGGCAACAAAATGGATATAACGTCTATCAGGACTGTTTGAATGATTGGAAATTAACCTAACCAAACTTAAACTAATCATACTCAAATCTATTCCCAACCCAAGCAGCCATTACTTGGCAATATTAAACGACCACAAAGCTTTAATAGTCTCCACATCGAATAAATTCCGAAATACAAATACAAAAAACATTTAAAATTTCTGCTGTCGAGTGCGAAAAGGGTGCACACTATACTAATGCACGTGCTCGTAAGCTCCCGGAAACACTTAACAACGTAGCAATATTTCAAGCAAGCATATTTTAGGGTCATAATTCCACTTAAAGGAATTTCACTAGACCAAAAGGATAGTTAAAATTTCACATTATCATTCACACATATCTTGAGATTGTGCTCCGAGCTCATGGCTCTTATCCACATGTGGTAATTTGCACACATTTTTAAGGATTTTCCCAAAAGTGTTGGAATTCACCAGTGTAACAGACAACATAAATAAAACCGTAAATAAGCAAATTTGAGCTGCGGGCGGTTAAGTGTAAATGGTACACATAAATGGGTTTATTTTATAGTTACTTGTTTGGTTTAAGCGAATATTTATGGGGTAATCATTTTGGATGCAAAATTTAAAATTTTTTTTTAGGAATATTTATCATATATGTACTCGTAATAGGGTAGAGAGTGAAAGTAGGTGACCAACTCGGTTGACCAAAAATTAAACTGCCAATTAAATACTTACTTCGCCCTCACAAACCACAGATTTCATTATACAGAGCTAAAGAATTTCAGTGTATGATATTAGTAATGAAGTTCTAGACAATACTTAGAATTCGATTATGGTTTACAGTGTTGAAAACTAATCTAATAGCTGACGCCGAATATATGTCACCTTACTTTCCTTTGAAAAAACCGCATGTATTCGTTAAAATTAACTTCAAATACTATCGAATACACCCCCCACATTGAGCAGAACAACGCTGTGAAAAAATAATATCTGTCTGGTACAGGAAATTTATAAATAGCCACTGCACTTAAAATCTCATTTCAAAATATGTAAGCAAATGATGTGCTAATTTATTTAAATGTTCAAACGTCAAGCATTAAATAAACAAGTCACAGAGGAGATTTTGAATATGTCGTCCAACGCCACATCTATTTTCGGACACCAGTGGAATGTAACAATCCATCAGCGTGAAGTACCATATACCATACATATTATGAAAATATTTTTCTTTTCATTCAAAAACGCAGTGTTTTGTAAATACTTCGAGCATATAATTGCGATCAGCAGGGCATCAGATATACAAATTATTTCAACTGAGATATGTAGTATATGACACAGAACAATTATTTCGCATTATCTTTTCCATCTTCAAAGCAAGTTTTCTGCATTCGAAATGCAGATTTTTTATACATATATACAGGGCTAGAGTTGTTAATATCGAAACAACGGTATACAAGTTAATTAAAAATTATAATAGTTTTCTAGAAATTTAAGAACTTGTTTTTGGCGTTTATCTTATTAAAAAAAGCTTACTTAAATGCTCTATATAGAATAGCTGTCATTAACTTTAGAAATAGTCACTCCTTTTCAGTTAGTGAATACATATTTATATTTTTTTTTTGAAATTTTGCATTTTAAATATTAAAAAATTTGGGAAATAAATGTTTTTCTTTTAGAAAAAAAGGTTTGCTAATAATTTATATGGATTCCAGTTCATATACGCATTTAATATTTTTTCGAAGCCTTCCTAGGTATGATATACCTGAGTGCTGGCAACTGGCAGTTTTTATTCCATAAAATCCAAAATATTGGGTTGGCAAATATATCCCTCCGCTTTTTTGCTCTTTGCTCAAAGCTTTATAAAAATTATTACCGTGACTTAGTTCAAATATTCGTCGTTTCGTTCGATAATCTCTTTCCATCTAGACGGCAACTTCATACTTACCCCATCTTAGAAGCTCCCTATTTCTTTGTGAGGAACTCGGACAGCCACTTTTCACAAGCCTCTTTTGAGTTTAACTTTACACCACCAAGGCCGTTCGTCATGAAGAGGAACAGGTGGTAATCACTTGGCACTACGTCCGAGCCCTCGTAGCTTCTGAGTCATCAACGAAGTGTGTCGTCTGGCGTTGTCCTGGTGGAGCACTACACCCTTACCGTTGGTCAATTCTGGACGCTTCTGGTCCATCGCCTGCTTCAAGCGGTCCAGTTGTTCGCAGTAGATGTTAGAATTAAGCGTCTGGCCATTTGTGAGCAGCTCATAGCGGATGATTTCCTTCCAATCCCACCAACATCCAACACACAGCAAAACCTTCCTGGCCGTCAATCCCGGATTGACCACTGTTTGGGACTTCGACACAGGCCTTCGACCACGAATGTTTTCGCTTGATATTGTCGACGTGATCCATTTTTCGTCGCCAGTCACCATCCACGTCAAAAATGGGTCGAGTTCGTTCCGTTTCAAAAGCATATCGCAGGGTTGATTCGGTCCAGAAGGTTTTTTTTGCGTTAAATCATGTGGCACCTAAACATCAAGCTTTTTTGTGTATCCAACCTTCTGCAGATGGTTTAAAATTGTTTAGTGATTAACACCCATCTTCTGGGCGATGTCACGAGATGCCACAGGCCGGTCGAACTCGTTGTTTTCCATGATTTGATCGGTATTCGTCGTCACAGGTCTTCCGCAGGCTGGATTTTCCATGGTGTCGTTTTTACCCGCTCTGAATCGTCAAAACCATTCCACCGCAGTTCGAAGTGATAGAGTACCATCCCCCAAAACACCATTAATCTCACGGAACGTTTTTCTACATTGGCAGCTCATTTAAGAAACATATTTTCGGGATCAAGACCGCAACATTAAAAACAATTAGTCACAGGTATTCTCTATTGGAATAGATAGATGCTGGCAAACTGTATTAATGTGGGGCCCACTTTTTTTTTTTTGCTTCGAAAAGTTCATTGATGATTTAGCCTTATAAATAACACATTTAATCAGGTTATCTGTATTATCTGTATATTTAATTTCTAAAAAAAAATCTATAAATAATTACGATTCGTCTTTGATTTTCATCAAAACAAGCTTGGTATATTCATTTTCGAAATCACTGATTTATTAAAAAAATGTTCGATGTATTCCACATCAGTTCAGACCATTAAACAACACCACACACACAGTTTCTGCTATTTTAATAATACGCAGCCATATTCAGAAACCCTTTATATCCAGAAGCAGATCATAATCGTGAATATTGAAATGTGTGATGTGTTCCCCAAGTATTTTCAAAATAAATATGTATGAAGAGTGCATGGCAAAAGCAAAAGATCTCGCTAATGGAATCTGTGCCGACGTGAGTGGAGACATTTTTTACTTTTTTACGTAATTTCGAAACTATTACACACACCTAAACACAGTGAAAAGATTAAATACTATACAAAAGCAAACATGCGTTACACACAAAAAGCGAACGAAATGGAGAAAATAAATTTTAAATATTTAAATAACAAAAATAACACAGTGGTAAGCATAATAAATTGTTGCAAGCGAGTGCCGCCGATCTTGTACGGCTGGGGTCGAAAAATGTACGCGACAATAACGACAACAAAGAAAACGAACGCGGCTGCCTGCCGAATCCAGCCACAGCAGCCACAGTGGGCGCTATTGACAGCGCGAAGCAGATTCGTGTAGGCCGATACAGTCCACCTAATGACGTCTATGCGGCAGTTTTCGAAATAGCAACGCATTCGCTACCGCATGCCACCGTCGCACACCGCCGCTTGTACCCGAAAAAATAAAAACAAAAACAATTTTACCGCCTTCGCTGGCGCTGCAAGCAACGCACGGCCGCTAGCCGCTGTGCCTTGGCAGTTGGACGACGCGACTCATAACGTGATAATCGGGCGGCCGGCCGAACCGCTAAAAACCGAAACATTCGGAAATTACTTTATAGAAAATAATTTTATTCAAAACATTTATTAAGTAGGTGCAATATTATTTAATTTAATGGTGAAATGTTATTTTCTATTCGAGCATAATAAAAATAAAATAAATACTGATGCTAAAAATAGAGCAGAAATTATTTTCTAAATTAAAAAAAGTTTGAAAATACATCTGTATGTACCTGGTGACTGAAAAAAAACTTCTGGAATTTTTGTGTTTGAAATATGAGAACCCTAAAAGAATGCTGCTGTAATTTCGAATATAATCAAAAGTGTTTAACTTACAAAATAATAAAATGATATCTTCTAAATATAAAATTACGAAAATTTAACAATGATTTTTTTAAATATATATATTTTTTAAATATAAATATCTCAAAATGCATTGAATATTATAAAAAAAACGCTATTCTATTTAAATTTTAAATAATTGGAAATAATTTTTGTTACAAAAAAATTTAAATTTTTTTTAAATATATTTTTCAAATTTTTTTTTATTTAAAAACTTTAAATTTATTATTGTTTTGTAATAAAATTTTAAATTAAATATAAAAAAAAATTATTTTTTGTAATAATTAATTAAATTAAAAAAAATATATATAGTTTTTATAATAATTAATTTAATTTTTTTAATAATTATACATATTTAAAAATATGTATAAACATTGTTTAGATGAATTATTAAAACTACATTAAAATATAAAATCTCTAAAATTCTAATCCCAACATTTATTATATAAAATTCTTTCTTCGTTCAAAAATTCAAGGACTTAAGCTGTTTTCGAAGTGATACTTATATAAGCGTTTAACTGACGGAAACAAGCAAAATGCAAGTTTTCGATAATACTATGGTGAGTTTTTCCCTAAATTTTCAATTAATATTTCTTTAATTCAATAAATGTATGCCAATATTTTTAGTTTATAACGTTTTCTCTGAAAATATATTAGATTTATTCTATCTATATATTCTTAAAAAATTATTTACAAATTTTTAAAGGTCGTTTGGTACAAAGAGCATCCAACAGTGTCTTAAGTTTAATTTGTGTTCATTCTCTATTAGCTTACAGTTGTTCGTTTAGTCAGGCATATTAAAAAAAAAAGTTTATCATTTCAACCTAGAACAGAGCTTCTAGATCTTACATCGATTTACAAGTTCCCAGTTTTAGGTACGATATTTAAGAACTGATTGAATCTTCTCAGCCTCAATTTTCATTTAGTTATTTCGCCTAAGAATATTTAAATTCTACCGAACACATTTAAATATATTCAACTTAACCTAGAATGCAAATCTATGAGAAAATAGTCTCAAGTCAAAAATCTAGCTTTAAACGTTTTATCACCTTCTTTTGGAGTGACCATTATTCGATAAGTTTCGTTAAGGCAATATTATTCTGTTACGTATCACAAGCAATAGATAGAAAGTGGACATTAAAATCCAAATCAGTCGAACCAATTATTGTACAAGACCAATCTCAGAACTTAAACAAAAATATGAACCCTGAAAACTGAACTTTAATTATGATTTAGAACGCTAACTCAATGTTGTAGAGAGCTGTATGAGCTAGTAGCTTGGACCTTCAAGAAGATAGTCACAAATTTAATTATGATTTAGAACGCTAACTCAATGTTGTAGAGAGCTGTATGAGCTAGTATCTTCGACCTCCAGAAGATAGCCACATTACTTTTAAAGTTAACAGTTGCACAGCTTCCAATCATTGCGTTATAACTTCTAGCCACAAATCCATAGGGAGTCACACACAGAGTGAAAATTTCAGCTCCAATACCTATTTGGAAGATGACGTGGGTTGATGTTGGAATATTAAAATTTAAAATCAAGCAGTTTATGCATATTCGAGCTTATTTATTTAGCTAATCCTGGGGTATCTTTGAATTATATAAATGTTTGTAAAATTCACGGTAGCCCAAATGGAACTCAGTAGTTTTCATAAATAAATAAATACCAGAGAAATTTTGCAATTACACAGAGTAACTACGTCAGTGATTGAATATAAACATTTTACTTTAAATAGAAATCTAATAGAAAATTTTGACTAACGACAAATATCCGTTGGGGAACAAAAAATCACACTGCAAATCAAACAATTCACTTTCTGCAACAAAAAATTTGTGAACATCTGTTAAAGTACTGCCATTCTGCTTACAGCTTTGTAAATTTGAGTCCCCCCGACCTATTTTTCAGAGTTTATTTAGAAATGTAGCTAAGCAATTCATGGATAATTCCCATCCTTAAGACAAACACTCGTGCTGAGATGATCGCTTGAAAGTCCGAGATGCTTTAAAAATAATAAAGCATGGTCATTTCACCGTCGTCAATAAAGACGTATATTTGACAGTTACTTTCTTCTTAAGAAATAGTCCAAAGAATTGTATAAGGGACAAATTCAAAAGTATCTCAGCCATTAAAAGTGGTTATTTTTTGTCAATTAAGTGTTTACAAAGCGACATAAAAGAACGTGCACCCTGTATATAGTACTTTAAGGTTTAGAGAACCTCTATTATACTAACCTAGGGCACTTATGTGTATTTATTATTCATTTTCGTATAAATGTATTAGGTCTACAACTTTGCTTCCGCCGTTTTTTTCTGTGAATTTAAGGCTTTTTTCACTTAGGACAGCCTCAACGTACGTATCCGAAAGCATTCGATGAGCCTCAGCTGCACTTTTCTTGGAATAAAAAAAAGGGAATTCGGCTCAAAAAGTGACATTTTCAGTTGAGAATAAGTTTGGGATGCAAACAGATCTCTACAAATATTTTGTTGGGTTAATGTTGACCCAAGACGCATTTGCAGACAAAAAAAGAAAGAGGCCGAAATGCGTGAGTATGAAGAGCTTGACAAGCTGGCCGACAGAGGCAATGCTCGAAAATTTTACGAAAAGATCCGGCAACTAACTGAAGGTTTCAAGACCGGAGCGCACTCCTGTAGGACCCCCAGAGGTGATCTAGTTATTGATGACCAGAGTATACTGAGTTTGTGGAGGGAACACTTCTCCAGCCTGCTGAATGGCAGTGAAAGTACAACACCAGGAGATGGCGAACCCGATTCCCCAATCGACGACGATGGAGCAGATGTTCCATTGCCCGACCGTGAAGAAATTCGAATAGCAATTACCCGCTTGAAGAACAATAAGGCGGCGGGTGCCGATGGATTACCGGCCGAGCTATTCAAATACGGCGGCGAAGAGCTGATAAGGGGCTTGCATCAGCTTCTTTGCAGAATATGGTCGGAAGAAAGCATGCCTGACGATTGGAATCTCAGTGTACTCTGCCCAATACACAAAAAGGGATACCCCACAATTTGCGCCAATTACCGTGGGATAAGCCTCCTCAACATCGCGTATAAGGTTCTGTCGAGCGTATTGTGTGAAAGACTAAAGCCCACCGTCAACAAACTGATTGGACCTTATCAGTGTGGCTTTAGACCTGCAAAATCAACAACAGACCAGATATTCACCATGCGCCAAATTTTGGAGAAGACCCGTGAAAATAGGATCGACACACACCATCTCTTTGTCGACTTTAAAGCTGCTTTCGACAGCACGAAAAGGAGCTGCCTTTATGCCGCGATGTCTGAATTTGGTATCCCCGCAAAACTAATACGGCTGTGTAAGCTGACGTTGAGCAACACCAAAAAGCTCCGTCAGGATCGGGAAGGACCTCTCGAGCCGTTCGACACCAGACGAGGTTTCAGACAAGGTGACTCACTCTCGTGTGATTTCTTTAACCTGATGCTGGAGAAAATAATACGAGCTGCAGAGCTAAATCGAGAAGGTACAATCTTCTATAAGAGTGTACAGCTACTGGCGTACGCCGATGATATCGATATCATCGGAAACAACACCCGCGCCGTTAGTTCTGCTTTCTCCAGACTGGATAAGGAAGCCAAGCGTATGGGTCTGGTGGTGAACGAGGACAAGACGAAATATCTCCTGTCGTCAAACAAACAGTCAGCGCATTCGCGTCTTGGCTCCCACGTCACTGTTGACAGTCATAACTTTGAAGTTGTAGATAATTTCGTCTACCTGGGAACCAACATTAACACCAATAACAATGTCAGCCTGGAAATCCAACGCAGAATCACTCTTGCCAACAGGTGCTACTATGGACTAAGTAGGCAATTGAAAAGTAAAGTCCTCTCTCGACGAACAAAAACCAAGCTCTACAAGTCTCTCATCATTCCCGTCCTACTTTACGGTGCAGAAGCGTGGACGATGTCAACATCCGATGAGACGGCACTAGGAGTTTTCGAGAGAAAGGTTTTGCGGAAGATTTATGGTCCCTTAAGAATTGGCAACGGCGAATACCGCAGACGATGGAACTATGAGCTGTATGTGTTATTCGACGACATAGACATAGTCCAGCGAATAAAAAAACAGCGGCTACGCTGGCTAGGTCATGTTGTCCAAATGGATGAAAGTGCTCCAGCTCTGAAAGTATTCGATGCAGTACCCGCTGGCGGAAGCAGAGGAAGAGGGAGACCTCCACTCCGATGGAAGGACCAGGTGGAGAGGGACCTGGCTTCGCTTGGAATAACCAATTGGCGCCAAACTGCCAGAAGGAGGGATACGTGGCGCGCTGTTTTGGACTCGGCTATAACCGCGTAAGCGGTGTCTACGCCAGTCAAGAAGAAGAAGAAGAATGTTGACACAAATGTCCAAGATCGATATAAAACGATTTAATCGACCAGTGCTTGACCCTAGAGACATCTATTGGAAAACGGCGGAAGCAAAGTTGTAGACCTAATATGTCTATATGAAATATGTTTATTCGATAAACGAATCCACCTCGGCCCTTATGTATAATATTTATGCCTTTCGCATTGGCATCTAGGCCAAAACTAACATAATCCATCAAAGCTAAATTAAATTTTACGGACGCTGGTGTTTTCTTAACCCAGTTTAATTGGTACATCCGCTATTAAAACGCTTTAGATCAAAAGCGAAATATATCGAATATATGAAATATTAATGGAATTTCTATGAAGATAAAATATGAATGAATAAAAAAGCGATAAAAAATAACAAAACAATTTTGTGGACGTATTTCTCGAGTAGCAAAAAACTATTAATTTTGCGCTCTTTTTTCGCTATTAAAATATATTAGTCTATAAAAAATTATAACTTTTTGCTGCACTGATTTAATTTCGCATTAAACCCGAAACAAAGTTAAAGCTTTAAAATAATAATGAATTTTTCTGCATGCAGTATTTATGGCGGTAATTATTATCAGTCATATACTCGTACTTTACTCGCCTGAATGTGTTGCGCATGAAGACCGGTTGTGCTCATAATAGTGTGGTCCATAAACCGGCCGGCCGGCGATGTGTTGCACTAAACACATCTACTACATAGTTTTGTTTGGGCTGCGCTAGACGCTAGTAGTACAGTTAATTGTGCGAAAGTGAAAGAATATATCGCAAATGAAAAAAAAAATAAAGAAAGAAATAGAATGACTTGCAAGCGCTGCACTTAATGGACGACAGCCAAGTGGGTCACTTATGTTGCGAGGTGGCAAATGATTGCAAGTGCACAGCTTTCATGAAGTACTTACTTACAAACAGACATACATACATATATTTTATATATATTCACATACTCGTATATTAGTGCATTTATCGCACAGCTGTCAGATAATTTACTTAGCTGTTGCCGCAATCAACTGGCCATTTCCGCTGGGTTGCCATTAACAGTAAAAATTTATTTATGTTACGTTATGCACTTGCGCCGATTCAGTGCAAAATTATAAACATCTACTCACACACTCGTCAGTTTCATAAAAATCGCATAAATTTCTAAATGCGTGCGAAATGTCATAAAAATCATCATAAATCTAAACTCTAAATGGTGATTTGTTGTATTGACTTTGCGTTTCCGCCCATCAAAATCAATGATCTGTAATCGAGTGCAGTGATTTAAAGCGCACTATTACATAATAGTACATGTTTAAATATGCTACTCTAGCAGTTTTATTGAGTGGAAATTTTTAATTTGTTTTAGTCAAGCAATGCAAGAATCTACAGCGGAATTTCTAGGTAAAAGGATAATTCGTTAATTGAATAACAATTTAGTCTGAATTATGAAATGATTTAAGACAATTAAGCAAAAAATAAAGCATAGCACTTGCATTAGACAATCAGCTGTCTAGAAGCTGAAACTTCACATGTTAAATTTTCCTAAGCTTACACTCGGCCGGTTCAATGTAATCAACAAGAGAAGGCAGAAAGTTTTGTCAAAAATTCAGAAATACTTGCCTGAAGATCGGAATCGGAAACCACTTGAAAATCATATAAACCACAGCAAACATATTTTCAAAGTCACTTTTCTCGACACCATAATTAATTTATCGATTGTGAGCGAATGGTATATAAATAAATACGTAACAGTCTCATAATTTTCTAGGACTTGAAAAAAATCGATTTCATTATTCGATATCGAAATTCGATTTTTATAACGAATTTTCAGTTTTTCAATATCAGGCTCGACTATAGATAGCTTCTTCATTGTCGCTATTTTGTTAATCCGCGATTTCGTTTTCAATGCTTCAATAATATTAATAATCGATATGGATGATTTTTCCATTTTCAAGATAGATGACAAAATTACTCCAAAGGCATCCCAAATGAAGGGGCGATAATTTTGCCAGGTTACTCTTGCGTTTTTATCACCTCCGGTTTCAGTGGAGCTGCTTCTACCAGTTGGAACCATATTAAAAAACTTAAATAATCTTTCGAAACTGGAAAGTTTGCCACTGCTTGGACTGAACTATGAATCTGAAAGTTGGCTTAAAGTCGTAAGACACATCATCGCATTTTGAAATGATGACTTTCGACATTGTCGTGTGGACCAAGTGAATGCAAGTTTGTCTCTTTACCACTAAGCTCCTCTTATAATCTCACACTCATCGCTCTTATTGGCCATCAAACTCTCTTAAGGAAAACACTATCCTCCTAATAAACGTGATGAAAGTAATCGAGAGCGAGTGTATCAATGTTGGAGCATTGGCTCACCATTGAGATCTATAACTGAACAATATGGCACGAAGATATTACTTTATTTGCCTACGAGAATCAGCATCAACTTCGTCATTAGTGTTTTAACTCTTTCAGTCACGCTTTTAGATTAAGAATATGTTGAATGTTTCGATTATTGTTTTGGCATTAGCTACAGCTGAAATATCACTGAAAGTATGAAAAAAAAATCTACGTATGAAGATTTTCGAGGTATGAGGTGGTTAGTGGCACTAACCACCGTGACTATTGATAGAAACAAAACAAATATGAGTTACTTATATTGTTTATTAATATTAAATGATATAATGAAATTCTCCGGAAAGAAACTAAGGTACATAGTTTTTTTATGAAAATCTGAAAAACAAGCTTTTCCCTTGCGTAGACAAAGAGGCACTTTGCATGTACTCCACTGCCACACAGACGGTCTGTTTGAGTTTACAGTGTTAGACTTTGTAGATTCAGGATTCCGAAGTACTAAGTGAGGCAGAGGGATGTCATCATCGGAATTAAAGTTGTCATAATCAGTCATTTGAACTTCTCCAAACAAACCGCCTAACACCAGCGGATTTGGCTGATCTTCTGTATCCTCATCGCTACAAATACTTTCGCTATCTGAAGGAATATCTTCAAACAAGTTTCAATTTGTGCTGTCCTCTATTTCCTTCTTTACCATAGGAATGTCAAGATCCTTATGGATAGTTTACATACACTAACTCATATGTAGATTAAACCTATAAACCTGCAACAGTCACGGTGGTTAGTTTACTAACCACTATATTTTCGTCGTCAATACACATTGAAAATAAAAAATTAATGATAGTTTCATACACACACATATGAAATAGATATAGGAGAATAAGTTGAATACAAAACATTAAAAACGTTACACTTCACAGATAGTTTTTATCAAACAAAAGAAAAAATGTACGTTAGCGCAATTTTCAAATGAAAACAAATGAACTGTCATTCATCGAATATGCCGCTAACCGGTCGCACCTTGTCAAAAAAGGTACAAACATTCATGATAATTAACGCGATTGTCGATAGATGGCGTTGATTCTAATATAAAAAATCGGAAAGAGGTGGTTATTGACACTAACCACCACGACTGAAAGAGTTAAGCGGTATAACCTCATAGATATACAATGGGATATTGATTTTGTAGTCGAGAGCGAGTGCATCAATGTTGGAGCATCGACTCACCATTGAGATCTACGATACGAGATAAGCAGTATTATTTATACGAACGAAACTCTTAATCTATACTATATCTATACTACTATTATAAAGAGGAAAGATTTGTATGTTTGTAATGAATAAACTCAAAAACTACTGTGCCGATTTCAAAAGTTCTTTCACCATTTGAAAGCTACATTCACCCCGAATAATGTAGGCTATTATTATTGCTAAAATCTCAATTTTCTTCAAATAGTTCCCAGGTGAGGGTATCATAAATACGTGATGGAGAATCTTAATCTGAAATTGAAAATCGTATTGCAAGTCATTCTCTCCGCATCGCAATCGCGTGGCAGAGAGTCAAGTAACGGGCGCTCACAGCTGCTTGCTAAACAAAATTTCAAAACCTGGCAAGTACGCGCTTAAGAGTCGAGTACAGAGCGTGTGCAGCGGCTTGAAGAACAAAACTTTAGAAATATTCAAGCTCGTACTAGGAATCAGAGAGAAAGACAACGGACACAAAAGACTAGAGGTCGTAATCAAGTCTTAGCTCATTGCAATTAAATATAATTTTCCTCATTTTACTTTTTTAAAATGTACCCATGCTGGAAGATGTACCCATATGGAGAGTACATATATGTATATGTATTGGAGAGTGTGTATAAGTGTGTTAAAACCTATAACTATTGAAATATTTGTTTAAACCCGTGCGAAGCCGGAGCGGTCTGATCGTTATTTTATACATTAAATTAAATTAAATTGCTGGATCACCCTCCACCTCGAAACCACCGAGAATTAACTGAAATTTTTAGCAAGCTCTTACCTTACAGAAAAAATCAAACAAAAAGTGTAAATCGAAATCAAAATTAGATTTCAAAATTCATTTTTTTGTTTTTGCTTTCCATTTTCAAACTACTAAAACAAAAAGGACTCAAGCAAAGAACAATGTTTTAGAATAAAACGCAAATCTGAAAAATACTTAAAAAATAAAATAAATACTCGACAATTGTTGAGAGATTATTGTTTTTTAAATCGCTTGATATTGCGTTAAAAATAAAGCAAATTAATATAGAACAGCTGAGCAAGCCAAAATTTCCATCACCTCTCTAATCTTTCATTTGTTGGCACAAACAAAGAATTTCTTCTTTTTTTCAAAATTATACAAAAAACAACAGTTTTTATATACCACACATACATTATACATATATATATTTGTTTTCTTTTTCAAAATTATATTTTCATAATTTTTTCATTTTTCATTTTTTTCTTTTTTATTTCATTTAATTTAATTTTTATAATATTTGCTTGCCAATGTTCTAATTGATGAATGTACATTGTACGTTCTAGAATGTTTGAAATGTTCGAAAATGTTTTGCGCGCAACGGTAAATTAAACGCAAATGTTGATACAAGCGAAAATATCAAAACATTTGGAATTATTTGAGAAACACATAAAGAAAACACATAATTACAAACGAAATATTATTTGTGTATATGTAGCTGTGTTGGTGGCTAATTAATGGTGCGTCGCGGCTTGTTGATGCCCGGCCAATGTACAAAAACAAAAAGAACACAAATGAAATGGCAAACAGACGCAGCAATAGATAATGAGCAAGTCGAGCTAATGAATAAATGTAAATTTAGAAAATTTCGGATTACTTGTGCTGGCAAGATTTATGAAATCAAAGATTTTGGAAATATTTCAAAATTATGTTAATTTCAAAGCATAGCCATACACACTACAATACTCATGTATCATTGTATTAATAGCGGGCGGACAGTATTTTGATATTTATCTATTTGCAACAACTGCAAAGGCCATCGATCAGACGCACTTGGGAGCACATTGCTGCTGCTGCCACAGCGAACTTGACTAATGACTAGTGCAGCGTGAAGGTACATTATATACATATATATTGGTATCTGTGCCACAAATGTAGCTTCCCACTCATTGAGAGCATGTAACCAATAATTTGTTTATTTATTCTGAGTTCAATTGAATTTTTCGCCGCCTGTGAGACAAATTTATTCAATAACGCCGAAAAGTTTACGCATGCTGAATGTATCACACATGAGTATGTGCATAGAAATAGCCCAAGTTGAAGTAGTGTAGCAAATATAAATAAGTTTAAATTAGTCATATCAAAATGGTATGAATTTAAATAGATATACATATATATATGTACATATGGGCAAATCCTGCGTTACGAACGCCACATTCGTACGCGTTTTCGGATTGAAATATAACAATTTTTTGGTCTTTCAAAAGACATACCTTCAAGTTATACACAGTGTATAGTGGGATTTGAGTGTACTTTCGAATGTCATCAAAATATTTTTTGTAACAGGTTTAAGCTGCGAAAAATTTGATCTCAAAGTATTGTTACGCACGCTACAAAAAAAGGAAGTAGCTTTGAAGGTTGAGGTATGTTTTCGTAATTTTTAGCAAATTTTGTATAATAAAGCACACCAAATGAATTACCTTAAAGAAAGATGAATATAAGAGAATTCTAAAATAACTTACTTGCAGCCAAAAAATTGTGTAGTTTTTTATCAATGGCCGTGAACCCAACGTTACGCACGCTACGTTACGCACGCTAAATTTTTTCCAGTAGTATATAAATAAAAACAATTGTATTTATTTTAACAAAACAATTTATACTATTATTTAATAAGATTATTTAATTCATATTTTATGTTTATAAATTAATTTATTAATGTATATATGTTTATAAATAAATTTTATGTTTTGCTGAATCTGCCGTTAGTGCTATTTCGAGCTCATTTTCATTAAGAAATTAAAAATAATGGTTGCTTTTTATTCCGGGAATGCTCTTAACGTTAGCCCATCTCTCCGAAAGAAATGCAGTTGTATTTTTTATATATGTACTGCTTACATATAAAATAGAAATACCATTTATATTATTTTTTGCCAATTTAAAAAAATCATGGGCGTTATTAAGAACAATATTCTGAGCTTTCACCATTTGCCAAATTTTTCTCTTTATGACAGCTCCAATTCCGTCTACTGCACCCTTTCCGTGAGCAGTTGCAAAAAAATTCCACTCAAAGTTGGTCAAATCTAATTTTTCTTTAAAAAACGGTATAATACTCAAAATGAACTTGTTTTTAAATTTTAAATTTAAATTGCACAGCCATCAGAAAATAAAAATAACTTCGAAATAGCGTTATGTTCTTTAAGTTTCTTTACAATTAACTGGAGAAAGCAATAAACATCATATTTATTGTGTGACAGTTGATCGCTCAACACAAGTAAAAATGGTAACTTGGGAGTAACTAAAATGTGCAGACTGAATTTCATTTTGATTGAGGAGCCTATAGTTTTCCGCAAAATCGACTTGCAGAACAGCTTCATCTTGTTTTATTATTATTTAAGAAGCGAAGTGATAAAAAAACAGAGTAAAAATTGCAAAGGTTTCTATTGTAATTTTTGTGAGAACTCAAATCGTTACGCACGCCACAGAAATGAATATGCTGTAATTTTTTGGTTTTTAATTGTAGAATGAAAAAAAATTTTTTTCTTAAAAGCAGGATATTTATTTAAATTAAAATTATAGATGATTTGTAAAAAAAAATTTTTCTACTCACAATATAAAAAAAACCTGATTTTCCGTTACGCACGCTACAACGCATTTACCTGGCATTTCATACCAAATTTTAATGTTTCCAGAAAAGTAAACGAAATTTTTTTTTACTCATTTTAAGGAGAATTGAGTGAATAACAATATGGCTTTCGATTGGACCATCTATGTTAATACTAAAGCAATGATGAATACGTAAAAAATTTCACTATTTTGGATAACATCTGAAAAGACATGAGGTAGGGTAGGATTTGGTAATAATTTTTGTATTAATCGTCATCGAAATAATTTTTTTTTTATAAATTTATAAAATTGGATATCTATTCTAATGCTCCATTAAAAAAAAAATTAGGTTGGATTAAGTTCAAATATTTTTGGTTGGTAGACAGTTTCTGGGATATGCCCATATATCACTTGTACAAAGATATATTTTATGCTGCAAGAGCGTCTGCGTCTAAAAATAAATACATGCCATGGGAGAAGGAATAAGAGAAAAGAGCGAAAATAGTACTCGAAATTTATTTAAGGAGTGCAATGTAAGGTTTATACTCAAGAACGATTATTTAAAGAAAATTTAATTTTTTCTTTAAATATATTTTTTGAAAATAATTTAACCATGGAATTATATAATATTATAGACTTTTTGGTTTGGAATTGACCAAATTTGAAACTAAACTTATCCAAAATTAAATATCTAAACGAGTGTACGAAAACTACTTTCAGTCAAGCAGTAGACCCTTGAATATATACAACTAATGGTAACTAATAGATATTATACTAGATATATATAAACAATACTAGAATATAAAATCTGTTTTAATAAAAATACCCATATCTCTATTGAACAGAAAATAAAAAATAAACTTACTCTTCTTCTCCTATACACCTTCCCAAATATCTCAAATATTAGAACAGTCCTTCGAATTTCAAAAACTAAAGAATATTTAAACCAATTTTAATTACAATCTCATAGCACTTACATTCTACTTCATACATTAACTTCAAATCATAACACCAAGTGATTCTCAGTTCTCTTTCGTAAGTACACCTCTCTCATTTTTTACTACCACTACCACGGTACTACCACTTGTTAAGGAAAGCCCACAAGAGCAGTCTAGTGACAACTTATGAAAGAAAAACTGACCTGAGAATTTTAAATAATAAATCTGTTCGTCGAAGCCGGTGTTAGGGCGTTTTCTGTGAAAGTAAAGATAAGGATGAATATATTATATTTTTTTTCTTCAAATATTTCTTTATTTATTGAATCTGCCTTGTTTAAAGCCTAACAATAAGTATTGAAATCTTGAATCTATTTACAACTAAGTAAGCTCAAGAATGTGGTAGAGCTGTTTTTGGTAGAACGTTGCTCTGTAGTTGGCAGGTGGATCTCTTATTTTTAAACGTGTTTGATTGCAGGAATGTACCAAGGCATGTCAATGCGTTTGGATGTTCACGAAATTTAGAAATATTATTCTTTCTGCTGTCCTTTATCTCCTTCTTTACCATAGGAATATCAAGATCTTTATGGACCATGGTGAACCCGTGAATGTTCTAAGCATTTTAGATTGGAATCTCTGAATTATATCAATGATGGTTGCATAGTTGAACACCATACATCCAAATCGGTTTTATGATTGCTTTCTATAACAGGACTTTGTTGTCTAGGCTAAGTTTAGAATTTTTGTTTAGAAGTCAATTTAAATTTTCTGCTCTTAACTTCATGCAAGTTACTTTACTCGCTCTATGCTACCGCCACGTAAGCCTTCGATTTAGGTGAATAGGTTACTTCATTCGCTTGGGTTACTAGTACATTGTTTATTTTAACTGTTCGACATGTTTCTGTTCTGTAACACGCTTGCATTTTTGCTCATACGCCAGTTGACTAGCCATTCTTCGACAAAAGTTAAGTGCTCCTCTAATACTCTTGATGCTCTAATGGGGCATTTGTTACGGCTTACTAGAGCTGTGTCATCCGCAAAAGTCGATGTTAATACCTTGTTGGCTATTGGAATGTCTGCTGTATATATTATGTACAGAGTAGGGCCTAATACACTGCCCTGAGGTACACCAGCCCTTATCTGTCGTTCATCAGATATGAAATCTCCTACCCAAACTGAAAATTTACTATTTCTTAAATATGACTCCAATGTTTTATGCAATTCGTAAGGTAAAACGTTTTTGATTTTCCATAAGAGGCCTTCATGCCAGACCTTATCGAACGCCTGAGCTACATCGAGAAAAATAGCTGAACAGTACTATCTGTGCTCGAATACTTTCCTGATTTCGTTTGTAATTCTATTCACTTGCTCTACTGTGCCATGTTTAGCACGAAACCCGAATTGGTTGGTATTATATTATTTTCGTGGAGGAAAGGAGACATTTTTGATAGTAAAACTTTATCGAATATTTTGGAAAGACATGGTAAGAGACTTATTGCTCTGTAGGATGACGGTTGTGTTAAGAATATATGGAATGCCAAAAATCCTCCAATCTCAAAGAATGCGTATACCAAATGTCTTACCATTTCCAAAGAAAGAAACTAAGACCGAAAAATATCTTTTTTTTTCGACCACGGCGACCTTGTGAAAGCAGTAAGATAAGATATAAGAAAATGAACATATTGAAAAAATCGATAAAGAATTCGCAGCAACTGAATAATAGTATATATAATACAGTAAGAGTGAAATAAAAAAAAAACATTTGATACTTCTGTGGACATCGCAAGTGAATGAATATTTTCCAAAAAAAAAAAACAAATCGCACATATACATACATACATACATTCGAGTCCTAGAGTTTTTAGGCAGGTAAGTCTGAAAGGTGTTAGAAATTGACATTTTTTTGAACGTTTAAGATTTAAAAACCTATATTAACGCCAACTACGAATGAAACAAAAATAAAAAAGGAGAAAAAAGGTGCGACACCATCAGCACATAGAAGAACGAGTATTTCAACCATTTAGTATTTGCCAGGGGGTCTAATCAAAGAAAATGCAAATACACCCACACACATACAGGACCACCTAGCTAGAATTCAATAAAAACTCAAGTCATTAGCAGTTGGAGCAATATGTCAAAACGATTTCGACTTTAATCGACAAAGCGAGTGCAAATGATGGACAGACGAAAAACAAATTTAATTGAATGGAAAAGGAAAAATAAAAACAAATATTAAATTCACGTGTAGTTAAAAGTGCAGAAAAAAACACTAATATACTCACATACTCACATGTGTATGTGTGCATAATAAAACTAATGAATTAAATTTTTCCCAGCACGCACAAAAACATTTATTCGTGGGAAATGAGTGACTATTCCGGTGAAAAAAAAGCCAAATTATTTACACAAACATTTTTACTTTGGTAAACAAAACTTTTTGATATAACAAATTTAATACTCATTTACGCTTGATTGCAATCGAACATATGCAATTTATTTGGCTCGCTTTTATTGTCGAACTAAAAAAGCAACGAATTGTTACGATCAGGTTAAATAAACGGCTTTGATAGTTAGTCAACGGTTATATTTTTTATTATTATGATTTAATTTTGTTTTTATTTTTCGCATCAATGGGGCTGTAAAAGTAATGTGTTAATTTGACTTTTGCATTTACGAGCTTTTTCTTGTAAATAAACGAATTATTGGCCATCGTTGTCGAGTGATATGCACAATTATTCACATAACATGTTTTCAAGTGTTTTTTTTTTGAAGAGTTGTTGTGCATTTATTGAGCAAAATAGTTAAGCTTTAAATATGAGCTCATGTAGGATCCGTGAAATTAGAATTGGTTACTTAATAGTTTAGGACCTGTTAAGAGATCGCTTAACATTACTAAAATATAAAATCAACGGGAGGCGCTAGAAGATTGGAAAACATTACATAGGTTATTTGCTGGTTTCCATGAACCAGGTTTTAAGGTGGTTCTGGTAGGGTTTGAACTATATTCGAATGATTTTTATCTAGGAAGTTTCATTCCCACTCAGATATCATACACTTAAAATCAAAGTACATAATTCTCATGAGTTCAGACATCTCACATAGTATAAATCCATATTTTTGTTGTAAAATCAACCAATTTCAACTAAGTTCGTCTGGAATTTTTCTGATTTTGACATAGATATCTTCGTATTATGGTAAAGTAAAATAAATCTTATGAGATTCAAGAAAATTATGAGAATATCATTCATCAAAGTGGGTTCGAATCAGCCAACGATATATGAAATATATCTTAAGGCAGTAGTCTACTTTACAGGCATCAAAAAATCGATTTTTTTGTTTTGTTTTAAATCTCTTCCAAAACTATCCAAGAATATGTCTTTAAAATTCCAGAGGCCAATTCGACATATTTTCGAAGCTAGAATGTTCAGGCAGACTTTAAAGCGCGTTTTCTCGAGTTTTCATTTTCACAAGTGTTAGAAAACGGTGCCGGCGATAGCAAAAAGAATATATGTCCGATTAAATTATCTTCTATTTGAACTAAAAAAATTGGAAAGTTTTATTTAAACTATGTACTTGTTTTGCAACTTAAAGTCAATTTTTTTTTTTTCTTAAAAAAGTGATTTTTTTTTCAAACTTCGAAAAAAATTTGAAACTTATAACTTCATCGGTATTTTTTTAGTTCATAAAGAAAATAAACTTATAAAAATTAAACAAAAAAATGGTTCGACTGTTTCAGATGCATCGCACGACCTCCATCATCGGCACCGATTTACAAGAGCAGACTCCAGGCGCTCTAGAAAAATACTTACAACTTTGAAAAAATGTCAATATTTTTTAATAATAAATATTGTTTTGTAAGCCTTAAATATAGTACAATATCGTCTTAAAATTCCGTTTACCGCAATCATTTCCTTCCCTTTAAAAAAAAAAACGTTTTTTTTCGGCTTCTAAAGCAGACTACTGCCTTAAAGAAGGAATTTTTTGAGTTGTCTCTTTTGTCGAACTATTAGTTAGATTAAAGAACTTTTATAGTGTAGAGGACAGTAAGTAAGAAGCCGTTTTGTGAGCGGAGTAATTAACGGGTTCCAAACAAAAAGCAGACATTTATATAAGACATTTAATATAAAACCTTATTTATATAATCGATTGTTTTTATGTCTCACAACACAACCGGTAGATAACGAACTTATCCCAATTGCTTTCAAATAAATGGATATAGAGCAATTTTGATTATTAAGGTGACTTATATATTTCAGTATTCTTGAGGAACTTAGGTAGTCTTTACTTCAATTTATTACTCTAAGAACTAATCTGGGTTTTTGTAAAAGAAATATGGTAGGATGCTAATTAGAAATCTCTTCGATATCGCATAGGTAAAAATAATCAAATTTCTATTAAAATTATAGATCAGTACCGTTACTTTCATTAACTTGACACTATTAAAATCTAATCTACAAGCGATACCATAGCCCGACAACCAGACTATGAGTTCTGCTCTTCTGTTTGACTTATTGTGTTCGAAATTAATCTCCATTCACAATCGATATCTTATCAGCTTTTTTATACAAAATATGTAAATCCAATTTGAGTCTGTAAATTTTTTTGGTTTTCTGACTAATTACTTTAATTAAAGGAAATAAAAATGACCAGCATCAAGATAAAAATAAAAATAAATATTTTTGGTTTCATGGTTAGAGTGTATTTGGCTAAAAACACATAAAATGCCCATTAAGAGGTATATGTGTAAACATTGGGGTTTTTAATGGCAGCCATTTATGTAGTGCTGCCCGATTTTATCGTTTTACGCAATATAAATATGCCGTAGAATTAACACACACAATAATTGCGTATAATGAAATAAATGCATATATTTGAATGCGGTTTAGACACGTTGGCGATGGATTTATTTTTAATTGCGCCAAAAACTGTTGGAATTTATTTTAGACACACGCATAATAAAATTTGTAAACACAAAAAAGTTTTTTGTTTTTTTTTTCAAATATTGTCAAATGCATTTATTTTTTTACCTTATTTAGAAAATATTTAATTGGTGGAAATTAAGGGAATTAAAAGTTTGCATTTTAAATTAAAGGCTGTAAATTATTAAATTTTTTATTATATACTGTATGCTAAGCTTTTTAATTTGGTTGGTTGGTTGAAAAGGGAGGCTTAGTGAGCCTGACCGCGAGCGGCCACACTTAGGCCATCATTAGGCCTATTGTGCTCCCCAGAAGTACTGTGATCACCTAAACAACTCGGCCGATCTGACAAAACTTATAATCTTCTTCCAGCCTAGCTGCCCAATTTCACTTAGGTTAGAGCATTGGGAGCCGTGGAAGGTGTATCTTCTTAACCGACTGAAAGCTGGGTATTCGCAAAGATAATGCTCTAGCGTCTCGTCATCTTCTGCGCGCGCCCTGCAATCCGCCGATTCCACTATACCAAGTCTCTGCAGATGGCCTAAGTGTCCCGTGATCACAACTGTAATATAGCTTAGTTCTCTTTTGCTCAGAATAAGAAGTTTTTTGGTCTATCCATTGTCAACATTACCTCATAGTAATTTTGTGACACGACCCGTGTTGCATATGTTCCAAGACCTGAGGTGTTCCCCTAGCATCCATTGCTTTAGGAAGCGTTTGAATGAACTGAAAGGTCTGTGGCAGTTTAAGGGAACTGTGTTCCCAGCTGCGCCAGAGCGGGCCAACTCATCCGCCTTTTCATTTCCTTCTACGCCTATATGACCAGGTACCCAGTCTTGCGCTCAATGTGTTCTCTCCAGCTTAGTTTTTTATGCAGGATAACCCCAACATTTCTGATGTTTCCGGATTTACCGAGAGCCTGGGTCTCTCTGCCCAATTAGATTTTGGAGCTTTTTGGAGCAAACGGTGTTTTCTTGTAATCAAACCATTAGAGTTGTATTTTCGAGAACAAAATAAAATTTTAGGTATTTATTTATTTTATACAGATTAATGATTTTTTTTATATTATATAAAAATAATCGCCTCATATTTTGATTATAAAATAATATATTAATCAAATTTATAATTAAGAATTTACTTCAATCAAACTTTAATTTATTCCTTTATCAATTCTTTTTGCCTTCACACACACAGCGCCGTGCATCACGACGCGCCTCACTGCGCCGCGGCTCCATATCAGTGCTGCCACAAAAGTCTGCCGAAATTCCATGGGACATTTTGGAGCGTCTATTGTTGCCATTCCTGTTCTGTCATGCTGCCGCATTGATAATCTCAGTACTGTTGCATGCATTGGATATTTCATATGTCTCCACGTTTGCGGTATTCGTTTGGTTTGCGCTCTCCACCGTCGGAGCGGTGCTCTTCTATCATTTTGTTAAGGTGAGTGGATAAAAAAAAAATAGTAAGAAAATTTTTTACAATTGTTTAGGTATTATGCAAAAACAAAAAATAATTTTTTTTTTAATAAATAAAATTAAATAATTAAAATCTTCAAAAATTTGGTCTCAAGCGGATTACAAAATATATGCTTTAAAAAACAAGAAAATTCCAACAAACTTAAAATATACACAGAAAATACGTACAAATCTAATATAACTTGAAAAAAAAATACACAAATAGCATAAGCTTGATGCAAAATTAAAGAAAAATAGCAAAGTAAAAATAAAAAAATACCAAAAAAAAAATTAAATAAATTATAATGCAAAGCACCAAATCGTCAAATATATTTTACAAAAAACAAAAACAGCATTTCTTCGCTTAAAAATAACTGTATATATGCGTGCATTTATTAGACCTAACGCTATAAATAGCCCATCCAATCAAATTGGCCCAGCAACAATTGTCAAAGTGATAAAAAGTAGCGAAGTGCAAAAAATTCAAGGTCGAAATGAAATAAACACGATATTAAAAAACACTCGTAAATATAAAATATTCCAAATGAAAATCACATAAATAAATTGTAAATACACATACTGAGACGACAAAATGGTGTGCAAAAACATGAATACCGATAAAATCAAAATAAATACGAAAATTGAGTCACAACGAAATTTGTGTGTGGTACGAGAGAAAAAAAAAACATTTTGAATCATGCAGCAAATAAAAATAACAGTAAAATATTTTTATTTCACATTTTATATGCTTTTGCAGTTATTTTTTTGCACTCGATTGCTGCTTCGGTATAAAAAAATGCACAGTTAACTTTTTGTAGACTTTTTATTGATTATGAATGCATTTAAATGGGCGCAACAACGCACTGTCCGTCATTTAATTTTATAGACTTATGCCTCAGTAAGCAATTAATGGTGAGCAAAGAGTTGATTAATTGAACGTAGCGTGTGATTTATAAAAAAACTAAATTCCAGAACTTCAAAAAAATATATCTTTTTTTGAAGAACCAAGAAAACAATTGTGAAAGAAAGATGTAGAAATTGTATAGATTTTAGGTTCACACTAGAGCTCTTGGTATTCGACTAATCGACTAACCGAATTAGCCGAATAGGGCATTATTCGAACAACTATTCGAATAACCGTAGTAGAACGATTATTCGAATAGTCGTAACATTGCGACTAATCGAATAGTACTAACCGGTTAATATTCGTACGAACGGTTACAAACCGGATATTCGACTAATCGGTTTTTAGGTTAATCGAATAATTTTAAGAGCCCTAGTTCACACCCATTATAATTCCTTAAAAAATGTATATAAAATTTGACAGATCACAAATTCTTTTCCAATATTATGGTTTATGGAGATTGATTTTTGAATAACATTTTTGAATAAAAATAGGTTTGGATTTGATAACATGTGGGAAATGGGCGTGATCATAAACAGATTTCGTCGATGTTTTAGACAAGATTTGAATAAATAGGTAACAGACGATCGATCTTTCAGACAGACATCTGAAAAGTAATCCCACTCAACGTCTTAATCCTGATCAGTTTGATATACATATATAACTATAACATATAACTCTCTCAATTAGTTACCATTAAGTGAACGCAAGTATTATAGACTATGCAACATGTGGCAAAAATATGACAACTTCCCGGCTATGTAATGATGATTTCACTAATTAGGAGAAGACCAAAGAACTACAGTGGTAAAAGTAGAGTATACGGAATTATACAAAGAGAGCCGTATATAAATACAGTGGAACTTCCATAACTCGAACTTCTATAAGTCGAAGATCTCCATAGTTCGAACATTTGAACTGGCAATAGCGTTTAGAAGCCAAATTTCATAAAAATTTCCTTCCCTAACTCAAATTCCTATAACTCGAATTTCTCCAGAACTCGAACTCTTGAAGTGGCAATAGAAGGCAACTTTCATACAAATTTTCTTCCATAAATCGAACTTTTTGATCAGGCCTTTATACAAAATTTTACTATCGAGGCAGAATTTTAAAAGAGTCCCTCTATATCGTACGGAGTTGTACAAAAAATATGATATTACACTTATAGATTTCATAAATCATCTAACAAAGCCATGGGATACAGACGTCAAGAGCCAAATATTAGCAAAATGCAACAAACAATACTACGGAATACATGTTTTAACGTATGTCCATAAAAATATTCGCGAAGTAAATAAATAAACTCGAAGTTTTTTTGAGGATTATAGTGATTTGAGTTAGAGAAGTTCCACTGTATATATAAAATATTGGTATTAAAAATAACTCATATTAACCACTGCTAAACTAGTAAAATCGTAGCATCCAACTGTCTCCACTAATTATATTAGTCTGAAATCGGTTACCATACTTTCCACTGCACCATAACCACAAACTTGACAGAGACAAGCATCAGTGCTGGCCAAGTCAAATAACTAGGAGAAAGTGACAGATGACATTGGCGTAACTGAAGTAAAGTGCCGACCTCTATGCATGGTAGCCACTCATGTCCCGCGAGCGTATCTATAAGGGTACAAACAGTGTTGCCGTGATCAGTTCAAATCCGACTTACATATATCGATATTAAATTTTATGCCGAAAATCAATGGGTTTGTGTGCCAAACCACACTGTGTCTCGCTGACACGTGACACTTGCTGTGGCTTCCAGTTGAATTTAATATTTTTTACAAAAATAGTCCAATCGAAAGCGAGAAAGTGTCAGGAGCGTCAAGATATTGGCTCCATAATGCGCATTTCGCCAGAGTGGCGCATGAGCGGGAGAATGCTGAAAAGTGCATACATTTAAAGTAATTAGACTATGTGGTTCTTAAGCTAATGAGGTAAATTCTCTGCTTGACACCGATAAAAACATTTACTAACTGAGAGAAGTATAGGCCCTAAAGCGGACGTTGTCTATTGAAGTGAAGTGGAGATTTTTGTGGTATTAAAGGTGTTAACTTTTAGAGCTGTAATGTGGATCATAAAATATAGATAAGGTCAAGACTTTGATAAGTAGAGCATAGTAGTGTGGGCTTACAATTCTAAATTTCCTGCATTCGGGGAAGGAACTGTAAACTTAAAGTAGTTATTGTAATGAGAGAAAGAGAGGGCGAAAAGTGAGAGAGGGTTATAGGTGTAGTTGTAGAAAACTCCTAAATTTAAAATCCTATAAAAATATTGAACCGATGCTTTTGTCTAGGCCCGACTTTTAACTTAATTAAGAGTGAGGTTGTGATGTTCAGTCAACACGTTTAACAGTTTAGATTTATATTTAAATAGATTTAGCTATATTTATTTTATTTTAACATTCTAAGTATCTCTCTTCTAGTCCAAAGCTCTTCACAAAGTATTTACTGCAAGAGGTTTTTTAGAATAGACAGGTTCATATATATTTTTATATTTTCATCGTATTTATATTCGCTCTTGAAAAAAGGATAGTACTCAAGTGCTTTTTACAAATAAGAAAATAAAATATTCGAAATAAAAAAAATAAAAAATTAATTTAAGTAAATAAAAATCTTCTAAAAATATACCGTTGTAGAAGTAGTCTTTATGGCTTCAACTCACATGTAACTTGAACAAAATCTGAACGATACCTACACACACTCACATGCCACAAAAACACTCTTTGCGAATTTGGTTGGCAAGCAAGTCTCAAGACTTGAGTAGGCAAATCTAAAGTGGTCACAGCAGCTAACGAACCTAAATTTGGGTATCGTACCCAATGGTAAGGTGCACAGACATACATACATATACGTATATCCATGTACAAGACAACACTTGTAAATGACCGACCGCCTGCCCACTTAAGCCACGACAATAAGCACTTAAGCATATACAAAAGCTGCCACAAACACACATTGCTCTCTCATATATGTTTGAGTGCAAGTGTACAGCCTAAAATAACTAAAGGATCTTATTGTCATGAAATCTCATTTGATTCTCAGCAAAAACAGAACACACACACACATGCAAGTGTTTATGTTTATATATATTCAACTAAGTTCTCGGCTTAGAGCAAATGTTTATAAATAAACACACACACATGCAAATCATCAAGTGTAAATATGCTTGTCAGCCCGCAGCTTTTGCATTGTTATGAACTCGTTTATAGCAGCAACTGACCCGTTTTGGCTATAACTATTTGGTCAACTGCTTCGAGTACTTACTTACTTAGTGCGTTTGCATGAGTGCTTTGCTATCGTCAGATTATTGTATGGTTTGTTTAATAAGCCTTTGATTACATGATAGCTGCTAGAATCTAAACCGCAAAGCAATTGAGTCGTCGTATTGGTCAATGGCACTACATAAATTCCAATTGTTATTATTTCGAATTGTACATGAGCAACGTGTGAGTATTTTGGGTGTGGAATTTGTGGCTTAAATTATTAACTGAAGGTGAAGGGTCATACGCACGAGTACATACATATTTGGAATGAAGGAACATGATAGTTTTACTGCAGTAGAAACCTCTAAGCCTTGCGGGATTTCTCACCATTTTTAAAGTTACACTGGGAAGATAAATGATTTTTAAAGATATTTTGACCTTACAATATCAATTCAAGAAGTTGAGTTATTCTGTTCAAAGAATAAGAACATCCAACTAGAAGCTATCTTCATCTTCGGTAACATAATTAATAATCGTCCACTTTGATAAATTCTGACTTGACTAGACCAGACAAGCGATCAGTAAAATGATTAAAGAAGAAACAGTATTTCATTCTTATTACTTACTGCTTACCGATCCAAAAATTTTTAGATCGCAGAAAAAACACAAATCGGTTATCAAGTTAGGTTAGGTTAGGTTAAAAGGCAGATATCTGAAAAGATAATATCATTTGAACTGTTATGAAACCTATCCTTTGTGGTACCAAGAAACTCCTAATGGATCAGAAAGACTCTCACAATACGACGAAGCACTTGGAATGTATTACGAATTTCTTGAGTCGGTTAATGTCAATGCTAGCTAATTCGCTATGGTTCGCCGAAGGTATCCCTACTAAGGTGTTTCAACCTCAATCGGACAAATGCTTGGCATTGTAGGAAGAAATGCCTAGATGATTCCACTTTTCTTCCTCCCAACAGCTTTGGCAGCTTGCATCCGCCCAGATCCTTTGTCACAGCATGTGTACGTATCGGACAGAGGCCAAAAGAACCTCGCAACGGCACTGGAACTGGTTGTTGTCCAGCGATGGGTGAGCTCATGCGATGTTTGTAGATGTAGAGCACGTGCACATGTGGACCATGAACTGCCAACACACTTCCATTCGGATGTTATTCTTACTGGGGTACCCTCTCTTGCAAGCTTGTACGCTTTGCAGTTTTCAACGATTCCGCACTGACCGAGTTCCGACATAAGTCGGATAGCAAAGTAGCTAGTAGCTATTGATAAGGAAGTTAAACACTCCTTAACTAGTCTGCAACGTACTGTCCTCGATTTCAATGCAAGTTCTGATGTCGGAGTGAATACATACATCTCTGAAGGAGGTCCAACTACGGAGAGGTATGTCTACTGCCTTGATCACAGCCTTTTCTTCCTGGAAGATACTACAATTGTCTGTTAGTCTAAAGCTGGTGTTGATAGAGAGCTTCTGACAAAATACTCCCTCTCCCACCTTCCCCCAGCTTCAATCCACCCGAAAGCTCAATGCGCCTCATCTCCATCGGCTTCTCCCCTCCCTCTTAGCTCTCGTAGGTATGTGCGTAGAGAAGAAACCGCAAGCGGGGATCAGGACTTTTCAATCTCTTCTCACATGGTCAGTCATATCGTCGCCGTTGGAATTCGAGCTTATAACGTAAAACAAATTCAATTTACTAAAAATCTATAAAACACAATAGAAGAAATTTCACTGAAAATGTTATTTACATTATTTCTACAGATGTTTTGCTTCCACCCTCAAATACACAAGGATCTAGCTTTCACCCACTTTTGGCGAATTACCTCCCGTAACGCCTATTAGGTTGGATAAGGAATTGAAGTTGATCTTCGACTTGGTGACTGAAAGTATGAGATCAAATATTTTACAACTCTTTCTTGAAAGAAAGAGCCGAGATGCTACAAATTGTAAGCCTGTATATATAAATGTCCATCGAGCAATGGCCGTTCGAACCGGCTATTTCTAGGGCAAGATTAAATAGCGCCCATTGCTCTAAACTTCGGAGCAAAAATGGTCGCCAATTTTATGAGCCTTTGGTACCATTGCATTTGCCTTATATCGGTGTATATATTTTCAACAAAATGGTGTGATGGTGAATGGTGTAAAACTGAAAAGGTTTTGCGCCTATAACTATACTATGCCATATATATATAGGCTGAGCATAAGCAATCTTAACACCGTAGCACCCGGTCCATCACTGAGTAGCAGTATCTCAAGAGGGAGCAATGAAATCCACGAATCCGTTATTCCGAATATGTACCCCCTATTTCTTTTGCCTTAAGCGCAAATATAGAATTTAACATATTAATAGACCTGGAAGAAATTTTCTGAAGACATCAATTTCTAACGCTTCTAGTCTCACTTTGATATGAACTGTCATATCTAGCACATATTGCTCGGTTAAAGCGACATCAGATTCTATTTAAGGTATTATAATATCTTAGTAGTATATATATTTAATGTATATATGTATATACTGCCTCTGTATTAATGCTTGTTTTTGCAAATGTTTCCATCAACGTTTGACCTTTATTTGCGCCTACATGCAAATAGAAATATTTCATTATATTAATTTATAGCTGCTGATTTACTTCGAAATTAATTGCCAGGCAACAACACTAATGTCAGGTTATATGTCATACAAATCATTACATACGCCGACTGCCAAATATTAGTTTAATGCCAAACACAAACACACGCTCAAACATTGTGTAAACACGTAAAGGCAAACAATGAGTAAAAGATAAATGAAGTAAACACGGCGATGCGGTAGGACAGTTAATGAGGCTGATTAAGATTGTGGGCAGGCGCACACAATCACACGCACATACTCATAATGAGAGCAGAGAGTGAATCGAAGCAGTTAAATTGCTTTATATGCACCGTTACGCACTAATATATTTCGTTAAATGTCATTGGGGCTTAAGACTTTTATGACGCGTATAGAAAACTAGTTAACAACTCACCCAACGGCGCTCTTTGACATGACAGTTGTAGTAAGTTAAATGACTTCAACATATCAATGGCTGAGAGTATACGGGCGACTCACGGCATTATTTGGATGTGACACGTCAATAAAGTCAGCGCCGACACGTCAATGAAAGTTAAACAAATTAACATAGACATAAAAGCAGCGAGTAATAAAATGGAAATGAGAATTAGAGGAAGACGTAGGAGACAAAGAGATGGCAGTCTATAAAGTCTGAAGAGAGCGCAGCAATGAGAAAACAGCGCTTGAAAGCGCCTGAAAGTTGGCGTGAAAAGTGAAAGCTCAATTCGAGCAGACAGTTAGTGGGTCGGCAATAAACTCTCTATGGACATTTATGCGCATGAAATACAGAATATAAATATATAACAATAATAATAACAATAAGTAAGCCAAATAGCAAGAAAAAAACAAAAAATTACAATATTTACACGCAAATGCAAATAAGCGAGAAAAGGCTTTAAAGAGCAACAAACACATACATGACTACACACACACCAACCAAGCCAGCAAATTCCACACACATAAACCCCACATCGTCAGCGCCAAGCGACAAGCAACAGGATGAGAAGGTCATAGGCGTAAGCACAACAGACAAGGCGTAACTACAATATATACATATATATATACAGAGGTGGTCAAAATTATTTACACATCGGACGTTTTTTTCGAACTTTCACACAAAAAGCTTTCGCTTGTTGTTGTTGTTGTCGCAGGGCAACAAAATGCTATGTTGTTGTAAACCTTGATCTATTCCCGAGAGAATGAAGTCGGTTTGGCTAGAATAGCTAGAAATATGGCGGAGAAATAAGCAAGTGAACTGAAGACTCGGAGTAGTCAAAAGTATTTACACACATTTTTTTTGCGTCAAAAGTATTTACACACAACTTGAACTCTATTATCCTGTTCTTATTTAATGATAACTATAACATTTTAATGTTTAGTCTAAGTTACTATTCTAAAGCGATAAATTCATAATAGTTTACATTACCATTGGCGTCAATACGAGCCTGCTTTATGGTCCGAATTGATTCAACACAATTGTGCGCTAAGTTAATAGTTAATTTAGACCAAATGTCGGTAATTTCGGAGTTTTCGGTTATTATATCAATTGTCCTCTGATATTTAACGAAAGACCAATCATTTTGACTAAAGTTTTGGTCAGGGCTGTGCCGGGGTCAACTTGATTTGCTTCATTTAAAACTATTGTAGGTAAAGATCCTTCATGAAATGGAGCATTGTCCTGTTTTAAAATGTAGTCAATAGCTGGAAAAGGCCGACGGAGCACTACAATGGCATGCTCATTTGAGTTTTGATATATCCGGATGATTTAGGGTCCTAAATTAGTACCAAATCTCTAAAACAGAAATAAGGAAAATTTCCCCAAAGAATAAAAAAAATCAAAAATCATCACTCCCGACTCTATTTAGCGTCTAAGCTGCATTATTCTTCTTCTCACGTGGTAAATGCATAAAGCGTTTACTAAAGAAGCCCTGGAACAAAAAATCAGCCTTATCTGTCCACGACAGGCTTTAGGATGCATTTTAAGGCAAATGAGAGGCATATCGCTTTTTTGTTTCGGAAATAAATCTTTTTTGGTTTTGGAAGTGGTCAACTTTATGGACAACGTATGTATTTATGTTACTATTTTTAAATGTCCTTAGCAGTGTAGCATCATTGGCTGTTCATGCAATATGCTGATTCGATGATGCTGCAATATTAAGAGGACTAATTGTGGGATTTTGTATGACAGTTCCTACTAATCTTCTGCATCCTCTTTGAGTTATCACAAGTTTCCGCCCATTTAACTTTAAATTGTCCTTGCAATACTTCGTTTCCTTCTTTTTAATAACATTATAAACAGTATTCCATAAAATTCTATAAGTTTTAACTAACTCCGAAGCCTAAACCCGAGTCTTAAACTTAGTAACAGTCTCCAATCTAGTTATAATCGATAATTCCTTTGTTTTCGATATTTTATTTACCAATTTTTATATTTTAAGGCTGAGTTAGGTTGTTAAGAATGCAATAGAATCAAATTACTACTTTTGCTCAAACCAAATCCAAGGATAAAGGCTAAATCGCCGTGTGTAAATACTTTTGACGCAAAAAAAATGTGTGTAAATACTTTTGACTACTGCGAGTTTTCGGTTCATTTGCTTATTTCTCCGCCATATTTCTAGTTATTCTTGCCAAACCGACTTCATTCTCTCGGGAATAGATCAAGGTTTACAACAACATAGCATTTTGTTGCCCTGCGACAACAACAACAACAAACGAAAGCTTTTTATGTGAAACATGTAAAAAAACGTCCGATGTGTAAATAATTTTGACTACCTCTGTATATATGTATTTAAATGGTGAAAAGTAGGATGAAAACCAATAAAAAATGCTACAAGCAATCTCAAGGCTATTTAGAGTATATATAATATATATGTATGTGTAGACTGGAGCAACAACGGAGCTGACCAACACAACCCTGACCCGGGCAAACACAAACAAGCGCTCCCAGCACTCCATTAGAATTTACTAGGCGTGCGTATAAAATAAGGACGCCTTGTTGAATCGTAAGCGACAAGAAACAAGTGGAAAGGCCAAAGGGAAGTGCGACGAATGCTGTTGGGACAAAAGGCATTTGCAAAATTCAGTAAGCGTAGCGAAAAATAATGTGCACAGCATAGTGATCTGCTTGTAGTTACTTTATAGAGCACACACACATACACACTCTCTTTAGCCGCGTAGTTGGCCGCACACCCGGAACTCTCACTCTCATTACTCTGATAAAAACGGTAAAAAAAACAAGAGAGTGCGGGATGAACAGTGGAGCAGTATTTTGGGAGGTCTGATTTTTACAAATTTTATGAACTTGTGAAACACCTTATTTATAAAGTGTCGGAAGAGCTTGAAATTTTATGAACTTATGAAACAGCTCATTCCCAAAAATTTCAAAAGAAATTAAAATTTTCTGAACTTGTGAAAATTCACATTAGAATAATCCCAAAACAATCATAAAAATTCTATAGTTATCAAGAGATAAAGAACGTTGTATCTCTGATAGAGTTCTGTATCATAATAATACGACAATTCGGTATATTGATTCAACCAATATCTAGGAATACTGAGTGTAAAGTATATCGATCAATATTGGTCAACACATTTTTATATTTTCCGGAGAACCAAGGTCCCTTTCTCTGTAATGCTTAGGGCAGTAGTCTGCTTTACAGGCTTCAAAAAATCGATTTTTTTGTTTTGTTTTAAAATTCTTCCAAAACTATCCAAGAATATGTCTTTAAAATTCCAGAGGCCAATTCGACATTTTTTCGATGCTAGAGCAGTTTTAGTGGCCGAGCGTCGAGCAGGTGCGAATGCTCAGGAAGACCTATAAAGCGCGTTTTCTCGATTTTTCATTTTCACAAGTGTTAGAAAACGGTGCCGGCGATAGCAAACAGGATATATCACCAATCGAAACCAAAGTGATCTAGCTTGAGTATTCAATTTAAATTCTATTTCAACTAAAAAAGTTGGACAAAAGTATTATTTAAACTACTTGTTTTGCAACTTAAAGTCAATTTTTTTCTTAAAAAAAGTGAATTTTTTTTCAAACTTCGAAAAAATTTGGAATTTTATAACTTCTTCGGTATTTTTTTAGTTCATAAAGAGAGGAAACTTATAAAAATTAAAAAAAAAAATTTGGTTCGACTGTTTCAGATGCATCGCACGATCTCCATCATCGGCACCGATTTACAAGTGCAGACTTCAGGCGCTTCAGAAAAATACTTACAACTTTGAAAAAATTTCAATATTTTTTATAATAAATATTGTTTTTTAAGCCTTAAATATAGTTCACTATCGTCTTAAAATTCCGTTTACCGCAATCATTTCCTTCCCTTTCAAAAAAATTACTAAAAAACGTTTTTTTCGGCTTCTAAAGCAGAGTGCTGCCTTAAACGCCTTATTTAATTTTAAATTTACTGGATCTAGAATAATCTCTTTCTCTTTAATTAACAAACCCCTTAGCTTTATTTCTATATCCAATTTTTTTTCGCTTTCATCCCACCTACCCACGACACTGTGCCGCTCACTGAAGGAGGATGCGCCTTGTAAAATCAATTCCTACAATTGTTCTAGGTACTACACTCTTGGCATATCAAGTAGTGTGAATTGAGTGGTAGCAGGCAATAATATTACTTTTGTCTCATTTCGCATGCAATAAATGAAGTGTGTATGAATATTTTGCACAAACGAAAAATTGCTGAAGCGTTGCAGTTCCAAAAATAGTTCACTTAAAGTAAATAAGAAAGTGCTTATGCATATATGTATGTATGGATATCTAGTTACTTTTGAAGTGGGTAATCAGCAAATTCTCGGAAACAATGTGGGTCGCAATGGCAACAAAAATTACTAGATATTTGCCAGCATGCTATAAACGAACCAGTGAATAAGTGAAATTGAGAACAAATTCGAAATAATGGTTCAATAATTATACAAATAATTTACTTGGGTTTGATAAAAAAATTTAGCTTTTGGAAAAAGTCAAAGAGAAGCTTTTTTTCTTTTTTCCAATTTTACCTAATTATATAATTCCAATACTAAGCATCATATGATTGCCTCAAATTTGGTAATGTTTTAAATTTTACTTTGAATTTTTGGATTTTCGAAAAGGTGGCAACTCTATAATATATAATTTATATTGCGGATATAGTTCGATAACGCTTTAAATTTGATACCCATATTGTTATAATAAATGTTCTAGTCTGGCTCTAGAAAATAGCCTTTCTAGTTTACACAATTGAGGCCTATATCTCGGAACTGATTGAGATTTTAAAACCAAATTTAGTCCAATAAGTAACGAAAATGTCGTCATCTCTATTTCTCATTCTTCTTTGGCACTACAACCGTGGGTCGGTCTGGGCCGATAACACAAAACTTTGCCAGTTGGTTGTCTGTATCCTTTACGAAGTCACGCCAGTTGTACATCCCAAGTGTAGACAAGTCCTTATTCACTTGGTCTTTCTATTGAATGCGTAGGCGACCACACTACGGTTGTCCACTCATGGGTCTCGAATCCAAGGAGCTTTTTACTGGAGCATAGTCTTCTATATGTACGACGTGGCCCACCTTTGTCGCCGTAGAGCTCATAGAGTTGGTTTCATCTTCTTCGGTACTACTCACTCAATAAGACGACTCCAAAGATCAGCTCTCTTGAGTGACCCAAGTGCGGAAATGATAGAGCATAAAAAAAATTATATCATTCTAGTTACCGAAAAAACTTTTGGGTATTTATATTATGAGAGGGTTTTAGATTAGTTGAGAAGAGTCTAACAGACTTTAACTTTATTTTGTTTATTTATCAGACATCTGTAAATTATGTATATCTTCGTAATTCAGAGCTGACCAATTCCACAAATTGTCAAATTTAAAATTTATTTCAATTTCAAGAGGGCTTCAATACCGTTAACCACATCTCCACCATTCTCATTGATATTCAACACCGTTACAGCTTTAACACCTGCCAACTACCATTTTCAATTACAATTGCCAATTTAGTTTGGCGTTAGTGTAGACCTTGTTAACTGTCAATAGCCGACCAACAACTCGCGCCCACCATGTTACGTCTGTTACGTGCGTGGCCTACAAGCGACGCAACTTGAATGTGACAATTGTTTCAATGCGTGTGTTGTGCCTCCAAATGCAATTTAGTTGAACCAGTAGCTGAGCTGAGCGCGCGAATAAATTACACCGCACAGCCTCTCACCGCTGCCATTCACGTTTCCTCATAGTCCAACGCAGGGCACAGAGCCTTTGCATTGTCTGCTTCCTTGTACGTACATCCTTACGTGACTGCCTATGCAAGTAGTTGTCGTTATTGTTGCTTTCTTCATACTTCCACTTTCCTCATTTACACTCTTGTTTCGCGTATATTTTCGTTGTTTTCCGCCGCGTTTTCGTGGGGGTTTCATTTGCAGTTTCTGCGCGACGCCCAGCCAAGGGCAACACTTTGCGCAGCTTTTCGGAAAGTGGTTAGTGTGCTCATTGTGTTGCCGTTAGTCGTGTAAATATTATTATTTTCTTTTGTTAGTTCCCGTGTGTGTGGCAAAAAGTGGGTTTCATTCAAAAGCGAAAAAAAATAAAAAAATTACAATTTTTTTTCACACACTGTCTTTTTGCTCACCCTTTGTTGTGTTTAAATTATTTTTTTTCTACTGCTTTTTATTTCCTTTTATTAGGTTTGTGTTTTGGTGTATGTTTCTCCATATATTTGTTTTTATCTTTTTTGGTTTGAGACTGTTTGACTGTTGCGCAATAACAAAAACGTCATTATTTTGTTGTGTCTAAAAATAGCAACAGCCAGCTTATAAAGAGAGCAAGTAAAGGAGATAAAAGTTAGCAGCACATAATGCCCCTGTAGGAAAAGTTGCAGCAACATTCAGTTTTTTTTTATAAACTTCTAATTTAATTTGGTTTTACTGTTATTTATTATAGTCAAAAACGCTTCTAGAAACCATAACTCATATTGTTTACAAAGGAAAACTTCTCACAAAAATTATTTTTTGTCTAGAATAAAAACTTTGAACTATTCTTGATGCGCTAAAACAGTATTGAGAGTTTTACGCTACTTTCTTCAGATTATATTAGGTCTACAACTTTGCTTCCGCCGTTTTTTTGTTGTAAATTTAAAGCTTTTTTTGTATAAAAATGGTTACAAATGTCGATGAGCCTCAGCCGCTTGGATTTAAAAAAGAAAAGCAAAATTTCCCGCAAATGTCGAGAATTCTGCTCAAAAAGTGACATTTTCAGTTGAGAATAAGTTTGGGATGCAAACAGATCTTTACAAATATTTTGTTGGGTTATTGTTGACACAAATGTCCAAGATCGATATAAAACGATTTAATCGACCAGTGCTTGACCCTAGAGACATCTTTTGGAAAACGGCGGAAGCAAAGTTGTAGACCTAATATTTTTCAAATTAAACCTGAAATCAGATCAAGGTTTCTATTGACTACTGTTGAAATCAGTGACAACACATTGACAAAGATTTAATAGCTGAACTATGTCAAAAATTCAGAGGCTAAAGTAAAAAATTATGTCATTTAATCTGAGGTACAAATTGTCTCAGCAAACTTCTGCAGTATATTGTGCTCCCTTAATATATTACTTCCCTAATAGCCTTTTCGCACAGTAGTTAATTGAGCAATTAACCGAAATTTGCGCGATTAAAGCGCAGATTTAGATCGATTTACCATTGAAAAGAAATTCTAGGTGGAATGAAGGAGGAAGGTGGCGCGCTCTGGTGGATTCGGCCATAATCGCCTCAGCGGTTCCTACGTCGAACATATATATAAAAATATATGTATTTTTTAATCGAATACTAATTGAGTTGAAACTAGAATACAGATCTGCGGCTTGTTTGACAGTGGTTATTGATAAAATAGCAATCAGCTGATGAAACGTACCAACTTCTTACGAACAGCTGAAACAAAAATGTATAACAGCTGATCGTTAATCGAGAACCGGCTGGGTGAAAGGCAAAAACTGGTTTCTCAATCATAATTTGAATGTATTAAATTAATTTCACTGTACGAAAAGCTATGAGGAACCCTTTTTAATACGGATGAGATTCAAAAGTTTATTTCATTATTGATAATAAATGATTAATTTTAAGAAAAACGAAAAATATTGTAAATTATTCCAACCAATAAAAATCCCAAATATACTACAAACTTCGGTCAACATTTCATATGACAATGCTAAGATTCCTCATTAACCCTATATTGAATAAAAAATCAAATAAAAACCAATTCTTGAAACAAAAATATTTGATAGTCTAAGTCTTTTCGATTTCCTACTGAGTCGGCGAGCATATACATTCGAGTATATTTATCTGTACACACAATCAAAATTAACACGTTAAGACACACATGGGCAGAGTAATACGCGTATCTGCGTTATATTAAATGTGTAAATGAAAAAATATTTTTGTTTTTATTTCAAAACAAAAGGGACAGGAAGTGTGGTGAATAAGAAAAAAACAGCGGTGGATTAGGTGTTGCTGGAAAGGATGTGGGAAAAGTTGTTAATCGAAAAAATGCGCTGTGAAAATGAAAATAAAACAAAAGAAAGAAAAGATGTTTGTTAAAAGACAAACGCGAAGCAAATATCGGTCAGTGAGGCATATATAGATGGTTGTAAACGTATAAGGGTACATATATACTTATATATATATATATAGAGTTTGCTCCAGAGCTAATAGCGCTAAATAAAATTACAAAAGTGCACAATATAAACGTTATTTATTTGTATGTACCATTATAACTGCTTTTATAGCGTTTGAGATAGTTTGGTATGCCAAACTCGCTTAGCGTTTGTCTTGCGTAGGCGTATGTGCGCTGCATTATTCACCTTCCCTACTGCCTATTTCACTCAACTTCGATTCCACTGAGACTACATTTTCTATATGTATTTCTGGGTATGCACAAATGTATTTTAGTACCTTTAAGTGTGTGTAAATTTGTTTAACTACGTGAGCTGCATACGATTACGTACACCTACTTTATGGCAAACGTAGGAATTTAGTTTTAGAAATTTAAAAAAATGCCGTGTTTATCTTTTCGAAATAACTTTAAAACTTTTGCAAAGCAATTGTGCCGAGCTTCAATGGTCGATGAATCAGTATTTAGTTGGCATAGCTACGAATTAGTTGACAAAAGTCTTAGCGCCTAAAAGTATGCTTATTTGTATATACCTGACTGATATACCCTAAAAGTATGCTTATTTGTGTGAACCCGACTGTTTACTCTATTGATTGTGCCTCAAATCAATATTCGGTTAAGCAACAGACATTCAAACAACAACAATATTATGTTTTAATGCATTCAGTGAGGTTGTAGTAATATACCACATAGAAAAAATATCGAAAACTCGAAAAGTAATTTCGAAATATCAATAAATAGCATATATTTCTATACGCTCATATATTCCAGTAAATCCACTTACTAACTTTCTCACAGCTCATATTAATGAAAAATATACGTGTCTATTGCATATAGCCAATCGTATCATAGGCACATTACAGCCTAAATAGCCATCCAAATACACACGAACTTGAGTCGAAATGGACCCACATGCTTTTAACCCAACTGTCAGTACGTATTTGTTCTGCTGACAACCGATATTAACACGGTTGTCATTTAGTTCACTTAAGCCTAGCTGATTTGGACATTACCTAGCATATAGCAAATTTATGTGGTCAGCACACCAATTCTCCAATTCTTCAGCTTTCTTCTGCTTGTATGTATGTGCATTGAGTTTTCTGCTACTTCCACTTGTTGCAGCGTTCGCTTTTGTCTTACTCCGCTTAATTTTCACCAGCAACAGGCAGCTTCTGACCTGTCCTATTTATAAGTTTTCGATTTGAAATATTTATCTACTTTGCTCTTTGACTTTTCTCACATTCATTTGAGCACGGCCAAGTAATGACAGCGGAATAGAATATCATTATTTTGCAATATACTCGCCCCATAGTGAATTTCGCTTAAGGCTGCCGTCGACACCTGTCCAATTTCGTTCGCAGCCTAAGCAATAAGTGTCAAATTAGTTGTTGGGTATAATATTCATTAATGAAAGATATCTAGATATTAGGTTAGGTAAAGGGGTAGATCTCCGTAGATGCAGAGAATCACACTTAGACAGATTCGACTGTCCATTGTGACATATCTAGATATTATAATGATAAATAGTTTTGCTCCTGAGAGTGTTATTTATCAGGTTATTATTTGTACTCGTTTTATTTCTGTGACAGATTCGTCTCATTTTGACTTAATTAAAAATCAAAACATTGGGCTGATTATTCCCCTTTGGCCGCTTTGGGTTTTCAAAAGAAATATTAAAGTTATTCGAGAAGAGAGTATAATTGTGCACTTTTAAGCCCATTTTTGTTCACCTATCTAATGAACATTATAAATGAAAGTACTCTACAACCCAAGTTCTCAAAAAAAATTAAAAATAAAATATGTATTAATTTCCCCGCAGTTCTCTTCATCTGAAATTGTTTACATGATATCATATCATTTATTCAGTTATGTTCTCCAAGTTTAACCCCTTCTTTAGAGCATTGCCTTATATTCCCTAGATATGTTTTTCACACTACAAACGATACTAGAACTCAGAGCTGGATTAAAGACATGTCTCTTATGAGACCTTCTGCAAAAGTGACCACTTTTTTACCCGCTTCTTCTTATCTGTTTTCTACTCGAAACTTATCCTCCCAAATGAGATCATAATAATATTACCACAGGTTCGTAGATTATCAACAACAGCAGTGAGTAACAGTATATAAAATCTTCGACAAAACCAATTTAAAATCTCTATATATTAGTTCTAGAGACTATTAAAAAAATTAAAATTACAAAAAATGCCCAGAAACCTATTTAGAAAGAAATATTTCTATATTTGAAGATATACATGTATAGATCCCTAGTAGAATCTACCAAAGATATTTTTCTCATTATTCAGTACATGGGTTTCGCAAAAACTTTACACTATATATACATCCTAGAAAAGTCTCTAACTGATACAAAAGAAATTCAACATCTCTCTCTCAATCTCTAACTCTCTCTTTCTCACCTTTTCTCTCATACCAAAACTAGTTCTACCATGATCTCAGTCCATAACTTCGACTCACTGTTGATGTGGATGTACTAAAAACCCATTTTTTTTCAGATTATTTTTTGTTTTGAATTTTAGATTTCACTGAGTGGAGCATTTGACGTAAATGAAGCAACTCTTTCCCTCATATATACAAAATTCCCCTTGGTTTGGTCAGTATTTTCTACACTTGAAAGCTGCCTTCATTCGAATTGCTTGAGAGCCTCATTTATTGGAATGTGTGCCAAAACAGATTCCACCGAAGCGTGCGAATCCTGGCTTCGTTATTGAGCTCTTGAAGATATAATTTTACTTTAGAGAAAGGTTTCTAAATACTGATAACAATATATGTATGTTGATGTGTTTAAGTTCTTATTAATGCAAGCGTCTAAATTTAGAAGCATCAATGAAGTTAAGCATGAATTCTACGAAATATACACAATGAAATATATACCAAAATTTAACGGAATAAGGCATGAATACAAATTCCATGAAACCTGGCCGAAATAAACGGTACTTCCAAGAAAATGAATCTCAGATCTCAAGTATTTACGAAAAGCAATTGAATTCGAATTAACATAAAATACGCGAAATACACGCTTAATCAAACGAATCGATTACACAGAAACATATCAATTAAATAACGGTAAAAGCGAATGCTGCACTTCAAAGGCGCCACTTAAAGCGCCAGAAAAGTAAAGCTGCGCCTCAATGGCACTATCGCTCACTCGTTCATTAATATACTCAGAGATGAGTAAATTACACATAAGTACGTGGATATATATGAGCATTTATGCTTTCAAGTGGCACTTCCGCATGCTGTGACAGCATAAACGGAAAAATGATACAGTTAACTCCAGCTACTTGTTGTCTAACGTGGACATGCTTGTGGTATCGTTGATATAATTGTGGTCTAAACTGTGGCCATGATTCAGCTAACATTCTCGAAATTTTTCTGATTTATTTTACTATTTGTTATATAATTATATTTACTGGATTCAAAGCTTTCTGAAATCAGAAGCACGTAAGTCGAGTACTAGTTGCCTCTTTCAGCAATTAAGCTTCCTTTTGCAGCTGCGTTTCGAACCTGCTGGCGAATAATTGACATTCACACACCAAAAGCACGCATTCGCTAGCCAGATATATGCCCGTGTGCAGCCACATATACAGTTATCTGGGTAAAATCACACAAATAATCGAATTATTCGCGCAACTGCTGCAATTAATTACACGGATGAGTGGTCACATGATTGTTTCCGCTTCCGCGAAAACCGAGCGACCGAAGCAAATACCAAACCAAGTGGCACAACATCGAGCATATTGCGTGGCATGGCGGCAAGAAATGTCGTGCAAAGCGAAGTGTTCATGCGTGCGTGTGTGTGTGTGTGTGTGCACTTCCACGTATGTGAAATCCAGTGTGAAAATGCCATTGAACCTTTTAAGCGCTGCTGGCATTTTACGACAATATCATGCAGCAATATCCTACATGTGTGTGTGTGTGTGTTTCATTTGCATTTGCATGCGTATGTGTGTGTATGTATTTTTTGTTTCGCACGCCTATGCACTTTTCATATGCGCTCCCAATGTACCTCTCAACGCTGCTTGCCCGTGGGTGTTCGTGCTTTCATAGTAAATTACTTTAGCATACATTTGGGCGCTCTTAGCAGCAATGCAATTATTAGTTGATTTCGGAAAATTTTAATCTATTAAATTATATCTTCATTAATGAAAGCTGCTACTAAAGTCTTTAGATTATCTAAATAATAAAATAAAATTAATGCAGATGAATTAGATTAGTGGCAGACCTCAGGGTTTAACTCTGTAACTCTTGGGAAGTTATTTGCTGTAGTAAATATATAAAAAATGTAGAATTTAATTATTAATTTATTATATTTTTAATAGAAAATGGTTAAGAAACTGTTTAAAGAAAAAAGTATATGTATATACAGTATTGGAATAAATAAAAGCACTGGCTAGCGTAGTATACCTATCATAGTGGATGTCAAACGACGCACCTAGGGTTTAGGAGGCCCATTGTGTTACCACCGGGACTAAAATCCCCTCACACTACCATGTCCTCTTTGAACCACTCAGTGTCTTGATGAAATTAAAAAAATTCCAAAAGCTTTATCTGTGCAATTTCCAAGTTATAGTCGAGGAAACCACGACCGATAGTTGTCATTCTTTTCCTATATAAAGCTTTGCATCCGCATAGAAGATGTTCTACAGTTTCTTCTTCTTCTATTTCTTGACAGCTTCTGCAGTAATCATTGTATGATGTCCCCAATCTGCAGACTCCCAATTAAACAATGTCCAGTTAGTACTACTACCAGAGTTCTTATATCGTCCCTTTGAATTTTAATAATCGGCAAATACGGCCCATGTTCCATTCCGGCCACGTTTGTCTGCTTGTTGCGTTGTTGCTTGTTGTTGTCAGAGATTTCTTCCACTGAGACTCAGCCAACCATATAATATATTTATAGATTAGGTTTTTACAAGTGGCCAAAGGCATGTATATTCCCTCTTTATCGGGTTCTAATTGTAACGTAGTTCCCAATCTGGCAGGTTCGTCTGTTTCACAGTTACCTAGAATATCGCTATGTCTTTGAACCCATTGCAGATTTATAAAGAAGCTAGCTCGATTAGCAGCTCAAGGCATTCCTTCACCAGCCTCGAAGTAACCCTTAGAGACCTTAGTGAATTTAAAGCCGCTTGGCTGTTTGTGATTATAAATATGTTTTTTGTTGTATGTACCTTATTTGTCAGAACAGTAAGGCCTTCTTTAATAGCAATAACCTCTGCTTGAAAGATACTACAGTAATCTGGTAGTCGGAAGGCGATCTAGATCTTTGCTGAATGCTGAATAGACACCTCCTCCTACTCGTTTATCCAGCTTGGAGTCGTCAATGTAGATGCTTATCTCTGTGTCTTTATCCACCTCGCTTTTTTCCCACTCCTCTCTGGATGGGAAGGTACTATTGAGAGCTGAATTAAGATTTAATTCTACTGGATTGTCCTTTATTACTGGTAGCTAGTAGGGAGGACTGCCTCAGTCTAAATGCAGACTTTACAAAACAAGTCTATTGGCAGTATGTGAAGAATAAGAAGAGTAGTAACTTTTCAATATATAAATACCTATACCATCGAAACAAATAAAAAACAAGTTGGAGTAGAAACTTTTTAAAACACAGTAACGGAAAAAATTAGATCAAATACCTTGAGCAGAAACAATTTAAATAATAATATTTGTACAGTGCCTAGGAAACAATACCACATATTTACTTATTTAAACAAAAAACTTCAAATTACGTTTCTCATCAGCTTAAAAAGAATCACTTAAATTTTTTATAACAGTTTATAAAATTCAGATCTATTAGTCTCCACTTCCAAAAATTTAATGTCAAAAATAACACTTACTTGATTTATCATTAAAATATTATTTGTATTTCTTTGTTTGAAATAACGTTCACCCAACGCCTTCGCTTGGAGTCAACAAAGTCTTCGAGTTTATTTTCTAAAATTTTGTGCCACGAACCCTCAACGCCCAGAGCAGGAACATTGATGGAGTGTTTAACAGCATAATAGCGTTTTTAGACAGCCAAATTAATTGATCAACCAAAATTTTTATTGAGAAACCCTTTTTTGCCTTTTACACTGCCGGCTACTCGATAACCGATCAGCTGTTATATATTTTGTTTTTGCTTTACATAAGAAGTTGGTAAGTTTCATCAGCTGATTGATATTTTAGCAGTGACATCTACCGCAGCTTTTTTTTATCAAAAAATTCAGCCAATCGCAGCCAAAGAAAGTATATCATACGTCTTTGTCGCAAAGTTGCATTTGATTTTCAAGTCGATTAAAATTCAATTAAAAATAAATGTAGCTTTTATTTTGTATAGTAAATCGATCTTAATAAGCGTTTTAATCAAACAGAGTACGGTTAATTGATCAATTAGCTCCTGTCAAAAACGCTATAAGCCACTTTTACTTTATAAAAAACTCGTTTTTTTCGGAAAATGCTTTCAAAAATGTTAAATTCAACTTTATTCATCAAATATGGTCCAATAAATGGAAATGAAATTAACAGAACTGAAATACTCAGTCAGTGGAATATTTTTGCCGATTGTGTGCGTTACTTTCTCGAGCAAATGCTTGCTGTGAATAAATTGTTAACTATTTCATGCTCAATTCAATACGCTCAAAGAAAGAAATTTTGTTTTTGAATTATTGAAGCAGAAAGAATTTGAAAAATGGTAAGCTTTTATATATTTCATGGAAAAATAATGTTTATTTATTCATATAGGAAGTGAATTCAAAAAATAACTCTTAAATGTTTGATTTAAAATGGCATAAAGAGCTTTACTTAAAAATCTTCAACTTTACTATTTTAATTCCGCCGAACTGAAAAATTTGGAAAAAAAACAAAACTATATAATAGATACCGAACTCGTCACGTTTATATGTATAATGCATTGTGATGTTCAAAGTAGTTGTATCTATCTAAGTGAGAGACATCTTTCATCGGAAACATTTCCATTAAATATACTCATTTGGAAGGCTCTTTCGTAAATTTGAATTGTATTATAAATAACGAATTAATTATAATATTTTAGTCTTTATTTTTACATAATGAGAGATTCTAATTGTTTATGTTATAGCCTTTTCGCACAGCAGTTAATTGATCAATTAACCGATCATTGCTCGATTAAAGCGCTGATTTAGTTGGATTTACCATACAAAAGAAAAATCTTATTTTACTACATTAATATTTAATCGAATACAAATCGAGTTGAAATTATAATGCAGCTCTGTGGGTTGTTGTCTACGCTTTAAATGTGGCTGTGTTTATTTACAAAATCAAAAATGTATAACAGCTGAACGCTAATCGAGTAGCCAGCTGTGCGAAGGGCAAAAACTGGTTTCTCAATTATAAACTTAATGTATTAAATTAATTTGGCTGTGCGAAGAGGCTATTATACATGCTTATATTCCGAAGGCTTTCGAAGAAAATTGGACCATAAATATGATTTCTGTTATTATTGGACTGAGGCGCCTCACATAGACATTTTTCCTAAAGTCTTATTCCTTGTGCAGTCAGAATTTAATCAACGCATTTTTTTTTCTAAAAAAAAGTTGTTAAAATAAAAACTATAACGGTATTATTCGCTAAACACTTTCACGCGCCACAAACAGCATACTGCGTTAATGTTATGACTTGCGTCATAACTGAAAATCATATGATTGGATTAACCCCACTGCTGGCGAACTCCTGGGAGCTGATAGTGGCCGCGCTTTGCCGCCTACTGGAAAGCGGAACGTCATCGCGCGTTGTGCTTATACATAAGTACGAGTACGTGCGTTGCGTGTATTAAACCGCAAAATTTTACGACATTTGCGGCTCGTTAATGTTAATATTTCCGCCATTTTTATTTTTATACACATTTGTTTAATGCCGGTTGCAAATTAAAGAGTTGCCAACAACCGATATAAATATGAAAGGGTTGCCAGTTTTGGATAAACACTTTGAAATTTTAGATTTTGCTTGAGGCTAATTATTATTATTTTGGTAAAATTATTTTAATTTTCAAAACAAAATAATAATTAAAAAAAAAAATATTAAAAAAAAATTTCAAAAAATCATAGATTATGAAAAACTATCCTGAAAAATTAAAAAATCTTTATAAAAATATTAAATTTGTTCTTGTACTATTTTAATATTGGGTTTGAAACGAAATTTTTTAATAAAAAAAAATAAAAAATTAAAATCAATTTATAAGAAAATTAATGCATAATTCAAATGGACCCCCCCTAATACCGGCATAACATTTTATGATTACGGTTAACGTTGCTTCTTTTGTGACACTGTTGCGACGCGTCGCTTCTTTTATTGCCGTTTTTGCGGTTATTTGTGCGAATATGAACAATTCTCATTTGCGGCGGATCACGTCCATTTGATTTTTGTTGGAAAACGGTTATCGATTTGTGACATTTCGTACAAATATCATTGTTGCCAAGCGCTGCAATGCCATTTGGTGGCCTTCTTCCCTCATTTGGTATGCAATGTAGAAAATTACTTATTTTATTATGAGCGAAATCGAAAATATTCAAATTGAGAGTAGAGCTTGCTTTGCCACACCTAAGGGATCTAGAATGCTAGAATGAACAAAAATTGTAAAAACTGATTTTCTGGTGAAAACATATTAATATTTAAGAGTATGCAAAATTGTTTTGATTTTTTGAATGAAATTCAGTAGAAACGGTCAGGTGTACCAAACAATCTAATTTGAATAAAAAACTAAGATTTGAAGACATTCTTAGTTGAAGTTCCTTGAAAAATACAATAACTAACGAATGTGTATCAGAGCGGCCTCTATCGGTTCATTCCGTTTTAAACAGTGAGCCAGTTTCCAACTGCTGGCAGCTGAAGAATGCAAAAACAGTCTCTCTTACCTTTGATGTACTTGATGTACCGCCACCTATTCAACCAATCAAGAATGATGTCACAAATCTCAAAAGCTCCTTAAAAGCTTTTCTCTAAGCTCAACTTACAAATCCACACTTAATGGCTTGAGACTTACGAGACACAATAGATTATGCAGCTTTTATTAAATAGATAAAAGTAGATTAATAACGTTTAAACAACAATTCGACTACACCACACCTTAGCCACTCTCTCCAGCCCCTCCTTATACTACCCACCAGCACGAGTATTTCCTGAAATTTCACACCATCTCTGAATGGGTTTATATTTAGCCAACGGCCAGCTATTTATAAGAAAGCAACCACAAATAGCTTTGCTTAAGTATTGTTGTTTTTGTATTTATTGTTTTCATAATTGTCATCATGAATTATTACTGCTATTGTTCAAATAAATACTAAAAGGCAAGTGGGCGAAATATGAGACACTGTCGGAAGTATCGCATGCATGGCTGGAGAGGGTGACCATAACAGGGGAAAGAATTCTAGGAAGGTAGTAAGGTAAGGGTGACAGATAGCGGTAAATATATTGCTTGTACAAAAATAACAAATGCTGATGTCAGTTGAAAATAATAAAAATATGAAACCTTTTTAGGAGCTACACTAGATAGTCTAAAGAGTCGAACAATTATCTTATTTCAAGAAGTGAAAATTACATTTTTTTGGGCTTATTATCTCTGTGGTTAAAGATTTTATACAATTCCTGAGATTTAAATTGAAATCGGCTTTGTGTGAAATATTGACTGTAGATCTGTCGTTATTGTAGAGGCTCCGGAACAGGATTTCCTCAATATTGGCTCTTAGATAAAACACATAATTTTCAATTTAAAAGACGATTTATCAATAAAGACTTGTGTTTTCTCGGACCGTGTTGATAAAATATTTTTTGAGAAAAGGCCCATTCAAAACATTTTGACCTTATAAATATTGTAGTATCCTATTTGGACACATTAGACAGCTTTTAAGCTTATAGAAAACAGGAATTTGAAAAAAGTATAATGTTATCTTATGTTTTAAGTGTTGAATGGTCAAAACTTCGCTAAAATTATTCACAATTAGTCAAAAATCATACCTCGCACCGCACAAACTGTTGAGTCGTCCCAAGTTTTTGAAATTTTTGCGAATAAAATCTTCTAGCGGTTCTTTATTAATATTTCCTCACTGATCCACATAGCTTCGGAATAGCTTTTGGAGCTCTCTACAAAGACCAGAAAAACTTACACAATTATTCTCTGATATTCTGAAAAATTCCATTCCGAATCTATATTCTCAAAGCCTCAATTTAAGTAAGAGTATTTAAAGACTATCAGTAAGTCTGTTAATGATTCCAAAACTCGATATTTTTAGTCGTATTGAACATTATAAACTCTCTTAAACCAAAAAGCTACAAAAAAGCTTAAAAGCTCTGCAGCTCACCCGTCTTGAAAAGCTCTACACTAAAAGCAAAAATTTATTGAAACTAAATTTTCGTAAACGTACAATTTATTTGCACCTGACTAAACTATAAAACAAAACAAAAAACAAATTCTAAAAATATTTTTTTTCGAAGAATTGCCACACTTTAGGATTGCAAGAATGTCTTAAAGATTTATGCTTTGTTTTCCATGTGATTGTCTAAAAGTTTATTCAAAGCAACAACACACACACACACTCAAATGCGTTCGCAGAAGTGTGCTGACACCAACAGTAGCTAGCTAGGAAATAACAACAACAACAGTGAATACAAAGTGAAAAACTGCAAATCTGACAAGCAGTAAACGCTTTGCGCTCGCTACACGACGTGGGCGGCGGTGTGGAGCGCTTGGGCGGGCTTTTTAAGACGCTGCTGTCGGCGACAAGTGCCATAGTTTGCTTACCTTGTTGTCCTCGAAAGTGTTGTTGTTATTGTTGTTGTTGTAACTAGTGCTGTTGCTGCTGCTGTCTAACTGCGGTTTTCACAACTCCCTCTTTTCCAACAGTCCACCTCCGCGCCGCTTGTTACTGCAAACGATTATAAAATTTTCCACTTTGTTAACTGCGAACCAAAAGAATTGGAAGTCAAGCAAAGAAACTTGTGAACGGGTTGGCAGCGTGTGCTGTAGCGGGCTTGATGTCACCTCAAGGAGCGCTTTTGTGGTTGACTGTTTCATATGTGTGTGAGCGTGGCAAACAAAGAAGCTGGCGGCACACAGAGCACACACACACACACATCTATGTGCTCAACAACTTCAGTGTTAACACACACACTCACATATGCATACAGATTCCTAGTTGTTATGATTAGATTTTTAGCTAAGTTCCTCTTATGCTTTGCAGCTTTTTCGCCCTTTGCTCCGTGCAAATTGAAGTTTTGTAAATTGTTGCCGTGACTTGCTTGCAATTCACTTTGTTATTGTTATTGTATTTGTTGTTGTTGTTTTACGCCCTACTCACTTGCCTTGCAGCTATTCATTTTATTGTTATTGTTGCTCTCGTTTCTACAGCTTTTGTTATTTGCCACTTCTATTGTTCGTCTGTATGTTTGTATGTTTTTATATATCAGTGTGTAGCACTGTGCTTGTTTGTTGCAATAAAGTTGATGTCAGTCAAAACGTAGCAAAGTGAAAAAAATTCAATAAACTCGTGCAACTTTTTAGAGTATAACATTTAGAAAAATCACTCTTCCTAGTGCAACAATAACAATGAAATGCAAAAAATATAGAGAAAAAATGTAGTATTGTATGAATCTTAAAGAAGCTTTAAGTATTTAAGTATATCATGCACATTGAATTCAATAAATATTCGCGCCGTATAGTCTCTTCTAACAATTATGGGTATAACCAATTCGATTATTGAATTAAATAAAAAAATAAGTTTTAAACAGGTGGCAACCCTTAACGAAAGTATTTCCATTTGCCAACATTACAACTATTCCATTTAATACTTATATGGTCATAATGTTAGGTTGTCAAATATCTCCCTTCCCTTTATAAAAAGTGTTACAATGATCGGATTTAGTTCAAATATCCGCCGTTCCGTTCGATCATCTGTTTCCATCTAGACGGCAACTTCATAATATTCCACCCCTCCTTATTTGCGAAGTACTCGGACAGCTACTTTCAACAAGCCTCTTTACACCATCAAAGGCGTTCGCTATGGTCAGGAACAAATGAAATCACTTGGCGTTATGTCCGGGCAATATGTTGGATGCCATAAAACCTCCCATCCGAGCTCCCGTAGCTTCTGGCGAGTCATCAACGAAATGTGTGGTCTGGGGTTATCCTGGTGGAACACTACACCCTTCCTATTGGCCAATTCTGGACGCTTCTGGTCGATCGCCTGTTTCAAGCGGCCCAGTTATTCGCAGTAGATGGTAGAATTAAGCGTTTGGCCATATGGGAGCAGCTCATAGTGGATGATTCCCTTCAAATCCCACCAAACACACAGCAAAACATTCCAGGCCGTCAATCCAGTCTTGGCCACTGTTTGGGACGATTCACCGGCCTTCAAACACGACCGTTTTCGCTTGATATTGTCGTATGTGATCCATTTTTAGTTGCCACTTCCCATCCGCTTCAAAAATGGGTCGAGTTCGTTCCGTTTCAGCAGCATATCGCAAGCATTGATTCGGTCCAGAAGGTTATTTGCGCCAAATCCTGCGGCACCCAAACATCAACCTTTTTTGTGTTTCCAGCCTTCTGCAGATTGTTTAAAATGGTTTGATGACTAACTCATATCTTCTGTGCGATGTCTCGATATGCCACATGTCGGTCTAACTCGATGTTTTCCTTGATTTGTATTCGTATTCGTCGTCACAGGTCTTCCGCCGGCTGGCTTATCCATGGTGACGTTTCCACCCACTCTGAATAGGCGAAACCATTCCTCCACAGTTCGAAGTGATAAAGTACCATCCCCCAAAACACCATTAATATCACGGAACATTTCTCTAGCGGATTTGCTTTTAACGAAGGAAAACTCTAAAATAGCGCGAATTTCGGCGTTAGTGAACTCTATGTTTACAAGTCTATAACTGTTGAACGCAATATCCAAACTAATCATGCATATCGTCGTTTTGTAGGTTGCTCTGATCTGGACGGTTCTCCCTTCCGATAACCGCATGACAAGATTTTTATGAATTTTCATATAATTTTATATTAAACCTCAATGATAAGGACCGGATGACAGCATACTGAGTGTTTGAGAATCATGAGTGCCACGCTCATTAATTTGTCGAAAGCTCTAACTTAAATTATATCAAAAATTTTTAACTGCAAACCAAATTACGTGACTGGCTTACTAAACTAGTCACTGGAAGTGCCAGATTTCCCGAAATTGATGCATATTTCTAACTGAAGCGAAAATATTTCCAACGAAATCAACCAGTTTTGATATTCAAGTGAAATATTTCGAACAACAACAGCAAAATACCTAAATCAACTGGAAAATACAACACAAATTTTTTTTTACTAAAAAAATACGCAGAAATAAAGAGTTCAACTATACTCCAATACTACCTGTATGTCAAGTGCGACAGCCTCCGAGGCATCACCTGCTGTCGGACGCAATTGTTGTGCACTACTAACCTACATACCAACAAACACAGTCGCTGAAGTGTGGACGGACACCGTTGTATATGTAGTGGCTGCAAAAACTTTTTGTAGTTGTTGTCAGCACTGCTTCAACTGCGCTGTCACTCATAAATAATGCAGACAAATCGGAACAAGAACGGTAGCCAACTCTACAGCATTTCTATGTCTGTTTGTGTATGTGGGTGTGGGTGTGTGTGTGTAGCACGAAAATAGCTTAACACAAAGTTATTTGAATAAGAATTAATAATACAATAAGTAAAACGACTTTTAATTTGCCAACAAGCCGACAACCAAACAACAACAAATCTATTAGCATATCTACAGGCTCACAGACCCTCAAGCGCACTCACTCACTCACTTCCGCTGCCGGGCATTTGCATAACAAAACAAGACATTTTCAATGAGCGCACACACACATTTATTTATTCAATTGTCTTCAGCTTGAATTTTAACTTTTCGAACTTGAGTAGCAGCACTGAGCAGCAGATTTCAGCGAGGCGAATTTTCATAATTTCAACTTGATATCGCATTTTAAGTGAAACAAAATAGTGGCAATTAGGTTTATTGAAAAGCCAACAAAGGCGTTCATTGTCTGCTGTTGCCGGCTTTCATCTGTTGTTGGCGGAGATTAGAATTTCCATAATTATGGAAATTGCGTAATTTCAACTATTATGCGCAAATTCACTTTAAATACCTGCAAAACCGAAATCGAATTAAGTGTTGAATAATGGCGCTCGACGCCACTCACTCAACCCAAACCGTACAAGTTCTCAATAAACTCAACACGATTTGGGTATCTACAAGCACTTGAGCGCTTGAGTTGTTCTAATTTGAGCCATTCAAAATCACTGAAGTTCGGCAAACAATATTGAAAAGTTTTTAACAAACAAAGTTTGCGCACTTCAAAAGAAAATTTATGTTTTATTATGAAGAAGCAGATAATGACAGCATAAACTTATTAAATTTAAATGGAAGTTTTTTAGCTGAAATTTAAAAAAAATATCGACGTTGAAAAATTTATAAGTATGGACATTTCTAAGAAAAAATCTTAAGTAAATTAAAAGTGTAGCCTACCTTTAGGAGTGGAGATTTATATGTAAGAATTACTAAAATAAAATTAAAAATGTAGCATACATTTTGGATTTAAGATTTTAGAGAAGTGAGAATTCAAGTTATATTCACCTGGATATTTACAGTTACACTATAGCACTAATTGCGATACGTATATCGAAGCTTCGGTATTTGGAGTATATAATCTATACTACTATTATAAAGAGGAAAGATGTGTATGTGTATAAAAACTACTGTGTCGATTTCAACAATTCTTTCAGCATTGGAAAGCTACATTCACCCCGAGTAACATAGGATATATTTATTGATAGAATCTCAGCTTTCGGGAAATAGTTTCCAGGTGAGGGTATCAAAAAGACTCCGTGATGGAGAATCTTAATCTGAAACTGAAAATCGTCTTGTCATTCTCTACGCATCGCGTGCCAGAGAGTTGCGCTAGCAGCTGCTTGCTGCACAAAATTTCAAAACCTCCCACGTACGCCCATGAGAGTCGAGTACGGAGCGTATGCAGCGGCTTGAAGAACAAAATATTAGAAATATTCACGCCCGCACTGAGGAGTCGAACTCTGAGCGTTCCCAACGCTGTATATAATTGCATGTTCGAATTTTCCTCATTTTATATTTTTTATAAGAACCCACGCAATAATAGGCAGATATTCACAGAGGAAATCGACATAGTTTCAGTAACGAAGCTGAAAGATTGACAGCCAGTGTCGACTAGAGTATTACGGTGCTTTAACTTGTCTATCTTGTCGCAAATCCAGCGTGTAGAAAAACTCAAAAAGAGTATACTATTATAAGCTCAACATATGTTCTAAGGGTTGTTAAATATGATAAAGGATCTTGAGTAAGTTCAATTCAACTTTTTAATTCATCTTCTGGTCAAACAGCTAAAGCAAGGAGCTTATTGAGTAAGTAGTGATCTCCACAGAAAGCCACGAAGACTTATCAGAGATTAAGATCTATTGAGATTATAGTAAAATGTGTATGATACTTCAGGTGGTCAACTTAAAACGCCACTATTGGAGTTGTAACAGGCACTGCCTAATTATATTCAAATGATGTGAGGTATAAATGTTTTGTACACCTTTTGTAATAATACTCGATTTGAATATTATTGTTACCAGAGCAATATAAAGATTTTCCAACTTTTCGAAACCATTTTTGCATAGTAAGCTTTGCCCTATACCTCGAAATATGAATAATATATCATGTGATATTCTCTTCATAGTTTTTAAATTTCTTTTCAACGTACATTCTCCACAAGTTTGAGAACAGGAAATATGTTACTCAGCATCAGTTCCTAAGAATAAGGTTGATGCGGAAGCAATTTGAAAACCAATTTAAGAAATTTTGATTTTGACTTCAAATATGCACATTTTCATTAGATCGGAGCTTTCGCACAAAGCTTTCACCTGTTCATAGTTTTCTAACACAGCTCTTTAATATATATTTAGCGTTTTTAGACAGCCAAATAAATTGACTAATTAAAATTTTGATTGAGAAACCCTTTTTTGCCTTTAACACTACCAGCTACTCGGTAACCGATCAGCTGTTATACATTTTTGTTTTTCATAAGAAGTTGATAAGTTTCATCAGCTGATTGATATTTTTAAGAGCGACATCTACCGTAGCAGTTTTTTAGTCAAAATGTACAGCCAATCGCTTTCAAAGAACGTATATCGTACGTCGTTGTCGCAGAGTTGCATTTGATTTCCAAGTCGACTAAAATTCAATTTATAATGAATGTAGATTTCATTTTGTATGGTAAATTGTTCTTAATAAGCTTTATAATCGAGCAGAGGCCGGCTAATTGATCTATTAGCTCCATTCTAAAAACGCTTTAGAGTAATATTTGCCTATATCAACACCACTTTATGGTCATCCAAATTCATATAATGGACTTTCTTGATGTATCGCATTGCCTTTGGTGCTCATATGGCCTATATAGAATTTAGGAAACCACTAACGAATACTACGGCTAGCAAATATATTTGATGAAGTAGTGTTTCGATTATTATGGAAGTAACGTGAATATTCCTTTGAAGGTTAGGTCTATTCGAACTTTGAAATCTGCGTAGAAAAATGTTTAAGTATGAAAGCACGTGACGGTTGATATCCATACCGAAAAATCTCTTTCCAAGCTAGTCTGAAGGCAAAACAAGTGTGAAATGAATTGCTGCACTGGAAGTCTCTCCATTTCTTCTACCTTACCCTAACACTGTAAATAAATAATGGATTAGACCTAATTTGTCACAAAACAAGCCACCGCCAACACAAAATTTCGAATACGGCCAGTTATTTTAGAAAAGTATGCCTAAATTTATGGAGTTACTTAAATAACTCTATCCACTCAGAAATCTGCAACAATTTATTTAAGCCGTCCACCAAAAACCTACATTCCACGCCGTAACTGCCGCAAGTGCTATAAATGCATGCAGTTTTAGATATTCGCAACACTCAAAAGTAATTGCCTGCCATGAGATGTCGGAGTCAAAAATAACCTTGGAACCTTGGAATGCGCAAAATGCGGAAATCACGCCCACACACGGGCTCCAAAAGCCGACGCGGGCAGGCAAAGCGACGAAGCGCATAGCCACAACTGAGCAAAGCAGGAAATACTTCGAACATTTGCTGGCTAAAGAGTATGGGAAATTAAGCGCTTACCTTGCAGCTGAGGCGTTGGTAACGCAAGTATGTCAGTAACGGTGTGAAAGTTAGGCAATAGAGCCGAGGCAGCCGGAGTGTGGCAAGCCGTGCTACCGTGCTACCACCGGAGTTGCAGGTGGAGTTGTGTGCCTTTTGCGGCATTGTCGCCGCTCATTTGTGCCATAAATCAAGTCTAATGATTTAAAAACTTAAATTGAAATGCAACACTGCGGGGGGGCAGGTGCCACGCTCATATGTATGTAAGGTTGTGAGTGACTTTCACTTGCGACTCGCTGCGTTCAAGGCGGTTGTAATTTCCGTGTGTACATCAACAACTTCTACTGCCGTCCCACGGAGCACTCAACCAGCCACGCAGCCATGCAGCACGGTAGGCAGTTAGTTTAGCGAGAGCTCGGCAAACAGCTTTATGCAAAATATGCCAAACGTGCTGAGAATTTGCAAACTAGAAATTGCAGCTGTGGCTGTGTGGCAATAAAATTGTAGCCACCGCTTGGCACTTGCCACATGCCACACAAACAGAACCAACCAACAACAGCAAAAAAGACACGGCATAAACTGCGCATTACATTGCCACAGTGTAAAGTGGTTTAAATGGCGCTGTTGCAACACCATAACTGTAACTGTTTCTTCTGTCGGAGCTATGCTGCTTGTTATGCTGGTTGTTGGTGTTGTTGCTGTGGCTGCAACATAAACTTTTTCTGATCACGCTTTGTTGTTTGTTTTTGTGCTCACCGCAAAGTTTTACGGCACTAAAAATAAATTCCACTTACTTCACGCGCTTGCTGTTGTTATTGTTGCTGTAAAGGATTTTTAGTGCCGTTCGACAGCAATGCAACTGCCGCACACACACCAGCGCACAACTTTCCTACAAACTGTGCGGTTGCCTGCGAGCAGGTGTGTGCGTGTGGGTGTACTCCGTTATGTGCCACGCAGCGCGACCGTCGTTATCCCCTTTGGTAGTAAGCGCAATGTAATGCGCAGCATTTCATGCGATTGTGTGGGCGTTGCGCTTTTCGGGATTTGTGGCGCACTAAAATTGCAAGCAATCGCGTTTTCTGGCTTTTTTTTTGTGTTTCAATGAAATTTATATGCATCATTCGGCGAAACTGTCGCTGGCAGCAGTTGCTTTGTACTATATTGGCTTTGTAGAGTTTTCGTGAACTTTTTAAATGCAGTTAAAGGTGTAGTATAAGCTAATCAGTTATTCGCATGATACTGGGAACTTTCACTAAAAGCTTATTAAAGATAGATTCCTGCTTATATTCTGTAAATATATAATAAAAAGATAAAAATAGTGAGCTTTCACAATCACTCGTCTTATCAAATGAAATTTCACTAAAGTTTTTCTTCACGATCTCAAAAGCTTTAAGTGCTTTAAAATCATAATTTTCTGAGCATTTTGAAAAGGAAAACTTTCATTAAAAAATATATTATAAAAAAAAAGTTTCAGAGCTTTCACGATCACTCTTCTTATCAAATGAACTTTCACTTAAGTTTTTCTTCACGATCTCAAGCTAATATGTTTTCAGAGCTTTCACGTGACCACTCTATAATAAAAAAAACGTGTTTTGAGCTTTTTGAGCTCATACGCTTTAATTGGCTTTCACTCAGCTTTAAAATCAACATTTTCTAAGCATTTTGAGCTGGAAAACTTTCATTAAAAAAACTGTAAATATATAATAATAACAAAAAGTAGTGAGCTTTCAGAGTTTACATAATCACTCGACTTATAAAATGAACTTCCAGTGAAGTTTTTCTTCACGATCTCAAGCTATTATTGCGTTTTCAGAGCTTTCACGTGCCCACTCTATAATAAACAATATAATTTTGAGGCTTTTTGAGCTTTTAAGCTTTAAGTAGCTTTCGTTCAGCTCATTTTCTAAGCATTTTGAGCTGGAAAACTTTCATTCAAAAGCACACTTAAAAGCTTTAATTGGGTTTCGTGCAGATAATGTAAATTTCCACATTTCTTGAGCTTTCACATATCACTCAGCACATCAAACAAACTTTCACTAAAAAAACGTCAAAATCTTTGTAGCTTTTGTGCAGAGTATTTAAATTTAAATAATTCACGTCTCATTCACATAAGTCAATACTGTTTTCATTAAAGCTTTCTCTAAGCTGAAAAGCTTTAAGTGATTTTCGTTCAAGATGATTTTTTCAAGAAGATTTATTTCATTTCATATTTTTTCAAGTATTATTTTAGATTACCTTCGCCTAAATACACACTATTTTTCATGAAGAACATATTTAGAGTCAATAAACAGCAACTTATGCCAATTGGCAGGTCTTGAATAAATTTTATTAAAAACCATAACCAGCCACCATAATGGGAACCACTCAAACACATTTCGCGAACTTTTAAGCGCAGTTGTGCACAGTTGCAACTTTGCCATTCCACAAAACTTTCGCATTTAACGCTTATGGTTTGTTTAAAAATAGTTAATACTATAAATACAATGGCTACAGTCAAGTACTTAGTTGGCCGTAAATTCGCACGTAAATATTTTATTAACAAAAACAATTTATTATTAGTTTGCACCTGGCAACAGTGGCCATAAAATAGTTTATATTGTATTAGTTGGAAGAATATAAGCACTTACTTAGTAGTTTTATTTATTTTTAATTCATTATTTAATAAACTTTTCATTATTTATACTTGCAGGTAATTAACTAAATATTTTTGGAGGCAACTATTTAATATGTATGAAAAATAAGAAGCGTGAGTACTGTTTAGAAATATAGCGAATGTTTCATTTTTGTTGAACTTTCACGCGTAAATAATGTGAGCTTTATATGTGAAAGTGAATAAATAAAGTCAGCAGTTTTGGTAGGTTGCAATTGAAATTCTAGCATCACCTCGCGTATTAAATATATTTTGGAATATAATGTAATAAAATTTGAAATTAAGCTCATAAGCCGCTGCAATGAATTTAGAGCTTTCACATTATTTCGATATTCTGAGCTTTCATCTCTAAACATTTCAATGAAGTCTAAGTATTATGTTGCTTCAGAAAAATTATTATTAATGAAATTAGTAGAAATTATATTATTAGGTAAAGTATATTTTACAAAAACAATAAAGAAGTTGCCACCTGTCTAAAGTGGTATAGCAACAAATTTTGATTGCAAGAAAATAAGTTTTGAAATTTAAGAAATTAATAAATTAACAGAGGTAAAAATTTTAATTTTAAAAAGAGTTACCATCTGTTTAAAAAAATTTCAGTGAACTAAATGAAATATGGCAAGCTACAGTGATTGTCTGGGGATGCACCTAGGCCTTTTGGAGGCCATTGGTGAAGAGACTATGAAGACTAAGTAGTGCAAGAATGAGAAAACTTATACATATATATTTGTATGAAGGTGTTGCCACCTGATTAAAAAAAAAATCATTGTAATATTGACAAAAATATTTATTTTATTGCTATCACTGTCGACAGTGGCTGTGAGAATTTCAGCGAGAAAACAATCAAGAATAAAATCATATACATAAAAATATATATCCCATAGGGAGAGAGAGAGAAAAGAAAATATAAATATCTACGTCCGGCAATTGTCCAACCTACACCTTGCTTACCTTGAAGGCCAACCATGCGGCGTAACAGTTCGCGATTTATTTATAGCATACATTGCGGCGAGACAAAACCAAGCATTGCTACGGTTGAAATCAGTGGTGCGGAAATGTGTTTTTGATAGCGTGTTGAGCAGGAAATGAGCATCAGCGCAAGCGTATTTAAAGCATCCGTTAGTGTGGCTTAATTGCGCACCATCTTATAAGAGGTGGAAGCAGAAGAAGAATAAATATAAAGAAATGTAATAAAATGGAAAGAGAATTTTCGGAAAATTTTTAAGGAAAACACATACTAAGTTATAAAATATAAGCTTTTAGAGCCTCAAAAAAAGCGGAATAAACAGTTAAAACGAGTTTGGAGTATCTTTAATGAAAGATTTAATTCAAATATTCAATGCGCCTAATTGTAGGCAATGTTTTTCCAATATAGTATAAATGAGTGCTGATTTTAGTGACTTTCTGAGAACTTGGTACTAGGGTTTTTACTGAAAATAGTGTTAATTTGTAATTTTATACATTCACTGAGTCGACAGAGATCAGATTAGTTCCATTTTTGTTTTTTTGTAAGAGTGATATGGCCCTTCAAAGGCTTCCTATCGAATTGAAGCACCAAATATTGAAGTGTCGATAGTGCCGCGCACGCTCTAATACAATTTCCTTTAGTTACTAGACACTATTAGTAACTATAGACAGTCGACACCCTACATTGAAATTGTTGAAGACAGCATAGCGTCTCTCGTATTAGCTAAAGTGGTCTCTTCGGTAGGTAATCGCTATACTCAGCAGCACAAAAAGGAGTATTTGAATTGCTTAATGGGACTACTGGAACCCGATGCAATAAAGTTTTCGTTTCAATAAAATAGCAAATTTGCGGCATCGCCAATAACAAACTTTTCGCCATAAGCCCAGACAGCAGCAGATCATTTGATTTCACAGCCACAAGTTAAGGTTATCGCTTCGTTATTTCCAAATTAAGGTGTCACACAGTTATTTATTTCGCTATTGTTAGCTCGTTATTTAGACGCGCAGTCAGCGCTGGCATTTGCCACAACACCACCACACATATGCACCACAAACGAACACCCGCAACAACGGTGAGCGCTAATCGCACGGCGGTGCTGCTGACTGACTCAACTATTAAATGGTGTCAACTAACTGGGCGATATGAGCAATAAAATACCGTTGTATTACGGTACAAACGCCTACATTTGGCTTATACATACAGACATAGGAGTATTGTATGTAAGCAGTAACAACCGCAATTATACACACACATGCATTTGGCGCACAATGCGACTCAATGTGGTTATAACAATAATTGTCAGCAGGACACAAATGACCGTTAGCTGGTTGACTGGCTGCTGTGTGCCGTTTGCTGTGTGTCTTTGTATACATACACTTGAATGACCACACTAATACTAATGCAAATGTAGTACATATGTCCAGTTACTGGTGTCCATTTGCCGTTTTATTTGTGTGCCACACGTGCAACACAGACAGCTCTTATCAGCAGACTATGTTTGTGGCATGAATTGACACATGTATGTGGAATGCAAGCAGTGCTACTATTGTAGACCATCCACACACACACACACATGCAGCTGTGACCAGCTAACCACTTGTGCTCCCGCTGCAATGACACACCGTTGCTTTGGTCTGCCACATTGCTTCATTCATGATGTGGTTTTTGGTTTTGTGTGACTTGCATTCAACGCCAGCACAACACATTTGACACAGCTTTTCTGTTATTTGTTGTTGTTTCACATTGTACACGCTTGTTGTTGTTGTTGTTGTTGTTGCATCGTAAAAACTCACTTTATATGCCATTCGAGCAGATAATGAATGGGCGGCGCACACGCAGCGCATTACAAAATATGTAATCTACGTACACAAGGCTGTGCACACAAGAGGTCACAACTGTTACAGTTGCAAGCGCAAATAACACAAAAAAACGAGAAAGAAGAAATTAAATGCAGCAACAATAATTGCAACTTACAATTGCAGCGCAACCTTAATTCACAGAGCTAGTCTGGTTGCAGCGACTGTGTGTGTGTGTGTGCGCATATAAAAATTGTAGTCTATATATGTACTCGCATATAAGCTCACACGCGTTGCTGGCCATTAAATGACAACAATGCGTGTTGCAAATGCAATTTCATATGGACAATTACAAGTGTCCAGCGCAACAGTTGTGCGCCGAAGGACATCGTGTGGACTTTTTAAGCGACAGATGTGAGTTTTACAAGCGCATTGAAATGAGATTTTATGCTCATGTCACGTTGAAAGAATTTAAATTAACAAGAGGCAAGTAAAAGTTGTTGCCTTCGGCTATAATGGAAGGTTTTATACCATTATAAGTGAAGATATACATGCAGACATATAGACAGTCCATTTTGTTTCAGTTGTAAATGCTTTAAACACAAAAAAAGTAAATAAGTGAAACATAAGCTTCTTCATTATTGTTCTTATATAAGTTTCAAGCCAAGCTTAAGAGATATAATATTTCTTTGAAATAAAAACATATATATATTCAATGGGACATTTTTATTAATGAATATCGAACATGAAGAAAGCAGTGGCCGAGTCAAAATATAGGTAAATCTCTCAGATATGTATTTCAATGTAAGTCATAGGGAATCTTTTTTCTAATAGTGTATATCTGTATCAGAAATGGTTCAAATCGGGTCATAACTTCCCCTAGCTCCAATATACCTCATTACAGGTTTTTCAAAAATACGGTGGGCTTTATTCCGCATATATCGGTCAATATGTGAGATATCTTAGCAAAAATAAGGGAGTATATATATATATAAATATATTTGAAGTAAGAACCGCTTTAAGCGATTATAGCCGAATCCACCAGAGCGCGCCACTAGTTCCTCCTTTTTGCTTTTTGGCGCCAACTGGAAACACCAAGTGACGTCAGGTCACTTTCCACTTGGCCCTTCCAACGGATTGAAGGTCATCCTCTTCCGCAGCTTCCTCCAGTGGGTACGGAATCGAACACTTTCAGAGTTGGAGTGTTTTCCTCCATCCGTACAACATGACCTAGCGAGCGTAGCCGCTGTCTTTTTATTCACTTTATTCATCGTTCTATCGTCTGCGTTATTCGCCGTTGCCAATGTTTAGAGTACCATAAATCTTGCGCAAAATCTTTCTCTTGAAGACCCCAAGAGTCGTCTCATCGGATGTTGTCATCGTCCACCCTTTGGCGCCATACATCAGGATGGGAATAATGAGCGACTTGCAGAGTTTGATTTTAGTGCGTCGAGAGAGGACTTTACTTTCCAATTGCCTCCAAAGTCGCACCTGTTGACAAGAGTGATTCTGCGTTGGATTTGGAGGCTGACATTGTTGGTGTTGTTAACGCTGGTTCCCAAGTAGACGAAATTATCTACTATTTCAAAGGTATGACTGTCAACTGTGACGTGACTGGAGATATTTCGTCTTGTCCTCATTCACCACCAGACCCATACGCTTCGCTTCCTTATCCAATCTGGAAAAAGCAGAACTAACGGATCGGGTGTTGCTTCCGATGATATCAATATCATCGGCGTCCGCCAGCAGTTGTACACTCTTATAGAAGATTGTACCTTCTCTATTTAGCTTTGCAGCTCGTATTATTGTTTCCAGCAATAGATGGAAGAAGTCTCACGATAGTGAGTCACCCTGTCTGAAGCCTCGTTTGGTATCGAACAGCTTGGAGAGGTCCTTCCCGATTCTGACGGAGCTTTTGGTGGTGCTCAATGCCATACCAAATTCAGACATCGCGGCATAGAGGAAGCTCCTTTTCATGCTGTCGAAGGCAGCTTTAAAATCGATGAAAAGATGGTGAGTATCGATTCTTCTCTTTCGGGTCTTTTCCGAGATTTGACGCATGGTGAATATCTGATCCCTGGTGGATTTTCCAGGTCTAAAGCCACACTGATAAGGTCCAATCAGTTCGTTGACGGTGGGCTTTAGTCTTTCACACAATTCGCTCGACAGGACCTTGTATGCAATGTTGAGGAGACTAATACCACGGTAATTGGCTCAGATTGCGGGATCTCCCTTTTAAGGGAGTGTATAGCCTTGGATATAGTATACCTTGGTGGTGGATATGAGTGAAATCAGTTCAGGAATTACCTCAGACCTCATATACCATAAGTGATGAATTTTTCTTTCTTTATACCGAAAATATGGGTCGAATTGTATGTTATTATAATAAAACTATATCAATAAATTACGAGATTATAAAATGTTCGATTGCACCCTTAGCCTTTCCTTACTCGTTAAAAGTGAAATTGACTTTAAAGTAGATATTGATAGCATACAGCAAAAATATCATAAATCTTCTGTGAAGAGCACTTCAAGCAAACTTAAGCAAAATTCTAAAAATAGAAATTCTTGTGAAGAATATCTAAACCTAATTAATATTCGGCAAACCAAACTAACATAAAATATTGCAAAGACGACCTTCACACAAGCGTATGAAAACCATACGCAAACTAAAAGTACAAAAATATCCAACTCGACTAAAGCTTACACATATGCAAACATATATATATGAGTTTCGTCACGTTATGTAAATTTTCAGTGACACGAACGGCATATTAAGCCAACCGCGTCACATAGACCCCACCTCTACACTCCACATACACTATACGCTACACTCCAACTTCAGTACACCTTCAGCAGACGGCAGCCATATCCTGTCATGTTATCGCTTAACAAATTCCTTCAGTTAACTGCGCGCTTCCTTCCTTTACGTTTAATGCAGCATTTAGCTTTCCCCCCACATTTCGTCGCTGCTCCCTCTCGAACTGCGTTCATTACAGCTCATTTGACTTCTCGTGAAAACAAGCCTATGCCGCTCTAAATGTTTACGGTCATTACTCAGCTGTGTTTATTTCTTTCCCTTTCTATTGATTTTTTTCTGCTTCACCTTCTACTTTACAGTCTACTCGCTTTGCAGTATTTCGTGATTAATTTTGAGGCGTGTAACGGCATGTGTGCGTGTATTGCTTTGGCCGTAAAATGAGTGTCGTTGAACTTAGGTTTCGTTATAAATTAATTAACCGGAAAGTTACGAAATGCGCATCCAAAATACAATAACAAAAAAAGCGCACGAAAACCAACTGGCCACCTTATTATTAGGGCCATTTGGACGCTTCTCTGCGCGCCAACATTTTGACCTACCACACCAGCACCGCTTTTCCGCTTTTGCTTCATTTCGCAATTATACGTGTTCTTGCAACAAAATTTGCGTTTCTTCTCTTACTTTTGCTTTGACTTCTCCTTCTTTGTATTGACTTGCTCGGCTTGACTGCTTGACTCTGACAAGGGCAAACAGTTGAAAATCAGAAATTAAATAAATTTCAACGCCCATGCCATAGGGTTTGATTGGGAGTTTGTACGTGTATGTGTGGTATGAGAATTGGTTATTTTTGTGGCATTTGCATTATCCTCCTTTTGCTATAAATTACTAAGTACTGTTCTTGTAATTTTCCGGCTGATTGGTTTTCGAGCATATTCATTGTTATGGCATACTCAAAAGAGAAAAAAGAGAGTATGTATAATATAAGAGGTGCGGAATGATATTAGCAACAGTAAAGGGGACCATGGGTGCACACTTAAATTACTTTATTTAATATTTTTTTTTACTTTAATAAAAAAAAAAATATTTTATTAAAAAAAAAATACTTTATTTTAATAAAGAAAATATTAAATTTTTTATTACATTATATTTTTTTTGTTATTTTTTTAAATTGCATAATTTTTTATTTTTTATTAAAAAAATCTATAATAATTTTACTTATTTTTTATAATTTTTTATTTAATTTTAGTTACCTTTTTAAATTTCAATTATTTTTTTTTGTTAATATAATTGTATTATTATTTTTCAATTTATTATAAAAGTTTTTTAATTTATTTAATTTTATTTTTTTTATTTATTTAATATTTTTTATTTAATTTAATTTTAATAATGATCTTTTTCAATTATATTTTTATTATATTTTATTTTTTTTCCTTACTTTTATTTTTTTTATTAATTTTAATATTAATTTCACTGTTTTTGTTTTTTGTTTGTTATAATTTTTTCTAAAACTATTTTATTCAATTTAATTTAAATATTTTCAATTTTTTTATCTATAATATTTTTAAAATTATTATTTTAATAGATTTGATTAATTCTTTTTATTTTAATTTAGTTTATTTTTCATTTATTTCAGTCTTTTATTTTTTTTAGTTAATTTTTAGCTCTCTTAATTTTATTTCATATTTGTATTAATTTATTTTATTTTATTTTATTTTATTTTATTTTTTATTTTATTTTATTTAAAAATAATTTTTAATTTATTTTATTTTTTGATTAAATTTAATTTTCTATTTAATTTTATTTTTTAAATTTTATTAATTTTTTTATTTCATCTAATTTTTTTTCTATAATTAAAAAAATGATTTTTTAACAACTCTTTCCATTTTAATTTATTTTATTTTTTCATACTTTTATTTTATTTTATTTATCCTTACTTTCTTTTTAGTTTTTTGTTTTATTTATGAATTTTTAATATTAATTTCACTGTTTTTTAACTTTATTATAATTTTTTTTCTAAAACTAGTTTAATTTCAATTTTTTTATCTTTTATATTTTTTTTAAATTTATTAATTTATTAATTATAATTAATTTGATTATTTTTTTATTTTAATTAAATTTATTTTTCATTTATTTAATTTACTTTACTTTTTTTTAATTTTATTTAGTTAAATTTTAGCTTTTTTAATTTTATTTTATATTTTTATTACATTTTATTCTAATCTACATTTTATTTTTCTTTCTTTCATTTTCTGTTTTATTTTATTTTATTTTATTTTATTTTATTTTATTTTATTTTATTTTATTTTATTTTATTTTATTTCATTTTATTTTTTATTTTATTTTATTTTTTATTTTATTTTATTTTATTTTATTTTATTTTATTTTATTTTATTTTATTTTATTTTATTTTATTTTATTTTATTTTATTTTTTATTATACTCTCGCAACAAAGTTGCTAGCAACAAAGTTGCTAAGAGAGTATTATAGTTTTGTTCACATAACGGTTGTTTGTAACACCCAAAATTAAACGAGTTAGATATAGGGTTATATATACCAAAGTGATCAGGGTGAAGAGTGGAGTTCAAATCCGAATGTCTGTCTGTCCGTCCGTCCGTCCGTCCGTCTGTGCAAGCTGTAACTTGAGTAAAAATTAAGATATCTTGATGAAACTTGGCACACTTATTTCTTGGCACTATAGGAAGGTTGCTTTCGAAAATGAGCAAAATCGGACCACTGCCACGCCCACAAAATGGCGAAAACCGAAAACACATAAAGTGCCATAACTAAGCCATAAATAAAGCTATGGAAATAAAATTTGGTATGAAGGATCGCACTATGAAGGGGCATATGTGGATGTAATTTTTTTGAGGAAGTGGGCGTGGCCCCGCCCCCAAATCGGTTTTTTGTATATATCTCGCAAACCAATAGAGCTATATAAACCAAACTTTCTGCAGTCGTTTTTTTTAGCCAATTCCTTATACATTCCGGATAATAACCACGCCCCCCTCCCATACAAAGGTTAGGTTGAAAATTACTAAAAGTGGGTTAACTCACTAACGAAAAACGTCAGAAACACTAAATTTCGCATAAGGAACGGCAGATAGAAGCTGCACTCAGATTTTTTTACAAAATGGAAAATGGGCGTGCCGTCGCCCAGTTATGGGTAAAAAACCATATCTCAGGAACTACTCGACCGATTTCAATGAAACTTGGTTTGTAATAGTTTCCTTACATCCCAATGATATGTTGTGAAAATAGGCCAAATCGCTTCACAACCACGCCTACTTCCTATATACCAGAACTTTGAAGACGATCTGAAACGTTTACATTACAATATATAAAGTAAGCACTAGTGAAGATATCGGTGCAAAACTTTGCACAAATACTCTATTTATAGTGTGGCAGCCCCATTCTAAAAATCACCGAAATCGGACCATAGGTTGTCAAGGCCCCATATATCGAACTTGAGGACCTCGGTACTTCTAACCTAATATTAGGTTTTCCAACTTTCAATGGACTTTATGCAATATATATAACGAATATGTGGGTCAAATTGTGTATTATATAATATTAATAAAGTTAAATAAATAAATTGCGAGAGTATAAAATGTTCGGTTACACCCGAACTTAGCCCTTCCTTACTTGTTTTTATTTTATTTTATTTTATTTTATTTTATTTTATTTTATTTTATTTTATTTTATTTTATTTTATTTTATTTTATTTTATTTTATTTTATTTTATTTTATTTTATTTTATTTTATTTTTATTTTATTTTTATTTTATTTTTATTTTATTTTATTTTATTTTATTTTATTTTATTTTATTTTATTTTATTTTATTTTATTTTATTTTATTTTATTTATATTTTATTTTATTTTTATTTTATTTTATTTTATTTTATTTTATTTTATTTTATTTTATTTTATTTTATTTTATTTTATTTTATTTTATTTTATTCGAAAACATCTGATGAATGCTATCTAACAACTGCCACTCAATTAGTGCTGCAAAAACCTACAGTTCTGTGCTCGAAAACACACTTACTTGATTGCAATCACTCGCTTTGCGAACCATGCAATTCAATTGCTTGCCTGCTTCAACTTTGCAAGTGACCATTCATTGGGCGTACAGGGCGTATGATTAATCTACACTTCAAAAAGTGAATTGTTGCTAATTGAGCTTTTTTTTGGTGCTGTAAATAAGATTTCAACGCCGATAGTAAGTAAACGAATCACAGCTGGAAAGTGCAACCAAAAATAGCACTAGGCAGTAAAAACTTTGAACTGCAGCAAAGGCATGAAGCTGGAAGGAAAAAACTTAATTTATAACTGTACACAATGTCTGTGGATAACCAAGGAGGCTGTGAGATGAAGCAAACAAATAAATTACAGCTAGAAGTTGTAGTGTAAATAGTAAAGGATGATTTATTTTAAGGTTAAAGCGGCACAGAAGCAAAGCTATGATGCTATGCTGTGCACTTGAGGTTGCGTATACGCCCTGGTGTACTCTTGCTTAGCTGCGGCGTACACAACGTGGGCGCGCGCTTGTGCAAGCAACATGTGTCACTCACTTTGACATTTAGATGGCCGTGTAGCCATTGTAAGGTAGAACATTTTTTTTCTGTATTCTCAAAGCAGTAACTAACGACGAAGAGCGGACAACAGAAATGTGGCTCAGAAGAAAAATCAACATGCGTCCCTTTGAAAGGAAAGGGTCACAGCAGCGCCGGCAGCCAACCGCAACATTTCAAATTAGCAGTGATTGTTGTCGAAAACAATAACAAAATCTACAACTGTAACAGCGCGCTTTCTCGGAACGGTATACAAGCGACGCTTACAATGAAAAACCACGGAAAGGGCAACGCATAAAACAAGCGACAACATTTCCGCTGCCAAAGCAAAGCGCCCCCCAGCAGCAAGAGAAACATGAGGACGCAAAAAAGCGACCGCAAACATGCAACATAATGGCAGGCGCACAATGCTGCGATGTGTGGCAAGTACACAGCGGTTTTACGTCAGCGAACGCGACTATCACAATCACAAAAACAATAAAAAAACAACAACAACACGCCAAATAGTGTGCGCGTGCGTTGCGCGGTCAAAGGTCGTGATTACGCGCGCCGCTCGCTAGAGAAAACCACTACCAACAACAACAACTTATCAACATAGTGCATAAACTGCCGTTACATGCACGCAATTGCACCGGCGATATTTCCTGTGGGAAATAAGCATGCAACATTCGTTGCAACACTGGCAAGCGCCCTCGGCTTTTCGCCGAACTCAAGCTCCTGCGAGCTGTGCCTTGTACTTTGCTTGTCGTTTCTTCTTTTCGTGTTTTTACATTCGTTTTGCCGTTTCACCATTCCTTGCGCACACACACACTTTGTTGCACCCTTGAGTAGCCACGCATCGCTGCGCTGCGCCAGCAAACATGCAACACGTACGCGCCACGTGCGGCTGTTAAGGCCGTCGCAGCTGCAAATTGCACTTACGTCAAACTTGTTAACTTAAAGGCGCATTTTACTTTTGCGATTTTAAGAACTTGCCATCGAAGCGCAACTGCCGTTGATCAAATGTGGAATTTGTTTTTTTTTTCTTTTCAATAACTTGACCCAGTTTCTATATTTAGCTACGAGCCCACAGTTGGATGTATTGGGATTGAAAAATGTTTTTTTTGTTAAATAATTGTTTAAGAATTTCAAACGGATATTCTTCAAATATTTGATTAAAAATAATCAAATGTATGACCTAAAACACCGCTGCCTATTCAACGCTGACTTTCTTCGAATTGTTTACGGTGCATCGTTCTAGAATAGAGACAGCATCCACTGTATTTGGGGAAAAAATTATTATTCCATTTAATTTTTTGTGTTCCCAAAGGCATCACAAAAGCTACCTCATCAACAATAACACCGGTCATCAAAAAAAATATTTTTTTGGGGTTTCTGTTCTCATGCTTGAATTCTGATTCTAGACATTGAAAAACACTTAAATATTAATATTTAGTTCTTTAAGTTTGCTTTGGGCTGATCTGCGTCGATAAGTATATTTTAATTTATTTGATAAATCAAAGATGGCAGCACATTGATTAACCCGAAAGTAAACAGTATTTTTATTTGTAAGAGGAACAGTAGTAAATGTTAACCTGTTTACTATAGCTGTAACAACAATATTAGTGTATTACTCAGTTAAAAAAATGGCATCAAGTCAGTGTAAAAATGATGTTGATTCATTCTGTTTTATTTGCGGTGAATTTATCAAATTTGAATCTTTGCGAAGTCTATGAAGCCTATTTTAACCTAAAAGTCAGTAATCAAAATAATCTATAGTGAAATTGTAGAAAAAATATAAAAATCAGTAATTTCTGCTTAAAAATCGAAAAATTGCACTAATTTCTACGAAAGCAAACTTTAAAAATTGTTTTCCTTTTTTTTTGTCATAGGAGAAACTAAAATTTAACATGTAGATGTCAGACCCAAAAATCGTGTTGACCGGTGTAATTATTATAGGTGCTGTACGGCCCGGCTTCCTCGTGGTCGTTATCTATTCAGTTCTGCTAGCTACTCGTATCATTACTCTATTCTATATGTAGGTTTGTAATGAATAAACTTAAAAACCGACCGGAAAGCTACATTCACCCCGAATAACATAGGCTATATTTATTGCTAAAATCTCAATTTTCTGCAAATAGTTCCCAGGTAAGGGTATCAAAATGACTTGGAGAATCTTAATCTGAAACTGAAAATCGTCTTGCAAGTCATTCTTTTCGCATCGCAATCGCATGTCAGAGAGTCGTTTAACGAGCGCTCGCAGCTGCTTGCTGAACAATATTTCAAAACGTACCAAGTACGGGCAGCGGATTGAAGAACGAAATATTAGAAATATACAAGCTCGCACTAGGGCGTCGAACTCTGAGCGTTCCCAACGCCTTCATAATCAGATAGAAAGACAACGGACACCAAAGACTAGAGGTCGTAATCAAGTTTTAGCTCATTGCAAATAAAATATAATTTCATGTTCGAATTTTCCTCATTTTACTTTTTTTATTTGAACCCAAGCAAGAAACGAGAAACTACAGACATATGTATGGGAGAGTGTGTAAAAACTTATAACTTTTAAAATGTTTGTTTAAACCCGTGCGAAGCCGGAGAGGTCTGCTAGTCTAATATAAACGTTAAATATATGTAATTTGGTGACCTTGAATGAAAACACAAACAGCCTCCATTTTTCTTAGATAATGGAATCTCTTCGAAAAACGGTAGAGGATTGATTGGAACGATCAAAGATAACTAGAAAGATAACTAGAATAGGAAATCACCCTCACAAACAAAAAATTTGTAATGACTTGGTCTAACTATGTGTGCTATATGTTTTTGGGGTCGCTGAAATATATTTTACTGCCAGTCGATAATCGCAACTATTTCAACAGAAATCTCAAAATATCGAAGATATATATTCAATAAGAATCCGCGTTTAGTTCAAAAGATTCTGTCAAAAGATTACTCAGTCCTATAGGACTCAGTTGGCACTCTAGTATTTTAGGCTTACAGCTGGCATGAAGTTTCTCATGTTCAGTTATAAGATATGGGACTCAGTGGGTTCTTTTAATAATTCAAGGTAGTCGGAGTTTTTATAATTATGGTGCCTGTGGATTTCAGACTTAGGGTAAAACTAGAGATAGCACTTAAGCATTAATGGAAGGATAGTGGTTGAGTCAAGTCGAAAGCGATTACATGGCGACTTTCGAAAGAAGTCATTTATTGAATAGAATGTAAGAATTATTAGAGAAATATGAGCTAATTTTGATCCAACTATTTATTTGTATGCCTTCATAGTATTCAGTTCCTCGAAATCACCTTTCAACAGTGAATATTTAAACTTTAAAGCAATTCCTTAAATCGGTTCTGTTGACAATCTTAGATGAAACGGCTGTATTCTTAGAACGTTCAGCGTTCACTCAAACTCTTAAGCGTCCCACTCTTTACATGTACACATGAGTATTTTCCTTTCCAACCACATATGCCTTTCTTCATGTTTACAGCGACATTTACCTTTATTGTCACAACATACACATATGGCAGCAGATATGTGCACACCGCACACCTCCCCCACCCTGAAGTGATTGTTACTTTTCTCACGGTGATATGAGAATGTCTCAGCTGCTTTGTTCTGTCAAATCGCATTAGAGGCAGCAAGCTTGCCAATTAGGAAGAGTTTTAGGCAGCACGAAAAATCGCACAGCTTATATATAAACAATGGAACAACGTACAAAGGTACATAGGCGCAAAAGTAAATACACATACAATATTTATGTGTGTTTGTGTTGCGGCGAAAGTAAATACATGTTCCTATCTACTGCCATATTTACGCACCTACATATGCTTATATCCACATGTATGGTAGCTCTGCTATGTTGTGCTATGTGTACATACGATAAGTTATGCATACTCGTGTAACCAGATGCCCTGGCAGTGGCTGGAGGCTGCATGGGTGTGGGTGAAATTGTAGCAATCCGCTGTGGGGGTTGTTGTTGGCAGTGGCACATCAACAGGTGCTCTTTTCCATTTAAACACATTTATGCCATGATTTACTTTAATGTTAGCTATGCTATTTATAGCGCAAGTTGGGTATGAAGGATAATGCATATTAACGAATATCGAAGATTTTCATATAAAGATTTGGCAAAACTGAAATATTTGATGATAGGTTTTTATACGGCACGTCTGGGTTTTGTCCTTGCACCAGCCGCAGAGCGTGATCCGGGTCTACCACTCTAGGTATAATAGCCACTTCCAATCTTGCGTTTTCCCATAGGTTCGGAAGCGTTTTTACATCCTCTTTCACCCATGTCAACCACGGGTCATCTTTACATTTCAGGATCTTGACCCCGCCAAGCCACCCAGCTCCATCGAAAGTTGGTGCGCTTAAATCGGAGTCATCTTCGCGAAGAGGGCTTCTAACAGCTACATCTACACTGCTTTCCACCGCTCTTGTGACATCTGTCGCAGCGGGTGGCTGCGGTCAATGAGCGCAACGTCACGTGTCGTTTCGCTATCTCGCTGGCCGCCGCCGCTGCTTTGAACGTTGCCGGCTTCTCATCCGTATGCCTGATGTTTAACTTCTCGGCTACGTCTTTGCATTTCCTCCTCTTCGTCGGTGCCTTCGTTTCACCTTCTGTTGAGCGCTGCCTCTTTTCAGCGATATGTACCTCGACGCCAGTTACGAATGGCGAAGTTAGCCCGGCCGTTCTTCAACACCTCTCTGGCCCAAGCCAACCGTTTCTCCTCCTCTGTTTTCAACTTGGGCTTGCCTTCGAGTCGGCTGCAAATTCCGACCGTCGCCTTATGTCGCGGTTTTACCTTGCTTGGCTTCTTCCGGGGCCCTCCTTGTTGCCAGAGTTGGAACCCTCGGTCGATAGCTCAGGAGATCGAAGAAGTTCTTCTTCCTTTTCCGTGCTTGTACTCACGGCGCTTTCCTGGTCCGAATCTTCGTGAACTGTGGCACCCATGCGCCGTATAGTTGGTTTAGCATTAACAGTAGAACCACCGCAACCAGCTCCCTTTGCAGTGGAGGTACGGCCGCTGGCGACACAGCTTGTAGACTCGATGCCACGCCTTCCACCGTCGTTTGGGCTAACATGCCTTCATGTTGAGTTTTTGAAATTCGGGGGACTCTACCCCTAGTATTTTATACCTACCGCCAGGTACCTCATGGAGTCGCATGGAGTTGCATGGGAAGCTGACCACCATAAGGAGATGGATGAGGGATTACTCATCCTTAGAAATTTGTTTTTTGTAGAAATGTTGCTCTGACCTCTGATCTGATGCCCTCTCTAAGAGTTGGAAAGATGAAGAGGCTATATATTTGTTCTTATTTTTATGTGAGCCCTACTTGTTTTCTTTTAACTTTTATAATGCTTAAGAATATTTTTAAGCCAGTGGAAAGTTATTTGCTATTAATACATTATTTAAGGAGTTGCCACACTTTCATAAATATATTTTCAAAGATTTAAATTTTAGAACAAACATATTTTCTTTGAACAATTTAGATTTCAAAGCCTTCAAAGTATTCGCTGGCATGTTATTGCCTTTGACATGGCTAATTTATGATTCAACCGTTATGACAATGTTAATTATATTGCCTTCAACAGCTGAAATGATTGACTAACAACAGCCGTACAACCACAGCGAAACTGAGCAACTTCATGCTCACTTCCGCATATTCTTGGAAAACAACTGAAAGTAGAGGCATACATGCATATATGCATATGTTCACTACGGACGTGTATGTAGCTGACTCTTCAGTGCTCCATCAATTGTGGACCAGTCGGTTCGTCACTCTTATTAAGCTATTCTCAGAATCCGCTAACCAATTTCGGCGTCTGTATGTATCGTACATACACATAAATGTGGCCACGAAATTGCTACAGTCTCAGCGATTGCTGTTGTTGTTACGTGTGCTGTCGATAGACCAACATGGTTAGTGACATCGCCGCGCATAAAGGCTGCCACATAATTGTTGTGGCCAGTTGTGGTTGTCAACAACATGTATCGCCACTTCACTTTGTGGCAAATTCACTATTTGTTACATTAATATGCGCAATTGTAAATGCAAAAATTGCAAAATAACGGTTGTTGGTTTTGAAAAACATTGAAATGTTTGAGAATGGTGGTTACTTCTTAAATTATTATTTAGTGTTTTGTTTGTATCAATCAATCAATAAGTTACTCATACGTCCTGCCTTTATTATAGCTTTTTCATAAATAATTATTAGATATCTGTTCTTAATGAAATTTCTAGTTTTCATTATGTAACTTAAATAGTAACATAAATAAATCCTCTCTTTTCTTTCGAGTTTACTTACATTTTTTCCCATCTCTTACAATCAACAGGTCTCCTCATACGGCAAAGGTGTACTCATTACTGGCTGCGAAACTCCCATCGCTTGGTATTTGGCAAAGAAACTCGACGATTTAGGCTTCACTGTCTATGCTGGCTTCAATGTGCCAATTGATGAATCCGATGAGGCAAAAATCCTGAAGGAAGAAACTTCCGGTCGTTTGAAATTGTTGCATTTGGATGTGAGCTCGGAGAAATCTGTAAGTACAAAACAATTTTAAAATAAACTATGTTCGAAGCTTGAAAAGTGTGCAAAAAGATGTGTTCATATTCGAAAATTCGAATTATTTATTTAGTATTGACAACCACCACGGAAGAGCTAAAAAGCTTTTAAGGAGCTTCGAAGCTTTAATGAACTCAAGCGTACATAACTTTTGAACTTTCGAACGTCATTCTCATTTTATTGGCTTTGTTACATTCCACAAAAGCTCTTAAAAGCAACCCCTAAGTCGAGTAAATATTAAAGCATTTCATGAAAGCTTCAATGCCTGGCATGTCATAATCTTATCATTTAAAGCGACGTTAGTTTACACATTTGTGGAACTTATTTCAGCAATAAATTCACCCTTTTACACTTCTTCAGTTTAGTACGTGTCTTAAAAGCTTAATGGGAAGTTTTCCTTTACCCTAGTCTACTAATACCTATCACACCATCAGATTTATACTGGTCGCATTCTTGATATACTTACTCTATTTATTCTTTTTCAGCTACTTGAAGCCGCTGTCTATATTTCGGAACATTTGCCCGATGGTGCTTATGGCTTGTGGGCTGTGGTGCATTGTGCTCACTGGGTTGCACTCGGAGAGTTGGAATGGATTCCATTTGGTGTATTGCGCAAGTCTTTGGATTTGAATTTGTTAGGTGAGTAAACAAATGGCAACACTTAAAGAATAAAATTTAACAGCGACATCCAGCGTAACATAAAAACTTCTCATGAAGCTTTAAGCTCTAAAAAATCGCTGTTGGAACTACACTTAGCTTCTATTTTATAATAAGAAACTAATAATTGCACTATTTCACTGCAGGTGCCGCACGTTTGACCCAAATTATGTTGCCGTTAATTCGCCGCTCCACTGGACGTGTCGTCTTCTTGACCTCAGGTGTGTAAAGCATGTCACTTAGTATATGCCTTTCTTACCCCGACTAGACACAAAAAACTCAAATGACTTATTAATTACCATGTCTTTCTGCTTTCTCTTGCATTTCTACACATCTCTAATTACAGGACTTAGCAAAATCCCAGCACCAGTGCGCGGCATTCAAAGTGCCACCCAAGCGGCCATTGAAAGTTTTGCCGGTTGTTTGCGTCAGGAGATGCGTCAACGTGGTGTCGATGTGTCAGTGGTGGCTGCCGGTGAATTTGCGCCCGGCAACAGTTGGCTAAACGAGACGGAATTGCGTGAACAGGTAAGCGCAACAAGTGAACTCAGAGAAAAAAACTTTAAGAAAGTAGAAGTAATTTTAGTTAAGCCATGTAATGAGACCCTGAAACAGTCGGCTGTTTGCAATTTTTGTACGGTGCCTTTATTTTCCACAGCGAAAAATATATGGCCACCATAATTGTGGCTAATATAAACGTAGCAAGTTACTTACCGGCCATTAAAGTTAGTGAACTGCATTAGCGAGTTCTCCGTCTGCTAGCGCTTTCTGCATTTACTTATCTATGTAATGGCCGTCTTACCTTCGCTTGACCAGCTGCACATCTATTTTATATTTTACGACTTCATCGTGCATATGCGACCCCAAAATGACCAACATAAACATTAACGGAGTATTAACGGTAATACATGGACACCTGTTACGTGCGGGTATATTTGGGAGCGGCGATGGAAATGCAGAAAATATTTGCTACGGATTACTTAAAACTAAATTTAGAAAAAAATAATTTATAGTGAGGAAAGGCAAAGAAAGTTCAGCTTTCTACCTTTAGAAAATGAATTTATCATATTAATATCATCATGGATTGTCCCAACGCCGCAAGAGTCTATTCGGCGCAGCATGACACCAAGACATACTGGGTCTAAATCAGAAGTCTTGGATATTTTTTAAAAGATAGTTAAGATCTAACGCTAGACAGTTAATAAGATCCACTTTTTGTCACGAAATTTTGAATATTGTTCTTTTGGAATGTTGATTTCTAGCTAGACTCTCTCAAAATGTCTACAAATATATTTTAATTTGAGAAATTACTACTTTCTGTGAGTTGCTTAGGCTGGTCGATGGATAACATTACTGTCGTTAACCACAAATTCCACACCTGTAAGAGTTATAAAAGATGCTCTTCTTCGTAGCAGAAAGCTTAGATAAGAACTATTAGGACATTTTACATAGTTGGTATTTCATACTGACTTGATACTGCTTTTAGTCGAGGACCATGGATATACGGCAAAAAAAAAAAGAGCTTTTGTCGCGACTTAGTTTTATAAGTGTTAACCTCGGACAATTGACCCCGCTCTAATAACAACCACATGTGGATGTTGTCTCTCAGAGTTAGAACTTATGTTCCATCAGTGTTGGAACCTTACTTTCGAACCTAAAAAAATTGGATGTTGTCTCTCAGAGTTAGAACTTATGTTCCATCAGTGTTGGAACCTTACTTTCGAACCTAAAAAAACTTCGATGTTGTCTCTCAGAGTTGGAACTAAATTGTGGAATTTAAAAATCTGAACATACCATATGTGGGTCATGTGCCTCAGTATTGGAACCTTACTTTCGAACCCAAAAAAATGTGGATGTTGTCTCTCAGAGTTAAAACTAAATTGTGGAATTTAAAAATCTGAACATACCATATGTGGGTCATGTGCCTCAGTATTGGAACCTTACTTTCGAACCTAAACAAATGTGGATGTTGTCTCTCAGAGTTAGAACTTAATTGTGGAATCTAAAAATCTAAACATGCCGTATGTGGATCATTTGCCTCAGTGTTGTAATCTTACTTTCAAACCTAAACAAATGTGGATGTTGTCTCTCAGAGTTAAATAAAAATCTGAAAATCGTTTGAACCTACTTTTGGAATCTGAAAGTCTTGATATGCATATGTACATACCATCCTTGAATCTAATACTCTAGCACATTTCCATATTTCCAAGTTAATCAAAAAAACTCTTTTCAGGCTAAGGAAATGTGGGCTCAATTGACCTCCGAACAGAAGAAGACCTATGGCGAAGATTACTACGAAGCTGCTATGACCTCATTGGAGAAATACTCAAGAGAGGTAATAATCAAAAAATATTAATTTAGATCAGTTCAACTAAAATAGTGGACTACGAAATATAATGAATCGAAATTCATCAAAATCTTTGATAAAATTAATACTACGATTATGTTGAAATTAAATAATTTCAAATCTAAATAAACTCAAATAAAAATTATTAAAAATAATCGTAACATCTTCCTCTCTGCAGACCGCTGACATTCAACCCTCTCTACGCGTTCTGATCGATGCCGTCTCCCGCACCTTCCCCATGGCACGTTACACCCCAGTGACTGCACGCGAAAAGATTCAAATCTTCTTGGCCGAACACTTGCCCACCGCACTTTATGAAATCCTCTTTGCTGAGCCCAAAAAGAAGGTGCGCCCACAAGGTGCTTTCTAAACGCCCACACAGCATGACAGAGCAAAGAAAAAGGCAAACAGACCAAAGGACACGGCTGCATCACTAAAGAGAGTTCACTGCACAAATATTGTATTGTTGTGATCGAATAAATAATGAATAATATTTGCTTTAGGTATCAAATAGTTTAAATTGACCAAATTGAATAAGTCACACGTACACACACATACAATAATCCATATGCAATAATTAACCATAGTTTAAAGAAGCAAATTTTGTACTAAAAAAGCATTTATTTTTAATTATTAATTTTCACACAAATAAATTTAAATTTGCAATAGTTGGAGAAAGCAAAACGCATTTAAGAAATTATTTAGAACTTATTTTCAATTTCTACGCAATACTTATGTGTCTTCTTTAATTGTTTCTTCATTTGAATTTTGCTTTAAAATTTAATTTCATTTTACTTGTGTAGTTCTTAAGCTCATAATCAATAAGCCAAAATTTAATATACATACATAAATAATTGTATTTCTTTTGAATATGTAGAGTAAAAATTGTGAGTTTTTCAATAAAGGTGAACACAAACAACGATTGGACAGCAATTTGTTTGGTTAGTTGAAGAAATAGGCTGATAAGCCGTCTGACTGCAGGCGGTCGAACATACATAAGTCTTAAACTGGTATATTATTTAAATATTCAATATAACTATAAAAGTAATAAACAAAAATAAATAAAACTTGCTTCGCTAATCTCAACATACATAACAAGTAAGGAAGAGCTAAGTTCGGGTGTAACCGAACATTTTATACTCTCGCAATTTATTTATTTAACTTTATTTATATTATATAATACACAATTTGACCCACATATGCGTCATATATATTGTATAAAGTCCATTGAAAGTTGGAAACCATAATATTAGGTTAGAAGCACCGAGGTCCTCGTGTTCGACATATGGGGCCTTAAAAACCTATGGTCCGATTTCGGCGATTTTTAGAATAAGGCTGCCACACTATTAACATAGTATTTGTGCAAAGTTCTGCACCGATATCTTTACTAGTGCTTACTTTATATATTGTAAAGTAAACGATTCAGATCGTCTTCAAAGTTCTGATATATAGGAAGTAGGCGTGGTTGTGAAGCGATTTTGATTACAACATATCATTGGGATGTAAGGAAACTTATTACAAACCAAGTTTCATTGAAATCGGTCGAGTAGTTCCTGAGATATGGATTTTGACCCATAAGTGGGCGACGCCACGCCCATTTTCTATTTTGTAAAAAATCTCAGTGCAGCTTTCATCTGTCATTTCTTATGTGAAATTTAGTGTTTCTGACGTTTTTCGTTAGTGAGTTAACCCACGTTTAGTAATTTTCAACCTAAATTTTGTATGGGAGGTGGGCGTGGTTATGATCCGATTTCTTTCATTTTTGGACTGTATTAGGAAGTGGCTAAAAAAAACGACTGCAGAAAGTTTAGTTTATATAGTGCGATCCTTCATACAAAATTTTATTTCCATAGCTTTATTTATGGCTTAGTTATGGCACTTTATGTGTTTTCGGTTTTCGCCATTTTGTGGGCGTGGCAGTGGTCCGATTTTGCTCATTTTCGAAAGCAACCTTCCTATGGTGCCAAGAAATAAGTGTGCCAAGTTTCATCAATATATCTCATTTTTACTCAAGTTACAGCTTGCACAGACGGACGGACGGACAGACAGACATTCGGATTTGAACTCCACTCTTCACCCTGATCACTTTGGTATATATAACCCTATATCTAACTCGTTTAGTTTTGGGTGTTACAAACAACCGTTATGTGAACAAAACTATAATACTCTCTTTAGCAACATTTGTTACGAGAGTATAAAAACACATAACCAGCACCAGCCGGGTTGAAGTTGGATATAGCTATAGAAATTGTATTTTCAATGAAACACAGCAACGGTCTTTTCTGTTTCAGGGTACTAGGGCTGTTTCATGAGTTAAACAGAATATCGAGATTTAGGCTATCGCGACTGTGCATTATAAAGACCAACCTTTCTGCCGAAATTTGCGACACTTTTTCGAAATGTTGACTTCTAACTGCTCAAACCTAACTGATTTATTGGTACCAAAGGAGTTAAATCACTTCATCTAGGTGTCTATTTGAGAGTAGTGATGAGCGATATTTCACTACCGGTGATTTTTTCACTATGATTGAAAAATCGCATATAGCAACTGCGATCAATTTTTGTAAATGGCAGGGATTTACAATAGCAGTGACAGTTCAGTAATTCTAATTCGATCACTGTAGCAATAGCAGTTCGAAAAGTAGCAATCACTGTTCAGTAGCATTCACTGTTCAGCGATAACAGTAGCAATTTTAGTTGCGATTTCGATAATTTTGGGTACAGTGATTACAAAAGCATAGCAATATAAAACCACAGTGATTTAAAAATAGCAATATCGCTCATCACTATTTGAGATACCCAAAATATAATTCGATCAATAAAAGTTCGTCCTAATAATATGGCAGTTTGTTGTTCTGTTCTATTGAAAAAAAAAAACAGGAATCATTTATATCTATGTTCCATCATCATCTTGCCGCTGGTTCACCTGTGTCCTCATTATTTCTCGGTTATTTTCTTTCCAATTTTGTGTACCAAAATGTTTCATATCATCCTCGAGTTTGTCAATCCATCTTGATATTTGTCTTTTTCTTGCTGTAATGGTAAATGGTTTGATTTCCATTCTATATACGAGTACATGACTGAACCACTTTAGTCGTTACGCATTGATAACACGTATAACATATTCACTTTGAATAAGTTGGTCTAGCACAAGGTTCCACCTTATACGCCACACGTCATTATCTTTGACTGCCTCAAAGATATTTCTTAGCTTCATTCTTTCGAAGAATTGCCATTTATTTTTGCGTCTACTGCTCTGCTCCATATCATAGTACTGGTCGAATGATGAGTTAGTATAGCGGAAGTTTACAATAGGCTTGTATTCTCTCTTTGACACTAAGATTTATTGATTTATCGATATTGGGCTCGAAACCCAAGTAAGTTAGACTTGCAGAGTTTCAAATTCGCCTTTTTTCATTTTTACCTTGATGCGGACTTCTCGTCATATTCCAGACTTAAATCTGAAGCCTTACAAGTCTAATACAATTCTCTGGTATTTCAGAAATGTTTTGGAGTTAGTGATTATTAATTTATATTCAATTTGTCGAAAAATCTTTTAAAAGGCTAATGTAAATCGGAACTGTTTGACTCAAAAAATTTGGTAAAAAGTTGGTATTACAGTTGTAGGACTTTACGTGCATGGTATATGAGTCCTGTATTCACAAACTTCGCAAATATTTAGTATACAGTGTTAAGAAGGGAAAATCCACGGTAACTTCAGCGCTTCATGAAGTTTTTCATTTATTTGACCGAATCTCATATTCCTTGTATTGATGGTAGTTGCTGGAAATTCCTATGAAAATCCATCACCAGTATTCGACAGCTCTTTGAAGTGTTCAACACATCTTTCTACTACTTTTATCGTATCTGTAAGTAATATACGATTTACTTTCAGTTTAAAAAAACAAACCCTCTGAGAAATAAATATGGCATGTATATCTGAAATCCTTTATTTTTGCTAATTCTGCTAAAGGATGAAGCGTTCCAATCAAAATAACTTTATTATTAGAGATCAAAAGAGAAAATTAAATAAATGGCCTAAAACTTAAACTATGATACCAAAAATATTCGTCATTATATATATAGAACCAGTCAAGAATCAATAACTAGAAAAATGTCAATAAGAATTAAGTAAACTCAACACACCTCCAAGTTTCAAAGATACTCGGAAGTTCCCTGGTTGTGGTAGCACCTATTAATATTGGCGCACGCCAAACAACACTCAGCTCTGTGCAACGATTTGCTGAACTTTTTCGGTTGCTACAAATTGCTGCAGGCAATATTTCACCAAACGAATTTGTTGAACAGAAAAAAGTGCATTGTAAACTGCGATAATCTGCAATGGATGGTGCATGCAACATTAGGTGATGGCACATAACAGACAAATATATAGTATATATTATATGTATATGTACATTATATTCCTAGTACTTTTGGAAAATATAGCAGCGACAGCAAAGGTTAAAAGCAAAAGTTGACAGCTGCAGCGCGAGTGTTCCCATAAAAATAACGAAATAACTGCTCAAACTCAAAACAGCGATAGCTTTTTAGCGCGAAGCTGCACATTGCCACAAACGGTAATATTTTTTTTTTTTACTGTAACATAATCTGCTTGTGCCTGTCACCTGCATTTCGTTGCGCTGTCAACGGTTTGTCAGCGAACAGATAAACAAATGGCTTCGCGCATCTTCTAACTGTCAGCATCACTCGCAACATATGAGTACATCAGGAATATGTCTAGACGCAGATTTACGGTTATTTAGGTGTCAGCACATCATATGGTATCACTCCGTCGGAATTATGTTGCTTCATGGAAGACCACAAACAGTAATCACTCTCTTTGGTCCACGGCGAATAGTTATTTTTCGTAGGTACTGAAACAAGCATCGAATATTTAGCGACTCCGAAATAACATGTTAATCTCGATAAAACTGATCCAGACCTCATATGCGTTTGTTGGAAAATCGCGGGTACTCTAATGGACGTCGGTTCTCTTGCCCCTTCGGGAACCTTAGGAGGGCTAGGAAACTTCTGTTTGGATGATAAACCTATCTTAAATCGACTCAAGGGCTACAACGTTGTGATCGTATAACATTCAATCGAAGCTTGTCTTTGCGGACCCCTCGAATTTTTGTTTCGGGACTTATAAATTTCATTGAGATCAGATAATCTCTATCGGTAATTAAACATCAGATATTGAATGCCAGATTTGTCCCACACATATTGGACAGTTCTTATTAAGTACATAGAAAGTAGAAATTATGGTTCGAGTATCGCAAAGTATCTAGCGTTTGAAAGCATTGCGACCAACACGCTACCCCAAGCGAACACCTAGATGGCGCTATTGTCAGCTGATAAATAATGCAAGCACATAGGCTTAGTTGTGCCACTGTGCGCCTTCTTTTTCATCTATGACAATGGCGTTTGCGGTAATTGGAGCTTGAAAATGCTGATTGTGTGAGTTGTAATGCGACTGTTTTGACACAAGCTTAAATGACCGGCCACATACACAAGCATATACACACGTACACATGCGTCACGCACAATGATTTGGTAATTCAGCAAAATTTTGTGAATTTGCAAATTTGTGGCATTCGCAATGCCAACTATTTAATTGTAGCACAATGAGCGAGGGAGCATATGTAGTATGTGTGTAGCACCTACTAGCGACTAGCTTAAAGCACGTATGTTTGTATTTTTGAGTTCATATGTGCAAAATTAAGTCTTTTTTTTTGCTAAAACTGTCAACCAAGTCTAAATGATGCATTGGCCACAATGCCAAATTTAATTTGCTATTCAACACCGGATGCGTTGGTCAACCGATTTTTGCTGTGGCGGCAAATTTGCAACAAACGGTTGAGGAGAAACACACTTTGTAGTCATAATTTTGATGTTAAGGGAAGCTATGAGGCGATTTTATTAAAATATATCATTATTTTTCCAAGAAATCAACATTTCTTTCTTACAAGCATTATACTTGGATATATGTATAGTAGAAAGTTCAGACTTTAGAAGAAAGTTGCAGCATACCATTGATACCTACGCACGTCAACGGGTTCTCCAGAAAAAACTACATCTCGATTCTGCATACACTCGTTCGAACCTTCGAAACGCTAAAATGCATTAACAGATGAATCTCAAAGCATCCTGTCTTGACCGGTGATCATCACCTTTCCGGGCACTAAGGCAGCCGTTGCCTTCTGGCAAGGTGAAGTTAGCTGCTTCGATTGTTTATTGGTCTCTAGAGTCTACCAGTGGATTCATATTTCGACGATCACAACCACAAAATAACGCAGAAGTCCCTTCAAGCTTCAGCTTCAATTCCTGCTATATAATTGCTTAATTGCCTTAAATCACATGCATCAAATATGGTACGCCATGCATTTAAGGGTTAATTTCAAACGGTGATCAATACGTTTTCAGCGCACCTGGTCGTGTTTTATCAAAAGCCATCATGTTTCCTCTTAGAAATACGTTAAATAAAATTTTGACGTTATATATTATATTTTGACGATAACGGAGTGTCACCATATCGCTCTTGTGATAGTGATGCAATCGGGTGATGACTACGCACGTAAAATAATAAGTAAGGAAGGGCTAAATGCGAGTGTGACCGCATTTATTTAAATAGTTTTTCTATAAGAACACACAATTCGAACAGTAGGTCCACTAGAATAACGAAAATCATACTATATATCATATACATACTATATGGAAGCTGGAATAATTACGGAAACGATTTCACTCATTTTCCATTGATTTTTAATGTATATATTATAAACTGAACGAATCAGATGGAATTAAAAATTTAGTTATATGGAAAGAAGGCGTGGTTGTAAACCGATTTCGCCAATTTTTGAGGGTGTCAAGAAACATTATACACCGAATTTCTTCAAATCGTTCACGTAATTTCTGAGATATGGTTTATGACCCCTAAGTGGGCAACGCCACGCCCATTTCATAAAAAAACAATCTGAGTGCAGCTTCTTTCTGCAATTTCTTCTGTAAAATTTAGTGAGTTAACGCACTTTTAGTAATTTTTGCAACATAACCTTTGTATGGGAGGTGGGCGTGGTTATTATCCGATTGCATATATTTTATGGTGTATGATAGATTACTTAAATTAAATGTGACTAGTAAATTTGGTTTATAATGCTTAAATAGTTTTCGAGATATATGCAAAAAATATATTTGGAGCGGGGCCACAACCACTTAAAAAAAAACAGTTTCATCCAAATATGCCCATCTCTAGTGTGATCCTTCGTACCAAATTTTACTTTTATAAGTTTATTTATGGCTTAGTTATAGCTCTTTGCTGGTTTTCGGTTATCGCCATTTTGTGGGCGTGGCAATGTCCCGATTTCACACATTTTAAATAGCAGCCCTCCCATAGTTTCAAGAAACATAGTTCTTACTCAAGTTATCCGTTGCACGGACATACGGACGGTCGGACATCCAGATCTCAACGCGTCTCGTCATTCTGATCATTTTGATTTACAGTGGCTCACAGCTTATTTTATGCAAAGCATATTTCCCATTTTAAAACATTATAACTTAGCGACTATAATGAATACAAAAATAAGATTATTTAAATTATTGGATCGGATGGTACGACCTATTTTTGGCGAAAACCAAATACGGAGCTAAATGAAGAAAACTTGAGAGGAAGGGTCAAACATGGATGGTTTGGGTCTGGATTTCAGCTGCTGGTACCGGAAAGTTGGCTTTTAGAGAAACAACAATGGACAAATTTGTGTATTTGGATAATCTGTTGCAGAGTGCCGAGAACCTGGGCATGAGGTCAAATATTTGCTTTTATCAGGATAATGACCCGAAACACAGATCCAATATTGTGCAAACATGAGCAATATACAATTGCCCGCACCTGATGGCACCACCATGCACCAGCACAATCGACAGATATAAATGTCATCGAAAATGTATGGTCAATATTGGAAAATAATGTCCGGAAACATAAAATTTCTAACAAAAACGACCCCAAAGAGGCTTTGATGAAGGAATGGGACAACATTACGCCTAGTATAACTAAAAAAACAGAGACTAAGTAATAATCTTATTCTACAGGTTTACATTATTAGAGGTGAAATCTTTGATTAAGGCAGTAGTCTGCTTTACAGGCTTCAAAAAATCGATTTTTTTGTTTTGTTTTAAATCTCTTCCAAAACTATCCAAGAATATGTCTTTAAAATTCCAGAGGCCAATTCGACATATTTTCGAAGCTTGAGCAGAGCTCGAGTTTTCATTTTCACAAGTGTTAGAAAATGGTGCCGGCGATAGCACAAAGAATATATGTCCGATCGAAAAAAACCAATGTGATCTATGTAGCTTCAGTATTAAATTATCTTCTTCTTCTTCTTCTTGACTGGCGTAGACACCGCTTACGCGGTTATAGCCGAGTCCAAAACAGCGCGCCACGCATCCTTCCTTCTGGCAGTTTGGCGCCAATTGGTTATTCCAAGCGAAGCCAGGTCCCTCTCCACCTGGTCCTTCCATCGGAGTGGAGGTCTCCCTCTTCCTCTGCTTCCACCAGCGGGTACTGCATCGAATACTTTCAGAGCTGGAGCACTTTCATCCATTCGGACAACATGACCTAGCCAGCGTAGCCGCTGTTTTTTTTATTCGCTGGATTATGTCTATGTCGTCGAATAACATATACAGCTCATCGTTCCATCGTCTGCGGTATTCGCCGTTGCCAATTCTTAAGGGACCATAAATCTTCCGCAAAACCTTTCTCTCGAAAACTCCTAGTGCCGTCTCATCGGATGTTGACATCGTCCACGCTTCTGCACCGTAAAGTAGGACGGGAATGATGAGAGACTTGTAGAGTTTGGTTTTTGTTCGTCGAGAGAGGACTTTACTTTTCAATTGCCTACTTAGTCCATAGTAGCACCTGTTGGCAAGACTGATTCTGCGTTGGATTTCCAGGCTGACATTGTTATTGGTGTTAATGCTGGTTCCCAGGTAGACGAAATTATCTACAACTTCAAAGTTATGACTGTCAACAGTGACGTGGGAGCCAAGACGCGAATGCGCTGACTGTTTGTTTGACGACAGGAGATATTTCGTCTTGTCCTCGTTCACCACCAGACCCATACGCTTCGCTTCCTTATCCAGTCTGGAAAAAGCAGAACTAACGGCGCGGGTGTTGTTTCCAATGATATCGATATCATCGGCGTACGCCAGTAGCTGTACACTCTTATAGAAGATTGTACCTTCTCGATTCTCTGCAATGGATGGTGCATGCAACATTAGGTGATGGCACATAACAGACAAATATATAGTATATATTATATGTATATGTACATTATATTCCTAGTACTTTTGGAAAATATAGCAGCGACAGCAAAGGTTAAAAGCAAAAGTTGACAGCTGCAGCGCGAGTGTTCCCATAAAAATAACGAAATAACTGCTCAAACTCAAAACAGCGATAGCTTTTTAGCGCGAAGCTGCACATTGCCACAAACGGTAATATTTTTTTTTTTTACTGTAACATAATCTGCTTGTGCCTGTCACCTGCATTTCGTTGCGCTGTCAACGGTTTGTCAGCGAACAGATAAACAAATGGCTTCGCGCATCTTCTAACTGTCAGCATCACTCGCAACATATGAGTACATCAGGAATATGTCTAGACGCAGATTTACGGTTATTTAGGTGTCAGCACATCATATGGTATCACTCCGTCGGAATTATGTTGCTTCATGGAAGACCACAAACAGTAATCACTCTCTTTGGTCCACGGCGAATAGTTATTTTTCGTAGGTACTGAAACAAGCATCGAATATTTAGCGACTCCGAAATAACATGTTAATCTCGATAAAACTGATCCAGACCTCATATGCGTTTGTTGGAAAATCGCGGGTACTCTAATGGACGTCGGTTCTCTTGCCCCTTCGGGAACCTTAGGAGGGCTAGGAAACTTCTGTTTGGATGATAAACCTATCTTAAATCGACTCAAGGGCTACAACGTTGTGATCGTATAACATTCAATCGAAGCTTGTCTTTGCGGACCCCTCGAATTTTTGTTTCGGGACTTATAAATTTCATTGAGATCAGATAATCTCTATCGGTAATTAAACATCAGATATTGAATGCCAGATTTGTCCCACACATATTGGACAGTTCTTATTAAGTACATAGAAAGTAGAAATTATGGTTCGAGTATCGCAAAGTATCTAGCGTTTGAAAGCATTGCGACCAACACGCTACCCCAAGCGAACACCTAGATGGCGCTATTGTCAGCTGATAAATAATGCAAGCACATAGGCTTAGTTGTGCCACTGTGCGCCTTCTTTTTCATCTATGACAATGGCGTTTGCGGTAATTGGAGCTTGAAAATGCTGATTGTGTGAGTTGTAATGCGACTGTTTTGACACAAGCTTAAATGACCGGCCACATACACAAGCATATACACACATACACATGCGTTACGCACAATGATTTGGTAATTCAGCAAAATTTTGTGAATTTGCAAATTTGTGGCATTCAATGCCAACTATTTAATTGCAGCACAATGAGCGAGGGAGCATATGTGGTATGTATGTAACACCAAAGCGTGTAGCGACTAGCTTAAAGCCCATATGTATGTACTTTTGAGTTCATATGTGCAAAATTAAGTGTTTTTTTTTGCTAAAACTGTCAACCAAGTTTAAATGATGCATTGGCCACATTGCCAAATTTAATTTGCTATTCGACACCGTATGCGTTGGCCAACCGATTTTTGCTGTGGCAGCAAATTTACAGCAAAGAGTGAGGAGAGACACAATTTGTAGTCTTAATTTTGATGTTGGAGGAAGCTATGAGGTGATTTTATCAAAATATATCATTATTTTTCCAAGAAAACAACATTTCTTCTTACAAGCATTCTACTTGGAATACATATAGAAACCTCAGGCTTTAGAGGAAAGTTGCAGCATACCATTGATACCTACGCACGTCAACGGGTTCTCCAGAAAAAACTACATCTCGATTCTGCATACACTCGTTCGAACCTTCGAAACGCTAAAATGCATTAACAGATGAATCTCAAAGCATCCTGTCTTGACCGGTGATCATCACCTTTCCGGGCACTAAGGCAGCCCTTGCCTTCTGGCAACGAGGAGTTTGCTTCGATAGTTCATTGGTCTCTAGAGTGTGCCAGTGGATTCATATTTCGACGATCACAACCACAAAATAACGCAGAAGTCCCTTCAAGCTTCAGCTTCAATTCCTGCTATATAATTGCTTAATTGCCTTAAATCACATGCATCAAATATGGTACGCCATGCATTTAAGGGTTAATTTCAAACGGTGATCAATACGTTTTCAGCGCACCTGGTCGTGTTTTATCAAAAGCCATCATGTTTCCTCTTAGAAATACGTTAAATAAAATTTTGACGTTATATATTATATTTTGACGATAACGGAGTGTCACCATATCGCTCTTATGATAGTGATGCAATCGGGTGATGACTACGCACGTAAAATAATAAGTAAGGAAGGGCTAAATGCGAGTGTGACCGCATTTATTTAAGTAGTTTTTCTATGAGAACACACAATTCGACCAGTAGGTCCACTAGAATAACGAAAACCATTATATATAATGGAATAATTACGGGACCGATTTCACTAATTTTCCATTGGTTTCTAATGTATATATTATAAACTGAACGAATCAGATGGAATTAAAAATTTAGTTATATGGGAAGAAGGCATGGTTGTGAACCGATTTCGCCCATTTTTGAGGGTATCAAGAAAAATTATACACCGAATTTCTTCAAATCGTTCACGTAATTTCTGAGATATGGTTTATGACCCCTAAGTGGGCAACGCCACGCCCATTTCATAAAAAAACAATCTGAGTGCAGCTTCTTTCTGCAATTTCTTCTGTAAAATTTAGTGAGTTAACGCACTTTTAGTAATTTTTGCAACATAACCTTTGTATGGGAGGTGGGCGTGGTTATTATCCGATTACATCTATTTTTATGGTGTATGATAGAATACTAAAAGTAAATCTGACTAGTTAATTTGGTTTATAATGCGTAAGTAGTTTTCTAGATATATGCAAAATATATATTTGGGGCGGGGCCTTTCACTTTAAAAAAAAATTACATCCCCTCTCTAGTGTGATCCTCTGTACCAAATTTTACTTTTATAACTTTATTTATGGCTTAGTTATAGCTCTTTGCTGGTTTTCGGTTATCGCCATTTTGTGGGCGTGGCAATGTCCCGATTTCACACATTTTAAATAGCAACCCTCCCATAGTTTCAAGAAACATAGTTCTTACTCAAGTTATCCGTTGCACGGACATACGGACGGTCGGACATCCGGATCTCAACTCGTCTCGTCATTCTGATCATTTTGATTTACAGTGGCTTACAGTTTATTTTATGCAACGCATATTTCCCATTTTAAAACATTATAACTTAGCGACTATAATGAATACAAAAATAAGATTATTTAAATTATTGGATCGGATGGTACGACCTATTTTTGGCGAAAACCAAATACGGAGCTAAATGAAGAAAACTTGAGAGGAAGGGTCAAACATGGATGGTTTGGGTCTGGATTTCAGCTGCTGGTACCGGAAAGTTGGCTTTTAGAGAAACAACAATGGACAAATTTGTGTATTTGGATAATCTGTTGCAGAGTGCCGAGAACCTGGGCATGAGGTCAAATATTTGCTTTTATCAGGATAATGACCCGAAACACAGATCCAATATTGTGCAAACATGAGCAATATACAATTGCCCGCACCTGATGGCACCACCATGCACCAGCACAATCGACAGATATAAATGTCATCGAAAATGTATGGTCAATATTGGAAAATAATGTCCGGAAACATAAAATTTCTAACAAAAACGACCCCAAAGAGGCTTTGATGAAGGAATGGGACAACATTACGCCTAGTATAACTAAAAAAACAGAGACTAAGTAATAATCTTATTCTACAGGTTTACATTATTAGAGGTGAAATCTTTGATTAAGGCAGTAGTCTGCTTTACAGGCTTCAAAAAATCGATTTTTTTGTTTTGTTTTAAATCTCTTCCAAAACTATCCAAGAATATGTCTTTAAAATTCCAGAGGCCAATTCGACATATTTTCGAAGCTTGAGCAGAGCTCGAGTTTTCATTTTCACAAGTGTTAGAAAATGGTGCCGGCGATAGCACAAAGAATATATGTCCGATCGAAAAAAACCAATGTGATCTATGTAGCTTCAGTATTAAATTATCTTCTTCTTCTTCTTCTTGACTGGCGTAGACACCGCTTACGCGGTTATAGCCGAGTCCAAAACAGCGCGCCACGCATCCTTCCTTCTGGCAGTTTGGCGCCAATTGGTTATTCCAAGCGAAGCCAGGTCCCTCTCCACCTGGTCCTTCCATCGGAGTGGAGGTCTCCCTCTTCCTCTGCTTCCACCAGCGGGTACTGCATCGAATACTTTCAGAGCTGGAGCACTTTCATCCATTCGGACAACATGACCTAGCCAGCGTAGCCGCTGTTTTTTTATTCGCTGGATTATGTCTATGTCGTCGAATAACATATACAGCTCATCGTTCCATCGTCTGCGGTATTCGCCGTTGCCAATTCTTAAGGGACCATAAATCTTCCGCAAAACCTTTCTCTCGAAAACTCCTAGTGCCGTCTCATCGGATGTTGACATCGTCCACGCTTCTGCACCGTAAAGTAGGACGGGAATGATGAGAGACTTGTAGAGTTTGGTTTTTGTTCGTCGAGAGAGGACTTTACTTTTCAATTGCCTACTTAGTCCATAGTAGCACCTGTTGGCAAGACTGATTCTGCGTTGGATTTCCAGGCTGACATTGTTATTGGTGTTAATGCTGGTTCCCAGGTAGACGAAATTATCTACAACTTCAAAGTTATGACTGTCAACAGTGACGTGGGAGCCAAGACGCGAATGCGCTGACTGTTTGTTTGACGACAGGAGATATTTCGTCTTGTCCTCGTTCACCACCAGACCCATACGCTTCGCTTCCTTATCCAGTCTGGAAAAAGCAGAACTAACGGCGCGGGTGTTGTTTCCAATGATATCGATATCATCGGCGTACGCCAGTAGCTGTACACTCTTATAGAAGATTGTACCTTCTCGATTTAGCTCTGCAGCTCGTATTATTTTCTCCAGCATCAGGTTAAAGAAATCACACGAGAGTGAGTCACCTTGTCTGAAACCTCGTCTGGTATCGAACGGCTCGGAGAGGTCCTTCCCGATCCTGACGGAGCTTTTGGTGTTGCTCAACGTCAGCTTACACAGCCGTATTAGTTTTGCGGGGATACCAAATTCAGACATCGCGGCATAAAGGCAGCTCCTTTTCGTGCTGTCGAAAGCAGCTTTAAAGTCGACAAAGAGATGGTGTGTGTCGATCCTATTTTCACGGGTCTTCTCCAAAATTTGGCGCATGGTGAATATCTGGTCTGTTGTTGATTTTCCAGGTCTAAAGCCACACTGATAAGGTCCAATCAGTTTGTTGACGGTGGGCTTTAGTCTTTCACACAATACGCTCGACAGAACCTTATACGCGATGTTGAGAAGGCTTATCCCACGGTAATTGGCGCAAATTATGGGGTCTCCCTTTTTGTGTATTGGGCAGAGTACACTGAGATTCCAATCGTCAGGCATGCTTTCTTCCGACCATATTCTGCAAAGAAGCTGATGCAAGCACCTTATCAGCTCTTCGCCGCCGTATTTGAATAGCTCGGCCGGTAATCCATCGGCACCCGCCGCCTTATTGTTCTTCAAGCGGGTAATTGCTATTCGAATCTCTTCACGGTCGGGCAATGGAACATCTGCTCCATCGTCGTCGATTGGGGAATCGGGTTCGCCATCTCCTGGTGTTGTACCTTCACTGCCATTCAGCAGGCTGGAGAAGTGTTCCCTCCACAAACTCAGTATACTCTGGTCATCAATAACTAGGTCACCTCTGGGGGTCCTACAGGAGTGCGCTCCGGTCTTGAAACCTTCAGTTAGTCGCCGGATCTTTTCGTAAAATTTTCGAGCATTACCCCTGTCGGCCAGCTTGTCAAGCTCTTCATACTCACGCATTTCGGCCTCTTTCTTTTTTTGTCTGCATATGCGTCTCGCTTCCCTCTTCAGCTCTCGGTATCTTTCCCATCCCGCTCGTGTTGCGGTCGATCGCAACATTGCGAGGTAGGCAGTCTGTTTTCTCTCCACTGCGAGACGACAATCCTCGTCATACCAGCTGCTTTTTTGGCTTTTCCGAAAACCAATGGTTTCGGTTGCAGCTGTACGTAAGGAGTTTGATATGCCGTCCCACAGCTCCCTTATACCGAGATGCTGATGAGTGCTCTCAGAGAGCAGGAGTGCAAGTCGAGTAGACAATCGCTCGGCTGTCGGTTGTGATTGCAGCTTCTCGATGTCGAACCTTCCTTGTGTTTGTTGACGTGTGCGCTTTTCTACACAAAGGCGGGTGCGTATCTTAGCTGCTACAAGATAGTGGTCCGAGTCGATGTTGGGACCACGAAGCGTACGCACATCAAAAACACTGGAGACATGTCGTCCATCTATCACAACATGATCGATCTGGTTGCGAGTGATTCGATCCGGGGACAGCCAAGTAGCCTGATGGATTTTCTTATGCTGGAATCTAGTACTACAGACGACCATATTTCGGGCCCCTGCGAAGTCGATCAGCCTCAGACCGTTTGGTGATGTTTCGTCATGGAGGCTGAATTTTCCGACTGTTGTGCCAAAGACACCTTCTTTACCCACCCTAGCGTTGAAATCCCCAAGCACGATTTTGACATCGTGGCGGGGGCAGCGCTCATAGGTACGTTCTAGGCGCTCATAGAAGGTATCTTTGATCACTTCGTCCTTCTCTTCCGTCGGGGCGTGGGCGCAAATCAGCGATATGTTGAAGAACCTCGCTTTGATGCGGATTGTGGCTAGACGTTCAACCACCGGAGTTAATGCCAGGACTCGACGACGGAGTCTCTCTCCCACCACGAATCCATCACCGAATTTGCGCTCCTTTATATGGCCGCTGTAGTAGATGTCACAAGGACCCACCTTCTTCCGTCCTTGTCCCGTCCATCGCATTTCTTGGATTGCGGTGATGTCAGTCTTTACTCTTACGAGGACATCAACCAGCTGGGCAGAGGCACCTTCCCAATTAAGGGTCCGGACATTCCAGGTGCATGCCCTTATTTCGTAGTCCTTTAAACGTTTGCAGTGGTCGTCATCAAAATTGGGGTCTCTCATCCGAGGCTGTTTTGTTCTTTTCATTGGGGGGTGTTTTTATGTGGTGGGTCCCAAACCCTACGCACAACCGCATAGGCGGGTTTCGCCTTCTCACTTTAGCTCGCCTCCAAACGCATGTCTGTTGACTACCCAGAGGATACTTGGTCTAAGACCGGAAGTCGTGAGCTGCTTGAGCCACATGTAAAAGAATCGTTCCTGGCCACTCCCAAGTGAATGACAATCAGAAACTTTCCTCACTTACGTGAACTTCTACATATGACTCCATCCTCCAAAATAAATAAATTATCTTCTATTTGAACTAAAAAAGTTGGACAAAAGTATTATTTAAACTACTTGTTTTGCAACTTAAAGGCAATTTTTTTTTCTTAAAAAAGTGAATTTTTTTTTCAAACTTCGAAAAAATTTGGAATTTTATAACTTTTTCGGTATTTTTTTAGTTCATAAAGAAAATAAACTTATAAAAATTAAAAAAAAAATTGGTTCGAATGTTTCAGATGTATCGCACGACCTCCATCACCGGCACCGATTTACAAGTGCAGACTCCAGGCGCTCCAGAAAAATACTTACAACTTTGAAAAAATTTCAATATTTTTTAATAATAAATATTGTTTTTTAAGCCTTAAATATAGTACACTATCGTCTAAAATTCCGTTTACCGCAATCATTTCCTTCCCTTTCAAAAAAAAAACGTTTTTTTTTTCGGCTTCTGCCTTAAACACTTATACAAGCTAATAATATACAATATTTTCATGTTTAGGTCATATTAACCCATAAATAGTTTTTTTCCTGCCAACAATTCTCACTTATGATCACCTAAAAGTAAACTGGTACTTATTATATAACTGGTATAATATTATTTATCAAATATTTGACTACACTTCATTGCACTTCGCTGTTCGAGAGTACTCACCCATTTCACACTTCACACCACTTGCTTACACACCATCGAATAACGCCAATTAATGATCAAGTTTAACGCTTGACTGGCGTTAGCACCTCCGACAGGAAACGCCTAGCAGCTCATTACTAGCCATGCGCGCATTTAAGCCAAAAACCAAACAGCCGCAGTCACTGCACGTGCCCGCAATGATGTACCACTACAGTTGGCTGCCACTGTTGCATAAATTTTAATCTGGAATTAATTAAGCGACGACAGGTTAACAGGCATACAAATACTCGCATATATTTGATAGAAATGTGTGTATCTGCGCTTGTTGCTGTTTGTGGTTGCAACCAATGCATTACGTGTTGCACAGTGCTATTGTTGCGTTGCTAGGTGCCCACGTGGCGTCAGAGGCCAACATTTAAATTATCGTCACGTCAAGTGGTTGATGAGGTTGTTTGGATATGTGAGTAGAGTAATGATTAATGGTTGAAGTACAATTCAATTGTCACGGCATAAATTGGCAAGCAAAGCGCAGTTTGCGGTTATGTCAACATCTTTGGCCTTATGTAATGCGATGATTAAAGGAGCGCAGTTCTTTATTAACAAGTGGAATTGTGGTTAAAAATATTTTGGTTCATCAGTGCTCGAAATCAGGATGTGACTTAAATGTTATCTGGCACTGAAAAAAGCATTTCATCAAAAAGCGAAGCGCAGCACATTTGCGCATGCGTCAGAGAATAGAGTAGCGCAGGCTGCCTAGCAAGGCCAAATTAATTTATTTTTTAAATTCATTAACGCAAAAAGATATATTACCCTGATCTGAAAGCTTCAGGTATTTGCTCATGGATCAAAGTCAAATTTGCCAACTCCAAGCTCCGGGCATTGGTATTGCCATCAGCGCTTTTTTATATGTCTGTAGTATATAATGTAGTTATCCCGAATAGTTCGTCGGAAGATTGATTCAGTCATGTGGTGCCCATTGATAATGATATTATCGTGTTGGGTTAACCCAACTGAGCACTTCCGCTTGAAGAATGCTAGCTGAGTTTGGTTGGTAGAGAGTTGTTGAGAACGTTGGAGTATACTTCCCGTTCCTACACCGAAATGCCTTTTGGATCTATCAGTATATATTAGATGGTAATCCTCTCCATTTCTAACTAGAGGCACTTGATGCAGGATTTTGTTGAGCGCATCAGTAGGATAAGGAACTTAATAGCTCCGGTAACCCCCGCACAGGCTGCGGTAATCTGTATATTTATCCGGACAAGGTCTTTCAACTCAGAATCTTCCTTCCGAATTACTAGGAGAATGTTTTCTGTCGCTACAACAACAATTACACAAGGTTACTTTTAAGTGAAAAGTCTCTCTAAAATATGAACCCTAACTAAAGATTTTTTAAACTGAAGGATTAAGAAAAAAATTCTGAAAGCGTGTTATATTTATAGCCTTTCTTATCTTATCTCAACCACCTGTATTACAAAAACCCAAACACAGCTGATCGTTTAAATGCTATACTTTCCTTTCTGCATTAAAAAGCAAAAATAACGAAATATTAAAATTCAATTAATCCGCTTTTAAAAGTTTCCATTGCCATTAGCAGCGAAAGCCAACGAGCGGATATACGAGAAAGAAAGATGGCGGCAAACAGTCACCCGCACTAAGCCGCTTTGGCCGGCCAACACCAACCATAAGCATCCTTTGACAAGACCATCCGTTGTTGTGCTGCTGGAATTTAGTTTACCGTTGCTGATTTCCATTTGCACACGCCAAAACACACAAACACTCGCAAACAAAAAGAATCCAGCAACTTTTGCGATTATTTCGCTCGCGTCCTTTGTGTTGTGTCGTTGTTGCTGCTGCTGTTGCGCTGGCGCCATTTTTATAATCCATTCTATCAGGCGCGCATCATTTACCGCCACCACCGCGTCTACACCGGGAATGCAGTTTTTCACTCACCTGTGCAACTGCATCAATGCCACTCTCAACAGTTGCAATTTTTTCGCAATTTCCCCTTCAACTGTTACTGTGGTACCCGTCGCCCGCCGCGCTGCCACTCTTATATTGATGGAATTGAAATTTATTATCCCATTTTGTGTAGCCTCGCATACATTTCCCCAGAGTTAAAGTATTACATTTATTTTGCTCTTCATGGCGCCGGGAGAGCCCCTTTGGTCCACATTCATTTTTATACCCCAACGCAATGTCATATAATGTTTTTCGATGTGGAGTATAAATTGGCTGAATTTTGGATTTGATTGGAAAATCTGAAAATTCAGTTTACTTATTGTAGATACAAAAAAATTGTTTTCTTAGTTTGCAAACCAACTGGAGAAAACATTACTCCCACCGGACTTTGGAAACCGACTAAATTTATATTTAGGTTTAGTGGTTCATAAATTGACCGATGGCGCCTTGCAAGTTTTAGATCATCTCTGAACTGAAAACACATTTTGAGTCCATTTCCTGTTAAGAACCGTCCCTTATAGTATACTAATGTGGGATTGTATTGTTCTAGAGTGTTTAATTGTACTTTTATAAAGATCTCTATCTATCTTTCATCTAAACCTCCGACATACACTAGTAAATTGTGTAAGTTTACCAGTTATAATCTAACCGACAGTTCTGATAATTCTTAAATTCTGGGTCTCTCTTAACTAAATAAGTGCTTTGTAAAAGCTATCCTTCGCACTGTCTATAGAGTTCCTCTGAATATATTATCAAATTGAATTGAACGCAGGTCATCATTTTCTATTTAGTTATAGCAGTAAAATTGTCAACGCGGCTGCTTCACCGAAATGCTTTGCTTTAAAATACGTACAATGTTCAAAACATAACGGTACCGACGCATCTTTCAATCATCGCAACACTTCTCAACCTTAATTTTAGGGATAGCCTTTGGCTCCTTCAGCGATTTCTGGTATGCTTGTGAAACGACGGACCTTTGAGGTTATCTTTATTATTTGAAAAAAGTCACGGTGAGCCAGACTTGTTTTGAAATCTGAGAACAGGAAACAGGCGCTGAAGGCCAGAATCTCCATTAACTTCATCCGCATCCGAAATATTTCCGACATTTTCGACCATTACAGCCTCTACGTCCTACGTTTACGCCTTGTATAGATCTCGTACAAAACATATCAAGACTCCGTCTTGGTAAAAATAATCATTTTTCATAAAAAATATTGCTTCCTTTCTATGTATGAAGAACATATTGATATTCTTGGAAACTACGAAGCAGATGAACTAACACAACTGGGCACCACCTTATAGTTAGATATCATTAAAGAGGTCATTTACATACCATCTCGACTGTTGAAATTTAAAAGAAATGATGTAAAAACAAGTAAGGAAAGGCTAAGTTCGGGTGCAACCGAACATTTTATACTCTCGCAATTTATTGAAGACATTTAACCAATACATATATACGGAATAAAGCTCACCGTATTTTTGAAAAACCTATAATTAGGTATATGGGAGCTAGGAGAAGATACTTTTGAAAAACCTACAATGAGGTATATGGAAATGTTATGACCCGATTTTAATAATTTTTGGAATAGAGACACACTATTAGAAGAAAACAATTTCCTCTGAATTAAATTGAGATATCTGAGAGATTTACCCATATTCTCGGTTAAAATTTATCCTTAGGCGCTGAGTTCAACATGGCCTTCAAAAGTTATGGTCCGTTTTCGACAATTTTTTCACAAGTGAAGCCAGAGATTATATGCACTAATTGTGTAAAGTTTTATTCCGTTATCTTCATTCGTTCCTTATGTTTACATTATAAAGTGAAGGAATAAGATGGATTTCAAAATTGAGTTATAAGGAAAGTAGTAGTGGTTGTGAACCGATTTCGCCCATTTTTTGTCCGTATTATCAGGGTGTCAAGAAAATATTATATACCGAATTTCATTCGAATCGGTCGAGTAGTTCCTGAGATATGGTTTTTGACCCATAAGTGGGCGATGCCACGCCCATTTTCCATTTTGTAAAAAAATCTGAGTACAGCTCCCTTTTACTATTTCTTTTGCAAAATTTAGTGTTTCTGACGTTTTTCGTTAGTTAGTTAACCCACTTTTAGTAATTTTAAACCTAACCTTTGTATGGGAGGTGGGCGTGGTTATTATCCGATTTCAACTATTTTCATGGTGTGTGGTGGGGTATGTAAGAGACCCGAATGCAGAAAGTTTGGTTTATATAGCTTTATTAGTTTGCGAGTTATATACAAATAACCGATTTGTGGGCGGGGCCACGCCCACTTTCCCAAAAAAATTACATCCAAATATGCCCCCTCCTAGTGCGATCCTTTATTCCAAATTTTATTTCCATAGCTTTATTTATGGCTTAGTTATGACACTTTATGTGTTTTTGGTTTTCGCCATTTTGTGGGCGTGGCAATGGTCCGATTCTGCCCATTTTCGAACTTGATCTTCTTATGGTGCCAAGGAATATTTGTGCCAAGTTTCGTCAAGATATCTTAATTTTTACTCAAGTTACAGCTTGCACAGACGGACAGACGGACAGACGGACGGACAGACATCCGGATTTCAAATCTACTCGTCACCCTGATCACTTTGGTATATATGACTCTATATCTAACTCGTTTAGTTTTGGGTGTTACAAACAACCGTTATGCGAACAAAACTACAATACTCTCTAGCAACTTTGTTGTTGAACTTACATATATCGCACTTTGTGAATTATTTAATTTTGTCAAGACCAAAGGATGGTTCAAAGAGAACAAAAGAGTGTGAGGGGACTCCAGTCCCGGTGGTGTCACAATGCGTCTCCCAAAGGCCTATGCGCGTCGACAAATAACCACAAAACCTAACCTAACCCAACCTTGTACGAAAGTAAAGCTTTTGCAATTTCCATCCAACACGTCATTTATTTATTCGCTGTCTGTAACTTGATGAGGCGTCTTTGAATTTGCTGTTACCCGAGTTGTGTTAACTACTATCAACAAACTTTCCAAATGGTCCTAGCAAAACTACAATGGTTCTCTACATGCTGTGTCGTTGGTCTAACATTCGGTACTATCCGAACGCAGTCTTACCTTTAACATCGGCTAATTTCATTTTTACTATACAACAGTGTATTGCACATTGTAAATAACTTTGCACTTTATGTAACACCTAAGTAGGGAGCTCAGTACACCTTTTGCATATATTGCATATTAATTTTTTATGTATCTCCATTGGCTGATGGCCGATGGCTGTTTGGCTGGTGTAAACGCGATTGTTGCATATCGCCTTGTTGTTTACACACAGTACCAGCTCCTGCTGTGTGGCAGCTGGTTCAAAAAAACGTTAAGTGAAATTCTGCAAATTTTTTTCTGCATAAATCCGCTACTTTACACTCATTGTCGGCACTGCAATTCGTTGTATTTTTTAAGGGTTTCAATTTCAATCTGTTTTTACAAACCTACCGAGCCACTCGAAAGTCCAATGTTGATTTTGTAAACACAACTTTTTTCTGCAGCGCCTCATGTTCGTGTAAGCCAGCTTTCCGCTTTGTACAATGATTCATTCAATTTATAGTCTGTGAGAGTATTTGCTTAAAAATTAAACAATATTTAAAGCGATTCAGAGCTCACATCAAGCTCCGGCGCAAACCAATGGGGACTTTACTGTTTGTACTAGTACAGCTGTGATTCTAGTTAAGCGAACATTTTTGTAAACTGGCAAAAAATAAAGCTCACTCTTTGTGAGAATTGGTTCAGTAATCAAAGTAAAATAGGAATTTGCAAAATAATTTAATGATTCAGGATTTGAATACTGCTGATACTGACAGCACTTATAAGTGTATTAAAACAAACACCAAATCAATAATAGTTACATATAGTGAATCACAAAATGTCTCAATTAATAATTTCTGTTTTCATCCCGTCTTTTATATGCAGTCAAAGCCAAATCCGACTTACAAATCTGACTCATCTACTGAAAATCTCTTTTGGCGGTTTGAGTAAAAGTCATAGCGAAATTGCATGCAGAGACAATCCGTTATGAAATTCGATTATAAAAGTCCGTGAGACACAGAAAGTTGCGGCTAATTTTTGACAAAAAATACTAGACCTGGAATACAAGTGAGTAAGAGAAGATCATGTGGTCGAGCGAGACCAAAATAAGTCATTTGGGATCAGATGAGTGCGAATGGACGTGGAGAAGCAAGGTTTCACGTTAATCCTACGTTGAAGTTTGGAGGAGGCTCCCTTATAGTGTGGGAATGCAAGACGGCCAATGATGTTGGTAGTTTGTCGAAAATGGTAGGACGGCACACTTTCTTTATTCTTTATTGTGATTGTGCATATTTATGTAAGCGGCGTAAGTGAAAATGGGTCGGATATTGTCTTCCAACAGGACAATGATCCGAAACCCACGACTCCACGACAATAATATTAGTACGCAATATCATCCTCTGCAATCTCCCATCGAGCACCTATAGAGTATTTAAAAAATCGTAGTGGAAGACCACCGATTGAAGACGCGATGATGCGAAGATGTTAAACAACTGAGATAGTACGCATTTCAAAAGACCGACTGTATCGTATCGTGCATAAAGTATTGATCATAAGAATTTAAGCCTAAATAGGAAATTATTGCCGCCACGGATACCTACTTCGCATCCAGGCATCCAGGAAACGTCTTTTTCAGAAGGGCAACACGTTGCAACATCGCTGGGTTAAGTTATCGAATTACACCGAAACTATATTGTACAAGTAAGGAAGGGCTAAGTTCGGGTATAAACAGGGCCGTCTTAAACCAAGCTGGGGCCCTTGGGCACACAAGAATTCGGGGCCCTTTTTGAAAGTAAAAAAACGACTTATACTAAATTTTTTTTTTACATTTAATAAAGGTAATCAAATACAGCATGATATAAATGTCATTAATGATGATGCGTGTGTGTGTGTGTGATTACGATATTAAGATAACGATTTCTTTCGGGATTTCTGTTAAGCAAAATCCTCTATTATATCTTTAAAGTCAATTTTTTGAAGGTGTCACTTTCTATGCACATAATTGACAAACTACTCAGTCGTTCTTGTAACATTGTTGTTCGCAATTCATTTTTTATTCTCTTAAGCTGCGAAAATGACCGCTGTCCACTACAATTGGTGACCATAAGACAAAGGAATATTCTAGGAGCAATTTCTACGTTTGGAAAAGTTTCTTCCAATTTTTCTGATTTTATTAGGTTATGTAAGTTTGAGATATTCAAATCCGCTGATTGCTTTGCTGTGTTTTTTAAATATTGGCTTAAATGAAAACATTCTGTTTTGAGCTCATCTGCATTAATGTCTTCATGATACAATTCTGAAAATTCTTTGCATTACTTGATCAACTCGCCAGATTCAATTGTTGTTAACTGACAAAGAAAACTAAATCGACTATAAATTTCTTGGTATGCTGCCGAACGTTTTTTTAAATGTGTATTTAATGTGTCAATTATGGGAATGAAAGTATTAGTAAAAATTAAAAAAAAAATATAAAAAAAATTTAATAAAAAATTTATAAAAAATATCTAAACAAAATTAAAAAAATACAAAATAAAATAAACAAACAAAATTTAAAAAAATAATAATAAACTGACAAAACGAGACAAATCACGTTTGGGCTGCACATTTTGACCAATCCATGGTCAGGGTGCTATTCTCTAAACTTAGGCTTGTTTTATTCATAATTCCCAAAAGATCATTCCATATTTCCGTTAGAAGAGCAGTCTAAAATTTTCTCTTTTTTTTCTAGGCTTTGGGCTTCCTTTCTAGTGTCTCCTGGTTGATTGGTGTCACTGGCGATTGAAGACAATGTTTCAGAAATATTTAAATAACCATTTTGCAAAGCATTAATAGCTTTGGCACGTGCAGACCATCTAGTTTCCGAAAGAGACTTTTGGACTCTATTTGCTCCTAAATGCTCTGTCAAAATTTTCCATCGTTTGGTCGAAGCTGAGAAAAAATTGAAAATTTGTTGTACAAATTAAAAGAATGATACCGCTTCAGTAACACACTCAACAGCCTGAACACCCACTAAATTTAGCGAATATGCATGGCACATGGCAATGCACATGGAACGTAAATCGCAAATTTCTTTTATTCTTGACTGAACACCAGAGTACTTTCCAGACATATTTGATGCATTGTCATAGCTCTGCCCGCGACAATCTTTTATAGGAATATCAAGGCTTTTGAAAAAGTTTAAAATGGTATCTGCTATATATTGCGCATTATGTTTATACATAGGCAAAAATCGCATAAATCTCTCAATAGGCTGTCCGTCTTTTACGTATCTAACTATGAAAGTTAGTTGGTCAACGTGGGACAGATCTGGCGTAGAATCTACGCTAATAGAATAGTATTTGCTGATTTAAGTTCTTTGACAATGGTTTTCAAAACTTGCTGTCCCATTAAATTAATAAATTCATTACAAATATTTGCCGATAAATATGATGTACTTCCTTTTCCACGATTTCCGCAGTTTTGTATGTGATCAGCAAGAAAAGGATCAAATTCACTAATCCACAAATGAATAATCCCTCGCCTTATTTGTTTCTTCAACCGTAAAAAACGAAGTGAGCTTTGGAAGTTTTTCCGTTGTTTCTTTTTGAGCTGTAACTTTTTTCTTTTTTGTGAACCACTTCAATATGTTCTTTTCGACATAATGAAATTGTTCAAAAATGAACATGTACGTTGATACCAAGGAGCATTCAGTACGCGTCAATATATTTAGTTTTATTACACTTAAGAATATTCAATATATTCGATAATATATGAAACTGTGTAATTCTCACTATTTTAAAAACACATACAGTCCACTAATATTGGATAATTACTTTTTCTCTCGCAATATGTTGTCTTCGCCAATGCTGAGGCAGTACAAAGTAAATACATAAACAAATACTTAAATAAATAATGTTTGCTGGGTACTCACATTAAAACAAACCCAAGGTCACATAACAAAGGTTCAAACAATAACCAACACATGAACATGCACACATACACATATATTAATATAGTTTAGATAGTTATTAAAATTGTATTATTATTTTGGGATTTCCCCAACCATAGACAATGTCGACATTTATGTTAGGCCTTGTTTACACGGCGCGGCTTGACCTTTGAATCGGAGTGATTGCGTGAGTGATCGCTAGATGGTGTACTTAGTAAATTAGGTAGGATGTGTTCGGAAATATACCCTCTGATGAGATTATTAATTTGTGAAAAAAGTGTAATATGCCCGACAAAAATGTGTGAGAGAAATTGTCGGTCTTTCGGGGCCCCGTGTGCCCTTATGGTGAAGACGGTAATGGGTATAAACGAACATTTTATATTCTCGCAATTAATTATTAAATTTTATTAAGATAACACACAATTCGGCATAAAGTCCTCTAGAAAGACTTTTTTATAGTACAGCGCACGCTCGAAAACATCAACTAATTAAAACCAAGGCAGTTCACATTTGCGAATTATTCAGGTTTTCGAATGAATCCTTCTATCCAATAACCCTGGAGAAGTATTCAGAATGGTTTCATCGATCAGGATTATTGTTACAAAATGAGATAATGATCGACGTCATGTATTAAACTTTGTATACTCTAGCAACATGTTGCACGTAACGGTTATTTTTAAGTCCTAAAACTTAACGAGGTAGAGATATACCAAAGTGATCAGGATCACGAGTAGTGTTGAAATCCGGATGTCTGTCTGTCCGTCCGTACAAGCTGTAACTTGAGTAAACATTGAGATATCTCAATGAAACTTGGTACACGTGGTTCTTGGTACCATAAGAAGGTTGCCTTCGTAAATGGAAAACTGCCACGCCAACAAAATGGCGAAAACCAAAAACATATAAAATACTATAACTAAACCATACTGTTAAAGTAAAATTTGGTACAGAGAATCATACAAGGTAGGAGAATATTTGGATGAAATTTTTTGGGACAGTGGGCGTGGCCTCATCTCCTATTAGGTTTTTTATACATATCTCGTAAACTACTAAAGCTATTTCAATAAAACATGCTGGAGTTAGTTCATTTACGCAGTAATCAGACATGAGGACCCTTTGTCTATTTTTTTACTGAAAATATCGGTAAATCTCTCAGATATTCAAAAGAAATTCAAAGGAGATTTGTTCCTTCTTATTGTTTGTCTCTGTGTCAAAAATGGGCAAAATCGGGTAAATATTTCTTTTAGACCCTATATACGGATTTTGATAATTTCTGACATCATACAGCATATATCGGTTAGCTCACATATTAACAAAATTAAGTAATATATTGGATATACTGTAGCTTGGTGGGAAAAATTAGTGAAATCGGTTCAGAAATTAAACCAGCCCCATATACTATATATAATGATTTTCTTTATTCTAGTGAATTTATGCCGAATATAAGGAACGTTTTGCCTGTATTCTTAATAACATTAAATATATAAAACGCGAGAGAATATAATGTTCGGTTACACCCGAACTTAACCCTTCCCTACTTGTTTTATTTCTTATGAAAGATGTTTTATGCAGTTCTGAAAATTTAGGCATTTAAATTTTTTTGGAACTTTTAGAAATACTACTTGCAATGCATAAATTCGCTCGTATTTTGAAAGTTTAACTTGAGTTATAAATTTTGAATTCACTAGAAAGAGCCTGAAATAGTGTCTTTTCCAAAATACTTCTGATAAAGCCACAGCTCTCTCTTTATCATTTTGTTAGTATTCGAAAGCAAACTATTTACATAAATCGTTTTTTGGAATCTGCGTAAGGAATGAAATTCCCAATAAAGCCGTACATGAAAATTTCAATCGATCAGCACCTCCTATCACAGATGCATGACCATCCGCTTTGGTTCACGCATTATAAACTTTTTTGAATGCGCTATTCATGCAATACAAATACTTACAGTTATTTAACATCAGTTCCATTAATTCGCAATAAAAAACACTTCATTTTTGCTTTACTAAATGTGACAATTATTTATTTAATTTTAGACTTTTATACGTACTCATTATGTGTAATGTTTTTGCAATTAAATTACTATTTTTTCAACTATGGTAAGTACAGATTTTTTCCATAAATTCTATTTTTTCTTGTTTTTTTTTTTCTCTTAATTATTTGCTGTGTGTAATCTCTCTCCGTTAGTGTTGGTTTTTTTTTGTTTTTGTTTTTCAATATTAATAATTATTAAAATTTTATCGTAATTACTTGTAGTGCTTTTTTCTCTCTTAATAATTACCGCAAAATAATTCAACATTTTGACTGTTGTCATTAATTATGCATGAGCTCGATGGATTAGTGTTTTAATTTCAGCCAACACTTACATGCCCTTACATACTCGTGTGAAGGAATGTGTGTATGTTCGCTGCTCAATGATGTTCTAATATTTTAATCATTTATATTGTTGTTTGTTATTCTTTATGCTTTAACATTTGTTTTTGTATTTTGTTGTTTTTTCTTTTTTTAATTGGATGGCCATTGAAATGCTCAGTAGCTCTGTTGCTCAATGGGGTATGGGTTAAAGCATTATTTGTGTGTTTTATCAGTAATGTTTTAATCGTGTTGTTGTTTTTTTTTGTGTGTTTGAAATATAATTTGGACAAATGTATATTTTTTTGATGAGATGATAATGTTTTTTTACATATGCATACAAGGTGGTTCATGTAGAGTTCCTGATATTATCAAATATAATGTTTACTACGTGTTCAATAATAAATATCCGTGGAACAAAATAAAAAGCTTTAGACTTGAACAATCTTAAGAATAGACTGCAAAACTACCACAAGATCTTGATTTTTTTTTAGTTTTTTCTCTCGGACCGTATTCTATGATATACTATATCGTTAAAAAACTGATCTGAGATATCGTATAAACCACTTTAAACCTTGAAGAGTTATTCTCGTTTTTTTGCAGCAGAAAAGATTACGCAAATTATTTTGAGATATACTACCAAGTTGAACCCGGGACTAGAACAAAAAATCTGCTCCACTCCGGAGTCTGTAGAACGACTATTTATTATGAAAACGGCTAAGAGAGTAATAATTCTGGATCAATGGAAACCTTAGTCCAATTTTTCTGTAAATATACCACAAGGAATTCCATTCCGATTAACAGTGGTATTAGTCGTGTGACAGAATCGGATGTTAACAACTTGGATGATCTTTAGCTGCCATAAAAGATCACAGATGACAGACTACTCATGCTACAGCCGACTTTTTGCAAGACTAATTCTGAAATGACCATATATAACGGGTGATTTTTTTGAGGTTAGGATTTTCATGCATTAGTATTTGACAGATCACGTGGGATTTCAGACATGGTGTCAAAGAGAAAGATGCTCAGTATGCTTTGACATTTCATCATGAATAGACTTACTAACGAGCAACGCTTGCAAATCATTGAATTTTATTACCAAAATCAGTGTTCGGTTCGAAATGTGAAAATCCGCTTTTTTATCGACAAATTTTGTTCAGCGATGAGGCTCATTTCTGGTTGAATGGCTACGTAAATAAGCAAAATTGCCGCATTTGGGGTGAAGAGCAACCAGAAGCCGTTCAAGAACTGCCCATGCATCCCGAAAAATTCACTGTTTGGTGTGGTTTGTACGCTGGTGGAATCATTGGACCGTATTTTTTCAAAGATGCTGTTGGACGCAACGTTACGGTGAATGGCGATCGCTATCGTTCGATGCTAACAAACTTTTTGTTGCCAAAAATGGAAGAACTGAACTTGGTTGACATGTGGTTTCAACAAGATGGCGCTACATGCCACACAGCTCGCGATTCTATGGCCATTTTGAGGGAAAACTTCAGAGAACAATTCATCTCAAGAAATGGACCCGTAAGTTGGCCACCAAGATCATGCGATTTAACGCCTTTAGACTATTTTTTGTGGGGCTAAGTCAAGTCTAAAGTCTACAGAAATAAGCCAGCAACTATTCCAGCTTTGGAAGACAACATTTCCGAAGAAATTCGGGCTATTCCGGCCGAAATGCTCGAAAAAGTTGCCCAAAATTGGACTTTCCGAATGGACCACCTAAGACGCAGCCGCGGTCAACATTTAAATGAAATTATCTTCAAAAAGTAAATGTCATGAACCAATCTAACGTTTCAAATAAAGAACCGATGAGATTTTGCAAATTTTATGCGTTTTTTTTTTTAAAAAAGTTATCAAGCTCTTAAAAAATCACCCTTTACAACTCGACAATTTGAATTAACGGTCTCAATACCCTACAACTAGGGAACATTTTTAGAGTAACCAGAAAGTGATAGGTGAGTTGGACCAAATAGCAGTTACTAAGCCCCAAATAAAACCAAATTGAACAGTGACACAAACAAAAATTCTGACCCGTTTCGGTTTCCAGAGTTCCGACTGCCGTGAGAACGACAAAGTGAGTTATACTTTGGAGTTATGGAAATCTTAGTACATTCTGTTTAACAGTAAGTGCTACAGAGCTAGTAGTCGTGAGACAGAATCGGAATTTAACAACTTGGATGATCTTTAGCTGCCATAAAAGATCACAGATCTGTCAGACTGCTCATTCTACAGGCGCCATTAATAATTTAAGCAACACTTTTAAGCATAATTACTATATGTAGGTATATGAACCACCCTGTACATGTGTTTAAAGACTGTAAAATTAGCGAATTTTTAAGAATTTTTGAAAACTGAGCGAATATTCAAAATGATAAAGAAATATGCCGAATCGCTTAACATGACTGCTTAAATTTAGTAATTAATTTTATAGCTCTTACTAATTTGATAGTTTCATTTGCATTAAAAATTCATTTATAAGGGTAAACTGCAATAAAAAAATTTCGGTAATACCACTTACCAAAATTTCTTTCGAATTGCTATTATATTTTGCATTTTAGTAATTATAAATTCTTCGTTTTGTATATGAAAATAATTTTACTGTGCTATTATCGTGATTTGTGTGTGTATGCTTAAAAGCTTTATTGAAAATAAGTGTAATAACTATCAATTAGCTAATTGTGAAATTTTAAAAAGTGATACTTATTAAAATATGTGTGTAAATTTATTAACTATTTACGTAAAAGTAATGCAAAAGTACACACATTTACTAATTGATTTCAATTAAAATTTATTATTAAGTTCATATTTTTACGGCAGCTTTGGGGGATGTTATTTGTGGCACCAAACGATTTTTTGAAATTACTAAGCTATTTAAAATGAATTTTTTGGAATTGCTAAACTATTTATAATAAATTTAAATTACTATACATTATTTTTTTCAGGCGGAAACTCATACTTATCAAATTATCTTACAAGTCATTAGCAATCGAACCATTGACAGTTTGTTCTTCATCTAACCACAAAGTCATATTGATATTATTTTATGAACTGCTGCTAACCTCAAATTTGCAATAGCAGTAAATAACCACTCTTTAACTACGCGCATATGACAACAGTTATTCATGTCCATATACATATAATTTCTTAACTAACTAACTAAGTCTAATTTAATGCATGTCACGCAAACAATTCACTTTGACAGCTGTTCGAAAATCTAATTAATCCGCCACACAAACATACTCGTCCACTTGGGACGCCGAAGCCTGCCAAAGAGCATAACTCATAATCAACAGTTTTATGTTGCATATTTCATTTTTGCAATCAAATTAATTACTTTGTTTACAGAGACCTTGAAATAGCGACACGTGGCGGCATAGTATCATAGCTTAATTTGAATGACAGCTGGCTAGACACACATTAATTTAGTATAGTTGAGCATAATAATTGAAGTAATTGCATTTGAGTTAGACTTTGTCTCCAGCTACTGGCTTTAATTATTCAATTATTTAAGTACAAAAATATAATTTAAATTAATATTTTGTAAGATTTTTTTTTTCGATTTTAGTACTTTGAGGTTAAATGACTGAAATAAAAGGTAGTGGTAAAGGAAGCAAAGTGATATAAAGAGTTCAGTAAACCCTTTAATATAATAATAATATTTTAAATAACTGATAAAACGAAATGAATATTGAATAACGTCTCAAAAAAATGTACAAAAAACTATTTTCCAAATAATTTTAATCTCTTTTCACACGCCTATAACTTTTAAATTTCGATTTTCTTTGAAAAGCTCTCGATAATAACGAGTTAAAATTGTTATATTTAAAAGTTTACAGAATATTTAATGTAGTAAGGCCTAATAGTCTTTTTGCACTGCAGTTAATTGATCAATTAACCGGCTTTTGCTCAATTAAAGCGCTGATTTAGTTGGATTTACCATACAAATGAAAATCTTATTTTACTACATTAATTTTTAATCGAATACAAATCGAGTTGAAACTGGCATGGAGTTCTACGGGTTGTTGTCTACACTGTAAATTTGGCTGTGTTTATTGATAAAATAACAATCAGCTGTTGAACCTTAACAACATTTTATGAACAACAAAAACAAAAATGTATAACAACTTATCGTTAATCGAGTAGCCAGCAGTGCGAAAGACAAAAACTGGTTTCTCAATTATAAACGTATTGTATTAAATTAATTTAGCTTTGTGAAAAGGCTATAACATATTATAGGAGTACATATATACAGGAGTTAATTGATCAATTAACCGACTTTTGCTCGATTAAAGCGCTGATTTAGTTGAATTTACCATACAAATAAAAGTCTAATCAAATACAAATCGAGTTGAAAATGCAGCTCTGCGGGTTGTTGTCTATAAAATAGCAATTAGCTGATGAAACTTAACAACTTCTTACGAGCAGCAAAATCAATAATGTATAACAACTTATAATTAATCGATTAGCAGTGCGAAAGGCAAACACTGGTTTCTCAATTATAAACTTAATGTATTAAATTAATTTAACTGTGTGAAAAGGCTATAATACATATTATAACAATTCTAGCAAAACAAAAAATGATTAAATTGTGTCACACTGTGTTTCACTTGTCCATTTCAACTGTTTACTAATAAACTTAAATATTATTCGGTAATTTTTATATCCACTATTTCTTTTCCTACTATCTTTTCTTACTCTACTCAGTATGATTTCCTTTTAATTCTTTGTTTTTTTTTTTCATTTTCGATCTAAAAGCTTCAACAAAAAGCGCTGCCACTAACTGTCATAACTTTTTAAGCTTACATTATTATGATTTTTAACGTTTTCATTATTATAATTTTCTGTTCTTTTCATTTTATGCATGTATAGGTATAATTGTTTTTTTTTTGCTTAATTCCTGTTTCACATTTTCCTTTAACTTTTACGTTACGTTAACTTTCGTTTACAGACATCTAACTTAATTGTTACACTAACTTATTTACGTTATTTGACTTTGTTTTAGACATTGTTAACACGCCTCACTTAAGCTTATGGAAAAAGCACGAGCATTCGACTGGCTGTTCTTACGCACTTTTACGCAGAAACAGGGTGCCGGTGCCTTACTCATAATACATTTTTGTTGTTTCCAGCTTGCTTTGCAGAATTCCTTAAGTATAGTTTTAAGTATTTAGAGTATTTATTAAGTTTTGAATTCGGTTTGAATATATTTGCATAATTATTACCGTCTCTTTTCTCATGTATTTCATACGATTTGCTGTTGTTTGTGTAATATCTAATTTGTAAAGAGTCATAAACTAATTGCCACAGGGTTGCATGGATTTGGACTGCTATATCTAAATGTTAATCATCAATAGTTGTGGGTTAATTGTAAGTATGTTCCATATATATTTGTAAAATTGTAAAATCTATGGCATAAAGTTACAATTTACTAGTCGGATAGGTTTGTATGTTACACGTTGTTAACATTTGTGATGCTATTTTGTCTCTTTGGTTTTATTTGCTTGCAGTTTTCTTTACGGTATTTTACGTTACTTACCTTACGTAAACAGTTAACATTAAAATGCTTGCATACTATCATTCACAACGATCAATATTGAGTGTTATTCTGAGTGACAACAACGATGAGTAGAGAGAATTGAGTGAAAAGTGTTTATTTAAATGGATGTGTGTGCTTATTAAGATATATAAAAAGAATATTGACTTTAAATAATCATACATAAATGTTCAAAGTAAGATAATGAGTGAGTTTATGAATGAGTGATATGAAAATCTAAATGATAAATTACTATAAAAAGTACCGTTAATTGTTAATAACAGCATTTAAATATTTTAAAATAATGTGAAAACAGGGTAATTTATTTGCTTGAAGTATATTAGACGACTTCCTTGTAAATCACTCAATTAAATTTAAATAATTGTAAATAATAAATCAAATAATTGTGTGATTTTTTAGTGAAAAATTATATAATTGTAATTTACTGAGGTATAAGAAGTAGATAAATTAAAGATAAATAAAAAATTCGCAATTTTAATAATTCAAAATATTTATTTGTAAATTATTCAATAAAATGGATGAATTGAGTGACATGAGAATGAGTGAAAATATAAAACAAAGTCTGATACGTGTTTTTAATAAAAAAAATATGTGCATAAAATGCATTTTGAAAAGCCTATAAAATTTGAGTGAAATAAAATAGTTGAGTTCTTTATATGATTTAAAATAAGACAATGATATTACTACTAAAATGTATGAATTGAGAGATAGCAGAATGAGTGAACAACTCTGTTGTCTTTATAATGTCTACTTATCTAAAAATGTAAAATTTTAACTGAAATAATTGAGTGATTTTTGAGTGAAAAACTATATAATTGTAATTAACTGGAGTAAATAAATTATTAATGCAATGAATTAATAAAAAATACCATTTTTTTCACTTAAAAGTACGAAGTAAGCCCTTAAAAGTTATTTTGAAAATTATAAAACACTTGAGTGTAATGAAATGGTTGAGTGATTTCGATACGATAAAAGAGGACAATGATATTACAAATTCAGTGATAGTTGAAATTATTGAATGAGTGAGTGTATGAAATTGAGTGTGAAGTGACTCATGATAAGTGAAAATTGTATGTCATTATAGTTCACAAATGTTGAGTGAAATGTGATCAAATGTAATTGAGTAATTATTTTAATACTTTTTACTAAGCAAATATGTACTTACGAATAAAAAAATAGAAATTGAAAAATATATATTTTTTAAAATCTCAACTCAAAATTAAACGAATTAAGTGACTCAATGAGTAAGTGCACAATGTTGAGTGAAATGTGTGCATAACGGTGCGCATTGCTTATATATGTACTACACATTAATAGGTGAGTGTTAGCATAAATTGTATGGCGTGAGTGTTTCATATGAGCGCGATATTTTATATGAGTGAGTTTATTTTGTGAAAAAGCTAAAAATTAGGTGCTGCTTACATTATGAGCTACGTTCTAACTGTTATATTAGCGCCGTAAATTTAATTCGTTAATGAGCTTTTTCGTTATGTTTTTTCATTTATATACGCCACACTGCTACCAGCTCGTGATCTTTGAGTGTCATATATATCCATATATTCTACGCACATAAGCACTAAACTCTAGCTAAACGTTGTTTCTGACTCGAGCAACGTTTCTAAGTGTTTGTTTAATTTCATAAATTTCTTTAGTTAATTGGTATTTACTACACGCTTCCACCTTATCAGGCAGTTCAATCGCAACAAAAAATTATTTTCATTTCTGGTTTTTTTCTTTTTTTTATTGTTGTAGCAACTTACATGTACACAAAATTCGCACGTTAACTGTAATTATTACACTTTCAATACAGTTCGAATTACCGTTATAAATTGCGCAACAACTGTTAGTCCACCCTGCTACTATGCACTTAACCCTTCTCCTTGTAAACGCTCTCTAAATTTCAAGTTATGCTGCTAAAAATCGGTAGTCATATATCGTTTGTTTTGTTATTGTTGTTACTGCCGGCGGTTGTCAACTTCTGATTTTGATTATTATTATTCTGTGTGTTTGTTGTTGCAGCCGCACGCGTTTCCACAATGGTCACCACATCCACCGAAGTCATTTGCGCCTCCATCGCAGCTCTGCGTTGAGCTGCTGCTGCCGCCACTGCCGCCGCCGCTACACTTTGCACTTGTTCGATTGTCTTGTTTGTTGTAATAGTCTGTTGGAATTGTTGTTGTTGTGCTGCTAATACGCCAATATTAACTGTAGTTGTGTTCGCTGTAATTGTAGTTGTTGTGTTCGTGTTAGTCGTCACCGTAGTTGTTGTTTGCGCCACATCCATATTCAACTGCCTACTAATCTCCATATCGATGGCCTCCGCATCCTCCGGATAGCGTTCGGAACAAAAGATGGCGCCCTCACGCAGCAATTTTAACAGGTTAATTCGGTCCTCAGCGTTTCGCTTTGCACACAATGGTCTGCAGTGGAAAGAAAAAACAACAAAAATACACAAAATATTAAAAGTGTTCATCGAAAATATAAGAGTTCAAAGAATGAGTGGAAAAATGAGTCAAACCATTGAGTAGATATTTAAATGAGTCCGCATTATCTAGTACGGGTTTGGTATGAAAAAAATCTTCAATATTCTGTCCTTTCTTAGTGAAAGGTAAGTGACTTCGTACTCATTTACTTAATGTACTCAATGGTCAAGTATTTTTACTATTGAGTGAATATTTAGCGTATGAGTGTAATGGGCACACATATGCATATACATTGAGTGTTTTTCACATTACAACAACAAGAAAGCTATGTAGTTGCACATATATAAAGTAAGCAGTGAGAATGAGTGATATTTAAGTATAAAAAAAACAGAAAATTTTGTCGAAATTGAAAAACAGAGGCAATTCCGCCATAGCGGGTTTATCAATATCGCAATGGAACGTCCGCAAAACTATTAGGTTAAGTTAGGTTAGGTAAGACTAAGTCGTTGCCTATCGACGTGCATGACACCCCTTGGACGGTAATCACCTCACACTATTAAATACTCTTTGAACCACCCTTTAGTCTAGATAAAATTAAACAATTTACATAGTTTGATATGTACAACATCCGCCACATCATCGGGGAGCCCACGTCTGATAGTTGCGATTATTTTCCTATACAGAGCCTTACATCCGCATAAAAGGTGCGGTAATCATTGTAAGGTATCCCCAGTCCGCTGCTGTGTCTCCCAATCAGCCAGTGAATTGTTAACACTCCTTTTTTAATTTCAATGTTTGTCGATTAAATATCTACACGTAGAAGGTATAAATTACATCTTTTTAGCATCTAACTGTAAGGTTGTGCCCCGTCTGGGTAGTTTCCAGAAAAATCAATATGTCCTGGAACCCGTTGTAGCTCCAAGCATACTTTCACTATTTTCATTGAGTTTCTAAGAGACTTGAAAGACACTGCAATGATCCGGTAGCCGGAAGGCGATTCTGTTATATAATTTTTCTGAAGAGACACCCCCACCCACTCGTTTGTATAATTCTGATCCGTCTCTATAGATACTTATCTCTTATCCCAGTCCTCTCTAAAAGGGAAAACTATGTTTAGGACCAAGTTTATGTCCGCCTTTAGGTCCGCTTCTAAAGGTTTACGAAATATTTGGTAGATACTTGTTGAGTATAATAGAATGTCTCTTATTGCAACATTGTAGTATCCACAATCTGCGCTAATTATCGTGGGATAAGCCTCCTTAACATCGCTTATAAGGTTCTATCGAGCGTACTGTGTGAAAGACTAAACCCCACCGTCAACAAACTGATGGACCTTATCAGTGTGGCTTTAGACCTGGAAAATCAACAACTGATCAAATATTCACCATGCGTCAAATCTTGGAGAAGACCCGTGAAAAGAGGATCGACACACACCATCTATTTGTCGACTTTAAAGATGCCGCGATGTCTGAATTTGGTATCCCCGCAAAACTAATACGGCTGTGTAAACTGACGTTGAGCAACACCAAAAGCTCCGTCAGGATCGGGAAGGACCTCTCCGAGCCGTTCGATACCAAACGAGGTTTCAGACAAGGTGACTCGCTATCGTGTGACTTCTTTAACCTGATGCTGGAAAAAATTGTTTGAGCCGCAGAGCTAAACAGAGAAGGTACACTTTTTTATAAGAGTGTACAGCTATTGGCGTACGCCGATGATATCGATATCATTGGAAACAACATCCGCGCCGTTAGTTCTTCTTTTTGCCGTCTGGATAAGGTAGCGAAGCGAATGGGTCTGGTGGTGAACGAGGACAAAGCGAAATACTTCCTTTCATCAAACAAACAGTCAGCGCACTCGCGTCTTGGCTCCCACGTCACTGTTGACAGTCATAACTTTGAAGTTGTAGATAATTTCGTATACCTGGGCACCAGCATCAATACCGATAATAATGTCAGCCTTGAAATCCAACGCAGAATCACTCTTACCAACAGGTGCTACTATGGACTGAGTAGGCAATTGTAAAGTACAGTCCTCTCTCGACGAACTAAAACTAAACTCTACAAGTCCCTCATAATTCACGTCCTACTTTATGGTGCAGAAGCGTGGACGATGTCAACATCCGATGAGACGGCACTATGAGTTTTCGAGAGAAAGGTTTTGCGGAAGATTTATGGTCCCTTAAACATTGGCAACGGCGAATACCGCGGAAGATGGAATGATGAGCTGTATGAGTTATTCGCCGAAATTCACATTGTTCAGCAAATAAAAAGACAGCGGATACGCTGGCTGGGTCATGTTGTTCGAATGGATGAAAGTGCCCCAGCTCTGAAAGTGTTCGATGCAGTACCCGCCGGAGGAAGCCGTGAAAGGGGAAGGCCTCTACTCCGTTGGAGGAACCAAGTGAAGGGGGACCTGGCTTCGCTTAGTATAACCAATTGGCACCAAACTGCCAGAAGAAGAGATGCGCTGTTGTGGACTCGGCTATAACCGCGTAAGCGGTGTCTACGCCAGTCAAGAACAAGAAGAAGAAGAGTGCCGATTTCACCGCCTGCCGCTAACAAAATATTTCTATGGGCAGTAAATACAGAATAACATCTAGCGGCAGGTTTAGCGTTGTTCTGAGCGCTTCACTGAAACATATGCTTACTGCTCTTTGTGAACTTAAACCATGCTCTTTACCTCTTTCTTATACCATATGTCATAATCAGCCTTACCATAGCCGTATGGATGGTTATAACAGCGTCCAGTTTTGATCTGGCTTATGTAGGTACCCAATGTTATAAAATATTTTTCATTCAATACACACATTTATAACTAATCTTCACGTCTTTGACATTCCTTTAGTCGAAGTTAGCTTGCTTTTTTTGAACCGAAATATGAACGAAACTGATACTGGTCACGACGAACGTAATTAGCAATTATTTCAAATGATATCGGGGAAGGTCTCTGTAGACGCTCTCTGCATTTAAATATGCTCAAAAGGTTATACTGAGCTTCAGCTGAACACATCTAAAATAATATTGACTAAATTTGAGATATTTGGAAAAATTTATTTGGTAATAATTACAGATGAATCGTTTGAAACGGAGCAACAGAAGTTTTGGAATAGTGAGTAAGACATTGCATATACAAAGTTCCGATTCCTTGATTAAGCGAATGAATTAGTTAAAGATGCTTTGGAAACATATATTATTTAAATTCTGATCGCATAGTACGATAGTAGATTTGTCTTCGAAAGACTTATTTTTCAAAGATTACTTTGAAATCAAAACGAATGCCAAAAGTCCTCGCACTATTGACGAGCTCAAGCAAGCACTAACATATCATATCAAATGGACTGCCTATACTTAACTTAATTAATAAACCAAAAAAACCTAAATAACAATCTACCAAACACTCCCAAAATGCGTCATATGTTACGCTGCTAACGTTGGTTTCCATTCGCTAAATATTTTAGACTCATTCAAAAACCGTTGACCATAATATGTGAATTTTCTAAAAATACTATAAACTTGCAAATTTATTTCCGACAACTTAACATAAAAAACCTCTCTCAATTTTCAATTTGAGACAACAAACAACCGTTACGCAGCACAAAAACTCATTAACGTCATTCAAAACGATCGTTTCAACGAAATGTTTCTACTTTAGCACAGCACCCACATTCAACCGACCACAACAGCCAATCATGTACCAGCGATTAACGGTATTTTCTTGTGAAAAAAAATTAAATTTTCAAACCACACATTATAATCAAAAAGCAGCGCAACAGCAAGCAAGCAAAGGAGAAACACAAAAGCGTATATTTAAAGATGAGGTCGTGTATTTTTTATGCGAAGCATTTAAAAGCACGTGAACGCAGTCACCGTAGAAAACCATTAATTTAACGGTATTTTTGCATTTAACAGCGTAGGAAAAATACGCTATTACGGTATATAAATATGTAGTGTATATGGTTGAGAGTTATACGAGGGTGACCAAAAGGTATTTGTGCTTGGTAGTCAATGGATGGGGAAGACAATTTTCACTAATACGCTTATAGGCATCGGATCGATCGATCGAAATTCGTTATAATACTTGGGTATTAAAAACAGCAAGGTTGTCTATATCCGCTAATTCGCGAGGATGCACTACAAAGTGAGTTACAACATACTTTTGTTCCGACCTCGCAAAGGCGATGCATTCTTGAAGGAAATGTTGAGAAGATTCTACATCATCCAACTCCAGCATCTTCGTCCGATAATATTTTTAGTTTGACCACGTAAATACCGATGTGCAATAGCCAGTTAGAACCTCTATGAATAGGGAAATATTGAGCTTACTGAGGGTGAAGAGTTCCCTAGACCTCTTGCGATTTGCTTTGGGCCAGAAGAATCTTACGACAGAACAAATGCTAGTGACTGTCCAGTGGTTGCCTAGTTCAGCTGAGACTCATCCATCCAGAAGTAAATTACAAGAGGATAGTGGTATTCCTACTTATTCCCGTTCCATTTTAAGTGAGACAGACGTACCTAGCCTAGCAAGCAATTTCCTATGATTCCGCTATGGCCAGGCACCCAAAGTCCCCAAGCACCCAAGTCTGAATACGAAGTGATCCGATGCAAGTTATAGTGAGGGCCGGCATTCCCTCCCCTCTCTACTATCTTAGTGGATCGTCAGTTGTCTGAAGGGTGCTGAGCTAAGATCAAATCAAAGATCTTTAAGAAATATTTTTCGAAAAGAGTTACCACATGATGTAAAAGAATCTCAATATGTTAACTGTAGCTGGCGCTTCCAAGCAACAGTTTTTAAGGATTCGACTTTATATTCAAAAATCTCTGGTTTCAATACGTTACATAGAGCCCACGTACATTTACCGCTACATTCAGTTAAAAATTTGTGGGCAACCAGCCAAACACATGCCTGCTGTGTTATCCTTTGTGTGATAAAGTATAAATGTTTATCTGGTTTGTATGCAGATGACGTTTTCATTATTCAATGTGCAACCAGACGCACAAAAATATGTATATAGAGCATATATACAGAGTTGCACAAGCATATTTACAAAAACATTGCCACAAAAGCAGATAGAACAGACCTGTGGGACGCTCCCAGCTCCCAGCCATGTAAGGTAAGCGCCTTGAAAACGACAGCTGACCATCAGAACAGGCGCCACAAATGATTGACTGCGCGAAAGCATAACGGTGTCTGCGAGAGAGGCTTTGTGCTACGTATATGCTATTATGCGATAGCAAGGTAGTGCACACATCCAACGAGCCATTCACATTTTCACGCTCAAAGGACGCCGACAAGGCTGCGTCGGCTTTGTTGGCATTGTAATGTATTTAATTGCATAACTGCACGTGTATGCCGTTACATAAGTGCGAACATATGTTTGTGCCTAAGTAAGTTATATGGGTAGTTGGTACCGACACTTGCGCCCGACCTCTTCACCTGCCCATTCTGTGTGTGTGGAAAACGTTTCCATTTATAACACTTTATTAAATCATTTGTAGCTGCCGGCTTTTGTTGCATGCAACACATACTCCTGTCGCTCCGCGCTTGTATTGCAATGCTGTCGGTTAAGCCGTCGCTTGTACTGGTCTGCCGTGACAGCAGCAGCCGTGGCAACATGATGCATTATTCATTCGCCAGTGTCATGTCGCATATTTCCATTACCACAACGCCCGCCTCAACTCACCTCAACCAAGCACATACATATATGCGAGTATGCTAGTCGGCATATTTTTCACACCAGCTACATAGTCCACCAATAGGCTCTCCGCCTCTCATCGGCCGCTACAAATTGCATTACACTTTTCTTTTTTCGGTGGCAGCGCATTTCAGCTATTTCAACCTGGTTGCTGGCCATCACTTTCGGCCAATTTTGCACCACCTTTTTTGCGCATTTTCACAATTTTTCCATAAAATCTCTGCCCATTTGACGTTATGAATAAAGTATTGTATTGGATGACCGTCACAGACTGACTTTGCAAAGGAAATATCAAATTCCAGCCCATATCCTTCCGGCACATTTATCAAAAAATTGATAAATTGTCTTGTTGCGCAGAAAAAAGGGTTGCCTAAAAGCGCTAATGGAAGCTCGCTTTGATGCCAAAAATTCAGCGAGAAAATTCACAAAGAAAGAAGAAGTAAAAATAAATACTAAATCATCGCTTTTCTGAATTTTAAGTTTCTTCTGAAGTTTTTACTTTGAAAATGTGCTTTTGCTGTTAATTATTGTCCCAAAATTACTCATCAATTAAAGTCAAAAAATTTTTTTTAGTAAGGTGGCTTTCGTTGAAAAGATTTCGCGTAACTTGTCTCGTAAAACTAACCTCAATATAACATTCGAGAGTAATCTGCAGATGCTATTAAATTATGGAGATATTATTACTAGACATAAGAGAGGAATACCGAGATTTTTGATAAATCGCAACTCTCTCTAATAGATTAAGTCCTTAGATAAAATTTACCAAAAGGGGACTAAGTTATCATCTACAATTTAACCACTATGCCGATCGCTTTTAGCCGAATAGCATTGAATTAAATCTATGACAGGGGGAGAGGCCCAGATGTGACATGAATTAGACCCGTATCTTTACTGATCAACTCAATTTAGCTTTCAATGGAGAAGAATTACAATCTCTGTTTGATTCGCCGAACCATGGAACATTTTCAAAGCTGGCGTGTTTTCATCCATTCGGACAATATAACCTAACCAGCATAGCCGCTGCATTTTTATTCCCTGAATTTTGTCTATGTCGTCGTATAACTCATACAGTTCATCGTTTCATCGACTGCGGTATTCGCCGTTGTCAATGTTCTGAGGACCATAAATCTTCCGCAAAACCTTTCTCTCGAAAACTTCTAATGCCATCTAATCAGATGTTGACACCGTACACGCTTCGGCACCATAAAGAGGGACGGAAATGATGAAGGACTTCTATGTATGTATGTCCTTGGCGTTGAAGCCGTTTAGCCGGTTATAGCCGAATCGATGATAGCGCGCCACTCCTCTCTTTCCCTAGCAGTTCGGCGTCAGTTGGAGATCCCATGTGTAACCAGGTCGCTCTCCACCTGGTCCCTCCAACATAGTAGAGGCCTTCCCCTTTCACGGCTTCCTCCAGCGAGTACTGCATCGAACACTTTCAGAGCCGGAGTGTTTTCGTCCATTCGGACAACATGCTCCAGCCAGCGTAGCCGCTGTCTTTTTATTCGCTGAACTATGTCAATGTCGTCGTATAACTCGTACAGCTCATCGTTCCTTCGCCTGCGGTATTCGCCGTTGCCAATGTTCTGAGAACCATATATAAGGTTTGTTTTTTGTTCGTCGAGGACTTTACTTTTCAATTGCCTACTCAGTCCAAAGTAGCACCTGTTGGCAAGAGATAGACGAAATTATCTACAACTTCAACGTTATGACTGTCAACAGTGACGTGAGAGCCAAGTCTCGAATGCGCTGACCGTATGTTTGATGACAGGCGTTCTTTTGTTATATCCTCGTTCACTACCAGATTTATACGCTTCTAATGGCGCGGTTGTTGTTTCCAATGATATAGATAGAAGATTGTGCCTTCTCTATTTAACTCTGCAGCTGTTATTATTTTCTCCAACAATATATTGAAGAAGTCACCTTGTCTGAAGCATCGTTTGGTGTCGAACGACTCAGAGAGGTCCCTACCGATCCGGACGGATCTTTCGATATTGCTTAATGTCAGTAAAATAAATAAAAAAATTTTGCATGAATATTTCACAATCCAACATATTGCGCTTGGATGAAAGATTACACAAATTGACCATAAAAAAACCATTTCAAATTGTAAAGATAGTTAGGTTATAGCCTCAGTCGGCTAAAGCAGCACGCACTAATGCAATCACTATATTGGGTACTGCTAGACATTCTTAAGGACTTTTTAAGGACGAAGCTATATATTACATCTATTGGCTATATACTCAGATTATAGAAGTCCCTATTGGAGCTATCTCTGTATGCTAAGAATACCATTATAAATAAATCATAATAGTTAATAAATAATTATACAAATGTATATATAGTAATATATATATGGCATATGAAGCTACATGTATTATTTCAAACGAGGACAGTTTGATATCTTTATGTTTTTTCGAAATCAATAAAACCGTAAAATCATTGTTGATGAGCATTTTTTATTACACAATAATAAAATATCGAAAAATCTCTATTATCTAGATTCCTCCATGTACTTTATTCTCCTTTATATGAAACGAATTTCACAAACATATCAAACTCTCCTCGCATTGATAACTGTAAGATAAATAGAAGAAAGGAAAGAAAAGCACATCGAGACAAAGATTGTGGGGGGGATAACCACCACATCTGGGCCTCTCCCCCTAACCTGCCTGAATCCTTCAATTGCTCCATAAAATCCTTGCCCGTTATGTCCACCAACGAATTCGGATCCATATTCGACAAAGAATCCAAATCGGGATCACTCAATACCGACACATTGCACAGATTATTTTGCAGTTGTCCGACCAATTGTTTAATGCGCGCCGTCTCAGCCACAGCATCGGTGGTGTCACCAAGCTGTTCGTTGCCAACACCAACACCGCCTCCAACAATGCCGCTATTGCTGCCGCGATGACTGGTAATGGTGACATAGTTAGTGGGCTGGAAAGAAAAGAAAACGAGGATAGTAATGTAAATTTTTTAATTAATTTTTTTAGAATAATTTAAATATTAGCATTTTTAAGCAAAAATTTTATTTTTTTGTCTACTAAACTCCACTCCCTCTTCACGGTATAATTTTCTCGCTTATATTCTTTGTTGCCAACCTTATCTGTATTTCTTTAGAAGTTGTTTAATTTCTATTTTTAATTATTTTTTTTTCGGCATAACACAACAACGAGATAATGTCAACTCTGTCCTCTCTCTCTCACTCGTCGCAGTAGTATCGCACATTCGCTGCTTCGTTTTGTCCATGCGACAATTTGTCATGGTTTGTCACCATTAAAATTTATGAGCCTTTGAAGTTTGAATTATAGAGCTCAGTTGCGAGAACAAACAACAATATTACTTGTTAAAAGTGAGAGCCGGTTGGTCATTTACTATTCTTGAATGTGTAGAGCACGACAGAGTTTGTGCAAAAAACTTTACATTTTTGCGTCATTTACTGATTATAAAGGTCAGTGTTCTAATGGTCTATTCCATAAATGAAGAAAACTTATTAAGACTATATTTATATTTTATTATTTTTTCTTAATTCGATTAAACAAATTTTGATATGATGGACGGAGAGTTTCTACACATATGAAGCTTGATCTGTATAGAATTCATAATATCTCCCAGTACTTGGTAGTAAGAGACTTCATTTTTTTATTCCATAAGGACCCATAAGCTCTAACACCGAATATACACAATCAATCAGTGTGGGGATTATTACCTGATTCATATGACATATTCTCTCTCTCTCTCGGAGATACTAAAGTTGAAAGTTTCGAATAGTATATGCGAAGGCCGAAAGATTCTAAGGACACATCTAATATATTCTTTCCATTCCATTTTAGAAGAAAACATATCTTTGCTACATAGAAAATCTCACAAGGCCCTATACGAATCTTCAACATGAGTCCAAACTATAGAATAACGGATTATTATTATGATTAATACATGTTTTAGTTCACTAAGAACCGGAAATATGGATCTGATATTAAGTAATTATAGAATAAAAAGCGATGTTTTCACGTTTTTACCAGCAGCCGAATCGATTCATGGAAGTAAAAATTATAAGAGAACGCCACATTCTGATCTATAATTAATTTAATTTAAATTGTAAACTATTGGCTGAAGAGAAAGCAAGCATTCTAGTCTCTTTCTTAGGAACATGTTGAGAATAGAATCTTGATAAGTTACCAGATACTACCGAATCTTAACCTAACTAACGGATCTCATTTAAGGGTGAACACCTTGTACGAATATCTCTCAGCTCGTTGGGTTCTCGATCTCAACATCTGGTATAACAATTCGGAGGGAGTAAGCAGCTAGACCTTTCAAATGGAAAATCAGTATAAACAGTAGAGATATTAATTGGAACTTTGTCTGATTACAAGAAAGCATGTCATATCTAAAAAAAATAGGGATGTTATCCCCACCAAGTATTCACGTTTATCGAATTGCCTTGAAATATTTTGCAACTCCTTCAAAAGAAATAAGACTTTATAATCTTTGTGATATATAGGGTAAAGGTGGGTAATATGGACTACGTGGGTAATATGGACCACCTAGTTATCTTGAATTTCAGTTATTAAATCCTCCGTTATTTTCGTTTGATTTCTTCGTCTATTCGCGCAAGTTTCCTCAGTTTCAATTTACCGTTCAGCAGGTGCGGATATTCGAGCAATAGTGATTTTTGTAAAATAGTGGTTGCTGATAATTATATATGCGTAAGCGAATTTTACTTTTTTACTTAAAATTTATTGTGGAACGAATAAATTGACAAATAATGTGTGTTAAATAAATACTTTTTGCTAATTTTGAATGGTTATAGTTTAATAAATATAGTTCAGATTGGAATTAAACTCAGTTATATCGCCACCACATGTTGAGTGTAATATGGACTACCACAGTAGAGGCTAATATGGACTAATGGTCCATATTACCCGCAGAACAATTCTTACTCTTTTAGCTCGATTATCTTTAAGTTCATTAAGATCTTATTAATGTAGGATATGGCTCCTGGTAAGCGTAAAAATTGGAATCCCGAGGACATGAAAAAGGCGATCACAGCGGTGCGATCTAATACCTGCGGTTATCTGAAAGCAGCTAAGATGTACAATGTCCCTAAGTCAACTTTAATAAGGCTAGCGTTAAAGAAAGACACCGAAATCGAAAAGGTCGTAAACACTAAATTAGGGCGCAAACCAGTTTTTCCTGAAAATTTTGAAAAGATGTCGGTGGAGTACGATTTGACAATGGAATCGAAACTATTTGGTCTAAGCAGAATGGATGTTAAGTACTTAGCCTATCAACTGGCTGAAAAAATAATATTATGCACCCATTTTCAAAAGAAAATCAGTTCGCGGGTAAGGATTGGCTGCGCTTGTTTTTAAAGAGGAACCCAAATTTAGCGTTCCGCTCTCCGACGGGAACTTCATTGGCAAGAGCACGAGGTTTCACAAAAGATAATGTGAATACCTTTTTTGATATCCTTGAAAAGGAAATGGACAATTTTAATTATTCAGCCTACAATGTTTTTAACGTTGATGAAACAGGCATAAGTGTCGTTCCATCAAAATTACCCCAAGTATTGTCAAGGAAGGGTAAAAGGCAGATTGGTAGCCTTACTTCTACAGAGAGAGGATCTACGATAACAACTATTGTTTGTATGAGTGCGGGTGGAATATTTGTTCCACCACTATTTATATTTCCACGAAAGAAACGCTCAGATTTGTTGCTAAGAGGAGCGCCGCCTGGATCAATATACGAATGTCATCAATCCGGTTGGGTTCAAACATACATTTTTACAATATGGTTTCGACATTTCATAATATGGTGAAATATAGGTTCAATGTGCCTCTTGCAAAAATTGGAGCCATGAGGAATGTGCTGGTTGTGAACAAGATCTCTTTATATGCGACATGTGTACACAATAATCACTTCGGCTAATATGGACTACCTGGTCCATATTACCCCCCAATATTTTTTTTTCGCGTTTCTGGGTATTTTTACGTTTTTTTAGTTTATAATATATTTTGCGTTTGGAGTTATTGTTTCACAAAAAAAATAAAAAAAATGAATTGTTTTTTTAAGTTAATCAAATAAATTTGATTGTATTATTGCATGTATTTGGTGACCTATATACCAAAAAAGGATTGGTGGTCCATATTTGCCTACTTTACTCTACGCTATATAATCTCTGAGATAGATGCTAGAGCTAGCCTAATCATATGAGAACCTTAGCCAGCATATAACAAATAAAACAATAATCTAATTTATAGCTTTTGATGTAAGTGATTAACCGGAGAGCAAAGAGATCAAACATAGTCCTCAATAGATTCTGGTTTTCAAGTTAATGGGTTTATTTTTTTTTAGTTATCTACGATTTCATTTCGCTTGATAGCACAGCCTTCTGTCAACATCATTCTTAGTCCTAAACTACGCAGCCCCAATATGCTCGCCTGGATGAAGTAGGACGCAGATGGGGAAGCTTCAGACTTGTCAAAATACCGCTCTCCACAGGTTGCCTCTTGATGCCTCCGGTCGAGCACATTCACAATGAGGATAACGTAATGCTTACCCAGCAGTTTCTGTTGGAATGCTTTCGCAGAAATCATCCCTGCAGTTACCTGCTCGAAGCCGAGCCGCCTCCCAGAGCCACCAAGAGTACCTTCCTGAAATACATGGACGACCTAAAAGACTATACCGACAGGACTTCGGATGCGACTAACTATAGACAAGCACTGAACGCCATTCACAGAGAAGCTATTAATACCTTCATTGACTCCCTATCCGTGAATGGCGTACTTGGAGAAACAACACCCCCCGTTGCAGACATAGATCTCGAGAGAGACCCTTGCGCAACTTCGTTCTAAATACTGTAGCAGACTAAACTCCTACCTATCCTGACTAGACCCTATCCTGACTAGACATACTCAACAGATGTCACAACCACTTGTCGCCACCGAAGTTTTATTGAAAATGTCTTTCATAGTCGCCATACCAACACCAAGAATGATAAAAATAGATATTACGACAATTTCGTTCCCTTATCATTTTCGAAGTGCGTTTGACACTGTTATTAGTTCACGGCCCTAATACGAAACCAGAGGAGAGCTCTGTTTAAAATGACTATGAAAGATTATGTGACGAAATATTATCTCCAACATTGTTCAAAATTTTTTTCTTTATTATATTCTAATTTTCTTATTATTATTTCTATATTACTTTAGGTTCGACTCACTTATCATTTTTCTTTCGTCTTTCTTTATTGCTTGTAAACTCTCTTCAGATCAAAAACAAAATTCCCATTAAAATATTAAATAACCAAATTTTACATTATTATTTAATTATCTTCAAAAGCTCTTTGGTCTCAGTACACACTCACTGATTTTTACATAAATGTACCCAGACTTATGCAAATCTATTCAACGACACTTCATGTTCTTCATGCTGTCTCTGTCACTTTACACAGTTCTTTGTTTTGTTTTCAGGCGAACAAAGACTTAATCCAAAGAAATTTATTTATGCTTAACTCATTTTACTAAATGAATTAAAAGACTAACCAAGCGTTAACCAGGAAAATGTGCTGGCAAAGAATATGACAAAAGGAGAGACGAAAAAAATGCAACAAATTGGAGAATGGGCGAGAAATGTTTAACACCAACGCCGAGGCAAGTGCAGTTCAACTCTCGGCATTGTCAAGGCAAATTAGCACACTCAAGATGCTCGTGTAAACTCATAGACGCTTTCACTCCTTCCCCCGCAGTGTGATCGATATGTAAGTGTTATCGTCGTGCTTTTATATACTTATATGTACAATATAGAGTCTGCTTTATTAAAGCTTTTTTGTCCACTTGCACGCGCCTTAAGTGGCTTTTGATCCTGAGTAGCAGCGCCTGCACTCGCATTAAGTATTTATCTTCCGGCGAAATTCGGCGGGAAAAAAGCACACGAAGCAGCGTCGCAAAGTACGCAAGTTAAAGGCACGCGTTGAAAATATTTTAATTACTATAGGAAATTTCACTTCTTTTGTCTGGTTTCGGGAACGCGCGTTTCTCCTCTTTGGTTCGTAATTCATTTCTTTCTTTCAACTGAGCGGCTTTTAATTACACGAAAGTTCGTAAGACGTAAACCTACAAATGCACACAACTTCAAGCGCATTGAGTACAGTTACTGCTTTTTGGCTTATTAATTTTTTATTATCCAAAGTTTTGCAACTTATTTTCACTTGCGATTTGCTTATTTTCATGCGAGAAAGAGTAAAGTTTGGAAAGAAACAGAAATGAGGCTTAAGATATTATACAAAAAAGTATGCGGATAACTTTTCAAATTATTAAATGCGGTATAGTAAATAACTCTGTTACTTATGTACGCATATACTTTATACGTTTGGACCTCTTTATATAGAGAATAATTTTGATAGTCAAAAATTAAGGGATGTCATTTTATTTATAGTTCTTTAAAGCATCTTTTGTTTTAGCGGAACGCCTATAAAAAATTCGGAATATATACTTTATTTTGGGAGTGGCGATGCTTCGAAAGCTTCTTTTCGATTTAAATTATAGAATAAAAAAATCTTTTCTTAAAAATCGTAGAAAAAATAAAAAATTTGCAAATATTATTAGGTTTGGTAAATATTCCCTTCCCCTTTTTTGCTCTTTGTTCAATGCTTTATAAAAAGTGTTACAGCGATCGGATTTAGTTCAAATATGCGCCGTTTCGTTCGATAATATGTTTTCATATAGACGACAACTTCATAATTCCACCCTCGTGGAAGCCCCCCCCCTTATTTGTGAATAACTCGAACAGCCACTTTTCACAAGCCTCTTTTGAGTTCAACTTTACACCACCAAGGGCGTTCGCCATGGACAGGAACAGGTGGTAATCACTTGGCGCTATGTCCGGGCTATATAGTGGATGCGATAAAACCACGAATCCGAGTTCCCGTAGCTTCTGACGAGTCATCGACGACATCTGGCGTTGTCCTGGTGAAACACAACACCCTTCCCGTTGGCCAATTCTGGACGCTTCTGGTCGATCGCCTGCTTCAAGCGGTCCAGTTGTTCGCAGTAGATGGTTGAATTAAGCGTCTGGCCATATGGGAGCAGCTTATAGTGGATGATTTCCTTCCAATCCCACCAAACACACAGCAAAACCTTCCTGGCCGTCAATCCCGGCTTGGCCACTGTTTTGGGACGATTCACCGGCCGTTTCTCACGGAACGTTTCTTATGTCAAGACCTTTCAAAGATGTATAGTATTGCCAGGTTGCGCTTTATACATAGCCGCGAAATTCAAAAGACAAAAAGGCGGTATTTACCAACCTAATATAACCTTTCCAATATGCCTTCAGTTTGATACCCTTATTGATATACTTATCTTGTCAATTTGACATTCCTTCTTAATCTTTCAACCTTTTTTCGGAAAAAGAGGCACTATTTTAGATTTACTTTGGAAAAGTCGTAATCGTTGTGAAAATAACGGATAAATACCTCATTTGAATCTCCTTAAATACTAGAGAAGTATATATTTTTTTTAGCAGCTACTTCTGAATACCTACTATCCGAGAGTAAAGGACAAAAAATAATAATTCATATTGCCGTTCAAATATAACCTGCTGATTTCCAGCTATTTAGAGCAGAAGTTAGTTTTCACTTGAAAAGCTAACTAATTTTGACAGGCACTCACAACTGTCAAAATATGTCAAGGAAGAGCGAAAGCGAAAGGATGAGCATTACGATAGTGACAGTAGAAATGACAAAATCTGTAGAGAGCATTAGTACGTAAGCGTATTAGCATAAGGACAGAAGTGGAAACGAAGCGATGAAAGCGTGAAAAAGCAAAGGATTTTCTTGAATCTTGAAAGTGCAAATTGTTGAGTAAAACACTTAAAAAAGCCTCTTGAAAAATAAGTATTGTTAGAGGATGAGAGAGAGAGAAAAAAGTCGATGAGTATAATACTCTGAAATATTCAGCATGAGGAAACTTTTGGTAAAAAATAGTTACAAATACGAGTACAAAAGTGGTGGCTGATGTAGTTGAAATAAATAAGAAACTTACGAAAATGTAGACAGAATTTCAGCAAGAGCAGCACAAAATTTTGAGACAACATCACTAAAAACGTTTAAATGCCATTTGCTCAAAACGAAAATATTTTCGGTAAAAGTATGTAACTTAGCTCTTTAGGTATTTTGCGAGTAAGTTGTGATGCCGTTATGTACTTGACGAAAGAATTGCCGGCAACAAATAGCTGTAGTAAGGCATTTACAAATCAACCACATCGTATAAAATATGTGCATGCAGACAACCAACAACAGAATGGAAAGAAACTGAAAAAATGTCAAAGAAAACTAAACTCAAAAACTACTTAAAAAGTAGTTGAGAAAGAATGCATGAAGAATTTCATCTGAAATCTCAGTGCCAAATGTACTGCTTTTATAACTACAGAAAATAGGTAAGATAGAAGAGATGTGAGTAAGATTCTCGGAATTATTATATTGTTGTCTTGTTTGGTAACTTGATTTTCTGGAAAGAGATCTCAAATATTTTCACGCAAGTTTTAGGCAAATTGTGAATGTTTTGTGACAAATCAGGGAAGGTCCGAATGTCTTTGGATCATTGCTTTCTTAACTATGAACGTTTTATACTTGGGTGTAATTGAGCAGAATTAGATAAATAATTCAATAATAACCTTTTCGCACAGCCCAATAAATATAATGCAATAAGATTATAATTGAGAACCAGTTTTTGCCTTTCGCACAGCCGGCTACTCGATTAACGATTAGCTGTGATACATTTTGTTTTGTTGTTCATAACCAGTTGTTAAGTTTCAACAGCTGATTGCTATTTCATCAATAAACACAGCCAAACTTACAGCGAGGACAAGAACCCGCAGAGCTGAATTCCAATTTGGACTCGATTTGTATTCGATTAAAAATTAATGTGGTAAAATAAGAATATTCTTTAGTAAATTGAGTAAAATAAATCGATCTAAATCTGCACGTTAATTGAGCAAAAGCCGATTAATTGATCTATAAACTCTTTTGCGAATAAGCGATAAGATTGGACGAGAATAAAGCGACTCTATTTACGTATAACATCAGAACTCTACTCAAATCTATTTAGAAGAATTGTTTTTTGCCGGTGACAGTCGAATACGTCTTCTTGGTTAGACATGTGTTCAAAACATCAAAACATCGAAAAACATTTTTTTTCGTTTGTTAATACCACCCGCATCTTTTAGAACCTTTGATTTTGAATCTTTTGATTTTATTCTTATTGAATGGAAAAAATATCGAATTTAACTTCTCTGATAATTGTTAATTTCAGGAATGGTAAGACTAAATTCAGTTTGAATATAATTTTGTTCAAAAATACTCGAAATATTTTTAATGCCTCGCTGAAAACCTCATCATTCATCATCATCATTCGGTAGGATTTTGGCAAAAATTACATAGGTCCTTTTGGACCTTATAAAAGGTCTTGTCGATTGCACTTCCGTTGAAGTAACCTGAAGTGAATACAGGGTAATGTGTACTAAATTGAATTTATTCACTCCTGCTTCTTCCATTTTTCACATTCAGATGACTATTATCGAAGTGAGAATACAAGACGCCAGCAGGTCATAGGCAAGAGAATAGTGACTGATAGTTGTGCCAACCTTGGAAAACCGGATTTCTGTCCGTCCGTCTGTCCGTGCAATCGATAACTTGAGTAAAAATTGAGATATCTTAATGAAACTTCGAACACATATTCCTTGGCACCCTGAGGAGGTTGGTATTGAAATGGGCGAAATCGGACCATTGCCACGCCCACAAAAAGGCGAAAACCGAAAACATATACAGTGTCCTAACTAAGCCATAAATAAAGTTATGAAAATAAAATTTGTTACAGAGGATCGCATTAGGGAGGGGCACATTTGGATGTAAGTTTTTTTTAAATGGGCGTGACCCGGCCCCCAAAAAGGTTTTTTGTACATATCTCGCAAACCGATATAGCTATATAAACTAAACTTTCTGCAGTCGTTTCTTTTAGTAATTTCCTTATACAGTCCAAAAGTGAAAGATTAGATCCTCCCATACAAAGGTTAGGTTGAAAATTACTAAAAGGGAGTTAACTCTCTAACGAAAAACGTCAGAAACATAAGAAATGGCAGATGGAAGCTGCTCTCAGGTTTTTTTACAAAAGGGGAAATGAGCGTGGGGTCACACACTTATGGGTAAAAAACCTTATTACAGGAACTACTAGACCGATTTCAATGAAATTCAGTGTATAAAACTTTCTTGACACCCTGATGGAATATGGCAGAATATGGGCGAAATCGGTTCACAACCAGGCCTACTTCCGTATAATTCAATTTTGAATTCCATCTTATTCCTTCACTTTATAATATATACATTAGGAACCAAAGAAGATAGCGGAATAAAACTTTACACAAATACTGTATTTGAGCTGTGACATCACTTGTGGAAAAATTGTCAAAATCGGACCATGACTTTTCACGGCCCCTGATATCGAACATGAAGAACTCAGTGCCTTATGGTAAATTTTCACCGAAAATATCTCAGATAATTTATTGCAATTCCGAGGAAATTTTTTTTCGATCTAGAATTTCTAGGCCTATTATTTTGTGGTTAAATAATTTTTAAGCCGGTTCTTTCGAAATTCTGAATAAATATTCAAATCAATTAAAAGATCGATCTTCATACATATTCTATATATTGTATTGAGTCCATAGTTTGAACCATTATTTCGATAGCTCTATATTATGTAGACTGCCCATTAGCACTTCTTTAACCCTTAAATATAAGACCCTGTATTTATGTGATAATGTATCAACGCGTGCTGTTGACACAACTAAGCTGCTGTTGAGACAGTCGCCAAAAAAGAAGCCAAGGCAAATCACAGTAAGCACAAAAACTGTACTTTGCTCTATGTGTATGCCTCAAGTGTTACAAAAACATAACGAAATTTGCTGCAACATAACACGAAAAAACATACTAGCAACATATACATAATTTCTTGAAAGCGTAGCAAAAATAGAAGAAAAATATTAAAAAAACCAAATAATTGAAATAAACATAAAAAAGCAAAGCGAAACTCAAAGGTGAGCTGTGCATGGAAACACCGGTTTGGCAATGTTTCACTACAAAGGAAATGTGTACATATGTATGTGTTAAGAACTGCCGGTGCGGCATATGTACATATACATATGTACACACTCGTATATCAGTGCAGCCTTGGCTGACAGTCAGGAAATTAAAACCGACAAAGAGTGGTGAGCACATTAAGATGAAGATGCAGGAAACGGAAGGCAATGTCTTGTGGGACTATAAACATATTTATCCCACACACACACACAAACGCACACAGCCGTATATCTCTTCTGGCAAATATGTTCATCTTCAGCGCTACACCGGTATATAAAGAACCTTCCTGAAATACGTACTGTATACATGTCTACAGGCTTGTCACTTTTATTACAAAGTTTATTGCACAAACAAACAGGTTAAATACTTACAGCAGCAACAACAACACACACACACACAGTCACAGGCATATTAACTCTTATAAACAGCAGCTTGAGGGTGATTTCTTACTTGCAACAGTTTACAGTCGCTACATATGCTGTGTGCCACATGTGTGCTGCAGCCAAATAAAATGTCGTAAAAGTTGCAAAATTTTATGCGCATACACATAAGAAATTTGTGCAAACAGCGCACACAAACACACACACAAGCGCTCTGAGATATATGGTGGCTCAGAGTAAAATTTATTTGCTTATAACTCTCAGCATTCCTTTTTTGCGCTCACAGGACTTGTGGTAGCACGTACAATTTTGTAATTGAATTTCTAAATTCATTTATACCAATTTTTGGCATTTACAAATACAAAGAACATTCACAAGCACACATACATATGTACATATATATTGTATTTGGAAGTCAGAATCAGCTTTGGCATAACTCATTTCCAATTGTATTATTTAGCGGTTGGAAATATAGTTTACTTGAGAAAACTGGTGAAGTTACCTTGCCGTCTAATTTTGATAAAAGAATTGGGGGATTCTTTGAATCACAATTCAATTTAGTTAGTTTCCTTCACGAAGAAAAACACGCTTTTTGGTGGCCTACTAAAGTCCAAATACCTACATCATTAAGTTAGAAAATGTTTCATGGCACTGCTTCAAATTACCCCTTTGTCCAGCCATTTTTTTTTAATTAACTGGTTTGACAATATCTGGTCTAATGGCCAGATATTATGTTAATAAGGTTGGCAAATATCCCCTTCCGTTTTTTTTGCTACTTATTCAATACTTTATAAAAAGTGTTACAGTGATCGAATTTAGTTCAAATATGCGCAGTTTCGTTCAACTTCATAATACCCTCCTCGTAGAAGCCCCCCATCCTTATTTGCAAGGAAATCGGACAGCCACTTTTAACAAACCTCTTTTCAGTTTATCTTTACATCACCAAGGGCGTTCACCATGGACCGGACAGGTGGTAATCACTTGGCGCTATGCCCGGGCTATAAGGTATGCGATAAAACCTCCCATCCGATCTGTCGTAGCTTCTGACGAGTCATCAACGAAGTGTGTGGTCTGGCGTTGTCCTGGTGGCACACTACACACTTCCTGTTGGCCAATTCTGGACTCTTCTGGTCGATCGTTTGCTTCAAGCGGTCTAGTTGTTCGCAGTAGATGGTAGAATTAAGCTTCTGACCAGCTCCAGCGGAGCAGCTCATAGTGGATGATTCTCTTCCAATCCCACGAAACGGCCGTTTTAGCTTGATATTGTCGTATGTGATCCATTTTTCGTTGCCACTTCCCATCCGCTTGATCGAGTTGGAGTTCCGATTTAGCAGCACATCGCAGGCATTGATTCGACTGTTTTCAATACAAATAAGAAAGTGAATGAACTCGTACTAGTTATTTGAATAGTCAACAACGAATAGTTAACCTTATAATCGAAATCGGTTAATCGAATAGTCTGAAAATCGAATATTATTGTTTGAATAATGTCCTATCCGGTTAATCCGGTTAGTCAATACCGAGAGCTCTGATTTGAATGATAAGATATCTATCTCAGGTAATACAATGACTCGAAACATTCTCAAATAATTTTGCCGTCCACATCATTAGACAGTAATTGGATGCGACAAGCGATTACCGAATCCAAGGCTAATTAGTCTGCCGGCAACATTATGGCATGTATATTTTGAAATCCGCATGGAATAATTTCCATCAATTTATCAGTGCAAAATTCGAACTATTTCACTGTAATGGAAATTCCTTGGAAGAAAGCAATTAAAACCGCAACTAGTTATGGTCCCAACTGTAGCACTAGGAACCAAAGTTGATTTTTATAAAATTCACTTCATCTGAATGACAACTACAGGTCCATGTATGATACATACATAGATAGGTACTATATTTACGAGTATGTGTCTTTAAATCATTGCAAGTTTACACATTCTTCGTTGTAAACCCCTCAGGGGCTACATGTTCACATTAACCACTGTAAACCACCTGGAAAGTAGCAGCAAATACACAAGCAAAAACATTCATGTCAATATACTGTACATACATTTAAAAATATTTTGCCAACACATACAACAGCACATTCCACATGTCCTTTTTTTTGCTATTTTTGCCATTTGTTTCCTCTCCATGTTATTACAGCTAGTAAAAACCGCAACAATAGAGAAGAGAAAATATAAAAATGAAATAATTGTGGCAGCTTTTTGTTGTTGGTAATCACATGTAACACGTAGGGATCTTAAGCTATGGAATATGATTCCAAGAAAATTCATTAACAAGCTAAATGCATGGAATGTTAGTTCAAGGAATTAAAGGACAATTATGATGAAATTAGTTCATTTAAAAAAAACTAAATACTTTTCTTTAAAATTTGAATTTTCTTAAAGGTGAATAAGGATTAATACTTTTCTGACTTAAAGCGGAAGACCTGTGGCGACGAATACCGATCAAATCAAGGAAAACATCGAGTTAGACCGGCATGTGGCATCTCGTGACATCGCCCAGGAGATGAAAGTTAGTCCCCAAACCATTTAAAAAAATCTGCAGAAGGCTGGACACACAAAAAAGCTTGATGTTTGGGTGCCGCATGATTTGACGCAAAAAAACCTTCTGGACTGGAATCAACGTCTGCGATATGCTGCTGAAACGGAACGAACTCGACCCTTTTTGAAGTGGATGGTGACTGGCGACGAAAAGTGGATCACATACGACAGTATCAAGCGAAAACGGTCATGGTCGAAGGCCGGTGAATCGTCCCAAACAGTGGACAAGTCGGGATTGACGGCTCTTCCTGGCTGTATGTTTGGTGAGATTGGAAGGGAATCATCTACTATGAGCTGCTTCCATTTGGCCAGACGCTTAATTCTACCATCTACTGCGAACAACTGCACCGCTTGGAGCAGCCGATCGACCAGAAGCGTCCAGAATTGGCCAACAGGAAGTGTGTAGTGTGCCACCAGGACAACGCCAGACCACACACTTCGTTGATGACTCGTCAGAAGCTACGACAGATCGGATGGGAGGTTTTATCTCATCCACCATATAGCCCGGACAAAGCGCCAAGTGATTACCACCTGTTCTTGTCGATGGCAAACGCCCTTGGTGGTGTAAAGTTGAACTCAAAAGAGGCTTGTGAAAAGTGGCTGTCCGAGTTCTTCGCAAATAAGAGGGCGGCTTCTTCAAGGGGGTATTATGAATTTGCCGTCTATCCATACAGCGCAAGAAATAATGAATACCTCTATACTAAAAATTTGAAATAAAAGTTCAACGAAAAAGACCTTAAAAGGACTGAACTTATTTAATTTAACTTAAATGTAACTTCAATCTATTTCATTCCATTGTAGGTATGAAAATTTTTACTCAGCTGGTGAAAAACTAGTGGATATTGATATTGATATTGCGTCATCTTGTCATTGAAAATAGTTGGTTCAGTTGTGCTAATCTAATCAATTTACAATATCTTGACGAATACAAAATCTATTCAAGATCCCTGCAACGCTACTAGATGGCATTATTTTCTCAAGCTGAACAAAGCATTCGATGTTAATCTATGAAATTTAAAGAGTCATAATACTTGAAAGGATCTTAATGATTGCTGTTTTTCACAAGAAGCCGCGCTATGTCATACTGTGTTTCGAACTATTTAGATTCTAATAACTGAACATCTAATGTTGTATCGAGGTGATCTTGACTCGCCACGCAAAACTCCACATTTTATTCCCACTGACCTCTTGTTGTGAAGTTGTTTGAAAAGCGGATTATATGTCAGCAATCCTCAAACCAAGTGTTGTGTCGAAATTAAGGAAATTCTCATCATCGAAATCCGACCTCATCTTACTGAAGCCACTTACTACACTTGACCTTTCTTGTATTAAAGTTCAAACAATTTTTAAGAACTAAATTAAATAAATATTTGCAATTTAGAAAACGATAATTTTTCTTTAAAATATACAGCCTATATGCCTAAAATAAAACATAGCACACCCTGTATTAAAAACGATAAAGTTGTGCAGTAAGAAGTGTTGGTTTGGCAAGTGGATATGGAAAGCGCAAGTAGAAGGCATTAGAAATTCCAGTAAATCAAATAAAAAATATTAAGAAAAGCAAACTGAAATGATTAAAAAAGTGAAAGAATTTCAATTGAAATTGCGTAACATTTGCATTTTTGAGCATGACGGAGAAAGTGGAAACTAAAATAGATTTGAAAATAAAATTTTTATCTCGCCATAGTACCAACTACTGGTCACTTCAATGCAATAACCAGGCTTTGGTGGCATTAGCTATGCACACTGTAAAGCAACTTATAAAGATATGTGACGCCTGGTACAAGCAGTATTGTAGTTTATAAACTTTATTACTGCACAAAAGTGTACGCCGTATTGAACTCAATAAAAAATTCATTGACATATTTCAGCAAACAATACATGCCAATTATATGCATACAAACTTGTTGATAAACATTGCATATTCATATGTAACGAATCAAGTGCTTTTTACTTGCAATCTCTCACAGTTATATATCCACATATGTGTAGGACTGTGAACGAATGCATTTTATGTCAGCTGAAATTTCGAAGCTGACAAAATTTCGTGTCAATGAAAGGAAAGAATGTCACAACAAGCAATGAAATCAAATTTAATACAGTGCCGATATTGTTGTTGTTAGATTTCGTTTGGCAAAACAACTATTTATTCAAAATAAACAAGAAAACATGCAAATTAATTTCACCAAAAGCAAAAAAGACAACTGCAACAGTAGAAATAAATTTCACAAGCACTACAAGCTAGCCAACAAGAGCGATTGAAAAAGTAATTCCCGAAAGTATGCAGTAGAATTTGTAAACAGGCAACTGGCAGTGTTTTCCATATTCGGTGTTAGGGGTAAGTGGTTAGCTGAAGTATTTTATGGGTGTGAAGTTTACTTAGCATGCCTTTTTACTGACTTTGAGTTCTTTTAAATAGAGCTTAACTGTGTATCGAGATTTCTGGGCATTACGAAATGAGGTTATACTGGTTTATGGCCTACATCTAGGCTAATAGTTTGCAACACAAAAAAGCGCCGAGATGGACACAGAGTGTTAATTTGTATTAAGAAATAAAAAATCAGATAAGACTTTTGTACTAGAGTAAGCTTTCAGACCACTAGTGTTGATCAAGTTCAAAATTGGAAGAATGAGGTAAGGTGAGAAAAATTAGTGAACATAAATAGCTATTTTGAAATATTATTATAAAAAAATCGTTAACTTGAGAGCAGCATTTTAGGAAACTCTGATGTTGAAACTTGTATATGATGGTGCTTTTAAAATTCACAAAAAGTTTTGGAAAATTCAAATAGAATAAAGTACATCAGTATTAAGAATTTTCTCAAATAATTTTTTAAGAGTATGGTGTACTGCTGAACCTCATCCCACTTCACATGGTGGTAGGCACTATGACCAACAAGATTTTAGTGGATGGTAAGCGCCCGTCAATTGGGGATCATCGAGGGAAATCTTCCAATGGTTCTCCTTCCTCATTCCAAAGGGCGATATTATCAAAAGGATACATTTTGAACGACAATTCAGAACAGGTCTGTGCAATAAGAGGGAATGGAAAGATTAATATCTGAAGGAATTCATAAGCCGAAGCACGCCACAATGGTGCACAGGCGGATCTAAGACAGCAGATAGTATTGCCTGTGTCAATGGTATAATTCCACAGTTTCTTTCAAGTTTAGATCTATGCCATTAGCAAATGTGCAGAGGGCATATTGGACGAGAACTACCACGCTGAACGCTTAGCCATCATCAGGGTTAGTCAAGGGGCTATCCAGGCAATATCAGCTTTTTAAATAGATTCGAGGCTGATTATGGACTGCACTGGAAAACTTAACAGGATTTGTAACTACGGTAGTGATGAGCGATATTGCTATTTTTGAATCACTGTGATTTCAGTAATTGCTACTTTTAAATCACTGTGATTTTTTATTGCTATTGCGATCACAACAAAAAAACGAATTTATGAGAATTTGTACTCCATTTTTTTAATTTTATACATATACATTTTTATTAATTTTAACAATATTCCAAATTTACCTGCTTTTGTATTCACTATTAACTAATTAATAAATTTTGGGTACATTTAACTGCTTTTGTAATCAACGTATCCAAAATTATCGAAATCACAACTAAAATTCTTACTGTGATCACTGAACAGTGATTGCTACTTTCGAACTGATATTGGTACTGAATAGTGATGAGCGATATTTCACTACCGGTGATTTTTTCACTGTGATTGAAAAATCGCTTATAGCAACAGCGATCAATTTTTGTAAATATCAGTGATTTAAAATCGCTATTGCAGTTAAATAATTTGAGTTCGATCACAGTAGCTATAGAGAAGTTCAGTGCTTTTGTTCGATCACAGTACATATAGGTGTTCAGTAATTCTAATTCGATCACTATAGCAATAACAGTTCAATAATTCTAATTCGATCACTGTAGCAATAGCAGTTCAGTGATTCTAATTCGATCACTGTAACAATATCAGTTCGAAAGTAGCAATCACTGTTCAGTAACAATATCAGTTCGAAAGTAGCAATCACTGTTCAGTACCAGTATCAGTTCGAAAGGAGCAATCACTGTTCAGTAACAATATCAGTTCGAAAGTAGCAATCACTGTTCAGTAACAATATCAGTTCGAAAGTAGCAATCACTGTTTAGTAACAATATCAGTTCGAAAGTAGCAATCACTGTTCAGTGGTCACAGTAGAAATTTTAGTTGTGATTTCGATAATTTTGGATACGGTGATTACAAAAGCAGTTAAATGTACCCAAAATGTATTAATTAGTTAATAGTGATTACAAAAGCAGGTAAATTTTGGATATTGTTAAAATTAATAAAAATGTATATGTATAAAATTAAAAAAAAAAATGGAGTACAAATTCTCATTAATTTCTTTTTTTTTTGTTGTGATCGCAATAGCAATAAAAAATCACTGTTATTTAAAAGTAGCAATCACTGAAATCACAGTGATTCAATAATAGCAATATCGTTCATCACTAGTACTGAACAGTGATTGCTACTTTCGAACTGTTATTGTTACTGAACAGTGACTGATACTTTCGAACTGGTATTGCTACAGTGATCGAATTAGAATCACTGAACTGCTATTGCTACAGTGATCGAATTAGAATCACTGAACTGCTACTGTTACAGTGATCGAATTAGAATTACTGAACTCGTATATGTACTGTGTTCGAACAAAAACACTGAACTTCTCTATAGCTACTGTGATCGAACTCAAATTACTGAACTGCAATTGCGATTGTAAATCACTGATATTTACAAAAATTGATCACAGTTGCTATATGTGATTTTTCAATCACAGTGAAAAAATCACCGGTAGTGAAATATCGCTCATCACTAAACTACGGTATAATCTTATTGATATCTGGGGTCTGGTTATAAAGGTATACAAGGAAAGAACTTATGGACTAACTGGAGATCTTCATTACAATTGGTCGAGATGTTATTAGAAGACATCTACAAGAAATGCTGCTGGAATCAATCTACTGTGACCTAGTAGAGGAGACACCTCAGCACTTACGCCTCAGCTCTCCGGTGGTCGAGAGAAAAACGAGTCAGGTAAATGGTCAGGTTTGGTCAGATCTGCGATCCTCAAATCGTAATCTAATCTAATCTAATGGTATTCTTATCCATCTAAAAGTGGTTTCATGGTATCTGGAAAACACACATAAATTAATTTTTCATATTTTCATAATAATTTAAAACAAAGTTTTTTCGTTCTTGATGTCACTGTCTAAGCATTTATATACTGTATGCCCTCTAAAGAGTTTCGGAACTCTTTTTCTATAAATCTTGCTCTATTTGTTTGGAATGCGTTTGAATCGAACTGAAATCGAATAGTTCGTGATGCCATCAACGAATGAAGGAGAAGGCTTTGTATACAATTACTATGGAAAGTTGACAGTCAACAGTTTTGGTCTGATGATTCATTAATAGTTGGATTCATCCATTAGACTGAAGTGATCACGTAGGTGAACTAACTGCTTTCTCTGTACAACTACCTTATCAAAAAAAATTGGACAGTCATTTTAGACATATTTAACAGTGCCAATACAGCTTCTAGAAACCCTGTTTTTGTTTTACAAATTCTCGAATTACCTTCACCTGTCAAAAATAGTTGATTTAGACTGCATGAAACGAATGCACGAGTAAATCAATAAAGTCGAAACCCTCCAATATCCAAATGCAGCGGACATGGCATAAAAATTACTGCGACAACTTAACGGTATGTGGGCAACAAAAGCTGAAACTTTCAAACAAAGCGAAAGGTAAAAGTTGAACACAAGACAACTGCAAATGATACCATTAAGTGCTTTGGCAAATTAAAATGAAATTTCAGATCGAAACGATAAGTGGCAGCACAAGCGCAAGAACAAAGAAGCAATACAAATGCATAAATAAAGAATAAGAAATAAAACACTCGTCGAAACTATAAAAGACAACGAAGTAATATAAATCGCAGAAGGCGGCTAGTGGGTATTCTCTGCAAACAATGAGAATTGATAAAAGCGAGCTGCGAGAGTTTAGTGTGAGTGAGCAAAGTTTATGCCAATGCAAGCGATTCAAATCAAGTGCAAAGCAGACAAACGTGCCAGCGCCTTTAAGTATGCAAAGCAAGGCTGCTGGTAAGTTCTGCTGCTGCTGCTGCTACTGCTTCTTTTATACTATTTCGTACACTGTAAACTTTTTGTCTGAAAGTACTTACAAATGTGTGCAAGTGACAGGAAAATAGTGAGTTGGTACTTAAAAACAAATAGTAGGAAATATATCCGAGGAAATGAGCGCGCATGGAAGGGAGCACAAATCGATACCGCCAAGCGCTTGCCAACATATTGAAAAGCAACTAGGTACTAGACATGAGTAGTAGTAGTAGTAAGAGACGTATTAAAATGCATGCTTCGATAAAAAGTGCAGCGTGGAACTTGCAACAACTCTGAAACTGTCACGACTAAATGAATATTGGCGTGCAAGGTAAAAGTTTGCTGAAAATTCGCAGATTAAAAGTACACAAACGATAAAAGTGACAAAAAACACGTTTGAGGTGGGTGGGAGGTAATGGATTGAGCAGTAGACATCAACTTTCTAAATACAATTAAAAATATATACCAGCTCAGCTTGGTATTTTAAATTTTTGATTTCATTTCGCTCAATAATTATTAAAGTTTTCTTATTTGCTGAAAAAAAGGTGAATTGAAACTGCAGCACTTCAATAACAAAAAAGCGTTGCCTACATTTAGGAACTTAGTTAAATTGAAATAAAAGAGGGATAATCAGAGGTCTGATCAGATCCCAATGCTAGAAATTTATTTCCGGAGGCAATAAAAGATGTATTCATTTGAAAACCACTACTCACTTTTATACTCTCGCAACAAAAGTTGCTAAGATAGTATTAAAGTTTTGTTCACATTAAGGTTGTTTGTAACACCTAAAACTAAAAGAGTTAGATACCAAAGTGATCAGGGTGACGAGTAAATTTGAAATCCGGATGTCTGTCCGTCTGTGCAAGCTGTAACTTGAGTAAAAATTAAGATATCTTGACGAAACTTGGCACAAATATTCCTTGGGTGAGAGGGTTGCTTTCGAAAATGGGCGAAATCGATCCATTGCCACGCCCACAAAATGGCGAAAAACATATATATAGGTATATGATATAGAACATGAAGAACTCAGTGCCTAAGGGTAATTTTTCACCGAAAATATAGGTAAATCTCTCAGATATTTTAATGTAATTCATTCCCTCTGAATTTTTTTCTTATAACAGTTTGTCTCTGTACCAAAAATGGTTAAAATCGGGTCATAACTTCCCCCAGATCCCATATACCTAATTATAAGTAATATAAAGTTAAGTGAGCGTATAGTCTTCGATATATTGTATCTTGGTGGTGAAAACGAGTGAAATCGGTTCAGGAATTACCTCAGTTCCCATATACTATTTATGATGATTTTCGTTATTCTATTGAACTTTATGCCGAATATATAGGTCGAATTGTGTTATCTTCAACGATAAAATAAATCGCGAGAGTATAAAATGTTCGGTTGCACCCGAACTTAGCCTTTCCTTACTTGTTTATATATTATTGTCTTTTACTTGTCATTAACATATTTCGAATTCAATAAAGAGGCTTTTAGTTATACTTTTGAAATGATTATGATTCTGTTGATTTCAAAATCGTCGCAAGTGTTGTAAACCGAATAATATTTAACCTCCAAACGAATTTTCACTAAATTAAAGACTCCTTCTTAGAAATAACATCATATGGAAAGTACTTTCTGATTTCGAATGACGATGCCTTTTCGCACAGTAGTTAATTCTTAATTAATCAATTAAAGCTCAGATTTAGATCAATTTATCATTAAAAAAACCTTATTTTATTACATTAATTTTTAATCGAATGGTTAATGGTTGTTGTCTTCGCTGTAATTTTGGCTGTGATAAGGTAGTAATCAACTGATGACACTTACCAACTACTTATGAACAGCCAAAATATGTATAATAATATTTATAATAGCATTTTTTGACAGCCAAATTAATTGATAAATCAAAATTATTATTGAGAAACCCTTTTTTGTCTTTTACACTGCCGGCTACTCGATAATCGATCAGCTGTTATACATTTTTGTTTTTGCTTTTCAAAAGAAGTTGGTAAATTTCATCAGATTATTGATATTTTTAACAGCGACATCTACCTTAGCTTTTGTCGCATTCAATTAAAATAAATGTAGATTTTTATTTTGTATGGTAAATCGATCTTAATAAGCGTTTTAATCGAGCAGAGGCCGGTTAATTGATCAATTAGCTGCTGTGTAAGAAAGCTATAACAGTTGATTGATAATCAAGCCGGCTGTGCGGAAAGACAAAAACTAGTTTCTCAATTATAATCTGAAATGCATTAAAATAATTTGGGTGTGCGGTCGTAAGCTCTGCTCACTTTTCAAAAAAAAAATAAATTAAATATACATATGTATATATTTATTTTGACAATATTTTTAAAACAGAAACAACAGATATCGAAATCGGTTAATCAAATATTGTTGCATAATTTTTGGCGTGAAGCACTTTAATCACAATTTTATTGCTTAAAAATTTATGAAGCTAAGTTGCCATAAATAAATATTTTGTAGTTTTAATGAAAAAATAAAAATTCCAATTATTTTTTTAAATATTTTAATTCAATTTAAAATTCACTTTAATTCCAATTATTCATAACAATCAAAAAAATATTATTTTTAAAACAATAAATATTAAGGTATATCACAATTATTCATAACATTTAAAATAAAAAGTAATTTTCAGAATAATAAATATTTAAGTATATCACAATTTACCGGTGTTGTATTTAAAAAAGTTTAATATAAATTTAATTCAATATAAAAAATATTTATTTTGTTTCAAATTACACATGAATTTCGTTATCTGGCTGCGCACTTACATCAATCCAATGTTCGCCTGGAAAAACAACAATCAATTCCGTATTCTCCTCCAGCGTACGGAAGTACTCCTCATCGTCGATTTCCGTGCCGTCCGAGTCCAAATGTATGGTTGACGGCTGATCGTTGACATGTTCGAATTTCTCAGCTACCTTTAAGCGCAATTCCTCGAGTGTGCCAGCGACAACGGCTTTCTTGATGTTGCGCGTCACATCCTTAATCTGAAGGAGATAATAAAGAAAATAAAAATTATTACATTTTAAGAGTCTTAAAGATTTTCTTATAAAATATGAGTAAAGATTTATCTTCTAATACTTAAAATAGCTATTTTGTACATATTTAAATACTTCGGCTGTAAATATATATGTAGGTATAAAGCATCGCTGAAACCTAACAAGAACTCTGTGACATTTAGTTTATTCTTTCTTTTTCTCTACTCCTTCACTTCCGAACTCAGTGCAGCACTTGACGGATTTTTTCACTAATTTTTTTCTGCTGTTTCCGCTTTCAACTAATCTCCCCACTCACTGCTTTGCCAAGTAAGCAAATTTAAATTGAATCAGTAACTAGAGCATACATTTCTTTTATACGATTTACAGAGCTGTCTAAAAGCGCACAGAGCCGTTAGAAAAGTGCTTAATAGTATTAGGCGGCATAAAAGTGGCCGGAGGCAGGAGAAAAATGCCGAGTATGAATGTGATCGAGTTAGCAAAGCAGTAATAATTCCGTTGCTTCTCACAAAAGCTAAAAATTCTTTGTTTTACTTTAGAAAGGTCTCAGCAAAGACATTAACGTGTACAATCAAACTGCAGGTGCTTTTCAACTCTGGAAAACATATGCAGACTCTGTTGGAAGCTAAAAGCTTCCACTCAGAGCTTCATTATACTACCACGCCACAGTGAATGTGTGCAGTACTATTTTCAGTAAAAATTATTATAAGCAGATTTCTGAATTATGACTAACTATATCCCGATTCGCTAAAGGTCTAAATTTTATCTTGATAGGACACTCAAAATGAGTGAATATATGATATATATTAACCGCTACTCATAGCGCCATCTATTGATGCTTTCAGGATGTGTTAAGCTTTCGCATGATGGAATAGAGCTTTCACGAAATCATCAACGCGTTATGTAGGGTTTGCTTAATGTAAGCCTACTACCCTACTCCCACACTAAATATATTTTAACCAAGTATCGTATTACATAAAAAATTAAATCTCTAAAGAGCAACGAATTTCATGTAAATTTGACGCTACTTCCTCAAACTTTCACATTAAATTCAACGCAAAATCGCAGCAAAAAGCGCCATTTGATTAATTGAACGTCGTTAATGAGCCACACAAATATCCAGTAATCGCATGTGCGCGGAGCCTAAAAGTATGCAACGTAATTTAAGTTATACTATTTATTGAGCTTTCGCTTTGCCACCTCAACGAAGGCGCGAAATGCTTGCGGCATAACAATTAATCAAACTGCCAATAAAAGCCATTTTATGTGGTGGTGGTAGTGGTGGCGCATTTATAGCTTGTAGATGGATCAAAAAGGGCATGGAAGTGCAGACACTCACTTACATAAACATATACGTTGTTGTAGCTATCGAACCACAAATATTTGTGTAAGGCATAAATACAGCGTGTATGCGCCCAGAAGTATACAGCAAAAAATGTGAATAAAGCCTGATTTATACAGGAATGCAAAAGGCAATGCGAACTGCAAATTAAGATAAAGCAGGGCAATAATTTTGAGGAAGTGAAACGGAAACGAGCGGAATAATTTGCAATGTGCCAACGTGATAGGTGTAAAGAGTGGGGCCTGACAGTGAGAGTAAACTTGAAGCAAAATTACATTATGGTAAATTGGGTTGAAAGAAGGCTTGTCTCAGAAATTCGATGAAAATTGGATTCTGAGCAGATACTAGGTTTGGCAAATATCTCCTTTCCGCCTTTTTGTTGTTTTAATTTCGCGGCTATGTATAAATCGCTACAGAGCACAGTGGTTGCGCACATAGGACAAAATTCAAAAAATTCATAACAATAAAAATTTCCGAAAAGTTACCAAATCGTCTCTAAAATGTCCAAGCTTCTTCATGGCAAACCGGTTTTTACTGCAAATCTAACGGGACATTCTAAAAATAGAATGCAAAGCGTGATCAACTGTTCAATTTTGTAGCGAAACTGCGCTAAGTTAGCTTTTCGTGAAAACAAAATTGAATTTCAAAGTGGTCAAACGTTTGCTAGAGAGGTCCGATTTTGATTATTTAAAAAGAATTTTATTGTTGCAGGTATTTACTTTAATAAATTCATCTTGTGAAATTAATTTTATTGATTTATTATTTGTTGTGTATTTTTGATTGCTTATACTTTTTTTGTGTATTTTTTTTAATGTAATTTTCATGTTTAAATAGACATTTAGTTATGTTACCCCACGATCCCCCCTTTATAAGTGTTATCAGTGTATTTGTCAATGTTTTAAGGTACTATAAATGTTAGGTGTAGCTGCCGATATTTGCCCATATGTTTATATTCGTGAATAAACTTAAGCTGTCGTCTTACTGTTGCTCAAATTTGGTTTGGTAGAACAAAGCATTAAAAACAAAGGCTACGCAGTAGAGATGAGAAAACTTAACATTTGTGTTGGTTACATTTGCAAAAAAAATTATTGCTTATTGGACTAAATACAATCGTTGTAAGGTTTCAATTGTTCAGTGGTTCCACCGTAGGCCAAAAATCAAAAAATCCATATCTCGATTTTTTGACAAAATGTAAACCGATGGCCTCTAAATTGTCCAAACTTCTTATTTTCAAACCGGGTTTTTCCAAAAATCTAACGGTACTTTCTAAAATAGAGTTAAACGCATGAACAACATTTTTTTTTAAATTCGCAGCAACAACGCACTTCAAATTGTTCTGGTAATTGTTCAGGTTAAAGAATCAAGATTATTTTTAATGGCTTTTGAAGCTAAAGGTATTTATTTTAACTTGTGAAATTAATTAAGACTAACGTGATTTTTATTTTTTGTGAAATTAGTCTGCGTCTTCAATGTCTTCAATGTGTTTACATAAAGTTTCAGTTGTGTTCCCCCGTTATATTTATTTTACATTGTCTTTACCACAGTCTTAAGGTAATAAAAGTGTTAAAGTTAGGTGCGGAAATTTGCAGATGTAGAAGTAATCGTCAAAATAATAATGGCCTTTGAATTAACTATTTTTAAGTTCAAACTCATTATAATTGGACTAAAAAAGCTTGGAAAGAAGGATAAACCATCTTTATTTCAATCTATGTACGGTTTACTAGAGGATGCATCATAAGTTTTTGTTCTAATTATAATGGCTGTTGAAAATGAACTGTATTAAATTGGTTGATAATTTGCTTTTTTCCTACATGACTTTTTTATATGATATGTGGGGGTTGGATGGGGGAAACTATAACGACAAATCATGTTCAGCTTGTTTATCGCTTTCTTAAATGTTTTTACAAAGCCTTACTGAAAGTTTTGACGCTCCGACCATGACCATGAGAAGTATTTTTGCGCATGATTACCATATAATTACAATTACAGTTCTATGGGAGCTATAGTACCTAGTAGTCCGATGGGGCCAATTTTTTTTACTATATATTTAAAATAATTTTCTAGATTTTTGGTGAAAATTTCAAAGCGATATCTCAACGGGAAGTATTTATGACCGCACCTTCATACAAGCCCAACCACTGTGCAGAGGTCGTATCTGGCAATACTATACATCTTTGAAAGGTCTTGATATGACCTACATAACGACGCTATGCATGATTAGTTTGGATATTGCGTTCATCAGTTTAGACGTGTAAACATGGAGTCCACTAACGGCGAAATTCGCGCTATTTTAAAGTTTTCCTTCTTTAAAGGCAAATCCGGTAGAGAAACGTTCCGTGAGATTAATGGTGTTTTGGAGGATGGTACTCTGTCACTTCGAACTGCGGAGGAATGGTTTCGACGATTCAGAGCGTGTGAAAACGACACCATGGATAAGCCTATGACGACGAATACCGATCAAATCAAGAAAAACATCGAGCTAGACCGGCATGTGGCATCTCGTGACATCGCCCAGGAGATGGGAGTTAGTCACCAAACCATTTTAAACCATCTGCATAAGGCTGGATATACAAAAGAGCTTGATATTTGGGTGCCGCATGATTTGACGCAAAAAACCTTCTGGACCGAATATGCTGCCGAAACGGAACGAACTGGACCCATTATTGAAGTGGATGGTGACTGGCGACGCAAAATGGATCACATACGACAATATCAACCGAAAACGGTCGTGGTCGAAGGCCGGTGAATCGTCCCAAACAGTGGCCCAGCCGGGATTGACGACCAGAAAGCTTTTGCTGTATGTTTGATGGGATTGGAAGGGAATCATCCACTATGAGCTGCTCCCATATGGCCAGACGCTTAATTCTACCATCTACTGCGAACAACTGGACCGCTTGAAGCAGGCGATCGACCAGAAGCGTCCAGAATTGGCCAACAGGAAGGGTGTAGTGTTCCACCAGGACAACGCCAGACCACACACTTCGTTGATGACTCGTCAGAAGCTACGGGAGCTCGGATGGGAGGTTTTATCGCATCCACCATATAGCCCGGACATAACGCCAAGTGATTACCACTACTTGTCCATGGCGAACGCCCTTGGTGGTGTAAAGGTGAACTCAAAAGAGGCTTGTGAAAAGTGGCTGTCCGAGTTCTTCGCAAAAAAGGAGGGGACATCGACGAGGGGGTATTATCAAATTGCCGTCTAGATTGAAACCGATTATCGAACGAAACAGCGCATGTTTAAACTAAATGCAATCACTAAAGAGCAAAAAAAGTGGAAGAGAGATATTTGCCAACCTAATATATGTATATATATTACTTTGTACATATATACATGCATTTAATTACTTCATCATTTATTTAGCAGCTCCACATTATTTACAAACCACAAAATTTTAACACGATTTTAAAAAATCCGACCGCCTTTCGAAGTAGCACAAGCCGAATAGGAATGCTGACTGCTTACGTATGTGCATTTAAATAGTCTCATTGCCTCTAGTGGCGACCAATAGTGCAAATAACCGCACGACCCACACATGTTGCACGCATTAGACCGTGTGGCACCGACGGAAGTGGCATTTCCGATGACACGGTGGCCAACTCGCCAAAGCAATTTCAACACAAGCTAAGAGCGCACAGTCAAAACAAATACCAAAAAAAAACCACAGTGTCATATATACACGCTGAGAGCGAAAACCATCAACCAAAATATTCATAATTGCTTTAACCGTCACTGTGCTGTTGCCACAAATGTCAATGGTTCGTCCGTTATGGCAGCACTCTACAAGGCTGTACAACACAGCCAGGCAATTGCTGCTCCTAATTCGTATGGATATTAGCGCGCTTACGGCTACCACAAGCTTCAATACAATGCTAATATTAGCTGGCTGTAATTACATTTCGGCTCTGTCTGCGCAACACCACAAGGTCAAATAGAGATAACAAAGTCCATTAGAGCACATAATAACAATTTATTACGCACTCAAAGTAATGTAGACGAATTGACGCACGAAGCGCAAGTAACTGTGTGTTGGTAATCATACGATTACATGCGATACTGTTTGCCATCGAATTTGTAATGGATGAGAGTAATTGAAATTTGGCTCGAAGGAACTAATTCAAGCATTTTGTTCAAGTTTTTTTCATTTTGTTGTGATTGTTGAATATAAAGTAATCATTACTAAGTAATCAAATACTTTCCAAAGGTAATGACACTCATACAGGATGTTTTGAGAGTGCTTCAGGAAAGGTTTCAACCGATTTTCGAGCAGATAGGCTCCTCGGTAATCCTTTAAGATCTCCTGACCTCCTGTATTGGCGATCTACTCTTGCCAACAGATGCTACTATGGACTGAGTAGGCAATTGAAAAGTAAAGTCCGCTCTCGACGAACAAAAACCAAACTCTACAAGTCCTCATCATTCCCGTCCTACTTTATGGTGCAGAAGCGTGGACGATGTTAACATTCGATGAGACGGGACTAGGAGTTTTCGAGAGAACGGTTTTGCGGAAGATTTACGTTCCCTTAAACATTGGCAACGGCGAAAACCGCAGAGGATGGAACACCACTCAGCGAATAAAGAGAAAGCGGGTTGGCTGGCTAGGTCATGTTGTTCGAATGAAAGAAAGTTCTCGAGCTCTGGAAGTGTTCGATGCAGTACCCGCTGGTGGAAGCCAAGGAAGAGGGAGTCCTCTACTCCGATGGAAGGGCCAGGTGGAGAGGGACCTGGCTTCACTTGGTGTTACCATTGGCGAGGACTCGGCTATAACGGCGTAAGCGATACCTACGCCAGTCAAGTAGAAGGAGATTTGATATACCTCCCTGCCAAAAGTGGTCTAGTGGATTCAAAACAGAGGATTCAGTTGATAGGTCCATGTCCTCATATTATTATCTAATCGACATAGTGTTCAAAAGAACTTCTTTTTCTAGACACATAGAGTCATGGATCGTCCCTTTATGATACAGCTGATAATACTTTCCCGATAAGATCCCAATATAAGATCATTCGATCCCGAAAGCATGATATTTATGGACTTTTTTTTCGGATTTCACACATGAAAGGTCTTCTGACTAATTAACTGCGTTAAAATATTGAACTTAAAACATTCGCCTTTCCCCAATACACTCTTTCTAACCTCACTGATTGTATTCGATTTCTGTTTAACATTGCAACCAATAACATTTTATTACACGTTGTTTTAAAGCCTCAAATACGCACACATATATAATTTATCGGTTTCCGAAAGTGTGAGTCTCATTCTAACAGACGCATATTTACAGACTAAACACAAAACCTGGTGTTCAACCAGGCGTATGAGTAATTGAAATGGCATAAAAGGTATGTAAGTGAATTCCCCAAGGCAATGGCTTATAAAAATATGTATGCTTGGTTTTTACGATATGGAAAAGGTATTTGCTAAATGGAAATGGGAAATTACATAAAAAAATATTTAACCAGCAGACAGATATTTTCGGAGAACATTTATGCGTATTTATGCCGAGAGGGCATGTGCAGTTGAAGTTGAAATATTTAGAAAAAATGTTGAATATATGATATAAAAGTTAGTTGTTGTTGGTGAATTAAAATTAAATGTTAGTTGAGCTGTTATCAGTTTTAGACACATATAGAGGCTATATTAATATGATTTTTATATTTTGTTGAATATAATTATTGAAATGTAGTCAAGAGCAAATATTCTAGTTTTTAATTTATATATATTTATGATATTTTAAATAAAAGAAAAAAAAATTAAACAACCCTGAACTAAATTTTGATATCCGTTTTTGAATCTCAATGAATTTTATTTTTGTTTAATTTTTTTTTAATTAAAAAATTTAATTTCAATATTTTCGAGTTTTTAAGAAAAAATTTAAGAGGTGGATTTCAGATGTTGAAAGCAAGGCTATTTTTTTAACCATGTATATGCTGTGTCCAAAAAAAAGGCTCTAGCCGTTGACTCAAAACTCATTATTGGTTCATCTAAAATCAATAAACCAAAAATGAATAAATCCAATTAATGAACGAAAAACCTCAACCTCAAAACCTCGCCTCAAAATTTTTATTGAGAAACTCATTTTTGACTTTTAAACTGCCGGCTACTCGATAACCGATCAGATGTTATACATTTTCGATTTTGCTTTTCATAAGAAGTTGGTAAGTTTCATTAGCTGATTAATATTATTTAGCAACGACATCTACCGTAGCTTTTTTATAAAAAAAGTCAGCCAATCGCAGACATCATGTCGCAGAGTTGCATTTCATTTTCAAGTCCATTAAGATTCAATTAAAAATTAATGTAGATTTTTATTTTGTATGGTAAATAAATCTTAATAAGCGTTTTAACCGAGCACAGACCGGTTAATTGATCAATTAGCTCCTGTGTAAAAAGCTATATCCCCTTAAAAGCGAAATTTTATATTTCTATTTTATTTTTTATTTAATTACCAAAAGCTTTAATTTCATAAAGATATAATAGATATGAGGTTATATGGGGTCTGTCCGTCTGCCCGTGCAAGCGATAACTTGAGTAAAACTTGAGATATCTTAAAGAAACTTGGTACAAATATTTCTTAGCACCCTGGGAGGTTGGCATTAAAAATGGGCGAAATCGGTCCACTGCCAAACCCACAAAATGGTGAAAACAGGAAACCTATAAAGTGTCATAACTAAGCCACAAATAAATTTATGAAATTAAAATTTGGTACAGAGGATCACATTAGGAAGGGGCATATTTGGGTGTAATTTTTTTTTGGTAAGTAAGTTTTTTGGTAAGTGTGGCCCCGCCCACAAATAGGTTTTTTGTATACATCTCATAAACCAATAATGCCAAACTTTCTGCAGTCGGTTCCCTTATGTACCCCACCACACACCATGAAAATAGTTAAAATCGGATAATAACCTCCCAAACAAAGGTTAGGTTGAAAATTTTTTAAAAGTATGCTAACTCACTAACGGAAAACATCAGAAACACTAAATTTTACATAAGAAATTACAGAAAAAAGTTGCACTCGGATTTTGTTCAAAATGGAAATGGCGTCGCCCATTCATGGATCAAAAACCACATCTCGAGAACTATGCGACCAATTTCAATGATATTCGGTATATATTTTCTTGGTACCCTGATAACACATATCAAAAATGGGCAAAATCGGCTCACAACCACGACTACTTCCCACATAACTCAATTTTGAATTCCATCTCATTCCTTCACTTTATAATAGCGGAATAAAACTTTACACAAATACTGTATATGATCCGTAACATCACTTGTGAAAAAATTATCGAAATCGGACTATAACTCAGTACCTTAGGGTAGTTTTTCACCGAAAATATCGGTAAATTTCTCAGATATCTTAATTTAATTCAGAGGAAATCTTTTTCTTTTCATAGTGTGTCTCTGTACCAGACATGGTTAAAATCGGGTCATAACTTCCCCTAGATCCCATATACCGAATTATAGGGTTTTCAAAAATACGATGGGCTTAATAATTATAAATCGGTTAATATGTGAAATATCTTAGCCAAGTTCAGTGAGCATATAATCTTAGATATAAGGTACGGTGAAAATGAGTGAAATCGGTTCAGGAATTACCTTAGCCTATATACTATATACATATGATGATTTTCGTTATTCTATTGGACTTTATGCCGAATTTATGGGTAAATTTGTGTGTTATCTTAATAAAAATATAGCAATAATTTGCGATAGTATAAAATGTTCGGTTGCACCCGAACTTAGCCTTTCCTTACTTGTCTTTTTTTAATGACAATTTAAAGATAAGATTTCCGTATTTTTCATTTTTTTATAATTTTGACCTTCAAAGGATTTTAAAATTATTTTCAATTATTTCTTGAATTAATTGTAGACTTCTTTAGATTTTAGATTTTGTATTAAAACAAAAATTATTTTTATACTCTCGCAACAAAAGTTGCTAAAGAGAGTATTATAGTTTTGTTCACCTAACGGTTGTTTGTAAGTCATAAAACTAAACGAGTTAGATATAGGGTTATATATATCAAAATGATCAGGGTGACGAGACGAGTCAAAATCCGAATGTCTGTCTGTCCGTCCGTCCGTCCGTCCGTCCGTGCAACGGATAACTTGAGTAAAAATTGAGATATCTTGATGAAACTTGGAACACACGTTCCTTGGGACCGTGAGAGGGTTGCTTTCGAAAATGGGCAAAATCGGACCACTGCCACGCCCACAAAATGGCGAAAACCGAAAACACATAAAGTGTCATAACTAAGCCATAAATAAAGTTATAAAAGTAAAATTTGGAATAGAGGATCGCACTAGGAAGGGGCATATTTGGATGTAATTTTTTTGGGAAAGTGGGCGTGGCCCCGCCCCCAAATCGGTTATTTGTATATAACTCGCAAACCAATAAAGCTGTATAAACCAAACTTTCTGCAGTCAGTTCTCTTACGTACCCCACCACACACCATAAAAATAGTTGAAATCGGATAATGACCACGCCCACCTCCCATACAAAGTTTAGGTTGAAACTTACTAAAAGTGAGTTAACTCAGTAACGAAAAACGCCAGAAACACTAAATTTCACATAAGAAATGACAGATAGAAGCTGCACTCAGATTTTTTTACAAAATGGAAAATGGGCGTAGCATCGCCCACTTATGGGTCAAAAACCATATCTCAGGAACTACTCGACCGATTTCAATGAAACTTGGTTTGTAATAGTTTTCTTACTTCCCAATGATATGTTGTGAAAATAGGCCAAATCGCTTCACAACTACGCCTACTTCCTATATACCAGAACTTTGAAGACGATCTGAATCGTTAACTTTACAATATATAAAGGAAGCACTAGTGAAGATATCGATGCAGAACTTTGCACAAATACCACCTTTATAGTGTGGAAGCCCCATTCAAAAAATCGCCGAAATCGGACCATAGGTTTTCAAGGCCCCATGTATCGAACATGAGGACCTCGGTGCTTCTAACCTAATATTAGGGTTTCCAACTTTCAATGAACTTTATACAATATATAATTGTGTATTATATAATATTAATAAAGTTAAATAAATAAATTGCGAGAGCATAAAATGTTCGGTTACACCCGAACTTAGCCTTTCCTTACTTGTTTCTTTCATTTTCTTTATTTTTTTATTATTTATAATGCTACATTCATTTTGATTTAAAAACTAAAGTTGCTGTGGTTTTTCTTCACTTTTCCCACTTTAAGTTTTTGGTACCTTCAATAATGTCCCAACAACAAAAGCTTTGTAAAATATATACCATTTGTATTATTCATTGTCAAATGAAATTTGACTGTTGCTAACGAAAATGCAAATTAACACAACAACAAAACCAATGAGTACTATAATCAAAACCAGCAACCAAACTCTCTTATAACATTTATAGACATCTATAAGTACATGCATATAACAATGAGCAACATGTGGCACGTGTAGACTTACAACACACACATATACACACTCTCCACAAAGAAATCATTTGCCATTCTGCCATTCAGTACACAAACTCAATGGCATAACGAACAACAATGCTATTCTGCTACCTTTCTATTTGCAGCTACGATTCAATGGAAATTTGCCGCTGACAGTTCATTATCATTTAACTCATTATTTATTCAATCATTTAATTATTTGCTTTGGCCTCAATAAACATTTTATTTGTACCGTTATCATGCAGTCTAATGATAATTGTGTGCTTTATATAATAATATGTACGAGTGTATATATGTATATGTAAGGACGAACAATGTTAGAAGCGCAGGCGTACGTGTGGTATGAGTGATGCGAAATCCAGTAAACAAAAGTGTGTGCAAATAAACAAGCTGCTAGCTTCAATGCTTCTTGGAAGGAAATCTAGCTAAATATGGAAACAATGCTTTTCTTGTGAATATTTTGTATATTGCTTTGCATTTTTCTTAATTAATATTAATTAGTAGTACGAAATAATATAAATGGTATATTGTGGGAGATTTATTTTCTATACACAAATTGGTTCTGTGTGATATTGATTTATAATATGAAAGGAAAGAAATATTTTTCTATGCTCTCAAAAAATATTTTATATTTTAATTGAAGTCTTAAAGTGTCCTAAGCAAAGTAGTTTGACTTAAGTGTTCGTTAAAGTCGTAAGTGTGCTTCAGATACTTTATCATTGCTATTGGATATTATCGTTCGATAATCTGTTTCCGGCGGCAACTTCATAATACCCCCCTCATAGAAGTCCCCCTCCTTATTTGCGAAGCACTCAGACAGCCACTTTACACAAGCATCTTTTGAGTTCAACTTTACACCACCAATGGCGTTCGCCATGGACAGGAACAGGTGGTAATCAATTGGCGCTATGTCCGGGCTATATGGTGGATACGATAAAAGCTCCCATGCGAGCTCCCGTAGCTTCAATCATCAAAGAAGTGTGTGGTCTGGCGTTGTCCTGGTGGAACACTATACCCTTCCTGTTGGCCAATTCTGGACGCGTCAGGTCGATCGTCTGCTTCAAGAGGTCCAGTTGTTCGCAGTAGAATTAATCGTCTGGCCATATGGGAGCAGCTCATAGTGGATTATTCCCTTCCAATCCCACCAAGCATACAACAAAACCTTCATGGCCGTCAATCCGGGCTTGGCCGCTGTTTGGGACGATTCACCGGCCTTTGACCACGACCGTTTTCTCTTGATATTGTCGTATGTGATCCATTTTTCGTCGCCAGTCACCATCCGCTTCAAAAATAACTTCCATCTCTTGGGCGATGTCACGAGATGCCGGACTAAGTCGATGTTGTCCATGATTTGATCGGTATTCGTCGTCACAGGTCTTCCGCCGGCTGCCTTATCCATGATGTCGTTTTTACCCGCTCTGAATCGACGAAACCATTCCTCTGCAGTTCGAAGTGATAGAGTACCATCCCCCAAAACACCATTAATATTTTTATATTAAAGATTTTTAAAATAATTTAATTCAATGAAACTCAAATTCTATCAACACACCTCAACTACTGTTGCAGTACAAACAAATAAGTACCGTTACACATATTATAACAAAAAGACTTGCATCCTTGAATACAATCCAGTCACCACACACTGAACTGCTGCAGTGAGCACAAGCACTTTGGGGACTCTAAGCGTAAAGAAAACACTTCAAACTTTAGCTAACTCTTAAGGTAACAGATGATCAGCGACAGTATTGACTTCTACTTCTAATAATATCATAATTTTATGACTTCACTCCAACGCACTTGCAAAACATTTCACAAAGCACACACACACACACTGTCATAAGTTATTCATGCAGTCGAGCGGAGTAAAGCAACGTAAACACACACGAGTATTCCACAATAACTACAGTTATGCGCACATCCAACCATAAGCTTTCCGCTTCTTACTATTATTTTTAGCATTTTGCTGTGTTTTTTCCCCATATTTTTGTTATTCGCAAGATTTCACGTTTTTTGCGCTGACACCCGCCTTTCAACGCATTACCGACAAACACATGGCATCTTGCGCAAGAAAACTTTTCTATTGGCATTGTAAATAAGCATTGTATCAACATGTGAATTATGCATGCGAGTTTGCTGAAAATAAACGTAAGAAATTGTATGATTGCCTTACTTTGCCCGACACAGTGGAAGTTATTTTGTAGCACTTGAGTTTGGAAATGCGCTCAAGTCGACAGAGGGAATATGAAAGAGCGTAAATAATCCGGACAAATAAACATGGCAATATACTTACTTAGAGTGTCGTACTGCAGAAATCTTGAAATATTATTTTCGCCTGCAACTTTTTCGCAACAAAAAATATGAAAAATTGCATAGAAAGTATTTACTTGAAGCTTCCATGGGATTCTACGGGCGCAGTCAAGTCTATTAATTTAATATATAAAGTTACGCAGGAACGAAGAAATGTTAAGGTTCATTGTTGTTGGTATTAACCGATGATGAGGAGTTCGAGGTACATTTACCCAAGTGATGAGTTCGGTGAACATTTTCGATCAACCTCAAAGAAGAACATTTGTTCCACCAGTGTACTTCTAACTATATTTCTGTCATGGAAATCTACAAGCTGTTCGGAGAACTTGCTTTAAATTTGCCGAACTCGTCATTTTTCGAACAACTTCAAGACTCACCATATTTATGGTATCTTCGTAACATACAATCCCTCAAGAACGTCTAAATTCCGAGATTAAATATGGATGTAAGCCCCACGCTCGCCCACACGACAATTTCTATACTCTCGCAACATGTTGTACAGGGTATAATAAAGGATTTTTCAATAGGGACGCTACAAAAGTAGACTGATAGGGACAGCAAATGGCGCCATATTTTTTGCCGCTCTTTTGATATTTCTCTTCAGGTTTGCCAAGTCATCATTGAAAGATATACGGTCCAACAACGAGTCGAAATGATTGAAATTTACTACCGAAATTCGGAGTCAGCGGCCTCAACTTTAAGAGCGCTACGTCCAATTTATGGTCATCTTAATCGTCCAGTCTGACCGCTTAATGATAACCAAATATTTTTACCCGAATTGGATGATATGGACTTGGATAATATTGGTAAATTGGTTGTGGTTGATATTGAGACACTAGCCACACCACGAATCCAAAATCGATTTATTGAGAAACAAGTTTGGTGAACGTACAATCTCAGGAAAATTGGGTTCAGTGTCTGGAATACTACAAGCGTGCCCGTGGTGGCCATGTAATAGAAATATATTTCCATACTTAAGTACATCGATTGTATATTCACAGGAATAAAGAATTTCTTGATATCCCAAACCGTTGTCTATGATCCCGCCTCCTAATAAGACGCCTACTTTTCTATAAATTAAGCATCGGGGAAGATATCGGAACAAAACTTTCCACAAATATTGCTTTCTAGCGTGACATCGAAAGCATGCCTGACGATTGGAATCTAAGTGTGCTCTGCCCAATACACAAAAAGGGAGACCCCACAATCTGCGCCAACTATCATGGGATAAGCTCCCTCAACATCGCATATAAGGTTCTATCGAATGCACTGTGTCAAAGACTAAAGCCCACCGTCAACAAACTGATTGGACCTTATCAATGTGGCTTTAGACCTGGAAAATCTACATCTGACCAGATCTTCGTCATGCGCTAAAGACCCGTGAAAAGTGGATCGACACACACCATCTCATTGTCGATTTTAAAGCTGCTTTCGACAGCAGAACATAAAAGGAGTTGCCTCTATGCCGCTATGTCTGAATTTGGTATCTCCCCAAAACTAATTCGGCTGTGAAATTCAAAGGGGATTTATTTTTTTCATCCAGTATGCCTCTGTGCCAAAATTGGGTCAATACGGTGGACTTTATACCGTATATATCGGTATATATATCTGAGCAAAATTAAAAAAACATATAACCTTGGATATAATGGTAATGTAATGGTTGGTGGCAAAAATAGTTGAAATCAGTCCACGAATTACCCCTGCCCCCCATATACTATATATACAGATTTTCATTATTCCAGTGGACTTTAAGCCGCATGTATGAGTCGATTTTTGTGTTAGTTTAATAAGAATAACTTTCCATCCTTCATTCCTTTAAATTCCAAACTATTTTTAATCCCCGTAATATTCTTCTTATTACGCTTACTTTCAAATGCAAAAAAAAAAGTTCCGCAGCTTTAAATGCTAATCCCCACATGAGTTGTACCAAAAAATTATCTCTACTTTTCCGGAATATTTTGGCGCATGAAGAAGTATGTAACTCGCTACCCAGTGCGGCTATTAGCATAGCCTCACCACTGAGAGAGAGAGAGCACTAGCGGCACAGCGTCAAAGGACGGAATGTCAGTGAAAGCCGCTGGCAGCGCTGGAAATACCAAAGTTTAAGCGACGTCATGTATGTTGTGTGTTTGTGTTTGTTGTTGGCTCGCATTCAGGACTATAAATATTTTGTTGCATAAATGAAGCTACGAGCAAACGTACGCGTGCACTACATATTTGACTGTATGCGAACATTTTTTATCTGCCGGAATTACAGTGGCATGCAACACAACTGAAAATAAAATTAAATAAAATTGGAGAGAGATGGTAGAGAAGTGCTGGAGGCAGAAGCAAGCGTCAGCACAGGATAATATATGCATATTATATAGTTTTTCAACGACTAAATGTTGACAAATCTGTTTGTAGATAAGTGCTATGGATGGAATTTGTTGAGGACTTGTGTGAGCTGAGGTAGGAATTGTGTTTATTTCATATATGCGGCTGCACATACGCACGTATTATATGTACATATGTTTACAATATATATGAATTCTTTATTGGAAGTTACTTTAAAGATTAACAAACTTAAGCTCATTTTGTCTATATAAGGTACGTATTTGGGACAGTTTTTATGAAAGAAAATACAATTTATTAATATTTCTTTAAAAATGATTTTCTATTGAGTTGCCACCAGATTTATATTTAATTAATTTATTAATATGTAATTTATGTAAATTTTAAATATGACTTCAAGTGCTTAAGCTTAATTATAAATAAGCTTTGGGGATTACGTAAAAATAGTTGGGTATGAAAATGAAAATCGTAAAAACCATATATAAGGTTGGCAAATATCTGCGCCTTTTTGTCTTTTGAATTTCGCGGCTAAGTATTAAGCGCTACAGAGCTCGTATCTGGCAATACTATACATCGTTGAAAGGTCTTGACATAACCTACAACACGACGCTATGCTTGATTAGTTTGGATAATGCGTTCAACAGTTATAGACGTGTAAACATGGAGTCCACTAACGCCGAAATTCGCGCTATTTTAAAGCTTTCCTTCGTTGAAGGCAAATCCGCTAGAGAAACATTCCGTGAGATTAATGATGTTTTGGGGGATGGTACTTTATCACTTCGAACTGCGGAGGAATGGTTTCGACGATTCAGAGCGGGTGAAAACGATACAATGGACACCAAGTCAAACATCGAGTTATACCGGCATATGGCATCTCGTGACATCGCACAGGAGATGGGAGTTAGTCACTAAACAATTCTAAACTGGATACACAAAAAAGCTTGATGTTTGGGTGCCGCATGATTTGACGCAAAAAAACCTTCTGGACCGAATCAACGCCTGCGATATGCTGCTGAAACGGAACGAACTCGACCCATTTTTGAAGCGGATGGTGACTGGCGACGAAAAATGGATCACATACGACAATATCAAGCGAAAACGGTCGTGGTCGAAGGCCGGTGAATCGTTCCAAACAGTGACCATGTCGGGATTGAGGGCCATGAAGGTTTTGTTGTGTGCTTGGTGGGATTGGAACAGATTCATCCACTATGAGCTGCTCCCATATGACCAGACGCTTAATTCTACCATCTACTGCGAACAACTGGACCGATTGTTGCCTACAACGTCACTTTGGATTCCAGTTTTATATTTCATTCATATTTAAGCATTATTATAGAGAAAATGTTAAGTATTAATAATAAGCATTAGGAAGATAGGGCATTTAAATACTCTCGTAACATGTTGCACAGAGTATAATAGTTTTGTTCACATAACGGTTGTTTGTGTCACCAAGAAATAAAAGAGTTAGATATGGGGTTATATATATATAAATAATCAGGATGACGAGTGGATTTGAAATCCGGATGTCTGTCCGTCCGTCTGTCCGTCTGTCCGTGCAAGCGATAACTTGAGTAAAAATTAAGATATCTTAATGAAACTTGGAACACATATTCCTTGGCACCCTGAGGAGGTTGCTTTCAAAAATCCACTGCCACGCCCACAAAATGGCGGAAACCAAAAACCTATATAGTGTCATAACTAAGCCATAAATAAAGTTATGAAAATAAAATTTGGAACATAGGATCGCATTAGGGAGGGACACATTTGGATGTAATTGTTTTTGAAAAGTGGGCGTGACCCCGCCCCCAAATAGGTTTTTTGTTTATAACTCGCAAACCAATAAAGCTATATAAACCAAACTTTCTGCAGCCGTTTCTTTTAGCCATTTCCTTATACAGTCCAAAAATCGGATAATAACCACGCCCACCTCCCATATGAAAGTTATGTTGAAAATTACTAAAAGTGGGTTAACTCACTAACGAAAAACCTCAAACACACTAAATTTTACAGAAGAAATAGCAGAAGGAAGCTTCACTCAGATTTTTTTACAAAATGGAAAATGGGCGTGGCATCGCCCACTTATAGGTCAAAAACCATATCTCAGGAACTACTCGACATATTTCAATGAAATTCGGTATATAATATTTTCTTGACACCCTGACAACACGGTTAAAAAATGAGCGAAATCGTTTCACAACCACGACTACTTTCCTTATAACTCAATTTTGAATTCCATCTGAATCCTTCACTTTATAATATATACATTAGGAACCAATGAAGATAGCGAAATAAAACTTTACACAAATACTGTATAAAACAGACTATAACTTTTCAAGGCCCCAGATATCGAGCATATTGAACTCAGGGCCTAAGGTTAAATTTTAACCGAAAATATGGGTAAATCTCTCAGATAATTTAATGTAATTGAGAGGGGATTATTTTCTTCCAATAGTGTGTCTCTGTTCCAAAAATTATTAAAATCGGGTCATAACATCTCCTAGCTCCCATATACCTATTTATAGGTTTTTCAAAAATTCGTTGGGCTTTATTCCGCATATATGTATTGGTTAATATGTGATATATCTTAGCAAAATTATGTGAGCGTATATTATTGGATATAGTGTACCTTGCTGGTGAAATTGAATGAAATCGGTTCAGGAATTACCTCAGCCCTCATATCTATATATGACGATTTTCGTTATTCTATTAAACTTTATGTATCTTTCACATATACATTTCTTTTGATGAAGGAGTAATAGCTTTTTCACACAGCCAACTAAATTTAGGACATTAAGGTTATAATTGAGAAACACGTTTTAGCTTTTCCTACAGCTGTCTATTCGATTAACGATCAGCTGATATACATTTTTGTTTTTTGCTGTTCATAAGACGTTGATAAGTTTCATTGGCTGATTGCAATTTTATCAATAACCACAACCAAATTTACAGCATGGACAACAACCCAAGTTACAATCCAGTTTCAACTCGATTTGTATACGATTAAAAATTTATGTAGAAAAATTTGATTTTTCTTTTGTATGGTAAATCGAACTAAATCATCGTTTTCATTGAGCAAAGACAGGTTAATTGATCAATTAACTTCTGTGTGATAAAGCTACAAGGTCAAACAACAGCCTGCTCTTCCATATGCACTTCATCAACACTCATCTGGTATCTAGACACTAATTATGAAATTATTATTAAATATAAAGATTACAAATGTATTCACTGTGTATGTGTCCTTGCAATATTTCAACTATTTTTTCTGCTCACCAACGTTCAAAATATAATAACGAAAGTGTCAACAATGTTATTAGTTACTAAGGAATTTGCAGCAAAAAGAAAAACTGCTCTGCAATGAAATTACCACAAAGAAATGGCATACTCATAACATGCAGCAACTCAAAGCAACTGTGTCCTTCCACTTTTTCTTCTCAACAACAACACAGCCTTTGCCTTTTTGTCTCCATTTTGCGTCAGACTAGTCATTCGTGCATGACTTGGGATATTTCGGCATTTAAGTCACCAAGCAAAAAAGTTTACTGACATCTAACCGAAATCTTGCGAAAATCCGCAGCACCGTCGGGTCGTGAAGTGAAATTACTTGTCGCCTGCTGTGCAGCGAGGACTCCACAAGCCATTCCAGGCAAAAAAAAAAACAAAACAAAAAATCCAGTTTCTAACGGAATTTCATTGAAAAGCAAAAGAAAAATTAAATTGAACGCCGTCGAAAGGGAAGCGGGAGCCAGACAACAGACTATGGCTGAATTGGCAGTGATTTGATTGAGAGCAGTGTGATAGAGTAGAAAAGTGTTTATTGGTAAAATGCTAGACTAATAAACTGGCAAAGGCAGACGAGTAAAAAGCAAAAAAGAAACAAAATGAAGAAGGTGCTAAAATTGGAAAATTTACGGCATAGACGAGACATTACGACGATAAAACTAATACTAAGTTGAATCACACCGCTCTAATCGCAAAGGCAGCTGGTCAATAACTTCAGTTTTGGCTGAAATCCAATAAAAAATTCCATTTCAAAGAGTTCATAGGCATTGGAATGTGCATATTATATGCTTGTACCTTTGATAGTAGTTTGGCAGAGCGTCTCCTACTACCACTCTACTAGCTAGATATTGTCCGACAACAATGTAGGGAACAACAACTCTGAATGTATGTTTGTTTTAGTGAAATACTCTCGTTGGAACTGGTTCGAATAACTTTGAGAGTTGTATTAAACTCTCTATAACGTGAAAATATATGGTAATGGATTCAATTATAATTAATGATAGAAAATCTAGAAATGGTTGTAGTCAGAATAAGAAGTAGTCAGAGAAAGTCTTATCAGGAATCATATTAGCCTTCAGACCACTTCGAAAACCTTGTCAGAAATCCGAGTATCTTCTCGACCGCCTCCAAACATTTAAAATGAATTAGAGAACTTGAAATACTAATCAGCTATCAGAGAGTCATTCGGAGCACCTATGAAACCTTGTCATATATATAGGAACCTTTTACATTAACACGAAGGTCTTTTCTAAATTTTTCCAGACCAACTCTTCACCTTTGACCGGAATCAAGGATCACTCTATACCAAATTGAAAGAATTTAGTTAGAGGGCCTCAAACCACCTCGTATGGCTTTTCAGGAATCAGAGAGTTCTTCAGACTACTTTGAAAGGCTTTTCAAGTATTAGAGAGTCTCTCAGAGAACATCAAAAACTTCGTCAGGAATCATAGAGCACTTGAGATTAACTTGAACGATTATTAGAAATCAGAAAATCTTTCAGACCAACTTGAAAGTCTTGTCAGGAATAAGCAAACTATTCAGAGTAATCATGGGGCTGCTTCGATTACTTCAGAGGCCTTGTCAGGAATTAGAAGGACCTTATACGATTTTTTTTACCAGGAATCAAAGAGCATTTGAGATCACCTCAACACCATGTCAGAAAATCCTACAGAATATTTGAAATACAATAACGTTCTGACAGAATCAACGCAGACCGCTAGTGATGGCCTGGAAAATTCTAATTTTTGTTTATACCGTTGCTGTAACTAGTCAAGAAATTTTGTATAAAATAAATGTCAAGTGATTATTATTTTAACGTAATTTCAGAGCTAACAGTCACCGCTATTAGTATGTGACACATACAGCAAATTATTTCGCTATAATGGAAACAGCAAAACAACAAATAAATTAAAACTCAAACTGCATATATAAGAATGTAGGAATGAGTAGTGACGTAAATGAAAAACAAAATTAAGCGCTCTAAGGACGAGCCAGTCAAAAAGCAAAGGTCTTTGTACGCGAGCAAACAAAGAATAAATTTCACGCTTACAACCTATACACATACAGACATGTATAAGGGTTTATGAATGCCAAAGTGAAATATCAAAAAAGTGGAAAAATAAATATTTGTATATCTATATGGAAGGAGCTACGAAAAGCAGCCACTCAACGAAGATATAAAGAATGAAAGATAAAAAGCAGTTGTAATAAACATGCTGCAGTGTTGTTGCCGCAAAAATTTAACCAGTCAATGTCAAGGACGTGACGCCGAGTGTTGCGTGACAGCTGTGCAAAAGCAAGAAAATAAAACAGTGGATATTGTGTAGAGTGCTATACATATATGTATGTAGTGGTATATACAAGTCTAAATTAATTTTTGTACTTATTGAGACTCAGCAGACAGCGCCAACACTTGCAGTCACAGTCACAGTGGCATTACTGTTATGTCATGACACTTAGCCATTTATTCATGCACTCAATGTCACACAGTTAGTGATGTAAATATTAGCACAATATGGGTATTATTGTGAGGTTCGGGATTAAACTAAGGCGCTGTGATTACATTGATCGCAAGCGAGAAGTGAAATCGGATGATTGTCATGATCAGGAAATTGATGACAGGAATGTATGAATATGTAAGAATCTAATATTTATAAACCCCTAGCATCCCTGTTAGAATCTTCGAATACAATTTAAATGTGATACACTACAGACTACACCAAAGATTCTCAATACTATTCTGTTCGCAACACACGCGGATATAGCCCTTGGGTGTATTCCAGTGAAGGTTGCTATGCAACTCAGAAAAATCGGGTGCATTAAGAGTCCCAAATAGATATTTTTGAAAATTCTCTGTAGCTTTGAGTGCATCCCACGAGCTTCATACGAAGAGATGAAAGCTCATAGAAAATTTTGAATGGAGTGTTATGTCGAAAGCTTTCTCTCCATCAACTCTAACTACAAGCTAACAGATTACTGCAATTTATTTCAAACAGATGTGGCAGTCTTCAAGGAAGCACAGTTATAACGTGATGGTATAGCATTCATCGCCCGACTTCTTTGGGTAGATCATAGCGGAATTACTGAAAACCGCGAAGTATGTAAATCGATAAAAAAACGATCCGTATTGGGATTGGGACAAGACAGTATTTCCAAATCTCTCGATAAAAAGAACAGTAATGTAATTAGGACAAGACGATGCTTCTTGTTCTCTTCCGGTCCATCTTTGGATCTGTGGATCGTCATCGAGCTCAGTAAGTGTTATTTGGCCCAAATTGGAAGTTAAGCAGTTTTTTAAGTTACCCGCTATTAGCAATATTCATCTCAACGCCCTTGTACGAGCTCTAACTGAACACTGTCCTAGAGAGATATGCATCCGGCGGAGCTCGGTCTGAGATTATCAAAGTTGTATGGATAAGATGAGGTGGAAACATCTAGATCCTTCCTTCTCCATTGTAGAGTTTTCGACATACTGAACTTGATACATCTCAGTACTCATACTTCAACGAGAAAGACCACCTAAACAAATTTGTGACTGGTTCAAAATGCTCTACGAATATGCGAGGGCCTGTCTGATTTATACATACCTACGTGATCCTTGTGACAAGTAGCAGCCATATTACCTAACCTAGCTTTTGTTCAACTCCTGAAAATATTTCTCAACGCTAGACTCTTGCAAATCGCGAATGTTTATGGTATAGTGGTGACTGCAACCGAACTGAGCTCTTTCTTACTTGTTTCTTTGCCAAATTTGCATCAAATAACTTTAACATTTCCAATGCTGCAGTACAGGATTTACTGTTATTGTCAAAGTTGTCAAGTGGATATTGAAAAGTTCACGCCAACTTGTCATCACTTTTTGGAATACACGTATTTCTATTATACAATGCCAACCTCAAATACGCTGCTTAATATTACAAATGCTTACGCTCATATTTCTCACGCATAGAAAACGCTTACGGCGAAACATTTAAATGCCGTTGATATTAATGCAAAGCGACCACTGAGACAGCCATTGACACGCAGTCTGGCGTAAGAAGGACATGCCGGCTGTACATATATATACATAATTATAAAAGTGTACAGGTTTATGAAATGTTACATATATATATCAGAAAAAAAATTACCTATTCGACATTGCTCTCACACATACACGCGTCTGTGGAGTATATATATTATATATGTATGTATATATATACAGTGGTAAATATTTATGTGTTCGCACGTTGTACTGCTGTTGGCGCATAGCTTTGCATAATTAATTTTTTGCGTATTATTTGCCGGCGCATTCAATTTCATGCTGGTACATAGAGGTCTATGCATATATGTATTTTTATAAACATATACATACATACATATGTATGTATGAGAAACGCAATCGCTTTGTGTTTATGTTTGACAAATTCTCGTTAAACTGACACGAATCCAACAAACATGCAACTGCCAAACACTCGCTTCAACTGCCTCACTTTTTTCTCCACACACCACCGTTGCGCCAGTGCGTATGAGTTACTTGGCTGCACTGGTAATTTTAATTGCAAATAAATATTCATTTCATATTGTCGCTAGTCCGGTCGGCGGTGCCAGATTTATGCTCATTTTGTGTTCATTGAATTTCAATTGAATGGCGGGGTTTTTGCGCTGCGCTCAAACGCCAAATAGAATTTGTGTATAATTTGGCAGTTTAGCTTGGTAAATTAATTACATCTAAAGTTGGCTTACAGGATTATGCTTAATTAAAGTGGTTAAATGGCAATTTTGTATGCAAAACGACTGAAGTTAATGTGCAACACTTAATTGATGCGTTATAGAATTAGTGGAGCATGAATATTGTAAAACGCGTTTGGCAATAATAATGAAATAGATTTACTTTTTGCTTTAATCGAAGCTTTGAAAAAATCCACAATTTTAAATTAAACAAGTAAGGAAGGGCTAAGTTCGGGTGTCACCGAACATTTTATACTCTCGCAATTTATTTATTTAATTTTATTAATATAACAAACAATTTGACTCACATATTCGGCATATATGTATATGGTATAAAGTCCATTAAAAGTTGGAAACACTTATATTAGATATGTGGGAGATACGGATACATAACTGTCCCGATTTCACTCATTTTTGGCACGAAGACATATTATTAGAAGAAACATATTCCCTCTGAATTTCTTCAAAATATCTGAGAGACTTAACTATATTTTCGGTAAAAAAAATTTGTTAGAAGCACTGAGGTCCTCATATTCGATATATAGGGTCTTGAAAACTTATGGACCGATTTCGACGATTTTTAGAAGGGCGATACCACTCTTTAAATGCAGTATTTTTGCAAAGTTCTGTTCCGATATCTTCACTAGTGCTTACTTTATATATTGTAAAGTAAACGATTCAGATCGACTTCAAAGTTCTGGTATATGGGAAGTAGGCGTGGTTGTGAACCGATTTGGACTATTTTCACAACATATCATTGGGAAGCTAGGAAGATATTATGAACCGAATTTCATTGAAATTGGTCGAGTAGTTTCGGAGATATGGTTTTTGACCCATAAGTGGGCGGAACCACGCCCATTTAAAATTTTGTATACCATTTTGAGTGCAGCTCTTCTGTACCATCTTTATAATGAAATTTAAGGCTTCTGATGGTTTTCCTTACTGAATTAAAGCATTTTTAGTAGTTTTCAACATAACCTTTGTATGGGAGGTGGGCGTGGTTATAATCCGATTTTCCTCATTTTTGGACTGTATAAGGTAGTACCTAAAAGAAACGACTCTAGAAGATTTCGTTGATATAGCTTTAGTAGTTTGCGAGATATGTAGAAAAAACTTAGTTGGGGCGGGGCCATGCCCACTTCCCCAAAAAAATTACATCCACATATGCCCCTTCATAGTGCGATCCTTCATACCAAAGTTTACTTCAATACCTTAATTTATACCTTAGTTATAATATGTTTTCGGTTATTGCCATTTTGTGGGCGTGGCAGTGGTCCGATTGGCACCGAACCTAACCTTCTTATCTTGGCACCATAAGATCCAAGTTTCATTACGATATCTCAATTTTTACTCAAATTACAGCTTGCACGGACGGACAGACAGACATCCGGATTTGAACTTTACTCGTCCCCTGATCATATTGATATATATAACCCTATATCTGACTCGTTTAATTTTAGGACTTACAACCAACCGTTATGAGACCAAAACTATAATATTCTCGTAGCACCTCTTTTGCGAGAGTATAAAAATTTCTTTGGGCAGGAAAGACTAACCATGGTCTCTGATCAGTAATTAATTAATCAGTTCATCATAAAAACAAAGAAAGATCAAATCGAATTTGTAGGAGGACGAGGTCAATACCATTTAACTGTAGTAAAATAGGCTTAGACTTTCATAAAAGAATCAAATGGCTAAATACAATTTTATTGTAAGTAGTTTTCTAGAGGTAAGGATATAAGTTTTAACTGGTGTATAGTATGAAAAGACTTTGTATGTCTTGATACAATTTAGAGCATTTCAGCGTATGCTCACACATGTCACTCAGAATACATTTCTGCTGTCATTAAAGTTGACTATGGTCACGTGACTGTGGTAACATTGGCTATACATCTACCTAGTACGAAGACAGCACTAAATGTCAATGCAAAATATTATATATTATTTAACATACAATTCTTTTTTAACATACTTAATTGGGGACAGTCATATCAACAGTTAGTGAGCGGCATATCAACAGTTAGGTGCCTCTTAATACGTGTACAAGCAACTTACTTTGCTTGCCACATTTTATTAAATTACCACATTTGTTGCACTAACAGTTTCGCTACTTTTTATGACCGCCGCCATTTTCTGAGCTCACATTTTCAATTCCAAACGAATAAAAGTGAGGAGCGTAAAACTTCTCAAAGTATAAAAATTAAATGTCAACACTTAACTAAGAATGGATGGAATGGCAACATTGGTAACCCTGCTTAACAAATGTATAATAAGTTTATAAGTATCTCATTGTTGAAAGCGGGCAATTTTTATTTGATTCACGTGTGAATAATCTTAAAACACGGATAAACTGAGCAATGTTCGAATTAATTTTTGCCGACAGTATAAAATGAACGAGACAGTAAAGTATTTGTTAGAACTAGTATGAAACTGGTATCGACGCCCATCACCGTTTTGTCGACTTCAAAGCCGCTTTTGATAGCTCTGACCGGAGCTGCCTATTCGACGCCATGTCCACATTTGGTATCCCTGTGAATCCCTTATACAGTTAATTAGAATGCGTTGAGCACAACTATCAGGTTCGGTAAAGACCTCTCCGAGCCGTTTGATACAACACCTGGTTTTAGACTTTAGGTAATTCCCATATCATAGGACTTTCCAACAGCTTTTGGCAGTCTACAAAAACAGGACAAGACAAAGTACCGGGGGGCCACACAAAAAAATTCCTCCCGTCTTGAGAACTACGTCACTGTTGGCCGCTATAAATTTGAAAAAGTGACTTCGCGGAACCAGCCAAACAACAGCTGCTACTTTGGAATCAGTAGTCAATTGAAAAGCAGCTTTTTACAAACAAAAACTAGGCTCTCATCATTTGTGTCCTATTATACGGCGCAGAAACATTAACGATAATAAATCGAGATGAGAAGGTTCTTGGAACATTCGAGAGAACAGTTATCCGCAAGATTTGTGAATGAAAATCTGTAAGATGAACTGAACTGTATGAGCTCTACGGCGACATGGATATAGTTGAGATCATACAAATCGAACGAATGCGCTGGTTCGGTCATGTTCTACGTATGGAAAACGATGCTCCAGTGAAAAACTATTTCGATTCGAGACCCATGATCGGAAATCAGAAGTACAGGCGTCCGCGCATCGAATGGAAGGACCAAGTAATTAGGTACCAATCTTGGGATGTAAAACTGAAGTGGCTTCGAAAAGGATAAAGGCGAAGTTTTGTGTTCTCGGCTCAGAACGACCCACGGTTGTAGTCCCAAAGAAGAAGAACAAGTATGAAACTAATATAATTCCGACTCAATTAAAAACTTTTTTCTCAGTATTATGATAATTTAATTCTTGCTGCTAAAACAGTTAGGTTTGTCGAGGAAGATTTAGATTTCCGAATTGTTGAATATAGACAGTCACATCAGAGCTGGTATTTCAGTTCATCGAGGTCACAGCTATGTACCAAAAGCTTATATCTATTTTGGATCAACTAGGTCACCTGGATATATCTCCTAGAGATTTTTAGCAAATCTAACTTTTATGAGTTAAATGTCTAAGTGGAAGTAAATACTACTAATCTTTAATGCACTGCAAACCAAGTTATCTGACGAAGTACTTCAGTTCCACTACTTTGGTTCCCAGAGTCCACACACAATAACTAGTTATCTCCCGGCTCAGACTCAATGAAATTACTGCTGTCTTGAAATATGTTTGGCGCCCGAAATGCATCACCTCAAACAGCCTTTGCTTCAATGACACTCCGTCTCGCGCCTAAACGGGTGCTTCACTTGTGGTTGGCAACGCGATTCGTTCGCATTGCAATTGTGGACCCTTTCAATATGCCATCATTGTTTCGTCGTCACACAAATATCGCTGGCAATTTTAGAAGTGACAACAACACAACAACGCTAAATAAGCTGCTACCTGCTGTTTACAAAAACAACACGGCATACAAGGATGTATGTAAGTACGGACGTGCGCTAAAACATGCAAAGATGTTATTGCACTTTGCTAGCGCTCACTGTTGCAAACAATTTGCGCTTTTGCAGCAGGTGCTTACCGGTCTCTCCATAAACACCAACGCTCTTGTTGTTGCTGTTTTGTTTCTTTTTTTTCGGTTATTGTTATGTTGATGTTTGTCTTGCTCTCCACTTTCGCTATTGCGAGCTAACTATTTTTTGCTTTTGTTGTTGCCGCACGCTCTTTGCCACTTTTGTTTTGTGCGTGTCTTTTCGTTGTATTCACTCACACATATAAACACACTCATATTGACGCAAAAAGGTGCACACCCATTTGTAGCGCCTTTAGTTATGCAAATTGCTTTCGAAAATGGCAACCAGTATGTAGTTAAGGCAACACAGAAGCTAAACTACGGAAATTTATTGCTAGACCCCGGCGAATGCAAGGCAAAATTTCATAGTTTGGTTTAAGTAACGGTTCTCTCGAGGTAGTTTTAAATGAATATTTAAAAATTTACTTTGAAATGTTTGCCTTTCGGTCATCATTTGTCTATATCATCAACATAACTAGTGTAGTAGTAAAGAAATACAATTTTTTATTCCTTTGTGGAAATCGCCCGAAGGTTCTCCTCAATGCAAATGACGACATTCTAAAACTAGAAAATTTTACTCATTCTAAAAATTTTTTTCGGGCTAGTATAGTGATACTTGAGGCACCATGTACCATCAAAGAATTTTGGGCAAATAGACCGGTAGATACAAGTAGAGGTACTTTTTCCAATAGCCTATCTTTGATAGATCAAGCGTGTTTCGTCTAGCTGTCATATTATTTTTTTTCAGTATTGTTTGGCATTTGATCATAGATAGACTTACGTCTGAACAACGTTTACAAATTATTCTACCTTATTCCGTACTTTATTCTCGTTCTATAAGGCTCAACCCACACCGTATTAGTCGAGACGTATTTTCTTGTCTGATACGACAAAATCCCATAGCTGTGTAGCTTCTTATGGTCAACATAGTCGGCCTACTGAGCGTACTATTTGAAATACCATAACATATCTTGAGAACCAGCATTCATTATTGGAAAATATTCGATCGAATAAACTACGTCCAGCACGGAGTGAAGAAAATACATATATCAGCCGTAGCTGGAAGCAAGTCGAGATCGTAAATTGAAAGCATACAAAATACAGCGTGTGCAATAACTGAAGCCACACGACCTTTCCAAGCGACATCGCCTCGCTCTATACGGTCTTGAGAAGTTCCAAGAAGATCCGACGTCTTCGAGTCAAATTCAAGATCTGCCATTTCATGCAGAAAAAACCACTATTTGGTGTGGCTTGTGGGCCGGTGAAATCAACGGTTCCTATTTCTTCAAAAATGATGCCGTTGACAACGCAACCGTCAATGGCGATTGTTTTACCGCGAGATGATAACCGACTATTTGATGGCTGAAATGAAAGCTCGTGATCTCGGCGACTTTGATGTCAACAAGACGGCGTCACTTTCCACACATCGCATCAAATAATGGACTTATTCAGAGAACACTTCGGTGAGCAGATAATTTCGTTATGGGACGGTCGATTGGCCACCCTTTGGGGATATGTAAAGTCTAAAGTCTATGCGGACAATTCCGCTTCGATTCAGGCCTTGGAACAAAAAATCGCGCATGTCATTCGCCAGTTATCAGACAAAGTAATCGAACGAGTCATCGAAAATTATACTCAACGGATGGACCATCAGAGACGTAGCCGCGGTCAACATTTGGAAGAGATAATTTCTACAAAATAAATGCCAAAGAATGTTCTTTTAAACCACAATATAAATTCCCCATTAAATTTGAAATTTCTGTATTTTTATACTCTCGCAACAAAAGTTGCTAAAGAGAGTATTATAGATTTGTCCACATAACGGTTGTTTGTATGTCATAAAACTAAACGAGTTAGATATAGGGTTATATATACCAAAGTGATCAAAAGCACATAAAGAGCTATAACTAAGCCATAAATAAAGTTATGATAATAAAATTTGGAACATAGGATCGCATTAGGAAGGGGCACATTTGTAAATTATTTGGAAAAGTGGGCGTGATCCCGCCCCCAAATAGGTTTTTTGTATATATCTTGCAAACCAATAAAGCTATATAAACCTAACTTTCTGCAGTCGTTTATTTTCGCCGTTTCCTTATACAGTGCAAAAATAAAAGAAATCGGATAATAACCACGCCCACCTCCCATACAAAGGTTAGGTTGAAAATGACTAAAAGTGCGTTAACTCACTAACGAGAAACGTCAGAAACACCAAATTTTACATAAGAAATGGCCGAAGGAAGCTGCACTGAGATTTTTTTACAAAATGGATAATGGGCGTGGCGTCACACACTTATGGGTCAAAAACCATAACTCAAGAACTACTCGACAGATTTCAATGAAATTCGGTATATAATATTTTCTTGACACCCTGATGACACCGGTGGAATATGGGCGAAATCGGTTCACAACTACGCCTACTTCCCATATAACTCAATTTTGAATTTCATCTGATTCCTTCACTTTATAAGATATACATAAGGAACCAATGAAGATAACGAAATAAAACTTTACACAAATACTGTATTTGAGCAATTTGTCAAAATCGGACCTTGACTTTTCAAGGCGCCTGATATCAAACATGAAGAACTCAGTGCCTAAGGGTAATTTTTCACCGAAAATATAGGTAAATCTCTAAATAAATTGCGAGAGTATAAAATGTTCGGTTGCACCCGAACTTAGCCTTTCCTTACTTGGTTTCTTTAAAAAAGTAGGGGACCTCGAAATGGATTACAGTTATATACTTATACTAGTCATCATATACAACAATTGTGACATGTAGTTAAACCCTTGATGCTTATCATTTCCATATCCTCTGTAGAATTAGTAGAAATTTTAATACAATTCTTCATTTAACCAATCAACAATGGTTCAAAGCTAACATCTCTTTTAAACCTCCTTTGTATTTAAAATAATTCACTTATGCCTTCTCAAGGGCTAACATTTTCTAAGACGTCTACACTGTAGTCCAACTATTATATTTTTGTTTTGCTTCTAACCGTATGCAAAGCAGCAAACGGCGTCTATCAGCCAGTTCAAGCTTAAAAAACTAGCACTGGAACTTTCTGCGCTAGTCCATCGATACGCGCACTCCCGCTTGGCGTAGCTATGACATCAGCTGTGCCTTGGTATCCAAAGTTTAATTTCATTTGCAAAATGTTGCAAATTCTGAACTAAAAAACAAACTACTCGATCCTCCTCTCTATATTCCTCCAACACGAATCCTATGTAAAATACATGAGGAGCTCCCATCGTTTACACACACACAGCTCCGCCCGGACAGTCGCATGATATACATACATTTATAGCAAACAGTTTATTCCGTTGCTTGTGCTATGTTCTCTGCATTTTCGCAAATTGTCTTTCTTAATAATTTATTCATTGCCCTTGCTTTGCTATACATTTGTGGTATAGTTTCTTGCTATATTTTCTTCTAGTCTCCTCTGCATTATTTGCAGATCTTTAGTGCCGTTTGTGGTTGTGTTGTGGTTTTTTGATGATTGTCGGGAAATTATTGTGCCGCAGTGTGCCTGCCAATCTTTTTTCCTCGCGCGCCGAATATGCAAACCGCAATGTTGCCCAGATCGTAATAGACGGCTTGTTTTATACATCGCAGTGTAAATGAAAAAATACATGAGCGCATCGTCATAAATAATTGACGAGTTGAGAATTTTATACTTTAGACAAAGAAAAGCAATTACAATAGAGAGCGCCAATCTATTATATTATATTAGAAAGGGGGGGAAATGTTGAGTTTTGAATAAATTATACACCCGTTGAGTATTTATAGTCTTGCTTCTTAGTACTCAGTTATAATTGGTGCAGAACAATAAATTCCACGACTGCAGAGAATCTCACTTACACAGTTTCGACTGTTTTTGGTGAAATCCAAATACTTTTAACGGATCGAAAGATCCTCACGATTCGACAAAGCGCTTGGACTCTATTACAAAGCACTTAAGTCGGCTGTCGATTCCAGTCAATTCGTTGGGTTCGCGGAAGGTATGACTGTCGAGGTGATTCAACCTTAGTCTGGGGAATGCTGGACATTGAAGGAGGAAATGCTTGGACGATTCCTCTTCACCTTCTTTCAAGCAACTTTGGCAACTTGCATCTGGCTTGATCTCGTTCTTGTTGTAACGGCAGAAATTTTTCTCAAAATACTTGTAAATAATGATAGTTCAGTTTGGATGAGAGTGGATTCGTTTCGGCTACGTGGATCAACGTTCCGAGGGAACGACTGCAGCAGCTCATTCGTCTTTTTAATGTAACTAATGTCAGTTTTTGACTTTAGATGGGCATTTTAAGTGAATAATTTTCGTTCCATAAAAAGTCGACAGACTTATTCGACACTTTGTACTTTGCTTTATGAAACAATCCCCAGATAGGTGGGTAGATAAAGTGGAGGTCGGACAAAGCCCTTAGGCATTTAGGAGAACCGCTGTGAAATCACCGGGTCTATAATCCCTTCACACTACCATATTCCCCCTGTGGCCTTGATAAACCTGTTCAATTCAACAAGTTGCAACAATGCAACTTCTGAGACATCGTCAAGAAAATCGCGACCTATAATTATCATTATTTTCCTGTACAAAGTAGAAGATATACTATAGTCTTCTCTTCTTCAATTTCTGGGCAGCTTCACAATAATCTATGTATGGTGTTCCCAATTTACTGGCGTGCCTTCCAGTGAGACCTTGACCTGTTATCACTCCTACTAGAGTTCTTATGTCGTTCCTTTTGAATTTCAATAGTCGACATGTGCGACCCTTATTCTATTTAGGTCACGTTTGTCTGCTTGTTGAGCAAGTCAGGGATTGTTTCCATAGAGACTCAGACAAACAAACTCCACACAGCTTCGAGAGCTTCGAGAGAGAGATGGGAGGTTCCGTTGGAGCAGAGGGGCGGTGAGCTTTTTCACGTATGAAGCTCAAGAAAAGGCGGGGGTGTCTTCTGTCGGACACTCTCAACCAACTCCAGACTGCCAGACCAATGCAGCATCTTTCAGGCAGAAGTGACTGCCATCAAGCTACTGCCATCAAGGAGGCATACTACTCCGATGTGCGGTTTCCATCAGAGAGGAGACGCCGACAACAAAGCGGCAATACTGACCTTTGGATTCTATAACAGTACACTCTAATTTAGGGGGTCTAACAGCTTCAAACTACTTTGCAACCGACTTGTGTGTGTGTAAGATAGAGTACCTTAGCAGCATTGACGCCGGAGTGGAAGCGGGTGGATAGTCTATGTCAGTATAGAACCAGCACCTGTGCAGTTGTGGGGTCTTTCAGGCATGCGGTGGACCGAAAACTGTCGTTCCAGCTGCTGTATCTGAGGAATGTTTATCTCGCCGGTAGGAAGCTGTACCTCTACAGTTCTGTGTAGTACAGTTTCTTATAAGCCTACCGCTGAGAGAAGAATTTAAGTGTAACAATCCTATAGTAGCACCATCTATCGTCGAATCAACCTACTAAATATTAGTACAAAATATTCTATAAAGCAAGCAACAATATAACAATTTCCACAAGTCTTTAAATATTAGATTCCATGCACGTCAAAACTCGGTCCATCAAATAGGCATTAATCTATGGCAATTTCCTCTAATTTGGCAGCATATGCTACCAACAGCTGAAACACAGCCACACCTCTTACATAGCCCCCATGCTTAAATATAGCTTTGCAAAAAGAATTATACGGTTGTTTTTGTTTAGATAACTGTATTTGCATATGTATGTGTAAGCAGACATTTGCTTTGTTGCTAGGCAAACGCATTTGCCATCATTACCATAAAATGTTCCGTTCGCATTTGTTTTCATTAGCATTAGCATTATCCCTGCGTCGGCGCAAATAGCAAACACACATGTGCATGGGAAGACACAATGCATGTAAAGTGAGTGAGTAAGTAGAACCCCCAGGACAGCGCACATATTCGAAGAGTTGACGAGTAATCATGATCCCGCTGCAATGCCACAAGGCAAAATGGTGGCAACGACAAATGGAGTGACTGTCGGAAATAAGCTGGCATGTCTACACGCCCTACAAGCGTCTGCATATGTATTCATGGACTGTATATTGGCGGAGTGAGGGACACACATGTCGAACGCATGCATGGCTGCGAAAACACAAAAGGCTCATTTAACGGCATCTAAATGCATCACGTCGCAAATGGTTGGTCTGTTGAACTTGGAATAATGATGGTGCTAGGTGCTGGCGACTGACGGCATTTGAAACAAAGCGAAGGTGATTGAGTGAGTGAATTGTGGGGTGGAGCGAGTGGTAATGAGCATAAGAGTGAAAGGGCGGTGCCGCTGGAATGCTTAAAGACGCGTGTGTGCATTGTAATTGTTATGAACAACGGATCATTGTGGCCAAAGGCCATTCAATTAAATTTTAATTTACCACTAATTAGTATTACATATAATTACGCTTTTAAATCTTTACGTCGACCTTTTAGAAGATTGTAAAAGTGATATCAGTTTACGAAAGATCTAAGACCTACTCTCAGGTAGGAAATGAGGAGAAGAAAATTTGCTTACAATCTGTTCATATCTCCACCAAAACAAATAATTTCCACATTTTTAAATGTATTATCAACATAACTCGGTTTGAGATGCAGAGAGTGGTTCTATGGGTCTTAATATTAGAATTAAAACATCGAAATATCGGTAAAAGTACTTTCAGATTAGGTATCGCCACAATTTATTTTTTATTGGCACAACTGATCCTAATCTGGACGCAAAATTGAGAGCCAAAATAGTCTTCGATGTCAAAGGCACCAAAGTAGAGATTTTGCCTCCTAACTAGATGTTACGTTCTTCAAGACTTTTCTCCTCCTCAGAGCACATCACCGATGAAGTTTAAGCGCCGTAGCAGAAACAAATACTCCTAATTCGGGTAAATGCTCGTACAGTACTTGGAATAAAGACCAGGAAGTAAGCCGTCGTTTCCTATAAGCCTCTTAATGAGATCTGAAGAACTACTAGTTTATGGGGTGGATTTCGGAGTCTAGAACATCCCCACCTTATCTGATATCAAAGACACCGCTTCCTCGTAGCATTAGCAAGAGACATTAGCTAAGTGTCAACGATCAGCTTACGTGTGAAACAGATCTACCGAAAGTCGGTTAGCTGCGATCTTGATCAATCCTGATCCGACTCGAGCGGCAGGCCGAATTCATCCACCTCTAGTACAGATCCTGCTACCTCCAATTCATGACCATTATCTTTGGAAACCCTCCACATAGCACATCGGAGTTCACTTTGTCACATCATACATTTCATTTATTGATGGAGAAGCATATCTAATTGTGATTCAAGATCGGCTCAGTGATAATTATGCTATGTAATCTGAGCTGATCGAAGCTATATAATTGCTGATCTTATAACTTCTATATATAATTGGCGTTTATTTCTGTTTTAGTTATAGGTCGAGCTTAACTTTATATTTACGACTTCATGTGTTTTGACAGATGAAAGTTGAGTAATTTATTAGGCCTTTACTTTTGATGATTGATTGATTAGTTTTAGAAAACTAGATCGCGCCCAAGTTCTGCGGAAGTATAAAAGCAGTTAGCATATTGATTCGAGACACTTAAATTTTTTGAATCAAACTATAAATTTTTTTCTTCATTAAATTAAGCTATGATAAATAATTGAAATGTAATTTTACTTTGTACCCTTATACTATACAAATACATAAATAAATTATACGAAAAGATCCGGCGACTAACTGAAGGTTTCAAGACCGGAGCACACACCAGTAGGACACCCAGAGGTGATCTAGTAGTTGATGACCAGAGTATACTGAGTTTGTGGAGGGAACATTTCTCCAGCCTGCTGAATGGCAGTGAAAGTACAACACCAAGAGACGGCGAACTCGATTTCCCAATCGACGACGATGGAACAAATGTTCCATTGCCCGACCAAGAAGAAATTTGAATAGCAATTACCCGTGTAAAGAACAACAAAGCGGCGGGGGTCGATGGATTGCCGTCCGAGCCAAATACGGCGGCGAAGAACTGATAAGGTGCATGCATCAGATTCTTTGCCAGTCGGAAGAAAGCATGCCTGACGATTGCAATCTAAGTGTACTCAACAAACGAACTGATTGGATCTTATCAGTGTGGCTTTAGACCTGGAAAATCTACAACTGTCCAGATCTTCACCATGCGCCAAATCTTGGAAAAGACCAGTGAAAAGAGGATCGACACACATCATTTCTTTGTCGATTTTAAAGCAGCTTTCGACAGCACGAAAAGGAGTTGCCTCTATGCCGCGATGTCTGAATTTGGTATGCCTGCAAAACTAATTCGACTGTGTGAGCTGACGTTGAGCAACACCAAAAGCTCCGTCAAGATCGGGAAGAACCTCTCCGAGTCGTTCGATACCAAACGAGGTTTCAGACAAGCAGAATCACTATCGTGAGACTTCTTTAACTTGATGCTGGAGAAAATAATACGAGTTGCAGAGCTAAACAGAGAGGGTACAATCTTCTACGATGGCTAGGTCATATTGTTCGAATGGACGAAAGTGCTCCAGCTCTGAAAGTATTCGATGCAGTACCCGCTGGTGGAAGTCGAGAAAGAGGGAGACCTCCACTCCGATGGAAGGACCAGGTGGAGAAGGGCCTTCCCTTCAGTGGTATAATCAATTGGCGTCAAACTGTCAAAGCGGGGAATAAATGACGCGCTGTTGTGGACTCGGCTATAACCGCGTAAGCGGTGTCTACGCCAGTCAAGAAGTAGATATACCATACAAATACAGTGCATAAATTGTGAAAGTAAATTCGTAACCAGAAGCACTCTTTAGATATTTATGTGTCTTTCTATATATAGCACATGTATTATCTGTAAATCTTAATATTTGTTTACACTAACAACACTCTCATAGAGATTAATTAAGGATTTTCGCATGCTCCCTTTGTGCGGCAGGATTGAATGCTTGTATCAAATGGTGCCCTAGGCTCTAGACAAAAGCTCATCTTGTAAATTACACATACTCGTCTATATATGTACATATAAATACAATTGAAATGAAATCATTTGCATATATTTATTTATGCCAAAGTGGAGCACTCGTGCTTCAAGGATTAATGCTAAGCATATATGTATGAGTGTGTGCATACTGGGTACGTTACTACACAAATGCATTTCACCCCGCTACTGTTTAAGCAAATGCACACTTTCACATTGCACCGAAAGTTGTTGTAGTCATTGTTCCGGAATTAAAAGCTGTTTAATTTTTATGGAAATGTGGCTTATTTTTTCAGGTTAAATACCAGAGTGTATTTGAGTTGTGTGAATTGCATATTCACCTTCATTTGAGCTAGTGGCAAATTTAATATTTATATTTAATTCACTTCAAAATTCATTAAATTGCAGAGATGTATGCATTTCATTACGACTTCACTTTATATAGCAAAAATTTTAAAAACGTTTTTGTGCATCTCTCTTTTTAGTGTGTTTTATAGTTCACTGAGTCAGTATGTAAGTCTGTATTGGCTTTATTTCCACAAAATATTTGCCTTAAATTGGTTTACAGTAGAAAGAAATATATATTTTTTTTAATTTCGACAGCTCGACTGAACCTCTTTGTCACAAAAATTTGAAGATAAAAAACGATCCAAAATCGGTTATACTTGGTGGGTACATTTTAGATGACACAACCAGAATAATATTGGACAGAATACTTTTAATTTTATATTCAAGAAAACCTGGGATTCTAGACTCTATCGTTATTTCCACACACTCTTCGATCTCTATGTAGATCCGCATTGAAAGTCAATCTATAACCACCTAATTATATATTTAAATCGTTCCAATACCTATGCACACTTTCCTTCTTATTGCAATTCCGCTACATTTATAAGATTTTCTATCAAATGTTTCATGAGTGTGAAGGGGATCAGTCAGGAGCGATCTTTCCTAGGTCTTAGGTTCTGACATATCAAGCACAAGAGGTACCTGTTCCTCTATTAGATGATGAGGAGCCTTGGCCTGTTTAGGTCTAAACGGTCCCCAGGTTTTGATGGTTTGAACGGAGAGCTGTGTAGATGTTTGTGGAAGTTCATTCTGGAATACTTGAAGGTCATTTACAGTAAGTGCGTGTGGGAAGGCTATTTTCCACGTGAGTGGAAAAATGCTAGGGTTGTTCCTCTCATGAAGTCCACCGTTAAAATCATGAGTGATCCTCGTTCTGATCGATGCATCTCCTCCTTCGAGTGCTTGGGAAGTACCGGAGAGAGCTATGGTGGAACGATTTCAGGAGCTAACGCAGGGTATGTGGTCGGATAGGCAGTACGGGTTCAGGAAAGAACGCAGTGTGGAAGATGCTAGGATCTATGTTAAAAGTGTAGTTAGGGAGAATGACAGAGACATATTTGTTGACTTCAAGGAAGGCGTTTGATTATCTAATCAGGGATCCGGTGCTACAATAGTAATAGGAACTTGGTTGTGCGAAGGTTTCTCACTGGCGGAGTTAATTTTCGGGCAGAAAAGCCTCTGACGTTGGAATGAATGGGAGTCTGGAGATTGGAGTGGCTCGCGGCTGTCCGCAGTGACCCTTCTGTGGTCTATACATATGAGAGAGAGAGGGTGATTTAGAAGTCTCCTTATGAAATTTTTATTTATGCCATATATATATGCTTTTCCAAAATTTATTAATTTCTATGAAGTTCTGTTGAAAGTGTCCTGCTGCGATTTCAATTATGCAGCAGAACGCCATTTCGTTTTAATGTCAATATTTGCCGCGCACCGTTTCGAAACCAATTGGCCCAACTCCAGCGTCCTCTAAAGTGTACTTATGGTAGCATATTTAGTGCAAATCCACAGGGATTTATCAATAAGTTAACGCTTTGAGTGCAAAATGAAGCAATAAAGCAAAGTTGCATGCTGCCACACAGCATGTCGTCGGACATGATAAGCGGAAAGTTAGACAATTAGAATCGGTTTCGTTAAAAATAAACAATAAAAACCATAGAAATTTGATGTAAATTTGCTAAGTTCCATGCCATAAACCAACTCGTAATGCACTTTGCAGCAAAGCAGCTTAGCAACAAGCGGTGAAATGCTTGTAAATATTTTAGTACAGCATATATAGCATATCTGCACAGCAGCTCCAAAAACAATTTGAAGATGCACTGCAAATTCTGGAAGCTTTGAAAATTTTTGTGAACTGAAACTACTTCAACTAATTGCAGCGCTTCGTTGGTGGAGACGCAGTTAGGGAGGCTTATTGCACTGAATTAATACATTTATATATACGAATTATGAAGGCGGTCCAATAAGTACTTAGCCTACAAAAGTAAATCTGATCGGGCCTCAAAGAAGGTCTTAGTGATGGTGATAACATCCACATCCTAAACAAAATTCTATAATACTTCCGGTGAAAATACGGTGGATACGGCAACAGTTCTTACCCTAAAACTAAGACTATTTTGAACGCAGAGGTGTGAACTGTTGCTTTCTTGCGTAGTTGAAGAGCTCTTTATTCTTCATAAAATACCAACTAGAGTCTAGAGAGAGAGAATTTCTGCAATTCTGAGTCGAATAAGCCCAATAATTGTGCATAATAAAGTTCTGTGGCCTGCTTGTCCTTCTTTAGGTAGTAAATGATTGATCATCAATTGGGAATTCAAGAAAGCGTCCCTTTTTCATCCAATAGGACCTTACCTCACCTCACTTCACTTTATGCGGAGCAGGTTCGTTTAGTCAAGTCCTCTATTTGAACAGTTCCTTGATCTCTGGTATATACAAGTGGATCCATTTTTCGTCGACCGTCGAAAACCGATTCAGAAACTCCTTCGAATTGTGGTTGAAAAGCACCACTGCTGTCAAGTGGTCTCACGCTTACTTTTGGTATCCGATGCACCCGTAACCTAATATTCCATGACGCAGGATTTGACCCAATTGTACTTTTGAAATGTCTACTGTCTCAGTTGAGATTAACTTCAAACGGCGATCTGTCATTTCTAGATCATGAACTTCAGGGGTCATGATATCTATTTTCGGGGCACCTAAGCTTGACTCATCAAGAAACCGACGACCGACAGTTAAAACTCATTACAGTTATTATCGTAGGTCGCTATTGAAAGGGAAGAGTCGCCGTATGCAGCATCCAAGATCTCACTATACGATTTCCTTTCCAAAAAATAATCGAATTAATTTATCTAAATTTCAAGTGAAATATTTTTCAAACCACCCTCGTATTATCCATATACTGCCATATCAACATAGCGTGTACACAATAGTTTAACAATTTATTCGAAGCAAATATTTTCATATGCAAGCAATAGTGCACAATACATCACTTTAGGCCATCGAGCAGTAACACCTTGCTCTTCATTGCTGCCAGAGAGCCCGCAACACGAGCGGCCGCTGTGCAAAAGCAATTCACAACAACTTTGCAAAGTTATAAAATTCAAAGCAGCCGCTCGCTCTATGGTTAAAAACTGCAATGTAATGGAAATTTGTTAGATGGAAGTTTCGCTATGAGTGAAGTTGTGCTGCAGTGTGGGAATGTGTATACTAGTCGTACATATATCATGGAACAATCGGCAAACTGCAGAGCGAGGCGTTCGAATAATTTATGCGCAACAACTAATTTCCATAAAATCTCATTAAAATAACATTGCCGCTGAGTTTGGTGCGTATTACTCACCAATTCACATGGTTTGCGTTTAATTTTGAGTTGAAAGCGGATTTATTATTGCAGTTAGCGGTACATATTCGCTGCAAGTTGCTTACAAGGTTGCAACGATATTTTGGCTGAAGCGCGTTGTGCACTTCAGTACGTTGCTTCCGCATTACTTTCAAAGTTAGTAACTTCTCGCAAAACAGTAGTTAATGCAAATTAATTTACGCGGAAATAATACATCGACTTGAGTGATTTGAACAATGGGGGAAGAAGTAATATGGGTAATGAATTATTCACCAGTTCGAATGGTTACCATAGAAGAGTCGGACTAAAATCGATTTTCCATTTAAAACTAACATTCAAAAGGTACCTTTATAAATTCCACAGCGCGCTGGTAATTTGATGATATGGTGGATTACATGCAAAGCAACAAAACATGAATGAATGAGATCTAAAAAAAGCCAAATTAATTGATCAATTACAATTTTAATTAAGAAACCAGTTTTTGTCCTTCACACTACTCGATAATCGATCAGCTGTTATACATTTTTGTTTTTGCTTTTTATAAGAAGTTGGTGATAGCCATTTCGCACAGAAGCTAATTGATCAATTAATTGGCTTTTTTTCGATTAAAGGGCTGATTTAGATCGATTTACCATACAAAATAAAAATCTCATTTTACTACATTAATTTTTAATCGAATTATAATCGAGTTGAAAACAGCAATGCAAATGATTATTTTCTAGAACTTTATAACTATGACAGGCTTTAGTATCATTATGATTTATGCACATTTTCACTGTAAGAAGTAGTGGCGCTTAATTAGAGCATTGTTGATGGTGTTCTAGAAAATAAGGGCACATAGAAATAGAATTGGGCTTTAAGGCATTAAGGAAGAGTAACTGAAACCACAAAATCTCATTCTGGTTGTTCTTAAACTGGCATCAAACTCCAGAAAGAAAAAGTGGATCATATTTTATGTCCAATACTATTTAACCAGAACCACTAATAATGTCAGCCTTGAAATCAAAAGCAGAATCACTCTTGCCAGCAGGTGCAACTTTGCACTGAGTGGGCAATTGAAAAGTAAAGTCCTCTCTCGACGAACAAAAACCAAACTATACAAGTCGCTTATCATTCCCGTCTTGCTTTATTGTGTAGAGCTAGGAGTACTACACTAGGAGTTTTCAAGAGAAAGGTTTTGCGCAAGATGTAGGGTCATTTGAACTTCGGCAACGGCGAATACCGAAAACGATGGAACGTTGAGCTGTATGAGTTATACGACGATATTGACATAGTTCAGCGAATAAAGAGACAGCGGCTACGCTGGCTAGGCATGTTTTCCGAAGGGACGAAAACACTCCAGCTTTGAAAGTGTTGGATGCAGTACCTGTCGGTAAAATCTGAGGGGAAGGGCGACCTCCGACGACGATAGAAAGATCAAGTGGAGATCGACTTGGGATTTCTTTCATTATGAGCTTACCTTGAATGCTTACAAGAACAATACTGTGACGATGCCTATTGACCACTCCCTGTGACTTTTTCCTATTTCCAAAAATAAAGAGAACCTTAAAGGGCTGTTGTTTTATAAGCTGAAAGTGCTCAATCACTTTATAGATGATTTGGTACTAGCAATGTTTTCAACCATCTCTGATTTTGTTTTTCTAATATTTTATCATCAATAGAACGACAATTCGGGGGCTGGAATATTCCAAATGTCTAACTTGATTTCTACGAGAGTGAACACATTTAAACCAGAATGGATAAATTTAAAAAAAAATCTGAGCTGAAGAATTTAATATAGTGTTAGCAGAAACCAGAGAAATATGCTGCGGAGCCTTGAGTAGCCGGAGGTATCCAATAAACCAGCAACAATATGGTTGCTCATGACTGTCAATATGATGACAAATTACCGCAACATAATATAGAATGCTAGTCGACCACAATAAGAACGCAATATAATGAGTAGCATAAACAATAACAAACAACAACAACAAATGCACGAAGCAAGCGAGCTAATCTCAGTGGGGAGTGACGCAAATGCCAAGGCGTTGCTCTAATCAGCTTTCCCCGGATTAAGGCAAAGAAGAAACGGATTTTCGCACATAATGACAAAATTGCAGCTGCGAAGTGCAGCTTTTTTGTTGTTCTTTCTTTTGTTGTTTTTGTTTATAATCTAAGTTTGTATACTTGCAACAGAAGCTATGCGATTTTAATTAGTTTTTAGTGTTTGTTTTTGTAATTGTCCTTGCTGTTCAATGCAAGTTGTATATAATAACAACAACAACAACAAACAGCTTGCATTAAATCGCATTTTGTCGGCCGATTGTCCGTCGGCGTGAGCGAGTGACTTAATGGAAAAGTTAAGGGAACAACGGAAACGCCGCTAAGTGCCGCTGAAAGCAATTCAATTATAACGAGCATATGCACAACAATAACAACAAACAATGTCAACCAAAACAACGGGCAAATAGCTGAAGAAGTAGCTCTCGTGGAAATCACAGCAACAATGCACAAAAACTAAATGGAATCAAAACAACTATTAGCCATGATGTTGCAAGAAGCTGAGTGCTCGAGGGGCACATGCAACAGGAAATGCGACTTGAATGACAGTTGAAACGTTCAAGTTTTAAAAAACGGCAATGAAAGCAAAAGCACGCTTTGCTTCGCTAATATTTTCTTGTTCAGGTAGCTAACGAACAAGTCAATCGACGAAATATCGCAAGTGGAAAAGAATTTGCGCGAAATGGCTTTCGAAATTGATTGATTGCCAACAATGTTTGGCTATTGCGCGTCGTGCACAAAGCTTCAAAGTAATTGCAGCGTAAGAACGGTAATGCAAGTTTGATTTAGCAGAAAGCTACTTACATGCCTTTTTTGGTAGATTAAGCGAAGAAGACCAAGGAGTTGAATCGCCACAAGCTACGGCACTATAAATGCCAACTAGATTTTTTATCGTATTTAAATATTAGTGAACTCGTTATAAGAAGCGAATGTACCACGGTGTATCTTTTCCAACCTTCCTAACCATTGGATTGCAATATATGAGAAAATGGCCCCTGTGACAACCTCGTTTGACTTTTACTTGCTAACGCTATAGCAATATTAACTAGATTCCACAAACAAAAGCTCCCAGTACATTATTCAAAGAGCCTAGGACAATTTATATTAACTGTTTCGCCGGTTTCGAATTATGATGGCTCGATTCCAAATTTTAAAAATAGTTCTAAGACCATTTACTCCTTCGCTACCTCTCTACTTAAGCAGAAAAACGTTACTTCAGTTTGGTTGACAAAAGGTCCAGAAGGTTTCAGTACATTCTTAAACCTGAAAATCTATTGGTAGTAGAAGTGGTTAATATCCAGTCCAATAGTCTTCTCCAATATTGTGGAATAATAGCTTAAACTTAAAAGCTTAAAGCCTAAATGTATTTCGACAATCCAATTCGTGGATCCAGAATTCGATCGCCTTAATATAAAGCCTTCAGTTTTTAGTATCTCCTCACATCTAATAGCTTACTTTGGTTCGGAACTCGTATAACTTTTGCCTTTATATACGAATAGGTTAGATTATAAGCCCTCTCCAATAGATCTCGCTTAGACGGCTCAAATCGTGTTATAAGTCCTTTGCGAGGCAGCGAACTCCTAGATATAGATACCATAGCCCTTCAAGATTTGACAAACTGCATTGAGCCTCTTAAAAAGTTGTTAAAACGGATAATGTCTAAACTGTCCCATTCATCTAGTTCATCGAAACTGATGCTACCGATATGTTCCAGTCTCAGTCTGCCAAAACCTGACTATGAAGGAGTAATTGTATAGACGTTTCGTCTTCCTCATGATACTTTGACAAATTGCATCCTGAACACAGAGACCGTAAGTAGTCCTACCATTGCGGAAAGATGAACATTGCAAACAGCAAGCAGTTCAGTGGACCTCTTATGCTAAAGTGAACCTCCACATTAGGCCATACGGATCTTCTTGCAGTCACGTAAGTGCTGGTCATTAAAAACCGCCTGCCGAGCTCGTTCGAGGTCAACAGATCCAGTTAGATGAGATTACGGCTAGAACGCTTTTAAGTGCGAGCTCATCTCTTCTGTAGTTCGTACCGAACCCTCTGTGACCCAGCACCCAAACGAGTATAATACCAAAGTAGTCTAATCCTATTGATAGTGAGCTCAGTCTCAGGCTCAGGCTTGACCAGCTTTGAGTGCTCAGGCCAGTATTGACGATCTGATATCAAACTGAATTTATACATCCCTGAAAGAAGCAACGCTTCCAGTTAGTATATCTGATACTACCTTCAAGGCAGCTACTTCTGCTTGAAACACACTGCAGTGGTCCTGTAGCCAAAAACTCCTTTCAGAAGACTTTTCCACCAACCATTCCTCTAGACTTCGGTACATCTGTGAAAAAGTTCAATGTGTCTCTTCTCCATCGTCTACGCCCCGCTCGCCATGTTTGTTAACAGAGCAGGATCCACAAGGAGTCAGTTCCACGCCGCAGTTATCAAACTTTTCAGAGAAATATCCGAGGATTTCGGAATGTCCCACTCTGTGACCATTCTTAAGCCCAGTATTTCTAGGTCTGTTAGCCACCTTTCTAGGATGACGTTGAGTGCTTTTGTCGGTGAAGTCAGTAGTGCTCCATAGTTCCGAATGAGAGCCACTCTTTGCACTCGTTCCAACTCCCTCTCGAGCGCCGAGGTTCCATGATAATGCCGAGATACTTCACCTTGTCTACAGGTTGAAGGCGAGAATCCCCAACCGGGGGGCGTCACAACCGGAATTTTATATCTCCACGTGAATAAAACCATTTCAGTTTTACAAGTAAAAACGGCTGAGCCGTTTCTGTCATATAAATCACTTATGCCCAAAATTCGAAGTAATCTAAACTTGCTTCCAAAAATATAGCAAATCCACCGGCATTGACACTTAAGTCAATGACTTTATTACGCATTTGGTTTGTGAGTTAGGCTACCAATATTTGAAAACTTATTGCCTATGCTACTACAATACTCTACTACAAATACTCTACCAAGCCCAACTGTCGTTAACTTTTTTATACTCTCGCAACAAAAGTTGCTAAGAGAGAAAATGAACAGGGTGACGAGACGAGTCAAAATCCAAATGTCTGTCTGTCCGTCCGTCCGTCCGTCCGTCTGTCTGTGCAACGGATAACTTGAGTAAAAATTGAGATATCTTGATGAAACTTGGAACACATGTTCCTTGGGACCGTGAGAGAGCTGCTCGGACCACTGCCACGCCCACAAAATGGCGAAAACCGAAAACACATAAAGTGTCATAACTAATCCATGAATAAAGTTATAAAAAATTTGGAACAAAGGATCGCACTAGGAAGGGTCATATTTGGATGTAATTTTTTTGGGGATGAGGGCGTGGCCCCGCCCCCAAATCGGTTATTTATATATATCTCGCAAACCAATAAAGCTATATAAACCAAACTTTCTGTAGTCCGTTCTCTTTCGTACCCCACCACACACCATGGAATTAGTTGAAATCGGATAATAACCACGCCCACCTCCCATACAAAGGTTAGGTTGAAAATGACTAAAAGTGGGTTATCTCACTAACAAAACACGTCAGAAATACAAAATTTTACACAAGAAATTGCAGAAGGAAGCTTAACTCAGATTTTTTACAAAATGTAAATGGGCGTGGTATCGTCCACTTATGGGTCAAAAACCTTACCTCAGGAACTACTCGACCGATTCGAATGAAATTCGGTATATAATATTTTCTTGACACCCTGATGACACGTGTGGAAAATGGATGAAATCGGTTCACAACCACGACAACTTCCCATGTAACTCAATTTTGAACTCCATCTTATTCCTTCACTTTATAATATATACATAAGGAACCAATGAAGATAGCAAAATAAAACTTTACACAAATACTGTATATGATCTGTGGCATCACTTGTGAAAAAATTGTCGAAATCGGACTATAACTTTTCAAAGCCCCGAATATCGAATATGAAGAATTCAGTGCCCCATGGTAATTTTTCACCGAAAATTTCGGTAAATCTCTCAGGTATCTTAATTTAATTTAGAGGAAATATTTTTCTTCTAATAGTGTAACTTCCCCTAGCTCTCATATACCTAATTATAGGATTTTCAAATTGGGTCAAATTGTGTGTTATCTTAATAAAAATATATCAATAAATTGCGAGAGTATAAAATGTTCAGTTGCACCCGAACTTAGCCTTTCCTTACTTGTTTTAAATTAATATTTTGAACAATTAAAAGTCAAATCGTAGCATAAATAACTATGAAAATTATAAATTTTTAAAACGATTACTTTGGTCTAAAGAACAATTTCAAAGAAATAATTTGATCTCTCATGCCTATTCGAAAGGATCTACATGAAAACAACAATAACTGTTATACACAAATACTACAAAGTCAATCTCCTAGGATTAACTGAATTAATTAATAAAAAACTTTTGATCGCAACGTGCGATTTTTACGCCGATAATTGATTGAACCAAAAAAAAAACTTATGTGAAAACAGATTTAATTACGCCTATGCAAAGGCAAATTGAGCTGTCAATACGCTCGTGCACAAGATTACAGCACGTCATTCAATATAAATCAGTGATAGTGTTTTTGCTGGCAATTAAACGGTATAAACAAACTTTTCGCGCTGCTATCAATTCAATTATCGTTAATGCTTTTACAAGCTGTGTGTGGGAGAGTTCAATTACCAACAGTTTTTGTTTATCATTGCAATCTCTTAGTAATCAATACAAAAATAACTGTGAAATATTTATGAAAAAAAGTGGCTTTAAATATGTTGGCATTTTGATTTCAATTAAGTTTTTTTCACTCCTCGTTAATGCTTCAAATGGGTTTACGGCAGTAATCATTACACTGAATAACAGTCTTTAAATACTTTGCGCAACCAACCACCAATGGCCGCAAAAAAAAACTGGTAAAAAGGGGACCAGCTTAATTAATTTGATTAACTACAAGAGCATTTACATGTCTACACACACGTACATACCCATACACGTGTATCAAAAGGGACAAAACAAAGCTGCAAGCGCCTGTTTTAATTGGTGGACAGTTAAATGAAATTTGAATATTTGAGTGTAGCCTCGAGTTCACTCACAACAAAATATTGAAGGTGAAAATTTAATTGAAAGAAAATATTTGTTTTCACTATCATAAAGGGCAAAAGCCACACAGTGCGGTTGTGGTAAACGAGCTGCGAAAGGCAGAAGCAAATATTTTTGGTAATTCTGCAGCTTTTACTCGTAGATATTCATCAATTGTGTATTAAAAGCACTGCATAGCGGCATATACACACACTTTTAAGTGTAAGTATGCATATTTAGTAATTTCTGATTGATTGATTATTGAAAATTATTCACATTTTCCCTAGAAAATTAGAAGCTATATATGATGCTGTAAGAATAAAAAGTAGTCTGTCAGGCTGGCTGAAAACTGGTATCATTTGAAATTCTTGCAGCAAAATTAGGTTTAAATATTTAACATTATTGCTATCGACGGCGATATATCGATTATAGCGATCCACTCAACCGTGCGGAACTTAGCAAACTATCTAATATTGGTGGAATGATGAATCTTTATGAGAACCAAACCAAACTTTCAGGAGGTATAAATTTTATGGTAAATATAGGAATAAGGAAAAGCCTGAAAAAAACGACACTTGAAAATTTCGTTGATATAGCTTTAGTAGTTTACGTGATATGTACTGAAAACTTAGTAGGGGCGGGGCCATGCCCACTTTTCCAAGAAAATTACATCCAAATATCTCCTTCCTAGAACAATCCTTTGTACCAAATTTTATTTCCATAACTTTACTAATGGCTTAGTTATGACCCTATGTGTTTTCGGTTTTCGCCTTTTTGTAGGCGTGGCAGTGGTCCGATTTTGCTCATCTTCGAAAGCAAGCCTATGGTGCCAAGAAACAAGTGTTCCAAGTTTCATCAAGATATATTAATTTTTACTCAAGTTACAGCTTGCACAGACGGACGGACGGGCGGACGGACAGACAGACATCCAGATTTGAACTCCACTCTTCACCCTGATCACTTTGGTATATATAACCTTATATCTAACTCGTTTAGTTTTGGGTGTTACAAACAACCGTTATGTGAACAAAACTATAATACTCTCTTAGCAACTTTGTTGCGAGAGTATAAAAAGAGTGCGATAGGCATTGCAAAAGAATGAGAATTTTCAGTAATTTTTTTGCTATTAATCATGTTATTTTACAAAAGTAATAATATGGCATTATTACACAATTTTGTGACTTTAAATCACGAAAATTCAAAAAAAAAAAGAAAAAACGTTAACTTCGGCTGTACCGAAGCTAATATACCCTTCACAGGTGCATTTCTTTTAGTAACTATGTGTTTAAGCAAATCTAAAGACGTAAGAAAAAGTAAGTAAAAAACAAGTAAGGAAAGGCTAAGTTCGGGTGCAACCGAACATTTTATACTCTCGCAATTTATTGTTATATCTTTATTAAGAAAACACACAATTTGACCCATATATTCGGCATAAATATATTTCGCATATTAACCGATTTATAAGCTATTAAGCTCATCGTATTTTTAAAAATCCTATAATTAGGTATTCTCATATATTCATATATAAGGGAAGTTATGACCCAATTTTAAGCTTTCAGGTACAGAGACACACTATTAGAAGAAAAATATTTCTTCTGAATTAAATTAAGATACCTAAGAGATTTACCGAAATTTTCGGTGAAAAGTTGCCTTGGGTCACTGAATTCTTCATATTCGATATCCGGGGCATTGAAAAGTTATAGTCCGATTTCGAAAATTTTTTCACATGTGATGCCACAGATCATATACAGTAGTTGTGTAAAGTTTTATTTCGCTATCTTCATTGGTTACTTATGTATATATTATAAAGTGTAGGAATAAGATGGAATTCAAAAATGAGTTATATGGGAAGTTGTCGTGGTTGTGAACCTATTTCGTCCATTTTTCACACGTGTCATCAGGGTATCAAGCAAATATTATATACCGAATTTCATTCGAATTGGTTGAGTAGTTCCTGAGATATGGTTTTTGACCCATAAGTGGGCGATGCCACGCCCATTTTCCACTTTGTAAAAAAATCTCAGTGTAGCTTCCTTCTGCTATTATTTCTGTGAAATTTAGTGTTTCTGACGTTTTTCGTTAGTGAGTCAACTCACTTTTAGTAATTTTCAACCTAACCTTTGTATGGGAGGTGGGGTGGGGGTTATTATCCGATTTCAACTATTTGCATGGTGTGTGGTGGGGTACGTAGGATAACCGACTGCAGAAAGTTTGGTTTATATAGCTTTATTGGTTTGCGAGATATATACAAATAACCGATTTGGGGGCGGGGCCACGCCCACTTCCCCAAAAAAATTACATCCAAATATTTACTAATTCTTTTTAGCCGGGTTTGTTTGCTAGAAACATTAAGGTTATATACTTAACCGATCTTAACAATTTCTTTGGAGATTATATTATTACCTTAAGCAGTAACCCATGTCAAATTTCGAGAAGATACCACGTCAAATGCGAAAATTTTTACGGAAATTAAATTATTTCTATGAGCAATAACTCACACCAAATTTCGTGAAGATATGTAGTAAAATGCGGAAGTTTTCCATACAAACCCTTGCTTCCGATCGTTCAGTTTATATGGCAGCTATATGATATAGTGGTCCGATATCGGCAGTTCCGACAAATGAGCAGCTCCTTGAAGAGAAAATAGCATCTGCAAAATTTCAAAACGATATCTTAAAAACTGAAGGACTAGTTCGTATATATACAGACAGACGGACATGGCTAAATCGACTCAGTTCAATATACTGATCATTTATATATATACTTTATAGGGCCTCCGATGCTTCCTTTTGGGTGTTACAAACTTCGTGACAAACTTAATATACCCTGTTCAGAGTATAATTACAATTTCCAAAGTTATAGCTTTATGTGTTGACCCAATACCAAAAAAAGGTCCTTGCGGTGGCAATCATAAGTCCTTGGCGATTCATATTAAATCAATCGGATAAGAAAAATAAGTTTTATAAATAGTTAATAATAATATTTTTTTAAAAATTAACAAAATGGCGGCCTAAAGAAATTTTTTTTCTGGATTTTCGGGAAAAAATCAACAGTTAATCGGTCTTAAAAAATCGAATCGGCCCAGGATTATTATGTACTCTAAAAGCTGTATACATTTCATTAAAATCTACTGAACGGTTTTGGTGCGTAAAAACAAAGTTTTTATGTGTTTATATCTGAGTACTCTTACTGTTTTGATTAAAGAATACCGCTAGATTTATCCCAGTTATAAGAGATTTAGGGAAAAATTTAGATATGGTTTTTCACCGATTTATAAGCAATAAAGAGAAAGACTTATTTTAAATTTTAAAATTAAGGGCGGATTCAAACGATGTTGACTTCATAGTGCGTATACGCTCTGGGGTACTCTCACTTCGCGAATTGTTATTTTCGTTAATGTTTTATAATATTGAAAGTCATACTTAAAAAACGAAATAAAAAAATTCAAAAATGTAAAATAAATATCACAGATGTGCTATTTAACATAAAATAAGTAAATTCACATTTTATTCACAAATATTATTATTATTTATATTTTATGAAACAACATTTGTAGTAAGTATTAAAAAACACATATTAGAACAAAATACTTCACGAAATGCCTTCAAATAAAATTTCTTTAGGTTTAAAATCCTTTTTACACTCTTTCTCATCTAAGCATTCCTTAAAATTGCCCTCGTTCCTTTTTGTTATTTTGCATTTCTCCGTGCTTTGTCTATTATCATGGTATCCATTTTAATTTTCCACACGATTTGGGCGAGCAAAAGGCATATCAATATCGAAAAGAAATTCCGCTTTGACATTTAGCAACCAAATACTGCATTAACAATGGCATCCTTTCGATCCTTCTTGCTTGCTTGCCTCGCCTCGCCTGCGTGCTTTGGCACATTTCCTGTAACCTTTTGGCACTTGTTTGGCATTTTACAAAACACTACTCAAATTTGCTTTTTTTCTTTTGTTTTCTTTTCTCATTTTAGATATATTGTGCTCTATTGCCATTTTTTCGCCAATTTTCAATTTTTCAACAAACCACCTACTGCTTAGAAGCATATCAACACGTTTCCGCCTTCAGGCCAACTCTTTGTAATATAGTTACGCATATCATCCGAAGCATTGCTACATATACATACACTTATGATAATATATAACTTGCGGAAGAAAGCGAGTTTTTGCACAGTCATGAGAAGACAAAATCCACTGAAGCATATTGAGTTGATTATAGTCACAGCGGTGTGTGTAAATCAATAGTTGAAAAGATGAATGCGGTATTATTTTTGTGGGAAATGCGATTTTTCTAGCTTTGTGTGGCTAAGTTACTCACTTGTGCTGATAAGGCATTCAGGGGTATGTGAAGTGTGAAATAATTGTTATTTGTAAAATTCATGCAGGGAAGTAGCTTCATGCTATTTAATCTAGGCTTTTGTAATGGAAATATTCTGGAAATTTTTCACAAATATTACGGTTAGGCAATGTCATGTAGGTATGTTTCAATACTTTTAAAATATTCAAACAAATTTTGGAGCCCAGACTATAGTTGGAGATAGTGGTATAGCTAAGTTGAGGCGTTCGACAATCATCTAAGCTTTACGAACACACTTAAAATGTTCCAAATTACATAGTATAAAGAAATAGTAACAAATTTGAAAAAAAAAATATTTATTGAAAAATAAAAATTTAAATTAAAATTAAAAAAATTTGATTAAAATCTAACAAAATAGAAAATTTAATATTCTCTAACCTCTAATATCTAACCCACCCATCACTCATGTTGCTATAACTGAATTAATGCTGATGTTTGGAAATTTTGTAGACATCAATCACATCTGTCATTGTCAATGTGATATTGTTTAAGTCAAAAAAGAAGAAAAAAATAAAAAAACAAAAAAACAAAGAAACTTAAACAACACGTTTACAAGCTAACTTTCAACTTATGATTGCACACTTATACGCCCATTAGCAGTAAACATGAGCATCAAGAGACACGCAACGAAACCTTACAAGCGTTGCAAACAACCAAACACACTTGAGTATATGGTAGACAAGCATTTTGCCAACGCTTCGAAATTTAGTCGCCCGCCATTTTGGCTTGATTATTGCAGCCAGTTTGGCAGCGTCGCGCTGTGACACGCACGAGCACACAGTTATGTCTATATACACACATTTACAACGCTGCCACTATTGAGTGATGTATTTCTTAAGGTGTCTTTAAGTGATGTGGTGCGAAAGGACTTCAGATATTACTTTTTATGGTGGGCGTTTATAACTTTTTGGCATATTGGAAGTGAATTAGTTAGCTCAGCCGTTAATTTACATATATATTTTGACATAAAATTATGTTCTCTTTATTATTTTAGTTTCTAAAGGCATTTAGAGAGATATTGAAAGATATTAATCTTAAACGGCGCAAGGCTTGAGCTTTACACTATATTTGGGATATTTTTTCTCCTTATATTTATTTTTATCATCATAAAAAATTACTCGTGAGTTTGGTTACTCATTCAAACATTTGGAAATAGTATGTTTAATTATTTCAGACATAATTTACAACTTCCAAATTGATAATCATGGCGTATGAGTAACCTTAAGGGGTTATATACAGTTAGACGGCCGAAAAAATGTGAATTTTCCAGAATTTTTTCTGAGAAAACTTTTTAATTTATTGATCCAAAAATGTATACACATATTATGGTATCTTTTAACTGTATTTTAAGACTTAGTACTAGTAAAAATATTTATTTGAAAATGAGCTACAGCTGATCTCCAGGAGCTCCTCTCAAAAAAGACGTTTTGCGGTGACCACTATATCTCGGAACTGGATCATATGAAATTAAAAAACCAAACAGATTTCGTTAAAATAATGTTAAATCTAGTAATTAATCGAACGAATAAGCAAAATAAAATTTTTTGACAAAATGGCGGTTTCTCCAAAAAAAAATCGATTCTTCACCGAAATTTCGGCCATAAATTGTTTATAAAATAAAAATATTTATCGGAGAGAAAAAATCTTCGATTAATTACTAAATAATATATTTAAGAAGGTCGTGTTAAAATTTGAGACTAATCGGTCTAGCCGTTTTCGAGTAATGTTGGTCACCGACTTTGAAAACACAATTTTGAGAAAAACGCGCTGAAACGCCTTTTCAAATTTGCTTGTAACTTTGAAAATATTCATCGGAACGATATGAAATTTTCTGTGTGTATTCTTAAATATATGTACATTAAGAAAATGAAATTAAAAAAAAATCGATTTTTGAAAATTCTAACTGTATATAACCCCTTAAGGCTTGAGCTTTGCACTATTTTGGATTATTCGAATATTGGATTATTAATTTTTTTCTTGCGCTCTTTATATCTATTTAGATATAATACAAAGTTACTCGTGAGTTTGGAAATATTTTTCATCATTTCAGACATAATTTACAACTTCCAAATTGTCAGACACGGCGTATGAGTAACTTTAACATAAGTTCGTCAATACATACATGTCTAAGCGCTTGTAAACTGTATTTCGTATTAATGCATATCGTACACAGTAAGGTCAACACTTCACGAAAGAGCTTTGCTATGTACATACATGTGTCGCAGGGTCGCAATTATTTTGGTTTTCTTCCTAATTAAGTGCACCGATACAGTTCACCTTCATAGCGGCCTATTGACCTTCTAATATTTGGAAATGCACAGTGGGATGAAATAAAAGGCTAAAATTTATTTTATATTTTTTTCTGTTATATACATTTTAGAATCTTATGAAATTTTTAATTCAGAATTACTATTGACAGTCGAATTTGGTGCCAAATTTTCAGTTTTGTTTCAGAGTTTTATTCAAACGAAAAAATGTTAAGAGAGAGAGTGCCATGGATTACAGGTTGCAGTGTAGGCTTCATTTGTCTATATATATACTGTTCTATCAACTGTTACAGACTTCGTACCGCATAGTTATACACATAGAAGCAAATTGATTTTATGACCGCCTTAATAAGAGGACTTCATTATCAAACCTAAGCTCTTATTTTTCAATTAGAAGTATAATATAAAACCAATAAAGCTATATAAACCAAAATTTTCTGCAGTTTCCCTTACGTATCCCATCACAGACGTACGATATACGTTCATTGACTGCGATTAGCTGATTTTTTTGATAAAAAAGCTACGGTAGATGTCGCAGCTAAATAATATTAATCAGTTGATGAAACTTACCAACTTCTTATAAATAGCAAAAACGAAAATGTATAACAGCTGATCGGTTATCGAGTCGGGCCGGCAATATAAAAGCAAAAAAGGGTTTCTTCATAAAATTTTGAATTGATCAATTAATTTGGCTGTCTAAAAAAAAAAGTCGACCCCTGATGACACGGATGGAAAATGGGCGAAATCGGTTCACAACCAAGCCTACTTCTCATATAACTCTATTTTGAATTCCATCTGATTCATTCACTTTATAATATTATACATCGATAACCAATGAAAATAGCAGAATAAAACTTTACACAAATACTGTATTTGAGCTGTGACATCACTTGTGAAAAATTTTTTTGCCTAAGGGTAATTTTTCAACGAAACTATCGGTAAATCTCTCAGATATTTTAATATAATTCAGAGGACATTTTTTACTTCTAATAGTATGTCTCTGTACCGAAAATGGTTATAATCGGGTCAGAGTCTTCCTTAGCTTCTATATACCTAATATTAGATTTTTCGAACACATCGGTATACAGTAAAAGCTCCTTATTCGCGCTTCCTTTATTCACGTTTTCACTATTCGCGGATTAAAAAAATTAGACCCAATTTCTATATTCGCGACTAAATTTTTTTTTTATTCGCGGATCTAATAAGCACATACATAATAATAAAATTATTCCAATAGGTATCCAACCCAATATTCTTGTCAAATGGACTAATAAAAAAGTAAAATAGATCTTATTACAAGAAAATGTTAAATATTCCACTATTTTCGCAATAGTTTTTAACTTTTGGTAATATTTCCATATAGAAGGGGCTCACATGGAACTGAACACAACCTATTGAAGAAGAGGCTTCAACAAGCACTGGAAACGTGACATTCAATTTGAAAAATCTTGAAAAATACCATTGCCTCGTGAAGGTTTAAGAATGGCAAATGAGCTCTGCGATTTCTTTATGAACATTGATCCGTCTATGGAACGAAGTCTAATTTTTAAGAGACAAATTGTCAATTCGACTGCTGTGATCAGTCTGAATTTGTTTTTTTTGTCACCTAGGAACATATCCCCTATAATCCCATATAAATTACCATCCCGTATTCACGGTTTCTGTATTCGCGGCATATTTATGGAACATATACCCCGCGAATAAAGAGCTTTTACTGTATATCGGTTAATATGTGAAATATCTTAACAAAATTCTGTGAGCGTATAGTCTTGAATATAGTGTACCTTGGTGATGAAAATGAGTGAAATCGGTTCAGGAATTACCTCTGCCCTCATAACAATATATGATTTTGTTCGTTATTCTATTAGACTTTATGCCGAATTTGTGGGTCAAATTGTGTGTTATCTTTATAAAATTGCAATAATAAATTGCGAGAGTATAAAATGTTCGGTTGCACCCGAAGGTAGCCCTTCCTTATTTTTCTTACTATTACCTAAGGGTTATTATATATTATAATAATAATATTATTTAATTTTAATTATTACTATTACCTTCAACCACAAAACTAAAATAGCATTTTCAGTATTTAAAAACATAAGTACGCACCGCACTCAACATATTTCAATTAAATTAATTTTCTTTTCTTTAATTTCAATAAAATAGAAAGCACTTCTCTCGATTTACCTCAATTACTTCGGCGCACACTTTTTTTCATAGTTTTTTATTTCCACTCATTTACTGCCTTGTTCACCACTTAACTTTCGCTGCTTGTAATTTGCCCGCAATACCGTTAGCCATGGCAGTTATACAATTCTCATTGAGGCATGCGATTTTAATCACCAGAAAAAAAACAACAACAGCCAAATACATAACAAGTTAGAGTCGAAGCTTGTGTGCGGCGTAACCACCCCCCACAGCGATTTACTGCTTATTTCACTGAAACTTTCATATTTTCCAACCTACAATTTTTATCGCTTTATAATTAAGTATTAAATTCGATTTCTACGAAAAAATATAATTAAATTCACATTGAGAATTCATAAAGCAGACATTTGCGAAACAGCGCAGGTGGCATGGCCTACATATTTATAATATAATTATGTATGTAAGAAATGAAATAAAATTCTATAGGCGCGCTCGAAAGTATGCTTCAATATAGAAATTAGATTTCCTTCATATTTATTCTCGCTTAGGCTTTTTATTTGTCTTTAAGTACATTTCCCACTAAGTTAACTCGACGAAAATATTCCTTAAATATCGATTGTGTTAAAAGTAGAAAATAGATTTAATTTTGAACTAATTGAACTAATAAAATTAAAATCCTAAAAGTATAGTGTAAAAGAAAAAAGCTGCCAAAAGAATGAGCATGTAAAATAACGATTATGAAGAGTGGATAAGAAGAAGAAAATTTTTATTATTTGATTTTTAAATTATAGCATATTTTACTTCTTGATTAATTACAATTTTTTCCTTTGAAGGAAGGAAGTCGAGGAAGTTTTCAGTTAGCATACTTTTAGGGTTAATTGATAATGATGGTATGTATATCCCTTCGATTGTTTACAAAAAAAGTTGAATATTTATTAAAAAAATATATATTTTACTACCATTATAAAACAAATTTGAGGTTAGTTTGTAAAGAAAGTACTCAAAGCAGATTGAGTGGAGAATTTATCATACTATTATTAAAAAAAAAAATAAAAATATAGAAAAGAAGGTCCCAGGATCAAATATCACACACGTTCTGGTGCTCCAAAGACGTTTTATCAAGCTCTCATTGGTATGTGGAATAAAAGCAAAGATGTAAAAACTTGCTTGCCAGGTGCCGTGTTTCGTAAAAAAATGTGCCAAAGTCTCAATCTGTCTGCCAACATTTACATTTCCTATTCGACACCACCATCTGCCTCTTCTACAAACTCAGACACGTGTATCGAATTAACTAAGCAGCTCCCTGAACAGACAAACACAAATCAAAACAATTAATAATAAATCATACTTTACTCTCGCATATGTATGTTCGTAGATAAGGAAAAAGGGAAAATTTACAAAGCGCCTAATTTGATAAAGTAGGTCAACACGCGCATGCAAAAGGGCCTACTTCACAAATTGAACACATGTGATATATGTACGCATGCACTTGGTACGTGAGCACGCTGAGAATGAAAGAATGAGAATTATGAAGATGAAATTATAATGGACGTGGCGTCGCCCAATTGTGGGTCTAAAACAATATCTCAGAAACTACTCTACCGATTTCAATGAAATTTGGTACTTAATATTTTTTTGACACCCTGATATTAGAGTAACTTCGGATGTTATGGTAAAGGCGGCTATTATGGTACACTTGCTTTTCTCCTAAACTAGGTGCTCTGTGGGAAGGCCGATTACGACAAAAGCTGTGAAATTTTGAAAGAGTAAAGGAAAGTTGGTGAAAGTTGTCAAGTTTTCTTTCAATTCCTAAAACCACGGGATTGCTCGTGGTAGAGCTTTTATCAGGACACAACATTAAGTAAATTTTTTTAGGTCATAACGGATTTTCCTATGAAGCTTAGTTATTTAACTGTTATTTATTTATTTACATCAAACAATAATAATGCCCAAAAGGGATAAAAGAAGGCAATAGAATGTGGAGTATATGATAAAAGTCATAGCAGATGTAAGAAATTGGGAAGTTGGTATTCTACTGGCTTCAGAAATATATGTACGAAGCGTATGGCTAGAAGCAACGAATCATCAGAGGAGCTGCTTGCAACAAAACTTTGTCAGAAAACCATTTTTTAGCAGGAATAGAAATAGAGAGTGACATTGTAAGGTACTCTTTGAAGATGGAGTCGCACTTTTCAGGCCTAGCGAGACTGGATTTGCGGTCTCTTGCATTCCAAATTGACTTAAACAACAATTGTCCTAATAAATTCAAAGTGTTGACTTCCGCGGAAAGCGCATTGGTTATAATGGTTATAACATATATAAGTGCTGTCGGATCTTTTGTGTCTCCATATTTGATTTTTCCAAGAAAGAATTGCAATTCACTCCTTATGAAGGAGGAGCGAAATTGTGGTGCCATCTGTCTGAAAGTACTAATTTTTGACTTTTTTTTAAATTTTGCACAAAAAAATCTTGATCATTTATTGTAAACAATTTCCTTTAGCCAATATTTCAGTGATAATGTGTATCGAATTTCGAAAATTTCGGAATCATACCTTCATAGTTATGATTAAAAAAAAATAGGTATACCATATTACCCGAACTTATTCTACCCACATAAAATGGGCGAAATCCGTTCACAACCACGCCTACTTTCCATTTAATACAGTTTTGAATTCCATCTGATTCGTTCACTTTATAATATATATATTAGGAACCAATGAAGATAACGGAATAAATACTGTATTTGAGGTGTGGCATCACTTGTGAAAATATTTTCGAACTAGGACTATAACTTTTCAAGGCCCACATATCGAACATGAAGAACTCAGTACCTAAGGGTAATTTTTCACCAAATTTATCAGTAAATCTCTCAGATATTTTAAAGTAATTCAAAGGGAATGTTTTTCTTCTAATAGTGTCTGCCTGTATCAAAAATGGTTAAAATCGGGTCTTAAATTCCCCCAGCTCCCATAAACCAAATTATAGGTTTATCAAAAACAAGGTGAATTTTATACCGCATATATCGGTTAATATGTGAGATATTTTAGCAAAATTAAGTGAGCTTATAGTCTTGGATATATGTAGTGTACCTTTGTGGTGAAAATTAGTGAAATCGGTTCAGAAATTACCTCAGCCCTCATATACTATATATGATGACTTTTCGTTGCACTTTATGTCGAATATATGGGTCAAATTGTGTATTAACTTAATAAAATTACATCAATAAATTGCGAGAGCGTAAAATGTTCGGTTACACCCGTAATTAGCACTTCCTTACTTGTTTTTATAATGAGCTTAATATTTCAAGAAAGACTTATAAATGGCTGCCGAACTATCAAAATCTCCATACCGAAAAAAATTAAATATTTTGTCCTTTACCTAGAATAAGCTAACCACTGCAAATAAGAATAATAAAGGTTATAAATGTACTAGTTAAATTTACCAGCTAACAAATATTCTTTTTAACATAATTATCCTTTATTATGATGCAAGGTCAACAGTATGTGCCAACAAACGATGTCCATCACAGGCCTTGCAATTTTGTGTGTTAACAACTTACAGTGCAAATATTTGCAGACATTATTCTATTGCATTTGAGCACAAAATGTACATTAAATTCAAATAATTAGTGAGCTCAACGCTTACGACTGAGTGGTGTGTAAACATAGCGGTATAAACCCACTATTTGCTATTGTTAGTACTACTGTCGTACGCGTTTACTTTACCATGTCACTACCGCCCACCACAACAGGTTTACCTTACGGCCAAATAAACTGCACGCAGATATACTAGAGATGAATACATATACATATATATACAGTGGTGGCCAAATCATATGCAACTGGAACGCGATTTTAGAAAAAGTATATATATCTTGCGATTAAACTTTGCAGACTGTTGATTGAAAATGAAATTATTTTAATTTGGTGTTTTTACTATTATTTAACGTTTATAAAAACAAATATTTTCATTATCTACAAAAAATACGGGTACCATTTGGATTTCATCTCTAAAATTACGTGGACAAAACATATGCAACTTTTTAGAAACAAAGGTAAAAAATATGTTTTGCTAATATTTTGTTGCAATTACAGTGATTTTTCATCAATTCACGACATTTCCTTGGCATTGAGCCAATTAAGTTATCAAAGATTTTCATCGGAATCGATTTTCAGGCTCCTTGAAGTCTATTAAGAAGTTCAACGTAATTTTCAATGATAGTCCTTTCTATGCGCCTGTTAATCAGATTTTACAAGTTCTCAATAGGGTTCAGATCTGGAGCCATTCCATAACATTCACAATATTGGCTTAAAAACAAGATTTGGTATATTTAAACGTGTCCTTTCGGTCATTTTCCTATTCGAAGATTCAACACAATGGTATTTCCCACTCAGAACAGGGCAAAATTACACCTTTATAAACACATTTGTATTTATAATAATTCATAATTCCATTAATTTCATATATTAGCCCAACTCCGCTAGCAGAAAAGCAGCCCCACACAATTACATGGCCTTAGAAGCTTTAGTAAGACGTTGTCGTCCCTCATACAAACCGATGGTGTCGATAAAAAACAATGTTGAGCGTTTGATATTCGCTAAAGAGTATTTAAATTGGCCAATTATTAAATGAAAAATTCAGCTATAAATCAAAATTTAATTTAATAGGCAGTAATGGAATATCTTATGTGCGATGACAATAAATAAGAGATTTGATCTTCAGGGTTAAGTATGGTGGAGGCCATGTAATGGTGTGGAAGTTCTTTTCTTGTAAGGATTTGGAAGGATAAGGATTTATGAAATTATCAATCAGTACGACTGCAAATGTGTTTATAAAAATATAATTTTGTCCAACTCTGAGTGGGAAATACCATTGTGTTGAATCTTCGAATAGGAAAATGACCGAAAGGACACGTCTAAATATGCCAAATCTTGTTTTTAAGCCAATATTGTGAATGTTATGGAATGGCTCCAGATCTGAACCCTGTTGAGAACTTGTAAAATCTGATTAACAGGCGCATAGAAAGGACTATTATTGAAAATTACGTTGAACTTCTTAATAGACTTCAAGGAGCCTGAAAATCGATTCCGATGAAAATCTTTGACAACTTAATTGGCTCAATGCCAAGGAAATGTCGTGAATTGATGAAAAATCATTGTAATTGCAACAAAATATTAGCAAAACATATTTTTTACCTTTGTTTCTAAAAAGTTGCATATGTTTTGTCCACGTAATTTTAGAGATGAAATCAAAATGGTACCTGTATTTTTTTAAATAATGAAAATATTTGTTTTTATAAACGTTAAATAATAGTAAAAACACCAAATTAAAATAATTTCATTTTCAATCAACAGTCTGCAAAGTTTAATCGCAAGATATATATACTTTTTCTAAAATCGCGTTCCAGTTGCATATGATTTGGCCACCACTGTATATACGAGTATATGTCCTACGCAACTTTAACGACTACTGTCATTTCCGTCGCTTGCTAAGCTTCCTTTGAAGTGTAAATAACACCGCACACGCACGCACGCTTATTTTCGCACATCCGCACATACAAACCTATGTACAAACACTGGATGAAAGCAGTGAGCATGAATTGGAATAAACCATACTTATAAAGGGCGCAAACAAAGCGAAACAAAAAAGTAAACAAACCATTAAAATATGAAGTATACGCTTTGCTAGTTGGGAAGACAGTGTAGTGGAGGCTACGCAGCACTCACACACAGTGGCAAACAAACTGACAGGCAATAAACTGCAGTCTCTTACAAACATATATATACATATGTATATGTATGTGTTTACATATGTGGATATGACAGTTGGTCAACGCCAGCAGGAACGACGTCATTGTCCATTTCATTGTGTAGCAAGCGTCAATTGTTGTTGCTGTCGTTTCTGGCAGTGGCGCTTTGTCTTTGGGCGTCGACTCTTTTATCAGCTGCGCAACAACAACAATTTAAGAAACTTTAACAGCAGTAATGAGTAAATTGAAAAAAAAATACAGCAGCAGCAGCAATTACGCCAACAACAGTGGAACAATAAGAGCATTTGAAAGGCGATCAGAGTTGCCAGAGCATTGGAATTAGATGAATTATTGAAACGTTTTGTTAAAATTGAAGACTGAAAATTGCAATATTGATATTGAATCAAATTCAATTTATAAAAAATATTTTAATCCAAAAATATTTTGTTACGATGTGAAGAATTTTAAGTTCTTTCTCAGAAGTAAGTTACAAAGCTTTACAAGCTTGATATAAATAATGTTGATTTGATGTGAGAATTTAATTTTATCATAGTTAAATGATAGCGGGGTAAGAAAAATAATGAACTGGCTTATTGACATACATTGCATCATCATAATCCACAAAAAAACTTCGAGTTAGAGAGACTTCGAGCTATATAATTTTTATGAAAACATACAATTTTACAAAAAGCTGTAAAATACAGATTTATACCCAGTTTTATTAATTTACTTCGCATGATGCCGTAAACAAACTAAATGACACATAGCAATAACAAATGTCAGAATAGTGGCTGGCAGTTGTGCCAACCTGGCAAAAAAAAAATCTTGAAATACAATGGAACTTCTCTAACTCGAATCACCATAATCCACAAAAAAACAAAAATATAATTTTTCAAAAAGCAGTAAAATAAAGGTTTATACCCAGTTTTATTTATTTAATTCGCAAAAAGTTTTATGTTCATACGTTAAAACAAGTATTCTGAATTTTGCATTTTGCACTTTGCTATTGTTTGGCTCTTGACGTTTGTATTTCATGCCTTTGTTAGGTGGTTTATGCAATTCATAATTGTAATATTATACTTTTTGTTCGTCTCCATAAGATATAGAGGAAGGAAATTTGTAAGAAATTTGACTTCTAAACGCTATTGCCAATTCAAGTGTTTGAGTTATGGAGATCTTCGAGTTATAGAAGTTCGAGTTATGGAAGTTCCACTGTATTCTCAGCGGGGAAATTTAAAATGAAAATTTCCGGGTACTTATTTGACAGAATTTATGTACATACGTTAAAACATGTATTCTGTAATTTTATTTGTTGCAGTTTGCTATTGTTTGGCTCTTGACATCTGTAACTCATGCCTTTGTTACATGATTTATGCAATCGAATTTTTTTTGTTCGCCTCCATAATAAGGACTCCTTTGTCTCGACAGTAAAATTTTAAATTTTGTATTATGTCCTGGTCGAAAAGTTCGATTTATGGAAGGAAATTTATATAAAATTGGAAAGAAAGAAAGTTTGAGTTATGGAAGGAGATTTGTATGAAATTTGATTTCTAAACGCTATTGCCAATTTAAAAATTCGACTTACAGAAGTTACACTGTATTTAAATCCAGGTTTGTTAACAGTTAGATCTCTTTGGTATGATCTATTTGGTATTATAATAGAAAAATAGTCAGCTTTATATGAACTATAGATTTCACAGCTCACACTTCTTTGCTTTTTCGTGAATTCTTGGCCAAAAACAATACTGTAACGATCCCCTAGCCTCCATAGTCGACAGACATGACTTAATTTTAATTTATTTTATTTCTATTTCCAAAAATAATGAGAACCTTAAAGGGCCGTCGTTTTACAAGCAAACGATAACTCGCGGAAATAGCCAAAGGCTATCCAGAAAAGTTTTAGATGTGTTTCGGCGATTGGAAGACGCGCTGCATAAGTGCATAATAACAAGCCGATAACAATAATGTAAAAAACTAATGAATAAATATTTTTTACAAAATAAAAATATTCACTTTATTTTTTGAACATACCACGTGTGAAATATACATAAATATATTTAAAAATCGGACAAGATTAAACTATACATTATAATATACTAAAAAACACCGTGTTAACGAAAATATATTATAGTTTATATGGCAACTATAGCATGCTCTCTCCATTAGCACAACGTTAACATTACTTAAAAAATCTACGCAATGCTCTTCTTCAGTTAATGTGAGTATGTCTAACAGCCAATTCTCTTAATTTCTAATTCGAAGAGAGCTACTAGCTGAGCTAAGAATAAAAATAATAAAAAAAATAAATAATTGGGTACGCAAAAAGAAAACATAGAGTTTCACCCAGTTTTCAGTATGAAATACATATACATACATATTTACAATAAAAAAACAAAAGCAACAGCGCTGGCTAAGGACAACAGCAAGTGAATATGTCTAAAATTGGTGAGACGCCCAAAAATAGACAAATGTTCATGAACTCGTGCAATGCACGTTGTTGCAAATGCAAAATTACAATAAAATAAAAAAATAATAAAACTTAAAAAAATAATATTTTATATATAAAAATAAAAAAAATATTAAAAAAGGAATTAAAAGTAATTTTAAAATTAAAATTAAAAAAAAATATAAAAAAATTTAAATGAAAACAAAAAATATTACAAAAATTAAATTAAATACAAAAATAATATAATATACAAGACTAATTTAAAATGTTAAAAGAAAAAATGAAAATAAATATAGTTCAAAATAATATAAAAAAAATATTTTAAAGGATTAAAATATTCAGAGAAAAATAAAACAAAAATAAAAAAAAAATATTAATAAAATACAAAAATATTATAATTTCTTTTTAATTTATTAAAAAAAATATTTAGAAATAATTTTAATATTAAAAAAATATATATTTAAAAATCATTAAATAAAAACAAAAATATCAAAAAAAATTAATAAAATATCAAAATAATATATATATTTTTAAATTATTTTTAAATTAGTCCTGTAGTTAAAATGTAAAAGAAAATTAAAAAAAAATAAATAATTTAAAAATAATATTGAAAAATAAAAATATTTAAGAAGAAATATAAAAAAAAATTAAAAATACATTAATAAAATACAAAAATATTACAATTTTTTTTAAATTTAGTTAAAAATAAATAAAAATGTTTAAAAATAATTTTACAATTAAAAAACAAAATTTAAAAACAATTTTAATGAAATGAAAAAAATATAATATTAAAAAATTATTTTAAAATTAAAAAAAAAAAATTTAAAGAAAAAAATTAAAAAAAATTAAATGAAAACAAAAAATATATTACAAAAAAAAATAAATAAAATGAAAAAATAATATACATATTTTTTTAATTTTAAATTAATCCTGTATTTAATATGTTAAAATAAAATTTAAAATCATATAATTAAAAATATATTAGAAAAAAAATGTGTATACCAATACATTGAAAAATGTTTAGACATGAAAATTCTACTTATTACATTCACTGATTTTATTTTATTTTTGAGTGTAATCATAGATTAACAACAATAAAATTCTGCCACAAATAACTTTATCACCGCTTTAGTTAAACTTTGTAAACATTTATTTATAGTGTTTTTTTAATTTTCGCTAATTTCATTATTCGTCTCAAAGCCAATTTTATTTGAACTTACCTTAAAAGGCTTTTTGTTGTCTGTATCCATTTTTGCTTTTATGTTTTAAGCGCTCAAATAAATGTATTTCTTCTACTGCCAAAAGCACGCCTTACTGTTTTTCACACTTTTCTTTATAATTTTCTTTATTCCTTCCAAATTTTTTATTGTCTCTAACGCACTTTCTCACTTGTTTTAATTATTTTATTGTTATATTTTTAATGCAAAACGGTTTGTTTATGCACGCACTTGTGCTTTGTTTTTGTTATGCAGCTAATTTGCGTTCTTGTTGTTACTGCTTCTTCTTCTTCCGTACAAAACTGGAGCAGACACGTTGTGTGCGCACAGAAATGCACTCGAAGCGTCTCGTCAGCGCCCAAAGTGGCTCAATAGCTAGCTATAAACACAACAAAAGCGAGCGATAACAGCACAACAGTCAGTTGTTTATAACTGAGCACAAAAAAAATTATTAAAAATTAAATAATTAATGTCAAAGCGCTGCTGGCAACACGAAATTCCCGCACACTCGCCCTCCAGTGTCTGTCAAACTGCGCTTATTTGGCAAAACACAAAGGAAATCACTAAAATGTTTATTACGCTGAATTTTGTATTTTTTGTTGTTGCTTTTGTTTTTGCTTTCTATGTTTGTATGGAACTTTTAAAAACTAACAGCGTTCAATTTAGTAATTTATACACTGAAGTCACTTGGCAGCGCATGCACTGCATTCCAGCAGCCACAGTTGAGTTCGCCAGCGCCCTTTGTTTTGTATATGTTTTTCGTTGTTTTTTTTTTTTAATTTTTTGACGTTTCGTTTGTTTTATTCCGTTGCTGACGTTTTGCGCGCACTAAACGCACCGTATACACACTGGTTGTAAGCACCGCCGGCGAATGACAGCGCTGCCGCTGCTGATATGCCGTTTTATATACGCTGCTCGTCTCGGTTGCTGGCCTGGCACATTCGTGAAGCTGTCCGCACTTCGCTGTTCGCTGTTCACGTTCGCGTTATTTTGCCCAGCAGACAGCACAGCGCCAACGAGAATGAAAGCCAACGTAAAAAACGTGCGACTGCGTTGGAGTTGCATGCCCATACGGTGGAGCTTGTAGTCCAGTGTGTTCGTGTGCACGCTCTTTCCTCGATACTGTACTCTTAACTGTCAACTTAGCATGGCATAGCGCGCTCTTTCCGCTGCAAATGTAGCACCACCTGCCGTATATCGCTACCCCAACTACCTGGCACCACATTTTTGAGTACTTTACGTTGGGGCTACAATTACGTAGTGCTCAACGTCATCGCGCTCTTAATTGACGCTCCTTGTTGCTGAGTGAATTGTGATAGTACCGCCGTTCTTTCTTCGTTCTGTTTTGTTTGTCAGCCAGTTATTTCGTTCGTTCATTGGCACATCCGCTCCAGTCACAGCTTCTACTTGTGTATGCAAGTATGTGTGTCCTTTGTCAGTTTAGTCCGCTCGTTCCTAATGCGCTTACACCACAACTATTGTTGTTTTCTATTCATTCTTTTCCATGTCTGCTTTTGTTGTGCATTGGATTTAGATTTTGATAGGAATATACATACATACATATGAATCTACATAGAAACTTAGAAGACTGGTCCGTGTGGTTGGTGGCTGCATTCGGTTTCGTCAGCTAGGATTGTTGGGTGATGGAATTGGTTTGAAGTAATATTATGCATGTTATACGAGTTGCCAGATGTGTGAAGTTACTGATTATTTTTCAGCGATATGGACACTTTTCAAGTAACGGTAAATGAGTAGGAAAACGCTGATTGCTGCTGGCTTCAAACTACTAAGTATGTAGTCACACCGCCCGATGGAGCTCATATCACTTTATACTACTATCATCTAACATATTCTCTCACATTTGACTTCTGTGGAAATTTCAGGCCGATCGGACTGTTTGGTTTTGTTTTGACCCCGTCTGGGACCGGACGTATACAAGGATATTTGAATAATGAAAAAATAGGAATATCGGTCGGTAATTTTTGGGACATCGCTTTTACGCTGATTCTCTTCCTTCTATGATAATCCACAAAAATTGATTAAAAGCCCTAGAAATCGGCTACTACGGAGGATAATATGACGAAAATCGACGACCTCGTATCAGCTACCAATTCAAGATGCAGGAGAAACAGGTATCTCCAAAGACCGTTGTGTACAATGGAGGTTCTGAGGTCCACAAGGTCTCTTCTATGTCAACCGAAGAAGCAAACGTCCTCAGTGTTCTAACATTATTGGCCGATTCGACCCTGTATAGCAGAAAATACGGCTCCCTTTGGCGAAGAAAGAAATGTTGTTCAGCCAAAATAACATCATCGGCATGATTAAATTGTTGAAATCAAGCTCTGCACTGCTGGTCAAACCACCGAATTCTCCAGATTTAGCATACGTCTTTCTTTGAGGTGATACATTTCGAGGGTCCCCACCCAGAAAAAAAACAGAAAGTTCAAATCACAATCCATCAGATTCTCCAAATTTATCAGACGTTTTTCTTTGAATCGTTATCCATTTCGAGGATCCCAACTTTTTTAAAGAAAACAACACAGAAAATTCAAATTGAATGGGAAACGTTTATTATCATTCGAAAGAATATTCTTTGCCATTTATTTTTATACTCTCGCAACAAATGTTGCTAAAGAGAGTATTATAGTTTTGTTCACATAACGGTTGTTTGTAACACCCAAAACTAAACGAGTTAGATATAGGGTTATATATACCAAAGTGATCAGGGTGAAGAGTGGAGTTCAAATCCGAATGTCTGTCTGTCCGTCCGTCCGTCCGTCCGTCCGTCCGTCCGTCCGTCCGTCTGTGCAAGCTGTAACTTGAGTAAAAATTAAGATATCTAGATGAAACTTGGCACACTTATTTCTTGGCACGATAGGAAGATTGCTTTCGAAAATGAGCAAAATCGGTCCACTGCCACGCCCACAAAATGGCGAAAACCGAAAACACATAAAGTGCCATAACTAAGCCATAAATAAAGCTATGGAAATAAAATTTGGTATGAAGGATCGCACTATGAAGGGGCATATTTGGATGTAATTTTTTTGGGGAAGTGGGCGTGTCCCCGCCCCCTACTAAGTTTTTTGTACATATCTCGCAAACCAATAGAGCTATATAAACCAAACTTTCTGCAGTTGTTTTTTTTAGCCACTTCCTAAAACAGTCCAAAAATGAAAGAAATCGGATAATAACCACGCCCACCTCCCATACAAAAGTTAGGTTGAAAATTACTAAAAGTGGGTTAACTTATTAACGAAAAACGTCAGAAACACTAAATTTCACATAAGAAATGGCAAATGAAATCTGCACTCAGAATTTTTTACAAAATGGAAAATGGACGTGGCGTCGCCCACTTATGGGTCAAAAACCATATCTCAGGAACTACTCGACCGATTTCAATGAAACTTGGTTTGTAATAGTTTCCTTACATCCCAATGATATGTTGTGAAAATAGGCCAAATCGCTTCACAACCACGCCTACTTCCTATATACCAGAACTTTGAAGACGATCTGAATCGTTTACTTTACAATATATAAAGTAAGTACTAGTGAAGATATCGGTGCAGAACTTTGCACAGATACTATGTTTATAGTGTAGCAGCCCCATTCTAAAAATCGCCGATATCGGACCATAGGTTTATAAGGCCCCATATATCGAACACGAGGACCTCGGTGCTTCTAACCTAATATTATGGTTTCCAACTTTCAATGGACTTTATACAATATATATGACGAATATGTGGGTCACATTGTGTATTATATAATATAAATAAAGTTAAATAAATAAATTGCGAGAGTATAAAATGTTCGGTTACACTCGAACTTAGCCCTTCCTTACTTGTTTAAATATTATCTCTTTCAAATGATGGGCGCGGTTACTTCTCCGATGATTCATCCATTGAGCCCAATTTTCGATGACTCGTTCGAGCATTTCATGTAACTGGCAAACTGAATGACAAGCGTGATGTTTTGCTCCAAGGACTGAATTGATGCGGGATTGTCCGAATGGAGTTTAGACTTTACATATCCCCTCAAAAAAAGGTTTTGGTGACCAATCAAACGGCTAAAAACTTAAAATTATCTGCTCGTGGAAGTGTTTTCTCAATTATTGATTGATTTATGTGTGGGAAGTGGCACCGGCTTGTTAAAACCAAATGTCGCCAAGATCACAGTCGAGCATCAAATAGCGTGGTCTATAATGAATGCTAGATATCAAGATGGGTAATGGGGTTGCGAATAGTACCCTCAGTAGAACGATTATGTTGACGTTAGTTGAGACACGGCTCACCAGTGATCAGCCAAAAAAAGTCTATCAAAAAAGCCCTCTACTTGAATCATCCGATACTTCCAAACATGAAAAATAACCGGGCAGAATTGAAGAAGGAACTTATCATCGCCACGAAGACCTTCTTTGTAGGCCTTCAGAATTTTTTCGACGGGTTAGAACAACGTTGGAACAACGCTGAGTCACCAGTAGTGAGCAAAAAGTAGACTTCTTAGAAAATAAATGGGTGATTTTTAAAATTTTCGAATTTCTTTTAAAAGCATAGTACTTCCCTCATAACTCAGATGTTAAAAGGATTAAAAAAATATTCGTAATACTAAATAACGTTCTCTCAACCTAAAACCATAAAATAGTCTTTAAAACGTTTCCTCAAAAATTACATCCAGTTAAAAGCAAAACTATAATTTTAAATCATCTGGCAACGCCGAAGTTGGGCTCATGCCTCTTTCTCCAAGCCGATACTTACTGCCATCGTGTGTGTGTGTGTGTTTACAAGTCTGTATGTGTGTTCACTGAAATGTTAACTTCATTGAACCCGATGTCTATCTGACTGTCTGCCAGCAATGAAAATAGCAACACGAGCCATAAAAAGCAGCAGCCTCTCGAAACGCGACCGCAAAACATGGCGGCGACAACAGCAAAGGCGAAATGAACTAAAATAGCGCCAACAAAAATAACAACATTTAAATTAAAAATACCAATAAGTACCAGATCTAGCTATAGACCCAGCGAAAGTAGCGCCATTTCCAGCTGTAGTATATTTATAGGCGCACACAGCTAGCTGCCCTCGCAATTACGTGGACAAAATGGATTAACAACAATATAAAAGCCTACAAACAACACTTAACTAGAGCAGTAATGAACAATAAAAATAACAAAAACACAACAATGCACAGAGCACGACAGGCAGACACAAAAACAAAACAAAAGCACGCTGAGCGCCGCATAGACACAATTCATGCATGCAAATTATGTGTGAGCGGTTGTACATGGAGCGAGGCATTTTTGCGACGTCGGCAATAAAAATCAATGCGTTAAACCACAGCGACTATGAACGACCGCAGAACGCAGGCTGCAGACGGTGTTATCAATGGCGAGTAGGTAAGCGCGAGTACAATAGGAGTGGGGGGCAGTGGAGAGCACAAAGCGTGGCTGGCGTGGGTGCTGCGGGCGTTTAGTAGGTGCAAACGTGTAGGTCACAGCAAGTCCGTAGGCTTAAATGCTTAAATTAATAGTTGCTCTCCAACAGTTTTGCTGCCGCAATTGGTGGGTTGGCAGACGCAATGGATGCCAAAAGTATGCTTTAAAATAATATTATTTCTCGTGCTATATTCGTGATATTGGAAAGTGGGAGTCCCTAAAAGTAGTAAAAATAAACAGTTTAAGAAGCACAAATTGATTAGGTTCGCCTGGACCCATAAAAAACTCCTCACCAAACTCTAAAGTGAAGCTAACTATGTCGACCGCATTAGTATTTTGTTCCAATATAAGTGAAGCAAAACATCTAGGAGAATGATTAAAGTCTCTTTTCTTATCTGTAGATCCTATTTTCTAAATTTCATTAACTGTAGCTCCCTCTTTATTAATGGAGTTCTTACATTCTATTCTTCTTGACTGGCGTAGACACCGCTTACGCGGTTATAGTCGAGTCCACAACAGCGCGCCACTCTTCTCTCCTTTTGGCAGTTTGGCGCCAATTGGTAATACCAAGTGAAGACAGGTCCTTCTCCACCTGGTACTTCCGTCGGAGTGGAGGTCTCCCTCTTCCTCGGCTTCCACCAGCGGGTACTGCCTCGAACACTTTTTTAACTGGAGCACTCTCGTCCATTCGAACAACATGACCTAGCCATCATAGCCGCTGTCTTTTTATTCGCTGGACTATGTCTATGTCGTCGAATAACACATGCAGATCATCCATCGTCTGCGGTATTCGCCGTTGCCAATGTTAAGGGACCGTAAATCTTCCGCAAAACCTTTATCTCGAAAACTCATACGGCCGTCTCATCGGATATTGACATCGTCCACGCTTCTACACCATAAAGTAGGACGGGAATGATGAGGGACTTGTAGAGTGTAGTTTTTGTTCGTCAAGAGAGGATTTTACTTTTCAATTGCCTACTCAGTCCATAGTAATACCTGTTGGCAAGTGTGATTCTCCCAGATAGACGAAATTATCTACAAATTCAAAGTTATGACTGTCAACAGTGATGTGGGAGACAAGACGCGAAAGCGCTGACTGTTTGTTTGATGACAGGATAATTTTGCAAGGATATCAAATTCAAACATAGCGGCTTAGAGGCAACTCCTTTTCGTGCTGTCGAAAGCAGCTTTAAAATCGACAAAGAGATGGTGTGTGTCGATTATCTTTTTACGGGTCTTTTCCAAAATTTGGCGCATGGTGAACATCTGGCCAGATGTAGATTTTCCAGGTCTAAAGCCACACTGATAAGGTCCAATCAGTTTGTTTACGGTGGGCTTTAGTCTTTCACACAGTACACTCGATAGAACCTTATAAGCGATGTTAAGGATGCTTATCCCACGATAATTGGCGCAGATTGTGTACACTCAGATTCCAATCATCGGGCATGGTTTCTTCCGACCATATTCCGCTAAGAAGCTGATGCATACACCTTATAAGCTCTTCGCCGCCGTATTTGAATAACTCGGCCGGCAATCCATCGGCCCCCGCCGCCTTGTTGTTCTTCAAGCGGGTAATTGCTATCTGTTCCATCGTCGTCGATTGGAGAATCGGGTTCCCCATCTCCTGGTGTTGTACTTTCACTGCCATTCAGCAGGCGGGAGAAGTGTTCCCTCCACTAACTCAGTATACTCTGGTCATCAACAACTAGATCACCTCTGGGGGTTCTACAGGTCTTGAAACCTTCAGTTAGTCGCCGGATCTTTACGTAATTTTTTTTTTTTAGCATTACCCCTGTAGGCCAGTTTGTCAAGCTCCTCATATTCACGCTTTTCGGCGTCTTTCTTTATTTGTCTCCAAATGCGTCTCCCTTCCCTCTTCAGTTCCCGGTATCTATCCCATACCGCACGTGTTGCGGTCGATCGCAACATTGCGAGGTTGGCAAGGCAAGTCGAGTAGAAAATCGTTCGGCTGTCGGTAGTGATTACAGCTTCTCGATGTCGAACCTTCCTCACTCTATCCTATTAATACTTAATTTTGTTAATGTTTCAAATTCTCTTTCGCTATTTTGGACACACTTATATATATTTAATACTTCCTAACAAAGATTACATACAGTCTAAATTCTAGTTTAGTCGCATTGTTTCTTTTTTTCCACCTCTTTATCTTTAAAATCCTCCACTTCCCTAATGTCCTCCACTCTTCTAATTCTGTATACATGTCCACTACCTCAAACCGCATTCGGTTGCGTTTCAAGAGGTGGGTCATTTAGCTGAATCGCATGGCATCGCAACTACTTATCCGCCTTTGGGGTTTCGTATTACAAGCATTGCTTAGTTTCCGGTGCCAGCATGGGTTAGTGCACATTGCGTTGATGGTTGCGGTTGCTGTGCCGTTCAGATAAAAAGTAGGAAATGCAGGAGTTGAAGAATTCGTGTCACGCTCACAGCGCATTTCGGACAGTGATGCGACGAAATGCTGGATGAGCGCATCAAAGGAATGTCAGCATAGTTTTTTGACCTGCTTTTTATTCATCACCCTTCTGTCCGATGCATATGATTTGAAGTGGGAGTGCAAATTCGCTCAGGGACTTAATGCGCTTTGGGAGGTTGCTACGTATAATTTGCTTAATTATTGCATGAAATGAGGCGTGATATTAAACTCTATTTGTGTCACGTGATGTTTTCGAGCTACACTGATTTTATAGTTTAATAACTAGTTAATCTTGGAGGTGACTTTAATGACAAAAAAAATGAAGATCGTTTTGTAAGGACCGTAATTTGATTATTAGTTGTCACGAGACATTCTCTCTTTCACTAAAAGTGTAACCGAACCTGCCTCTTTAGTTAAGAAAATTCCAAGAAGACTGATGTTTCATAACCTCTTTGGTTGCTAAGTTCGAGTTCAGACACGAATATTCCTGTCGCAAATTCTCTGATGATTCCCTTTTGCTGTCGCCCATTGAATTCGCATGAGAAATTTGTGTTCGACAACTCTGTTCGTGTTTTTCTTTCATATCGCATCAATCAATAGATTTATTGGGAGAACACTTCGGTGAGCAGATAATGTCTCGTTTTGGGCTGGTCGATAGGCCACCAAGATTGTGTGATATCACACCTGTGCGGATATGTACAGTCTAAGGTCTATGCAGACAATCCCGCTTCGATAAAGGCCTTAGAGCAAAACATCACGTGTGTCTTTCGCCAGATACCAGTCGAAATGCACGAACGAGTCATCGAAAATTGAACACAATGGATAGACCATCTGAGACGTAGCCGCGGCCAACAATTGAATGAGAAAATCTTTAAAAAATTAATGCCATAGAATGCTGTTTCGAATGATAATAAACGTTCCCCATAAAATCCGATTTTTCTGTGTTTTTTTCTTTGAAAAAGTAGGGAACCTCGAAATGGAACCCCATTCAAAGAAAGACGTACGCTAAATCTGAAGAATCCGATGGGTTGGGATTTGAATTTCCTGTGTTATTTTCTTAAAAAAAGTAGAGAACCTCGAAATGGATCACCCTTTATTTGCGGTTTATTAACTTGGATGCCAGGGTAAAGAAGGCAGCTTTGGCACTATACACCCCTGCAAAAGAATGGTTGGACCAAAATGGGGACTAACTCCCCGCGTATCACATTGGCTCTACACAGCTGTAGTAAGACCGATTATAACATATGGGATACTGGTCTGGTGGCCAATAATTGACAAGAAGTTCACAGTAAAGCGTATGGTAAGTTTACACAGAGCGGCATGTATAGGTATCAGTGGAGCTCTCAGAACAACGCCGAGCCAGGCATTAGATGCGATTCTGTATTTACCGCCTATAGATCTATTCTGCAAACAACAGGCGGCGAAATCGGCACTTAGGCTGAGGGAATCTTCGCTACTGTAAAACTGCAGTAGGGGACATTCCAGTATACTCGGCAAGTTCCCATTTCTACCAAATATTACGGACTTTCGCAATCCTATAGAAATGAATCTAAACTCGGACCTACACATATCCTTCCCCTCAAGAGAGGAATGGGAATTGGGGAAAAGTGGACAAAGATTCAGAGATAAGTATCTATACAGACGGTTCAAAGCTGGACAAACGAGTAGGAGGCGGGGTATTTTCAGAGAAACTGGATACCAGAATCGCTTTCCGGTTACCGGATCACTGCAGTGTTTTCCAAGCAGAGATCACTGCAATTAAAGAAAGCCTTCTCGCAAAGAATATAATCGAAGATAGAGAAAGAGTGCTTGAATCTACTAATGGCAATGACATCATATTTCACGATACACCTGCAATGGGTCCCGGGACATAGTGACATTCCTGAAAACTGTGTAGCAGATGAACTAGCCAGATTGGGCACAACATTGCAGTTGGATGGCTGAATCACAATGGAAACAATCAACGACTTGTTCCGTAAGCAGACAAACGTGGCCTGAGTGGAGTAAGAGCCGCACTTGTGGTTTATTGAAATTTAAGAGGAATGACACAAGAACCCTTGTAGGGGTGTTAACGGGACACTGTCTGATTGGCAGACACGCCAGCAGACTGGGGTTACCTTGTAACGATTACTGCAGAAGCTACCAGGAAGAAGAAGAGGAAGAAACGATTACACACCTCCCATGTGGGTTGCAACTATTGGACGCGGTTTTCTCGAAGATGTGGGTGAAGTTGGTCATATCAAATTGTGTGAACTTTTTCACTTTATTAAGACCACAGGGTGGTTCAAAGATGACCCTATAGTGTGAGGGATCACAGTCCCAGTGGTGTCACAATGGGCCTCCAATAGGCCTAGGTGTGTCGTTTTGACAACCACATAACCTAAACTAACCTAACTATATGTGGTCGTACTTTTCCCACAATGAGCGTTCGATTCCCGCCGAGATTAGAAACTCTTTCTTGTAGAAATACTCTCAAGAGTTCCATATCCTAAATCAACGATCAAGCAGATAAAAAAAAAATATTTAAATAGTATTCACTACAATGGGGTCTTCTATAGATACATTACTTTTAACTATAACCACATATATTATTTGAAAAATGTGATAATTACAGTTCTACATTTATCCAATCAATATACGCGTGGAACTTATCTTACTGAACTTACTTACTCACAGACATTATGAAGTGATAGCACTTAGGAGAGACCAGAATTAAGGTTAGGATTTTTCCGAACCAACTGAGGACCTCAAGGTTCCACTAATTTACGGAATCGATATAACGCAAGTATTTAAGGCATATAAAGCGTAGTATGGGTCGCGAAGTCGCAGATAGCTTAGATACTACCGCCAATTAACCTCGCCTAACGATAATAACTTCGAAAAAGTTTTAGAAAACATGTTTACAAATCTTCTCGTTAGCATTATGATGGCTCTCAGGATCAGTTATGCAGTGGCTCCAAAATACGACTCAAGCACCTCATCTCACTTTCGTCCGAGATTTTCATCATTCTAGTTTTTGTTTGAAATAAAACACAAGGTCGAGTTCATTAACTTAAAGCCACTTAAATTACTTTAAATTAAGCCACAAATTCATCCAAAGAATGCCAGAGAATTACTGACCACTGCAGCCAACACAACCAACTGGCTTAGTAAAATTAGAAAATAAAATGCACAAAATAATTTGGGGGAGAAGCTATTGAATAGCAACAACGCGTGTGGCTTGCCCGCCTAAAAGCGCGCCACACAGTAATGAATGCAAGCCTATTTGAGGCACACAGCTTGCCAGCTGCACAGCACCTTGGCCGCCTTTTCGCAGCGAGAACGCAACTGATGAAATACAGTGCCATGCAAAAATGATATACAAACAAATAACGGTAAAACGAATTAACAAAACATGACACGATGCAGCGCTAAGTCACTACACCATGACGTTGGCATTGCTGCGCTGTTGCATGCCGTACAACAAACTGGCATTAATTGTGCGGTAACGCTACTTGTACAACAACAACAACACGGCGTACGATGTGAAGGTGTACGGTGAATGCTTGTGAAAGGTTAAATAAATGAAACAACCGCTCTCAGGCGCGATGCGCGACTAGTAAACACAGAGCACCCAACGCACCCATATACGAGTATATATGTACATATGTATGTTTGGCCGCTCGTACACGCATACAAGCTTGCATATGGTACACGTTCGTGTCAGCACGCATAAATCTAGGTCAAATTATGCTGGGCCATAGCCTCATAGAAGGGCACAGCGTGCGAACGTGCATTGACGTGTTGTGTTGCATACTTTCGGGCTATTTGCATTGCAGCACTAGTATGGCCTGCATGATTTCAATGCATGTTGATTGCATGTGTGTATGTATTGCTTGTTGTTTATAAATATGTAATTATTTATTTCGTGCGAAATATTTAATTGCATTTAAACACGTATTATGGCATATTCGTACGTAATCCAACACCATTTAATAGCTGTGCCGCTTCATTCACGCATAACTAGGACATGTGCCAATAATGCAATTTTCATGCTAATACAACACGAATTCCCATACAACAAGCACGACACTCAAGCATGTACATAAATCATATATGTAGATTTGCCAAGTAATAATTCTACGCCTGCCTGATGACGTCACGCATGGCCACAATCGCTGCAATTGACGTTTCCAGAAGTCAAAAAGAATATAGTTCACTCACTTCTGCACCACGTCCAGCTGCATTTGCACTCTTATGCATTTTCTCCTTAACGTCATCGCTTTAACGGTACTCTTTCGCGGCTGTTAACCGAAATTCTGTATTTGCTTTAAGTGCATTTTAACTGCTAAGTGCATTCTCGTTATTCTTCTCTTTTAAATGTTAAGCAATGGCTAACAGTGTATTCACAGTTTGTTAGTACAAGTTTAGGGTTGCCATATATCAATTTATGCAGATATAATATGAACTCATATTTTATCATTTTTGGATTTGTACTTAACAACTTACTGCAAAAAATCCGTATCGCCCCAAATTCGACGCATTGACTTTTAGTGATTGTGACAGCTTTCGCGATGGAGCCCACATGGACAGCCAGTTTGTTGTGATGGCAGATACTCCTTGGTTTGGATCGCAAAGAAGACCTTTACGTATTGCCGAAGCGCTTTGAGCCTGTCACAAATTTTATTATGCAGCTAATGTCTAATCCGTCTGTTCGCCTAAAGTATGGCTGCCGAGATGTTCCAACCTCAGTTTTGCGAGCGCTCGACAGTACAGCAGGAAACGACTTGGTGTTTCCACTTCGCCTTCCTCCCTACAGCTATGATAGTTGGCGTTCAGCTGTATGCCCAGCTTCATTGCATGTATGCCAATTTCGCAGTGTCCGATGAGTACTCCGACCATTGCTGCAAGTTGGACAATTTTATGTGTACACAGTTCCGCTAATCTCTTGGGCTCTACTTTGGGGTGGGGTTTTAGTTATTAACCAGTGCTTACCAAGCTCGCGAAATATCCAGTGGCTAGTGCACAAGAAGACAACAGAGTCCCAACTCGTTCCCAGCATTGTGAAACAGGACGACGGGTGCTACTTCTTGCGAGCTCATCCGCTCTGCAGTTCCCAGCGATTCTGCTGTGACCCTGTGAACAACCTTCTTCTTCTTCTTGACTGGCATAGACACCGCTAACGCGGTTATAGCCGAGTCCAAAACAGCGCGCCACGTGTCCCTCCTTCTGGCAGTTTGGCGCAAATTGGTTATACCAAGCGAAGCCAGGTCCCTCTCCACCTGGTCCTTCCATCGGAGTGGAGGTCTCCCTCTTCCTCGGCTTTCACCAGCGGGTACTGCATCGAATTCTTTCAGAGCTGGAGCACTTTCATCCATTCGAACAACATGACCTAGCCAGCATAGCCGCTGTCTTTTTATTCGCTGGACTATGTCTATGTCGTCGAATAACACATGCAGATCATCCATCGTCTGCGGTATTCGCCGTTGCCAATTCTTAAGGGACCATAAATCTTCCGCAAAACCTTTCTCTCGAAAACTCATAGTGCCGTCTCATCGGATGTTGACATCGTCCACTCTTCTGCACCATACATCAGGACGGGAATAATGAGCGACTTGTAGAGTTGCCTATTGCCTACTTAGTCCATAGTAGCACCTGTTGGCATGTGTGATTCTGCGTAGGATTTCCAGGCTGACATTGTTATTGCTGTTAATGCTTGTTCCCAGGTAGACGAAATTATCTACAACTTCAAAGTTATGACTGTCAACAGTGACGTGGGAGTCAAGACGCGAATGCGCCGACTGTTTGTTTGACGACAGGAGATATTTCGTCTTGTTCTCGTTCACCACCAGACCCATACGCTTCGCTTCCTTATCCAATCTGGAAAAAGCAGAACTAACGGCGCGGGTGTTCTTTCCAATGATATCGATATCATCGACGTACGCCAGTAGCTGTACACTCTTATAGAAGATTGTACCTTCTCTATTTAGCTCTGCAGCTCGTATTATTTTCTCCAGCATCAGGTTAAAGAAATCACACGAGAGTGAGTCCATTGTCTGAAACCTCGTCTGGTATCGAACGGCTCGGAGAGGTCCTTCCCGATCCTGACTGAGCTTTTGGTGTTGCTCAACGTCAGCTTACACAGCCGTATTAGTTTAGCAGGGCACATTTAACTAACGGTGATAAAATGTTAGCAATTTTTGTATATTTTTGCAATATTTTTCGGGCATTATTCTCTCTAAAAAATGTGCTTCAGCTCTATTGCACTTTTAAAAATCACTCCTTAGTCTCTCCATGCAAATATGTATGTACACGATTTAGCGTCTTTCCAGAAATTAAGCACTCATCCCTGCGCCTATCCACCACCCAACTGCAACAACCAAACGCATTGTGTTCTCTTCAACTGTTAACTAACATAGAAGAACTGAAAATTTGACTCAGCTTGAGGGCAGCGATCCCTAACATACATAATTCTACCACACCTCAACCCTCTCAATTCACCACCCAGCCGCACCTTAGTCTTTCTAACACCCTGCCATAAAGTGTCGGTATTCGCATACGTTCGTTGCAAGCGCCCGCTGATAGAAATCAAACACCCCTCGACAGCTCGCTGGTTGGGTCAATGAACCAGGTAGCTGCCAATGCACTGAATGAATGTTTGCACTTTTCAATGCAGGCGTTACCGTAAGCTATGCACATTCAGTTGTTTTGATTTATATACCGTTGGTTTTCATTATATTATTTGTACTTTTTTTGTTTGTTGTGATACAGCTTTAATGCTGGCATTTTCAATGCTTTCAACACCCTCAGCACACATGAACTCTTAAGAGTACTAACATCCATATATGAGTATATATATATATATATTTGTATGTGTGTGTTTATGAATTTGCAGAATGGTGTCACACTGACTTTTTGTTGTCACCTTTGACAGAGTCACGTTTTTGTATGTTGGGGTGAAGGCATGTGGCTGAGTTGATGATTTTGTATGTACTATGTACTGGCGCGCACAAGGGTTAAATAGTTCATTGCTTTATGTTAGTCTTGATTGGAAAAAATTTTGCGGACTCATTTAATTATGACAAACAATCGAATTTTTGTGCAAAATGTTCTTCAATACAAAGTGTTTTACGAACAGGGAGATTGAGTAATCTGTGTATGTGTTAATGATTTGTAAGGATCGTCTAGTATTCAGTTCAAGTTTTGAGTATTTCGCATCCGGTTATGTTATGTTGCGTAGCTTAGACCATGAATTACAGTCCGTTGTGAAGCCGGTATCACCGACTTTTTTAAATATTAAGACTCAACGAAGCGTCCTGAACTTACTACAAATCTGCAGATATCTTTCACTTTTATGTACGAAATCTTTGTATTGATCTCGCAAAGCCGGGTTATTACAGAAGAAAGTGATGAGTTGATTCCATCTCAACCTCTTCTAGACAGCTTCTACAGTTAGCATCCGCTGAGATTTCAAACTAACAGCGTAGATCCTGATGACACAATAACCAATTAAAACTCCTACTACTAAGAAGAGAGCTAAGCCAGAGGCTGTGGACAAGACAGATCTGCCGCTATGCACTAGTGCTCGTATCTGGCTTCCTGCCGAACCCTCCTCCTCGTGGAAAATCGAAGAGATCATCAAGTACTATAATCACTCGCTGACAACGCACGAATAGATGGTAGTAAGGGTTGAGAAAACCGAGAAACCTTATCAGCAAGCGCTGATTCTGCAAAATGCGGAGTCTCTCGGTCCTCTCAACGAGTCAACGAGTAGAGAGTCATAAGCTATGGGGTTGAGAGAGTGGCTCTAAGTATCCTATCTTCGGATGCCAAGGCGGACGGCCCACAACCTGCAAGTGCGAAAAAGAGGGAGGAAGCGTGTGGTCAAACGACCATGGAGGTAGACCATGTTCTATCGGAACTGGCCAGTATAGGCGGCTGCACGTCTGTAGATGAGTCCGTCTTTGGCCTGGATCAACTATTCGTCGACAAGAAAGACGAGTGCAGCCCTAGCGCAGAATTAGCGCTCTAGGAGGATCATTTGGAGAATGAAGTTCCTCCAGTTTAGCCTCTAGCATGCGAAGGCGACTTAAGGGGTTAGATGGGTTTTGTCGCTTTAAAAATGGTCTATTTTAAATTTTTTAAAAAATTATTTATTTAATTCAAACTTTTTTCTGTCTTATAGATACATATTTAAAGATAATTTCTGAAATTTTCAAAAAAAAAAAGTAAAACACCTCCATTGCGACGTCATTTCCGGTGCAGCATAACTCTTGTTAGGATCATCCAAAATGAAAAAAACAAAAATAAATGTTTTAGGTAAGACCATAATCTCGTGCTTGAACAAAGGAAAGACAAAAAAAGTGAAAATTGGAATTTTTCCAAAAAAATAAAAATTTTGGTCAAATTTGCTTGACATTTTGTTTTATTTTTTTAAATAGTTGTAATAGAAAAAAAAAATAAAATCCTTCGTTCAAGCACGAGTAAATTGTATCTCGAACACCTGTTCAAAAGTTCATCAAGATCGGATGAGTATTTGACAACCGACTTTGAAAACACGGTTCCGAGAAGAACGCGTTTAAAGTTTTGAGTAACAATAGTACTTGACTAGGAGCGCGCACCTTCCAAAAACTGTATCTCCGAAACTATTATTCGGATCGACTTGAATATTTAGGACAATATTCTTGAGATGTTAATATTTGAAATTAATAAGCCAAAAAACAAAAAAATTGATTTTTTGAATCCACGAAACCCATGTAACCCCTTAAGCAGAACTATTACTCCGTCTGGAACAGGGCGGAATCGACGTCGTCCTCATCCAGGAACCGTGGTTGAGCGGTAACGGCATTTCTGGATTAAGGACGCTCACACAATACATGAAAAAAGTTATCATTTGAAATTCAATTTTCATATTTTGTTTTTTTTTATTTTTGCTATAAAATTGTTTGTGAATTTTTGAGGTTACCTTTTTTTGTTGTTTACCTTTATCAACAAAAAAATTATATTTTGATCTAAAAATTAATTATGTTCCCCCCGAAGTGTGATTCAATAACAAAAATGCATTAAATAATTGATTATGAATATTTATTCATAGGAAGTTTGTATGTATATTATGTTAATTGTACTATTTTATTTTTATATTTGTCAGACTAATTTTTTTGTTGTTTTTATAATTTTATTATAAAGTTTTATCAGATATATTTCTCTACATAATATTTATTGCATATTTTACTATTTTTGTGCTCATATATGGTAAATGCCGTTATTTTTCAAATATGTAATACTTTTTTGGTTCCACAGTTTTGTTTTTATTTTTAGTTTTCATTTCTATTTTTAGTGCATTTGTATATAATATAAACATTTATTTGATTGCGATTTATCGCTTCTACTCATACTACTTAGACAGCTCCTAGTTAATTGAGGTTTGTTATGATACTTTTGTTTTCACTTGACTAGAGTTTGATGGCCATGGTTGCACTTGTAGCATGTTTTTGAAATATTAAGCGTTATAATTATAATAATGTATATAATTAAAGAAATAATAATAAATTTTGTAGTTAGCACAGTAGGAAGAAGTTTCTTTGTGAAATATACTTAGACAAATAATAGAAAAGTTGAAATATACTAACCATGATTTGCTTTCGCAAAAGCCAAAACCAAAATGTGTACTTACAAAATACTACAAGAATTCTTTTCACGAAATGGATTCACTTTTTGACTAGTAAACCCATTCAGCAGGCAATCCTCACTCTCATGTTCCAGCATGTATTTCATCATCAGCTGACAGGCCTGTGACACCTGTATGCGCGGTACGTTTACCTCGCGTCGCAGCTGTTCGTTAATGATGCGCTGCTGTTGTAGATTAGCAGCCATAATGTCCAGTACGGCAGTCTCGGCGAGCCCTATGTTGCTGACGCTGTGAATGGACGTAGATTGAAGGAATTTGTGTAGAAGTGGGAACCACTTCTGATTGACACACGTGCGTATGAAAGCTGGATAAAAATTTGCGTGTATATGTATGTGCAGTTGAGAGTTGAATTTTTTCAGCAGGATGCAACAAAAATGTAGGATTCGGGTTGGGGAGGTTGTCAGCCGTGGGGTATGCTACAATATTCAGGTTGATATGTTCTATTTGGCACTAGTTTCGCATTTTATCTATAAAATTAAGTGTAAATTTTAGATAATTTTACTCTCTTAATCACTTTCTTATTAACTCACTGGCAAAAAGTTTTGAAGGAATGTGAAGTCCTCGAATGCTGGTTTTGTTGTGCCTGCATATTGAGAGAACTGATAAGAAGCTTCTGAAAATCAATACCTACAATACTTTGCTACTCTGAGGTAGATGACGCTGCATTATTGTTAATATTTTCAATGAATCCAAATAATCCCATATTCTATTATGTTATTTATGTTTTATGCAACCCCTACAACTACTTTTCATAATAATTAATAAATTTCCATAATAGCTTTTAAAACTAATATATAAATAAAATTTAACATTTTTTTTATTTTATAACATTTTTATTTATCTTTTTTCGTATTTGTTGTTATATGGTTATTAAATTAAGCGGTTTGCAGCAGTCCATCGAGAATCTTCTTGCTTTTATTCACAATTGTTAGTGTATCTATTTTGAATGGTTAATTTGTAGTCATCCGTCATTTGAGGCGTGTGTGAGGTTAAAATCGGCAATTTCTTTCATTCCGTTTATATCTGAGCATTGTGTTACCAAAAAATCTGTGAACAAAAATGGCTTTATCTGTACCAAAAGCTCCAGGAGTAGCGCAAATGCTAAAGGATGGCGCACGGGTGAGTGAAATATGCCAACACAGAGCAGAATTTATTCAGAATTTTGCATTTCCAACTAAATAAAATTAAAAAAGAAACAGCGTGCGGCTTTTTAAACACAGCTGGCTGCGCCTATACACATTAGTCACCAAAGCGTGTGATCCATAAATTAATATAAAATCGGAATATTTTTTTTGTATGGTTTTTGTGATTATGATTTGCATTTTATTTCATAGATGTATAGTGGTCTGGAGGAGGCCGTCTACCGTAATATCACCGCCTGCAAAGAATTTGCGCAGACAATGCGTTCTGCTTATGGTCCCAACGGCATGAACAAAATGATTATAAATCATATTGACAAACAATTTGTAACCAGTGATGCTGGTACCATTATGCAGGAATTGGATGTGGAACATCCAGCTGCAAAACTTATGGTAATGGGTAGCCAAATGCAGGATGCCGAGGTTGGCGACGGCACAAATTTTGTTGTCATCTTTGCGGGAGCATTGCTCGAAGCTGCCGAGGAATTGTTACGTTTAGGCATCACCACATCTGAAATTGCCGATGGTTATGAGAAAGCTTTAGAGAAGGCATTGGAAATCCTGCCTAAACTTGTTTGCCACGAAATCGAAGATTTCCGTGATGTCAACAAAGTCACCGAGTGCATTAAAGCAGCAATTATGTCAAAACAATACGGACAGGAAGAATTCCTTACCGAATTGGTGGCAAAAGCATGTGTAGCCATATTGCCCGATCAAGGCACATTCAACGTGGATAATATACGTGTTTGTAAAATTTTGGGCAGTGGTTTGGGCAAATCAGAAGTCGTGCACGGCATGGTATTCAAACGTTTTGTTGAAGGTGACGTCACATCGGCTGAGAAAGCTAAGGTAGCTGTATTCTCGTGCCCCATTGATATCATACAGACTGAAACCAAAGGAACTGTTTTGATCAAATCTGCCGATGAGTTAATGAACTTTTCAGCTGGCGAAGAAAATCTTTTGGAAGGACAAATTAAAGCTTTAGCCGATGCTGGCATTAAAGTCGTAGTTTGTGGCGGCAAAGTGGGTGATATGGCATTGCATTTCCTCAATAAATACAAACTCATGGCCGTGCGTTTGAACTCCAAATTTGATCTCCGTCGTCTTAGCCGTACAGTAAATGCCACGGTGTTGCCACGCATCACCACACCAACTAACGAAGAGTTGGGTTACTGCGACAAAGTGTGTGTTGAGGAACTTGGTGGCACAACCGTTGTAGTGTTCAGGTAAAATAAAAAAGACACATTAAGCCCAGAAAAATGACATTAATATAATCTATTAAATCTTTTTAGGAACACTGGTAAAGATGCACGTATTTCAACCGTTGTCATCCGTGGCGCCACTGATAATTTCATGGATGACATTGAGCGCGCTGTAGATGATGGTGTAAACAATTTCAAGTGTCTGACACGTGATGGCCGTTATCTACCTGGTGCAGGTGCGACTGAAATTGAGTTGGCTTCACAATTGGCTGTCTATGCTGACACATTACCCGGTCTCGAACAATATGCTGTGCGTAAATTCGCCACCGCTTTGGAGGTATTCCCCAAAGCGTTGGCCGAAAACAGCGGTGTGAACGGTACTGATGTTGTAAACGCTTTGTACTTGGCTCACAAAAAAGAAACCGGTCAAACTACTGGTTTCAACATTGAAACCGAGAAAGCTGATACAGTCGATGTGACAACAAAGCAAATCTACGATTTGTTCCAAGCGAAATATTGGGGACTCAAATACGCCGTGGGTGCTGCTACTACAATTCTGAAGGTTGACCAAATCATAATGGCAAAACGTGCGGGAGGACCAAAGCCACGACAGAATGCCGGCAGTGATGATGAAAGCTAGACTGTTAACGGTTAAAGTGGCGTTGGATGATATTTGCATTAACTTCCTATGTATTACCATTTCTCATTAAAAAAAAGTAATTTACTAAGTTATCTGCTACTTACAAATATTTGACATAACGTATATAATTTTATGAACAAAATAATACGATATTTCGCAAATTGGTCAACCAAAATAAAATGTTTAGTTAACAAATATTCTCTTCTTCAATATTTATAATATAACAAAGGCGTTCGGTGCACAGAGCTTTGTAGAACCGGCAATAAAGTTCGCAAAAGCTTTTGCTACAGTCAAATAAACTCACGGAAAATAAAAAAAATGGTTTACTTTTTTAAATAATTATTAATGTATCGAATTCTGTAAAAAATATAATAGAATAATTATTGAGATATGCACTGTCACCCATGGTCAATTGTGCTTATGTCTACATCGGCTCGGTTCGTCCCAGCACTCTCATAAATTCCAAATGTTGGATTACTAAGACCCAATATGCTACTCCTGCTCCTGTAAAGTGCTGCACATTCTAATAACAGGAGTAGTGGAGTTTCAGCCTCCTTATCACAGAAGCGCCATGTTTCTGCTGAGGCCATGTACAAATTATATAGACGCTTCCTGAGCTTGTGTGCCGGCACAAGAGTGTTCTTCAACTTTAGAACGAGGTAGACATCTTGTATGTGCAAAATGTAGATGTGCTATACCAAGCGGTAATATATAAAGTTTCAAATTTTAATGGGAGATGATGAAACCATGAAATATATCCACCCTTCCACGTTGAAGTAATAAATACAATTTTTATGGGTTCCTCTAGGTAACACATCTAAATTTTATTTGAATCCAAGCAAACGAATATTCATTGATATTTTTTGTGTGAATGTGGTGTTGTTTCTGTTGCTATTGGAAATTCATTCAGTTATGTTACGAATTCCACCATTTTCAACGATACAATATTAAGTAAATACAAGAAAGTGTTTTCTTATTTAATTTGTTGTTCGAATAAATATTGCATTAATAATTTGTATATTTGATTTTTTGTCTTTCCTGAAAAAACATCTTGAAGTAAGAATTTATGCAATCTCTTAAAGAAGCTGAAATATAAATCTCTTTGCATAATAAATACAATTCTAAGAATACATGCATAAGCTTCAATATATATACATATATTTATATATATATGTGCAGACCTATGTCAATTGCAATTATTATTTTATTATGTTGTGCTACGGTATGGGCACAATATCGTTGAAATTTAAATAAATTGTTATTAATATGTTTTTGGTGGTACTTTCTCTATTATAAATTTTGCGCATCAGGTTTTGATTTTATAATTAAATTGAAATATTTGTTTTTTTATACGTTTTTCAACAAGTTGTTCTTTAGATATATGTATGTATCACCTTGTTATAATATATGTATTAAATTGTAGGTCATACATTTATATGTTGCCCTATATAATATTATTAATTAAATCCTTTGTCTCCTTACGAATTAATACTTAATAATTGATATATAACTGTATTCGTTACTTATTATTTTACGCATCAGGATGTTGTTACTACTTTAATAATTTTTTAAATTTAATTTTTATGTAGATATATTAATATTTTTAACTTTGCAATAAAACGTACGACGCTAATGACGTTTGAGCGGATTTCCTTTCATTTACATTCTATAGCAACAAATGTCACTGCAGTTTGACAAATGTCGCTAACGTTGTTGCTTTTCCAGCTTCACTTGCTTTACATATATATTTGAATTCTTGCATTTTTTACTAACTGCTCAAGTGCATTTACTATTTTTCAGAAAATAAACCAATTTTACAAATTTAAAATAGTGAAATTAAGTATACGCATTAAGATAAGTATAAACGAAATTAAAAAAGAAGTAAGAATATAAAAACTTTAAATTTTATCACGTTACTTTAGCATTTGATTTTTTGCCACCGACTAACTAACTGTTTGTCTAACTACAGTTAGTTTAACAATAACCTATTCGTTGCTTTCGAAGAAATTTCATCTAACTAGATTGAAATGACTATAACATTCTACCAACCACATGCAAATGCTTTTAAATAATGGAAGTGTGGAGATTAAGATTTTTACCTAAATCGTATCAACCGATTTTAATTACACAAACTTTTTTTACTTACGAATTTACGTTATACATATTTGCGGAAGAGGTATTTGCAACTTTGGCAACAATTTAAAGGAAACACTTAACACATACACAAACTAACATGTACACAACACATAAATTTATAAAAATATATATACCATTTTTAATTTGTTAACTTAATGTTGCATTGCTTTTTAAAATTATCACAAGTTTTTGATTTATCGCCTACTTATTTAATTGTTAATATCATAAAGTATATTTATTTAATGCATATTTTGTTGACCTTAAAAATGTGGAAAAAATATGTCAAAGTAACATATTAGATTAAGTAAAGCATACGTTGACCATAAGAACGTTAAACCATACGTGCTTGCGTATTCTTTCTGCAATACCCACCTTATATCACCACGATTTGTAACATGTTTTAAACATTTAATTTAATTGTGTTCGTCTTTGTTATTGTTAAAAAAAGAAACATTTAAACAATATTCTCTGATATAATTGCTTGTTTACTAATTTTGTTCGCGTAAATATCGCCCTATTATTGTTGCTGCTTGCTGTGCAACCATTTCTTTACAAGTCCAATTAATAATAAAAGCATTCAAGCTAATAAATTTGTTCAAGAAATCCGCTTCAAATACGCCATATATGTGTACTGTCGTTCGTATTGCACATATTTTGTTTACCGTGTAATGTTTACTTAATATTTGGTTAATTATTTATTTAATAAAATGTTAAATATAGTTTGCGTTTTTTTGATAATTTACTGAACTTTAGTAAGTTTGAATAAAATATTAACTAACGGTTAAGCTTGATAAATATTTTGATAATAATACAATCAAATGTCCGCTAATATACTAATTTCGTGTAATCATCATAAATGTTATATATGTAGCATGTGATTATGCTTGTTTTTTTGTTTTTTTTATAAATCGCGTGCATAGTACGAATACATAGGCTGTAATTAATTAATTTGCCTTTCGTAAACTGTTTTAACTGCTTGGATATCCGCGTTTTGTTTGAATATTCAACGTTTTTATTAACCGTTTATATGTATCGTTAGTAAATTGCTTTGATTTTTACGTGCGCAACCACAAAGAGCGCTTTAACAATAATTTAAGTATTAATATATATTTTCCACTTCGTTTATATGTATATATACTACTTGTTGCTAAGTGCCTCCGTGGTATAAGTACTATTTTTTCTATTTTTTTATTTGTAATAAAATATGTATTTACTTTGCTTTCCAACTTCAGTTTGAGTATCGCACATCTCTCACTCGTTCTATTTCCAACTTTCGCCTACAACCGCTCACATTTAGTACATAGATATGTGTGAGCCCATCATCCTAATAATATTTAAATTGGTTTTAAGGTTTTACTAAAGTAGTTGCCTCAACGACAATGATACAAATTGAATTTTTGAGTGTTTGAAAAAAAAAATGTTTGTTGGTAGTTATTTTGCCAATATGTAAGTTTACTTTATTTGTTATATTTTCGTTCAGTATATAGAGTATATAGGTATAGTTATGTATTTATAAATTAGTTTACACAGAAATATTAAGAATTATTATTTTTTTATTTTTGTAATGTGCGCAAATGGCACTTATATTTTTTTTTAAGTCTGTATCGTGTAAATGCGAGAGTGTGTGTAGGTGTGTTTTATACAAGATAACATGGTTTTCGGGAATCTATGAGAACTATTACATACTTTCTAAGAACTTTTGTGGTGGTTCTGTTTAGTGGTGGTCTTTTAATTACTAGTCATAGATTACTTTTTGCCACGCATCTTCTCTCGGTCTATAATCGTATTAAATTTTTTGGTTTACAAATTGTAGATAAATATATATTTGTGTATATAATATGTTTGGATGTGTTTCATACGTTGAATAGTTTAGTATATAATTCATCATCAAATGCGTATGTGTATGAGTAGACAACTGTAAATGTGTTTACTTGTTGCAATTGTTATGCTTTAATATGTGTACTTAATTGTCCCATAGTACTCAAGATATTGTTCGAATTCAAATTGTACGCGTTCATCGCCAAATTTGCATTTTCTGCTCGCACTGCTTAACCGGCTTCCCCCATTCAAAATGCAATGCACACTCTCACATGCTTACCCACGATACAGAAACTAATTTACTGCAATACTCCAAATTCAAATTCGTAGAAAATTGTTGACTACATTTCGCCAAAGCCTCACACCAAACTGCCTCTCCATTTCTACTCCCCAATGTCAATACCGGCAACTCGTTTTCTAACTTTGGATGATGACTGTTGTTGTTAGTAGTTGTTTATAGCACGGTGCATGATGATTTCTCACGGAAGGGATTGACTTTTTGACTGGAGAAACCAGTCAAAAGATAATCCTCCTGTTCGTGCTCCGTGATATATTTGATCATCTGAGCGCAGGACTCAGTGACCGGTTGGCGCACGATGGACGCTTCGCGCCGCAATTGCTCGACGACTATACGTTGCTGTTGCAGTGAGGATGACATTACGTCCATAACGGCTGTCTCGGATAGGCCTATGGTTGAAAATTTGCACAATATATGTCGATGTAAAGAATTTGCAAATTTGTTTGTGGGATTTTAGGTATAAGTATTGTTGATTTTTACGTTTTGCAAATGTAAATGGTGCGTTTTGGATGTATGTGTTTTAGAATATTAAAGGTGCTGGTAATAATGTAAATTCTAATTATTATTTTTTTTTTATAATATTTTGATGTGGAGATTGGTTAGGTTTTCTTGAAAAGCTGCTGCAAATATGTCCAAAAGAGAAAAAAATGCAAAATACATTTGTAGTTGCACAATGAATGAAATAAACAGTTTTCAATTGGATTAACGTTGTTTTAGTAGACACATTTAATTAACATTATTCAGGCAGCTTGTTAACGAGGAAGATGTTTTTATCACAGCATAGTTAGAAATATGTAAAGGTATGATAGATGTAGGTGTATAGCTCAAATACATTTACTATATATGTACACATAAATTAGTTTGTATGTTGTTTAGTATAGAATTTTAAGAAAATTTAAAGATAAATAGATAAAGATTACTAGTTCTTATACGTAGTGGTTATGGGTTCTAAAATATTTTAAGTTTCAGTTAACCAATTAAATATTAATATGGATAGAAGTTCATATTAGATTAATTTCGAATAGATATACTTTGCAGGCAGTCCGTAAACAACATGCTGTTTTCAAACTTTGGAGTTAGTTACGTTTAATTTTTTGTGATTACATATATACAATGTATGTAGAAGATTCCAAAGTTATATGCAACTTTTCGAGATTTTCAAAATAACTTTAAAGCCGGTATTTTATGAATTTGTCATTTTTCAAGAAATTAATTCGGAAAAAAGTGAGTTGGAAATGTTATATTATTGTAATAATGTTTATATACAACATTAATAAGCACTTTTCCTCAAAAAACATATAAGTACATATAATATATAAGTACTTTTACTCGTATATAATAATATAATCACTTCTGTTTACACATATACATAACTACACAAATAACCACTAATATAAAATGGGTGCATGAGGTGTCTCAAAATGCATGATTAACATTTTTCAGAATTATGAGTAACAATATTTTGGAACAAACCTCGCTTGAACTGCTTTTTTGTTTTTAAGATTACAATTAATGAGCTTAATATTTTCATTTATATATTTGAAATTTTCTATTTAATCTAGTAAGTCCAAATTAAAATGGATTTTATTTTTACTGAGGGAAAATCGAATAAAATAAACAAAAAAAAAATCATGATGCAAAACAAAATGTCCGTAAATTTTATTTCTTGCTCTCAATCGATTAATCATTCATTTTTCAGCAATATCCCTCAGAAAAGGGTGCAGCCAACCAAACCCTAGGTGGGGTGGCATTTCCAAATACGCAAAAAATTATGTTTAAAATCAATTGTTCGACCAACAAATGGGTTTACAAAATGTATTATAATTTATGTATTTCCAGTTTTATTTCTTTATTATTTTAATGATTAAAGCATGATCACTTCCATAGAATGCAGACATACTAATGTATGCATGTACATCAATTTTTTCATTACTCAAGTAACGACCATATACACCCATTTTATTTATTTCACAACACAAATTTTATATTAGTAACACTACGGAAAATAGCTAAATTAGTAATTTACCAGCTCCTTATTGAATATATTTTGAATTTACTTTTGCTGAAGAAATCTAAAAGGAATAGAAATCAAGATGATACACACCCTAGAAACGTTTGCCTTTGACAGCAATTCTCGCTAACTTCACTTGCTTCACTTTTTATGTATTTGGCATTTTTTTTGCTCGCAGAAAGGAAGGGAAATATGCAAATTTCGACCAAACAAAATGTATAGCTCGGAATAATGTGCCAAAGAGAGACAGCTAAACACGTTCCTTGCGTTTGTCAAATTTAGTGCAGGGTTTCCATTCTTTTCGATAATAAGAAACAGCTTGTCATTTCAATAGTTGCTGAAGGCATTCGATAGTTTTTTATCTGATAAAAATGTTTTTCTAGCGATATGGCGTTTAAAAAATTTATAATAAATTATTTTCAGTTTTTTTTTTAAATTCCTACGATAAATTATTTGCCTTATGTTCAAGCAATTAGCAATTTCCTTAAGCTATTGTGAATTGATCATAAACAATTGCATTTAGGGGTTGATTTCGCACAGCTGTTTCGACACCCTTTTGTTACTATCGTGGTCCAAAACAAATGCTGCTATTACCATACTATTTGGTATAGTAAAATTATTATTATTTATTAAATATGAAATTAAAGCGTTACATCAATCAACTGTGGCTTCGACATCGCAATACCGATGAAAATTGGTATACGTATCTATTTTTTGTGGTGCTTCGAGTTGTACTGGTCTTCATACCACAAAAGGGCTATGTACATCCTGATGAGTTTTTCCAATCCGTGGAAGTGATGACTGGTAAGTTAATATAATATTTAAACTAAAAACAAAAAAATGCAAACATATTTTTATTAGGTGATCATTTCCAATTGGAACATGTACGCACTTGGGAATTTAACAATACAATGCCGTTGCGTAGTATAACATTGCAATTCGTACTGCTGCGAGTGCCCTGGAGTTTTCTGGAGTTTTTCGCATTGTATATGCGTCGCTATCTGGACATAGAATTGTTACAAAGTTACACATACTTAGTTTTCCCACGCTTAATAATGTGTGCGTTGTCTTTTATCAACGATTGGAGTATGTACCGCATATGTCGTTTATTCAGCCTAAACTATGAAATACGTCTACTAGCGCTTGGCAGTTCTTGGGTTATGTTAATTTTTGGAACACGTACGTTTTCAAACACTATAGAATTAGCTTTGTGCTCACTGCTGCTAGCGCTTGTCGCCGAATGCATGATAAAAACAAATACCATTATTTACAAGAAGGAAATGCTTGAAGAACGTTACGACAAGGCGAAATCTATAAGCGAACGTGTGAGAATGTGGCGTCTGTGTAAATCGCTACCAGCACACAACTACTCGCATACACTACTAGTGGCCAGCATTTGTGTGGTAGGTGTCTTCAACAGGCCAACATTTATAGTTTATGGCGCACCAATGGTATTCTATTGGTTGCTACGCGGCATGGGTACAAAAACGATAACTTTTCGTGACTTCAATTTTCGCATGCTGCTGTTCTGCTTAAGTGCGCTACCCGCACTTGTATTCTTCATAATTTGTGATTCATTTTATTACAAATACCTAACGGTTGGTGAACTGCAAATGTTGCAATTGAGCATTAACAACTTCGTCAGCACACCTTGGAACTTCATTAAATACAATTTGGATGCGAAAAAGACCGCTGAACATGGCATACATCCGAAGTATTTACACCTCTTGGTTAATATACCATTGCTGTACAACGTGCTCGGTGTAGTGACTGTGGTATCATTTGCATATCTCTTGACACGCTTTCTGCGTGCCGAATACCAGGGCTTGCCGCGTGCGCAGAGCATTATCAGCTTGATGACAAGTGCTATATTTGTGCCACTCTTCTTTCTGTCACTCATCAACCATCAGGAACCACGTTTTCTTCTGCCACTACTCTTCCCTATCGTACTGTTACACGCGCCCAAACTATATCATGGCCTTTGCCCCAACTACCCTTTTAAGGAGGAACAACCGTTAATGCGTAAAATGTACAATATGCTGCTTTGTACGCAGGCATCTGCGCGACCATTGCTGAAAACCTGGTACATGTGCAACATTGCGCTGGCAATATTCTTTGGCTTCATTCATCAAGCTGGCATCTTTCCACTCACGCAGCATTTGGAGACGGTCATGCAAACTAAAGCACCCGCGGAGCATATACATCTCATAACCTCACACATCTACAATGTACCATTGACTTTTATGAATATGCCCAGCACACAAGTGTTGCATTTGCACCGTGAAACTGGGCGACGTTTTCGTCGACACAAAGATTTCTACATCTATGAATATGGTAGCCTCAGCATGCCACAGCTGGTGGCTAAAATAAAGCTCATACAGTCATATTGCGAAAATAAATATATGAGCAAACAGCAAAAATACCGTCTCTATTTAGCGTTGCCCGCCTCATTGAGTGACAACATGCTCACAGAATTGCAAACGAGTGGCGCTAGCTCCAATATGCATACACAACTAAAACGTATCTTCTATCCACATATATCGACAGAGGCGCTGCCACGCCTAAATTTTAGAAATGATTTTAAAACGACGGCACATTCCAAATTAAGTTATAGTTATGTGAGTGCACAATTGTCGTTGTTTGTTAACGAATTCGGTTTAGCGCTCTATGAGCTACAACCTGCACGCAAAAGTCAAACGGAGAAGCTGCAGACCGTTAAGTTGTCCAAACGGAAAATATAAGTGCTTTGAAATTAATAATTTTAACAAGTTATGCTCGCTGAAAAGTTATTCCCTCTAGTCATGTACTACGTTCATAGCTGTATGAACGTACTGCTTAATTTTTACATTCCACTGTATTATTTATAAAATATTTTTCTTAATAAAATATAAATTTATACACATAAATCAATTTAAAAATGCAACGTCAGTTTCATTGCAAACTGTTACCTTGTAAATATGTCACTATGGAATTCGCTTCAATTTCTAATACATATATAGCGTTCGGTATATTCACAGTTATTTGTAAGCACGTTTTATTTGCTATAAATGCATTTTTTATTCCAAATGTTTAACGAATGTACAAAATATGATCTGACATTGTACCAAATAATAAGAATTAATGCATAGGCGTGTACAATTTGTAGAGCTTATTAGTATAAAAACACAAGAGAGTTGTATAAATGTTAAAAAAGCACAGTTAAAAGAGATCACAATACAATATAAATACAAATACTGTTGAAAATATTAACGAGAAAGAAACTGAACAATAATAGGTGTTTAAATAATATAAACGCGTCGATAAACGAAATATTAACGAATACAGAGCATAAAAATAATACTTGACACTATAAATAAACTAATGATAGAATTCAGAATATTGCATACAGACCGTAAAAACACCAACGATTGGAACATTTTCGTTCATAACATTCAAAATTTTTGCTGTGAGATAATTAATAGCGGAGAAATTGTTTATTCAATGATCGAGGTGTTCAGTAAACGCGCTTGTGTGGCGCACGGTGTGTTACCGGATATCTCCGTCAATTGATCTAATATTTCTATAGAAAAAATTATATTAAATAACTTATAATTTTCGTTGTAATGCAAAACAACTTACCCGAAATTTGTAAACTAGCCGAGTTTTGCAAATAAAAATTACAAGCTTTCTGTGTCTCTGCGGATTTTTGGCGCTTAAACATCACAGTACGCAAACTTTCCTCTGCAAACAGTAAACATATAAAGAAATTATTTTAAAAAGTAAACGTTTATTAATAATGTACCCACTCCTACGCATACTGCTGCCAGCGCTACTGCTGCGACTCTGCCTGAATTGACTCTGCCAATCATCGTGTAATCTTACATGCGAAGCGCGCTTATCATTTTGTGGAATTGGGCATTTAGAGTAATTTCCACGCATGGAGTCGCTTACAGCACGCCTACGCGGAGTAAATAAGTCGGTTTCATCGCGATATAAAATACTGCAAACGCTCGGTTCTATACTTTCTAGCATATACTGCGAGGCATTCAAGTCAATTGATTTTATATCGGTAGCAATGTTTTGCATGACTGTTCGATCTGCTTCAAATTTTTTGTCCGACACATTTTCGGTCTGCTCTAGCGCATCAACGAAACGCCGCAAAATAGCACGCAATATTTTAAAACGTTTTATTATACGCATTTGTTCCACTTGATCGGCACATACGAGGATAGCACGACATTCGTTTAACATTAATTTCAATTTTTGAAAAAGTTCAAGTGCGTTGTTTTTCAATTTATGTGCATGATGGAGGACTTTTTTATTTGTGGTATACTGGAAATATTGCAAAAGAAATTCACCCATTTGCACCAAATCGTCCAACTTCGACTTATTAAATTGTTTATCTGTTTCAGCGAGACAAGTGCTGAACAATTCGTAAAAGCACCTGGTGAGCGGCAGCGCATCGACAATTTCATATAAAACTGTTTTGAATTTATTTATTTCCTCATAAAAATGTTGTTCCAGAATTTCAGTATGCATATCTGTGCCGTTATGTGCTTGCAATGAGGGTATTATGCATGAATCAAGCGCTTCCAGCGATGCCATACAACTGCGCACCAACGTCTTTACTGCAAGTTGAATTGAATAATATAAGTAAACTCAGTAATACTAGAGAAGAAAAAATATTACATTTGGGCCTTAAGGCGTCACTGGCAGCAAAGAGTCCTATTTGAGACAGTCTATCCAAATTTACATCAAAATCCGCTATGAATTCATCCAACTCGGTATCATTTGTGCCGTTTTGACGCATCTTGGCGCGTAGCTTATCTAACGAAAATTTTTCAAAATCTGCGAAAAAACGAAATATCAAACGCAAAACAGTTCCATCGATGTACTGATGCAATTGTGTTAATGAGCAACCCAATGCAATAGCCTTTATTCTGCGATGCCAATTATTACTTTTAATTAGCTGCAAGTTGTTTTGACATTCCTGTTGAAATGCGGTACTCTCGCGCAAGACCTAAAGAAATAAAACGCTAATAGTCATAAAGTTTTCATTAAAATATTTACGTTTTACCTTTTGACATAATGCGCTGATTGCGGTTTTGTCTTCAATCAGCGCTACGTTAGCTAGTGCAAGTGCATGACTGATCATTAAACGGACGGCTTGGTAAACTTCTTTACTGGATGCTAGTGCCTAATGTTATATTGAAATTCAATAAAATACCAAAACTATTTGATTTCAAATTGTACACAATATTTTTAATAAATAAAAACTTACATCTTCAAGTTGATCTAATTCATGAGTATCAGTTTTAATATCTTCTTGATAAGTACTATACTCTTTTATATGATCCATTGCCATGTCTAATAAGGTCATAAATCCACAGCCTGACATTCCCTGTGTTGGTAATTTATTCTCGGCAGAAATTGTTAAATTATTGAAACATTTTTCCAATTTATCGAAGCACAACATTATGCGGTCAATAAAATGTTTCCGTGAAGACTGAAAGTATATAATTGTAAATAAAAATTTAAATGAATAACAAAATTAACACATACTGATAATGCAACTCTAGCAGTATCCTCTGCACGTATAATTCGTTCCAGATATTTTGTACACAAGCATACTTGAGCCAAGCAAAGAAAAATGTTATCCATATTTTCATTTCCTTCATGATCTTCGTCTTTCAATTCGTTGGTGATATATTTGTGCAGGTGGTTGGCAAATAAGTAGAAATCACCGCAGAAAATCTACAGAAGATTGTAATTATAATAACCAGCTAAAACAAATACAATAATATTTTACATTTATCCATTCCATGCGGTTTTTCACATCGCTGGAACCTCTATATATGGTTTCTCGACATTTTATTAATTGGGTACTTAGCACCTGTTGTTCAACCGACATAATAACACTTTTTATCGGTTTTAGATGTAAAATATTTCGCCAATATAATTAATTTATTTAATGTTCCGTTGATTATTCAAAACTGAATTTGTTTTCTGCTTCTTGACGAAAAAATTAGGTCACAATTGCATGTAGAAGAAAATATTCACAAAAGCCTATACAATTTATATCAACGAAAATTTTCAATAACTTAACTGGGATGGTGCAAAATATATACCCTGCTAAGTATTATCTAATAAGAGGAGTATTCTAAAAAACTATTTTCGGAAAAAGTCTGCTTTCACAACCACAATAGTTCCACTTTCATTTCGCAGGTGGCGAATCAGAGAATAGAGGATGAAAGTGGTTTAAACAACAAAATAAACATATATTAATTTTAATTTAGCACCGTTTGATTTGGTATTATTTTAAATGTTGTATTGCTCGTAAATAATTTTAAATTTAGCTAATAATTTATGATTAATTGCTTTATGCATTGTGAATAAAACATAGAATGTTTTTCACTCGATTGACGTCTATGATTTTGACTTGACAATCAACTTTTCGCTCATTTTCGCCGTCATTCGACGTTTTTCTTTCGGTAATGTCATAGAAGAATATTTTTTATTTTTTGATTGCCACAGAAGTTATTTCAATTGCAGCGTTTTCGAAATATACTCAAAATTGTTTTTTTATTGTATTATTTGCTTAGATATAAACAAATGCAGCAATTTGAATAGTGCAAATTAAAGTGAAAAGTGTAGTACAAGTGGTCATATTGATCGTTTAAAAAAAAAAAAACAAGATCTTTACAAGTGTGTGTTCAACATAGTGAAGAGGAAAAATGAGTTCAACTACTAGCCGCAAAGAAAATGAAAGGACCAAATTAATACAGGAAAAATGCCAAACTCTGCTGACTCAGATGCTACGCGATGAGGACAATAAATATTGCGTTGATTGCGATGCAAAAGGTATGAGGTGTTTATATAAAAAAGGTAGATAGTGTACGTGCAGAAATTTCATTTAACTTCATAGTGGGCTACCAACACGCGAAGCCACCAAATCTACAGTAAGCATTAAAAAATGCCAATCCTTAATTTTTCAACCCGGTGTAGGGTGTAATTGAAACATTAGTATCGGTAATGTTGTCACACATTTGTGTTTTTTTTTACTATTTACTTTACTGACTTAATTGGCAGCAATGCAATGAGGGACATTTTTTAATGCATATAAAATTATTCACAAGATACGTGACGACCAAATTTAGATCTATTTCAAATTGAAATTGAATAATCCAATACTTGAAGAAAAAAAACAAAAAAATATATTACATTATTGCAGCAAGCGAACCACTTATATTTCTTAATACCACTGTCACTGATATTCCTATCGATGTTGGCTCAACGTTGTAGGGTTACGTGTCGTATGATAGTAAATTTAATATATTATTTTTTTAAGTTATATATTTCTTATCAGTAATGGTTTCGAGAAAACAAATGCATTGAAAGTGTTTAACTTTAGTCTCTAACTTCTCAATTCTATACCACACATTTCGTTATATTGGGTGAAAATTGCTAAAAATCAATATAACATGAAAAATTTATTTATAAATTATATTAAAAAAAATTTTAATTTAATGCTGTTATTAGTATTCTGAACAGTTGTTTTAATTTTTCTATACGAAACCTTTAAAATACAGATCCTTTCTTCTTTCCTCGCAATTAACATTTTTGTCAAAATTGCTTTACTTAGTTACTTCAGTTATGAGTCACAGTATAAATATCTATTTATTCAATAAAAGTGAAGATCACAAGGGAATATGAGCGCGAGAGCATAGAGTAGCAATTCGATAAAGCATCTCTTGCAACTTTAATGAATAAAAAAATCAATGCACTAACCACGCAGACAGTTTGTTGTTGCTAAGCAGTGTTAAACTGATAAGCAACTTGTTGTGTTTACGTTTTATGATATGTGAATACACATTTACGATATTGCTAAAAAACTTTTACTCATTAACAATTGCTATGTTTTTAGGTCCACGGTGGGCATCATGGAATCTGGGCGTATTCCTGTGCATACGCTGTGCAGGTATACATCGTAATCTTGGCGTACACATATCACGTGTTAAGTCGGTTAACTTAGACACTTGGACACCAGAGCAGGTGATTTCATTGCAACAGATGGGCAACTCGCGTGCGCGTGCCGTGTATGAAGCACAGCTGCCAGATGGTTTTCGCCGCCCTCAAACCGATACAGCGTTGGAGTCATTCATACGCGCTAAATATGAGCATAAAAAATATTTAGCACGTGAATGGGTGCCACCATCACCGCCTAAAGTAGACTGGGCAAAGGAAATCGATGAAGAACTAGAGCGACAGAAACGTAAGAAAAAAGCAGCGCAAGCTTGCAGTTCAATGGGATTGAGTGTGATGAGTGCCATCGGTGCTGGAGGTGATAAGAAGAGCAGTACATCCTCAACGTCTGTATCCAAATCGACGCCACTGCCAGCACCATTGCCAAAACCCAAGGCCGGACAAGTTGGTAGTGGTTGTAGTCCAAAAACTCAGCGTATTACAGTAAATCCCACAGTTGGCGAAGGCAATCAGAGCAGCGATTTACTCGGTCTTTCCTCACCTACAAAACCAGTACAGAGTGGTATGAGTAATAGCACAGCACAAGACTTGCAAAACGATAGCTTCACTGGTTTTCTTAGTGCAACACCATCAATAGCGCCGCAAGCAGATCAAATTAAGGCGGCGGAAGCAAATGGACAAAGCGCCGCACAAAACTCGCTTGCAAAGGATGAGGAAGATTTCTTCAATCAGGGTTCACTAAGTGGTGGCGAAAAGGATAAGTCAGGGAAGCTGACTAAAGATAGTATATTAGCATTATACGGTACGGCACCAACCAGCACCGTTAGCTCCCACAATCCGCACAGCGGTCAAATGCCTTTTGCCCAACCGCAACCGATGTTTGCTGCAACTGGCGCCTATTCAGGTGGTTTGGCACCCGGTTATATAGGCGGTGGCGGTGCACCACATCCCCAGCAACATCAGTTTATGACACCGCCCAATTCGACCAGCATGTATAATGCACCCGTTATGACGGCACCTACAGCATTCACCACACCTGGCATGCATTTGGGAGGCGCTGGCGCAACTGGCGGTTTCGGTGCACAATTTCCGGGCACCACTAGTACTGGCGTGTACACACAACAACATATGTCGAATCTTGGAAATATGATGCCGAATAATGGACAGCCAGTTAGCAATCTAAATCTTATGCACACGAATCAGAACTTACTGAGTGGAATGTCTATGATGAGCATGGGTGCAATGGGTGCAACTACGACGGGAATGATGCAGCAAGCACCGATGAACATGAGTCTACCATTGGGGAATATGCAAATGTCAAGCGCGTTTCAAACAGCACCAACGGCTGGCGCCGGTGCAACGTCCACCAATACACATGGCCTAAACCAGCAATTCAGCAATTTAAATATCGGTAATGTGTGGCAGTGAGCGGACGGTAATTTGCGGGTTGGTCAACTGTAACACCTGCATGATATGTCGTCAAAACTCAACTTGCCTTGTTCAATATTTCGCAATCGTAAACGCCGACAACGGTATGTTTTCGTTTTAAGTAGACATCAAAAGCAGAAATATGTTGAATAATTATATTTTCTAAATATTGAAAATATATTTAATATTTCTTTATATACTTCATTCGAAAATTAAAGATATGTATTTCCAATGAAAAGTGTGTTTTCTAAAATTTGCCGCAATATAAGATGATGATAATTAAATAACAAAATTATTTTTTATGATAACGCACTAAATTTCCTAACTTGCATGTAATAAGAGAACACGACGGTGTAATAAATTTATTATTTAGCATAGAAAATCGCGTATTATATTAAAAATTAAAGATGGAGGAATTTTCAATTTACTAATGTTTATGCAATTCATCATAGTTCTCGAAATTAATTATTATTTCGCTTATCGGTAATTAATTAAGTTAATGTATCAAATGTCATTGTCTAAGGGATGCAGTACTTAACGTACCACACAGTATAAAGCTATGAATATAAAAAAATGTGTCGACCGTCTTCTGTCGTAAATAATAAAAAAAAGATTAGCATATTGCGACAAGTATGTGTGCTAAAAAGGAATGTGAGAAAATAATATTAAACTTATAGAATGCAATATATAAATACTTTGTTTTTAAACACCGCAGTGTTGTACTATATTGAATAAACACATTTGTACATTCGGCTGTCAGGTTTATATCCTCTATATTGAAAGCAGTAATGTTGTAAAAATATGCTTTTATATGTATATATATTAAAGCTAAGATCAGTATGTATGAAGTGAGGAATGTTTCCTTCCACAACTATAATGAAATTTGATTGTAAACCACAACTAGAATGATACTTTTATTACAAATTTAATTTCCACAATTCTCTAAATACACGAACATATTTGTAAGTTTATTACGATGTTTAATTGAAACTATGGATATCAATAAAAACAATAAATAAAAAAAGAAAAAGCCTTTACAATTAATAATATGGAGCGAAATAAAGTTTAAAATTTATTTACATACATATATATATATGAAAAGATTGGGTATTTCTATAAACAGTACGTCAAGAAAGTTTTTTGATGAGAGAACATATTTCTCTTGTCAAAACACTTTTTTGACTTACTGTACGTACGTCTATATGCTAGGCCGATTTACTATATTTCTGAAAACCTACTATTTGACTATATAGAAAATTGGGTGCGAAAAATATGCTCAGCAATTATACGTTCTCTTTTATTGGAACTTGATGCGTTTAATTTGATTAACGTTTACCCAATTGGACCACAAACGATGAACCAGTATTTGTATTTAAATCTTATAAAATTAAAAATATAACGGGATTTTGAAAAACACAACGTTATTTAGCACAATCGTATTAACAGGCAACATTTATTTCTTGGGACAATTGTTATTTTTTTTCATTCCTCCCATATAAATCTGTTTATGTCAATTCAGACGTTATTGTGAATGATTCAACAGAGACAGCTGTTGAAAATACATACAAAGTTAACATTGCATTGCGCAGTGTCGGTTAAATAATTAAAACGAATGTCGTGTCCATATTGGTGAAAAAAAATAAAGCAAACAAAATATACATATGCAAATATTAAAACTATAAAAACACCAATTAATGAGTTTGTTCACAAATTCAATAATAACTAACTAATTACCAACAACAATGGAGCACATAGATAAGGAAAACGATATAAAAAATGCAAAGAAGTGTGAGGATACCACCACATCGCCAGTTGGCTCAGAAGCACAAAACTTAGATGCTGAAAAGGAGAAACAGGCCGCAACTGCACCGTCAACAGAAAATGTTGTTGGCCGTGAGCTTACTACTAAGGAAGCATATTTTGCTAGTCTGAACGAATGGGTTTGTTTGCTGTTTTAAAATACTTATGTAGGTATTATGGTGCCTCTAATAATGTTTGTTTGTTTTGTTTTGTTACAACTCCGTTACAGGTGAAGCATGCTAATATCTCACAAAATGCTATGGCTCTCTTCCCTTGGTATTTAATAAATAGCTATCCTCAAATGTTTCAAAACCAACAAAATACATCTTTTGCTGGTTTAGGCGCTACACTACCACCTTTAAATGCACAAACGGCGATAGTTAATGCACCGAATTTAAATGCCAACGATGCCAACGGACGTGGACGTATTTTGTTTCGTTATCGTATATTGAACGAACAAATGCAAACTGAACTAATACATCGTACTGGTGGTTACGAGTATGTTATAGCACCATTTTGGAAGCGTGTTATTGCTGAAATCATTGACATGGTTATATTGTTGTTGCTGAAGATTGTAGTCACATTTACAATAATGAATTTATTTGATTTGGATTTGGGTTTCGATCTCGATAAGGAAGTATTGCGAAAAGCGATTGAAGATGATGATTACGCTAGTTTTTTGGTGGTATCTATGGACTTTCTAGCCTTTTCTTCAGACCTTCTAATGCTAGAGCTTTTAACAAAAGTAATAGTTTGTTTCTATGAGGCCATATGGACAGCAGCTTATAATGGCGCTACACCTGGTAAAGCGGCTATGAAAATACGCATACAATATGTAGAGGCAATATATACACTACCACCTCCAGTTGATATGCAGCCACCACAATTCGCAAGACAGCTTCAGGGCTTCCAAGCCCAACGAGTGCCCATTAGTGCGCTTATATATCCAAATGAGGTGCCAACATTCCAACGTGCATTCATGCGCGCGTTATCTAAGAATTTAATAATGACTCTATTTTTTCCAATGTGTTTCATAATGTTCTTCTTTAAAAATAATCGTACGGCTTATGATATAGCAACTAAAACGATTGTTGTTGAGGCAAATTCAAACCCCACACTTCGACGTCCACCGCTACAATAGGTTGCGCTGTAAATGTGCAACAGTTGCTATCTAAATATGGGAAAAATTTTGGTTACATTCACATTGTATTGTTATTTTTTATTGTTTGCTCTTTAAACTCTTGTAAGTATTTCCATATCTGAATATTATTAACAATTTATGAAAATAAATATTTCAACATATGAAACATATTAACATTTTTTTTTATTTTCAATTACTTTACGTTAACGTTCTTCAAAGTTTGTGCAACAACGTTTCCTTTTCCAGGCACATGCAATGCCGCATCTTTATAACAGGCCACCAACTCGCCATTCGTTTTTAAATCAGGTGCACAAGTTTCAAATATTTTTTTCTTGGGATTAAGTTGAGCATCGGGTTGGCGAGTATAACCTTCACAATGCACCAAGTCACCAGGCACTGCACCTGCGGGGGGACTAAGGACTTCCACTTTGTCCGGTGTTGATGCACACATTACCATCGCTTCGGAAGTAACGCCGCGCATTTTGGCAGGTTTCAAATTACAAAGCACTACCACTAGACGGTTTTGCATATCTTCCAAGGGCACAAATTTAACCAAACCAGATACTACGGTTCGTGGCTGAGGTTCTCCACAGTCGATCTTTTCCAAATATAAACTGTCTGCATCTGGATGACGACCCACTTCAACTATCTTTCCTACGCGCATATCAAGGCGTCCAACATCAACTGGAAGTTCAGCGGGTGCACTTGTGTTCGTAGTAGTTTTTTCCTTTTTGGGTTTCTTCTCCTTAGCTGCTGATTGCTTTTTATCGGACGAGTCCACTTCTGCGATAGTTACTGGTGCACTTTTAAGTTTTGGCTCAACCGGTGTGCTTGGTACTTCGGTGGAAAAACTGCGAGTATTTGGTAATGTAATTTGCTTTTTACCATGGCTGAGTTCAAGTGCTATGAGTTGCTGCTTCGCAATCTCAACTTGTTGCTTTAACAATGAGTTTTCTTTGCTCAGTTGTTGTTTCTTACGTGCAAGAAGTTCTCCACGCATCACAGCCAACTAAAATATAGGCATGCATGTATAACATTTGGTAAATACAATATTGTGTTAGAAAGATTCGTACCTCCGCTGAGATAGACGAAATGATTTGCTCATTGCGTTTGTTGTTTGCTATAATATCCTCCAGAACGGGCATTCTTAGTAGCTGAGTTTGATGGCGCAGAGATGTGGTTGTAATTCTACCAGTTCCAAGACCAAAAATGCGGTATAATGACATGGCTCAGCTAAGTTATTGTGAATGACAAGTTACGGCCATATGATCGGAAGATGAGCAAATAATATTTTGTAACTAAATACATACGCAACGGTGTTAAATTTTTTTATTGAAATAGTTTATAAACGTTATTTGTAAACGTTATAAATTTTGTTACGAGCGGAATATAAAAATTTCTTTTTTCATGAGTGGTTGTATAATATCGGTATTTACGGTGTATAATTGTTATTATTTGGCAGCCCATGTTTTGCTTTCTCTCATGCGATAAAAAAAATTATTGTTGAATGAGATGAAATGACACGATACTTTTTTTCATCAGTGGGGAAGTTGCATTTTATAAAATTTACAACAGTGCCACTGCGTTGAATTTATTACTGGGGAATTTCGCAAGACTTTTGGGCATTTTACTTTTGTCAGATAAAAATTGGTTTTGTAATTTTTCTTTATATTTTCATGGTGATATTTGTATGCATGATTAGTTATTTCCCCGGTGTGACACGCCTTGCTTAAAATTAATTGTCTATATATATTTTTTTGTATTAACAAAATTCGTTTTCCCATAAAATACGGTGTGTTTTGTACCTCATTGTCTCTGGTAGCATACATTTTGTTACCCAGCTGTTGCAAATTTCGCTCTTTTGACATTGTTGCCAATTTAACTCACAAAATACGGGAATGTTTGTGAGAGCATGAGAGTATTGTATATCATGTCATTTTTGTCTTTGTTGTTGGTCAACATTTAATGTGCTTTGTGTGCTTATTCTAAAATAGTCCTGAGTTAATACGTTTGTGCATTTAATTCTTTCGTGCATTAATAAAGAATTGCACCCAAGTAATGTGTAATTTAATAATAATTATATACTAGTATAGTGTAGTGCAAATTAACTAAAAGTTCAGTGAATGAAATTGTGTGGAGTATGCATTGAATGTCCAGACATTTTAGTAACAAAGGATAAAGAAAAAATGTAAGTGCAATTCAACCTTGATGATTAATCGGTATTTATAATAGTGAAAAGTGTATAAAAACAACTTCGTACGATGTAGTTAGTAGCTGCAAGTGTTCCAAGAATCACCTTTTGTTTTTTTGTAATCAAAGTGTTGAATACTCTTTGTAATATTTGTTGTATTATACGTACTTACGCATGCATAATAGTGCATTCACTTTGTTTACATTGCAAAAACAACAAAAAAGTTTTAATACAACAACTCACCCACATAAATATCAATTAATCGCTGTCATATACATATGTACAAATTGTATGTGCCATTTCGTCACAATATTTACATACATACATCTTTAAACACACCGGCCGAAATAAGGTCATTCAACCTAATATTTTCACAATGTGTTATTACTACTATTTTATTTAATAAGCAATTTGCATGTCGCTGTTGCTATGTGTGTGTTATCTGTCATGATTTTGTTTGATTTTTCGTTTTCATTAGCAAAATTCATTAAATAACCGGTTTAAATTATTTGCCTATTAAGGTAATTCCAGTAAAAAAATAACTTTTATAAAATAGCGTGCATATGTATGTATGTATGTATATGTATGGGTTATCATTATAGTACCTATTTGTTAAACTTAAATTAAAGTACTTAAGTAGGAGCAATTGGAAATTTCTATTGTTAGTGCAGAGTGCTGTATAAATACATTCATATTTTGACTGTGATTTCGGCAAATAGGCATAAATACATTTAATCTCAGTGAAATTTCACAACATGATTGGCTCCGAAAACATTGCAACAAGTTCCAAGACTCTTCAAAAATATTTTATGTTTTCAAAAAGGATATTGAAAAACATGCTTTTGATGGCGTTGCATTAAATGTACATTTTACTTTTATTATATAATTTTAAAGTCAGAATTATATGTTTCAAAAATCACTTTTCACTCTCAAATTTTAGTGTTTACAATTATGCGGAAAACGAGTGCTGCCACATTGTAGATACCATATATAAATTCATCCACAAATTCCTCTATTTGCGAAAATTCCTCTTCTTTTATTTAACAAAATAAATTTTTAAAAATCATATCGAGGACAGCCTTTTATTTTGCTAACACTTGTATTGGCTTGACCAGAAAGGAGTTCTACGCGAAAAAGACTTTGGACACCCCGGTTTTGGCTCGACTAGGGTAATTTTTTTTAAGTGTAGAAAGGCGTTCTACGGGAAAAAGACTTTGGACACCCCGGTTTTGGCTCGACCAGGATTATCTTTTAAAGCGCGGCCAAAGGCCGCCAGTGTAGAAAGGATTTCTACGCGAAAAAGACTTTGGACGCCCTGGTTTTGGCTCGACCAGGGTTATTTTTTTAAAGCGCGGCCGAAGGCCGCCAGTGCAGAAAGGAGTTCTACACGAAAAAAACTTCGGACATCCCTGGAAAGATTTTTTATATACATCCTTGATGCAGAAGAGAGTTCTACGACAAAAAACTATGATATGCTAATAAATAAAACACAGTCATTAAAAAATCTATCATCTATGGTTTCTAACATGTGGCAACGCTCGTTTTCCAAATTATTGTAAACACAGAAACCTTTTCAGCTATTAGCGTGCTAAGTGATTTTTAAAATAAGAAATTTTTGCTTACAAAATCTTAAATAAATCTATATTATGAATTAAATTGAATGTTAATAGTGTAATTTTCAATATGTGAAGTGAAAAATATGAAAAAATAGTGTTACAGTGTGTGAAATTCCATGTGTTACTTATAGAAAAAATTGGACTTTTAAACATGAATATTTTAAAAACTATAAGTCCAATCAAGAATATTTATATATATTGCTGCTCTGGAGAGCCTCCTCTTTCACCCGATACCCCATCGGAGTTATCTAACCCCGACCGCCAAAGTAATCGGAATCGTGCCCTTTTGATTATAATATTCATATGTATATAAAATGTAAGATACTGACTTTTTTCAAAAACCAAATAGCGAAAACAAGTTAAGTACACTATCATACAATCATAACACAGCAATTGATAGCAATTAAAATACAATTTCACTGGAATATTCGTGATTCAATTAAACACGGCAATATTGTATGAATCACAATATAATGTAGTTAAGCTACCTGTAGCTTTACGATATCTTAAAATAGACTATTAATTTATGTGAACATTTGCATTATCTGGTAAATATAAGTGGTCTTTGAGAATTAAGCGATAGAAGGCATATTGTAATCAATTCAATTGACTTCTATATACACTGGCGGACATAATTACACACTCATCACGCAGTTTAACATAACATAACAGTCTTAACACAAGAATTAATTTATTAAATTATTGTTATATTTAAATACCTAAGATATAAATCAAGATTTCCTTAGAACAAATTTATAACCTAGTTTTTATTATCTCAAAGATAAAACTGCTTTTATGGTAAACTGAGTGATGTGTGAATGTCCGTAAGTGTACATAATACTATATTTATAAGTACATACCATATACAGTGGAACTTCTCTAACTCGAATCACCATAATCCACAAAAACACTTCGAATTATAGAAATTTTCAATAAAACATACATTTTACAAAAAGCGGTAAAATATAGATTAACCGACAGTTTTAGTTATTTACTTCGCAAAAAGTTTTATTTAAATACATTAAATCATGTATTCTGTGATTTTGTTCGTTTGCAGTTTTCTATTGAAGTATATATCCCATGCCTTCGTTACATGATTTATGCAATTCTTAAATGTAAAATCATATTTTTTTTATTTGCCTCCATACGATATAGGGACTCTTTCAAAATTCTGCCTCGATAGTAAAATTTTAATTTTTGGATTATCCCCTGATCGAAAAGTTTGATTTATGGAATGAATTTTGTATGTAATTTTTCTTCTATTGTCATTTCAAGAGTTCGAGTTATGGAGAACTTCGAGTTAAGGTAGTTTGAGTTATGGAAGGAGATTTGTATAAAATTTGATTTCTAAACGTAATTCAAATTTCAATTCAAAAGTTCGAGTTATGGCGATCTTCGACTTATAGAAGTTGGAGTTATGGAAGATTAAATTCGATTTAAGCAATAGAGTTGAAGGGAAAGAGCAACATTTGAAGTATGTATTAAACAAGTAAGATAGGGCTAAATTCAGCAGTTTATGCACTGAGCTAAAATGTGAAATTCCGCTACAGGCTTTGCACTTGCTTTATTATAAAACAAAGCAAATAAGGCAAATAAAGCTTCAAACAGTTTTAATTTCTATTATTTTGCGCCAGGTGTGTAAACACATACATACATATGTACCTATTAACAAAAACCTAAAAATTTAATGTCGTACAAAAACCGTTACTGGAAAAGTAAATAGAATGCTACAATTCAAATGATAGTTTTAGCCAGATATATATATATGATTTTATAAGATTATATGTATGTACATATAACATTTAAATCTTCCACGAAATGTATTAAATGTGGTATTGTTGAGGAGGGGAATGGTCTGCTGTTTATATGCTCCATTTAATTACAGATGATGTCACTTGCATTCAACTTCTTACATATGTACATTGTACATATGTATGTAAGTGTCATAATGTCATTATCAACATTATTGCAGCGCTTAACGGTAGCGAAATAAATCTTTCGGCTCGTTGCAAAAAGCGCGGGAAAACGTATCGTATATTGTATTGATAACTAAAAAGTCTAGTAGTAGACTAAGAGGTTGCGAAATTCATTAGTCGAGCTGTTGTAGAACACGCTAGTCACTATAATTGTAGTCAAATATTGTATACATCACACTTTAGTGAACTCTATAAAATCACTTTTATCGAGGGCGAACGGAATTTGAAAATTATAAGTATGAGGATAAAAAATATGTAAAAAGCAAATAACTTGAAATTTGAAAACGCAATTGTCAACACCAAAAGAGTGAAATTTGCAAAAAGTTTTCGTATATTTGATATTCTTTCTGCCACTCTCAATTGATTTATGTTTGTCAGCATGCTCGGTTGTGTTATTTCAATACATTGCAATGGTATATATGAATGACCATATATGCATGTGTACATATGTATATATACATATATCTTACTCGCATAGGATTCAATGAATGTGAAATTTATCGTCACTGAAATTCATTGTGGAATTACTATAAAGCGCCACAACTTGTTCTTTGCAGTTCTATATTCATTAGATATTTAGTATAAAACTGATAAGGCTTTTTATTTATACGCACATACACATACATACATATATGTATGTATATACTCCTTTGAGTGAACTTACTGCACGCATATGCATACTCGAGCTTGGCATTACACAATAACTCGTTCGCTGGCTTATTAGTGACATGTTTTTTAACTAATTTAGTGAAGTGAATAAAAACAAACCAAAAACGTTAATAATATTTTTAAAACAGTGCTGTGAGTTTAATTTAATGAAATGACAAAGAGATGTAATCTTTAATTATATGATTCTTGTGCTATACTAAATGTATAATTTAAGCCGGTGTCCACCTAGACAACTACCGTAGATATTCTATTATTATCGTTTTAATATTGATGTTGACCCAACAACCGTCCGCAGAGTGCTTACAAAGGAAGATCTCAAAGCCCTAACTAAGCACAAGAAAAGTCTATGCCTATGTTGCCAAAAAAGAACGTGTAACAAATACTAATGTTTGCTCAAGAACAACTGGTTTCACATTCACTAGCCTGAAAACAAATGTAAGCTTATTTAGTTCTGAACGAGGTATTCTGTGGCTCCGTGGCTAATAGATGCAAAATCGAAAATTGTGGTCGAAATCAATCCGTTGATGGATTGTTTGATTGGATATTTTTATGTAATTAATTACTGAGGACGGACTAAATTATTTTTTAAATTGTTATTTTAGAGACAAGAGACAAAAACAACCTAACAAAAATAGATTTAAGGTGTTTAAAAGCGATCTAAAGTTGCAACCCAAACAAATTTTCAATCGAAAATCTTTATCGTATCGAAATTAAATTTACTGCGGATTCTAGAATTCTGGATCGCATTTCCAGGTTTCCGTCTGCCAAAACCTAGTTTATTCCATAGATTTTCAAAAACCATGTTCATCTAATTTTAAGCTTATATTAACGCAATTGAAAAAAAAAATAAAATAAATAACTGTTAAATCGTTGTAAAACTAAAAAAAAAAAACAAGTAAGGAAAGGCTAAGTTCGGGTGCAACCGAACATTTTATACTCTCGCAATTTATTTCGAGATTTACCTATATTTTCGGTGAAAAATTACCCTTAGGCACTGAGTTCTTCATGTTTGATATCAGGGGCCTTGAAAAGTCATGGTTCGATTTTGACAATTTTTCCTTAAGTGATGTCACAGCTCAAATACAGTATTTGTGTAAAGTTTTATTTCGCTATCTTTATCTGTTCCTTATGTATACATTATAAAGTGAAAGAATCAAAAGGATTCAAAATTGAGTTATATCGGAAGTAGGCGTAGTTGTGAACCGATTTCATCCATTTTCCACACGTGTCATCTGGGTGCCAAGAAAATATTATATACCGAATTTCATTCGAATCTGTCGAGTAGTTCCTGAGATATGGTTTTTGACCCTTAAGTGGGCGACGCCACGCCCATTTTCCATTTTGTAAAAAAATCTCAGTGCAGCTTCCTTCTGCCATTTCTTATGTAAAATTTGGTGTTTCTGACGTTTTTCGTTAGTGAGTTAACGCACTTTTAGTCATTTTCAACCTAACCTTTGTATGGGAGGTGGGCGTGGTTATTATCCGATTTCTTTCATTTTTGGACTGTATAAGGAAACGACTGCAGAAAGTTTGGTTTATATAGCTTTATTGGTTTGCAAGATATATACAAAAAACCTATTTGGGGGCGGGGTCACACCCACTTTTCCAAAAAAATTACATTCAAATGTGCCCCTCTCTAATGCGATCCTATGTTCCAAATTTTATTTTCATAACTTTATTTATGGCTTAGTTATAGCTCTTTATGGGTTTTTGGTTATCGCCATTTTGTGGGCGTGGCAGTGGTCCGATTCCGCCCATTTTCGAACTTAACCTTCTTATGGTGCCAAGGAATACGTGTTCCAAGTTTCATTAATATATCTAAATTTTTACTCAAGTTACTCAAGGTATTGCACGGACGGACAGACGGACGGACAGACATCCGGATTTGAACTTTACTCGTCACCCTGATCACTTTGGTATATATAACCCTATATCTAACTCGTTTAGTTTTAGGACTTACAAACAACCGTTATGTGGACAAAACTATAATACTCTCTTTAGCAACTTTTGTTGCGAGAGTATAAAAATTATTTATATATAACAAAATTCACCTCACCACATGTTCATAACTACATAATACAAATATCATTAACCGAATAAAACTATACACAGGTAAAATATTAAAAAATGATACAAACAAATCACCCATTCACAGAACAACAGTAAGCACAGTTTTGGGAGAGTTTTTGTGGAGTTGTATTACCAAGTGAAACGATTCGCTAAGATGATAGCAAATAATTCGACTAAATTGTTCCAACAAAGTAATGATCCTCAAGCCTCGGCGGACGGGTGCATGAATTCGAGAATGTTGGATAATGAGCCGTTGCTTCCACCAATAAACAACAACTCTGCGATAACACTGGACAGACAAAGCTGTAGGCATTATTTTCTTTAATTTATTTATTATGTTTCTTTATTCACAATTTCAAGTCAATTGCAATTCTAATTATGGTTCAAAATTTAAACTTTATTTTTATTTATTTGTCTCAAAATGTATCTAACAATTTGATTCAAAATTATTAATATTTCCAATTCTCCTGTGGCATTTTCAGCAACCGCCATGAGCAGTATTTCAAGTGATGACGCTTCACTTGACGACCATTATGCGTTGGACATTAGAGAAGGACATTTTCTGCAAGACTTTGATGTGAGAGACATCTGGGAATATGTACAAGATATCTTTACCACACATGAACAACAATATATAAATGCGGTGAGTAAACCATTCGTAATGGTTTCAAAATAAGTATTCATATTAATACATTTATTTTTCCTTTTTTAGAATCTACAAAGCGATAATGAGAGTACACAACATTCCACCATCGACAGTCAAGAAGTGTTTCGTGAGGAGCAAGTTTCGCGTCTATTTGCTATATTACGCAATAAGGATCATACTCAAATATGCAAATTCAAAGAGAGTTTGCGCATGGATTATATATGGCTCATGCGTCTTTTCGACAACATCAATAAAGTGGATTCTAGTATTTATGTGGATTTGGTACACGATTTGCATTCGAAAGTTAGCCTTAAATATGACGACTACAATGTACACCGTTCAATGCCGGTGAGAAAATTGTTTCGCTTATTTCTTATTTCACTAAGGCTCCGACCGATGTGTACCGTATTAAACCAACTTGAAAATCTTTATATTGGGTATATAATAGGGTTCAGTTAAAAAAATCATGTGTTAAAAATCATTTTATGTATGACAGCTGTAGGGTCTGATGTTATCTAGATGAAGGTATATATAGATTTCAAAACTTTTTGGAACAGAGTTGCCTTATATGGATCGTTATTGGTAATACATTTTGTTGTATGAAGATTTAAAGTAATGTTGTATGGATGAGAAAAGAATGTTACCAACAAAATTTGGTTTAGTAATTTGGGTTTCATCTAAATGTCAATTCGACTCATTGTTTATTGAACTAATACGTATGTAAGTCTATAGTTATTATTATAGACAGTATCACAATTGTCAATATATTGCAAGAGTACAGAAATGTTGACACTCGATCTTATCACTATCGGAAATATGTCGTATAAGTTAGATATTGTGAAGCTATGTGTGGTTGGTTCATGTTTGATTCATGTTTTTTTAGTTTAAAATTGGATGAGGAACAGTGCGTTGAATTATATAGGCGGATTTTAGGTGTGGTGGATTTCATGTTGAATTTAAAGTGTTTGGTGAATTAAGATATGTGGTGAATTAGTGAAACGTTAAGAATTTAGAAATGGTGAGTACTAGTGTGGTGAATTACCTATGCTGCATTCGATTAGTTTAGTTCTGATGAGTTCGCACCACTTTGTTAATCTATCTTCATCCTTCGCTCAATAACTGCATAACTTTATTTTATTTTGTATTTATTTATCTCCATTCTTGTCTATCATTATGTCTTTTTAGTTTCGAAAATTACGCAATGCCTTACTTACGATGCCTACTCAAGGTCGTGTGATATTAACTAGCGATTTCGGTTATGGGAAAAAATGGCTCGCCATCGACGTTTGCACGGATTTTGAAGTGGCCCAAGCAATGAATTTTCGCATTTACTGGATCGATATGGGCGAGTGCACGAACGCATTGGAAGATTTACGTATGTTACGTTATTTAAAACTTTTGCTAACCAAACCGACACGTTCACCTTCACCATCCGGTTATGGCTCACTAGAACGTTTCGATCCGAATACGAATGCATTTAAAAATTCAATAGATGAAACTAAACATCTAGTAAGTCATGAGCTCAAAAAGAGTGCGAATAAAAAGTGCCTTGTCGTATTGGTGAATGTACGAAATACGCATGCGTTGGAAGTCTTCAATTTGCCATGCAAATTACTTGTGCTTACACGCAGTAAAAAAGTTAGTGATTCATTTGCGCAAAAACTTAGCACAACATTGCGTTTGAGAAATGGTCTAACAAAATTTGAGTTCTATATGCTCTTTGAAAAGTATTTGGGTCATCAGAATTTGGTGAAAAAATATATGGATTTGATTTATGCGCACAGCAATGAACATCCATACTTGCTGAGCTTGATTGGGCAGAGTCTACGTCAAAATTTGGACAACTGGCAGGATTGGATTGACAAAATGCAAGAATCAAAGTGAGTACACAACAATTTTCATTGGCTGCAATATAGCGGAATTGGCAGAAATATGTTAGTGATTTGTATCGCTGAGTTCTGAGCTCTTATTTTAAGTTTTGTCTTATTTGAAATCAGATTTGTTGACCATAAATTCAAAGCGGCCATTGAAAAGAGTCTCGACAGTTTACAACCGGAGTTGAGAAAGACGTTCACCAAGACATTCAGTTGCTTTCCGCATGCCATTTATGTGCCACAAAAGGTAAATATATTAATTTCTGTAAAAAATACATTTTCCATTGTATTTGTAAAACGTTCCATTCACCCGTTACAGTTGATCGCTGCGATTTGGTCTGCGGGCAGGTGCGAGAAAGACTTGGATAAGTTGTATCGACATGGTTATCTAGAAAAATTTATTTCACCACGTGGTGAGATCTGCTACAAGCAACTATTTGTTTACGGCAAAGCAATGCAAAATAATGAAGTGACAGCGAATGATATGATGGAAATGCATACAAAGCTGATTAATTATTATCAGTATGTTGTACACAATGTGTGTTTACTTTCATTATATTTTGTTATTTATTATTTTTTTTTTCAACTGCAGTTTAGTTGAAGATCTGACGGCACGCACTGAAGTTTTGCCATTCAAGCGTGATATACATGACTTCTACTTTTTCTCTTGTATTGGTTATCATCTCAAAAAGGCTGGCTTCACTCACTACTTTCGTCAGCTCTATTTGGACTTTGGTTTTCTGGAGCAAAAACTACGCAAAGTCGATATGCTAAGCACAATTGCCGATCTAGAAACTTATCACGAGTATATTGGTTAGTTAAATGTTAATATTTATAAAACATTATAATAATTATTGTATTTCTTTACTAATGCACAGCACCAGACATGGAAACACACAAAATATTTCGTGCAATACGTAAATTTTTACCCAACATCGAAAAGACATTGCAGGAATCAAGCAACACCACACTGCTGCAATGCGCCTTCATGGAGGATGGTTTAGTGGGCAATGAAGCGCGCAAACAAGCCGCCGTTTTTCCGAATTTCGCATGGTTTGAACAGGAGTAAGTATTTTTACCTTTAATTGCTTCCGTGACAGTAGAATTTAAGTCATCGACATGAACTTGTTTCTGGCATATTGCATGTTACAATAACAACAAGTGTAATAATACGTTACTAATTGTCTTTCTTTCCTCTTTTAACACAGCGGCTGTATACAACAACGTCACAATATTTTACCACTACCAAGCATCCCGGAAAAGGTCATATTACTCGATCAAGAACGTGCATTAATTGCCTTGAGTTCAGCAATCTCGCTGATTAATATAACTTTTGATTGGAATACGTATTCACTGAAACTTAAGGACCCATTGCAGGGCAAATCAGACGTAGTTGATATACGTTTTTTACGTGACAACAATGCATTTCTGTTATTAGCCTTGTATAATAATGGCAATATGAAAGTTTGGTATCTACCGGTTGATTGCAATATGAACCGTCGCAGGGTGAGTTCTGTTTGTATTTATACAAATCGCTCATATTCATATGGACATAATTCATAATTACTATGTAAACAGAACATAACACAGATAAACTTAACATAACATACACTGCGTGTCATCTGATGAGCGCCCACCTCTTAATAAGTTGCAAAAAGAAACACATTAGATTAATTATTAAAAAACTATATGGTTCTCTCCTCAATTTAAACCTCTCCTCTGTTTAATTTAAGTAAGTAAGGGCTAAGTTCGGTTGTTACCGAACAGTTTATACTCTCGCAATTTATTTATTTAATTTTATTAATTTAAACACAATTTGAGTCACATATTCGGCATATATATGGCATAAAGTTCATTGAAAACCCTAATATTAAGTGTATGGGAGCTAGGGGAAGTTATGAACAGATTTCACTCATTTTGGCCCGGAGACATATTATTAGGAAAAAAATATTCCCTCTGAAATTATTCAAAATATCTGAGAGATTACCTATATTTTCGTTAAAAATGTATTAGAAGATCCTCTAGTTCGATATATGGGGCCTTGAATTCGTATGGTCCAATTTCAACGATTTTTAAAAGGGCGATGCCACACTATAAATGCCGCATTTGTGCGAAGTTCTGTTCCGATATCTTCACTAGTGCTTACTTTATATATTATAAAGTGCACGATTCAGATAGACTTCAAAGTTCTGGTATATGAAAAGTAGGCGTGTTTGTGAACCGATTTGGATATATTTTCATCATATATCATTGGGAAGCTAGGAAGATATTATGAATCAAATTTCATTGAAATAAGTCGAGTAGTTTCTGAGATATGGTCTTTGGTCCATAAGTGGGGGGAGTCACACTCATCTAAAATTTTTGCATACCAATTTGAGTGCAGCCGTTCGGTACCATCTTTATAATGAAATTTAAGGTTTCTGGTGTTTTTCCTTACTAAATTAAAGCATTTTTAGTAGTTTTCAACAGAACCATTGTATGGGAGGTAGGCGTGTTTATATTCCGATTTTCTCCATTTTGGACTGTATAAAGTAGTACCTAAAAGAGCGACTGTAGAGAGTTTAGTTGATATAGCTCTAGTGGTTTACGACATATGAACAAAAAAATAGTAGGGCCGGGACCAGGCCCCATAAAAATTGTATATATTTCATAGCTTTATTTATGACTTAGTTATGACACTTTATATGTTTTCGGTTTTCGCCATTTTGTGGGCATGGCAGTGGTCCGATTTCGTCCGTCTTCGAAAGCAACCTTCCAAGAAACACTCTTTCCTGATCCTGATGACGCGCCGTGTATTGTTTTATATTTCATATATTACTATTTTATTATAAATATATTTTTCTACTACCCTACAGTCTGATACATTTCCGAATAAAGCTGTAAAAGAAATTGAGTGTATCAATTGTATACCAACTAATAACTTGCTTAAACCAATCGCTGCTTTTGATGTTGATTACGGCGTTAACACTAAACAGCCGACTTTACATTTGGTTTATAGAACCGGGGAAATTAAATTTATTGAGTGGCGAGGCGAAAATAAGATCTTTGTGCCACTAATATGTGAGCCTTTGAAAACCAAAATGACCGATATATGTATACTACGTAAAGCCTTCGAACGTTATTATATAGTAGGCAACAAGAATGGTGACATATGCATTTTCGATACACGCGATTACTCGAATCCACGTGGCGTCGAACCATTTAAGCACCTAATCGAAACAATCGAATTAACGCGAAACGAACTGCTCTTAATATGTCGCCGTTGCATTGTATATTTTTCAAGAAAATCTATCAATGAAATCGATCCTTTGAACTATATACTACATGAAAGTGATCTAACAGCCGATGATGAAGATAATGCAATCAATTGTGCCAAACTGTTGTACATCAATGAGCATATGCACCTACTTTTGGGCACCAAGAAGGGTCTCATAATGTTTGACATCGAAACGCGTACAAAAGTGCTCACGACAAATTTCAACGAAGAAATCACTTGTGTTGACATACAGTTGTTGGATCGCGCCAAGAACAAGTATGTAGTGGCGTGTGGCTCCAAAGCGCATAAGTTCATCAATTTGTTTGCATTGCGCACCGATGCCAATGGCAAACCTTTGCTCATGTGGTCAAGTAGTTCAAAAACATTGCAATCGAAGCACTCTGCGGTGGACCTACAGATGCCGCCATATGTTACGCTCAAGGGCGACAAATTATATACGGTGCAATATGATGGGGGTGATGAAGCGACGTTGCTGGCGGTTGATTCTCAAAATCAGGTTAATTGCAATATAAATGAAAAACTATGTTTAGAAATTTAATTTCGTTTTCTTCTATTTTACAGTTACATAGAATTGATGCCAATGGTCATACGAGAGTATACGAACAAGCGCCGAACAGGATCACTGCCATTACACAATACGGCGAACAGGCATTTGTGGGTTGTGCGAATGGTGAACTTATACGTTTGAATTTAAATACAACTGCAACGGCAACAGTGGAAACAGTGTTTGCTGCGCAGCCGATTGAGTTTTTACAGTTGCTCAATGAACACACACTGATTGCAGTGGCTAAAAATGAGTTTGTGGTTTATGCTAATTTGAATTATGGAGAATGTAAGCGATTTAAAATACATCATAAAGTTGTGCGTTGTTTTCGTTTGACAACTGGCAAAATGCTTATAGTTCTTGCAAGCGGTGAATTTTTGGTATGTGCAGCATATAATATATAAAAAGATTTATTTTCATAAAAATATTTTTTACTTGCAGATGTTGAATGAATGTGCTGATTTAATATACCCTTACCGACCAAGACCATCTGTTAGTATTGTTGATTGCGATTTCCAAAACAATCAACTCTTTAATGTAACACAACACTATAAAATCGAGGTGAGTAACGGCAAGTCGTTAAAGTTTGACACCATGGAAAAATACAAAAATATATAAATACATAATAGTCTATAAACTATTTTGTACGTATATATGTACGCTTTGTTATAAACAGCTATCTGCATTTCAGCTAATTGTTCCTATTTCTATGATGCATGACCCTAGAAGTTATCTGTTCTAAACATATTGTATGAACTATGTCAGCGTTTGGATGCTGTGGTGAATTTGTAAAGTCATAGCATTCTATCCACACTTCTGGTTGCCTCTTAATGCATTTACGGTTATTGACAGGTGCAGCCTTATTCTTCTTTCTTCTCATACCTGTATTATTTTTAACTGAATGTACCATAACGTTTATGTGAAAACATTTCTAATTCACAATATTTAATATCCACACACGTTCCAGCTCAGTTTGCTAACTCAATTGTAATAATTTATGGCACATCTACCATAAGGTAGTTACACTCACAAGTTACTAACAAAATGGTGTCAAGTAATGAATGTTAAATGTTATCAGAGATTATATGTGTATAGGTGTGGCATGTTTTAAAGGAACCTAAAATATCTCGTGTTATTTCAGAAAATTCGTGTAGTCTAAATTGTTAAGAAATGCCTATGTATGTTAAATTCACCTCGTGGCCACTAATCATGAAGCTTACAACGTATTTTATTTCATATTTATCGTATTTTTGATATCACATGGGTTTGTCTAAGGTACTAATACTTGAACCTAATACTCAATTTTTTTTTTACACTCTCGCAACAAAGTTTACTTTATTAAGTTTATTTCATTTAAAGATGATACAGAAGAGCTGCACTCAAAATGGTATACAAAATTTTAAATGGGCGTGGTTCCGCCAACTTATGGGTCAACAAACATATCTCTGAAACATATATCTGAAATTCGGCTCATAATATCTTCCTAGCTTCCCATTGATATGTTGTGAGAATAGTCTAAATCGGTTCACAACCACGCCTACTTCACATATACCAGAACTTTGAAGTCAGAACAGAACTTTGCAAACATACTGCATTTAAAGAGTGCTATCGCCCTTCTAAAAATCGTCTATATCGGTCCACAAGTTTTCAAGACCCTCTATATCGAATATGAGGACATCAGTGCTTCTAACAAATTTTTTACCGAAAATATAGGTAAGTCTCTCAGTTATTTTGAAGAATTTCAGAAGGAATATGCTTCTTCTAATAATATGTCTCCTTGCCAAAAATGAGTGAAATCCGGTCATAACTTCCCCTAGCTCCTATATACTTAATATTAGGGCTTTCCAACTTGCAATGGACTTTATACCATATATATGCCGAATATGTGGGTCAAATTGTTTGTTATATTAATAAATTTAAATAAATAAATTGCGAGAGTATAAAATGTTCGGTGACACCCGAACTTAGCCTTTCCTTACTTGTTTTCAAAACTTTTTGAACAACTACATGTCATCGTATGAATCGCTCGCTGTACATATTGTATTGTGGTATAATACCATTCGAACGTTAGCGGCGGTGTCCACTGTCTTAAAAAATTGAGTTTTGAGATAAACGCGTTTTGAGTTTTAAATCAAAACCGACGTGGCTTCTTGGCGGAACTTCCAAAGGGTCTATCTCTTAGAATTTTACTCGGATCGATTAGGAAATTTTGGAGATTATTTGAATAATATTGTACTCTTTAATCAGATAAAAAATCCGTTTTTTTTTCAAATTTTGAAGTTTTGAAACCCACCTAACCCCTTAACGGTTATAGAGATATCCGTAAGTTACTAATAACGGCGAATAAGCGTTATTGAATCCGTTGTTTCCCTGCGCTGAGTTTCATTTCATTGAATATACTCTAAAAGGTGTAATCAGTTTAATTTATGTTATAGGGGATTCATTTAGGTACTGTACCTTATTAGCTACAAACAATAACAGTGTTAATGTATGTATTTGTAAATTGTTAAATTCCACGATACAACACATTCTGCATAACAGTGTTAATATGTATGCCTTCTTTCTTAAAAAAAAATAATCTAATTACTACTTCTTGTTTTATTTAAAGATTTTCGATCTAGCCAATTCGCTCGGTCCCAAACAACCGAATATGACCTATACGAAAGATGATATGTTGGACATCTATGTTGAAGCAAAAGTCAGTTGTATAGCTGTGTCACGCAAAGCGAACTTAATCGCAGTCGGTTGCTATAAAAATGCGAAAATGGGATGCGACAAAAGCATACATGTATGTATACATATAACTATAAATATATTATTAAAATAATTCTTCAACCTAACCTTAAAATTGATTTGTAGGTTTACGATTGTCAATTACACGTTAAACGCATCGATTTACTCTACACACTCAAGGGACATAATCTACCCATCAATAGTATGCGTTTCTCGCCCAACGCCTGTGTGCTAGTCAGCTGTGCCGAGCAGATATGCTGGTGGAGTATGCACATTGCGGCGTGTAAGCTGAACAATACCGTTGCAGTTACCGCACACGACCGTAGCGATCATTCACGCTTTTCCTCCGATAGTGATGACGACGATGTAGCGAATACACAACGCTTAACACTGGACAAACTCGAGCCAATTTTGGAAGATATTTCAAGGCGCGCACGTTATGACACTCGCCCACCAACAGATGTCACACCAGTCGATGATGTCGTTGATTACGCTATTGGCGCCGCTGATGATGCCGTTTGGAAGACAAAACATGGCCCGGCAACAAATTGTGAATTATTGGCCTGTATCAAATTTAATGGCAGTGAGGCGCAACAATTTTTCGCAAATGAAGCTTTCACCAAGTTTCAGACAATCGATAATGGTGGCAGTTATTATGTATTGACACTGCATGATTTCAGTGCGTCTGAGCGCGCAAAAAGCCAGGTCGATGATGTGTCATATGCTAATACGGATGTTGATGTGGTCACCTGATCGGCTGACATGAGAATTCGTACACCAAGGGGGTGTACGAAAAGGCGTTCTCTAGCGAAATGTACGCCTGTGTTTGCGACTGCGGTATTTTGCTACCAACTAATATATTTTATAATTTATTTTTGTAAATTTCACTGCGATCTTTTTGCATGTGATGCTTAATGGTAAGCTAAAAGTCAAAAGGTCAAAAGTCAAAAGAACAATGCCAAAAGAAAAAAACAATCACAAATGCTATGTATGTTTACATAAAACAATTAGTGTATAAGTATTAAAGTTTTCTACGGCAATCAACTACACATGACAACTATTACGTAATGATTTTTAGTTTATATAATGCAAATAAATGGTGATTTCAGTGTGCAACAAATTGGTGCCAAATACTAATTTACACCATATACAACATATTGTAAGTCTTCCAATAGTGAAAGACACCCATAAAATGATCTCACTTGACAGTTGAGATCACGTTTAAATTTTTATATGTATGTATGTTCAAAATAACGTATTCCAAACATGTCAAACCAATTATACCATAAGCCACATTTTATATGCATACATGTTTATATGTTTTTGTAAATGTTGCATTTATTTTATAGCAATAACTGCCACGTTGAAGCATTTATAAATTTTGTGCGAATGCTAAAGTTATATGGCATATTGACATGTACCTCCGTTTGTGGGGTATTGTTGAAAACCAAATGTAACGACAAGTTTCTCAGGATGTTCCAAATGATACAAATTGTGTCCATTCACTTAGGCCGACTTAAGCTGTTTCAACATATTATTGTAAATATATGTACATACATATATATACAAAATCTCGTTGATCATGAATCATGCTCCTGTATGCGTGCAATTCTGCACTAGTGTAGAGTTTTTGTTGCAATTTATAATTATGTTTTATTTAAAAACAAAAATAATTTTTTTATAAAGTCATATTTTGTATTCTTTTTTCAAATTCTACTTTTATACACATATCTACATGCTTTTTAAAGTGTCATAAATATTTTTAACTCAAATTTACCATATTTTGTGATTTTCAAAATTATTATTTTTTAATTTATAATAAACGGCCGTAAAATATAATATGTTAAAATTTACAGTAGCAGAAAACTGTGTGTATTTCAAATTTTACCATATTATCAGCTTACAATTTTTATAAATATATATATAGAACTATTTGATATTTTTATAACAAATAAAAATTAAAATATAAAAAAATAAAAAAAAAAAATAAAAATCAAAATAAAAAACAAATTTTCGTTTTCATTAGCAAAATTCATTAAATAACCGGTTTATATTATTTGCCTATTAAGGTAATTCCAGTAAAAAACAAGTAAGGAAGCGCGAAGTTCATGTGTCACCGAACATTTTATACTCTCGCAATCTATTTATTTAATTTTATTAATATAACAAACAGTTAGACTCACATATTCGGCATATATATGGTATAAAGTTCATTGAAAGTTTGAAAACACCTAATATTAAGTATATGGGAGCTAGTGGAAGTTATGAACAAATTTCACTCGTTTTTGGCACGGAGACATATTATTAGAAGAAACATATTCCCTCTGAAATTATTCAAAATATCTGAGAGACTTACCTATATTTTCGTTAAAAAATGTATTAGAAGCACTGAGGTCCTCATATTCGATATATAGGGTCTTGAAAACTTATGAACCGATTTCGACGATTTTTAGAGGGGTGATGGCACTCTTTAAATACAGTATTTCAGCGAAGTTCTGTTCCGATATCTTCACTAGTACTAACTTTATATATTGTAAAGTAAACGATTCAGACCGACTTCAGAGTTCTGGTATATGAGAAGTAGGCGTGGTTGTGAATTTGGATCTATTTTCACAACATATCATTGGGAAGGTAGGAAAATATTATGAACCGAATTTCATTGAAATTGGTCGAGTAGTTTCGGAGATATGGCGTTTGACCCAAAAGTGGGCGGAACCACGCCCATTTAAAATTTTGTATATCATTTTGAGTGCACCTCTTCTGCAGCTTCCTTATAATTAAATTTAAGGTTTCTGTTGGTTTTCCGTACTGAATTAAAGCATTTTTAGTAGTTTTCAACATAACCTTTGTATGGGAGGTGGGCGTGGTTATAATCCGATTTCCTCCATTTTTGGACTGTATAAGGTAGTACCTAAAATAAACGACTCTACAACTTTCCTTGATATATCTTTAGTAGTTTGCGAGATATGTACAAAAAACTTAGTCGGAAAGCGCTGCAATAATATTAATAATGACAGTATTGCACATATGTACATACATATCTACAATGTACATATGTAAGAAGTTAAATCGAGCAAATAAACAGAAGACCATTCCCCTCCTCAACAATACCACATTGAACACAGTTCGTTGAAGATTTTAATGATATATGTATATCATATCTGCGTCATATATTTCGAAATTCGAATTCAGTATTTTTCATATCATTGTTTTGTTACTTTTATCTGGCTAAAATTATCATTTGATTTGAAGTAGGTATTAATTTACTCTTCCAATAGCCATTTCACAATTACAAAATTAAATTTATAGATTTATTTGTTACGATGTACATATATAAGGGCACTTAAAATTATTCGACTAACCTGAAAATCGATTATTCGAATGTCCGGTTTGTAACCGTTCGTATGAATATTAACCGATTAATACTATTCGAATAGTCATAACCACAGTACATACAGTAGAAACCCTTATTCGTGGGGAATTCTCGGTGGTAAGATAGCCGCCATCTTGGGAAAACACAGTGCTGTATATATGGAGTACTTCATTTTAGTAAAACTTTAGTCATAAAATAGCAAATATTATATATATTGCTGTCTTATATAAAGCGAAATCATTTATTTATGCTATATTTCACTTTTAGAAGATTTTAACATCAATGTGTGCTATATTATATGCAAAAAAATTATTTAATGTAGATGAGATAATTTTATAAGTGGTGAGAATAAAATACAGCTCTCATACAAGTAGTAGTGGCACAAAATTAAAAAAAAATCAATTTTTGCTAGCTTTTACTTAAATTATTTACAAATACTTATAGTTAAAAAGCTTTATGTGCTTGAAACGATACGTGGTTGCCTCCTTATTAAACATTTTTAAAACAAAATATGTCAAACCATCGGGTCCAAGGTAACAAGAATCAAAATCGTAATTTAATACTAATTGAAGTTTTTTATGAAATTTATAAAAAGCTCAAGAGCTTTTACTAAGTTTGACGAATCCTACACTTTTTATTTTGTAAAAGTATAGGCGTCTTCAGAGATCTACCCTTTCTCGAATAATGTTAAAGACAGCAAACAATTGTGCATTTTAAAATATTCATTATACATATAACCATATAAATATGAAAATGAATTTCTCTGAAGGAAATCGTTTTCAATTATATCAATTTCCATACAATGTCTAATAGATTGCTGACTATCTATGGAAGACATTGCCAATGCTTGAAAAGTTTGCCAAGAACTATCTTGAACCAGACAAACATACTCTTTCAAGGCTATTTAGTGAAAATTATTCAAATTGTTTAATAGTAATATTAAATCTTTTAAAATTTGAAAGCGCCAAATGCAGTGTCACCAACCCAGGGATGTATTTATTTTAATACAATATTTAAAAATTAGTTGAATCGCGTATACACTTGTACATAAAATATAACTAACTTATCAATAAATAACATTTAATACCACCATAAAATTTAATAAACATGCGAAATAGTTTAAAATAATTCCAAAATTAATGAAAAAAATTATTTAATTTTATAATTATTTAAGTACTGTCCATCGGACTTTATAATTTTTGTGAAGATTAAATGCTGGCACAACACCCTAATTACCACAATTGTAGCAAAAAAAGCGTAGCACACAACCCAAGTACGCCTCGGTGGTGTGTGAAATGATGAAAAATAATACAAAAATAATATACAAGTAAACAACCAGAGGTTTTCTACCGTATATACTGAGGTCATAACATTGCGACTATTCGAATAGTCGTTCTACTACGATTATTCGAATAGTTGCTCTGCTGCGAGTATTTGAATAAATGAAAATTGTTTGAAATCCAAGCAGCCTTTGATTTATGTTTATTTTTATTTCTGAAAATGTCAATTGTGCAAATTTTTCGTGTGTTTCAATTTTCACAATAATTCGAAAAGTCGACAACGAACGGGTATCCGGTTACTTCAATCCGAATATTATTATTCGTATAATGCCCTAACCGGTTAATTCGGTTAGTCGAATACCAACTCTTTGCTTAAATCGAATTTAATCTTCACTTAAATCAAATTTATCCACATATTATATATACTATATGATATGTATTCGTTATTGTGAATATATTATGTACAGTGGCGAACATTCACACATTACTCAGTTTAACATAAATCACTTACATCTAATACGCTAGACAGACGGCAGAGTTAACTCGAATTAACTGCGCTTTTAATCAGTTCCAATTTTGGGGGTGACAGACGGCAGAAAAGCGAGTTATAAACTCCCATAACAGCTTATTGGCAATAATATTTCCATTTTGGTGAGATAAAATTGGATAGAAAGGAAATTTTGCGGTTGTTAGCCGCACAACTAGTACAAAATCACTAATTATTAAAAAAATATACATAAATACGTTATTATTAAAACTTCCATTTTAGAAAAAATTAGCATGCGTATGTTTTTGTTTACATTTAATTGAAAAACAGCTGTCAGTATTGCATATTTTCATTCACAATAGATAAAAAGCGGCCATGTTTAACAATGTTGCCAACGAAAATGACACGAACTCCCTCTAACTCTCTAAAATTTTGAGGATTAAATGGGAGTTAGTAATCCGGGTTAACTGAGATAACTCTCGAATTAACCCGAATTAAAGCAGTTATTCCGAATTAACGCGCCGTCTGTCAGGGGTATAACTCTCGAATTAACCCGAATTAAAGCAGTTATTCCGAATTAACGCGCCGTCTGTCAGGGGTATAAAAGACCGGTTTTATTTTCCAGATACTCGTAATGCAAATGTTCATACAATATTGCCGTGTTTAATTGAATCACGATTATTCCAGTGGAATTGTATTTTAATTGTTATCAATTGCTGTGTTATGATTGTATGGATAGTGTTCTTAACTTGTTTTCGCTATTTGGTTTTTGAAAAAAGTCAGTATCTTACATATTACACATACATATGTATATTATATTCAAAAGCATGTTTTTCAATATCCTTTTTGAAAACATAAAATATTTTTGAAGGTTCTTGGAACTTGTTGCAATGTTTTCGGAGCGTAGCCAAGTTGTGAAATTTCACTGAGATAAAATGTATTTATGCCTATTTGCCGAAATCACAGTAAAAATATGAATGTATGCATTTATACAGCACTCTGCACTAACGATAGAAATTTCCAATTTCTCATAAGTATTTTAATTTAAGTTTAACAAATAGGTACTATAATGATAACCCATACATATGCACGCTATTTTATAAAATTTATTTTTTACTGGAATTACCTTAATAGGCAAATAATATAAACCGGTTATTTAATGAATTTTGCTAATGAAAACGAAAATTTGTTTTTTATTTTGAATTTTACTCTTTTTATTCTTTTTGTATTTTTTTTATATTTTAATTTTTATTTGTTTCAAATATATCAAATAGTTGTATATAAAAATTGTAAGCTGATAATATAATACAATTTGGAATACATACAGTTTTTTGCTATTGTAAATTTTAACATATTATATTTTACGGCCGTTTATTATAAATCAAAAAATAATAATTTTGAAAATCACAAAATATGGTAAATTTGAGTTAAAAATATTTATGACACTTTAAAAAGCATATAGATATGTATATGTATAAAAGAACAATTTGAAAAAGAATACAAAATATGACTTTATAAAAAAATATTTTTGTTTTTAAATAAAACATAATCATAAATTGCAACAAAAACTCTACACTAGTGCAGAATCGCACGCATACAAGAGCATGATTCATGATCAACGAGATTTTGTATATATATGTATGTACATATATTTACAATAATATGTTGAAACAGCTTAAGTCGGCCTATTTTATAAAATTTATTTTTTACTGGAATTACCTTAATAGGCAAATAATATAAACCGGTTATTTAATGAATTTTGCTAATGAAAACGAAAATTTGTTTTTTATTTTGAATTTTACTCTTTTTATTCTTTTTGTATTTTTTTTATATTTTAATTTTTATTTGTTTCAAATATATCAAATAGTTGTATATAAAAATTGTAAGCTGATAATATGGTAAAATTTGAAATACATACAGTTTTCTGCTATTGTAAATTTTAACATATTATATTTTACGGCCGTTTATTATAAATTAAAAAATAATAATTTTGAAAATCACAAAATATGGTAAATTTGAGTTAAAAATATTTATGACACTTTAAAAAGCATGTAGATATGTGTATAAAAGTAGAATTTGAAAAAAGAATACAAAATATGACTTTATAAAAAAATTATTTTTGTTTTTAAATAAAACATAATTATAAATTGCAACAAAAACTCTACACTAGTGCAGAATTGCACGCATACAGGAGCATGATTCATGATCAACGAGATTTTGTATATATATGTATGTACATATATTTACAATAATATGTTGAAACAGCTTAAGTCGGCCTAAGTGAATGGACACAATTTGTATCATTTGGAACATCCTGAGAAACTTGTCGTTACATTTGGTTTTCAACAATACCCCACAAACGGAGGTACATGTCAATATGCCATATAACTTTAGCATTCGCACAAAATTTATAAATGCTTCAACGTGGCAGTTATTGCTATAAAATAAATGCAACATTTACAAAAACATATAAACATGTATGCATATAAAATGTGGCTTATGGTATAATTGGTTTGACATGTTTGGAATACGTTATTTTGAACATACATACATATAAAAATTTAAACGTGATCTCAACTGTCAAGTGAGATCATTTTATGGGTGTCTTTCACTATTGGAAGACTTAGAATATGTTGTATATGGTGTAAATTAGTATTTGGCACCAATTTGTTGCACACTGAAATCACCATTTATTTGCATTATATAAACTAAAAATCATTACGTAATAGTTGTCATGTGTAGTTGATACGGCAATCAATCTTTAATACTTATACACTAATTGTTTTATGTAAACATACATAGCATTTGTGATTGTTTTTTTCTTTTGGCATTGTTCTTTTGACTTTTAGCTTACCATTAAGCATCACATGCAAAAAGATCGCAGTGAAATTTACAAAAATAAATTATAAAATATATTAGTTGGTAGCAAAATACCGCAGTCGCAAACACAGGCGTACACTTCGCTAGAGAACGCCTTTTCGTACACCCCCTTGGTGTACGAATTCTCATGTCAGCCGATCAGGTGACCACATCAACATCCGTATAAGCATATGACACATCATCGACCTGGCTTTTTGCGCGCTCAGATGCACTGAAATCATGCAGTGTCAATACATAATAACTGCCACCATTATCGATTGTCTGAAACTTGGTGAAAGCTTCATTTGCGAAAAATTGTTGCGCCTTACTGCCATTAAATTTGATACAGGCCAATAATTCACAATTTGTTGCCGGGCCATGTTTTGTCTTCCAAACGGCATCATCAGCGGCGCCAATAGCGTAATCAACGACATCATCGACTGGTGTGACATCTGTTGGTGGGCGAGTGTCATAACGTGCGCGCCTTGAAATATCTTCCAAAATTGGCTCGAGTTTGTCCAGTGTTAAGCGTTGTGTATTCGCTACATCGTCGTCATCACTATCGGAGGAAAAGCGTGAATGATCGCTACGGTCGTGTGCGGTAACTGCAACGGTATTGTTCAGCTTACACGCCGCAATGTGCATACTCCACCAGCATATCTGCTCGGCACAGCTGACTAGCACACAGGCGTTGGGCGAGAAACGCATACTATTGATGGGTAGATTATGTCCCTTGAGTGTGTAGAGTAAATCGATGCGTTTAACGTGTAATTGACAATCGTAAACCTACAAATCAATTTTAAGGTTAGGTTGAGGAATTATTTTAATAATATATTTATTGTTATATGTATACATACATGTATGCTTTTGTCGCATCCCATTTTCGCATTTTTATAGCAACCGACTGCGATTAAGTTCGCTTTGCGTGACACAGCTATACAACTGACTTTTGCTTCAACATAGATGTCCAACATATCATCTTTCGTATAGGTCATATTCGGTTGTTTGGGACCGAGCGAATTGGCTAGATCGAAAATCTTTAAATAAAACAAGAAGTAGTAATTAGATTATTTTTTTTTAAGAAAGAAGGCATACATATTAACACTGTTATGCAGAATGTGTTGTATCGTGGAATTTAACAATTTACAAATACATACATTAACACTGTTATTGTTTGTAGCTAATAAGGTACAGTAACTAAGTGAATCCTCTACAACATAAACTAAACTGATTACACTTTTTAGAGTATATTCAATGAAATGAAACTCAGCGCAGAGAAACAACGGAATCAATAACGTTTATTCGCAGTTATTAGTAACTTACGGATATCTCTATGACCGCTAAGGGGTTAGGTGGGTTTCAAAACCTCAAAATTAAAAAAAAACGGATTTTCTATCTGATTAAAGAGTACAATATTATTCAAATAATCTCCAAAATTTCCTAATCGATCCGAGTAAAATTCTAAGAGATAGACCCTTTGGAAGTTTCGCCAAGAAAGCCACGTCGGTTTTGATTTAAAACTCAAAACGCGTTTATCTCAAAACTCAATTTTTTAAGACAGTGGACACCGCCGCTAACGTTCGAATGGTATTATACCACAATACAATATGTACAGCGAGCGATTCATACGATGACATGTAGTTGTTAAAAAAGTTTTGAAAACAAGTAAGGAAGGGCTAAGTTCGGGTGTCACCGAACATTTTATACTCTCGCAATTTATTTATTTAAATTTATTAATATAACAAACAGTTTGACCCACATATTCGTCATATATATGGTATAAAGTCCATTGCAAGTTGGAAAGCCCTAATATTAGGTATATAGGAGCTAACTTATGGAGCGAGATCGACGATTTTTAGAAGGGCGATACCACTCTTTAAATGCAGTATTTTTGCAAAGTTATGTTCTGGCTTTAAAGTTCTGGTATATGGGAAGTAGGCGTGGTTGTGAACCGATTTAGACTATTCTCACAACATATCAATGGGAAGCTAGGAAGATATTATGAGCCGAATTTCAGATATATGTTTCAGAGATATGTTGTTTGACCCATAAGTTGGCGGAACCACGCCCATTTAAAATTTTGTATACCATTTTGAGTGCAGCTCTTCTGTATCATCTTTAAATGAAATAAACTTAATAAAGTAAACTTTGTTGCGAGAGTATAAAAAAAAAATTAGTATTAGGTTCAAGTATTAGTACCTTAGACAAACCCATGTGATATCAAAAATGCGATAAATATGAAATAAAATACGTTGTAAGCTTCATGATTAGTGGCCACGAGGTGAATTTAACATACATAGGCATTTCTTAACAATTTAGACTACACGAATTTTCTGAAATAACACGAGATATTTTAGGTTCCTTTAAAACATGCCACACCTATACACATATAATCTCTGATAACATTTAACATTCATTACTTGACACCATTTTGTTAGTAACTTGTGAGTGTAACTACCTTATGGTAGATGTGCCATAAATTATTACAATTGAGTTAGCAAACTGAGCTGGAACGTGTGTGGATATTAAATATTGTGAATTAGAAATGTTTTCACATAAACGTTATGGTACATTCAGTTAAAAATCATACAGGTATGAGAAGAAAGAAGAATAAGGCTGCACCTGTCAATAACCGTAAATGCATTAAGAGGCAACCAAGTGTGGATAGAATGCTATGACTTTACAAATTCACCACAGCATCCAAACGCTGACATAGTTCATACAATATGTTTAGAACAGATATCTTCTAGGGTCATGCATCATAAAAATAGGAACAATTAGCTGAAATGCAGATAGCTGTTTATAACAAAGCGTACATATATACGTACAAAATAGTTTATAGACTATTATGTATTTATATATTTTTGTGTTTTTCCATGATTACAAACATTAACGACTTGCCGTTACTCACCTCGATTTTATAGTGTTGTGTTACATTAAAGAGTTGATTGTTTTGGAAATCGCAATCAACAATACTAACAGATTCTCCTGGTCGGTAAGGGTATATTAAATCAGCACATTCATTCAAAATCTGCAAGTAAAAAATATTTTTATGAAAATAAATCTTTTTATACATTATATGCTGCACATACCAAAAATTCACCGCTTGCAAGAACTATAAGCATTTTGCCAGTTGTCAAACGAAAACAACGCACAACTTTATGATGTATTTTAAATCGCTTACATTCTCCATAATTCAAATTAGCATAAACCACAAACTCATTTTTAGCCACTGCAATCAGTGTGTGTTCATTGAGCAACTGTAAAAACTCAATCGGCTGCGCAGCAAACACTGTTTCCACTGTTGCCGTTGCAGTTGTATTTAAATTCAAACGTATAAGTTCACCATTCGCACAACCCACAAATGCCTGTTCGCCGTATTGTGTAATGGCAGTGATCCTGTTCGGCGCTTGTTCGTATACTCTCGTATGACCATTGGCATCAATTCTATGTAACTGTAAAATAGAATAAAACGAAATTAAATTTCTAAACATAAATTTTCATTTATATTGCAATTAACCTGATTTTGAGAATCAACCGCCAGCAACGTCGCTTCATCACCCCCATCATATTGCACCGTATATAATTTGTCGCCCTTGAGCGTAACATATGGCGGCATCTGTAGGTCCACTGCAGCGTGCTTCGATTGCAATGTTTTTGAACTACTTGACCACCTAAGCAAAGGGTTACCATTGGCATCGGTGCGCAATGCAAACAAATTGATGAACTTATGCGCTTTGGAGCCACACGCCACTACATACTTGTTCTTGGCGCGATCCAACAACTGTATGTCAACACAAGTGATTTCTTCGTTGAAATTTGTCGTGAGCACTTTTGTACGCGTTTCGATGACAAACAAAATGAGACCCTTCTTGGTGCCCAAAAGTAGGTGCATATGCTCATTGATGTACAACAGTTTGGCACAATTGATTGCATTATCTGCATCATCGGCTGTTAGATCACTTTCATGTAGTATATAGTTCAAAGGATCGATTTCATTGATAGATTTTCTTGAAAAATATACAATGCAACGGCGACATATTAAGAGCAGTTCGTTTCGCGTTAATTCGATTGTTTCGATTAGGTGCTTAAATGGTTCGACGCGACGTGGATTCGAGTAATCGCGTGTATCGAAAATGCATATGTCACCATTCTTGTTGCCTACTATATAATAACGTTCGAAGGCTTTACGTAGTATACATATATCGGTCATTTTGGTTTCCAAAGGCTCACATATTAGTGGCACAAAGATCTTATTTTCGCCTCGCCACTCCATAAATTTAATTTCCCCGGTTGTATAAGCCAAATGTAAAGTGGGCTGTTTAGTGTTAACGCCGTAATCAACATCAAAAGCAGCGATTGGTTTAAGTAAGTCATTAGTTGGTATACAATTGATACACTCAATTTCTTTTACAGCTTTATTCGGAAATGTATCAGACTGTAGGGTAGTAGAAAAATATATTTATAATAAAATAGTAATATATTAAATATAAAACAATACACGGCGCGTCATCAGGATCAGGATAGCGTGTTTCTTGGAAGGTTGCTTTCGAAGACGGACGAAATCGGACCACTGCCATGCCCACAAAATGGCGAAAACCGTAAACATATAAAGTGTCATAACTAAGTCATAAATAAAGCTTTGAAATATATACAATTTTTATTTTTTATTTTACTATATTTTTGTACATATCTCGTAAACCACTAGAGCTATATCAACTAAACTCTCTACAGTCGCTCTTTTAGGTACTACTTTAAACAGTCCAAAATGGAGAAAATCGGAATATAAACACGCCTACCTCCCATATAATGGTTATGTTGAAAACTACTAAAAATGCTTTAATTCAGTAAGGAAAAACACCAGAAACCTTAAATTTCATTATAAAGATGGTACAGAACGGCTGCACTCAAAAACCATATCTCAGAAACTACTCGACCAATTTCAATGAAATTCGGTTCATGATATCTTCTTAGCTTCCCAATGATATGTGATGAAAATAGATCCAAATCGGTTCACAAACACGCCTACTTTTCATATACCAGAACTTTGAAGTCTATCTGAATCGTTTACTTTACAATATATAAAGTAAGCACTAGTGAAGCTATCGGAACAGATCTTCGCACAAATGCGGCATTTATAGTGTGGCATCGCCCTTTTAAAAATCGTTGAAATTGGACCATAAGAATTCAAGGCCCCATATATCGAACTATAATCTCTCAAATATTTTGAATAATTTCAGAGGGAATATTTTTTTTCTAATAATATGTCTCCGTGTCAAAATGAGTGAAATCTGTTCATAACTTCCCCTAGCTCCCATATACTTAATATTAGGGGTTTCAATGAACTATATGACATATATATGCCGAATATATGACTCAAATTGTGTTTTATATTAATAAAATAAAATAAATAAATTGCGAGAGTATAAACTGTTCGGCAACAACCGAACTTAGCCCGTACTTACTTAAATTAAACAGAGGAGAGGTTTAAATTGAGGAGAGAACCATTTAGTTTTTTAATAATTCTAATGTGTTTCTTTAATCTAATGTGTTTCTTTTTGCAACTTATTAAGAGGTGGGCGCTTATCAGATGACGCGCAATGTATGTTATGTTAAGTTTATCTGTGTTATGTTCTGTTTACATAGTAATTATGAATTATGTCCATATTAATATGAGCGATTTGTATAATTACAAACTGAACTCACCCTGCGACGGTTCATATTGCAATCACCCGGAAGATACCAAACTTTCATATTGCCATTATTATACAAGGCTAATAACAGAAATGCATTGTTGTCACGTAAAAAACGTATATCAACTACGTCTGATTTGCCCTTCATCGTGTCCTTAAGTTTCACTGAATACGTATTCCAATCAAAAGTTATATTAATCAGCGAGATTGCTGAACTCAAGGCAATTAATGCACGTTCTTGATCGAGTAATATGACCTTTTCCGGGATGCTTGGTAGTGGTAAAATATTGTGACGTTGTTGTATACAGCCGCTGTGTTAAAAGAGGAAAGAAAGACAATTAGTAACGTATTATTACACTTGTTGTTATTGTACATGAAATATGACAGAAACAAGTTCATCTCGATGACTTAAATTCTACTGTCACGGAAGCAAGTATAGGTAAAAATACTTACTTCTGTTCAAACCATGCGAAATTCGGAAAAACGGCGGCTTGTTTGCGCGCTTCATTGCCCACTAAACCATCCTCCATGAAGGCGCATTGCAGCAGTGTGGTGTTGCTTGATTCCTGCAATGTCTTTTCGATGTTGGGTAAAAATTTACGTATTGCACGAAATATTTTGTGTGTTTCCATGTCTGGTGCTGTGCATTAGTAAAGAAATACAATAATTATTATAATGTTTTATAAATATTAACATTTAACTAACCAATATACTCGTGATAAGTTTCTAGATCGGCAATTGTGCTTAGCATATCGACTTTGCGTAGTTTTTGCTCCAGAAAACCAAAGTCCAAATAGAGCTGACGAAAGTAGTCAGTGAAGCCAGCCTTTTTGAGATGATAACCAATACAAGAGAAAAAGTAGAAGTCATGTATATCACGCTTGAATGGCAAAACTTCAGTGCGTGCCGTCAGATCTTCAACTAAACTGCAGTTGAAAAAAAAATAATAAATAACAAAATATAATGAAAGTAAACACACATTGTTTACAACATACTGATAATAATTAATCAGCTTTGTATGCATTTCCATCATATCATTCGCTGTCACTTCATTGTTTTGCATTGCTTTGCCGTAAACAAATAGTTGCTTGTAGCAGATCTCACCACGTGGTGAAATAAATTTTTCTAGATAACCATGTTGATACAACTTATCCAAGTCTTTCTCGCACCTGCCCGCAGACCAAATCGCAGCGATCAACTGTAACGGGTGAATGGAACGTTTTACAAATACAATGGAAAATGTATTTTTTACAGAAATTTATATATTTACCTTTTGTGGCACATAAATGGCATGCGGAAAGCAACTGAATGTCTTGGTGAACGTCTTTCTCAACTCCGGTTGTAAACTGTCGAGACTCTTTTCAATGGCCGCTTTGAATTTATGGTCAACAAATCTGATTTCAAATAAGACAAAACTTAAAATAAGAGCTCAGAACTCAGCGATACAAATCACTAACATATTTCTGCCAATTTCGCTATATTGCAGCCAATGAAAATTGTTTTGTACTCACTTTGATTGTTGCATTTTATCAATCCAATCCTGCCAGTTCGCCAAATTTTGACGTAGACTCTGCCCAATCCAGCTTAGCAAGTATGGATGTTCATTGCTGTGCGCATAAATCAAATCCATGTATTCTTTCACCAAATTCTGATGACCCAAATACTTTTCAAAGAGCATATAGAACTCGAATTTTGTTAGACCATTTCTCAAACGCAATGTTGTGCTAAGTTTTTGCGCAAATGAATCACTAACTTTTTTACTGCGTGTAAGCACAAGTAATTTGCATGGCAAATTGAAGACTTCCAACGCATGTGTATTTCGTACATTCACCAATACGACAAGGCACTTTTTATTCGCATTATTTTTGAGCTCTTGACTTACTTGATGTTTAGTTTCATCTATTGAATTTTTAAATGAATTCGTATTCGGATCGAAACGTTCTAGTGAGCCACAACCGGATGGTGAAGGTGAACGTGTCGGTTTGGTTAGCAAAAGTTTTAAATAACGTAACATACGTAAATCTTCCAATGCGTTCGTGCACTCGCCCATATCGATCCAGTAAATGCGAAAATTCATTGCTTGGGCCACTTCAAAATCCGTGCAAACGTCGATGGCGAGCCATTTTTTCCCATAACCGAAATCGCTAGTTAATATCACACGACCTTGAGTAGGCATCGTAAGTAAGGCATTGCGTAATTTTCGAAACTAAAAAGACATAATGATAGACAAGAATGGAGATAAATAAATACAAAATAAAATAAAGTTATGCAGTTATTGAGCGAAGGATGAAGATAGATTAACAAAGTGGTGCGAACTCATCAGGACTAAACTAATCGAATGCAGCATAGGTAATTCACCACACTAGTATTCACCATTTCTAAATTCTTAACGTCTCACTAATACACCACCTAACTTAATTCACCACTCACTTTAAATTCAACAGATTTAATTAACCATACATGAAATCCACCACAAAAAATCCGCCTATATAATTCAACACACTGTTCCTCATCCAATTTTAAACTAAAAAAACATGAATCAAACATGAACCAACCACACCTAGCTTCACAATATCTAACTTATACCACATATTTCCGATATTGATAAGATCGAGTGTCTACATTTCTGTACTCTTGCAATATATTGACAATTGTGATACTGTCTATAATAATAACTATAGACTTACATACGTATTAGTTCAATAAACAATGGGTCGAATTGACATTTAGATGAAACCCAAATTACTAAACCAAATTTTGTTGGTAACATTCTTTTCTCATCCATACAACATTACTTTAAATCTTTATGCAACAAAATGTATTACCAATAACGATCCATATAAGGCAACTCTGTTCCAAAAAGTTTTGAAATCTATATATACCTTCCTCTAGATAACATCAGACCCTACAGCTGTCATACATAAAATGATTTTTAACACATGATTTTTTTAACTCAACCCTATTATATACCCAATATAAAGATTTTCACCCCCCCAGTTGGTTTAATACGGTACACATCGGTCGGAGCCTTAGTGAAATAAGAAATAAGCGAAACAATTTTCTCACCGGCATTGAACGGTGTACATTGTAGTCGTCATATTTAAGGCTAACTTTCGAATACAAATCGTGTACCAAATCCACATAATTACTAGAATCCACTTTATTGATGTTGTCGAAAAGACGCATGAGCCATATATAATCCATGTGCAAACTCTCTTTGAATTTGCATATTTGAGTATGATCCTTATTGCGTAATATAGCAAATAGACGCGAAACTTGCTCCTCACGAAACACTTCTAGACTGTCGGTGGTGGAATGTTGTGTACTCTCATTATCGCTTTGTAGATTCTAAAAAAGGAAAATAAATGTATTAATATGAATACTTATTTTGAAACCATTACGAATGGTTTACTCACCGCATTTATATATTGTTTTTCAGGTGTGGTAAAGATATCTTGTACATGTTCCCAGATGTCTCTCACATCAAAGTCTTGCAGAAAATGTCCTTCTACAATGTCCAACGCATAATGGTCGTCAAGTGAAGCGTCATCACTTGAAATACTGCTCATGGCGGTTGCTGAAAATGCCACAGGAGAATTGGAAATATTAATAATTTTGAATCAAATTGTTAAATACATTTTGAGACAAATAAACTAAAGTTTAAATTTTGAACCATAATTAGAATTGCAATTGAATTGAAATTATGAATAAAGAAACATAATAAATAAATTAAAGAAAATAATGCCTACAGCTTTGTCTGTCCAGTGTTATCGAAGAGTTATTGTTTATTGGTGGAAGCAACGGCTCATTATCCAACATTCTCGAATTCATGCACCCGTCCGCCGAGGCTTGAGATTCATTACTTTGTTGGAACAATTTAGTCGAATTATTTGCTATCATCTTAACGAATCTCCTAAAACTGTGTTTACTGTTGTTCTGTGAATGAGTGATTTGTTTTTATCATTTTTTATTATATTACCTGTGTATAGTTTTATTTGGTTAATGATATTTGTATTATGTAGTTATGAACATGTGGTGAGTTGAATTTTGTAATATATATGTACGTACATTTAAAGTAATGTGTAAAAATAATAAGAACAGTGGCCTGCAGTTCACCAAGTTAATGTTCATTTATAAATGTGTGGGAATCAAAGACAATTAAATAAGCTAATTTATTGGCATCATATTCAAGTTAAATTTTTTTAGCTTCGCTTTTAAACACCTTAAATTTATGTTTAATAGTTTGTTTTTGTCTCTTGTCATCAGTAATTGTTTACATAAAAACTTCCAAATGGTTTATTTCTTTTATTTCCGCAACTCATTAATGCGGATTCAATGATTTCGTAATTAGCGGCATCTATTAGACACGGAATGTATTTTTTCGAGCCGGTAAATGGTCGTAAATTGTATTTACGATACGGTTTCAATGATTTCGATCGAGACGGATTCAATGATTAGTCCCATTGTACTTCACTGTATTCCACAAATTGTATCTTTTTGATCCTAAGAACGCGGTGGTCACTTCACCTTGTTGTTGACCCCAAATCGTGTACTTACAGTTTTAAACTTAATTTTTGGTCTTTCTTATAAGATGAATACCTCGTTCAGAACTAAATAAGCTAACATTTGTTTTTAGGCTAGTGAATGTGAAACCAGATTTCATTAAATTAAACTCACAGCACTGTATTAAAAATATTATTAACGTTTTTGGTTTGCTTTTATTCACTTAATTTTAATCGTATTGCAATTAAAAAATATATATTGAGTAGAAAAAGTGTTGATGTTAAATTAGTTAAAAAACATATCACTAATAAGCTAGAGAACGAGTTATTGTGTAATATCAAGCTCGAGTATGCATATAATAATATTCTTGAAGGTAACACGCTTCTTCGGTGTCAGTTCAAAAACTAAAACTAATTTATTTCATCAAATTTTTACAAGCTTAACCTAGGTTCTCCTAAATATAACTTACTTCTAATTACAATAAATAAATGTTGAACTCTCTCTCTCTCTCATCCTTTCCCTAATGTAAACTGTTACATTGTTATATATGTACATATGGATATTATTATATTATATTATATATATAGAGAAAGATATATATATATATATATATATATAAGTATATAAGTATATATATATATCACTATATGCGTGCAGTAAGTTCACTCAAAGGAGTATATACATACATATATGTATGTGTATGTGCGTATAAATAAAAAGCCTTATCAGTTATACTAAGTATCTAATGAAAAAATATAGAAATTTCTGGATTTGAAAAGAACTGCAAAGAACAAGCTGTGGTGCTTTATATATAGTAACTCCACAATGAATTTCTCTCTTACTACGTTTATGCTTCTTTTCTACACGGTTATATTTATTCTACATGGGTAAAGCCTCTAAGCATAAACGGCAAATACTCTACTCGAGGTGAATTCTGAATGGAATTAATCCGAGGACTTCAGCAAATTTTTTTAATTTTGAAATGTTTTCATACACTTATTATACATTTTATAGTACACCTATTTTATATATCTTTGATTCAAGTTCTTCACATTGACTTTTAGGGAAAACTTTAGTATACCGTCCCACGATTTCGGGGTTAAAATGGATATGGATAGAGGATAGAGGAGGAGCTCCAGATTACGAATATATACAATTATAGCCGCCGCAAACTTATAGTTTCTGAGATATTTGCAATTAAAGATTATTTCTCACTGTATATTGGATTTTTCACATATATGTATTTTGCACTTTTGCACTACACTTTACAAATTTGTATAAGCATTTAAGAAATTCTCATTATTTGTACATTGCATTTTTTATTTTGTAAACGAATTATAAGAATCACAATAATGAAAGATTATATCCCAAATACAATATGCATAATCGTGTAATGGGTAATATAAACGATTTTATTATTTCCCATATTTTGCTCATATCCGGTGTTGGCTTTGGTTGCTGATCTGGAGATCGTTCTCTTTCCTACCATACCTATTATTAAATTTTTAGCGAACAATTTTTAGCTGTATGTGCACAGAGAACGTTAAATATTATTTAAACGTTCTCTGATGTGCAAAACAATATACACCGGCACAAAAATCAGCCGATTTGACGTTCAACTTAAAGTGCTGAACACATAGACGACGACACGACACGACGTAATCTGGAGATCGTTCTCTTTCCAACCAAACCTATTATTAAATTTTTAGCGAAAAATTAGTAATGCGGGAACCCTGTATATGCAAATTGTCAAAACAATATACATCGGCACAAAAATCAGCTGATTTGACGTTCAACTTAAAGTGCTGAACACATAGACGATATGAATATACAGCTAAAAATTTAATAATTTACCAAAAGTTGTATCAAAAATAATGGGGAAACTTTTGTATAGTATCCCCCGGGTTGGTATGGTTGGAAAGAGAACGATCTCCAGATTACCAATATATATAATTGTTGCCGCAGGAATTTATAGTTTTCCAGATATTCGCATTTAAAGTCGTCGTCGCTACGTCGTGTCGTGTCGTCGTCAATGTGTTCAGAACTTTAAGTTGAACGTCAAATCAGATGATTTTTGTGCCGGTGTTTTGACAAATTGCATATACAGGGTTCCCGCATTACTAATTTTTCGTTAAAAATTTAATAATTTACCAAAAATTGTATCAAAGCTTATAATATTTTCTTCCATACTTTAATTTTTCAGTTAAATAAAAGTCAATGTGAAGAACTTGAATCAAAGATATATAAAATAGGTGTACTATAAAATGTAAGTGTACAGTACTTTTCGCTTAATTGCACATCAAAATTTGCACACATTTTCGTTCAATTAACCGGGGAATCAATTCACAGATACTCGCTTAATTGAACAATTTGTTCAATTAAAAGAATCCCGTTAAAATGAACAGTTTGTTTGTTCAATTACAGGAATCACGCTTATTTGGACCGTTTGGTGAATTAAGCGATTGCGATTATTAAATAGTTCAATATTAAAATATTATCCAAAACTACGAAAAAAAAATTTTTTTACCATTATAGGAAAAAATTCAAAAACAATTTGATATACTTACATAGGTATTTATGAATTTGTTATTTAATATTTGTTATTTAAATTTATTAGTAAACAATTATACAGTGTTGATTAGAATATTAGTTTTTTCAACAATATAATTGGGTGGAATTAACCGGTACAATTTAAAAGGAAAATGATTTTTGATGACATATATTTTGAACCAACTAAGCGGGAAAATCAATTAACCGAGTCCAATTATCCGAGAAAAGTTACATGTGCTTACATATGCTATGTTTTTTGCCCGATAACACCGTTCAATTAAACGGGAAACCAATTAACCATAGGGTAAATTAAACGAAAAGTACTGTATTAGTTTAATGTTATGAAAACCTTTCAAAGTTAAAAAAATTTGCGGAAGCACTCGGATTAATTCCATTCAGAATTCACCTCGAGTAGAGTATTTGCCGTTTATGCTTATAGGCTTTACCCATGTAGAATATAATCGTGTAGAAATGAAGCATAAACGTAGTGAAAAAAAAAATTTTCCTTATCGTCACATGAATTTGAAAATGTAACAAAAAAAGGGCTTTTGGTGGTTTTTTGGAAAATCGTGCGCTAGATCGAAAATATTGAGGAAACCACTAATGATAAGTTTGCCTTTTACAGTTCAATATGTCCACAAAAACCCTAAAAAAATCAAATTAATTCAGCCAGCCGTTTTTTTGTTTCACTCGATGAAATTTTTGAAAAAATTAAAGGATAACGTTTTTTGCTCTGAAAAGCTCATAATTTTAAAAAATGAGAAAAAAATAGTTTTTCCTAGCTTTTTCCACATTTTTGCTCCAGAAAAATCTTAAATTTAAAACAAAACAAGTAAGGAAGGGCTAAGTTCGGGTGTAACCGAACATTTTATACTCTCGCAATTTATTTATTTAACTTTATTTATATTATATAATACACAATTTGAGTCATGTATTCGTCATATATATTGTATAAAGTCCATTGAAAGTTGGAAACCATAATATTAGGTTAGAAGCACGGAGGTCCTCGTGTTCGATATATGGGGCCTTAAAAACCTATGGTCCGATTTCGGCGATTTTTAGAATGGGGCTGCCACACTATAAACATAGTATTTGTGCAAAGTTCTGCACCGATATCTTCACTAGTGCTTACTTTATATATTGTAATGTAAACGATTCTGATCGTCTTCAAAGTTCTGGTATATAGGAAGTAGGCGTGGTTGTGAAGCGATTTGGCCTATTTTCACAACATATCATTAGGATGTAAGGAAACTATTACACACCAAGTTTCATTGAAATCGGTCGAGTAGTTCCTGAGATATGGTTTTTGACCCATAAGTGGGCGACGCCACGCCCATTTTCCATTTTGTAAAAAAATCTGAGTGCAGCTTCCATCTGCCATTCCTTATGTGAAATTTAGTGTTTCGAACGTTTTTCATTAGTGAGTTAACACACTTTTAGTAATTTTCAACCTAACCTTTGTATGGGAAGTGGGCGTGGTTATTGTCCGATTTCTGTCATTTTTGGAATGTAAAAGGAAATGGCTAAAAAAAACGACTGCAGAAAGTTTGGTTTATATAGCTCTATTGGTTTGCGAGTTATATACAAATAACCGATTTGGGGGCGGGGCCACGCCCACTTCCCCAAAAAAATTACATCCACATATGCCCCCTCATAGTGCGATCCTTCATACCAAATTTTATTTCCATAGCTTTATTTATGGCTTAGTTATGGCACTTTATGTGTTTTCGGTTTTCGCCATTTTGTGGGCGTGGCAGTGGTCCGATTTTGCTCATTTTCGAAAGCAACCTTCCTATGGTGCCAAGAAATAAGTGTGCCAAGTTTCATCAAGATATCTTAATTTTTACTCAAGTTACAGCTTGCACAGACGGACGGACGGACGGACGGACGGACGGACAGACAGACATTCGGATTTGAACTCCACTCTTCACCCTGATCACTTTGGTATATATAACCCTATATCTAACTCGTTTAGTTTTGGGTGTTACAAACAACCGTTATGTGAACAAAACTATAATACTCTCTTAGCAACTTTGTTGCTAGCAACTTTGTTGCGAGAGTATAAAAAAAACAAGTTAAGGAACAAGTTGTCTGCGATTGGGGAAGTTTCGAGCAACAATATTCGCATTGACAAAAGGTTGTCGTCGAATTTTTTTTAAATTTCTTTGGCAAGAATTGAATATTTTTTACTTTTTTAATTTTCAATCATGGTTAGACGACATTTATCGGATTGAATGACGACTACAATGTACATCGTTCAATGCCGCTGAGAAAATTGTTTCGCTTATTTCACTAAGACTCTGACCGATGTGTACCGTATTAAACCAACCGGAGAGTGAAAATCTTAATATTGGGTATATAATAGGGTTCAGTTAAAAAAATCATGTGTTAAAAATCATTTTATGTATGACAGCTGTAGGGTCTGATGTCATCTAGAGGAATGTATATATAGATTTCAAAGTTTATTGGAACAGAGTTGCCTTATATGGATCGTAATTGGTAATACATTTTGTTGTATGAAGATTTAAAGTAATGTTGTATGGATGAGAAAAGAATGTTACCAACAAAATTTGGTTTAGTAATTTGGGTTTCATCTAAATGTCAATTCGACTCATTGTTTATTGAACTAATACGTATGTAAGTCTATAGTTATTATTATAGACAGTATCACAATTGTCAATATATTGCAAGAGTACAGAAATGTAGACACTCGATCTTTTCACTATCGGAAATATGTGGTATAAGTTAGATATTGTGAAGCTAGGTGTGGTTGGTTCATGTTTGATTCATGTTATTTTAGTTTAAAATTGGATGAGGAACAGTGCGTTGAATTATATAGGCGAATTTTAGGTGTGGTGGATTTCATGTTTGGTTAATTAAAGCTGTTGAATTTAAAGCGTGTGGTGAGCTAAGATATGTGGTGAATTAGTGAGACGTTAAGAATTTGTAAATGGTGAGTACTAGTGTGGTGGTACATGCTGCATTCGATAAGTTTAGTCTTGATGAGTTCTTACCATTTTGTTAATCTATCTTCATCCTTCGCTCAATAACTGCATAACTTTATTTTATTTTGTATTTATTTATCTCTATTCTTGTCCATCATTATGTCTTTTTAGTTTCGAAAATTACGCAATGCCTTACTTACGATGCCAACTCAAGGTCGTGTGATATAAACTAGCGATTTCGGTTATGGGAAAAAATGGGTCGCCAACGACGTTTGCACGGATTTTGCTGTCTTATATAAAGCGAAATTATTTATTTATAATATATTTCAATTATAGAAGATTTTAACATCAATGCCATATTATTGCAAAAAAAATATTAAATGTTGATGAGATATTTCATAAGTGGTGAGAATAAAATACAGCTCTCATACAAGTACTTCTCTGTGGTACGTTATTTTTGGCCACATTTATTTAAACTTAACTGGCACAAAATTAGCAAAAAATCCGTTTTTGCTAGTTTTTACTTAAATTATTACAAACAATTATATTTAAAATACTTTGAATTGCATAGCTTGGAAGTACACAATAGTTTTATAAGCTTCAAATGATACGTGGTTGCTACCTTATTAAACATTTTTAAAACAAAATATGTCATGATCCTATTGAATAGGCATTTCAAACCATCGGGTCCAAGGTAACAAGAACCTTTATCAAATAATGTTAAAGACAGCAAACAATTGTGCATTTTAAAATATTCATTATACATATAACCATATAAATATGAAAATGAATTTCTCTGAAGGAAATCGTTTTCAATTATATCAATTTCCATACAATGTCTAATAGATTGCTGACTATCTATGGAAGACATTGTCAAAGCTTGAAAAGTTTGCCAAGAACTATCTTGAACCAGACAAACATACTCTTTCAAGGCTATTTAGTGAAAATTATTCAAATTGTTTAATAGTAATATTAAATCTTTTAAAATTTGAAAGCGTCAAATACAGTGTCACCAACCCAGGGATGTATTTATTTTAATACAATATTTAAAAATTAGTTGAATCGCGTATACACTTGTACATAAAATATAACTCACTTATCAATAAATAACACTTAATACCACATAAAATTTAATAAATATCCGAAATAATTTAAAATAATTCCAATAATAATGAAAAAAATTATTTTATTTAATAATTATTTAAGTACTATTCATCGGACTTTAAAAGTTTTGTGAAGATTAAATGCTAGCACAACACCCTAATTACCACAATTGTAGCAAAAAAAGCGTAGCACACAACCCAAGTACGCCTCGGTGGTGTGTGAAATGATGAAAAATAATAGCTGTCATCGATTGGCTAACTGCTATAGACAAGCCAATCGAACAAACTTTCCAAATTTCCATACAAACTGGCAGCACTGAAATCGAATTGTATATACTTGGTCGCACTGAACTCTTCAACCACCGTCTATGTCTAACGTTTTCTACAACAAATTTAATTTTTATTAAAGTTTTTTATTCAATAAATTCAATACAAAAATACTAACGATTTATCTTCGCCTGCCCTTTTCAATTTCAAATTTGTGTATAACAATTTTTATTATTTTGACAGTAATTTGTCCTTTGAGCCGTTCACAATAGTAAAATGGTTCTAAAATGAGTAAAACAAAACTTGGTAGCACTCAGCAAGCGACTATTGAAATTTTAATGAGGTATTCGCATACTCTCCAGCACGAATTCAACTAGATATCTTTGTTGTTGCTTTCACATGTAAAATTTTTGACAGGCGAGCAGCGCTCAAAGATAGCGAGCAGAGAAGTGACCAATCGATGGCAGCTAATGTAAACAAAACAAAGGTTTTCTACTGTATATACTGAGGTCATGAGCTCAGAGAGAATGCGAATAAAAAGTGCCTTGTCGTATTGGTGAATGTACGAAATACGCATGCGTTGGAGGTCTTCAATTTGCCATGCAAATTACTTGTGCTTACACGCAGTAAAAAAGTTAGCGATTCATTTGCGCAAAAACTTAGCACAACATTGCGTTTGAGAAATGGTCTTACAAAATTCGAGTTCTATATGCTCTTTGAAAAGTATTTGGGTCATCAGAATTTGGTGAAAAAATATATGGATTTGATTTATGAGCACAGCAAATTCAATGCGGCCATTGAAAAGAGTCTCGAAAGTTTACAACCGGAGTTGAGAAAGACGTTCATCAATACATTCACCTACTTTCCACATGCCATTTATGTGCCACAAAAGGTAAATATATTAATTTCTGTAAAAAATAAATTTTCCATTGTATTTGTAAAACGTTCCATTCACCCGTTACAGTTGATCGCTGCGATTTGGTCTGCGGGCAGATGCGAGAAAGACTTGGATAAGTTGTATCGACATGGTGAGATCTGCTATAAACAACTGTTTGTTTACGCCAAACTAATGCATAGCGATGCAGTGCCAGCGAATGATATAATTCAAGCGTGATATACAAGTACGTGATATATTTTTTATCATGTATTCGTTATCATTTTAATCATTGTGTTGCTGAGGCAACTTCAAACCCTCTCAAATACTCTCTAAAAAGTAATAGAGAGGTTATGCAGAGGAGACAAACTGCAAATCCACAAAACACAAACCCGCACGAATTAAAGTGTAAATAATGAATTGTAAAAAGTAGACCACCCACAATAAATATTAAATAAATATTTTTTTCTTGGTATTTAGTTGAGCATCTGGTTGGCGAGTATAACCCTCACAATGCACCAAGCCACCAGGCACTGCACCTGCGGGGGGACTAAGAACTTCCACTTTCGCATTTTGGCAGGTCTCAAATTACAAAGCACAACCACAAGACGGTTTTGCATCTCTTCCAAGGGCACAGATACTACTGTTCGTGGCTGAGGTTCTCCACAGTCGATCTTTTCCAAATATAAACTGTCTGCATCTGGATGACGACCCACTTCAACTATCTTTTCAAGGCGTCCAACATCAACTGGAAGTTCAGCGGGTGCACTTGTGTTCGTAGTAGTTTTTTCCTTTTTGGGTTTCTTCTCCTTAGCTGCTGATTGCTTTTTATCGGACGAGTCCACTTCTGCAGTAGTGCACTGGTGCACTTTTAAGTTTTGGCTCAACCGGAGTGCTTGTTACTTCGGTGGAAAAACTGCGCGTATTTGGTATTGTAATTTGCTTTTTACCATGGCAGAGTTCAAGTGCTATGAGTTGCTGCTTCGCAATCTCAATTTGTTGCTTTAACAATGAGTTTTCTTTGCTCAGTTGTTGTTTCTCTAAGTAGTTCTCCACGCATCACAGCCAACTAAAATATAGGCATGCATGTATAACATTTGGTAAATACAATATTGTGTTGGAAAGATTCGTACCTCCGCTGAGATAGACGAAATGATTTGTTCATTGCGTTTGTTGTTTGCTATAATATCCTCCAGAACGGTCATTCTTAGTAGCTGAGTTTGAAGATGCAATGATGTGGTTGTGACTCTAATTACGATCGATTAATCGGCCTTGGCATCGGCATCGGCATCGGCCAGTATCGGCCACAGCATTTGGTCGATTCTTAGCCGATTCTTTCTACTTCTTTTGAATTACACTTACATGAATTTTTCTTTTACTTTCTTGATTTCTTAAAAGCCTAAAATATTAAGTCTTCTGTTCACCTTATAAAACACAGTTTGATTCATATTTGCCTAAACCAATCATTCCCCACTTTATTAAGTCTAGTATAAAGAACTTCATTATTTTACTCTCGCAACATGTTGCACATAGTATTATAGTTTTGTTCACATAACGGTTGTTTGTGTCACCAAGAAATAAAAGAGTTAGATATGGGGTTATATATATATAAATGATCAGGATGACGAGTGGGGTTGAAAGCGATAACTTGAGTAAAAATTTAGATATCTTAATGAAACTTGGAACACATATTCCTTGGCACCCTGAGGAGGTTGCCACGCCCACAAAATGGTGAAAACCGAAAACCTATACAGTGTCATAACTAAGCCACAAATAATGTTATGAAAATAAAATTTGGAACACAGGATTGCATTAGGAAGTTGCACATTTAGATGTAATTTTTTTGGGAAAGTGGGCGTGGCCCCGCCGCCAAATAGGTTTTTTGTATATAACTTGCAAACCAATAACCAATAAAGCTGCACTGAGATTTTTTTACAAAATGGAAAATGGGCGTGGCGTCGCCCACTTATGGGTCAAAAACCATATCTCAGGAATTACTCGACCGATTTCAATGAAATTCGGTATATAACACTTTCTAGACACCCTGATGATATGGGCCAAATCGATTCACAGCTACGCCTACTTCTCATATAACTCAATTTTGAATTCTTCTGATTCGTTCACTTTATAATACATACATATACATTAGGAACAAATGAAGATAGCGGAATAAAACTTTACACTAATACTGTATTTGAGCTGTGACATCACTTGTGGAAAAATTGTCAAAATCGGACCATGACTTTTCAAGGTCCCCGATATCGAACATGAAGAACTCAGTGCCTAAGGTTAATTTTTCACCGAAAATATAGGTAAATCTCTCAGATATTTTAATGTAATTCATTCCCTCTGAATTTTTTTCTTATAACAGTTTGTCTCTGTACCAAAAATGGTTAAAATCGTGTCATAACTTCCCCCAGATCCCTTATACCTAATTATAAGTAATATAAAATTAAGTGAGCGTATAGTCTTCGATATATTGTATCTTGGTGGTGAAAACAAGTGAAATCGGTTTAGGAATTACCTAAGTCCCCATATACTATTTATAATGATTTTCGTTATTCTATTGAACTTTATGCCGAATATATGGGTGGAATTGTGTTATCTTTATAAAATTGCATCAATAAATTGCGAAAGCATAAAATGTTCGGTTGCACCCGAACTTACCCATTCCTTACTTGTTTTTTTTTTTATTTTAAATTTATTATTACATTATTTAGAATGATCCGATTTGTTTCAAATAGACACAGTTTTGTTCAACCACTTGTTGAGATTTTGAAGATAATTTCATAATGTCACTCTTATAGAAACCCCTGTTGCTATTGGCAAAAAACTGGGAGAGTCTATTTTTAATAGTTTCTCTTGAGATAAATTTTCATAATCAACATCATTCGTTATAGACGAGAACAGCTACTAATAATTTCGTGCTGGTCCGGACTATGAGGTGCATGCAAAAGAACCTCCCAAAAAATCTTTTTTTCTGTTATTAAAGGAAAAAAGCTATATTGTTGACGTAACTTAAATTAACCAATAACTTATTTTTCATATCTTCTCCCTCTATCTATATATATAAAAATTTAATGTCACGTTGTTTGTCCGGGATTGGCGCCCAAACTACTGAACCGATTTTAATGAAATTTTGCACACGTCTGCAGCTTGGTCCAACCGTCTGTCCATTCGGTCTTTTGGACGAGCGATAATTTGAATTGAAATCTAGATATCTTAATAAAACTTCGTACACGTTACAATTAGCAATATGAGATTGTATTGTAGATGGGCAAAACCTGACAAATGCAAAACATAAAAAAATAAGTTAAGGAAAAAATAAGACTTTTGCAACACAAATGCATAGCATTAGGATTTACACATTTTTAGGTAAATGGACGTGGTCACAGCTCAACATCCGTCTGTCAGGTCGGCCATTTTGTTAAGCGATTGTTTGATCTGGATATCCTAATATAGCTTAGCTCATACTTAAACCTTGATACTATGAGAAGGTTGGTATTCTTGATGACCAAAATCGGACTTATGCGACTAAAAATAGTAGTTAAATAAAAAGGGATATAACGACAGAGATGAGAGTAGAGGTAAAGAAAATGCTTTTAACTTAAAATACCGATTAATTTTATTGCGAAAACGGCATACATTTTTATAATAAATTTCTTCTTAATTTCAACTCTTATTAATTATGCAATAATTTTTCTTACATTTAAAAAAAAGTGATTCGAAAATATAACGGAAATTTTTGTTAGTTTGTGTATAGAAAAAATCAGCATGGAAAATACAGTGGCGGTCAATGAATAGTAAGTAACCCCATTTAGATGAGGAGTAGCCTCAATACTGGCGCTCTCGCTGTTAACGCATGTGATGATGATTCATATATATTGGATTTGGTGATTCGACATCCTCGAAAACCATGTCCTCTTCCGCATTCCAACGTACACTGCGCACGCTGCCATACCTGAAGGAGACGAGCGAAAAATGGTTAGAAGTGTGTGTGCAGTGTTGGAGAGGGTGTGATTGAGAAAATAATTAAAGTTTATTCGGTTTTTGTTTTGTTGTTGTTGTTGGCATAAAGGCAGCATTATGGCGGCATACGAAGTGCAGTGAATGTTGTAAAGAAATGTGTGTATAAGTGTTTAGAAAAGTTTAATTTAGTTTTAATTTTTGTTTAATTTGCTTTAATAACGTGGCCTGAACCTGTTCATCATGCCGGGCGGTGGTGGTGGTGGCGGAGCCGTGCGTGGCGGTGTTCGACGCGCGCTATAAAGAGAGTTTAAAGCATAGAAAAATTATGAAAAGTAATGTTTGGAACTCAAAGAAAAGGAAAACAAAGATCGCGTGTTAATTTCGAAAATTGATAATCGGAACCTAGTGAATTGAAAAACCAGATATTACCAGACCTCTGCATTTGCAGAAGATATCACCTGGACAATTAAAAAAAATGTTTCAGTCTGGAAAATGCTGGACATTGGAGGAAGAAATGTTTAGATCATTCCAGCTCACCTTCCTCTAAACACCTTTGGCAGCTTGTGTATGCTAGTATCCCTAGTCTCACCGCATGTGTTCCTGTCGGACAGTGTCCAGTAAGCACATCTATGATAGCGCAGAGATAGATCTTGCTAAGAGAAAGTAGTTTAAAGCACTCTTTACCTTCCACTACGACCCAAACCTCACAACTGCACACGTGCAGGATGTTGTCCAGAGCTTGGCGAGCTCATGTGGACCGTGGACTGCCAACTCGCTCTCAATCCGGTGTTAATGTTGCTAGGCTTGACTGCGTTGCACTTTTCAACGATTCCACAGTAACCGGGTACCCACCCAAGTGAGATACCGAATTAGTAGAAGCTATTGATAAGAAAGTTCAACACCCCTTAACTAACATGGAGCACACTGACATCGGTTTCAATGCTAGTACTGCAGTTCTGCTGTCGGAATGAATACATACTTCCCTGAAGGAGGTCACACTACGGAGCAGTATGTCTACTGTTACCTTGATTGCAGCGACTTCTGCCTGGAAGAAACTGCAGTGGTCTGGTAGTCTAAAGCTGCTGTGAATGAAAGCTTCCGATAGAAGACTCCCCTCCCACCTTCCCCATGTGCTCCGATTCATCCGTTCAAAAAGCTCACTGCACCTCTTCTCAATCGGCTTTTCCCCTTGTACATAGCCCTCATTGGTATATGCGCAGAGAAGCAACCGCTAGAGGTGCATAGAGAGATTAAACGTTTCCAATATGAGATGGTCCGCTATCTTCATTTAGTGATTGGTCCCTATCTACAAGTTCTTATGTCAGCTTTCGTGGTCTAGCTTGTTTGCTCTCAAACGCCTAGGTGATGACCTTTCCAATGAAGTTTACATGAAGGTTGGAGTACCGACTTCTAAAATAGCGACATAAAAGTCGGCAATTTTTTTTCTGATCTTGAAAATCTATATCGAAATTGATGAGATCCAATCAATTAGGGCTTTAATACTTCTGTTTTATAAGACTATTATACCTACGAGGGGCGATCATTGATTCGAAACCAATTGTTCTTAAAAATAGTATACTTACGCAGCCACGGCGGCAGAATCCTGCGCCGGCGCACCATATGTCTCACTTTCATCGATTTCAAAATCTTCAGTACCGCTACGTTGACTATGAGACAAAAAACAGAAACATATTATTAAAACAATATACAATCGGTAGGAAATTTGGAGATCACTGGGGCATGTTGGGTTCAACTAGAGAGCAATTAAATAGCTGGTGGAGAGACAGAAGAAGACAGTGCATGCTTGTGAAAGAAAGTTTGCATTACAAAATCAGGTTGGGTGGGTTAACAAGTGTGTTCAGCTATTTTGTTTGACAAACTATTTATTATTGGGTTGTGACAGGTTTCGTGCAGTTTTAAAATTACCAACAACAGCTACTCACAGCCTCTTATGGCGCGGATTACCGGCACGCATTAGATTGGTGACGGCGCGTGTTGTCAATGTCACGCGATGGCGCAGACGCGTCGGTGTACGCGGCATTGGTCTGGCTTGCTGTGCATCGGGACTAGCTTGCAAAACGGGTGTCATGGAGCGACGAGAGGGGCGTTCATATTTCTCACGTTCGGTGCGACGTCTTATACATTCGGCGAGCGAGAGAGGATGTAAGTAGTTAGTGGTTGGTAATTAAAATCGAACGCAAACAATTATTAGTAAAAATAGAGTCACTTTATCGAAGGAGTTGTAATTTTTTGTATGTCTCTTTAAAGTCAACTTTATTTTGTCTAATAATACGTTGCTTCTCTTTCGATTGTTGGTATGAAAAATGTTCGAACTTATTTTGGAGTAATACTCAATTTATGCGCGCGAACTTACAGTTTCGGTTTATTGCGTCCGTTACTGTGTGAGTACGCCGGTTGCTCTCGCTGCTCGCGTCTTACACCAGCGCGTGACTCAGAACGTGTGGCGACACTACTGCTGGCTGTAGGCGCTGGCTGCCAATTGCCTTCGGCTTCCAAATCGAACTCTTCTGTACCTTGTTTGCGTCTATATGAAATGAAGAATTTGGACATGCAGATAACAACTGAACTGTTCAAGTTAGCCTAATCTCAACGTACAGTTGTGGTCTCGCTTGAGTTCCGCGTTGCTGTTGTGCACTACTGCTGCTCGTGTACATTCGCGGTTGACTGGGCTCTCGCTCCATCGATGTGGCACGACTGGCGCTCGACGAACCCCAATTATCTTCGGCATCTGTGCCAGTACGACGCCTAAATTTAGAAAACATATTCACAAGTTATATAGGTCCCAAGTACACACTACTAACTGTTGAGTTCGGCTACGTGCCGGTGTGCTGGCCGCTACACTTTCACGCGCTCGACTCATTTCCCGATCACGACTGCGTACATCTCGTTGCTCTCGTCTTGGTGGCGGTGACTCTTCAGTGGCGATATCCAGCGTCTCTTCGGTAGCCGTGCGGCGTCTACAAAGAACATAATAAATTTTTATAACTCTAAGAATAACTGACATCTTAGAGTGTAAGTACGTACAGTGGCGGTCGACTAGCGCTACTTGCACTACGTGGCTCGCGTGCCGCCGAACTAGTGGTACGTTCTCGCCGCCGGCTGCGACTGTCCGATCTTTCAGCTGAACGTGCTTGCGCACGACGCAAACGATTTATACGTCGTTGTATGGTGATCAGATTGAGTCCAACGGGTGTACCGACCGACCAAAGTAAGAGTGTTATAAATATGCAGAACCACAAAGCATTGATGTAGTCGACAATATTGCGGCATAGGAAAATGCGATTCGCATCGAAGATATCGAAGAATGGTCGACATTTGGCAGTGGTGTCTCCCAATTGTGATGACATAGTTGCTTTGCTATTTGTCAGATACGCTTTCAATCTGAAAGTGTAGAAATGTGTGAAGTTATAGTATTTGAGACAACAATCTGTGCTAAACCTTTCCGTATAGACGCGTGTTTGATTGCTGCAAATCTCGCCCGCAGTCTTTTCCAAATAACCCTGTACGTTGCGTAGGTGATTTAGTGTTTGGTTAACTTGTTTGGCCCAAGGATCCCGTTGCAATTCTAAAGCCGTCAAATGATAAAGTATTTCATTCTGCAATTGCTCGAGTGGCTGTAGTATGGACGCCTGTAAACGTTTCGACCGACTGCCGAGTGTAGTCATGCGCGATGAGGTGGCCACATCTTGAATCTGAGAAAGTATCGGGTTAGTTAACATAAAGAACGACAATGAGCGACCCCCATATTACTCAACGTAGTTAAGATTTTACTTTTCTGAAATTTTGAGTTATAAATCTCCCAAACCGTAGCAAGTTGTAAGCAAAAAGAAAAAAACATTGAAAACCTATACTTATTTCATGGTTTCAATATTATCGACACTGTAGAAACTCTTTCTGTAGAGAGATCGGAAAAGATTTATAAAATAATTTCAGCGTTTCTTTCTCTGAGTTTTTCTTACGAGGAATGTGGTAGAAACGATAAAATTTTTTGAAAAATTTGTCTTTCAGGATATTGAAGTATTCTTGCCGCGAGTTCTAATCAACTTTTTTGGAGTGAGCGTAATATGTAGTGAGAAAAAGATCGAAACTTTGCTTTAAGAAAAAGTTTCTCTCTGACGTTGTTTGAAATCGAGTCGAATAATTGCGTTGTACATATATTTTTTCCTACAACTCACTTTCTCATCCGTCACATGACAATGATTGAATCAACCGCAGATAACAAACCAAATAGTTGGATGGTCTTGAGACATTCATTCATACCCATAAACACTCTACATCCACTAATCTAATATAAAATTTAGTAGTATTTCTCAAACGTAGTATTAAACAAACAAAAAAAATGTGTAATAGCATCTGGGCTCACTGAGCGCTCCCCTGAACTTCGCTTACCTGCAGCGCCACCCTCTGCATTTGATCGATGAACGTAGCCAAATCCTTCTCGGGCGTCGGTGCACCAATGCTAACCCGGTATGTGGTTAGATTGAAGGATGAAGTGTGCAGCATATTCTCCAGTATATTCTGTATGGTCTGCGTCAGCGAGAGCATAGTACGTTCGGATACGGTGATTGCATCAATAGCCGTGGTCACTTTTGGGAATTGCTTTAAATCGGCAATTTGTGTGGTATTAACGAATGCATCCAGTTGGAAGACATTGTACGATGCTTGGTTTTGTTCACAACCTCTGCGCTCAAGTGCCGATTACACGCACACCAATATGTGTTTGGCACATGTGTGTCGGGGTTGTGGGGAGCGGTGTAGCAAACCACACAAATAAATTAACCGCACAAAAACACACACAACGCCGCAGGGCGATGGACGAAGGACGCACACATGCGCACAAGCAGAACGTTTGCATTGAAGAAGACGTGATTTGAGGTTAAACAGCCATTGAAAAGGCGTTGGAGCCAAGCAACGATTGCCCGTGGTGAGTTATGGCGCATGGGTGTGGGAGCGTGTGTTTTCGCACGTATATTGTGTAGGCGTGTTGATTTGAAGATTATTTCGAGAATTGCAGCCATGCAATGTGGCGTTAGGAGACGGTTGGAGGCAAGTGATAAAGAATTTTGATAGAATGTTGCATTGTTTCTCCATTGTATAAGTTAGTTCATAGTTGTTTGTGCATAGAGGACAGTAGTGCAAAATTAGGTTGAGTAGTTTTATTTGGGGCACTCAGAGTGTGGGTTGTTGTTGTAAGTTGTAATAGCAGTTGATTTAGTACAGAAACGGGGTGGAGGTAGAACATTTGTAACGGTGGGTGCATGATTTGTGCATACAGAGGCTAACAGGGCGGGGAGCTTTCTATAAACATTAGAAAAAAAAAATAGAGCGAGAATGCGAAAAATTCCTTCAATGAGGCGTTTCGCTTGCTATGCTGGGTATAGCGGCTGGGAAGTTTATTCTAAACGAATTCTTTAATATGTTTTTTTAAGGTCTAAAAAGGGATTTGTGAGATACATCTATATATATAAAAGAAAGTCGTGTTAGTTACACCACTTATAACTCAAGAACGGCAGAACAGATTTGGCTGAAAATTGGTAGGGAGGTAGCTTAGAGCCAGGAGACGGACATAGGATACATTTCGAACGAATTTTTTTGACAATGTTTTTAATTTATGGTGAAAGTTACAAAATTACAACCTGGGTGGCATCCTTTGCCTATATTTCTACTGTATAATTAACGGTATAATATTCGAATAAGCTTGCCTACTTTATAGTTATCGGCTGACAATTATTGTAACCGTAATTTTTTTGTTATTCGTAATCGTTCGTAATTCGATGGCCAGAGGCTGTAAATTATTAAAAGAAAACTAAATATTGGGCTTTATTTGAATATTTTAGATACTCTCAGGGAGGTTGTATAAAAAGGTGTTAAGGAAAACTAAGCTAAATTGACCTCATATTTAATAATATTTATACCAAAACAATTGGTACCGAGCCCACACATCTATCAGTAACGGTAGATCGCTAGAGCGCCTCACTATGGAAATATATGATATTTAGAATCATATAAGCTCATACTGATCTATACTATCTATTTATTATTTTTTTTAACCAGAACCTCTTTAATTAGACGTCTGTGCGATAACAAACACTTTTTCGATGATACAATGAGCTTAAAGATTTAAGGGGTTACATGGGTTTTGTGGATTCAGAAAATGGATTTTTTGTTTTTTGGCTTAATAATTTCTACAACATCTCAAGAATATTGTCCTAAATTTTCAGTCGATCCGAATAATAGTTTCGGAGATACAGCCTTTGGACTGTGTGCGCTCGAAGTCAGATATACTCAAAACTTTAAACACGTTTTTCTCGGAACCGTGTTTTCAAATTCGGTTATTCTCGAAAACTACTCAACCGATCTTGGTGAAATTTTGCACAGGTGTTCGAGATACAATTTACTCGTGCTTGAAAGAAGGATTTTATTTTTTGTACTCTCGCAACAAAGTTGCTAAAAAGACTATAATAGTTTTGTCCACATAACGATTGTTTGTAAGTCCTAAAACTAAACGAGTTAGATATAGGGTTACATATATCAAAATGATCAGGTCAAATCCGGATATCTGTCTGTCCGTCCGTCTGTCCGTCCCTGCAAGCTGTAACTTAAAATTTGGTACACATGATTGTTCTAGGAAGGGGTATATTTGGATGTAATTTTTTTGGGAAAGTAGGTGTGACCCCGCCCCCTGCTAAGTTTTTTGTACATATCTCGTAAACTACCAAAGCTATATCAACGAAACTTTCAGGAGTCGTTTTTTCAAGTATTCCCTTATATAGTCCAAAAAATGGAGAAAATCGAATTATAACCACGCCCACCTCCCATACAAAGGTTACGTTGAAAACTACTAAAATTGCTTTAATTCAGTAAGGAAACCCAACAGAAGCCTTTAATTTCATTATAAAGAAGGCACAGAAGAACCGCATTCAAAATTGTATACAAAATTTTAAATGGGCGTGGTTCCGCCCACTTATGGGTCAAAAACCATATCTCCGAAACTACTCGACGAATTTCAATGAAATTCGGTTTGTAATATTTCCCTTGCATCCTAATTATATGTTGTGAAAATATTCCAAATCGGTTCACAACTACGCCTACTTCCCATATACCAGAACTTTGAAGTCGATCTGAACCGTTTACTTTACAATATATAAAGTAAGTACTAGTGAAGATATCAGAACAGAACTTTGCACAAATACTACATTTATAGTGTGGCATCGCCCTTCTAAAAATCGTCGAAATCGCACCATTAATTTTCAAGGCTCCATGTATCGAACATGAGGACTTCAGGGCTTCTAATTATTTTTTTTACCGAAAATATAGGTAAGTCTCTCAAATATTTTGAAGAAATTCGGAGGAAATATCTATCTTTTAATAATATGTCGCCTTGCCTAAAATACGTGAAATCGGGTCATAACTTCACCTAACTCCCATATACCTAATATTAGGATGTCACCCGAACTTACAGTTACACCTGAACTTAGCTCTTCCTTACTTGATTTCAATTTCAACTATTAAAAAAAAATGTCAAGCAAATTTGACCGAAATTTTTATTTTTTTTGGAAAAATTTTTGCCGAAATTATAATTTTTACTTTTTTTGTCTTTCTTTCGTTTAAGCACGAGTTTATAGTCTTACCTAAAACACTTATTTTTGGTTTTTCATTTTGGATGATTCTGTCAGGAGTTATGCTGACAACGCGGACGCACTTTTTTCCGAGGGGTCACCGGAAATGACGTCGCAATGGAGGAGTTTAAATTTTTTTTTTTTGAAAATTTCAGAATTTTTTCTTTAAATATGTATCTAAAAGACATATTTGAATTCAATAATTAATTTTTTATATAGAAAAAAAAAATTGAAAATAGGCCATTTTTTACGCGACGAAACCCATGTAACCCCTTAAGTTTAGAGTTACCCTACGTTATCATGAACAACGTTCTAAAAATAATTTAGAATTTATGTGAACCTAAAGAATTTAGAACTGGCAAACGCTTTAAGTTTTCAGTCACATCAAGATTTCCTATCAACAGTTAGATAACGAGTTGAAACATTAGGTCTCTCGAAAATATACCTAACTGACAAATTATATTCTCGGCATTTCGTCTTCTCATTTCATTTCAGTAAATTGAAAATGCATAAAGAACATACTTCGATGTGGAGTATTTTTGCCACACTTCATAATAAAATCTGTCCATATAACCGTGTTTCATAAAATTATAGATGTCGAAGCAAAGGAGATTGAAACCTGCGACACTTTATTACAAAAATTCCTAACTATTTACGTTACGTCTTTATTTCTCTCTCCCTATTCTGGCTGTAAATATATCTTTCTGTTTGAAGGAAATGTCTTAGTCACTTTAGTTCTGGGATGGCAATTCATTGAACCGATGTCCACTACCCTATAAATATAAAGAAAGCTTTAGCTGGTTAAAAAAAGAGGACATACTCATTTCGAAACAATATCTTTTCAAATGGTATTCCAAGTTAGTCTCATTATCAGATATTAACTAAGCACGAGGCGGAAGTGTCTGAAAATCTATCTACATTTGGTATGTCAATGAGTAAAATCCACAATTTATTTAAACAAAATGAATAACAATTCCTCGTTGTTCTTAAATACTACTAAGTAACGTCTATGGACTGGGTAGGCAATTGAAAAGTGCTCTTATCATTCCCGTCCTGTTTTATGTAGTTTTCGAGAGAAAAGTTTTGCGAAAGGTTTGTGGTCCTTTGAATATTGGCGATGGAACGATGAGCTGTATGAGTTATACGAAGACATTGACATAGTTTATCGAATAAAAAGACGCTGGCTTTGTGATATTGTTCGAAAGGACTAAAGTGCTAAAGCTTTGAAAAGTACCGCTGGTGAAAGCCGAGGAAGAGGAAGACCCCCAATCCATTGGAAAGACCAGGTGGAGAAGGACCACGCTTCACTTGGTATCACTAATTGGCGCCAAACAGCGAGAAGGAAGAACGAATGGCGAAGGTTATACGTTACTAAGGACCAGGAAACCGCATTGGAAAATCTCAAGGTTAATAGTCACCAGCAAAAGGGAACTGTATAAAAATCCTTTGATATTTAAAACCATATATTAACACAAACTATAACGTTAATTACTTCCTCAAGACTTTTTCAGCAATGCTTTGGGTATCTTATTTTTATCTAACTCTTCAATACAATCTCCTTTCACTAGATCCTTCCGCTTTTATATTTAGTTTCTAGTAAAATTTAGAGGTGTGGATTACAGACAAAGATTTCACTTTAAGTTTCAGAGTGTACAGTCTTGAGCAGCTACACTGTTTCAAAGTTTCATACTCTCTTCTCTGTGTCATACATAAATATTTTTTCCTATGGATGTCCCTGGATGCACATATATACAAGGAATAGTGTTCAATCTCATTACAGTTCATTATGTTAAATCAGACATTAACATAACGCTTACGCAAGCCGCTACAGCGTTATACGGAGCGTCATACGAGGTTTGGAGAAGAAGTAGACTACGTTCATCAATAAATATTACATAACGGATTCATTTGGCGGTATTGAAAAATAGCGTCGCGCTGTAGTAGCCGGACATTTTGACAATTATGTGTGGTATGGACGATGCAAGTAAAGAACCTGCACACATTTGCTATATAAACATGGGTAGGTCAAGCAGATCGGTGAATAAAAAAGAAGCACGTACAGTATCAAGCTAATTGGATTTATGGCTTTGCTTCATAAGCAACAATAATTTTTCGGCTTCAACAATTTGAATTGGTGAGTTGGAGCCACGTGCAGTTGGGCTGCGCTAAATGTACGTTGGATGCATAATAACTACATTGTAGAGGGGTGTGGATAGGGGACTATAGTGTATAGCTACAATTACCAGACAGGTAACACAGTGAGTGTGTGATTTCGTTAGCATATTATACCAAAAATCTAGCATCAGTAATTCAATTTACAACAATGTCTACTTGTCTAATAGCTATGCTTTGGCCATTTGCCATTTGCCATGTGCATACCTCAGCGCCGTTGCGAGGCTAACGTTTACAATCGAGCGATTCACACCTTCCGGCCGTAGCAGTTCGCCAATGATGCCCGTCTGTGGTTCGTGTGCGTACACATAACCCGGTTTATCGAATAACTTACCCAATAAATGATAGCTGGACGCATCGGACACATCCGCAAGCTGATTGTTACCCCAATTACCAGCTGTACCAGTAGTGCCAGCATTTTCCGTCGCCGTCGCCATCGTCGTCGCATCATACATTGAACGACAGAGAAATACTTCCGTATTGCCGCCTATGGCAAGTGTCAGTACACCGTAGAAAGTAATACAAATACTGCCCAAACAGATAATCAGTACGGACATCAGCAGCACAACGCCGGCTTTCATATTCGATTCGCATAGGAAGCAACAGTATGACATGAGACCGAAGAGCAGCACCCAGCCGATTACTAAGGCAGCCACCCAACCGGCTGTCCAATAGGAGTTGGACCAACTCTGCAATTCCTCGTAGCTGGGTTCGAGTGTGGGCCAAACGCCTTGCAAGCGTTCGAGCAGCGCATTTATGGTTGAGGTGAGCATTTGCGCGTTGGCTTTCGTGCGATGCCGTATGCTCTCCAGTTGCTCGAGGGTATCTGTATGGAGAAAAAAATCGGAATTAGCTTGTGAGTAAGCGTCACATGTGCGGATGTAGCATAAGGCGGTGGCGCGCAAATGGAATTGCTTTCTCACATACAAACATCTCCACTGCGCGGCAGCGTCTAATCAACTATTTCGGCAGTTGTTTACTGCTTGGTCAGCGTAAATGAAGCACAAAATTCATTTGCAGCTGTCAATTAAGCGAGGTTAAATTGAACGTTGCGCTAAGAGTTGGAGGACCCAAGCACAATTCATATTGCTCACATATTTTTTGAAAATGTTTTCAAGTCGAGTTTTACTAACTTTGTAGAATCACGGACGGTTATTCAGAAAATGCATCAAGTATGAAATATTTGAAATGATATATTCTATGGATATATACCGATAATTTCGACCGATACCAAATTCAGATATAGCGGCCAAGAAGCAGCTCCTTTTCGTGTTGTCGAATGCAGCTTTAAAATCGATGAAATTGTGGTGTGTACCAATTTTTTCCTCTAAGGTCCTTTTTAGGATTTGGTCATTAAAAAGTTTGGAGAAGTGTTCCCTCCATAAACAGTATGCCCATTTTATCTCTTTGGTTCCTTCATGAGAATGATCTGAATTTTGAATAGTCTCATATTTTCATAAAATTTTCGAGTATTACCCCTGTCGTCCAGCTTCTCAAGCTCTTCATACTCACGCATTTCTGTCTCTTTCTTCTTACGTCTCGCTTCACTCTTCTGCTCTTCAACGTGGAACCTTTTTGTGTATTATGACGGGTATAAAAGCAGTGCTTTGATACGGATTGTTGCTAGACGTTCGTCCACTGGGGTGAACGTAAGGACTCTGGGATGGAGTCTCTCTTCCATCACAAATTCAACACCAAATGGCCACTGAAGTAGATGTCCCAAGCACTAACCTTCTTCCGTCCTTATCACGTTCATCGCACTCTTGGATGGCGGACATCAAGCAGCTGGCAGATGGGTGCCCTCAAATGGTGATCCAAGGGTCGTCATCAGGGGGTTTCTCATCTGAGGTTCTGACTATTCCCAATGGATGTTGGCAGTCAAAAATTTTTTGAACTTCTACACATGACTCATACATATGAATGTATATACGGATATAATATCAAACCGAAGCAAAATAGCTCTATGATAATAGGAAGAACATTAATATTCGGAGAAGTACTGAACACTACATAATTGATCCTGATTTATCTTATAGCAAGTTAAGTACAAAGCGAAATTATATTTTGTGTCTCCAAAGACACACATCTCGAAATAGATGATAAATAAGAAATGGATTCTGATGTGAATGATAGATGGAAAGGTATCGGTGAAATGTTATATGAACGATGGATCCAGCTAACATTTAAAAGTCGAATTGCACTTAAGTATAAAGAAAAAACCAGGCTCCTTGAATTTTTAGATCCTTCGGAGTGGATCACCTTAGCTTACAATTATCAATCACAATACAATTCTAAACAATCTAAAGTCGCATTATGTTGGAGTCAAGATTTAAAAATCACCAAATTAAAGAGGTAAAAAAATAGCACATTACTCACAGTTCCGTTCGTATGCTGTGTCGTGTTTCACTTGTTGCGGGAAATTGCTGAAAATTGAACGTGACACACCAACCTCAGATGTCAAATTCTTGACAGTCGCACCAAATTCAATTTCGCCCAAGTAACGCATGCGAAAGATGGTCTGGTCCTCTTGCAGCTGACAAATAGGCGACCCAAAACGAAAAAAATTATTGTAGAATGAATACAAACAAAGATGAAAAAGTAATGCATGAACATAGCAAAAAAGCTGTCATAACTAAAAATTATAAAAAAGAAAATCAAAATCAAAGGAAAAGAAAAAAGAAAATGGTATAAAAGCACCAACTAACTACAAAAAGTGTGAAGTGCAAACGTGAAAAGAAAATTTCATTTGTCAAATGTCAAATACCAGTGGAGCTACTAGACAAACGAAGTGCAAAAGGACCGGGCACGCTACAGGCCGACCCAAAATAAAACTAAAGAAAGTAAAGAAACAATAATGCAAAAAAACACTTTACAACAAATGCGCACAAATAACTGTCAGACAACATTGTTGCAACTGTCAAACTACCGTTACAAGCGGTACTACTACATACTGTATACAGAATATGCATTTGGCCAACCAACCGTCTTGAGTGCATCAATAATGCCATTCTCCTCGAAACTACGTATGCGCAGCGTGTCGCAGAGCGGTCGGTCGCGATAGGTGCACTGTCGCTGCAGCACGGACAGTTGTATTTGTAGTTCCTCCATGCGTGCGGCGGCCTCTTGTGAAATCTTCAAAGCACGCCCCACTGTCTCCTGCAGCATTAGTACACGATAAATCAACTCTGCGTTGGCTATGGTGAAAGCCATGAAAGGAAATAAGGTTAAAAAATCAGTTTAAAAAAAAAACAAAATGAAAAAAAAAAATTGACTTGACAACTTCGGCAAGTCATAATAAAGCCCAACACAATTGCGAAATACCCGTGTACGCGCCTGTGATGCTTCGAGAAGGCAAGGCAAAGTAACACTCCAACAAGCAATAACTTGTCCAACTTCATAATGCGCGCAATAAAACATTACAAACAAGTAAGGAAGGGCTAAGTTCGGGTGTAACCGAACATTTTATACTCTCGCAATTTATTTATTTAACTTTATTTATATTATATAATACACAATTTGACCTACATATTCGTTATATATATTGTATAAAGTCCATTGAAAGCTGGAAACCATAATATTAGGTTAGAAGCACCGAGGTACTCGTGTTCGATCTATGGGGCCTTAAAAACCTATGGTCCGATTTCGGCGATTTTTAGAATGGAGCTGCCACACTATTAACATAGTATTTGTGCGAAGTACTGCACCGATATCTTCACTAGTGCTTACTTTATATATTGTAAAGTAAACGATTCAGATCGTCTTCAAAGTTCTGGTATATAGGAAGTAGGCGTGGTTGTGAAGCGATTTGGCCTATTTTCACAACATATCATTAGGATGTAAGGAAACTATTACAAACCAAGTTTCATTGAAATCGGTCGAGTAGTTCCTGAGATATGGTTTTTGACCCATAAGTGGGCGACGCCACGCCCATTTTCCATTTTGTAAAAAAATCTGAGTGCAGCTTCCATCTGCCATTCCTTATGTGAAATTTAGTGTTTCTGACGTTTTTCGTTAGTGAGTTAACGCACTTTTAGTAATTTTCAACTTAACCTTTGTATGGGAGGGGGCGTGGTTATTATCCGATTTTTGTCATTTTTGGAATTTATAAGGAAATGGCTAAAAAAAAACGACTGCAGAAAGTTTGGTTTGTATAGCTCTATTGGTTTGCGAGATATATACAAAAAACCGATTTGGGGGCGGGGCCACGCCCACTTCCCCAAAAAAATTACATCCACATATGCCCCCTCATAGTGTGATCCTTCATACCAAATTTTATTTCCATAGCTTTATTTATGGCTTAGTTATGTCACTTTATGTGTTTTCGGTTTTCGCCATTTTGTGGGCGTGGCAGTGGTCCGATTTTGCTCATTTTCGAAAGCAACCTTCCTATGGTGCTAAGAAATAAGTGTGCCAAGTTTCATCAAGATATCTTAATTTTTACTCAAGTTACAGCTTGCACAGACGGACGGACGGACGGACGGACGGACAGACAGACATTCGGATTTGAACTCCACTTTTCACCCTGATCACTTTGGTATATATAACCCTATATCTAACTTGTTTAGTTTTGGGTGTTACAAACAACCGTTATGTGAACAAAACTATAATACTCTCTTAGCAACTTTGTTGCTAGCAACTTTGTTGCGAGAGTATAAAAATACAGATAAGATTTTAAAATAAATATTTTGTTAGATTATATTACTTGTAATACACAACTAAACACATATAACGGTGTACATATTACTGTACTGGGAGTATCATTTTTATTATTACAAAGCATGTCGAGTTTAGAAGCCAATACATAATAGGAATTTGCTCTCGAGTGCTTGTAAATTTATAATAGTACAAGTGAAACAGATTTCCTCGCATTTGACAGAGTCGTTGTTAGTGATCTGCGGTACAGTGTAATAAAATCCGAATACTCGTACTCGGTTAGTTGGAATCGGAGAGTGGTAATTTTTGAGTTGATTCGGCGCCGTTCGGAGCAACTCGGACAGACGTATGCAGCGACTAGGGATAGTTTATGTCGAGATCTTAAATTGAAAGTGTATAAAATACAGTTTGTGCAAGAATGGAAGCCGCTCGATCTTCCCAAGCGATATCGCTTCGCTTTATGGGCGATGAGGCTCATTTCTGGCTCAATGGGTATGGAAACTGGTAAGCAAAATTGACGCGTTTGGGATGAAGAGCAACCTGAAAAGATTCGAGAGCTGTCATTTCATCTAGAAAAACAACCGTTTGCTGTGGTTTGCGGGCCGGGAGAATTATCGGTTTAAATTTCTTCAAAATGCGTCTTTAATCGTCAATAGCGACCGTTATCGCGCTATGATAACCGACTATTTAATGCCAGAAATTGGAGTTCATTATATCGGCGACATTTGGTTTCAATAAGAGACCGCCACTTCCCACATATCGCAATAATCAATGAATTTATTGAGAGAACCCTTCGGAGAGAAGATAATTTCACGTTGGACCGGTTGATTGGCCACCAAGATCGTGTGATAGCACACTGTTAGACATTTCCCTGTGGAGATATGTAAATTTAAAGTCTATGCGGACAATCCCGCTTCGATTCAGGCCTTGGAGCAAAACATCACGGGTGTCATTCGCCAGTTATCAGTCAAAATGCTCGAACGTGTCGTCGAAAATTCTACTCAACGGATGGACCATCTGAGACAAACATTTCCCAATAAATATGAATTTTTTGTGTTTTTTCTTTCAAAAAGTAGGGAACCTCGAAATGTTTTACCCTATCCGACAGTACATAATCTAGAACTTCTTTCTGTTTTGTATCCTGGTATTATATTTAAAGCGATTTTTTTAAGGAAACGGGGCTTTTTGGGTGATGAACCCACCTTTTGTACTAAACCTCACGAATTTGGAGTCTATATGGACTCAAAATCGCTCTCGTGACAGTTGAGTATACGTATCTGGAATATACCTGGATTAGTATGACTGCCTTTGAAAGAACTATTTGAGCAGTTGTTGCTTCAATTAAACAGCTGTTTGAAGTGTATCCTGCTTGGACTATAGACTGTCGGATTCCAATGTTTTCGTAAACAACTGAACTTTTTTTTAACCATAGTAATTTTCCGTGGTAACACTTATGCTATCAGCAACATAACCTAATTTTTTTTAATTTTCTTTTATGAATACTCGTCACATGCGAACCGACTACTCTAAAATGTTCATTGATGCCATATTTTAACATCTCCGCCGGTACACTTATGGCTTGTGTAAGCATTTACGATATAATTTTCCAACAATTTCACCTTACCCAAGCTGATGGTCGCCAATGAATCATATGCCAGCTCAATGCCAGTGTGTGCTGAAATTTCCGCTTGAATTGGCTCCCCGAGGAGAACATCGACGTCTGCACAGTTAAAGTGGAAAACACATAAGCCAACAATGCAGAAATGTCCATTATGCACAAGCCAGTCCATTGGACAGACAGACAGTGGGTTTGGTGAGACGAATGGCCGCCAGCAGCAAAACGGACGAGAATCAAATAAATAAAATGAGTGCATAGAAGAGGCAGTGAGTTATAAGGAGGTGGCGACAACAACATGGGTTTATGGGTTGGGCGAAATATGAATTATAACTTTGGATGTAAAAAATGGAGGGAACATGACAACATACTTGTAGGCGCACACACAATGATATACACTTGAATGTGGCTACGCATACTGACCTTCTAAATCTTTGACAACTTTTTCGACAGCTACATGAAAACCATTATCCAACTTATGTTTGATTTGTAGGTGTGTGTCTTTGAGAAATACTTCCATGTCGTGCACAGTTGATTTGACCATTTCGGGTGTCATTTCAACGTTGGCAGCCAGACGACTGTTCGCATAAAATATGCAAAAATCACTCAACCTGCAATGAGAAGTGTTGAGAAAACGTCAAAACAAAAAAAAAAATAAAAAATAAAACATAGACAACAAATTGGAATATTTTTCAACATTCCCGTGCAATTCGACAACCTTTGACCTGCTAGGCATACTCACGCCAACAGTAAAAACGTTATCCAGAGCGTAACCACGGACGCACTCTTTCGGCAGTTCAGAGCCTGCTGTAACGAATCGTCGTGTATGTTGACAGGTGCGTTGCGTATGAAGTCGGCTTCGTCCTGGTCGGAGCGCCGCCCGCAACACCAAGCGCAGGTGGAGATGAGCGGCACCAACGCCAGTATGGCGAAGATGCTCATGAGTGCGATGAAGCCCGATTCGATTTTGATCGCCTGTGGAGAGAGAACAAGAGAGTAGAGTGTGAAATGTAATTAAATTGAGAATATCTAAGTAGATTTTAAAGCATAAATTTGAAGTTCGAATTTATATTTAATTTATTGTAAATTTTTTTAGTAGCTTCAGCAACTCAAGTGATTTTACTTACATCCTTGGTGAAATCGATGAGCGTGAGGTTGGAATGCAAAAATTGACGCACCAAATCTGGCAGAGAATATACAAAATGAAAGATTAAAAATGTTTACATCAAAAATATGACAACAAATATACTACTATATTCGTACATACTCTATGTTATATACTCACACATCATACGTACTCACGTCATCACATCATCACTACATTACTAATAGTATATTATTTTTTTTTTCTCTGTTCTCGCGATGTGACATCACATGCAATAAACTGATATTATTTCAAATTGTGCATGGCCACTTAATTTTCAGAAAAATATGTATGGAGCACAAGCGTCATAACATCACATGATCGTCATATATATGATGTATCATCAAATGATGTAGAATCGCATGATGTACAATCACGTGATATAATTTAAATTATGTATTATCACATGTCATATTTTCTCGCGATATATTATCACATGGCAATTTATCCCATTATAATAAATCATATCACTGGATTAATTTATCACATCTCACATAATAATATCACATCGCCAAATAAGATATAATGTGGAACTATGTAGCTGACAGGGTTAAAATGTTATGAAAAAATTAAGCGACTTAACGAAGGTTTCCAGACCAGAGCATCCTCATGTAGAGACCAAGGTGGTAACCTGGTTACCGATGTCCTGGGATTATGGAGGGAACACTTCTCGGCGGGGGTCGATGGATTACCGGCCGAGCTATTCAAGTACGGCGGCGAAGAACTGATAAGGTGCATGCATCAGAGTCTTTGTAGAATATGGTCGGAAGAAAGCATGCCTGACGATTGGAATCTTAGTGTGCTCTGCCCAATCCATAAAAAGGGAGATCCCACAATCTGCGCCAATTAGCGTGGGATAAAGTTCCTAAGTCTACGTCTGAATTTGGTATCCCTGCGAAACTAATACGGCTGTGTAAGCTGACGTTGAGCAACACCAAAGTCTCAGTCAGAATCGAGAAGGACCTTTTCGATGCCAAACAAGGTTTCAGACAAGGTGACTCACTTTTGTATGACTTCTTTAACCTGATGCTGGAAAAAATAATACGAGCTGCAGAGCTAAATAGAGAAGGTACAATCTTCTATAATAGTGTACAGCTGCTCGCTACCCAGATGATATTGATATCATCGGAAACAACATTGGCGACGTTAGTTCTGCTTTTTCCCGTCTGGATAAGGAATCTAAGCGAATAGGTCTGGAGGTGAATGAGGATAAAGGCAAAATATCTCCTATCATAAAACAAACAGTCTGCCCACTTGCGTCTTGGCTTCCACGTCACTGTTGACAGTCATAACTTTGAAGTCGTATATAATTTCGTATACCTGGGAACCAGCATCAACCTATTTTGGCAATTGAAAAGTAAAGTCCTCTCTCGACGAACCAAAATCAAACTCTATAAGGCGCTTATCATTCCCGTCCTGCTTTATGGTGCAGAAACGTGGACGATGTCAACATCAGATGAGGCGACACTAGGGGTTTTCGAGAGAAAAATTTTGCGCAAGATTTATGGTCCTCAGATCATTTGCAACGGCGAATACCGCAGACGATGGAACGATGAGCTGTACGAGTTATACATCGGCATTGACATAGTTCAGCGAATAAAAAGACAGCGGATTCGTTGGCTAGGTCATGTTGTCCGAATGGACGAAAACACTCCAGCTTCCGCTGAGGAAGATCTCCACTACGTTGGAAGGAACTGGTGGAGAAGAACGTGGTTTCACTTGGTATTAGCAATTGGGACCAAACTACCAAAAGGGGGAATGAACGGCGCACTGTTGGGGACTCGCGTAAGCGGTGTCTTCGCCAGACAAAAAGAAGAATAATTTAAAGAAAATACTAGGATTTTTTTACAAAATGGTGGCTAGTGAGTCAATCGATGGTGATTCTTTAATCTCAAATAAAATAAGAAATGTCTAAAGTCTTCCGCGTCAAAGCTGTCTGGCACGGACGTTTCGATGCTACAGCGGAAGCACAGGTTATTTTTTCCAACTGTATAATGTTTTTAGGATCATAAGGTGAGTGAATAATATTAAGAATTCTCAAAGAACATAATAAAATTATTTTAACAAAAATTTATTACCAGTAATGGTATACTACATTTATTGTGGATGAGACTACTCGTGACTCCCAATACGATTGCACATGTTGCACAATATCGCGCGTAAATACAGCACACATTCCGTTCATGCTGCAACAGCTATAAATAGTGCGGGCCATAGACTATAATTCGGTAATAAAATGCCGTAAACATGCACGCAAATACAAAACAAACATACGAACATGCATACAAACACATACAAAATGTATATATCAAATTGATTGCCAGCGTGGTGCAAATGTGTGCGAAAATGTAAATTGGTCGGTATAGAAAACGAAAACACAAATAAATACATGGCTCTCTCTGTATCCGAGCCGCTTTACTGCAAATATTTTACTATCACCTCTGCATATCAACTGGGTTTGCGTGTCGAAAATTCAACAGCTCGTTTTCACACTTTGCCGCCCATCACTCCCCACACATGGAATTGTAGGTGCGCTTGTGTGTGCTAGTTCACCACATGGTGGCCGCGCTTGAATGCACTTAACTGGCGTCACTAAATTCTGAAATTAGACACGACTGTGCCGTTAAAATGTCCAATTGACTGTCCAGCATAATATATTTTAGGCGCGACTTAATTCACTTTATACATATGGAGGTTCGCATGGGTAAGGACCCTGTAGGAAATGCATTAGATTTAAGAAGATATATGTCCCATATCCTCATAGCACATTTTAGCGAATGACTAACTCAGAACTAGTGCGAAAGAAAGGAGAATTCAAAAATGGTTCGAGTGACCTGCGCTAGTCTTGAAGTAATCTTATCTTCATTAGCACGCAATTAAATAAATTAATTCATTATGTGACTTTGCCCCGAGAACCTCTACTTGGTTTGTGCCTTTTTAATGTTATTTTTAATTTCCACAAATGGATCCGACTGTCATCCGAATCATTAAATCGTAGCAGTTGAAAATAAATTTCAGGAATGCTGCTGAGTACAGCCTTTGGTCGAATACAAATCTATTCGCTCTGGCTACTTAAATCCGAGAAATAATTTCGGAATTTAGTCCGACAAAAAAGTGGTCCGTTCTTGGAAACGGAGACTTGACTGTTTATTTGACATGTCTGTCCTCGTTTCTCTGCAGGGTATGGATATGGATATATATTCCAGTACGTGCTAGGCATGTGGGTCTGGATGCGTTCGTGCGAATTTTGGCATTGTTGTTTGGTGGTCGGTGATCTCGTTAGTGGGTTGCCTTTGCCCAACATCGATTGGTAAACATTAAATATTTATTCGAGCATCGTTGTGTAAGTTTGTATGGGTACATGTATTTGAGGAATTGCTATGTGGTTAACATTGGTTCAGTGTACTTGCTGAAGTGCTTGTTTGGTTAACTGGTGGTTGATATTTTATAGACTGTTATTTTCTCTTTGGCTTTAAAACTTAATAAAGAAATATTTTATTGATTTACAAAACTGGGAAACCACAAAAGCTAGATAATCAATAAAGCCTTATCTAGCAAAGAGGTACAACTGTTGGATCTCGAAGCAATCTATCTTTCACTAGAGTGCTTTAACAGAAGCGCGATTCAAAACGAATATAGTATCGACTGGGTTTGGGTCAGTGTTTGGCAATAAAATCCATGAAGAACTTTGAAATTGACTCCTGAGAGATGACATCATTCTCTCCTCACTAATCACACCAAATTTCGTGAAGATATGTAGTAAAATGCGGAAGTTTTCCATACAAGCCCTTAATTCCGATCGTTCGGTTTGTATGGCAGCTATATGCTATAGTGAACCGATCTGAACTATTTTCTCGGAGATTAAATTATTTCTATGAACAATAACTCACACCAACTTTCGTGAAGATATGTAGTAAAATGCGGAAGTTTTCCATACAAGCCCTTGATTCCGATCGTTCAGTTTGTATGGCAGCTATATGATATAGTGAACCGATCTGAACAATTTTTTCGGAGATTAAATTATTTCTATAAACAATAACTCACACCAAATTTCGTGAAGATATGTAGTAAAATGCGGAAGTTTTCCATACAAGCCCTTGATTCCGATTGTTCAGTTTGTATATGATATAGTAGTTCCGACAAATGAGCAGCTTCTTGAAGAGAAAATAACATCTGCAAAATTTCAAAACGATATCTTAAAAACTGAAGGACTAGTTCGTATATATACAGACGGACAGACATACGGACATGGCTAAATCGAATCAGCTCAACATACTGATCATTTATATATATACTTTATAGGGTCTCCGAAGCTTCCTTCTGGGTGTTACAAACATCGTGACAAACTTAATATACCCTGTCTGTTCAGGGTATAAAGATGGAAGTTTTTGTGGAAAAGCTAACATCATACGAAGTCTAAAAGTCTGCTGGCACTTCAGAGAATCGTAAGGTTTATGATAGTGAATCAAAGTGGGAATCACCACCATTTGATATGAAATATTATAACAGAGTCGGCTGCCAAAAATCATTCTGTCTATGCAAGCGCAACAGAGTTGATTCCCAAGACCATATAACAGACTACCTTAAGAGAGTTTGAATTCAGCAATTTGGAAAACATGAACGTTATTTTTAATGACAAAAATAACAGCGTGTCTTAACAGCGACTTAATTCTTCTTTGATTAATGTTTCTAAAAAAATAACCGTATATGCTGGGAAATGTGAAACATTCCAAAAGCTTTTCAATTAGAGTACTCCGGAGAATAAGAGATTACCAATGATATGCAACTCGAAAAAATATCAGTGAAAGCTATTTCAAAAGCTTGCAAATGTATCACTGTGAAAGCTCGATGATGTGAGAGCTTTTTGAAAAGTTTTCGCCTACTATTGGAAAATGGAGTTTGTCCAGAACGCAGTCGCAGGGGGCTTCTTAAGATTAAATGTTTTAAGGAAGTTAACTCCAGATTTTTATGGATTCATGTCATGTGCATTTTGACAAAAATTTATTTGATCTGGAGTCGACCTAATTAAACTGGATAAACATTCTTTCAAGATTCTCGTATTCTACTTAAATCTCGTAACTGCTTCTTTCATTTAAACTGACTTTAAAGACAACCTGATGCATTCACATACCTCAGAAACTCACATGCACCTACTATATGTATCTCACTTTATCTTTATCTCACTTTCCCATGCAGATTATCAATCACACATATATACATATGTACATGTTTAAATGCTTAGTCTTACACCTCCCACATATGCAACATATGAGTACACATATATCTCACATGTTAACTCATATTTTCGCACCATTTCCATCATCATGCACTTCCGGTAATCACACACTCCCGTCACAAACTTACCGAGTGGCAGTTCCGCCGGCGTGATAAGCGATAAAAATTCACTGACATAGGTAAAAGCGACCGGACCCGGTGTGATATCCATACCCGGTATGCTGTATGTAAAATATGTTGATGTTGCTGGTGTTGTTGTTGCGGATGGCAGTGTCATGTTACTGTGTATATTATTATTAAAGTTATGCAGATCCATACTGGCTGCTAGCTGCGACTCAGTGAGCGTGTGAGAATTCGATAAAAATGACAGTACTGCTGGCGAGCAGCTCTTGCGTTCTTTTGCAACGCGCTCTGCTCAAGCTTGACCAAGTTGTTGAATGTTGCTTTTTACAAAACTATTGTATTTGTTATTCCTCTAGCCGGTATTTCTGCTCTTCCAATTTCACACTACTTTAAAATTATTACTGTTGTTGTACTTGAATTTTTTTCACTTCCGCTTTTATGCTCTCTCCCGTCTGGCTGGACGTGTTTAATATGCGTTTATGAATTCCTTTGTATGCGCACGTTATGTGCAAGTCGCATAGGTGTGTGCCGTCCAGGTGCTTTTATGGACTTCCCTGTGTGGAAGAGTATAAAGTAAATTGAATTTGACTGGACACGTTGTGAATAAAATAAACATTAAGTGAAACGAACTGAGCTGGTGTGAGGAACTTCATTTGGAGGAGGGTGAAAGTCCTCATACATGAATTTATGAAGGCAGCTGTTGTACAGTGTGAGTGATGGAGAAAGTGAGTAGTAACTCTGTTATAATGCGATTACGGCTAGTGCGAAATAACTTTGGAATGAGGGAATGCAGGCGTGTTTGGTTTTGGTGTGAGAGACTATTAAATAATTTATTTAGGAAAGTGATTAGGCTTATATTTATTGTTTAACAAAATATAATATAGATTCCATAAAAATTAAGTAAGATCAGCGTGCTTCTAATTAAGATTCCAGAGTTTCTTTTGAAACAAAACATACACTTCTACACAATCTTCCGCATTTTTGTAATAACATATATAGTTGTCAAACATCCCTACCGCCTTTTTGTCTTTTGAATTTCGCGGCTATGAATAAATCGCTTCATTGCTCGTATCTGGAGATGCTATACATCTTTGAAAGGTCTTGACTTAACCCACAAAACGACGCTATGTCTGATTAGTTTTGATATTGCGTTCAGCAGTTGCAGACGTGAAAACATGGAGTTCACTAACGCCGAAATTCGCGATATTTTAAAGTTTTTCTTCGTTAAAGGCAAATCCACCAGAGAAACGTTCCGTGAGATTAGTGGTGTTTTGAGGGATGGCACTCTATCATTTCGAACTGCGGAGGAATTGTTTCGACGACTCAGAGCGGGAGAAAGCGCCAACATGGATAAGCCAGCCGGTGGAAGACCTGTGACGACTAATATCCATCAAATAATGGAAAACATCGAGTTAGACCGACATGTTGCATGTCGTGAAATCGCCCAGGAGATGGGAGTAGTCACTTAACCATTTAAAAACATCTGCAGAAGGCTGGATACACAAAAATGCTTGATGTTTGGGTGCCGCATGATTTAACGAAAAAAAAACGCTCTGGACCGAATCAACGCCTGTGATATGCTGTTGAAACGGAACGAACTCGACCCATTTTTGAAGCGGATGGTGACTGGCGACGAAAAATGGATCACATACGACAATATCAAGCGAAAACGGTCGTGGTCGAAGGCCGGTGAATCGTCCGAAACAGTGGCCAAGCCGGGATTGACAGCCAGGAAGGTTTTGCTGTGTGTTTGGTGGGATTGGAATGGAATTATCCACTATGAGCTGCTCCCATATGACCAGACACTTAATTCTACCATCTACTGCGAACAATTGGACCGCTTGAAGCAAGCGATCGACCAGAATTGACCAACAGGAAGTGTGTAGTGTTCCACCAGAACAACGCCCGACCACACACTTCGTTGTTGATTCGTCAGAAGCTACGGTAGCTCGGATGGGAAGTTTTATCGCATCCACCATATAGCCCGGGCATAGCGCCAAGTGATTACCACTTGTTCCTGTCAACGGCGAACGCCGTTGGTGGTGTAAAGTTGAACTCAAAAGAGGCTTGTGAAAAGTGGCTGTCCGAGTCCTTCACAAATAAGGAGGATGGCTTCTACGAGGGGGGTATTATGAAGTTGCCGTCTAGATGGAAACAGATTATCGAACGAAATGGCGCTTCTACTTTACTGGCGTTAAGAGCTTTTAAAAAAAGGTAGAGTCCTGGTAAGTCTTATAATGCATAAGTAAGGTGTGTAGTCAATCAAAATATCTCGAGCAGTACAGCACTTGGCCAATCTCTACTCAGGTTAAAAAGAAAAAAGATGATCTTAAGGCATGTCGTCTTAAAGTTCATTGTAGAATATTAGAATGAAACTCGGTATATGGTATGTGGATTTATTTTACATTAGAGCAATGACTATTACCTAAGGCTGATACTTTGGTCTGATAACGTCTGACAATAAATCCACCTTTATCGGACAATAAGACAATAAGCAACTAATACATACTATGATAGTTTATATGTACCCCAGTTTGAATGTTTGATTAAGGGGGTCATTAAGAATACGATAGGAAAGTGATTTTTAATAATTAGAAGTCGTACAGCAGGTAGAAAAGAAGCTGTTCGAAGCTGTGTGTTTTCAAATTTTCTTCCATAGTATCTCAAATACGGCTTGACCGAATGACTTGCAATTTGTGGCGTACACATTTAAACGCATAGAATGGACTATTACACAGCCCGACGAAATTAATATAAAGGGTGATTTTTTAAGAGCTTGATAACTTTTTTTAAAAAAAAAACGCATAAAATTTGCAAAATCTCATCGGTTCTTTATTTGAAACGTTAGATTGGTTCATGACATTTACTTTTTGAAGATAATTTCATTTAAATGTTGACCGCGGCTGCGTCTTAGGTGGTCCATTCGGAAAGTCCAATTTTGGGCAACTTTTTCGAGCATTTCGGCCGGAATAGCCCGAATTTCTTCGGAAATGTTGTCTTCCAAAGCTGGAATAGTTGCTGGCTTATTTCTGTAGACTTTAGACTTGACGTAGCCCCACAAAAAATAGTCTAAAGGCGTTAAATCGCATGATCTTGGTGGCCAACTTACGGGTCCATTTCTTGAGATGAATTGTTCTCCGAAGTTTTCCCTCAAAATGGCCATAGAATCGCGAGCTGTGTGGCATGTAGCGCCATCTTGTTGAAACCACATGTCAACCAAGTTCAGTTCTTCCATTTTTGGCAACAAAAAGTTTGTTAGCATCGAACGATAGCGATCGCCATTCACCGTAACGTTGCGTCCAACAGCATCTTTGAAAAAATACGGTCCAATGATTCCACCAGCGTACAAACCACACCAAACAGTGCATTTTTCGGGATGCATGGGCAGTTCTTGAACGGCTTCTGGTTGCTCTTCACCCCAAATGCGGCAATTTTGCTTATTTACGTAGCCATTCAACCAGAAATGAGCCTCATCGCTGAACAAAATTTGTCGATAAAAAAGCGGATTTTCTGCCAACTTTTCTAGGGCCCATTCACTGAAAATTCGACGTTGTGGCAGATCGTTCGGCTTCAGTTCTTGCACGAGCAGTATTTTATACGGTTTTACACCAAGATCTTTGCGTAAAATCTTCCATGTGGTCGAATAACACAAACCCAATTGCTGCGAACGGCGACGAATCGACATTTCACGGTCTTCAGCCACACTCTCAGAAACAGACGCAATATTCTCTTCTGTACGCACTGTACGCATTCGTGTGGTTGGTTTAATGTCCAATAAAGTAAACTGAGTGCGAAACTTGGTCACAATCGCATTAATTGTTTGCTCACTTGGTCGATTATGTAGACCATAAATCGGACGTAAAGCGCGAAACACATTTCGAACCGAACACTGATTTTGGTAATAAAATTCAATGATTTGCAAGCGTTGCTCGTTAGTAAGTCTATTCATGATGAAATGTCAAAGCATACTGAGCATCTTTCTCTTTGACACCATGTCTGAAATCCCACGTGATCTGTCAAATACTAATGCATGAAAATCCTAACCTCAAAAAAATCACCCGTTAGTTTTCATGATATAGCTTTTTATACTTTTAAATTATCTTTTTAGGTCATAGGTTAAGTGGAGTGGAGGGAGGAGTGTTTCGAGGAGTGTTTGTACACAACATTTTCAGTTTAAAATTTATATTTATACAGTCGAAATATATCGTAGAAAAGAAATTCTAAAAATCCCTAAAAACAGGCCGTCACATGGGATGACTCCTTTAAAGAGAAACAGTTCTTACGATGACATATGGATAAAACCGTGGCATTGGGACTCAAATCCGAATATCTGTCGAAATATGACCACTGCCATGTCTTGAAAACCTATAAAGTGGATCACAAAGGAGGGACATATTTAATTTTTTTTTTTTTTTTTTTTTTTTTTTTTTTCGCCTCTAGTCGTTTTTTTTGTACATATCATGCAAATTATTAAAGCTATCAGTCACCGACTAACCTCTGACGCGTGCAGACGTTCACTCTTTTCGTGCGTTATCAGTATTCGCTTATTCGTCTGTTTTCGTTATACCGTTTCGTTACTCTGTGACGCTCTCTGTGTATCAATTGATCTCATAAAAAAAAAAAAAAAAAAAAAAAAGTGCATAAATAGTTATACATAAGTGATTGCGTAGGTGTGTTCATAATGCCCCCTGGGGCCTACAACCCAGGGGAAAATAGGTTCGCCCTACTTTCCTCTAGTCCTCATACAAAACGAAAAAAAGCCAACAAATCTCAAGAGACTTTCCCTGAGCTCCCCCCCATTAACATCTCTAAAAACGACGACCCAAAATACATAGTCCTTAAATCATTAGAAGACAATAAACCACTGTCACTTTTTTCATGCTTTGCGGTGCATAAAGCCATTTTAGGCATTAGCAAAGATGTTAAATCCATCTCAGAATTGCGCGACGGAAGTCTTCTCTTATTAGTTAAAAATAAAAAAACTGCTGAAAAATTCACAAACACGATAACACTTTCGAACATCTGCAAAATTTCAGCTAAGTACCATGAACACCTTAACTCCGTAAAAGGCACGATTTTCGCGCCATTTCTTAACCATTTGCCTGAAAAAGAAATTATTGAAGGCCTTGAAGATTATGGAGTAAGTGCAGTGTATAAATTCCAGAAGAAGCTTGAAGGTGTCATAGTCCCAACAGGTGCAATGCTCCTCACTTTTGATGCCTACAAGCTACCTGAGGAAATTGATGTAGCCTGGCGAAAAATTTCAGTCCGTCCCTACTATCCCAACCCGATGCGCTGCAAAACCTGTCAAAAGCTCGGACACACAATAAAAAAATGCAAAAGCCTTCCTACATGCGTCAACTGCAGTCTCCCCCCTCACAATGACAGCGAATGCTCAAGAACCATGTGTGTGAATTGCTCAGGCGAACACCCTTCCTCCGCAAACACTTGTCCCAAGTTTATACAGGCCAAAGAAATCTTAAAAATAAAAACCATGGACAAATGCAGCATGCGTGAAGCAGCTACTAAATACAGATCTCAGCACTCCTCCACCTCTTCTTTTACACCCTTTTCAACAATAATTTCTCTACCTGCACAAATAACCACTCCAAACATTCCCACTTCAGCCTCCACAACATCAAAACCTTCCGAAAACGACAAAACAAAAAATACACCTCAAGCTTCAAAAAAAATTTCCACCTCTCCAAATAGCACTTCAACTAACACTAGTTTACCAAACTCCAACAAATCTATCGCCCATTCATGGGCTTCTAGCACGACTACGCCAACAAACAACAAAACTTCAATCACCAATTCACCTTTTAATTCTACTTTGACCAAACCCTTCTCTCTCACCAATTCTTCAACAATCAACCCCACCTCAAGTAACAATTATATCTTCCCCTCGCCCAGAAATAACGACTGTGGTGGTCTAATGCTCTCCGACTCAGTACAAGCTGAGCCAAAGAGCGTTGCTGATCATAACAGTGACTTCGAAATGTAATGCATCCCTCACTGTATGTGGCTACCGGCGCTCTGCTCGCAGAGTGTCAAAAGCAGTTACATGCGTGTGTGTATGCATATATTCGTTCTCCCATAACTTTTCGTTTTACCTCCATATTATTTGCTATTCATCATGTTATCAATTTTGCAATGGAATATGAATGGTTACCTCAATAACTATCACGAACTTGAAATTCTGATTAAATACTATTCCCCATCCATCATTCTTTTAACCGAAACTCACTTACCCCAAAACCAAACTGCCTACACTCCCAAAAATTACATAGGGCATTTCTACAATCTACCTCAGATCACTAGTAAAAAGCAAGGAATTGCAATATTAGTCAAAAGGAATATTCAACACAAGCTATCACCTATTCAAACAAGTTTCTCAGCACTAGCGATTGACATCAATACAACAACCAAGATAGTGGCTGTTTGCATGTACATTCCTCCCAAAGATACTTTTTCTACATCTGATATTTCACAACTTCTGAACCAATTCAGTACGCAATGCATCATTGGAGGCGACTTCAACGCCTGGAATACTATCTGGGGATCTGATTACACAAACTCTAGAGGACAAAAAATTGAAGACGCGTTAATCCCATCCAATTTTATATCACTAAATAATGGTGCTCCCACCCACTTTTCGACTCACCACACCTTTTCTACAGTTGACATTACACTTTGTTCCGCAACTCTAGCCTCAAACTGCCAGTGGAAAGTCCTTGACTCATTACATGGAAGCGACCACTTCCCTATCCTTACCCAAATAACCTCAGTCTGCAATCAATCCTTAGTAAAATTCACACCCAGATTTAAAACTAACCAAGCCGACTGGAAGAAATTCAGTCAAATGTGCGAAGAAATCAGTGCAGCCTCTCCAATTGCTAATAACATAAACCAAGAAGCAGCTAAAATCCTAAGAGTTATACGATCAGCAGCTCACCTCACCATACCACAAACTAAACTAAATAGATCCAATAAAACCGTTCCTTGGTGGAGCTCCGAACTATCCGCACTCCAAGTTTCCAAGCAGAACTTGTGGCACCAATACAAAACCGTTCGCTCAACAGAAAATCTATTGAGATACAAAAAAGCAAACGCACAATTTAAGCGAAACGCCAAATTAGCAAAGCGCAAAGCATTTGAAGAACTTACCTCCAGCATAAACCCATCAACAAAACCTAAAAAATATGGAATGACATACGAATACTTACTCGCTCCCCAAGACAAATGTCCTTTACGTACATTAATTCCGCTAATGGACCACTCTCTGACCCACATGCTATTGCCAACAATTTTGCTTCTCAGTTCTCCCTTTCCTCCTCCGATACATCCTTCTCAAACACTTTCCGCAACTTAAAAGCAAGACGACTAAACCAGGAACCACCAATCTCTTACCCTTTATCAATCTCAGCCAAGCAACTTGAGTCCAAAATCCTCCCATCAGAACTCGAATTTGCCCTCTCCTTAGTCAAAGGAAGTTCACCAGGCCTGGACAAGATTACATATCCCATAATTCAAAACCTGCCAAACTCAGTCAGGAGTAGACTACTCAAGCTTTACAATTGCATTTTTTGATAGTGGACCCTACCCACAATTTTGGAAAACTGCATGTATTGTTCCAATACTAAAACCCAACAAACCCCCTTCAGATGTAAACAGTTATAGACCAATTTCGCTCCTATCATGTCTTGGAAAATTATTAGAAAAGATTATTGTCAATCGCTTAGCGTGGTATGCTGAAGTGAAAAACCTTATAAGCCCTAATCAAGTTGCATACAGAAAGGGATTTGGCACCATGGATGCACTCCTACATCTAGACTACTTTATTTCAAACGCTTTATCCTCCAAAAACCACGTGTCTTTATTAGCGATAGACTTTCAAAAAGCATTCGACAGAATCGGCATACACATAGTTTTGAAACAACTTGACGCTTGGAAAGTGGGCCCAAAAATTAAAAAATTTGTTAAAAATTTTCTCCAGCATAGAAAGTGTAGAGTCAAAATAAACGGATTTCTGTCCAACAGTGTTCCTTTAGATAATGGCACCCCACAAGGTTCACCCTTATCTGCATTTCTTTTCATAATCGCGTTTGATGAAATTGTTCTCCGAACAACAAATATCCGCGGCATCCAATGTCAGCTCTACGCCGATGATGTAGTCTTCTACACAAAGTGTAACAATCTTGCTCAAGTCACTCAAATTTTCGAAAATGTCCTAGCAGAGTTAACTTCATGGTCCCTGACTGCTGGTATCACAATATCAATAGAAAAAACAAAAATTTTACATATTTGCAAAAAAGTGAACTGCTCTAATCTAACTAACTTCTGTACTAACCTTAATATTAGCATTGTTAATGAACTTAAAGTTTTAGGATTAATAATAGACTCTAAATATAACTTTAAATCACATTGTAAATATGTTAGAGACTGTCTTGTGACAAGATTAAATATAATAAAATATCTAACATCTAAGAAAAGCCATATTCACCCAGCCACTCTTGTCAACGCAACCAGAGCCTTAATACTCTCCAAGGTTGAATACGCACTTCCACTCTATGGAAACTGTCCAGCATCTGCAATCAACAAAATATCCACGCCTTATCACGTAGCAATACGGAGAAGCATAAGAGCATTCCCTACGACACCCCTAAAAAACCTCTTTGCAGAAACTGGCTTGCCTACAATCGCTGAAAGAACAATCGATAGCTGCCGTCGTTTACTCCCTAAACTGCTATTTACTCCAAACAATATTTTAAAAAGAGACGTAAAAAACGCAATGTCAAGAAAACGGGAGCCAAGATTCTTACCAGCAATCAGTCGACCACTGAAATTCCTTAAACACCTTCAGATACCGCATACTTCAAGGCCTAGAGTATCCACTATCCGCCAACAGTGGTTGATTAACAACATTCCTCACACAATTAAAAAGCTCCAATTTCCTAAAACAAATACACCACATGAGAAATACAGAGCAATTTATGCGAAAGAAAAGCACTTTTACAGCCAAAATGGATGGAACTTCTTATTTACGGATGGCTCTAAATCCCGCGACAACACATCATTTGCAGTAACAAAAGAAAATGGAGAAATTATTCGGCACGGCCTACTCCACCCGATTTGCTCCGTGTTTACCGCTGAAGTCTCCGCTGTTCTCGAAGCCATCACATATGCCAAGCTTCACCGAGGCAAGTTCATTATTTGCACCGACAGTAACTCATGCCTTGACGCCATCGAATGCCCCTCCAATGGTCAAAATGAGGTAGTCGCGATACGCAACACTTTAATAGCCACACCTCGAAAAATCAAACTAATGTGGATACCAGGCCACACAGGAATCATTGGCAACGAAAACGCTGACGCGGCTGCAAAAAACGTTGCAAAAACACCATCCATAATGTTTAACTACATGTCTAAAAAAGACATTTTGACTGAAATCGCAAACGAAAGACGCCAGACTCAAATTAGCGATTGGAACACCTATGCTCATCACTACTCCGCTATCAATCCTAGCAGAAAGAAAGGAACTATCGCTGCCGACATAGCTCTCTCAACAATTAAGCCATTTATTCGCCTACGCCTGGGGCACACAATTATCACGCACGCACATCTTCTACAACGTACCCCACCCAGTAAGTGTCCATTTTGTGAAGAGCCGGCATCAATTCGGCATTTACTACATTGTCCAATTATCGACTCAACCCGAAAAGATATCCTGAGTACAACGGATCCCTTCGACCTTTTGAGAGAGGCCAACATCACAAACGTTCTAAAGATGTACAAATTGTTGAAAGAGACTGACTTGTTAAAGCATATTTAATATTAAGAATAAATCGTAGTTAGCTCTACTAACACCTTAAACATTAACGTTATATTAGATTACAGACAGCCGAAGGCCCTTGTTGCTAGCGCTGCTAAATATTCATTTGTCAAATAATTTATTATTGTACAAATTTCTTAAAAATAAAAAAAATAAAAAATAAATAAAAATATTAAAGCTATATATCTTTTATAAATTTTACTCTACGCATTTCCCTCTAGTAAGAAATCGGATAATAACCACACATACACCTTACAAAGATTGTGTTGAAAAATATTAAAACTGGCTTAACTCACTTAAGAAAAACACCAGAAACAACAAGTGTGGCGTCGCCCACTTTTCGGTAAAACCATATCTTAGGAACTTCTCGACCAATTTCAACAGAATTTGATAAATATTATTCTTTGGTATTATACCTTGAAAATTGGCGAAATCGGTTTATAACCACGTCTACTTCATATATAATATAATTTTGAATTCAATCTGATTCGATCACTTTACAAAATATAAATCAAGAACCAATGATATTTCAAGGGCTCAGATACCGAACATGAGAATCTCAGTATTTCTGTTTAAAATTTTACCGAAAATATCGGTAATGCTCTCAAATATTTTATAGGAAATGAAAGGATATTATTAACTTTTAATAACGTAACCTTTTTACTTCCCCCGGCTCCCATATATAATACATAATATTAGTGTTTTCAAAAATACCGTGTTCTTTCCACCGTATATATCGGTTAATATGTGAGATATCTTTGCGAAATTAAGTGATTGTAAAATATTGTTTATGTTGTTGGTGGATGGTGAAACTTAGTGAAATCGGTCAAGGAATCACCGAAGCCACCATATATCATGATTTTCGTTATTTTAGTGGACTTTATGCCCATATGTTGTGTTAAAATTCCTTTGCAATACCTGCGAATGCTTCCACATATGAGATGCATTCAAATTGTATGAGTATAAAATGTTCGGTTACACCCGAACTTAGCTTTCCCTTACTTATTAAATTTCGACTTACGATTTCAGACCGTGTAATGGTCAACAACACAAATTTACAGCAACCTACGCTACTAATTGTTGCATTTGCTGCAAGTGAATTGCCATGACGCACACCACTGTTGCTATTGCCATCCTTGAAATTCGCCTTGAATTAGTTTCTGCTTATTTTGCCAACTAATTTCATTATATCGCACACGGCGTCTCTTGCTGCTACCTTTTGCTTTCAATCAGCAATTGGTTAGGAGGCAATTTTTTTCGGTTACTCAAGTGGAAATACGATTTTGCCATATCTCCCTTACCTCGCTACCCTACAATAAGTTATTACTGAACAATGCTTTCGATTGCTTTTATTTAACGAAAGGTAGCCACTTTCACTTTCTTTCGATGAAATGGAAAAAAAATGCGATTTTTCTTGCATGTGTGTGTGTCTATTTTGGATGGCAGTTTCAACTCTATATGTATATACATTCGCTGTTAAAGCTTTCTGCATTGTTTTGCGCCGTTGTTTTTAGCTCATTCCCAGCGCTGAGCCGAAGCATCGCTTGGAAGCCATATTAGCGCCGAGCGCCAACTACACGGCTTGTATTTACATTTTAGCTACCACATACATACACACACACATAGCTGCGCATAGGTAAATTTGCTTGTTTTCTTTATTTAAGCCCACTTCTTTTTTCCTACGCCATTTTAATGTCTGTGCCTTTGGGCGGCAAAGAGCAACGAAAAAATGGAGAAAAAAAATGAAAAGAGATTGCAAAAAATAGCACAAACCAATAAATAGTATTTTTACGCTAGTAAGTGGGTCATTAAAATTTCATTGAAATCGTGTGCCCACACACATACATATCTACACATACACATGTTTCTACATAGTATGCTTTAGTGCGCTCCTAACGTTATCGAAATGCACGAGTGCATATTTCAAGGCGCTGAATACTGCTGTGTATATTCTTAGTGGTTTCTTTTAGCAATTCTTTTTGGTGTGTGTGATTTTTCCCAAGGATCTTCACGTACATACCAAATGGAGCTATTAAAGTAGCTTAAGTGCCTTGGAAGGATGCAATTTGTAGGCTAAGTGCATTTACTTAGATTTGCTTGTGGAAATTCTCGTAGCAAAGAGAAACAAGATAATAATATCAAATGCAATAAATTTTACATTATTTTATTTCTTTTACGCCATTTATCTTACAGTTTTTATTTAAATTTAATATTTTCGAGATAAGATAATCCAGAAATTAAGTCAGTATATGATTTTGTATTAGCAGATTAGTAAAGAGCCAATTGACAACTCGGCCGATTTGATAAATTTCTGAGTAACTGTCTCTCCAGTATCTGTATAAATATTATTGTTCCTTATTTTTGTGACCGATTTTATCAAAAAATATGTATAATTGTATTGGACAAACTCTACCAATAAAGTGATCTCTTCTTCTTCCTCGAATATGTATGTAGATCAGACAATTTGGTGTCTGTAATGTTTGTTCTCGATCAAAATTAACTTTTTATTAGTTAAGGTATTCGAGAGTATATACTCAGTTGACAGTGATCTAACGAATTGGTCGGAAGTCGCTATTTGGGGGCTGAACTCATGCATTTCGGGGTTAACATTTATGAAGTTCTATTCCTTCATTCTCGTTGATAGAAGGAAACTGTCCTATCTCAACATACCAAAGAAAGGAAAGTGGTTTAAAGAGGGCTTCCAACAGGTTTTGAACCTCTTCTCGTCTCTTTTGGCGAGCTGCTGCTTTTATTTTGAAATGCGAAAACCGAATCGAAAAAATCATTCGGTCTCCAATCCCCAATAAGCATTTTCAATTTAAATAATACATGACATGATTCAAAATGCAATCCTTATGGTAAACTGCTGCAAATTTACTTGATGCCAACACCATGAGGTGTATTTTGTCATTTTAATTTCAGAATCATGTCAGTTTTTCTCATCAGGAATTTGATTCTGATAAATATTGCACAAGAACTCAATCTAAATTACAAAGCATTTTACATTCATACGTATATAGCATATATTTACACCAGGACTGGAATCTCATTACATTACCCTCTGAACCATTTGTAGCCTTGATAAAGCTAATCAATTCTAAAGCATTATGTGAGCAACTTCCGAGTCATCTTCAAGTGACAGATAGTTGCCATTCTTTTCTTGTACAACACCTTGCAGTTGCATTGAAAATGTACTACAGTCTCTTCTTCTTTTACTTCTTGGTAGCTACAGTAATTATTATTAGCTATCACTAATCTGCTGGCTTGTCTTCCAATTAGACAGTGACCAATTTGCACTCCTACTAGAGTTCTTATTTCTTTTAGTAATTTCTTTTAAATTTCAATAGTCGACATGTACGTCCACTGTGACTCAGCTAAATCTTTGTCATATTTATCAATTAAGTGTCTACATATGGCCAAGGTCATGTATATTCCCGCTTTCGTTGAATATAATTGTAGAGTTGTGTCTAATCTGGCTAGTTCATCTGCACAGTTGCCTCGAATATTACTGTGTCCAGGAATTCACTGCAGGTTTATCGAGAAATAGGAAGCCAGTTCTACTAATCGGCGCTCGAGGCATTCTTTCACTATTTTAGAGGATATCCTTAAAGACTTTAGCGATGTCAGTGCCCCGTGGATGTTTGTAAATATAAATCTATTTCATGTTGTAAGCATCCTTCTTGTTAGTATGAGAAGGCCTTCTTTGATAGCGGTAATCTCCGCTTGAAAGACGCTCCAGTGAGTCGGAAAGTGATTTTGGTATCTAATTTTACTGAAAAGACATCAACTTTCACTCGGTTTTCTAGTCTGGATCCATCCGTATTGATACTTATAACTGTAGCTTTACCCAACTCGGGTATAAACGGGAATCTGCCAAGTGTATTAGTATGTCTCTTATTAAATGTGACTAGTAAGGAAAATTCGCTCAGTTTAAGTCATTACTTCGTTTTCAAAACAATTCAGTAGGCATTATAACTCATCCAATGAGTTATTCGAGACATTAGACCCAATTTAGGACTCACTATGTTCCCTTGTGAGCAATACATACTAACTCCCTTTTGTTAACATTTAAGTTAAAGCCGCATAAGAGTAGGAACTAACTGAGATAGCCACATCATCAGCGTATGCCACAAAATGCATATTTTCTAGATCTAACAACATTTTATTCATTGTCAAGATCCAGAGAAGTGGTGATAATATGCCTCCTTGAGGTGTATCTCTTTGAACAGATCTTCTAATCGTTGAAGCTTCCAATGTTTGATCCTGCTCAAAATCATCTGTTCAATCAATTTCACCAGAGATTCAGATCTTTAAGCGAGCTCAATATCTTGGCTGTAGGCTGAATTTTATAGAATGCGCCTTCTATGTCAAGGAAGGCTATGAGGTCGTATTCCTTAGCCTTCAAAGATTTTGCAATGTATGCTATAACCGACTTAAGTGCTGACTTCGTGGATTTTCCTTTAGAGTGCGCAAGTTGTGAAGCGGCCAGTTTTTCTGGGGCTAACTGAGGAGTGACTTTTCAAAAGGTCATATCTACCTCTTCGGTCAAAAACCATACCTCAGGAACTACTCGACCGATTTCAATGAAATTTGGTATATAATATTATCTTAACACTCGGATGACAGGGGTGAAAAATATGTAAAATTTGTTAACAACTACGCCTACTTTCCATATAATTCAATTTTGAATTCCATCTGATTCGTTAACTATATCCTATATACATTATCGTGAGAAAAAATTCAAGGTGGATCATTTGCTGCTAAATTAGTTTATTTTTTATTTTTGCTTACGTTCTAGAGCCAACAGTGCGTATGAGTAACATTGTTTTTTTAAATTATAGACAGAAGCGATATACATATTGATTATTACGAGGGCTGCTATATATACATATTTCTGGCCTAGGCAACACTAAGTGTTACCAGGTGTAATCTGACATTTCCATTGGAAAGTTTGACATTTTTTAGCATAACATCACTCAGAACGTTTTGTATTTTAATCGTGAATTGTTTTATTTACAGGGAATTAAAAAATTCATCTCGGCCAAAAAATGGATAATTTTTCACAACTTTCGACGTGGATTATCGCGACAAGAGTGCATCGATGAACTAAAATCTTTGTATGGCTATGAAGCACCATCCTATAGCACTGTGAAAAACTGGTACAACGAATTCAATCGTGGCCGACGCTCACTCAAAGACGAATTCCGTGAAGGTCGTCCAAAAACAGCCGTTGTGACAGAAAACATCGATGCCGTACGTGAACTGATAATGCAAGACCGTAACGTAACATACCTTCAGATAGAGGCATGCCTATGCATTTCTCCCACCAGCATACATTCGATATTGCATGAACACCTGGCCGTAAAAAAGGTTTGTTCTCGTTGGATCCCGCACAATTTGACAATCGCTCAAAAAAAGACTCAAAAAAGTGCTTCGAAAATTGGTTTGAGCGCATGCAAAAGTGTATAAATCTTGATGGAGAATATTTTGAAAAACAATAAAACCATTTTCGTTGATAAATATTCCTATTTTCATTATTAGGCCAGAAATATATATAGCAGCCCTCGTAATAATGTAAATTATTTTAACTATTTGTATGTTAAACTGATATTATTATTAAACTTAATTGAGGGTTTATAAGATTGAGCAAGATTTCCTTGTATTAAAAAAATATTAATTAATCATTAGATACTTTCCTTCCGTAGCACTTCTCTATAAAGTCTACAATTTTCAACCAGCAATATTTTTATATTTTTCCATTTCCGTTAACTTTTTTTTCAAAATGTATTATTTTTATATTTATAAACACTTTAATGGTATCCGTGCGTTAGCGCCAGTCACTTCAATCAGTTCACTTGAGCACTAAAATGTATTTTTAGATTTATATGCACACTAGCTATCTCACTTTATGGCAGTCGTCAGCACACGCATGCCAACTTAGCAGTATATTGACTTGTCGTTTAAGTGATTTTCACAAATATTCAACGATTATGTAACGCTTACAATGAGCGATGAAAGAAAATCGATATGAAAAATGTAAAGCAATTTTAATTAAAAAAATAATATTTGTTTTTCAAAGTAAGAACGTTGATTTAGGAAAATTGAAATTGTTTAAAACACAAAATTCTTGAACACTTTTCATTAATCAAATAAGAATTTTGTTTAAAAAACTGAAATTTTACATATATTATTTAATAAAGTTATCACTTTTGCACTTTCAACTCCTTCCTAGCTTACAAGCTGCTCATTTTGTGGAGTTTCTGCTCACTTTTCGGCACTCTTGTTTTAAATTTCACAGAATTTCAATTTTTTTTTAATACAAATTGAATTTTTTTTCACTACTAAATATTTAATTTGTGTCTTAGTTGTCACCATTATTTCGTCCATTCACAAGAGAAACGTTCTAACACCGCCAGAAGGCACACCGCAACTGAAAGAGAAACTAATTCTGCCAACAAAAAGTCGTCAGTGAAAACATAGAAATTCTTTATTTGGAATGGCAGTCAGTGTAAGCGTGGATTTAAGTCAACGCTTGGAAGCCGGAAGACGCGCGAAAGCGCACTTACGAAAAGTGTGTTGAGTTGACGCTAAAACATGCGCTCAATGACCGGTAAATTCCAAGCGCCAAATGTGGCGTCGTTATTTATTTACATTCAACAGTTTTCTTGGAATTGTGGAAGCTGAAATTTTGAGTATTGATGCCGGTTAGAAAGTGGCGGTAAACAAGTGTGGTGAGTTATGGTGAGATTAAAAAAGGCCTAACATGAAAGAAAGTCTTAAATGTGTTAATGATCTGCTAAGCTATATAAACTCTATTTTATTTAAATATAACTAACGCTACAGTGCCGTAATCATTTCGTTTTCAAAAGTTAATGACCCGCTCTTATGAATACAATTTTATCTCTCCAACTGTTTTTGCTTTCTTACAGCAATAATACTAAACCTATCAAAAGCATAACGAAGTTTACTGTAGCAAACTTACATAGAGCTGCCAATCGTGATTTGTGCAACATCGACATTTTCGTTTACTTCTAATCACCTACTGAGAACATTGATAGAGATTTCTGAAGAAACCCCATACAAATTTATTTATTTTTTTCTATAACAAGTAAGGAAAGACTAAGGTCGGGTATATTGCTATATTTTTATTAAGAAAACACACAATTTGACCCATATATTCGGCATAAATATAATTTACATATAAACCTATTTATAAGCTATTAAGCTCATCGTATTTTTGAAAATCCTATAAGTAGGTATTCTCATATATTCATATATAAGGGAAGTTATGACCCGATTTTAACCTTTTCTGGTACAATTACAGTTACATTAAATTAAGATAATATGAGAGATTTAGCGAAATTTCCGGTGAAAAGTTACCTTGGGGCATTGAGTTCTTCATATTCGATATCCGGGGCATTGAAAAGTTATTGTCCGATTTCGACAATTTCATTGGTTCCTTATGTATATCTTATAAAGTGAAGGAATCAGATGGAATTCAATATTGAGTTATATGGGAAGTTGAAGTAGTTGTGAACCGATTTCATCCCTTTTCCACTCGTGTCATCAGGGTGTCAAGCAAATATTATATACCGAATTTCATTCTAATCGGTCGAGTAGTTCCTGAGATATAGTTTTTGACCCATAAGTGGTCGATGCCACGCCCAATTTCCATTTTGTAAAAAAATCTCAGTGCAGCTTCCTTCTGCTATTATGTCTGTGAAATTTAGTGTTTCTGATGTTTTTCTTTAGTGAGTTAACTCACTTTTAGTAATTTTGAACCTAACCTTTGTGTGGGAGGTGGGCGTGGTTATTATCAGATTTTAACTATTTTCATGGTGTGTGGTGGGGTACGTAGGAGAACCGACTGCAGAAAGTTTGGTTTATATAGCTTTATTGGTTTGAGAGATATATACAAATAACCGATTTGGGGGCAGGGCCACGCCCACTTCCCCAAAAAAATTACATCCTTTATTCCAAATTTTACTTTTATAACTTTATTTATGGCTTAGTTGTGACACTTTATAGGTTTTTGGTTTTCGCCATTTTGTGGGCGTGGCAATGGTCCGATTTTGCCCATTTTCGAAAGCAAACTTCTCAGGGTGCCACAGAATACGTGTTCCGTTAAGATATCTCAATTTTTACTCCAGTTATCCGTTGCACGGACAGACGGACGGACGGACGGACGGACAGACAGACATCCGGATTTCAACTCGTCTCGTCATCCAGATCATTTTGATATATATAACCCTATATCTAACTCGTTTAGTTTTATGACTTACAAACAACCGTTATGTGAACAAAACTATAATACTCTCTTAGCAACTTTTGTTGCGAGAGTCTAAAAAAGTAGCATCTTCAATAAACACCTTTGTTCATGATCTGTCCAAAACTCTCTCATGACTAAGTCACTATATTTTGCTGGCGAAGATCTTGATTCGTTTCGAGAAATCGAGAATATTTAACAGATAGAGATAACTCTCATCTAATCTACTGAATTTACACAGTTCAGTATTCGAAATAATTGCGGAAGAAAAGCGGTTAGCAAGAACTCACCGAGAATAAACTGGGTCGGATCTTGTCATTTATGCCTATTAACTTTTGGATATTCACCACGCATCAAACCTTGGAATGATTGGCAAAATAAGTTGCCTGCCTTCTGCAGAATGTTCTTGAGATGACCTTTAACGATTGGTCTTTAGTTTCAGCGTGGCGATTTCTTTACATCCAGCATATTCTTGAGAACAGAAAGAAGTCATTGGGGGCTAGTGTGATTTTACTTGAATCTAAAATTGTTGTCTGGATTTGACGTCCACTTCTTCGGTCCTCATAAGGTCTTTATGTAATTTAGCAAACTTACGAATGGTTTCTTCGCCTGGCAGGACTTGGATATATCGTTTTGACGTCTTTATATCCGGAAATTATCTTTTATTCACTTTTGCCAAAAATCAAAATATAAATACAGTGGAACTTCTCTAACTCGAATCACCATAATCCACCAAAAAACTTCGAGTTAGAGAGACTTCCGAGTTACTGAAGGTAATTTGTATGAATTTTGACTTCTATTGCCAATTCAATAGTTCGAATTATGGAGAACTTCGAGTTAGAGCAGTTCGAGTTATGGAAGTTCAACTGTATTACGAATTAGCGATCCAACAGTTGTAAAATTTTTATACATATCATTTGAAGGTTAGGTCTATCTGAAAACATATATATATCGTTTTAGTAGTTTGCTTTTATGACAATATTTTTGCTTGTTGAAAAGCTTATAACAAAGAGGTCGAGATTTATCTACCCAGTCTAAGTTGAATCATAGTATCGATCTCTTTGACGAATGACCACAAAGTAAGGATATTTCTATCGAATAAATGAAGGCTCCCTGAGGGCATTTAATATATAGTATGCAAATATTAGCAGAATATCATAAAAGACCTCTTACCACAAGTTGCATTACCCTTACCGAAAAAATAAAAATCCTCTCAAATTCCGTAAACATAAACAATCGAAAACTTGGAAAACCACCACGCGCCTGTCTAGGTCAATGGACCAATGCGCATTCTTCAGTTCACAATTCGTAAGTGATTTACATACATACGAGTGTTATTGTTGTGTAAAAGCGGCTTATTTACGTTTCGCTAAATCCAACATTTAACGGTATTTACGCTATAATAAGGTATCGGCTATGACAGTGGAGAGCTAATGTAATGCGAAGACAGCAAAAAATGAGAGTGAAAGAAATATTGAAGTTTGACTCCCTGCTGAGCTGTGCTGAGCCGCGCTCTGCGTAAATAATAACTGTAACTGTTGACCAGAATTAAGCGCATTGACATCTGATGCACCATGAACTCGTACGATGAGCGATGGCGTGGGAGTTCATACATATTGTATGTATTTGTACTAAGGCTTTATATGTCGGAGAGAGTAATTGTATAAAAATGTGTTTATGTTGTATAATTTTTACAACGAAGTTTATTATTATGTTGCATTCATATTATTTGTAATTCGCTTTCACTTTGAGCTATTAATTGGCAATTACTCTAGCATAAATTTGACATTTCAGCAATTTTTAGTAACTGTTGCTTCCTCTTTTCGAATCTTCACTCTGTTATTATCTAACACTGCTTAAATACTATGCTCACTCGCCAATTAATTCCGTTCATTTTGTTTGCTGATTCATTTAATTGCAACCATTTATGCATTCCTTTCCGTTATCACTGATTTATTTGCGAATAATTACTCACCAAAAATGATTTAATTAAGCGTAAATAATGCGCGATTATCCTATGCTAACACCAGCATAACGGTAGTAAATTTTTATAGCAAAATGTGGTGCTAATTAGTACGCTGACGCACGCAATCTATTTGTCACTTGGACAGTCCTTTGTATGTTCTCCGAAGGTGTTTTTATCTCAGTCTGGCGTATGTTGGTCGGAGGAGGAGGAAATGTTTAGATGATTTCGCCCGCCAGTCTCCATACCATGGTAGTGTCTAGTAAGCTCTACTGCGGGCCAAAAGGACCAACGCTTGGCGAGCTTATGCGATGTCTATATCTACAGTGTTCGAGTGTAAATAGACCAATGATGTCAACCCGCTCCCACTCCGATGTCAACCTTGCGTATACTCCCTTGTAATTTTGTTCGCCTTGCAGTTTCCAGCGATTCCGCGTTGACGACGGGGTACCCACAGAAGTTGCTCGAAGTAAGTCTGATGCTACCTTGATCGCAACCACCTCTGCTTTAAAGACACTGCAATGGTCTCGTAGCATTAAGGTGGTATTGATTCAGAGCTGAAGACTGAAGATTGCCCCTTGCAGTGATCCAAGTAATCAGGAATGCACGCGAACTGACGGCGGATTCCAGAGTGCCCCTTATTGGGGCTCTTCATGTACTCATGTTCTCAGGGACTCTGAGACTAATTATTACCTTCGCCGCAATGCACGTGCCGACGTGTAAAATAGGTGCATCCGTCTTTGTTTCGCAGAGTTATCAGAGTCAAGAAGGAAGTTTTCAAATCATTCAATCTCTTCTGCCTTAAGGGGTTATATACAGTTAGACGGCCGAAAAAAAGTGAATTTTCCAGAATTTTTTCTGAGAAAACTTTTTAATTTATTGATCCAAAAATTTATACACATATTATGGTATCTTTTAACCGTATTTTAAGACTTAGTTTTAGTAAAAATATTTATTTGAAAAAGAGATACAGCTGATCTCCAGGAGCTCCTCTCAAAAAAGACGTTTTGCGGTGACCACTATATCTCGGAACTGGATCATCCGAAATTAAAAAACCAAACAGATTTCGTTAAAATAATGTTAAATCTAGTAATTAATCGAAGGAATAAGCAAAATAAAATTTTTTGACAAAATGGCGGTTTCTAAAAAAAAAAACCGATTTTTCACCGAAATTTCGGCCTTAAATTGTTTATAAAAAAAAAATATTTATCGGAGAGAAAAAATCTACGATTAATTACTAAAAAATATATTTAAGAAGGTCGTGTTAAAATTTGAGACTAATCGGTCTAGCCGTTTTCGAGTAATGTTGGTCACCGACTTTGAAAACACCATTTTGAGAAAAACGCGTTTAAAGTTTGGACCTTGTACTTAAAAGCACTCTGAAACGCCTTTTCAAATTTTTCATTTGCTTGTAACTTTGAAAATATTCACCGGAACGATATGAAATTTTCTGTGTGTATTCTTAAATATATCGCTCATTTACTTGAATAGTGTCACAACTCAAAAAAGTCGATTTTTCAGGAGAGCGATTTAAAGTTTTCAATTGTCTCTTATTTAGCAAATATAGAATAATTCCATAAGTTTATTAACAAATCTAGTGGCGTGTAATATATTAAATACAATGTTGAGCATAAATGGACCAAATAGAGTATACTAATGGTGTTTCTTGGGCATAAACGTGACCCATTTTGAATTGTGTCGTTATTTGTGAAAAAAGTAATTCAATTTCGCCGTCATAAGTCAAATGTGTCGTTTTTGTTGAAAAAAAATCAATACGAAAAATTTAATTACGTTTCACCAATATCGTTGTAATACAAAATATGTCGTTCTTTCTGAAAAGAAAACCAAATTCACTCTATGACAATATGTGTTGTAACACAAAATATGTCTCTCTTTCAGATAAAAATCCATGCCTAATTCTGGCTCAACTGAGAAGTGTCGTTATTGTAGTTAAAAAATAATCCAACATAACAAGTTTAATAACGGCACATTCTTATTTCACGGTTTATTTTTCTACGCATCGGAATGAAATTTTTATACAATATGGACGCTGAAATTGCGCACATTTCTGCATACTCAACTCAAAAATCGTGTTTTTTGAGTTGTGACACTATTCAAGTAAATGAGCGATATGTACATTAAGAAAATGAAAGAAAAAAAATCGATTTTTTGAAAATTCTAACTGTATATAACCCCTTAAACATGTTCTAACATTCTGATTTTTAACTTTACCACGTGAAAGCCAATTGAACAATGCAAAATTAAAACCGTAGAGAAATTGGAACTATGCTGAAGATGTAGAGTTCTCTCCTGAGATTTAATAGAACATTGCGACTATTTAAATGTTCGTAGTTCACAAGGTACTCAATGTGAGATTTATGTGTCCTCCATTGCAAGCTTCTCTTCGATATCCGTTCGTCTGGTTATTTGTACAAAATTTTAACTTTATAAATATCGGTCTGAACTTTAGTACCCGATGTCAAAAATAACTTAGTTTTAGCAGTATGAACTCGTCAAACGCTGGTCAACAACCAACACTTGTGCAGTGGCGAGGTCCTTTGGGCCCTCTGTGGAGCGTAAGAGGTCCTCTCAACTGTTTTCTCTTGGCAAGGTCCATCTCAGCGCAATCATTGGTGTGCATACTGGACATTGTCCAATGGGTACCAATGCTTTGAGACTTGGGATCGTGGCAGATGCAAGTTGCCAAAGCTGTATGGAGGAAGGTGAGATGGAATCATCTAAGCATTTCCTTCCTCATTGTCCAGTTTTTGCCAGACTGAGGTTGAAACACCTCGGAAGGCCCCTTTTCGGCGATCCTAGCGGCGATCCTGGAATCGACATTAGCCGTCTAAAGAAATTCGTAACAGATTCTAAGCGTTTTGCTGAATCTTTATGGTTTTTGATTCAAAGGGAGTTTTACTGGTATCACAATGGACAGCGCTCTAAGCTGTCTAAGTTAGATATTCTGTGTTTTTGCAGTGATCTGCCTACAAACCTAACCTAACTAATCTAGTAGTATGAACTATAGCTTTCATTTCTATTCGCTGTTGTGGTAATCGCTAATCTTGTTATATTTGTAATATATTTATCATTAATAGAAAATGCGGTGAGAAACTCATCAATAACAAATGCCTTCATATATAGATTATTTCTATTTTCTTACTTTCTATTATGCAATTTTATTTTATACTGCGAACACCTTACAATACGTAAGCTTTCATTCATGAAAGCTATAAATTCGTAGCCTTAATCGAAAACGCTGATTCGTTCTACTGATTCCCCTTCTTCATTCTTATTGTATAACCTAACTACATTTACTGACACCACATTTAATGCACACATTTTTATGTGTCACTACATCATTTATTTCAATTTTTTATAGAATTTCAATTCTTCCTCAAGGATACTCAGCAGAGGATTATTATCGCTGCCACATGCTTACTTTACTTTTATGCAGCTGTAAATGAATGAGGTTACCTGTACCTGCAACTTTTTGAGTTCTCCCTGAAAGCGCGTCTTTTGCTGGGTTTCGTTGCATTCGCCCGCCTCTGCTGCCAGCATCGTGCCCGCTTGCAACATTCAGTGAGCTTAGTTATTCATCAGCTGAGGCGAGCTGTGGTGCTGCCTTTTGTTCGTCGTTTGGTGGCGGCGCAGCTGCACTTTTCGCCACAGCTGCAGTAATGATGCGCCGATTATTGAGCCATTCAGCGGGTATTAAGCACATTTACGAGTCGCGTAAAAGCACAAATATGGCAAATAAAGCTGAGATTGAGCGCATAAAATGAATGCGAGTGGCATTGTAAAAGCGACTGCAAAGCAACTGTTCACATTGAGCGCGCATTAAATCGAATGTGTATTGATTGTGTGTGGAAGATGCACGCGAAGCTGCGCATGCAGAGCTTAGTATGCCATTGGAGCAGTAATAGCATTGCCATTCCATTTGCACATGACTTTCAATGCATTTCTATTATGATAAATATGATTTGGTTGTTCTGCACTCAGCGCTTATCCATCATTTTTATTATAAAACGCGGAAGCCGTAAACGTGCCAGCTGGTTTCCGTCAACAATTTCACTTTGGTGCCATCACTTCGGACATATTTTTCCGAAAAAATTTCCAATTTATGTAAATCCCTGCGGACTTTTGTTGTTGTTATGAAATTAGTTTTCTAGTTAGCAACACTTTGTTGGCGCTCATAAATCTTGTAGAGCAATTAAACGCGCTACGTGACAAAGTTGACCAAATCTGTAAAGCAGCAAAACTAACACAAATAAAACTGTAGTCGAGCCATTAAAGCCCAACAAACTTGGTACAGTGTGAGTTTTCAAGAGTTTAACTGATGAATAATAAATTCCTTTGTAGGACTCGACTATCTAAGAATATTACAACTCTTCTAACCGATATCTGAATGGTTAGACTTTCAAACACTAAATTTTCTGCTGAGCTTAATTTCGTCCAACCATTAATGAGTCGACCGAAGTAGCACTAAGAACTATACGCCCCAATATGACCTTAAAAAACTAGTAAACTAATAAGCCCGACACTTCATACGTGAGGAATGCTTACCCTACCTATTACTTTGCGCGCACGCACTGCAATTTGAGCGCAAATCTACAAGACTGACTCCGAAGCAATATATAAATTTTCTTTAATAATAGTTCCTTCGGCTTTAGATTCGCGGAAGTGGCCTGATACAGAGTTTTTTAGTCGTTGTGACCTAGGATAATAGGAGGCATTCAAAGAGAAGAAGTTCGGCGTCGAGCTACATTTAGTTCTCTTTTTCTGGGTCCGAGTTATTAGAAAGAGAGTTTCAGCGTCTAGTTAGTTCGTCATATATACCATACGTACCATCTTCACTGAAGAAAGTAAGTCCAAACAACAAGAGCGCGATTGAACAAGTAAAGCGGTATCAGCATGACAACAAAGATGGGAAAACGATAGCCACGGCAAATGGACGGCCAGGCTTATAAGGGACCTGAACCTATGGACAAGCCGTAAATTTGGAGAAGTGGACTACTTCACAACACAGATGCTATCTGGTCACGGATACTTCAAAAAGTACCTCCACAGAATGGGAAAAGTCGAAGAGCCGTCCTGCCTATACAACGACGAACCAGAAGATGATGCTGAACACACATTCTTTAAATGTGTGCATTAGCAACGGGAACGCACCACCGTAGAAGACCTGGTTGGACCAATAAACGCGGATAATATAAACAGCGTCATGTTGAAGAGCAAAGAGAACTTATCCAGAAATACGTAGCTAACTTGCTACGTAACAAAAGCGGGACCTGGACGCAGGTGTGTAGATGTAAATCTCTCTACGAGAAAAATGGAACGCCACCCTGAAGTAATGCGAAAGCGGTTCCAGGGTGGGCGACGGTTCCCTAGAGGGGGGGTTTTTAGTGACCTGCAAGTGGCACATACCATTGCTGCGACGACTGCTTTGATGATGCGGTAGGCATTTTCCACCCCCTCACCCGCGAAAAAAAAATACCATACAATAGAAAAACAGCCTCGATTCTAAACGCCTTTCGAAATAATTGGAAATGTAGAAATGGATATAGCCAGTAGTTATGCTACTTAAAGCGTCCACAATTAGTGATGAAAGATGTAGCCATCTTGCTGTACTTTAAGAGGCATGGTGACGCCAACTAGGATTACATGGTGTACTGCAGTGTTAGGTTATATTAGGTCAAGGGGAGAACTCTACAACTGCAGAGAATCTGACGAAGGCAACTTCAACTGTTCATTGTGGTACCAAAAACCCCTAACAGATCCAAAGACCCTCACGACTCGACAAAGCTCTTGGACTCTATTACATATGCAGTTCTTAAGTCGGATTATGTCAATTCCCGTCAATTCAGTAGGTCTGCCGGAGGTGTTTTAATATTAGTCTGGCTAATGCTGGATTGTGACGGAGGAAGTGCTTGGATGATTCCTTTATGCCAACAGCCGGAACACTTATTAGTTAATATTTTACGAAGAATACTGAATAATTAAAGTTCATTACAAGGTAGATTTGATATTTACGCTTGAAATTATATTTTAATCAAAAATATATCCGATATGTCCCACTGTACATCAGCGTTTTAATTTTCCACACTTTCAATTACTGGTTTTGATATGCAAACATGCAACTCTGCATTACACTAGGCTAATCTCGCAGCTGTGTTGCAAACGCTGTAAAACTAAAAGCTGGTTGGTCCACCAGCTCAGTTGGTCGTTTACTCATTCAGATGACCATTCAAACTTTCAAAGCTGAGACGAGTTGAACAGCTGCTAACCGACACCTTCTTCTAGCGACTCCGCCGTAAAGGCACAGACAACGTTGTTGCGTTGTCACTCATAAAATCAATTAGTGTAAAACTCTTTACAGTTTCACACAATTCCGTAAATAGTACTTGCTTTGGTAATTTGCGATCGCAGCTAGGACCAGCATATTTTCGCATGTTTCTTTGATCTCTTTACCGGCTTGCGGTTGATCCCACCACTTTTGAGATCATATGCTTTGAGATAGGAACTCATCCACTTGTCTTCCGTTTATTAAACACCCGCAAGAGGTTACTCCCCGCTTCTTCCATAACCACGCTTTACATTTCCTTCCAGCAACTTAAGCCATAAATTCCGAAAATTTCCTACCTAACAAACAAAAGTTTTTTGAAGGGTTCTTTTTGCTTAATTTATCTACATACCATTCGCACATACTTTCGTTGGGGTCCTTCCAGCAGCACTACTCGCATTCGTGTGTTTTGCTTGTTGACGAATAACGTTCGTTGTTGTCTAACATGTTCTTGTTTTCTGCTTTTCGTTTGTCTTCTGCTGCTTTTGCTAGCTACAGGAGTCTTGCGGTATTCGCTCCTTAATTTCGGTTCCATTCAGCTTAGTTTTGTTGACGTTGCAAGCAGCCGCTGGCCAACCAGAAGACTAACCAAAGTTGCCAGACTTTGTCATAACGGAACGTGACTGCACTTAGTGTAGGGAACAGCGAAGACTCGCTGCCAAAATGATGTACGTTGCAATTAATTTTTGGTTGCGGTGAAAAGGGTTGAGATAGAGCGCGTGGAAGAGCTAGCGGAACAAAGTTATGGCAAATATTTTGGGTGTGTTGTTTAATTGCTTGTTGGAAGTGTTCGGTATAAGTTAAACCGTTCTATTGATGTAATATTTAGGAAGATATTGGCTAAATATGAGCACCTCTATAAACATCCGATAGGTACTCCTTTGGAAATATAGCTTGATCCCATTTTTGGCTGGAGATCTCTAAATGTTCTTCCTTCCACAGGATCTTTAATACAAATCTTAGATACGCCAATTCTGTGCCGAGCTCTCAAAAGCGACATGGAAAGAGATCGAGGTGGTGTTCTCTCCCCTTTGATCCTGGTAGTGAACGACTTACGGAAGGAACTTGAAAATCAAGGCTGTCGAGTGACGGCCTATGCTGACAATGTAGCTTTTATGGTAAATGGAAATGAGATGATCCAAGAACTCTTTTTATTCATAAAGATGTATAAAAACCCTCTGATCTATTAGGAGCGCTCAAAACTGTCCAGGTGAGATCTTCCTGCATATGCAGATATCTGCCTCCTATCCTAACCTAACTTTAAGTAGTAGTTTAGTAGGAAAAACGTGCAACATTTTGCTACAGCGCGCAGCTCCATCTATGAAACTAAAACTATTTATTGCTACCGAATCATTGGCTGATGATTAATGATCTATAAAAGCTCAAAAGCTCCTTAAAAGTGATGGCAGTAATGTGCGCCAAAGCAGTTCACGAATGTTAAGTGCTCTATGTATACGTTAACATTCACAAACAAATTTATATATATGCGGTTGAATTTATGTGAATTCGGTCGTAAGGCTGTTAAGATACAAAGTCACTGTGACATAAGTTACCATCATGTCAGAATGGTAATAAACATCATTAAACTGTTTTACTGCACTATAAAAAATAATAAGCATAATTAAATGAAGCAAGATAGAGAAAGAGAGAGACACATGCCAGGAAGTTACACATCTGTAACAGCTTTTTATGGAACAGCTTCTGGCTGGTAGACGGAATGGTAAAAAGTCTTCCGGGTGGCACGTGGAGCGCGACGTGTGTAGCTGTCGTGTTGATGAGGTTAATTTGCCACAAATGAGAGTGAATGCTTTTGCAGCACTAACTGTAAAACATAAGTGAAACTAGCATCGTGAAAGGAAACTAAGAAAAAAACGATGAAAGTGTGAGCTTTTTTGTGCACATAGATTACGTTGAGTTGTCCCGAAATGTGTGGGTATACTCGTCTATGTAGGTGAAAGTAATTTTAGAGTAAGGGTTTTAAAAATATAACTGTAATAACACGGTGTACGACTGCACGCGAAGAAAGTGAGAGTAAGTCATAAAAATTGGCGTTGAGTGAGAATTTTAAATATATTTTAAGTGATAGTAAAGATAAGGTCTAAAAGTGATATTTATTCGAAATTTTGACCTCGAAAACCTTACATTCAAAACTTTAATAAAAATAAAAAGGATGTGAGATGGATTCGTAGATTTGATAATTTCTCCTTTACTTTCAGTAGAAAGAACATGACATGGCTATGCATGAATGAAACTGCAGAACAAAGCCGAAGCTAGTCTTATGAATGTACATATCTCGATGACAGGCCATTATTTGCTCAATGATATCATCGCTGCCGGCTCGACACTCAGATTAAATAGACTATTTGAAGCAAATATAATATGGTCACAGTGTGATCAAGTCTTAGCTCAGACCGTATTATCAGATAGATAGCAACGACCAATTGGTACCTTCAAATGGGAACTGAACTTAAACTTTGACTGTTAGTTTGAACATTTATCTGTTAGACAATCAAGGCGACCTGGACTAACTGCTCGATCATACCAACTAAATAGCTGACTGAAGTCGAGTATACTGTTAGGGACGAAGAATGAAGTTTGCTTGGAGGAATTGGATTTGATGTAAGTTCGGGTCTGAAAATTAAACATTATGAAATCAATAGTGATATAAACAAGTCTTTAGTGCTTCTGAGGGACTCCAAACATCGCTGTAGACCGATTTGTAGTAGCTTACAGTAGCCAAGTTGTCTCGGCTGAGCTGGGTAAGCGCTGATCCATTACTAGCCATCGCGTAATCGTCACATCCTTCTGGCCTAGGATACATCGCAAGGAGTTTACGGAGTCAAAGTTAATATCTCCTTAGTCGTAGGGACTCTAACTGGCCATTGTTACATCGGGATCCACGCTCTCAAGCACTCGCGTCATCCACAGTTCCTTCTGGCCTAACGTGAATCGAAAGGAGCTCTACGGAGTCAAAGTTGATCTCTCCTTAGTCGAGAAGTTCTAACTGGTCATTGTCCCATCGGGATCTAAGCTGTGGATCTCAACTCTTTCTTTTGGAATATCACGCTTTTACGAGATCAAGACAAAGATGTTTTGAAGAACCGCGCGATCTAGCGGATATGGAAGTGTAAAATCACTGCAGATTTAGGAGGTAGTAGTAGAGGTAGTAGTAGGTTCAGAGCGTTTCGTCGAATCTTTATATATAATTAAGCCAGGATCATCGGCTTCACAAAGGACTGTCTCTTAAAGTGTCAAAGTGTGTTTCCCTCTGGTGAACAGCCATACAACCTAACCTACCTAACTGATTAAAGCGTAGTTTAATTAAGTTCAATGAATCCTTTGCAAATTGTCTTTTATTTGTTTCTAAGTGTATGTGTGGATATTTCTATTTGATTATATGGAATAATTTCCATGCTGTGCACGTTCTCCTTAATGTTTGTCACAACAACCTGGAAGGCAGTTTTGTACACGTAGAACAGCAACTTGCTCTATGCATTTGCATATGCATATACTATAAGTATGGAAACACTTAGTAAATACGATTTGTAGTAATATGCATACGTTGAAAATAAATGCAAATGCTGTAAGCTTCGAAGGTAGTACTAAAGGCAGTATAGAGAGAAGTGAGTTTACTTTTCTTACTGCATACGATAACAAATACAACAACAATGTGAATTATAATTACAATTAAATTTTTTGGCAACTGTATGTGAAAGATATATAAAAGTTAAGACAACTCATATATTTAGTGGTATTGACATACTCAAATTAGTAAGGTCAGCTATGATCTAGATTTCGGGCAGACCCAAAAGAAATATATTTTTATACTCTCGCAACAAAAGTTGCTAAGAGAGTATTATAGTTTTGTCCACATAACAGTTGTTTGTAAGTCCTAAAACTAAACGAGTTAGATATAGGGTTATATATACCAAAGTGATCAGGGTGGCGAGTAAAGTTCAAATCCGGATGTATGTCTGTCTGTCCGTCCGTGCAAGCTGTAACTTGAGTAAAAATTAAGATATCTTAATGAAACTTGGAACACATGTTCCTTGGCACCCAGAGGAGGTTGCTTTCGAAAATGGGCAAAATCGGTCCACTGCCACGCCCACAAAATGGCGATAACCAAAAACACATAAAGAGCTATAACTAAGCCATAAATAAAGTTATGAAAATAAAATTTGGAACATAGGATCGCATTAGGGAGGGGCACATTTGAATGTAACTTTTTTGGAAAAGTGGGCGTGAGCCCGCCTCCAAATAGGTTTTTTGCCTATATCTTGCAAACCAATAAAGCCATATAAACCAAACTTTCTGCAGTAGATTCTTTTAGCCGTTTCCTTATACAGTCCAAAAATGAAAGAAATCGGATAATAACCACGCCCACCTCCAATACAAAGGTTAGGTTGAAAATGACTAAAAGTGCGTTAACTCACTAACGAGAAACGTCAGAAACACCAAATTTTACATAAGAAATGGCAGAAGGAAGCTGCACTGAAATTTTTTACAAAATGGAAAAAGGGCGTGGCGTCGCTCACTTATGGGTCAAAAACCATATCTCAAGAACTACTCGACAGATTTCAATGAAATTCGGTATATAATATTTTCTTGACACCCTGATGACACTGGTGGAATATGGGCGAAATCGGTTCACAACTAAGCCTACTTCCCATATAACTCAATTTTGAATCCTTCTGATTCGTTCACTTTATAATGTATACATAAGGAACCGATAAAGATAGCGAAATAAAACTTTACACAAATACTGTATTTGAGCTGTGAATTCACTTGTGGAAAAATTGTCAAAATCGAACTATGACTTTTCAAGGCCCTTGATATCAAACATGAAGAACTCAGTGCCTAAGGGTAATTTTTCACCGAAAATATAGGTAAATCTCTAAACAAATTGCGAGAGTATAAAATGTTCGGTTGCACCCGAACTTAGCCTTTCCTTACTTGTTTTTAATATACTTACATATGTAGATCGGTTTAAACATTTGTTGGAGAATCTATCATTGTATGACTGCTAAAGGGGTTTTCAAAAGGGACACTACAAAAGTAGACCGATAGGGACAGCAAACGACGCCATATTTTTTCGAAATTATTAAAATTTACAGAATATTTTTGGCCCGAATTGGATGATATGGACTTGTCCAAAGGACGGCGGCACAAGCCACAAAGCGAATGTCACAATCGATTTATTGAAAACCTTGTTTGGTAAACGTGTTATCTCTCGATCCCAGTCAATGGCCGCCTCGGTCGTGCGATTTGACGCCGTTAGACTATTTCCTGTGGAGCTACGTCAAATCTATGGTCCATCCCAACAATCTAGCGACGATTGATGAACTTCGTACGAATATCGAATGAGAAATTGCAGCAGTATCGGCCGATTTATGCTTGAAAAACGTCGAAAAATGGATTTAGCATCTGGACTTCTGCAAGTGTGCCCGTGGTGGCCATGCAAAAGAAATCGGGTTCCATACATAACTTTTTTAGCTTAACTTAGCGCACTTATTGAAAAACCTTTAAAAATATTCTAACAAATTCAGATATTAGTAGGAGTCCATCATAGCGTTGTTTGTCTTACATTAATAGTATTTTTTTCGAACTTCGAATCCAATTATTTCGAAATCGAAACTTCGAAAATCAGTGAATAAAATTTTTTGAGTTATGACTCAATCTCCTGAAAAAAATTAGTTCGGTCCAATACTCAGGAAAAAGTCGATTTTGCCGTTTGCTTACACAAGCATTGTAGTGTTGTTTTATCTTATAATTTTTGTTTTACTATAAAACTTTTTAACATGTAACAACTTACTAACTTTTTTGTTTCAAACCATTCCAGTATTATATTGGAGCTTTACATACTGCGTGTGTAACGTAATTTTGTGGCGCTAAAGATTTTGATTTTCATAAAGCATAACTACGCTGGAAATAATATGCGCCGGTTATAGTTTTACATAGTACAAATGCTTACGTGCTTCCGCAACACTATTTAAAACGCTTAGCACACGTGAAAGCGATTAGCTAACGGAAACGATTTTGCGATTTTCACCTAGTTTTCCAAAAGCTTGTTAAGCCATTCGCTAAAGCTTCTTAACGCACATAACAACATATACATTGAAAGCAAATACAAATATCTCTAAAACTAAGCGAATTCGAGTTGAGTGCAGCGTGACGTTGCCACCCTATTTACAAATGCTATTATAGTAGCTGTAGCATTAAATATTTCAGTTTCCATTATTGTGCGTCGAACAAAGCTTTTGCACAGGTTTTGTGTAAGCTACATATTGACAAAACGCTTATGCAGCAAGCGTGTTGCTAAAGGCATTAACGGTAAATGTAACAGTATTTGTATGTGGGAGATCAGGAGTTACACTGAAGGATTTATGGCAGTGGTTAAATGACAAAACCATAAGCACTCACGCACATACACACGCATATGTTACTCATCAAGTTTACAGCTTAAAACGCTTGAAATTTTCGGAAAACACACGCACCACAAGACTTTAGCGCTTCACGTCTTCCTTGAATGACACTCGACTCACAAGCGTGTGTGACTCCCACAGCGCTGCACAGTAGTGCCTTGGCATTATTTAACTGTTTTACAAACACTTAATCTCTCTGTTATAGTTAACATTCTACGCTTGTTTTTGTTGTATTTGTTTATGTAGTTGTACCTTGAAATTGTTGTAGTGTGCTCCGAGGAGGATACATACGTTATCCCCCAGAGCACGTATACGCCCCGTGGCGTGGAAACCAAACAACATTTTGTTGCTTGCTTGTGTTGACTACCGTTATGTGTGAGTCTTAAATTTATGAGCATAAGTAAACAACAACAACAGTAGCAAAGCTTGCAACCAGGTTGAAAGTCAGCAATCCAAAGTCAAAAATGGCAAATATGCATATGAGCAATTTTAAATAAAGACTCTCATCGAGCAGTTGATTTTGCCAAACGGAATGTGTGTACATATGTACTATTTATATAAAGGGTGTTCCAAGTAGAGGTACTTTTTTCAATAGCCTTTTTTTGACAGATCACACATGATTCGTGTCAAGCTATCATGTTATTATACTCTCGCAACAAAGTTGCTAAGAGAGTATCGTTGTTTTGTTCACATAACGGTTGTTTGTAACACCCAAAACTAAACGAGTTAGATATAGGGTTATATATACCAAAGTGATCAGGGTGAAAAGTGGATTTCAAATCCGGATGTCTGTCTGTCCGTGCGTCCGTCTGTGCAAGCTGTAACTTGAGTAAAAATTAAGGTATCTTGATGAAACTTGGCACACTTGTTTCCTGGCACCATAGAAAGGTTGGATGAAATCGGACCACTGCCACGCCCACAAAATGGCGAAAACCGAAAACACATAAAGTGCCATAAATAAAGTTATAAAAGTGAAATTTGGAATAAAGGATCGCACTAGGAAGGGGCATATTTGGATGTATTATATGTGGAGAAGTGGGTGTGGCCCCGCCCCCTACTTAGTTATTTGTATCTTGTAAACTACTTGAACTATATCAACCAAACTTTTCAGAATTGTTAGGTACTACCTTGTTAGAATTGTTAGGTACTACCTTATACAGTCCAAAAATGGAGGAAATGGGATTATAAGCACGCCCACCTCCCATCCAAAGGTTATGTTGAAAACTACTAAAAATGCTTTAATTCACTAAGGGAAAACACCAGAAACCAATCAAATTGGTATAAAAAATTTTAAGTGGGTGTGGCTCCTTTTCCAAAAATCGCCGAAATCGGACCATAGGTTTTCAAGGCCTGTATATATCGTACATGAGGACCTCGGTGCTTCTAAACCAATATTAGGGTTTCCAACTTTCAATGGATTTTATACCATATTTATGACGAAGATGTGGGTTAAATTGTGTATTCTATAATATTAATAAAATTAAATAAATAAATTGCGAGAGTATAAAATGTTCGGTCACAACCGAACTTAGCCCTTCCTTACTTGTTTTTGTTCAGTATTGTTTGGCATTTCATCATCGAAAGATGAACAACGATTTCAAATTGTTCAACTTTTTTAAGAAAATTCACGCTCTGTAAAGAATGTGTTTCGCGCACTTCGCTCAACTTATTTTCAACATAATCGGCGTACTGAGCGTAGTATTCGCAACACCATCACCCATGTTGAGACCCAGCACTAATTTATGCATAATATTCGAGCAAATAGGCAACGTTCAGCACGCAGTGAAGAAAATATATCAGCCGTAGCTGAGACTGAAGAAGGAAAATCTTGGCGCATTTTACGTCGGTATCTTAAATTGAAAGCGTACAAAATAAAGTTTGTGCAAGAACTGAAGCCTCCCGATATATCCTAGCGATATCGCCTCGCTCTATGAGCTCTTGAGAAGATCCGACATTTTCGAGCCAATTTTTTTTCAGCGATGGGGCCCATTTCTGGCTCAATGGGTATGTAAACAAGCAAAATTGCCGCATTGGGGAAGAACCTGAAGAAATTCAAGATCTGTCATTTAATCCAGAAAAAACAACGATTTTGTGTGGTCTGTGATGATGGTCTGTGTGATGCGATGATTACACCGGTCCTTATTTCTTCAAAACCGATCCATATTTCTTCTTCCGGTGAGACCGTAACCGTCAATGGTGACCGTTATCGTGCCATAATAACCGACTATTTCATGCCTGAAATTGAAGCTCTTGATCTCGGTGACATTTGGTTTCAATAAGACGGCGCAAATTTTCTACACATCGCATTAATCAATGGATTTATTGAGAAAACTCTTCGGTGAGCAGATAATTTCAGGTTTGGGACGGTCGATTGGTGACCAAGATCGTGTGCTATCACACCGTTAAAATTTTTCCTGTGAGGATATGTAAGGTCTAAAGCCTATGCGGACAATCCCGCTTCGATTCAGGCCTTGGAGCAAAATACCACACGTGTCATTCGCCAGTTACCAGTCGAAATGCTCGAATGAGTCATCGAAAATTGGACTCAACGGATAGACCATCTGAGAAGTAGCTACGGCCAACATTTGAAATAGATAAACTTAAAAAAATAAATGCCAAAGAATGTTATTTCGAATGATAATAAACATGCGCCATCAAATTTGAATTTTCCGTATTTTTTTCTTTAAAAAATTAGTGAACCTCGAATTGGTTCAGCCTTTACAAGTATCAGTATTTGCTTAAAAAATATGTATGCCATATCTATATTCAATAATTTTGCTCTTTCTCGAGTTTCGCAAACGCATGATTTACCTTTTTCTGTCGCTTCGTATTTTTAGTAAGTACAGATACAGGTATTTACAGAAGTGAGCATAGATATATATTTGTATATTTAGTATGAACTAAGTCAAGCAGAAATTAAACTCGACTGATGCGACTAAATATTCATATTGCTCTTTGTTTATTTATTCTATCACGCTTAGTTGCATCCTATTCATATATTTCTAGCATACATTTACTAAAAAGCTTAACAGTCTAAGCTAAGTAGAGAAATAGTTGAGTTAATCATAACATTTTTTATTTTACTTATCAATAAAATATTTATGTTAATGTTATTATTTATAACTATTCTTATTGTTCAAATATCATTGAACATGCATTCTTTTATGCCTTAGCAAATCCGAGGAGCTACATATAAAACATAAATTTGTATACATAAATAAACACATAAACATATATGCATTAATATGCAACAAACATACATTATATCCCTGCCAGCCAAAGGTGGTGAAAAAGCTGGTTAAACCGAAGTTTTTTAAACCCACAAAAGTGGTAAAAAAAGTGGTGAGTTTGCCATAGGCCAGCATAGCTGCTTGTGAGTTTTTTAACCACTATTCCCCTCACACGTACGAATACAAAAACAAAACAACCCAAACGTGTGCGTTGGTGTTAGTAATTGAAGAAACATGAGGGGAAAGTGGTTAGGCCTGGCTGGCAGGGATGTTGCACGCATACATGCAACACACATACATTTATATGAGGCACGCATGCACTCAACTACTAATAAATAAACATATTTATATGTATGCACAAGATAACCTATTGGTTATAAAAATACATTGGGGCAATTGCTTGTGTGTATTTGAAATAACCCCTTATCGTGCAACATATAAAATATAGAAATAGACATACACACATACTCATATAATTAGTTCTTAAGATAATTCTAAAATTTGTATATAAGTAAGTAAAAAACCAAAATAAAACTAGAATGAAATAATTTCTCAAAGGCTAGACTATCACTTATTTTCCCCCACCAGCGGTAAGAAATATTTGACACAGCTAGTCTTAACACTTATCTTAATCTTTGCTGTAGTCCTTTTCTCTTTATTGTTATTCTGTTTTACTTTGATTGATTCAATAGTGAACGAAATTACCCATAAATTATACAATTAAATCAAAATCTATTAATAAATTTACAAATTCAAACGTTTCGAGTTGACCTTTAATTGCCCACAATTTAGTGTATACCACCAACAAGACTGGAAAACATTTCCATACATATGTATGTATTTCAAAATGTTAATTCAACCTTTCACCGTAAACAATTAATATTTAATTCCCCAATCAATTATTTAAAACATTAGTGTCATTTAATTCGATAGAAATGCAATTTGATACGATTTGTGAGTTTTTATTGTTAAGCGTGATAATCAAAATACGATTAGCTTTTGCTGTTGCAATTTTAACGAAATTTAATTCTACAGAAGCGCATTTGACCTTGTGTATTTAAATTAATTGCCATTGTTTATTTTTTAAAGCTTTTGTTGTAATCCTAAAATGATTTTGAACATTACAAAATTATATAATATAATAATGATTTATAGTATTTCACTATTTCCACTATTTTCCACTAGTCGCATGACTTTTCATTTTGATAATAAACCAAAATATTTCTATCTGAAAGTGGATTCAAAATACCATTTTTTATATAGTATGGTATATAAGATGTTTCACATATTAATCGATATATGTATGTATAAGGTTTCAAGCTCACCAGTGGTTTGAAAAGCCTAATATTAAGTATCCTCCGAATTTCATTATGATATTATGGTTTTTTATCGATATTTTAGGTTGAAAATTAAGTCAGTCCTAGGTACAGAGGTCCTCATGTTCGGTATCTGAGATCTTGAAAATATATAGTGCGATACCGTTTATTCGAGGGAATACTAGCAAATCAGTATTTGGACAAAATTTTGTTACGATATCTTCATTGGTTATTGATTAATATTTTCATTGTATAATGCCAAAATGTCAAGAAATTATTATGTACGAAATTTGGTTGGAATTGATCGAGTAGTTCCAGAAATGTGGTTTTGACCAAAAAGTGGACAGTGTCACTCCTATTTTTTATTTTTTTGTACCAACTAAAGTGCAGCTCTGATGATATTGATATCATCGGAAGCAACAACCGCGCCGTTTGTTCTGCTTTTTCCCGCATGGATAAGGAGGCGAAGCGAATGGGTCTGGAGGTGAATGAGGACAAGACGAAATATCTCCTGTCATCAAGCAAACAGTCGGCGCACTCGCGTCTTGGCTCCCACGTCACTGTTGACAGTCATAACTTTGAAGTTGTAGATAATTTCGTATATCTGGGTACCAGCATCAACATCGATAATAATGTCAGCCTTGAAATCCAACGCAGAATCACTCTTGCCAACAGATGCTACTTTGGACTGAGTAGGCAATTGAACAGATAAGTCCTCTCTCGACGAACCAAAATCAAACTCTACAAGTCCCTCATCATTCCCGTCCTACTTTATGGTGCAGAAGCGTGGGCGGTGTCAACATCCTATGAGACGGCACTAGGAGTTTGCGAAAGGAAAATTTTGCGCAAGATTTATGGTCCTAAGAACATTGGCAACGGCGAATACCGCAGACGATGGAACGATGAGCTGTACGAGTTATACGACGACATTGACATAGTTCAGCGAATAAAAAGACAGCGGCTACGCTGGCTAGGTCATGTTGTCCGAATGGACGAAAACACTCTAGCTCTGAAAGCGTTCGATGCAGTACCCGCCGGAGGAAGCCGAGGAAGGGGAAGGCCTCCACTCCGTTGGAGGGACCAGGTGGAGAGCGACCTGGTTACACTTGGAGTCTCCAACTGGCGCCGAACTGCGAAGGAAAGAGAGGAGTGGCGCGCTCTCATCGATTCGGCTATAACCGGCTAAACGGTTGAACGCCAATCACATACATATAAAGTGCAGCTCTTTCTCATCCTTTCCATAAAATTTAGTTCTTTTGTCATTATTTTTATTAATGACTTATGACACTTTTAATACTGTTCAATCTAATCTTTGTGTGAGGGTTTGACGTGATTATCAGATTTCTTCCACTCTCATTATACATTAGGAGTGGATGTAGGGAAATCTTTCCAGTAAAGTTATACAATAGAACTTTAGTGGTTTTTAAAATATATACCAATGGAGGGGCGGGGCTACTCCCACTTTCGCAAAAAAATTTTCATCAAATATGACCTTTCGTAGTGCATTCCTTGTACCATTTTACTTGCATAACTAAATTTTTGGTTTAGTTATAGAACTTTAAATTTTTTTCCATCAACGGCATTTTTTATGTGTGGCAATGGTTCGATTTCGCCCACCTCCAATACCATCCCTTCTATATTGCCAGTAATCTATGTTCTCACTTTCTAATCAAGTTATAGCTTGGATGGACGGGCAGGACATCCGGCTATCAGCACATCTCGTCATTCTGATCAAACTCGTTTAGTTTTAGGTGTTACAAACTATCATAACGGATGTTAAAAGCGATTAAGCTCTCTTTGTAACACATTGCGAGAGCATAAACATTCACTGTCCAATAGCGGTAGTGTCACCGAAGCGTTCGGGTCAGTCATCGTCAGCTCGGATTGGATTAAGCGCTACATATACCATTGTAACATTTTTTAAAAAAATCGTTTTTTTTATTGGTTGCTATTCAATGGTTTATACTTTCAAAAATATCCTGTGCCATTTCTCAAAACTGCTGATATCATAACATTTTTTTCAGAACTACACCATTTTGTTAATTTTTGATTTTTTTTTAAATATTGGTCATTGTATAGGAAATACCTTCAACTTTAATAACCTTTTTGCAATTTTTTGTTTCAGCTACTCATTCGGCCGGAATAATGTCAGCAGTTGGGGAATTCTGTTTGGACAGCCATCCTGTCAAGACAGCCCATAACACCGTTATTTTTCAATATTTTTGTAAAAAAAAAAATCTTAAAATATAGCTGAAAATATACCTTATTATGTCCACAATACTTCTAAATAATCGATCGAGTACTTTCTTTAAAATAAATCCGCGAAAATCGCTTCATTTTTCATGGGTTACGCTGGTATAGCCCCTTAAGATTGAACGTTCATAGTAATCGCTGATTATTGCTTCTATCCATTTGACCTTTTAATTGTATATTCTTAGTAATATTATATAGTTTTCTTGGCAAGTTTTTCCGCATTTACGAAAAATGTATGTAAACCTGAAAAAATGTGTATGTTACTAGCATATTTAGTCTAGTCTTTTGTAGATTTAGGTCACGTTTGTATTTCATAAATAGCATATTATTGTCAAAGTTAGGCCTTTGTTCAGAGTTCCAGATCCCTAATTTATTCTTCATACTTTTGTATTCAATCGTTAATAAAATTTTAAAATTGCGTTGGTTGTACATATTTCTAATTTAAACCAATTTCTGTACTTCTAACACGCATTAAAGTATTTCTAATCAAAATTCATTTCATTTTACGATCCGCAATAAAATGCTTTGTTTTTCACACCTATTTGCCACACTTGTTGTGGATATTTTCGTGAAATTGTATAACTGTAAGCTGTAATTGTTGCTATTTGTGTTGTTGTGCATGCGTGAGAGTTCAGCGAGAATAATTGCCATTTATTTATTTATTTTTCTATTATTTAGCGAGTGATTTTTTTTTTCTGTGTTAGTTGTAACACATATGTATTCTATTTCATTTGTTTAATTAAACGTTTTTGCTCGATTGCAAATATTTGCTTGTGCACGTGCGTTGTCTAGCATTACATAACGGGTTTTTATTACACACACTTTTTTAACAATAAATAGGCAGTTGTATGTGTGTGTTTGCGTTGAAAATCAACGCATTGTTATGCTGAATTTATTCAATTATTTATTTGCCATGCAAATCCCAAATGGCCAGCGTCACACTTACACACACACAACACACATGCAAACGCTCATAAAAATCAAATGAAACAAATCGACACTTAATTAGATTTGAGTGCTATTTAATGCAATATTTTTGATGCGCAAAAAAACATAAATTGAGACACACATACATACATACATACATACACACGACGAAATGAACAATTAAGCAAACAAATTCATCTGCCCACATATACAAATTCGCTATTAGTTCTTGCGCTAAGCCCTGGTTAAGTCCATTATTCAACTATTATTGTAATGGAATTTTATTGCAAATATAGTTTGCGGTTTTAATGCAAAAAATTGTACAAATTAAAATATAGTTTAGCAATTAACGCTTTAAAATATACATATTTATTTTTTTATTAGAAGAGTGCCACGTAAATATGTAAATACCTATACACTAGGAAAGATGTATGAAAGGTGGCAAAAATGAAAAAAAAATACCAGCATTTGTTGTTGTTGTATATTTTATGAAGTTCACGTGCAATTACGCTTACCTATTATTCTTAGTTAATTATTATTACGCCAAATTAGCTTCGATAAAAGTTTTGAGGGAGAATTATAATTTTTCTAATTTGTATACTCTCGCAACAAAGTTGCTAAAGAGAGTATTATAGTTTTGTTCACATAGCGGTTGTTTGTAACACCCAAAACTAAACGAGTTAGATATAGGGTTATATATACCAAAGTGATCAGGGTGAAGAGTGGAGTTCAAATCCGAATGTCTGTCTGTCCGTCCGTCCGTTCGTCCGTCTGTGCAAGCTGTAACTTGAGTAAAAATTAAGATATCTTGGCACACTTATTTCTTGGCACTATAGGAAGGTTGCTTTCGAAGATGGGCAATATCGGACCACTGCCACGCCCACAAAATGGCGAAAACCGAAAACACATAAAGTGCCATAACTAAGCCATAAATAAAGCTAAGGAAATAAAATTTGGTACAAAGCATCGCACTAGGAAGGGGCATATTTTGATGTATTTTTTTTGGGAAAGTGGGCATGGCCCCGCCCCTACTAAGTTTTTTGTATATATCTCGTAAACTACTTGAGCTATATCAACGCAATTCTCAGGAGTCGTTTTTTAGGCATTTCCTTATATAGTCCAAAAATGGAGGAAATCGGATTATAACCACGCCCACCTCCCATACAAAGGTTATGTTGAAAACTACTAACAATTATTTAATTCAATAAGGGAAACACCTGAAACATTAAATTTCGTTAAAAAGATGTTACAGAAGGGCTGCACTCAAATTGGTATACAAAAGTTGAAATGGGCGTGGCTCCGCCCACTTATGGGTCACAAACCATATCTCCGAAACTACTCGACCAATATCAATGAAATGAATTGGTTTGCAATATTTTCCTTGCATGCTAATGATATTTTGTGAAAATAGACCAAATCAGTTCACAATCACGCCTACTTCCTGTATACCAGAACTTTGAAGTCGATCTGAATCTTTTACTTTACAATATATAATGTAAGCACTAGTGAAGATATCGGAACAGAACTTTGCATAAATACTTCATTTATAGTGTGGCAGCCCCTTTCTAAAAATCGACGAAATTGGACCATAGGTTAGAAAAGGTCGTTATGGATAGAGACAAAAAATTAGAGCGGATACGTTTATTTCTTCACAACTATTTCCCTGTTGGTCTAAGGATCTATTTCTTTTAATTTTTCGATGATTATCTTATAGCACTTGTATTTAATTTCGCGGCTACAATTTGCATCACTCAATCAATTTGCCATAAGCACGGCATTGATTCATATAAATCAATAAATTCTCCCCAAATATTCTTGAAAATTCCAATTAAATACAGTAAATTCACAATACACTACGCCAGCATGTTTGTGCAATCAGAAAAATATAAAATTCGTTTTGGTTTTGCCCAACAGATTGTGCAATCACACCACAAGTACGTACACGATCAATCAGCTGGCACCATCAGGTGATTGTAGTGTAGTGTATTGGCCGCTTTATGTTCACCAAACTATCGATATGTGACTATGTATATGTCAAGGTTTCATTTCGGATGAAAGTGGTTTCATTATCTTGTCTGAGGATGTATAATTTGTAAATATTTTTGCTGAAGTGTTATCATTCAATTGAAGCGTATGTCTCAATAAAGTTTCAGGAACTTCATTAATGTAAGGTATTTAACCCCTTTTTTCAGGGAAATATACTTCGGGTATTAAATAGAAATACTTCTCACAAACTTTTATGTTAAATCCAAATTAGTTATACACAATCCCGGATATTTCTGCTTGAAACATGTCCAGACATCAGACATCAGACCGATAACCTTTACTCTGTTTCCAATTCAATGACAACAAGAAAATCAATAACTATATGTACCAATTTAATCTTCATCAAGGGTATGGAGGAATCCTCAATCATAATGACTGTCTTAAAACGGCTGGACTGTCATCATTGTTAGTCACTTGAAATTACAAAATTTTGCTTGAAACTGTTTTTTCGTTGAACTCTCACTAAAGTCAAAATGTAAACGACTACAAAGCTCACACAAGTGATGACTGAACTAACAGTCAACGGATATATCAATGCAACATGTCACATGAAATATTTAAAAATGTACATATGTTTATACATGAGATGATTTACAAATATAGCGATTGGTTCCTGAGGGATATAGTCATAACACTAATAAAGCCTATTCCTTCATTCAACTCTAAACGAACAGATAAAATCAATTCTCCAATGGTTTAGTATATTAAGAAATAGTTGTTAATTATCAAAGATATAGTAAACTTGTTTTTAAGTTTGAACCGTTGCGGAAAGGAGCGTCATGAACAAACTCCCACTCTTTTAAGCAAGTAACCCACAAAATGGCGAAAACCGAAAACATATAAAGTGCCATAACTAAGACATAAATAAAGTTATAAAAGTGAAATTTGGAACAAAGGATCTCACTAGGAAGGGGCATATTTAGATGAAATTTTTTTTGAAAAAGTGGTCGTGGCCCCGCCCCTTACTGAGGTTTTTGTACATATCTCGTAAACTGCTAAAGCTATATCAACCAAACTTTCTAGAGTCGTTTCCTTTAGGCTCTTCCTAACAGTTCAAAAATGGATGAAATCGGACTATAACTACGCCCACCTCCCAAACAAATGTTATGTTTAAAACTACAAAAAACGCTTGAATTCACTAAGGAAAAGCACCAGAAACCTTAAATTTCGTTACAAAGATGTTTCAAAAGGGATGCACTCAAATTGGTATACAAAAATTGAAATGGACGTGGCTCCGCCCACTTATGGGTCAAAACCCATATATCCGAACTTACTCGACCAATATCAATGAAATTTGGTTTGTAATATTTTCCTTGCATCTTAATGATATGTTGTTAAAATAGAGCAAATTGGTTCACAACCACGCCTACTTTTTATATACCAGAACTGTGAAGTCAATTTGAACCTTTTACTTTACAATATATAACTTAAGCGCTAGTGAAGATATCGGAACAAAACTTTCCATAAATACTGCATTTATAGTGTGGTAGCCACTTTCTAAAAATCCGAAAATGTAGGTAAGTCTCTCAGATATTTTGAGAAAATTTGTAGGGAATATTTTTCTTCTAATAATATGTCTCCGTTCTGAAAATTTATGAAATCGAGTCATAATTTCTACTAGCTCCCATATACCTATTATTAGGGTTTCCAACTTTCAATGGACTTTATACCATATATGTATATGACGAATATGTTGACCCATTGTTTGTAATATTAATAAAATTAAATAAATAAATTGCAAGAGTATAAAATGTTCGGTTACACCCGAACTTAGCCCTTTCCTACTTGTTATAGTATACTATACTATACTACTTCTAGTAAATATGGTAATATAAGGTAAATTAACTACTCAGAATGAAAAGAACAATACCTCAACAACAAACATAATACTTTCGCAGTGACCTAATGAGGATGGAAACAATGCATTAATTATAATCAACGGTTGTAATAACAAAGTAGTACAGATTAATGACAGGTAGATTAATATGTTTGGCAACAATTGAAAGCGGAACTATGAGAATTAATCAAATGAGAATAACGATATAACAACTAATTAACCAAGGGATCCAAAATGGTATTACTTTGATAACAAGTATACATAAATTATTTACCAAGAAAGGTATGCTGTAGGATTATAATATTGTATTATTATCTATTAGACACATAATTTGATTAGCCTTCTTCATTACAGCATACTAATAATAATAATAATACGAATAATAACCGCAATTCAACTGGGTAAAAGTAGTACTTCTTACATTTACTTTCATAATTCAGCAGCTTCACAACTAATCAGGTTTGTATTTTTATACCCGCGCATAACATGCCGACAGGGGATATAATTTGGTTTAAGTGAAGGTTGTCTGTAACGACAGTAAGTAAGTAAGTAGATAAGGTTTCCATATACTATTCGAGTTTTTCCAATTCAAATTTACAATACAACTAACAAACCGATTTGTATCACAGACCTTTAAAAGTGTTCTCTTTCCAACATTCTGTAAATTATCAACCCATGGGTGATACAAACCTAGCACATTTTGATCTTTCTCGAAACTAATCTTGACGAATTGATCAGCAGGTTTGGAATTGATTTCATATTTGCTTAATTGAGGATTATGTAGATATATTTTATTCCAAAGCAGAGAGTGGTTAGCCATTATAAACCTGCCCTTGTGGTTAACCAAATTTAATATATTTACTAAATTTCACTCCACAAACCAGACATAGATATTCTAAACTAAATATTTAGTTTTTGGAAGCAAACTAAGAATGTTACTCTGATCCAGTGTTCCAAAGTGAGATCTTCGTCAAGCAGAGGGGGCGTTTTTAAGATCAAATAGAGAGTGATAGAGAGAGAGAGAGTCAATTCACTTGAAGTAATTTGAAACTCTTCACTGCGATAATATAAAATTCGGTTCTGTGGCCTTTTAGACTACCTTATTTCTTTTGTTTCTTGTTTATTCTTATTTTACCCTTTTCAGAATTTAATAAATGAAATGCCTTAATGAGAGTGCGAAAAAATGCGAAGAAAAATTGAGAAAAGTTGTAAGTGTTGATGGAAAACAAAAACTTGTATTAAAGGTCGGTGAACAATTAGAAAAAGAAATTGCAGCAAAATGACCGACAAATAAAAGAAATAAAAAGGAAATAAAGTACACTGTAGGAAAAAGTTTTAGGAAGTTGTTCGAGAAATTATAATAAACGGAGCAACAGCAGAATAATGATCGATAAAAATTACAAATAAATGAAGTTATTACAAATAGCATACTCCGTAGCAAACATTTTTAAGAAATTGTAGTTACTCCGTGGCAGTTTGAACCCTTGGGTACATAAAATTTTGAATTTTAAAATTTAATATTAACTACAACTTTGTTTCCGCCGTTTTCCAATAGATGTCTCTAGGGTAAAGCACTGGTCGGTTAAATCGTTTTATATCGATCTTGGACATTGGTGTCAACATTAACCCAACAAAATATTTGTAGAGATCTGTTTGCATCCCAAACTTATTCTCAACTGAAAATGTCACTTTTTGAGCTGAATTTTCGACATTTGCGGGAATGTCTCTAAGGACAAGCACTGGTCGGTTAAATAGTTTTATATCGATCTTGGACATTGGTGTCAACATTAACCCAACAAAATATTTGTAGAGATCTGTTTGCATCCCAAACTTATTCTCAACTGAAAATGTCACTTTTTGAGCCGAATTTTCGACATTTGCGGGAATGTCTCTAAGGTCAAGCACTGGTCGGTTAAATCGTTTTATATCGATCTTGGACATTGGTGTCAACATTAACCCAACAAAATATTTGTAGAGATCTGTTTGCATCCCAAACTTATTCTCAACTGAAAATGTCACTTTTTGAGCCGAATTTTCGACATTTGCGGGAATGTCTCTAAAATCAAGCACTGGTCGGTTAAATCGTTTTATATCGATCTTGGACATTGGTGACAACATTAACCCAACAAAATATTTGTAGAGATCTGTTTGCATCCCAAACTTATTCTCAACTGAAAATGTCACTTTTTGAGCCGAATTTTCGACATTTGCAGGAATGTCTCTAAGGTCAAGCACTGGTCGGTTAAATCGTTTTATATCGATCTTGGACATTGGTGTCAACATTAACCCAACAAAATATTTGTAGAGATCTGTTTGCATCCCAAACTTATTCTCAACTGAAAATGTCACTTTTTGAGCCGAATTTTCGACATTTGCGGGAATGTCTCTAAGGTCAAGCACTGGTCGGTTAAATCGTTTTATATGAAAATGTCACTTTTTGAGCCGAATTCTCGAATTCTCGAAAGAGCGAAATTTTGCTTTTCTTTTTTAATTCCAAGAAAAGTGCGGCTGAGGCTCATCGAATACTTTCGGATACGTACGGTGAGGCTGTCCTAAATGAAAAAAGCCTTAAATTTACAAAAAAAAAACGGCGGAAGCAAAGTTGTAGACCTAATACATAACGGCAATCGTCTCAATGAATATTTTTGAGTGAGAAAAGAAGTTGGAGCTGTCAATAGATTTGAACTAGAAAAGATACATACTTCGACAACTCCTTTCTTACTCCATTTATATGAAGAATACCGACTGTTAATGCCTCAATATGAACTAGTACGGCACCAGTCTCCGTTTGTTGCTTGAATTTTCCAGCAGAGCCTTCACTACAACATCAACAGACGTCTCCTTAACTAAAAGCAAGTGGTTTTGCTCGAGGCACTTCCAAAGCTGATTGAGCTGTACGTATGTATATGTAAGCAAAGCGGCGGCGGTGGAGGAAGTAAGTATCGAAAGGACAACAACAATAACAACATTGCGTTAAGTTTTCTTTCCGACCATTTTTTCTCACATTGTACAAGTAATCAAAACTTATACGGAAATAAAATTAAGCTCAACATAAAACAACAACACGAACAATAATAATAAGAACAACAACAACAAGGCATAACAATAGCTGCGTATAAGCAAAGTGTCGTTGTGGGGGGGTGGGCGGTGTTGGTGGAATGTTTAGTAATTCTTGCGCCTGTGCAAATTGGATGCTGGCAAAAGTTTTGTATTTTGCGCTAACTTAATAATGAAGGCAGCAGCAACAGCACCTTAAGCTACACCCCACCGTTGCGTGTGGGGTTGACCGGCGTGAACACGAAAGGATTGGAATGTGCGTGTGCGCGTGTGTTTTGGTGGAAAAGTGCGGACTCATAGTCCGACAAAGTGTTAATAAATATTAAAGGTGCGTAGCTGTTGGACATTGCTCTGTGCGCTCCTTTTCTCAACCGGCTGAAGGTGCTGAAAAGCGCCGCGGAATGCCCGTCTAATATAATCAAAAAAGTTTCAAATTTGTAAACAGCGGAAAAACAAGCAATGGCATGGGCGGTGTAAAGTGTATTTAAAAGTTTTATGGGAAAATAAAATTCAATTCAATGCAACAAGTGGATTTCGGAATGCAAAACGCTTACGGCTGGAATTAACAGTATTTGGGTTGACAACAAGATGCAATGCGAACAATTTTGGGATTCGGAATATTTATACTCCATTTAATTTTAGTTTTTTTGTAATGAATGACATGGAATGAAATGGATTACTTGTTTAAAGGTGTGGGTTTCTACCTTTGAGTTAGAAAAAAATAAGCGCAACTTTTCAGGCGCAAGAATTTTAAACAGCGTTTCCAATAATAATGTAATTTATACTACAGAAGTAAATAAAAGTAAAAGAGTGACGGCTTTTATTGTATGGATCAAAAAACCTGTTCAAAAGAAGTCGGGTTTCCGTCTTCGTCATTGGATGTTAACCGAAGTCATTGATATATTACATACATGTTTGATAACATCTACAAAATTGTAGAAGTAACTAGTTAATTTTATAACTAAAACAATATCCTTTAAAATAACTCTCTTTCGTGTCTAAGAAACCCATTGTAGAATCCAAATGTTGTTCGAAATTTGTATATATAGATAAATACCTCACTTATTTTTCCTACATTATAAAGTGATAAAGTATATATACTACATGTGGCCAAAAGGAAAATATTGGCTTTAGGTGGCTATATCAGTGTAACCCGTCAAAAATAGGGAGATTTTCGTGATTTTTTTTAAAGAAAGTACTCAACCGAATGTTTCGAATTTATATATATCGCAACAAAGTTGCTAAAGTGACTATAATACTCACATTTTTTCACATAATGGTTGTTTGTGTCACCCAGAAATAAAAGAGTTAGATATGGGGTTATATATATATATATAAATGATCAGGATGACGAGTGAGTTGAAATCCGGTTGTCTGTCCGTTCGGTACAAAACTTTGCTTAAATACTGCATTTATAGTTTGGCACCGCCCTTCTAAAAACCGTCGAAATCGGACCAAAAGTTTTCAAAGCCCAATGTATCGAACATGAGGATCTCAGTGCTTCTAATATATGTTTTACCAAAAATACAAGTAAGCAATAATTAAAGTAAATATAGATATTTTGAAGAAATTGAGAGGGTACATTTTTTTTCTAATAATATGTCTCCTTTCCAAAAATTAGTGATGGGTCATAACTTCTCCTAGCTCACATATGCTTAATATTTCGGGTTTCAAACTTTCTTCGGACTTTTATCATATATATCGGTTGAAATATACTATATATACTGATTTGTGTTCCCTAATGGACTTTATGCCGAATATGTGTATAATATTAATAAAATTAAATAAATGAAATGCGAGAGTATATAATGTTCGGTTACATATATATATATATTTTTAGCTATAGTTTAAGACTATTTTTTTTTACAAAATATAAAAAATTACGGAGGTGCCATAAAAAAGTTCTTTAACTGCTAACATGATTCCAGCCGAGATGATTTTGTAATTCTAAAAATGATAGTAGCTAAACAGAGCTTCTTTTGTGGTTTTGGCTGATTTGAATTTGTCGAATAGTTGGTGAGATATTTTACCTAATCTGGAACTGCCACCTAATCCAACAAGCCAATTAATAAACCAATTAATTAAATGACTTGAGTCCTGATGTTTCCATACATTCTAATTTCCGACCTTTTGTTATAATTAGTAAGAAATATGTTAAGGTTAGTGGTCTGAAAGAAACTAGTATTCTTTTTTTAAATTTACCGTGGAGCTGAACAAATCGATTAGCTCAAGACCCTTGCTTTTTTACTTTTTTGTATTTGCTATTTGTTGTTTTTTGGTTCTATTAACCGATTTGCCTTTAAACTGTTACTGTTGTTATCTCTAGCTGGAGTTAGGCATAATTGCTTGCTCTTTATTAGCGAAATAATCTTGCTATTCGAGTACGGTAGCAGGGACGAAAGAATGTGTCAAACAATACACTCCATTTGATATTTTACCATCTGTATATAACAGCACTTTAACGATAGCAAAGTTTTGTTATGGGTCGTATAACACTTTCCTGCCAGCGGAATGGTTGGGAAATGAAACACAGCCAGCAATTTTTAATTTTGCTAGGCGGTTTTTAAGTCCTGTCCCTATTTCGTAGCGTTAAGGATCTTCGATTAATTTTTGGATGAAGAGAGCTAAGAAAATTACGAACTTGGTTGTCAGGTCGTTTAGCTCAAGGTTTTGCAATCGATGTACTTATTATACATCAGCGGATATCAAATTGGACACGTCTCAACATCAATATTTAGAGACATTATATAAAAGTTGTTGAGGAACTTTTCCCTCTCTCTGCAGGCCAAATTAACTTTCCTACGCATTTACCAATTTCTTTCACGATGTTATAGAATTCCGGAGTTTTCTACATCCTCAATATTCTCATTGAATGGTTTATGCCTCCATAACGTTTATACTAATGTTATACACAGAAGTCCGCACTCTATTGGAAATATAAAATTCTAAATAAAAGTGGTATTTCCACAGAGAAAATTTTCGATTATAATAAACTCGATACTGGTAAAATTTGATTTAGTGGTTCATCAATTATTGCTATTATTGTTGTAGCGGCAGAAAATAGTTCGCAAATATTGTTTTCTAAGCTGTATATAAATTCCTGGTCCATTTCGGACTCGTTAGACCTGACTGCTGACTATCTTTGCACCTCTTGCCGAATTTAACCTAATTTTTTAAGATGTCGAAATCAGTACTTACAGCTTGAAATATTCCCTTCAAAAGGAGTCCAGTATTCTTTTCCCAATTGAACTTAGTGATATAAGAAACTCGATAGGCATCTTGAGCGTTTGGACCTAGGAGTTTTTTAAAGATTAAATCGATACCTTAAGTCTCGAGACCTTACCACACAAGTATGTATTTCTTTGAGAATACAGTTTTTTTATTACAGTTGATCTCCTTTTTGCACGGTTAACTGGGACAGTAAATTACTCGTGTAAAAAAAAACCGTGCAAAAAAAATCAAATTTTTATATAAAACTCACTATTGGGACCAATTTAAGAAAAAAATCGTGCAAAAAATAGAAAACGTGTAAAAAAGATCTAATTTTACATGAAAATCTATCTATTCGTACAGTGAGAATTTACACTGTTGTTGTTGTTATAGACTTTTCTGGTATTATATGTATGTACATATTACTGTTAGAAGGAACAAACAACAACTATTCTGGGAATGGTAAGAAAATAACACATTTCAAAGTTCCGTCATTAATCGCTGTGTCTTCTTTTTTCTTACCTCTTCATAGATTTATTTATATTTTTACGTATTGAAATTTCACTTTTTTTCACTGGCTTTAGAATCTAAAATTTGTATTTTTTAATTTAAACCAAATTTAGAATTTATTAAATTCTTTAACAGCAATGGATTTGTGACGTATTGACGTATGGAATTTTGATTTTATTGCAAAAAAATATACAATTAAAATAAAAAATCCGTGTAAAAAAAGTAAAACCGTGTAAAAATGGTAACTGGGAAGTGTTCAAAAACACCGTGTAAAAAAAAACCGTGCAAAAAAAACCGTGTAAAAAGGAGATCAACTGTATTTAAAAAAAAAAAAATCTTAAATAAAATACACTTTGTTCGAATTCCTCTTCACACGGAACTCTAAACACAAACCATAGACTCATACCATAATGCACTCTCAACCGATTCCCGCTTTTTATTGCGAATTCTTCGTGAATTCCCAGCGAGCTTTTATAGCGGTATTTTTCAACTGTCTATAGAATTTTTCGATTAGCATAATGTTAAGCTGAGCAAGCCGCTGTACAAGTAAGTGTGTATGTGTGTGTATGAGTGAGTTTATTAAAGCTGTCTGCTCATACTGCCGACAAGCTGTCTATGTCCAGTACACCAATGAATTCAAATGCTTCACTTTACTCACACTCCCTTCACTGGAAAATAACATATTTGTTTGTGTGTTTATTTAAATATTTAGTTTTACGGGTTGCATAGTTTTTGTTGATTGCAAATACCGATGTCAACAACAATAATGTGCGGCGATTTGCATGGCATGGTAATAAATTTCCAATAGTTCAACATTCTTAGTTCGACGGCACTGCGCACAGTACGTAGGAGTTCCTTCCTGTCCAATGCGAAAGGGTCCAACGGTATTAACTGCTGTCCTGCTATTAAGTATTTGATATTTATTGCTTGGTCGCCTTAATTCGATGTATGTGAGTATATAGTAATACGCTGTAGAGTTTATACTTTGTTTTTGCAAATATTTTCTTTTGTGGCTTTAGTGATTTTAAAACAAAAGCAGTGACAGTCGCTTAATACCAGCAGTTTTTATTGTTGTTGGATTTTTATTTATTTTTTTTTCAGCATGTTTTCGTTCTATGCTCTCTTCTATGTACTATTATTGTTATGTATTTATATCATGGTCGCTGAGCTGCTGTTGGAGCGCATAAAAAATTCCGCAGCCTTTTGTCGGTCTGCTGTGGGGTCCATAAAAAATGCATTCACTTCCTGTACACTTTTTTACGATTAAAAAAGCACCAGGGCTTAAACAATTTAGAAAAAAGAGTTCAGAAATTTTAGAAATATATTACAGGATTGTTCCATAGAAAGTGAATGCAATGAAACAATGGAAATAGGATTATCATATAATACATAAGATAACATAGCACATAGAATACAAATCAAAAATTGTAAGATATTATAATTTCACAATGCAAGACATACCATCTTCGTCTCTTTAAGCAGTGATCACAATCTTAGATCAGAGTTGCCTTCTTCTTCTTCTTCTTGACTGGCGTAGACACCGCTTACGCGGTTATAGCCGAGTCCAAAACAGCGCGCCACGCATCCCTCCTTCTGGCAGTTTGGCGCCAATTGGTTATTCCAAGCGAAGCCAGGTCCCTCTCCACCTGGTCCTTCCATCGGAGTGGAGGTCTCCCTCTTCCTCTGCTTCCACCAGCGGGTACTGCATCGAATACTTTCAGAGCTGGAGCACTTTCATCCATTCGGACAACATGACCCACAGCCAAGCGTAGCCGCTGTTTTATTCGCTGGACTATGTCTATGTCGTCGAATAACACATACAGCTCATCGTTCCATCGTCTGCGGTATTCGCCGTTGCCAATTCTCAAGGGACCATAAATCTTCCGCAAAACCTTTCTCTCGAAAACTCCTAGTGCCGTCTCATCGGATGTTGACATCGTCCACGCTTCTGCACCGTAAAGTAGGACGGGAATGATGAGAGACTTGTAGAGTTTGGTTTTTGTACGTCGAGAGAGGACTTTACTTTTCAATTGCCTACTTAGTCCATAGTAGCACCTGTTGGCAAGAGTGATTCTGCGTTGGATTTCCAGGCTGACATTGTTATTGGTGTTAATGCTGGTTCCCAGGTAGACGAAATTATCTACAACTTCAAAGTTATGACTGTCAACAGTGACGTGGGAGCCAAGACGCGAATGCGCTGACTGTTTGTTTGACGACAGGAGATATTTCGTCTTGTCCTCGTTCACCACCAGACCCATACGCTTCGCTTCCTTATCCAGTCTGGAGAAAGCAGAACTAACGGCGCGGGTGTTGTTTCCGATGATATCGATATCATCGGCGTACGCCAGTAGCTGTACACTCTTATAGAAGATTGTACCTTCTCGGTTTAGCTCTGCAGCTCGTATTATTTTCTCCAGCATCAGGTTAAAGAAATCACACGAGAGTAGAGTCACCTTGTCTGAAACCTCGTCTGGTATCGAACGGCTCGGAGAGGTCCTTCCCGATCCTGACGGAGCTTTTGGTGTTGCTCAACGTCAGCTTACACAGCCGTATTAGTTTTGCGGGGATACCAAATTCAGACATCGCGGCATAAAGGCAGCTCCTTTTCGTGCTGTCGAAAGCAGCTTTAAAGTCGACAAAGAGATGGTGTGTGTCGATCCTATTTTCACGGGTCTTCTCCAAAATTTGGCGCATGGTGAATATCTGGTCTGTTGTTGATTTTCCAGGTCTAAAGCCACACTGATAAGGTCCAATCAGTTTGTTGACGGTGGGCTTTAGTCTTTCACACAATACGCTCGACAGAACCTTATACGCGATGTTGAGGAGGCTTATCCCACGGTAATTGGCGCAAATTGTGGGGTCTCCCTGTTTGTGTATAGGGCAGAGTACACTGAGATTCCAATCGTCAGGCATGCTTTCTTCCGACCATATTCTGCAAAGAAGCTGATGCAAGCACCTTATCAGCTCTTCGCCGCCGTATTTGAATTGCTCGGCCGGTAATCCGTCGGACCCCGCCGCCTTATTGTTCTTTAGGCGGGTAATTGCTATTCGAATTTCTTCACGGTCGGGCAATGGAACATCTGCTCCATCGTCGTCGATTGGGGAATCGGGTTCGCCATCTCCTGTTGTTATACTTTCACTGCCATTCAGCAGGCTGGAGAAGTGTTCCCTCCACAAACTCAGTATACTCTGGTCATCAATAACTAGATCACCTCTGGGGGTCCTACAGGAGTGTGCTCCGGTCTTGAAACCTTCAGTTAGTCGCCGGATCTTTTCGTAAAATTTTCGAGCATTACCCCTGTCGGCCAGCTTGTCAAGCTCTTCATACTCACGCATTTCGGCCTCTTTCTTTTTTTGTCTGCAAATGCGTCTCGCTTCCCTCTTCAGCTCTCGGTATCTTTCCCATCCCGCTCGTGTTGCGGTCGATCGCAACATTGCGAGGTAGGCAGTCTGTTTTCTCTCCACTGCGAGACGGCAATCCTCGTCATACCAGCTGTTTTTTTGGCTTTTCCGAAAACCAATGGTTTCGGTTGCAGCCGTACGCAAGGAGTTTGATATGCCGTCCCACAGCTCCCTTATACCGAGATCCTGATGAGTGCTCTCAGAGAGCAGGAGTGCAAGTCGAGTACAAAATCGTTCGGCTGTCGGTTGTGATTGCAGCTTCTCGATGTCGAACCTTCCTTGTGTTTGTTGACGTGTGCGCTTTTCTGCACAGAGGCGGGTGCGTATTTTAGCTGCTACAAGATAGTGGTCCGAGTCGATGTTGGGACCACGAAGCGTACGCACATCAGAAACACTGGAGACATGTCGTCCATCTATCACAACATGATCGATCTGGTTGCGAGTAATTCGATCAGGGGACAGCCAAGTAGCTTGATGGATTTTCTTATGCTGGAATCTAGTACTACAGACGACCATATTTCGGGCCCCGGCAGAAGTCGATCAGCCTCAGACCGTTTGGTGATGTTTCGTCATGGAGGCTGAATTTTCCGACTGTTGTGCCAAAGACACCTTCTTTACCCACCCTAGCGTTGAAATCGCCAAGCACGATTTTGACATCGTGGCGGGGGCAGCGCTCATAGGTACGTTCTAGGCGCTCATAGAAGGTATCTTTGATCACTTCGTCTTTCTCTTCCGTCGGGGCGTGGGCGCAAATCAGCGATATGTTGAAGAACCTCGCTTTGATGCGGATTGTGGCTAGACGTTCATCCACCGGAGTGAATGCCAGGACTCGACGACGGAGTCTCTCTCCCACCACGAATCCCACACCGAATTTGCGCTCCTTTATATGGCCGCTGTAGTAGATGTCACAAGGACCCACCTTCTTCCGTCCTTGTCCCGTCCATCGCATTTCTTGGATTGCGGTGATGTCAGCCTTTACTCTTACGAGGACATCAACCAGCTGGGCAGAGGCACCTTCCCAATTAAGGGTCCGGACATTCCAGGTGCATGCCCTTATTTCGTAGTCCTTTAAACGTTTGCAGTGGTCGTCATCAAAATTGGGGTCTCTCATCCGAGGCTGTTTTGTTCTTTTCATTGGGGGGTGTTTTTATGTGGTGGGTCCCAAACCCTACGTACAACCGCATAAGCGGGTTTCGCCTTCTCACTTTAGCTCGCCTTCAAACGGATGTTTGTTAGCTACCCAGAGGATACTTGGTCTAAGACCGGAAGTCGTGAGCTGCTTGAGCCACATGTAAAAGAATCGTTCCTGGCCACTCCCAAGTGAATGGCAGTCAGAAACTTTCCTCACTTGCGTGAACTTCTACATATGACTCCATCCTCCAAGCCTTCTTGCTAGCTATAAATATCACTATCGAAAATTCGAAGGTTGGCTTGAAACTTGTCGACAATAAACTAGAATTTTCGCCCTTCAGAAACTAAAGAGTGAGCTATGGGCTTGTTGACTAATTAATCAGTCGCTGAAAAAGCACGATGAAGTGAAATGAAATGCGAAAGGAAACCACAGGTTTTACGAAGTAGTCGTGTGATATCAAAGAAAAATTAGTCGTCGATAGAAAATGAAAGTGCTGCCTCCATTACAATACACGTCACAAAGTGAGCCGAGATATCTATGAATTAGAAAATGAGTTCTGGAAAAGCATGGATTATTTACTCTAATGTGGTTGTCCAGATCATCTTTAAAATGAAATGCCCGACGAAAAGCATTTAACCCTTTCATGCCCTTACTTACCGTCATCTAATTCTTGTTATTTAAATATTTTTGACCAGAGGTTTTTTCAATTATGTAGACCTATGTGTTGTGCATGCCTACAGTTACTTTTTTTGATATGAGCTGAAAAGTTATACAATAGTGGTTATACAAAAAGTGTTAAAAAACATAAAAATAATTGTTTTATTTTTAAACAAAGTGAACTATATAAATAAGTAAAGATTAGAGAGTTATTAAAAACAAAAATTTCATGAGAAAAGTGCTTAGTTTATTTATAATAATTTAATTTGTGCCTATAAGCAATATCCTGTAACTAAGGAACCATGATACATAGGATTTTGAAATTTTTATCACTTCATATTTGAGTTAAGACTGATATATATCTGTACTAAAAAAAATGTTTGCTCCGCCCATTTTAATTCGGGCATGAGAGGGTTAAGCGTATTATTTAGCTCAAGAAATATTGACGATAGAGTTTGGAGAGAAGAAATGTATATTTGCAGCTAGGTAGGCACATATGTAGATGGGAGTGCTGCTCTGTTATAGTTCATGCTCAATTAGCACTATATGTGACATTTTGATGCACTAGTCGTTGCTATTTTTTATTTGTTATCACGTTTAAACTTCTCGTTCAAACCATTTTGTGGTTTCGATGAAGCTACTAATATCCGTTATGCTTTTGGTAGACATCCATTCAAGGTTTGATACTTGATGGATTTCCAGTGTTTTGTGTCGGATCTGCGATAGGGCTGGGCATTCACAAGAAACTGAAAACTTGTTTCCTTATTCCCTGTTAGTTCGCAGATTCGGCATATGATATTATAGGATACCCATTTCCAAAGCATGTTCTCCAAATGTCCAATGCTCTATTATGGTAGCAGTTAGTCTGAAGATACTGTCCCTAGACTTATTTAATAGATCGTTAGTTCTTTTCATGTCGTATTTTGGCCGTATCTATTTAGTTATTTTGCCTTTTGTTGTATTTTTCCACTGTTATTAGCTAATGTAAAGAGGCATTTGACTGCCAACTAGCCGAAGAAAAGCATTTAAGCGCATTATTTAGCTCAACAAATATTGATGATAGAATTAGGAGAGAAAAAATGTATATTTGCATAACTAGTTGAGGAAAGGTAGTGGAAACAGTTTTGATACATCTTATACCGCTAGTCAAGAAAATATAATCAAAGCCAACAGCTGGAGTCGATGCTAAAGCATATTGACCAATAGGGAATGGGATAAATGAGTTTAAGGCAGTAGTCTGCTTTACAGGCTTCAAAAATCGATTTTTTTGTTTTGTTTTAAATCTCTTCCAAAACTATCCAAGAATATGTCTTTAAAATTCCAGAGGCCAATTCGACATATTTTCGAAGCTAGAGCAGTTTTAGTGGCCGAGCGTCGAGCAGGTGCGAATGCTCAGACAAACTTTAAAGCGCGTTTTCTCGAGTTTTCATTTTCACAAGTGTTAGAAAACGATGTCGGCGATATCAAAAATAATATATGTCCGATCGAAAAAAAACCAAAGTGATCTAGCTTCAGTATTAAATTATCTTCTATTTGAACTAAAAAAGTTGGACAATAGTTTTATTTAAACTACTTTTTTTGCAACATAAAGTCAATTTTTTTCTTAAAAAAGTGATTTTTTTTTTCAAACTTCGAAAAAATTTGGAATTTTATAACTTCTTCGGTATTTTTTTAGTTCATAAAGAAAAGAAACTTATAAAAATTACAAGTGCAGACTCCAGGCGCTCCAGAAAAATACTTACAACTTTGAAAAAATTTCAATATTTTCTAATAATAAATATTGTTTTTTAAGCCTTAAATATAGTACACTATCGTCTTAAAATTCCGTTTACCGCGATCATTTCCTTCCCTTTAAAAAAATTGCTAAAAAAACGCTTTTTTTCGGCTTTCAAAGAAGACTACTGCCTTAAGTTAAACACCCACTCTCACTTTTAAAAAATACCAACCACAAAGACCCATGAATGTCAGTGAATATGTGCATTGTTTGATCTGGGGAAACTATATTTTTTCGTCTTCTAGAGTTCTATCGTTATCTTATTTCCTAACATAAAAAAAAACGTGGAAAATGGAATAGTAATCTGTATTTCTACATCACGAAATGATTATTGAACTATTTTGGGGCCACTATCTTCTCTGAATAAATCGAAATAATATATTGGAAATAGAAGATATTATTTTATCCAAATCTGATGAAGTTAATTCAAGAGCAATTGAGAGACATTAGAACAACAATGATGAATTGATAGTTAACACAATGCTGTGCATCTTAAACATTTTTATGGAAGTGTAAAATTTTAAGATTAACTATACTGTGCTCTCAGTTTAATACATTTGTTGCTGTCTTTCAAGTGTAGTCATGCATATTCTGTTCATTGTTGTGCTTGAATTTTTAAATGAGCACTCATGCTGCTACACGGACAGCTCAATGTTGTGCGATAAATTTGACTGCATTGAATGTGCATTTCAAATTTATGTTTTATTTCGATTGTTTTAATGTTTTATTTCGATTGCTATGCGAATACCAACATATGTATAATGAAAAGAAAAGAAAGTGTTATTATAGTCAGTGTAGTACATCATTCATTTCAAGTTGATTTCATTCAAGAACAAGAAACTATTTGATCGAGAGTGTATGTATTTTCAGAATTTATACTTTTTAAGTGAGTTGAATGATTTCATATTTTCATTGACATTAACATCGATACATGTTTTTCTCAGATTATTCTGAAGCATTTTGAGCTAAAGACATTCTTTAGAAATATATTTTGTTACATTTCAGCATCTTATTTAGATGAGTTTGTGATCGTTCGTAGAAATTTTTTATAAATTCCTTTTTCTCTTTTCTAATAGCCTTTGCGCACAGCCAAATTAATTTATGAAATAAAATTTTAATTGAGAAACCAGTTTTTGCCCTTCGCACTGCCGGCTACTCGATAATTGATCAGCTGTTAGACATTTTTGTTTTTGCTGATTGCCATTTTATTATTTATTTCCAGCAGCGACATCTATCGTCGTGTAGCATGAAGAATAACTCGCAGGCAAAGAATACTATAATTACAAATACGGTTTTTGTCGCAGAGTGGCATTTCATTTTCAAATCGATTAAAATCCAATTAAAAATTAATGTAGAAAAATTAGATTTTTATTTTGTATGGTTAATCGATATAAATTAGCGCTTTAATCGAGCAAAGGACGGTTAATTGATCATAACATAATACAGCTTATAACACCAAATTAGACTGGTAAGGTAAATGGTGTATTTTAGAAATTAAACGAGATGATGAATATAGAGGTAAATCTGATTTCTTATTTCTTTTAATTTTCACTTTCAATAGTTTCAAATTCAAATATGATTACGTATACGCCGTGTATTCTCCATTGAATTTGATTACTCATACGCCATGTGTACATATTTGCTTGTGGTAGCTCATATCATCCGATTAACATACGAAACCACAACATAGCAAGCAAACCTCCGAAATTTTGAATAATTTTATTATTTTCTGCTTTGGATTTTATTTTACATATGTGTGTACTTTTCATATGTATGCAGTGATCTAATCATTCATGCATTAAAATCTCTTAATTTGAGCTTGTGAATTGTGGTTGACTTCATAAATTTGGTTTGATAGTAAAAGGCGTTTATTTAATAACACAACATTGTAGTGAGTACAGCAAATGTCTTCTGGCTATGTCATTGATTGACTTTATTGAGTAAAAACTTTCATTTAGTTTATTATTAAATTTAATTAAATTTACTCCTTTACTTTGTAGGCAAATAAAATCTGCGGTAGATTTTTCTTTGAATTTGTCATTTTATTTACAGATAGAAATTATATACCAATTTCTATGAAGAGTTAGTGTTTAAAGGTCGGTAAGAGACACTTTCTCCTTCATTGTTCAGCTTTCGCTAGACTGCGGCTGTAACATCTTGGTAGGGTGAACTTCGGAGAACCATTTGAACTGTCCCGATTCGTTTCGCTTTGTCGTTACTTGAGTGTCTCGGTCATCCATTTTAAGAAGTTTGAGGCATCCCAAAGGACGGGCTCTAACTGTCGAAGTGGGATCTCCTGTTACAAGGGGGTTCAGCCCTTTAACCTAAAGGAGGATAAAGTAGGTGAAATTTTTGTTCAACAGAAGAAAGGGTAGAGTGGTGCAGTAGAACCTTTTAAGGGGTTATATACAGTTAGACGGCCGAAAAAAAGTGAATTTTCCAGAATTTTTTCTGAGAAAACTTTTTAATTTATTGATCCAAAAATTTATACACATATTATGATATCTTTTAACTGTATTTTAAGACTTAGTACTAGTAAAAATATTTATTTGAAAAAGAGCTACAGCTGATCTCCAGGAGCTCCTCTCAAAAAAGACGTTTTGCGGTGACCACTATATCTCGGAACTGGATCATTTGAAATTAAAAAACCAAACAGATTTCGTTAAAATAATGTTAAATCTAGTAATTAATCGAAGGAATAAGCCAAATAAAATTTTTTGACAAAATGGCGGTTTCTCAAAAAAAAACAAAAAAATCGATTCTTCACCGAAATTTCGGCCTTAAATTGTTTATAAAAAAATAATATTTATCGGAGATAAAAAATACTTCGATTAATTACTAAAAAATATATTTAAGAGGGTCGTATTAAAATTTGAGACTAATCGGTCTAGCCGTTTTCGAGTAATGTTGGTCACCGACTTTGAAAACAACATTTTGAGAAAAACGCGTTTAATGTTTGTACCTTGTACTTCCAAGCACTCTGAAACGCCTTTTCAAATTTTTCATTTGCTTGTAACTTTGAAAATATTCACCGGAACGATATGAAATTTTCTGTGTGCATTCTTAAATATACATATGTACATTAAGAAAATTAAATAAAAAAAATCGTTTTTTTTTTAATTCTAACTGTATATAACCCCTTAAACTAAGCGGGACCTTCGTATAATTCTTGGCACTTCGCTTTCCGCTATTAAAGTGTTGTTGGATCGACACCTGACAGAATTCATTATTTCATTCGTTCCACTCGGTGCAGCCAATGGATTTCCTCTTTTCATTTATAAAGCTTTAGAGTATCAATCCATTTGGATCCCTTGACCTAGTCAATCATGGATTAGTACATTTCAGCTTTCCATTTCAAGCCATATTTCAATCTTTCCATTAAAAACTAAAATAGTTGTTTCTTCCAATTTTGCTCTAATCGCTGTTTGTACACTTTTATTTAGATTTGGTGAGATCACAAACTTATAAATATTTCTTTTCTAATTAAGAGAAGACGTTACTCAGAATTTATCAACACAGTCGAGAGTAGAATTTGTTCGAAAGACTCTAGGTATTATTTTCGGTGTTTCAAGGTGGACAAGATTGTTCCAAAATATATACTGCGACATATCTTCTGATTTAAAATAGGTATCCCTCTTGGCGATTGGATCTTCATTGTCATAAATCTTCTTGAGATATTTAAGTTCAATAATAAACATCAGGAAACTTGACTTGGGATAATACTCAAAATACTGGAGCATTTCGAAACTTAGTTCAATCAATTTTAGCATTTTTCATTGATTTCTGATGCTCGAGGGACTGGCTCCGTAGAGAAATTGGAGATACCAGATGCATTTAGAAGAAGTTGTGCTATCTTCAAAGAGCAGGAGCTCCCTTTTTGACATCAAGCACATATTTTTTTCCCAAAGATATCACACCACAAAGGTAAGAGCCACAATTGTAGTTAATTTTCATTGAAACTACGGTGATTTTGGAATTTCTAGATGCTCTGTTTACAACTTAGATACTCTGTAAGTTAATGACTTAATTTAATTTTACAAAGTTCAATCGAATAGTTTCGAAGTAAATGGAAACTAGTGCAAAGTATTGAATGTATGTAGATGCCATTGATTAAAGCTGTAACTCTTGTATTGCCAACTCCAGCACTTCATGCACATACTCGTACACCGGATATTGTGGGTGTGGAAGTCTATGCAAACACTACGGCAAAGGCAAAGCTGTTACTAAAGCTTTTCACAAATTCACTTTTCTGCGTGACTCCAATGAAAAAGTGAAACGAAAAACTTCCAAATATCTGTATATGAGTCGGGACCTTTGCCGCATATTGAGGGGTCAGTTACTCGCACACACATACTCGGGCGATTGTGAGCGTGCATAAGAGTGTGGCCGGCGAGTGTGTGTGGTCCCCAGCTTGCAGCGAACGTGACTTTCGGCCAATTTTCGCTAACATCGCCATGCAACAAAGACTCACCTTTGATGCTTATGGGAAAATGCCAACAAAAACAACTCACAGACGCGCGCCCAATTCCAGAGCAGTGTTGATTGCTAGCGCGTTGCATGCAAAACTCAGTGTTTTGTAAATTTCATCGTCACTGCTCCACTCGTGTTGTTAAATTTTTTTTCATATTTTTTGTAGTGTGTTTGTTGTTTTGTTGACGGCAACAGAAGTCAAAGCCATACTGCCGTGACCAAAAATGCCACTGGAGTGCAAAATCAGCAGTGGCATGACTACCGTTATGCAGTTTTACACCACCTGCCCCACTTCCCGTACTATCTTGGCGTACTGTCCGCAGATGTCAGTACTTTTGTGGTTGCGGTTTGCTGGCTCACTTCGATCGCCAAGTTTGGTGGGTCGCATGCAGCTTCTGTGCCGGTAGGTATGAGTATGTCTGTGTGTGTGTATGTCCTTATGCAAATCGTTGTTCCGCATTGAACCAGCATAGTCTAATCCGTGGTGATATTGTTGTGATTACCGATAGTGCAAGCCGCCAAAGTTGTGGTTAAGTGTCGCTATCTCGCCGAATCAAGTAGTCGCGCCAGCGTAATAGCGTAATGGAATTGAAATTGTAATTCAGTAGTAGCAATAGAGACGTTACCTTTCTCACTCTCTTCTCCATATTTGGCTTCTAAGACTGTTAGGAGGATGAAACTGAGAGTATTCACATGAAGGGTGTCCCTCTCCCTTCATTTTATAAGACCATGAGAATAACATCATCGTCACAGGCTACCATCCGACAGCCTTGTTCTTCGAGCTCCTTCAAAATGTCATTAACGACCAGAATCCATCTCTTTCGGAATGCTTCTGCACGGCTCCATTCTGCCATGACAGTTCAATCGCAAAGAAGATTCCAAATTCCTCTAGAACCATAAAAATCGCTCGCCCTCACATTATGAAGACATCTAGGAGGTAAGTTGTAATGAGAAATGTAGGCAAGTTGTGCCCTCAACTGCTTCTCCTGATAACTTTACTTCAAATGTACTGGTTCATAAGTCTCTCCAACGTTTTTAACAGAAATGAGGATTGGCTGAAATCCTTGGCATTGGGAGCTTTTTTCGATTTTAAACGCCACCCTGATCTATCGTAGTTCGTGTATATGGGTAAGAGTCCCCACACTGAGCCGTTTTACATCTCTCGGACAGATAGTCGCCTGTATAGGACCCAAGGTTATCTCGAATTAGAACCCAAGTAGAGAGCCGATCAGCGCAAAGAGTTAGCCCTACTCAAATTACACCAACTTAATGAGGACAAGAGGGGACTCAGCCTTGGTATTAATCAGCCAGCCATTTCTATCGAGTATCTTCCCTACTTACTCTGTTGACGTTATACCACCGCAGGGCTGCCCAAGGTTCAGTCAAATCCAGCAATTATTAGGACCTTATATCTTTCAAAGCTCATAATCCGTAAAAGTCTAAAAGTCGTGGAGGCCGCAGGTAATTTAGCATTAACCGGGATGCACCCCGCGGATGTGATCTACTTTACATTTCACGTAATCCCCTAATCAATTATTTGATTTTAATCGATTCACAATTTTGACGGTACTTATAATCGAAGATCGACGTATAATCAGAGATTTACTACCTGAACAAATAATAACTATAATTTAATAAATTTGAAAAAAAAGAGAAAGAAACAGAGCTTTGGTTATTTGGTTGCCATTAATATGGTGTTGTCAGCAATTTAATTGCATTACCTGCAATTTCTCATTGCGGCTAATTACAATGACCATAGTGAGTGGTCAGCTGTTAAAGAGTGGCGAATAAAATTTCTTTCAGACAAAAAAAAGAGTGAAATATGAGAAAACAATTTCTGTCGAAAAGTTCTCACTCGGGGGTGGGAAATATAATTTAAAGCAATCCACATTGTAGAACCACAAATTATAGAAATGACAAGTAATAAAGTATGTAATAGCAACAATAGTAAGAATTGCGAAAACAACACACAAACTATGCGGTTTAACCATCATTTCAGTTTCCTTCTGTTAGTCCATAAATTGCCGTTAAGTGCAGACAAACTCCGCAATTTGTTGTTTTGCGGTATATTAATATTGCTTTTAGTGAGCACTGAAAATTTATGGTTTCTATTAATTGTCGTCTTGCTTGTGCGTATGAAATACTTCAGTAAATAAATTTCGAGACACTATAATTGTAGTTATTGCTCGGTACGTAACTTGGTGGCGTACTTCTTCAAAATAATATAGTCGAATTTACATGACTTCTGATCTTCAACTAATACGGATACTGTGCTTAGGTTTCCACTTGAGGTTTGATAATTGTTCACTCCAAACCTGCGGAGGCGAATCGGTTCACCTTCGTTAGAGTTCATGAAGAAATATTAGGCATTTTTGCAATTATCTGAGACACATTAATAAGTCACGAAGTCCGGTCTATTCCTCTGTTCGTAACGAATATCACTTTGGGAGGACTCAGAGTACATGTATTTTTGAGATCACTGAAATATAGAAATATGTACAATAATATTAGTTATAAGGGAAAGGGACTATTTATCTTTGTCTCAGGAGATACTTGGACAGCTGCAGTCGCTAGTTGTTTGAAATGCCGCAATCTCTTCAAAATTTATGCCTGAGATCCTCAAGTGAGGGCAAAGCGCTTTGAACCTTTTACGAATTAATTAATTTAAGCCCACTAATTAGTATTCGGGACAGTCCAATTGGTTCGCCGAAGTTCGTCCCGCCAAAATGTTGAGAAGAGAAAATGTATCGAAGTCTCAATATCACCTTCTTCCATGTAGCTTTGACAATTTGTATTCCACAGCTGAACCTTGGTAAGAGCAAGTAGCTCAGAAGATCTCCTGCGATCCATCTTAGGCCAGAATGATCTCGGTGTCATACAGGTACTGAGCGTTGTCCAATGCCTACCGTGTTCATTCGACGACCACTGATCCAATGCGGAGAGACAGGAGGATAGTGGGGCCCCAGCTTGTTCCCAATCTAATTAGATTGCAGCTAGCTTGGTAGGTACCCTTTCGCGTAGCTCATTGTCTCTGATCAGCGAGCTCATGGCCAGGATTGCAGCGCTGCAATTCGAGTGAATATTAGTAAAAATGTTAGTTAAGTAATTAGAAAAGTAGTTAAGGATACATTATGATTCCTACACATATTCAGTGGTCGATATCTATGCCGGCTGACATCACACTTCTTCCAAAAAGTGGTCACTGCTCGGTATGTTAGTAAGTAAGTGTAGTTGTAGTATATCTTAACTCAAATATATATTATATATTATAAACAATGCCGTTATGAAATTTGAGAAAATTGAACCTTACGGTATAATCAGGACTTATTTCTTGAATAGCAGTGTGAGTAAAACTAACCACTCACCCAATCTTACGACCATTCACGATCTGATTAAACGAAATTTGACATACGATACTGTTTAGCTGACAGTTATTGTGTTGCACATGAAGTTCATTTATATGATAATACATATTTATGTATGTATATGCATTCGCACATAAGCAGATACGTTAGTGAGCGCTTTACCGACTAAGAATAATGCAGCGCTACTATATATCTCTCTTCTCTGTGAAGCGCCAAGTCCGCACTTCATAAAACTCAACATTTAATCCTTGCACATGAACGCCTCAACAAAGCCGCAGATGTAAATAAATTACGGTATATACAATGTATGGGATATATGTAAAGGAATTGCCATCATTGTGTCTCTAATGCGTGCAGCAGCCGGTCACAATGGACGTGTCTTGCTCACTTTACGCCACTTGACAATGACGATACCCATTATTTCAAGCGGCTTGGGCGCTCAGGTGCACCGAAAGGGGTGTAAACGTGGAATTATGGAACAATGTGTTGTACTCTGCTTTAGCAGGTGTATCAGTATTGATTACATCTACTACCTGTCAACTTCCGTGCATAGACAGCCGAGTGCTGTCAAAGCGTTGCAAGCGCCTCAGCGCTGATGACAATGCTGACACAATGTCAGACATAATGCCATGTGTACACGTCCATGAGAACAACAAACGCCCATCCGCAAGTGAGTGTCATTTGGGCGGCATGACGTCTCGCCTAGAGTGGCGTCAACATTGATTTCGCATTTGTCAGCCTTAGTAACTGTATATTCCGACTTAAATATATATGTACATATTAGTCTGTTAGTATTGTATGCCTTTACAGCTTCTACGTATTACCCATCAACTCCGCTCTTTGCTGTCGTAAACTCTTTGAGTCACTCGCTTTGCACTTCATGCCACCAAAATTTCCACGGCATCAGCTTAAACTTCCTGCGCTACAAGTCTTTACGTGAAATCGATCACTCTATCGATCTTATTTTTTCCTGTTTTCTTGTCCACTTTCGCTTCGTCACAGCTTCGTTTGCGTGTCGTTCATCATGAGATTCGTTTTCGCTATGTTCAATACATTAACTTTGACAGTTTTTTGTTGTTTACAAGCTGCATTCCTAAGCGTTTTGCTGTCACCTTCACTTATACTGGCACCTTTGCGAACGTATGTGTTATTGATTTACGTTCAATTCTTTATTTTCCCTTTTCAAGTACATTTGCCACGTAGTGGTTTTGAGTGACAGCAGCAATCAATTGTTTGTGAATTTAAACATGAACATTTTTTTCCGGCGATTTTACAAGAAAATACCATAAATCTGCGAGAGAATGCAATGAAAAGTCAGTGATTGTGGATTGGTGGTCTCACGAACCAGTGTGTTTCAGCAGCGCTGGGGATTTTCTAATATTAATAGCTATGTTCGACCATCTTAAATACAGTGAGAGTGGTTTTAAGCTGGAGACAATGTACGCTTGAATATGTTCTTATAACTATTAATAATAGTTCGTCGGTAGTGTTTCTTGAAAATACTTCAGGAACAAATATTTCGTGGTATTGTCGATATTCGGACAAGCTAGTGTCCTAGTTCATGCTTATATTATATATGAATGTGATGTTTCGCTCGTCGACTTCACGCAACAAATGAGTTCCTACATGTTTCCTCATCTCAAAAATGCACCTGGATATCGGTATTGTCTTCAGAGAAACATCATCCATTAAAGACAATATCTTACCATAATTTAGCTACCTCTTTTAAAAAAGTTTGCCCACCAAAAATGTTACAGTGCTTTTTGAATAAGCTGAATATTTTGTACTCCTCACCATCAGCAATAGTTGCTTGCGTCCTACATATATCACGACGAGTTTCGGGAAGTTATAACGAAGCAAGAATTCATGGTTGTACATAAGATCGCTGGGATCTGTCAGGCGATTGAAAAATACTTAAGAAAATTAAGTTTAGCTCATGTTTTCATCAAAGAGTTCAGCGAATAATTAGGTCGTCTATAGGTCTCTCGGGTTCTAACAACTAATATTTGGGAAATCTTGTAACAATGTTCTTCGTTATCAGATAAGGCCAGGCTATACGATTTAATTCAAATGTAATTTAGACTATGTCAACTGTAAATAGACTATGTGGACCTTGAGTTAGCCTCGGTACAGCCCACGAAATGGAAAAAGAAACCGGTGGAAATTACAAAAAATATATATTTTTTGATCTGAAGCCGCGAACATCAAAAGTCGACAGTCTAAAATGTTTCTCAAATCACAACTAGGTTCACCAAACTTTCAGGTCTTGATTTGGACGAAGACCAGTAAAAATTACATGATAATTTTCAGATTGTGAAGCGCCAATCATAAGAGTATTCTGAGATTTTCCACCGGCGGAAATCATTCCTAAATTTATGGCTTTTTATATGAACAGTAAATCCTGGTAAGATACACAAGTTCAACATATATTTTTTATACACTTTGAAAAGTTAATATGGATTCTGAAATTTAAAGCCGATTGAGGATTTGCCTCTAATCTATATATTTTACCCTCAGGACTTCCAGAAACAATAAGAAAGGATTTAAACATAAGTATAGACCAACTCATCAATCAAATTACAAAATATTTACAGTTCGACTGACGTCATTGAAGGTAAGTTGTTGTTGAGATGACAATAAGAGCCGGTGGAATAGAATGAGTTGAGAATCAACAAATAGCTGTCACAATCATTGCATTCGAGTGGGTGTGTGTGCTTTCGCTCCTAAGTGTATGCTATTAGTGTCCGACCGATACCAAAATTTTGGCCGATGCCGATGCCGATGCCGATTAATCGGCCAGTTGGCAAAGAATCGGCCGATGCCGATGCCGATGCCGATTCTTTCATCAACAACATTATTTAGTAAATTAGTATAGTAACAAAATAAAAACAAAGACAAATAACATCACAAAATAGGTAAACAACTCAATTCATATGTAAATATGAAGTTGTTTAGTGATTTAATTAATATTAAAAACTAAATAAATTATTATTATAAGATATATGTTGATAGAACAAATAAGTTATTCGTGTTTTCTCAAAGCGAATCTGCAATCAGCAATATAGCTTTCTTCCTTTAAGGGGGTATACCGGTGTGGCATTTTCAAAAAATCTATTTTTTATTTTTTGCTTATTCGAAAGTTTATAATTTCAAAAATATCCTGTGAAAGGTACGGTCGGTTTTTGAATGGCAGCGTTCTAAAGAGCAATCGCTCACATGTATTAGCCGCTATAGTCGAAACTTTAAACGCGTTTTCTCGAAACGACTTTTCACAAAATTACTGACATCATAATTCAACGACATATTGACCGATCAACTTCAAATTTAAACTGAATGTTCTTAAATATATTTACTATACAATGACCTACGATCTTTTTGATATGTTGAAAATTGTCAATTTGGCATTTAAAAAACGACCATTTTTTACCTAAAAAATCGAAATTTTTTTCAGAACTACGCCATTTTGTTAATGTTTGATATCTTTCAATAAGCGTAGGTCATTGAATAGGGAATATATTCAACTTTAATAACCTTTTTAAATTTTTGTGTTTCAGTTATTTTTGTGTTCAGTTCGGCCGGAATCATGTCAGCAGTTGGGGAACTTTTTTTTTGGTACCTCCCAAGACAACCCATAACTCCTATATTTTTCAAAATTTTTGTAAAAAAAAAATCTTAAAATATAGTTGAAAGTACACCTTATTATGTCCAAAAAACTTCGAAACAAACTAAGAAAAATTCACTAAAATCGCCTAATTTTTTATGGGTTACACTGGGTTACCCCTTAAGGACAAATATGGGCATTAAGGCCAATATTCGAAAATAGTAGGTCTAGTAAAAAGAATCCGTTATTTTCAAAGAGATGACTTCGGTCATTTATATCTCACATTGTGAAAGGCGGCAAATAGTGATAGTGACTCAATAGAAACTTCGGAAGCTTGTTTGGGAGGTTCTTTTTCATGCACCTTATTATAGTCCAGGCCAGCACCAAGTGATTATTACGTGACCTATGGCATCTATCTATGGCAAACTTTTAAAAATAAATTAACCTAGTTACGAATGCTTCTATAATAGTGACTTTATGACATTATCTTCAAAATCTCAACAACTTTAAACAAAACTGTACATATTTGACATAAATCGAATGTTTCTAGCAGTGCTAAATAAAACCTTTCATTAATGCAAAATTGTTGAATTTCTTTATACTGGACTTAAATTATCACCATGATGAATTGTTAGTTTAGTCAAATGTGATTCACTGTATTTTATATGGTAAACAGAAGAATTAAAATTTTATGCTCTAAAGAAATCAAAAAAAGAAAAAAAATGTATTTTAGTATAATCCGAAAGTAGTAGAAAGAATCGGCTAAGAATCGGCAAAATATGGCCGATGCCGATACCGATGCCGATGCTTAATTTTGTGGCCGATACTGGCCGATGCCGATACCAAGGCCGATTAATCGGTCGGTCTCTATATGCTATTATGTTAAACTTCACATTACATATGACGCCTGCAAAACGATTTGAGTGGAACAAATGATGACGGCATTTGATCCAGTGAAATGCTGAAACCTCAAGGAGGTAAGAGCAATATGTCGGAAAAGAACATCTGCAAACAGAGGCGTGCCAAAGTGTGCATAGCGTAGTGTTGTTGTTGTTGGAGTAATGTACATATGTTTATACATAAAGAATGCACTGCTAGGGACGGCGTAGACGTTGGTTGGGGAGCTGTAGAGATGGCAAGTCAAATATTAAATGTCACGCTCAAGTGCCAAGGTACACACGAATTTAAGGTGTTGCACATAGAGGATACAAATATGTCTGTGTTTATTAGTAAAGAGTAGTGAACAACAACTGCGAAATATATCGACTGCAAGTAGTATTACATAAGGCATTACACGATAGACGTATGAAAGACTTTCACAGCTGAATACGAGTGCTTGAACTGCAGATGTAAACAACTTTGCAGGATAAAAGGATGTAGGTGAGAGGAAAGCGGGGAAAACTTGTTTCTATGAATTTGTCAGTGTTTACATGACGCAACTATATTTGGGTAATTCTTTATTCTATATTTATTATAAACGGCTACAAAAAACTTATCGTTTTGAATTACTGATTTTATCGATAATATTTACATCATCATTAGGCGTTAGAAAATCTGAAAATCTACAGAAGTTCGAAGAGTTAATATATTACAACCTAAGATATGATTATACATATCATTGAAATCCAGTTGCCTGTCCGTCCATAGGTATCTAAGAAAAAAATTGTTTACAGAGAATCACTCTATAATTGGGTATATTTAGAAGTAATTTATTTTTCGAAGAGTGAACGGGGCCCCGACCTCAAGTTGGTTTTTATATAAATCTCCTAAACCAACATTACTGGTTACATTTCCCGTCAGCATCCGATTATAAACCATGAAAATAAGTTAAATCGGAAAACAACCACGCCCACCCCCCATACAAAGGTTAGGTTGAAAACTACTAAAAGTCATCACCCATTTTTGTGACAAAAACCATATCTAAATTTGGTACATTACATTTTCTTGGCCACCTGATATTACTGATGAAAAATGGGTGAAATCGGTTAACAATCACGCCTACTTCCCATATAGCTCAATTTGGAATTCGTTCTGATTTGTTACATTTACAAATCAAGAATCAATGAAGATACCGGAACAAAACCTTACACAAACATTACATTTGAGGTGTGGTAACATTAACTGAAAAATTGTCAAGGCTCCAAATATCGAACAAGAAGACTCCAGTGCTAATGAATAATTTTTACCGCAAAAATTGATAAAACTCACAGATATTTTAAAGAAATTCAGAGGGTATATTTTCATCAAAAACATTACAATTAAGATCTCTGGATATAAGCTTAAAAATGGTTGCTCCCAGATCGCAACTGTTGTGGGAACGGTAGAGGAATCCTCAGACGGCAGTTGATAATTTGTACTGAAGCCAAAAAAAAAGTTATCTTTGAAGATTCCAAACTTGATTGCAGTTTCAGTTCGAAGGTATTCTCTGGTCATTACAAGGTATTGTGAAACACCAAATGAGCGAATAAAGATGAAATGTACAGCTATCCAAAAGACAATTCAGGTTGCCTAAAGACCTCGTCAATGCGTTCAGAAATTCAAGATTTTACTGAATTTATCGGTGGTATATAAATGTTAACCCTTTTTGGTCTATATTATTTGCCATTAAGATATGAAAGGCAACTATGAAACAAGGTAAAGTGTTTTAGCATATACCGCTGCTCGAACTTTAGAAACAGATGGAAATGGTAGGAAAGTCAAATATGGTAACCCAGTCTCAATGCACTTTTTAGAACAAGAATAACACGAAAGGTCAAGTTAAATATGTAGTAGACAGTACATTTGAAGAACATTCTAGGAAAATTGTTCCATTTTCTAAAGCATAACAGAAAACGTGCGCTGGAGAAGAAAATGGAAGGATTCAAGTTCAGTTCTCAGCCTCTCTATAGAACTTACTTATAAATCGTGATTTAAAACCATTAATTTCAGGAATAATTGGCGCGCTGTTGTGGACTCGGCTATAACCGCGTAAGCGGTATCTAAGTACAGTCAAGAAGAAGAAGAATTTGTATTTTCGGGACTATTGGCTGTAATAGGAATAACTTGAACTACTCATTGCCTCCTCACCAATCGAGTAAAATACCCCACGGGGTGTTAAGATCTGATTGAAAATGCTATTGTGTTAATAACAATATGTTAAGCACATAATGGCGATAACAAAAACAACTACAGCGCATGATAAATGAAAGTGTTAATGCAAAGGCGCTAAGCTCTTCCATGAGTGAACTCGTTGAAGGTGTGAGTTCTCGTAAGCTGCAAAGCATATGCAATGTGAGTATTCAGCTTATTTCTTAATGGAGGTGGTTTTGTGTATATAAAAGACCACAAACACGTGTGTTAAAAACATGTCTGAACATAATGTAAAATTTATTGTGGCAATTCATGACATTTTAATTTGATGAATTGAATCACAAACGTACGTGTATATTACAGGCTGAGTGCGATATCATACATTGAAACCAATTCCGCCGTTTTCCAATAGATGTCTCTAGGGTCAAGCACTGGTCGATTAAATCGATTAAATCGTTTTATATCGATCTTTGACATTTGTGTCAACATTAACCCAACAAAATATTTGTAGAGATCTGTTTGCCCATTTGGTGGGACCAGCTGGTGTGATATATTATGAGCTGCTAAAGCCAAGTGAAACCATCACAAGAGATCGATACCGAACGCAATTGACGCGTTTGAGCCGAGCACTAAAAAAAAACGGCCACAGTACGAGGAAAGACACGATAAAGTCATTCTCCAGCATGACAATGCTTGGCTTCACGTCGCAAAGGTGGTCAAAAAATATTTAGAGACGCTGAAATGGGAGATCTTACCCCACCCGCCGTATTCTCCAGACGTTGCTCCATCTGACTACCACTTGTTCCGATCGATGGCACACGGTCTAGCTAACGAGCACTTCAGTTCTTATGAAGAAGTCAAAATTGGATTGATACTTGGATCGACTCGAAAGATGAGGAGTTCTTTCGTCACGGAATAAGCAAGCTGCCAGAAAGATGGTCAAAAGTAGTAGCTAGCGAGGGGCAATATTTTGAATAAAATTTTTGAAACCGTTTTATACAATAAAGCCTTCTTCTCTTCTTCTTGACTGGCGTAGAAACCGCTTATGCGGTTATAGCCGAGTCCACAACAGCGCGCCTCGCATATCTCCATTTGACAGTGTGGCGCCAATTGGTAATACCAAGTGAAGACAGGGCCTTCTCCACCATGTCCTTCCATCGGAGTGGAGGTCTCCCTCTTCCTCGGCTTCCACCAGCGGGTACTGCATCGAAAACTTTCTGAGCTGGGGCACTTTCGTCCATTCGAACAACATGACCCAACCAGCGTAGCCGCTGTCTTTTTATTCGCTGGACTATGTCTATGTCGTCGAACAACACATACAGCTCATCATTCCATTTTCTGCGGTATTCGCCGTTGCCAATGTTTAAGGGGCCATAAATCTTCTTCAATAAAGCCTTAAAGTTACAAAAAAAACGGAAGCTAAGTTGTAAACGTAATATGATGGGACTGTTTCTTGCTAAAATATTGCTGAATGGTTTTCGCATAATTAAGAAGGGGTTTAGATTAAACCTTTTTGGATCTGTCACTTTCCTTCTCTCTCTTTTGCTTACTTCACTCTAATGTCGAATTAAATGTTTTTAAAATGTCATTCATTTCTATCTCTCTCCCCATTCATTTCTATCTCTCTCCCGTATGGTTCTCGGGTTTCTTTCTATCTCTCTCCCGTATGGTTCTCGGGTTTCTTTCCTGTAATGGGTTAAATGTTCAAAGGTATTAATAACTGACTTCAGAATCATGATACTATAAATGATAGATCATGGACATGACCCATATCTATTATATGTCATATAAAACGAATGAAATATCTGTCAGTGGTTTAAGTTATTCCCTACCTCTTGTCGACAAAACGACCGTTTTTTTATGTCTTACCCACTAATTGCTGCCCTCAAGTTAACACCCAGTAAATACCACTAATTTCTTTAACATTTATCACTCATACCTTCTTTCATTCAACATTTAACAGCCCTGTCAGTAAATACTTATAAAGCTCTCCAAGTATCGCGGTGTAATGGAGCGGCATGTTGATGCTCGAAATTTTACAATCTTCAAATGCCCACAGTAGCATACAGCTTTTATGGGCTCGCAATAAAGCAGGAGCATAAAGTCGAAATGCATTGCAATAAACAGTTGAAAGTTCGAAGATGAAACCATAAGCAAGTAGCAAGAGTATGGAAAACGCAAGAGTCGAAAGAGAAACATGAAAATTAAATTACTAAAGCTTTCGTGGGTTGGGAAGATTGAAAGTAACAAAATAAAAGATCAGATTCAAATAATAGTAAATAATGCGAATGTAGAGAAGGTTATGAAGCTACTAAACATGATGACACACAAAATGAAATGATACGAAATAAAATAGTGGTATAATTATGTGGGATAGTAAGGTCACGACACACATTTTAGTTGTGAAATTGTTCGAAATTTGGAAGGTTGATTTAAAGAAAACATGATAACATACCTAAACGTTCATGAGATGTGAAAAAAGAATACTATGTAGCAAAGAGAAGAGTACAACCTCAGTTGTACTACCACGAAAATCGCTCAAGTTTAAGAAAATGTATCCGGAACTCAGAGGAATCGCTTAGAAAAGGCTCACCTGTTTCTCGGGACTGTACAAATGACTTAAATATTGTCAGAAAGTTCTTTTTTAAGAATGATAGATGGTGGGTTAACCAGAAACTTCTCCATCTTGGTTCGAACTCATACATCTTCGAAGAATTAAAGTATGATACCATAGGACATCACGTTGTTTTATATCCAAGAAAGCTACGTTTAATTTCTTAAATTTTTCGCAGTTATATTCTGGAATCCTTCATTTCAAATAATTTAAGCCACTTCCCCAAGCCAATTCCTGGAATTTTTCTCTATATTTATACTTACGACGGACATGCGGAGAGAGCGCAGACTATAGAAGGATGACAGTGAACTTTTTCATCGATGGATCAAAACTCAGGAATAAAGTTGACCGGATGTCTTCTTCAGCGAGATATCCATCAACTTTAGTTTCAGGCTTCTCGCTCACTGTATCGTCATTCAAAAGGCATGATTAGGGTACCGTACCGCCTTATTCAGAGACTTAAGTAAGAAATTGGCCACGAGTTTTTTGGACCGTGGTATTTTTTTCTTATCACTTGGCTACGCTACGCTACTGAGATTTTTCATGGATGGCTTGAAACTCTGGGAGAAGGTTGATAGGGCGTCTTCTGTCACGAACTCTCCATCAATTTATGCTTTAAGCTTCTATACCACTGTATCGCCTTTCAAGAATATCTGACTGATATCTGGGTTTTGATAGACATTCTACTTCAGACACAAATATTCTCTGTAGCAGCATCTCATCTCATCATAGTCCATTTTGGCTTAGCTGTAGGGGCTCCAAGTGGACATTGTATAATAGTTTTCCATGATGTTAGCCGTTCGCCAATAGTCAAAGTTATCTGGATGATGGCGAGGTCCGGGCACTTTTTCCTGGACTGTTTGTAGGTTTAAAATTTAAAGATGTTGGATGTTATACTCTCAGTCACCCGGACGAATTGGTGATTGGAAACTAGCCGTCTTTCCGGATTATTTACTGGCTTTAAGAATATGTCAATGCAGGTGATTTTAAGAGTTTTTAGCAGCAAAAGGACCGGAGTTTTAGTCGTCCAAGCCCGATACGCGATATTTCACGTTCTTGTAACGACTTCGGTCTGATTAAAGTCTAGCCAAAATACCAACTAGAGCTCTCATATAACAAAGTAGATTACTGAATCAAGAAAGTAGCTGACAGCGGAGCAGTCTCCGTGAGTCTATGAGCTTCGCAAATTTCGCTTAAAAGAAATGATTCAGGATGCTAATAGATGTAGGTCAATATGAGAGCTATGAGATCCATAGAAATATATAAAGTCATCTTGGAGAAGAACGTGGAATTGCATCCCTTTAGATTAAGCGAATTATGTTCTTGAATTTGATTAAGAAAGAAAATATTCTCGGCGTGATAAGTAAACTACTCCCAAATGTTCAATGTCATAGCGAAAAGCTGTGGGACAAATAAGTAATTTTGTGACGACCGTTAAAGCTATGAGCTTTTTATACCTTTCACTTAACAGCGTTGCTTTCTTCTTGCTTAACGAACTACTGGATGACAGTTGTAAATCTGCTTCAGCTGCGTGTTATCCATCGAGCGCAGCAGTCAGCTGCCAGCAGTCATTCTCGCACTGCGAGAATAAAGCAAATTTTATGACATTTCAATTTCGTGAATAAGACTTTTCTGATGGATAATGAAAAATGAATGTAAATATGTAAACTTATTTATATATGCGCGAGAACGCAGCACGCAAGAGTCATCAGGAGGAAAGCAATAAAAGAAGAAACGAAAAGCGCCGCCTTGTCATTTTCAAGTCAACTCTGCATAGCCTTTAGTGAGGACCGTAGCGAGAAGCGCCTTCGATGCTGGCATTGTGAAACGGTAATCAGCCGCTTAACATGTCCGCTCGGCAATAAAGTAGCAAAAACAAACAAAGAGACAAAGTTATACGGCTGCCATAGTCCCAAAGGAAGCGTGTGAAGGACGACACAAATTGTAGCCAAAGTAGAACATGGCGTTATGTACCGTTAACCGTTGTTGTTGTTATCGTCAAAGTAGTTGATACGGCGCATTCGCGTGTGAATTTTAGCAGGTTTTCAAGGCTTCCTTTTTTATTATTTTTATTGTTTTAATTTGTGGCAATGTCGTAAATGTGTGCCCCTTGCCTGTGCCACGCCGCACATTCCGTTCCTGCCTGACACTTGACGGTTTGACTTGTGGCAACACATGTATGACATTATGCACATTGCATATAACGATATAACGGTGCATTTGCTGCAGTACGTGTTGCATGTAACGTGTTGACGCTACTGTGCTATGTGCCTCCTGTCTTCCGTTATTTTAATCCTTTTCGCTGTGCTCAAATGCATTTCCTGTCGTTGTTGTTGCTGTTGACATGTGCTCTCATAGCGACACGCATGCGACCAACACGTCGCTACGAAATAAATGGAAAATGTTTATTTCCTCTGCTTGCCGTGGTTCCTTCGGCTTGTGCACCCGCTTCTCAACGTACGCCATTCGCTTACTGTTTCGCTGAGCGCACTCACAGCGGGAATGTTTTAAAAAATTAAAAGACAATGCGAAAAATTCATTCGTTATTCGTGACTTGTGGTTTACTCCTGTGGGCAGGCGAGCGTTCGTTTGCTGGGCTGCCTGCTTGTGGTATGAAGCTCGCTTGCATTTTGTAAACAGGCATTTTGACGGCTTCGGTGACAGTGTTGATCTCCAAAGAGCAACATACTCACTCCCACACACTCACACGTACTCACATTTGTGTTTAATGGCAGTCAACCGCAATGAAATACTATGCTATTAACCTATGTTTGGTGAAATATTGCACAATATAAAGGAATTAGTAGTATTAGAGCTCTAGCAATATAGCGCTTTTTATCGGTTTGAATTAGTGAGGATTTTTCCACATCCTAGTATATCATATACATTTTATTTCTACTTTAAATATTTAAGACAATATGACGCTTTGACCTTTCGCATAGCCGGCTATTCGATTAACGATCAGCAGTTATACATTTATTTTTTTGCTGTTCATAAGAGGTTGGTAAATTTTATCAATAACCACAACCATATTTATAGCGTAGACAACAACCCGCTGCATTCTAGTTTCAATTCGATTTGTATTCGATTAAAAATTAATCTAGTAAAATACATTTTTTCTTTTGTATGATCATCAGCGCTTTAATCGAGCAAAGGCCGGTTAATTGATCAATTAACGAAAAGGCTTAAACTGATCTCAAACACCACATGGTCAATTTAAATTGAGTTTTGTGTGTTAGTTTCTTGATTCAATAAACTGCTATGTTATTTGAGGGCTCTGGTTGGGGTTATGGCTAGACTTTAATCGGCCCGCAGTCGTTGCAAGGACGTGAAATATTGGTGGTGGTATTGCGTCTGGACGGCTAGAGCTCCAGTCTTTTTGATGCCAAAAACTCTTAAAACCCCTGTATCAACACAATCTATAGCTTGTCAATAATCAAGACGACTATTTTGGTTTCAGCCATTCGTCAGGTTGACTGAAGCTATGGAGTCCAAATTGTTTCAATGTCAGTCCTGCAAAAACTGGACAGTCCAGAAAAAATTATTGAGATTATTCTACCGCGTTGTCTTCCAGACTACTTTGACTATTGGCAAACGGGAAACCCATTCCATAATATCTAAGCTATTCCACAGCAAAGTCAAAATAAACAGTGATGAGATTAAATATCCTCTTGCGATCTCACGGAAGTGCCAGATCTGCTACTACAGAAAATACACACGATACATTGGTATAGAAGCTTAAAAAATAACTTAATGGAAAGCTTGCGATAATAAAAATTAAGGTTGGGCGAACTTTCTTAATTGACAAACTAAGTTTTATAATTAAAATACAATAAAATAGTTAAAACCTTCATGGAAGAAAGTCTTAAAATAAATCAGTTGCAATATATTTGCTTAATTTGGTCATTAATTGAGTCAATTAACAAATTGTGCAACTAATACTAATTAATTAATTTAAGAGTTAGGAGTCTCTAATATAGTTGGTTAATTTGGTCATTAATTGAGTCAATTAACAAATTGTGCAACTAATATTAATTAATTAATTTAAGAGTTAGGAGTCTCTAATATAGTTGGTTAATTTGGTCATTAATTGAGTCAATTAACAAATTGTGCAACTAATACTAATCAATTAATTTAAGAGGTAGGAGTCTGTAATGTATTTGCTTAATTTGGTCATTAATTGTGTCAATTAACAAATTGTGCAACTAATACTAATTGATTAATTTAAGAGTTAGAAGTCTGAAATGGTTAATATTCATCAAAAATAATTACATTTTATTTTTACGAGTAAAAATAGAAATTATGTGTAGAGTGAAGATCAGAGACATTAATACTATTTTCTTTTCACTACTAGCTTGTTTAATGTGCCGTACTTACTATCAGAGTTATCCATGTAAGGTTACCGTTAGGTATTCGAACATGTGAATTTAATAAATTTGTTAAAGATTTGCTTTTAATCGAGCTATTTGGCGTAAGTCCACTGACTCCTTTAGACTTTCAGCCTTGACGAATTCTTATCGCTGCAACACGTATACTCAAAAAATTAAAATAAATGTCTTCGAGTAATTATTCTCTGCATGTTTCTCCTTATTTTTCTTTTATAATCCCTTCTTACAAATACAAATAATGATATTACTTTTCATTCGCGTTCTTAGATTGAAAGCCTCTCGTTTGATGCGAATAAGTACTTGATTAAAGCATAAAATATTATTCACTTAGCAATTCACGCAGCTTGCGCTTCCTAATGAAGGCCCATAAAACGTACCGACTGCACAGAAATGACCTCGATTTAATCGCTTTCACACATTACTACGCCAATCATTGCAACGGTTTTATTGCTTATCCGCTCATTAACCTTGTAATTAAAGGCGAAAATGTAAGTGAGAAGTACCGCAATGGTTGAGCGGAGAGTGAAACCGCATACACATACTCATACATATATGTATGTGTGGTAAAAAATGCTTATTATTGCAGTCGTAAAGCACACATATCCTTACACCTGTTTACATATGTATGTACATCGTTTGAGTTCATTACCAGCTGCCAGCTGCAGGTAAAGGTGAAAGCTATATTTTATATTCGCTGTGAAGTCAAGGAGAAATAAACTGAAGGTTGTATGTATGTGTGTGTGTACCAGCGTGTTTTTGGTCTTCCGCCTTGAGATTAATATTTATTAAAAACACTGAAATGCATCATTTAACACTGAACGGCGTTGGCATAATTGGAAGGATCATTATTACGCTCACCTTTAAGTGGTATAAAGAGTGAAGGGATTATGCAGTTTATAATTGAGTTTGTAGTAGTGTAATAGTATGTTTACATATGAAAATAATCTCGTTCTAAGCTCGTTCAATAATCTAACCGTTTACATATAGCCAAATGAGATTATCAATTGTCAAATGTGTTGCATTTGTTGTTGTATTACACAGATTTCTCTCGCTGTCGGCCATTGTTGTTTACATTTTCATTTGACATTTCTCCTTTTCTTCGCAAAATTATCGATAAACCTAGGAATAACACCGAAAATCTAGTTGTATAAAACGAGATAATTTTATAATCTCAGATTATCCAGAGAGGAATTTTGTATGGGAAATCTCGTTTCTTAATTACAGATTATCGAGTTAAGCTCGTAAATGGAGATAATCTCGTTATATGTAAACATAGTATAAGAGAGTATATTGTAAAAGCGTTGGAAATCATATATTTCAACGTATGTAGAATGTTTTTAATAAATCAGATGTGAGTGATAAGAGAGGTGTGCTTATTGGTTGATGAAGTTGGATCCGGTTTGGTCAATTAGATTACGATACACCGCATCTGCTACCATCCTTCGAAGTATTAAGTAGATTTAGATTATATGTGGTTGATTGGCTCTGCTCCCTCACGGATATCACTGGGATCCAATTTTGTCAATTAAAAGACCGGTTTAATAATGTCAAAATTCATGATATGAACGAATCGATTTGAGTGTATCACTAAGCAACGCAAGCGGGTAATTTTGATTCCAACCAAATAATCCGGATGAACGATGAACACTAACTTTGACAGTTGGCTCTCCGTCAAAATTTGCTAACTAAAAGTTTAAAACTGGACCAGGATGAACTTGCTCTCTGTACTTTGGGGTAGATGAATATTGTATCTGTGAAAGTGCAGATTTTAATGTTCACCGAGCTCCAACGAAGCCCTTTCGCCCTTTACACGTCTTTTCATTTAGTATACCATTAATATTGTTTGTTTCGTAACTAAAGCTAATCTGATAATAGTAACAGTAACATTCCAATCCGCTGTTTTCGAACCGTCGGTATATCGGAAGGACTGGTTTGACTTTGACTGGTTTAAAAAGCTTAAGGCAGTAGTCTGCTTTAGAAGCCAAAAAAAAAGCGTTTTTCATAATTTTTTTTTTGAAAGGGAAGGAAATGATTGCGGTAAACGGAATTTTAAGACGATAGTGTACTATATTTAAGGCTTAAAAAACAATATTTATTATTAAAAAATATTGAAATTTTTTCGAAGTTTTAAGTATTTTTCTGGAGTGCCTGGAGTCTGCACTTGTAAATCGGTGCCGGTGATGGAGGTCGTGCGATGCATTTGAAACAGTCGAACCAAATTTTTTTTTTTAATTTTTATAAGTTTCTTTTCTTTATGAACTAAAAAAATAACGAAGAAGTTATAAGTTTCAAAATTTTTTCGACGTGTGAAAAAAAAATTCACTTTTTTAAGAAAAAAATTGACTTTAAGTTGCAAAACAAGTAGTTTAAATATGAAACTTCAAGAGTTCTTCTATAGAAATGTCAATTTAATGAACGTCATAGGATCCAGGGCGTGTTCCATAGACAGGAAGAGGTGGTAATCACTTGGCACTATGTCCGGGCTATATGGTGGTGGTTCAACGAAGTGTGTGGTCTGGCGTTGTCCTGGTGGAACACTACACCCTTCCTCTTGGCCACTTCTGGTCGATAGCTTGGCTTGGCCACTGTTTGAGACGACTCATCTGTCGTACGTGATCTATTTTTCGTCGCCAGTCACCATCCGCTTCAAAAATGGGTCGAGTTCGTTCCGTTTCAGCAGCATATCGCAGGCGTTGATTCGGTCCAGAAGGTTTTTTTGTGGCAAATCATGCGGCACCCAAACATCAAGCTTTTTGTGTATCCAGCCTTCTGCAAATGGTTTAAAATGGTTTGGTGACTAACTCACATCTCCTGGGCTATGTCACGAGATGCCACATGCTCGATGTTTTCCATGATTTGATCGGTATTCGTCGTCACAGGTCTTCCGCCGACTGGCTTATCCATGCTGTCGTTTTCACTCGCTCTGAATCGTCGAAACCATCCGCAGTTCGAAGTGATAGAGACCCATCCCCCGAAACACAATTAATCTCACGGAACGTTTTGGATTTGCCTTTAACGAAGGAAAACTTTAAAATAGGGCGAATGTTTACACGTCTTTAACTGTTGAACGCAATATCCAAACTAATCATGCATAGTTTTGTAGGTTATGTCAAGGCTTTTCAAAGATGTATAGTATTGCCAGATACGAGTTCTGTAGCGCTTTATACATAGCCGTGAAATTCAAGAGATATTTGCCAACCTAATAAATTGAAAATTAAGTTTCGCCTACAAAATTTCTTAAATTGAGGTCAAATTAGTCAACTCAGCATGTTGGCAATTTTGGCACTAAATTAAAACAAAATATGTTAATATTCTATTTGCCTTCGCATAAGTTTCTTCTTATGCAAATCGTCAGAACCTTTTTAGCTTACCTTTAATCCTCAGTGCGGCTTTTAAAACAAACAAAGCCGAATTGTTGAATTTCTTTGCCTATAAATAAATAAAATCGAATCAAATATTAACAAAACATAACAGTTAACCCTTAATAAACAACAGGCTGCAAAAAGAAAGGCAATAAGTTAAACTTGCGGATGATTGGCATACAACAACACAACTCAATATGATTTGCATATATAAAACTTCCAACCTTCATTCGTGGTATATATATGTATATGAATATTATTTACTAATACATATTTGTGTATACATGATATATAGTAGGCCGTGGCGTGTCAATCCTTTTCGGTGACGGTGTCAGATGATTCCCTTTGCCTCATGCCTGCTTGATTGTTTGCCTTCCCATCACCCTCGAAAGTGTCAGCTAGTCAGACAGGCTGTCTGCTGTCCTTCCGCGTCTGCCATTTTGTGGAAGACAGCGCTGAAGTGTGCTAGATTGATATAAGTAAACTAATTTTGTTGGTAACAAAACAAATGCAAGGAGGGGTATGCAAAACAAAAAAAGTTGATGTATTAGCATAGCAACTGAAGAACATCAAGGCGGCGGGTGCCGATGAATTGCCGACCGATCTATTCAAATACGGCGGCGAAGAGCTGATAGGGTGCATGCATCAGCTTCTTGGCGGAATATGGTCGGAAGAAAGCATGCCCGTTAAGCCTCCTTAACATCGCTTATAAGGTTCTGTCGAGCGTACTGTGTGAAATACTAAAGCCCACCGTTAACAAACTGATTGGACCTTATCAGTGTGGCTTTAGACCTGTAAAATCTACATCTAACTAGATATTCACCATGCGCCAAATCTTGGAAAAGACCCGTGAAAAGAGGATCAACACACACCACCTCTTCTAAATAGAGAAGGTACAATTTGCTATAAGAGTGGACAGCTACTGGCGTACGCCGATGATATCGATATCATTAGAAATAACACACACGCCGTTAGTTCTGCTTTTTCCAGACTGGATAAGGAAGCGAAGCGTATGGGTCTGGTGGTGAACAAGGACAAGACGAAATATCTCCTGTTCTGAAAAGTGCTCGAGAGGGACCTGGCTTCGCTTGGTATAACCAATTGGCGCCAAACTGCCAGAAGGAGATATGCGTGGCGCGCTGTTGTGGACTCGGCTATAACCGCGTAAGCGGTGTCTACGCCAGTCAAGAAAAAGAAGATGTATTCGCAGACACCAGGGCGTATGAGTGACTTTTGGATATATGTATTGTGGAGGTCTGCTATTTGGCGTATGGGGCATACATATGTATAGTTTTCAAGGTCTTGGTAATGGTTTCTGGCTTTGCTTTAATGACAGATGCAGTTCTTATTTAATCAATTTATTAATTTGCTCAAGTGATGGTTCTCTGAGCAGTATAGGCGAACATCTTGAAATCAACTCACCTCCTCTACCTGCATTTTATCTGTTTTCAGATCACACCCTTGTACTCTGCGCCACATGATTGTGAGATTATAAAAATATTTTAAATTCTTTCAACTTTAACTCAATAATATAACTAATCAATCCCGCTTCACATCATTTCACATGACATATTGGAAATATGTAAACATAACTGTATATTTGCTATACTAATGCGCTATCCCTTTAAGTGCTCGTTAATACGGTAATTTTTCCATAGTACACAAACACACCTTTGCCACGAACAGTTTAGATCGTCAATCAATCGATTTAGTCGCTTAACCCGTAGGGGGTTAACCACACACACACACAAAGAAGTAAATAATATACTGTGTGGTTAGTGGTGTGCGTTGCTGTCTGTCGTCCATAAGCACCTGTCAACCGAGGGCATAGTTGGGCGGCAGTTATTTAACTTGGCTGGGGTCCACGAGTTAACATCAAACATTTGTTCATAATCTCAGCATTTCACTCGCTTTACTACAGCGCCACACACACACACTGCCGTGTCCCACACACATTACTGCAATTGATTGCTGCCGTTGCTCATTTCCGGTGGCTTCGACAACGACTTTGTTGTTGTTGTTTGCATGTATTTCCCCTTCACTTTGGTTAGGATCAAACACACTATCTGTAAGTGTATTTGTTTCGTCTGCCAGGGTTGCTGTGGCAAGTTAGTGGGGTCGCCAACGATTGCAACAGTTTTGCTTATCCTCCTCGCCTTCGGTCTTCCTTATTCGCACTGTTTGCTTGTTACCTTCCGCTGGGAAACTTATTTGTTTGGCTTTCTTGTTGTGACCCGTTTCAATTGCTGCTGGCTGTTATCTGTCGGTTTATCAGTATTTCTGTCTGTCCGTGGGTTCGTTTGTATGTTCCAACCTGTAACCTGTGCTCGTTTTGGTAAATATGTTTATTGGTGTTGATGTTTCGTTGTTTTTGTAAGCGGTTTACCGTTACTGTCTGAGTAAATTTACGCGATTTCGTTCTTGGTTTGTTTGTTGGAAATTTGTGCAGTTTTGATATTTGATTTTTGTTCTCACATTGAACTTAAATTTTCTTTAAATTTGAAAGTAAATTCAAAGTAAAAGATTTAAAAGATATCTGCTGATAGGACCTGATTAGTACAAAGCTATAAGTTTCTCTCTGCCTCGCCTTTTCCATTTCCAATTCTCCATCTTTTGTTCGCGGTCTCTCACTCTCTCTCTAAATCTCTCTTCATACTTTTCTCGACCTCTAGAATCTAATGACTTTAGCTATAAATAATCAATCTTAGAAACTGTCACGACTTTTGCCTGTATTTCACAGATATAGAGAGTAAAATTTGAGAAGGTGAGTAAAGGAACTCTTTTAATGTATCGGGTTCTATCTGATTGGTCTTTGATAATTTTTATTATTCTACTACTACTATCAGTGTTCAGCTACCTGTAATTTTCTCCTATATTCTCTCTTGGGAAAGCAGAAAGAAGGTAGATTAGGCCGTCCAGTAGTATTCTATATACCTCTAGTATCTAGAGTATCTAGATTCTAGACTATTCCGATTTCTTTAGCATATATGAATTTTCTTAAAAGTTTGTACACTTCTCTGATGGCGATTAAGTTCCCAACTTCTACGAGGTCTTTCAAAGCTTGTGACTTCTTCATTTTAGTCAGTATCATTTTACAGATTTATGTTTGAGCTGAAGCGTGTCCCATTTGGTAATACTTGCGGTGTGATTAAAATGACTTGTGAATTTGGGCCAAATGTTTGAGCTTGGCCTCGTTGAGGTTGCTTTTATTTATACAAAGAGTGATCTGATATTCGTCGAGATACCAAAGAGAGAGGTTTCGCTCTACGAAAGAGCCTTTATAATAAATTTCCATTTTTGGTTTTATAGCTTTTCGCACACGAGTCAATTGATTGATTTAGATCGATTAATTATACAAATGAAAAATGTTATTGTACTGCATTAATTTTTAAACGAATCAGCTGATGAAACTTTCAAACATTTTATGAACAGCAAAAAACAAAATTTATAATAGCTGATCGTTAATCGAGTACTCGGCTGTGCGAAAGGCAAAAACTGATTTCTCAATTATAATATTATTGTATTAAATTAATTTGGCTGTGCGAAAAGACTATTACACAAAATTCTTGTATTGTAAAAACTGAAAGAATATTGCGCAAATGAATCTATATTACTTCGAGATATAATTTTTGCCAAACAGATAGTATGGTATGTGCTGTAATGAGACATTTTAACCTACAGTGATATCAGTCTTAAAGACCTTCTGTTATCAAGTTTTATATAATGTTCAAATCAGAACTTATAACCTGATCTACGGTAATGAGTCAATTTGTTAAAATTTCAATAGAACAGTTAGCATCGGATTACCTATGATTCAAGGACCCAGTTTCATATCTAACGAAGTCATCGAATTGCACCATGATGTATGGAGTTGTCTTATTGATCAAGAGTGGTAAGAGGGTTGAGAGTAGAAGTAGTAACTTACTTTTAGGGCGATAAGCTCACGTTCATGTCTCATTATACAGTATTCCGTTGATATTCTCGAAGTAAATTAAACAACTGATACTACTGGCTGGCGCATACTTAATAATTCTGTTAAATTCATAAAAAGAAGCACACACAGAGAATCATCAAAGGATCGTAAAGATTTGCATTCTATGTATATCCTTTTAGAAATGCTCTCACGCACTTTATTTGCGCATTTAAGACGGATTTTTTGCTCAGCTTTTATTTTTACTTTTATGCGTGCCCTCAAAATAACTTGCGCCATTTCAAAGTATTACTTCTAGCCTTGAAGGGACTTCTTATTCTAGATTGAGCAACAATGACAGCGAACTTATGCTCAGCAAAAGTTCAAAAAAGGCAAAAGTAAAATAAACCGCGAGTTTTCCTCATTTAAAGCGAGCAATCCTGTGAAAAGAAGCTTTGGCAAATTATTTGCATAAGATTATGGTACAGTAAAATTTGTTTGCCAAAGTGCCAAAAATATGCAATACAAAATAAAATTGCAGCAAATAACGGGTGAGTGGACGGGACGAGGGTGAGGGAGTAGCGGGCGGCGACAACTTGCCAGCTGAAGGAATTTAAGTATGCTCGCTGGAATTCATTGAAAAGAGTATGAAAAGAACGATCAAGGGAAGGGACTGTGAAGACTCTGATGGAAATGAGAGGGCATATGAAAGCGTGGTGCGTTTGTAAATGAAAAATTTTCTGCGAAAATTGCTTCGAAAACATAGGAGTGCACGAAAGAAGAGTTGAAATAATAAAGAGAATAGAAGCGTGAGTAGAGGGAGAACAGGCGACTGTGATATGAACAGTAGTGTCAATTTGCGCGTAAAATTCAGCTGGAAGCAAAATACCCACAAATAAAAATGAATAAATTATGGAAATCACAGGCAAAGGGGACATATGTGCCACTAGTTGCCCTATACGAGTATGAGTGGAGAGTAATGCAGAATTTTTTAGTTTACCGAAGAAATGTAAAAATTATTAAAATAAAAATCGAAACCAAAAGTGGGGCAAGTAAGTAAAAAGGGCACAAGAACAATATAGAAATGCGTAAAAGAAGACATTTTGAGGTAATAAAAAGGAAATTTGATTACAAAAAGGGTTTGAACGTCAATTTACATCAATAATATTTGCAATGTGCTAAAAGCAGAAAGCCTTAGATGGCTTTTATTGGCATATAATTAAGTTATATTGAGGAGTTGGAATAGAGAGAGCTGTTGAAACTGGAAAGAGAAGCTATTCCGATTAACGACTAGGTGTATTAACATTTTTCGGAATGTTTACAAAAAAATCCATAGAGTATATATATTATATCTTAAATTGTTTATTTATTTATCTAGCGTTTCTTCTGCAGCATATGACAAACAATTTTAAAAAGTCCCCAAACTCTACACTATTTTTTTTGTTATTTGTTGCGATTGAAACAATAGTTTAAAAGTATTCTGGCAACTTTCACTAAAGTTATACACATTTATAAAAGTCTCCAAAGTCTCCACTCAAATCAAAAGCTGCTTTGGACGTTCTAAAGATATAAATAAGCAATTTGACATGCTTTGAGGATATTTTTATAGACATGTAACTCATTTAAGTAAATCTCCAAATTCTCCACTCCAACAAAAAGTTACCTAGGACCTTCTAAAAATGCAAATAAACAATTTGCCATGCTTTGAGACAATTTTTATAGAAATATAACACATTTTCGGAAAGTCTCCAAACTCTCCGCTCCAACAAAAAGTTACTTCGGACCTTCTAAAAATATAAATAAACAATTTACCATGCTTTGAGACAATTTTTGTAGAAGTATAACACATTTAAGTAAGTCTCCAAACTTTCCACTCCACCCAAAAGTTATTTCAGTGCTTTTAAAAAGAAAAATGTATTACTTCTATGCAACATATTATTAATTTCAATGATTTCCCAGCAACAAGTTAACTACATTTCCTGGCACATGTTTACATATGCGCATTAGGAGATTATCACAGTATACTCACATCATTAAATATTTAATACAATACTGTGTGCGTGTATTTAATGCATATAAGTATGTATGAATGTTTGCCTGTAGCCATAAACAATTAAGCAAGGCAACAGTAGATTGTTAATATTGATTGCTTGTCATCAATAAATTATCCCGTGAGGCACACTGTATGGATTAGGTGTTTGCATTATTGAAAAGGAAGCAATTTCGATTGCCGTAGGCTCTGCGACTGACAAATGAGTTTCAAGATAATTTCTTAGTGCTACGAAAGTTTAATTTGTTTGTCGAAAAGCATGTGCGACAAATAATAAATATGCAAACATAATTACAACGGAAATTAATTTAGCAAACATTTACTTTTATTTAAGGGTGTGGAACTCAGTCAAGCGTAATTAAATGCATTACACGTACGTTGGATTGGTACTCTTATGAAAGGAAGGGAGAGCTCAGTAAATGTGTGGCTGTAAATAATTTCATAGCTTTGATAGTCTTGCACCCCCAAGTCACTAAAAGGTCGTATAATTATTAGGCATTACTGAAGGCATTGAAGGGATGCAGTGAAGTCTTCTATGATATCTTGAAATGTAAGTTGAAGTGAAGTAAAATGTGTGAAAATCTATGAAATCATTCTGTTTTTAAAGCCATGCCTGATAGCTTAATATTCTCTTACCTCTCTCTACTTCCTAAAAATGTATTTATCTCCCACTCATATTTCGTATTTCACTGCTTTAAGCACACGAGTTTAAAAGTGACCTTCCCTGTACAACAGCCGATTGCTCACTTTTTTATGTTGCGCTACTTGACACCTCTGAGCGCTTTACTTGCAACACTAGGCCAGCTGTCTTCGAAAACATTCATGAAAGTTCATTTAGCAAGCTCTGTCTACGTATTCAATAAGACTTTCTTAATTTCACTTTTGTTTTGTCAATTTGTAGTTTCTTGCCTGTACTTTACTATTTCTTATTTATTTGATTTAATTTGCCGCCTTTGGCACGAAAATCCTCGCCGACACATACATGTCAACGTCAAGTCAGCAGGCTTTGTGCGCCGCTTGACATTGCTATTGATGAGAACCTCGACGGTAATGACATACACAGCTACGGTAATAATCTTTCAATTTATTTACTTTTGCTTCGCATCTCATTCCTTTCACATAATTTTGCCACTTTTTTCTCGCGCACATATTACATCATCATCACGAGCTGCTTCATATTTCTATTAGCGCCAAAGTGCATTGCATCGCTATGTTATCATCATAAGAGCACCCGTGCGCTAAGTAACCTCCTCTACTTTGACTCAACTGTCTACCGTTATCCTCAGGAAGACATCTTTCAATGTATTTTGTTGTATATGTAGTTGAGCTTTCACAAGCCTTTGCCATTGAATTTATATTTCTTGATTGCGACGAAACACACCTCTCTCTCACTGCTACAGCCACAAGCATTTGCTATTGAATTTATTTTTCAGGGTTAAATTCTTTAGAATTTGCCATGAATTGCCTAGTTGCTTTGCCGCTGACACAGCCGCAAGATATTTGCTGAAGAGCTATGTAGTGCATAAGAAGATGACTTGAAGGCTTCTAAGGAACATGAAGATAGTTATAGTATATACTAGATGAAACACTATAATATATATGTACACACTCTAGTAGGAGATGTCGAACCCGTGTGTTTCCCATAAGTATTTTCATGTAAAGAATTTGTTTGTTCATATTCATAAAATATGCTCATATACATAACTCATAGAGTGCATGGGGGATCTACCTAGATCGAGAATAATGTATTTTTATACAGAAACTACTCAACTATTGGCTAGTTAGAGTCTTTATATCACAGATTGCACGGGTCAACACAATTTGACCATAAGTTTGGCAGTTTGGCGCCAATTGGTTATATCAAGCGAAGACAGGTCCCTCTCCACCTGGTCCTTCCATCGGAGTGGAGGTCTCCCTCTTCCTCGGCTTCCACCAGCGGGTACTGCATCGAATAATTTCAGAGCTGGAGCACTTTCATCCATTCGAACAACATGACCTAGCCAGCGTAGCCGCTGTCTTTTTATTCGCTGGACTATCTCTATGTCGTCTAATAACACATACAGCTCATCGTTCGCCTGCGGTATTCGCCGTTGCCAATTCTTAAGGGACCATAAATCTTCCGCAAAACCTTTCTCTCGAAAACTCCTAGTGCCGTCTCATCGGATGTTGACATCGTCCACGCTTCTGCACCGTAAAGTAGGACGGGAATGATGAGAGACTTGTAGAGTTTGATTTTTGTTCGTCGAGAGAGGACTTTACTTTTCAATTGCCTACTTAGTCCATAGTAGCACCTGTTGGGAAGAGTGATTCTGCATTGGATTTACAGGCTGACATTGTTATTGCTGTTAATGCTGGTACCCAGGTAGACAAAATTATCTACAACTTCAAAGTTATGACTGTCAACAGTGACGTGGGAGCCAAGACGCGAATGCGCTGACTGTTTGTTTGACGACAGGAGATATTTCGTCTTGTCCTCGTTCACCACCAGACCCATACGCTTCGCTTCTTTATCCAGTCTGGAAAAATCAAAATCTAACGGCGCGGGTGTTGTTTCCAATGATATCGATATCATCGGCGTACGCCAGTAGCTGTACACTCTTATAGAAGATTGTACCTTCTCTATTTAGCTCTGCAGCTCGTATTATTTTCTCCAGCATCAGGTTAAAGAAATCACACGAGAGTGAGTCACCTTGTCTGAAACCTCGTCTGGTATCGAACGGCTCGGAGAGGTCCTTCCCGATCCTGACGGAGCTTTTGGTGTTGCTCAACGTCGTATTAGTTTTGCGGGGATACCAAATTCAGACATCGCGGCATAAAGGCAGCTCCTTTTCGTGCTGTCGAAAGCAGCTTTGCCATTGAATTTATATTTATTCAAAATTTCTTCAAAATTACTTACAAAAAAGTAAAAAATAATTTAAAAGTGCACACTTTTACTTTTTCTTTTATGTTCATTGGTACTATCTCTTAATTAACCCCAAATATAGTATTATTACTATAACTTTTACAAAAGCAAACTTTATACGAAAAGAAGGTACTTTCTTGTCGTTTTTGTTCATAATTAATCAGAAAATCATAAAATGAACTTTAGGACAAAGAAATTTTTTTTTTTTGTAGAGTCGTGTTATATGTTATATATATATCTGGTCCAAGATAAAAGGTAAAAGAGCTAAAAAGCTCAAGTTCTAAAAAAAGTTCAAAAGCTCGTGAAAACAAATGAAGAAATTGTTAGAACCACTGTGAAGACGATTATTCGTCGTCTATTTTTAAAAGTATTTCTTGCGGTGAATCAAGCAAGCAACATTATTCAACATAGACAGGAACAGAAAATAATCAATATGAATGATTCGAAGGTGCTAGGTACTTGGTCTGGATTATAATGTGGATGCCAAAGAACCTGCCGTAACTTCAATTGCTTCCTTCAGAAAGTCCAATTGCTTGCAGTACAGGTTCGAAGTAAGTAAGTAGGAGTGCAACCTTTTTGTTTTTGGGCTTAATTAGCACTAGATGTGCCATTTTGATGCACTAACCTTAGACCTTTATAATACTGCTACCGTGTTTCATCGTGTCGGTCAAACCATTTTGTGCTTTCAATGATGCTACTTATGTCCTTGCTTTTAATAGACATCTATTCAAGGTTTGATGCCTGATGTATTTCAAGTGTTGTATGTCGGATCTGGGATAGGGCCCTAGTTCTTGTCTTGTCATGTTTCGGCCATACTTGTTTAGTTATATTGCATTTCGTTGTAAGTATATGTCTATCTACTACCAGCTAATTGTTCACATTGTGTATTGAGCTCTCTCCTGATCGATCATAGCGGGAATGGTATTAACTCTGCTTAGAATTCGTCGAGAAAGGCTCCTGCTTTGCCAACTTGCCTACTTTTTCATTATAGAAAATGTTCCTGTGGCCGGGAATCCAGATCAAGTCTAGGTGGATTTGGCTTAATGCCTTCTTACAGTTATGGACTACGCTGAAATTAGTCATTGGCGACCAAAAGGACAGGAGTGACGCCTGTTATCTGTGTGTAAGGTTGCTCTCCTAGTTATTCAATAGAGCTTCACAGATCTTCTCTATGCACAGTACTTCCGCTTGGAATATAATATGCGAGTTCTGTAGACGGATAGAGTGGAAATGTCAATATTATCGGAATATACCCACGTGCCTACTCCGCATTCCATTTTGGATCCGTCGGTATTGACTGGGATAGTATCCTCTTCCCCTACTAAGTCAAATTATTGAAGTAATCTCTGGAAGTAACAATTTAAATCCAACTTTGCGAGATCAGACTACAATTTATTAGTGTTTACTTTGAGTTCGTTCAGGATATCATGTCCATAGCTCTTCCAGTTCCAACCACCGAACTCGGTGCAACCACCTTTGGTCTTACGGGGGTAGCTAAAAAATGTTGGCAGTTTGTTTCGTTTATGACGTAGCATTTCGAAATCTTGTCTCTAACCTTCTTGCCTCGATCAGAGAGGATTTTCATAGATCGCCAAAAATGAAATCGGTTAGATAGCGACAAGAATCTCTCTTATTAAGGTAAAATTAATAATAGAGCTTTGAAGTAAGGATAATTACGGTCTTACTGGGGTCAGATTCTCTACATGAATCATAAACAGCAGTGAATTCCACAAAAGCCAACAGTATCTTTTATGATTTCTAAGGGACCTGAGTGCGTTTTTTGAACTCTTATCACAGAAGGATTGTTCTTTCAATAGTCGGCTTCCTTTTGCTTTTATAGTCTTAGTTACATAACGAAATTTTTAAGAGTAATCAACAACTCTTATCTCAAATTAAACTTCATTAAAACCTATTCCTCAACAATTTAAACACTTCGCTAGCAATGTTTATACGATTGGTGTGGGCTTTGGGGGACTGCAACATATTAATTGAGCAGCCAGTGGGCTTCCAACTACGCAAATGTAAATATTGCAAATCCAATCCATATGATGATGGGGTATAACCGCTCGTCGGTTTACAGCAAGCTAACAACGACTGAAGTGCGTCAATATATACTAACAAATATACATACATAGATCTGCCTTGGCTTGCCAACGAAGTGGGTGTGTGTGTTTGATTAAGTTCATATTTTTGTGTACATTACAGTGCATTACAGTGCACACACTTGGCATGAAACCGCATTGTTATGTGTGAAATACCGGCGACCACAATGCAACTGACGAATAACGGTAGTTGAGGATTTACACACCGCAGCCGAAGGGATAATTGAACGCTTTAGGTTATCTCATGGACCAGAGGGTGAGCGCGTGCAAAATTATTGATGTTTGTTTGTGTGTGGGTGTTTGCTTCCTTGTGCAAATGAACGCTTCGCCCACTTTTGCACATTGCAGCCACATTTATTAGCGCGACTTGCGGTTATTTGTTCATTATATGCATAAGTATGTACGTGGGTGTGTGTTTGTGGCTTTGGCTGTGCGGAACTTGGCAATCAAATGCTACTGTGCAGCACCGTCGTTTTGATTATTTACTTTGATTTAGTTAACTACAGTTATGTGTTGCGTGACTTACGGTAATTTCAAGTTTCATTATAATATGTAAGTTTATTGTATTTGAAGGTCTGTTTTAGGCAATGGTTATTAAGTGGTAATATCTGTGTTAAATCGGAGGATGGGACCATGTGTAGAAGTTCACGCAAGTGAGGAAAGTTTTTGATTGTCATTCACTTGGGAGTGGCCAGAAACGATTCTTCTCCACATGGTCCAAGCAGCTCACGACTTCCGGTTTTAGACCAAGTATCCTCTGGGTAGCCAACAGACATCCGTTTGAAGGCGAGCTAAAGTGAGAAGGCGAAGCCCGCTTATGCGGTTGTGCGTTGGGTTTGGGACCCACCACATAAAAACACCCCCCAATGAAAAATCTACGAAAGCCTCGGATGAGACACCCCCCTTTTGATGACGACCCCTGCAAACGTTTTAATGATAATGATATAAGGGCATGCACCTGGAATGTCCGGACCCTTAATTGGGAAGGTGCCTCTGCCCAGCTGGTTGATGTCCTCATACGACTCAAGGCTGACATCACCGCCATCCAAGAAGTGCGATGGACGGGACAAGGACGGAAGAAGGTGGGTCCTTGTGACATCTACTACAGCGGCCATATAAAGGAGCGCAAATTTGGTGTTGGATTTGTGGTGGGAGAGAGACTCCGTCGCAGAGTCCTGGCATTCACCCCGGTGGATGAACGTCTTGCCACAATCCGCATCAAAGCGAGGTTCTTCAACATATCGCTGATTTGCGCCCACGCCCCAACGGAAGAGAAGGACGATGTGACCAAAGATGCTTTCTATGAGCGCCTAGAACGCACCTATGAGCGCTGCCCCGCCACGATGTAAAAGTCGTGCTTGGCGATTTTAACGCCAGGGTGGGTAAAGAAGGTGTCTTTGGCACAACAGTCGGAAAATTCAGCCTCCATGACGAAACATCGCCAAACGGCCTGAGGCTGATCGACTTCGCTGGGGCCCGAAATATGGTCGTCTGTAGTACCAGATTCCAGCATAAGAAAATACATCAAGCTACTTGGCTGTCTCCTGATCGAAACACGCGGAACCAAATCGATCACGTTGTGATAGACGGAAGACATGTCTCCTGTGTTTTAGACGTGCGTACGCTCCGAGGACCAAATATAGACTCGGACCATTATCTGGTCGCAGCGAAGATACGCACCCGCCTCTGTGCAGCAAAGAACGCCCGTCAACAAACACAAGAAAGGTTCGACGTCGAAAAGCTGCAATCGCAACAGACAGCCACGAAATACTCTACTCGACTTGCACTCCTGCTCTCTGAGAGCACTCATCAGCATCTCGGTATAAGGGAACTGTGGAACGGCATCTCAAACTCACTGCGTACCGCTGCAGCCGAAACAATTGGTTTTCGGCAACGACAAAAAACAAGCTGGTACGATGAGGAGTGCCGTCTCGCAGCGGAGAGAAAACAGACTGCCTACCTCGCAACGTTGCAAACGACCACAACACGTGCGGGATGGGATAGATACCGAGAGCTGAAGAGGGAAGCGAGACGCATCTGCAGACAAAAAAGAAAGAGGCCGAAATGCGTGAGTACGAAGAGCTTGAGAAGCTGGCAGACAGAGGGAATGCTCGAAAATTTTATGAAAAAATGAAGCGATTTAACGAAGGTTTCAAGACCGGAGCATCCTCATGTAGAGACCAAGGTGATCACTGATGTCCAGAGCATACTGAGATTTATGAGGAAACACTTCTCCGACCTGCCGGATGGCAATGAAAGTACAACACCAGGAGATGGCGAATCCGATTTTCCAATCGATGACGATGGAACAGATGTTCCTTTACCCGACCATGAAGAAATTCGAATAGCTATTACCCGCTTGAAGAACATCAAAGCAGCGGGGCCGATAGATTACCGGCAGAACTATTCATATACGGCGGCGAAAGAACTGATAAGGTGCATGCATCAGCTTCTTTGCAAAATATGGTCGGAAGAAAGCATGCCTGACGATTGGAATCTCAGTGTGCCTTCTGCCCAATCCATAAAAGGGAGATCCCACAATCTGCGCCAATTACCGTGGGATCAGCCTCCTAAATATCGCATACAAGGTTCTATCGAGCGTACTGTGTGAAAGACTAAAGCCCACCGTCAACAAACTGATTGGACCTTATCAGTGTGGCTTTTAGACCTGGAAAATCAACAACTGACCAGATATTCACCATGCGCCAAATCTTGGAGAAGACCCGTGAAAAGAGGATCGACACACACCACCTTTTGTCGATTTTAAAGCAGCTTTCGACAGCACGAAAAGGAGCTGCCTTTATGCCGCGATGTCTGAATTTGGTATCCCCGCAAAACTAATACGGCTGTGTAAGTTGACGTTGAGCAACACCAAAAGCTCCGTCATGATTGGGAAGGACCTCTCCGAGCCGTTCGATACCAAACGAGGTTTCAGACAAGGTGACTCACTATCGTGCGACTTCTTTAACCTGATGCTGGAAAAAAATTATAAGAGCTGCAGAGCTAAACAGAGAGGGTACCATCTTTTACAAGAGTGTACAGCTCTGGCGTACGCCGATGATATTGATATCATCGGAAGCAACAACCGCGCCGTTTGTTCTGCTTTTCCCGCATGGATAAGGAGGCGAAGCGAATGGGTCTGGAGGTGAATGAGGACAAGACGAAATATCTCCTGTCATCAAGCAAACAGTCGGCGCATTCGCGTCTTGGCTCCCACGTCACTGTTGACAGTCATAACTTCGAGGTCGTAGATAATTTCGTTTACCTGGGAACCAGCATCAACAACACGAACAATGTCAGCCTCGAAATCCAGCGCAGAATAACTCTTGCCAACAGGTGCTACTTTGGACTGAGTAGGCAATTGAACAGTAAAGTCCTCTCTCGACGAACCAAAATCAAGCTCTACAAGTCGCTTATCATCCCCGTCCTGATCTACGGTGCAGAAGCTTGGACGATGTCAACATCAGATGAGACGACACTAGGAGTTTTCGAGAGGAAAATTTTGCGCAAGATTTATGGTCCTAAGAACATTGTCAACGGCGAATACCGCAGACGATGGAACGATGAGCTGTACGAGTTATACGACGACATTGACATAGTTCAGCGAATAAAAAGACAGCGGCTACGCTGGCTAGGTCATGTTGTCCGAATGGACGAAAACATTCCAGCCCTGAAAGTGTTCGATGCAGTACCCGCCGGAGGAAGCCGAGGAAGGGGAAGGCCTCCACTCCGTTGGAGGGACCAGGTGGAGAGCGACCTGGTTACACTTGGGATCTCCAACTGGCGCCGAACTGCGAAGGAGAGAGAGAGATGGCGCACTATCGTCGATTCGGCTATAACCGGCTAAACGGTTGCAACGCCAATCACATACATACATCTGTGTTAATCAACGATTAACTCCAATATATTAATGAAAATAAGTACATTTCCAGATTTACACGTTATATCCGTTACATCTCTTTTTCGCTGGTACTAGCAGTAGGCATCGCATAAGTCTGATTTTTGCAGATATCCTTGTGATATTGGCCGGAAATGGTTTTAGGTTACTATTACTATTAGATAAGTATTGCTAACAAAAGAAATATATTTAAATTATATCTAATGTTAGACCTAGCTCAACATACCCACATTCTTATTTCTGATTAAGATTTAAATCAGAAGATGCATTTTTTCATCGACCTTATTTTCATAACCTAAAACTCATATCATCATCATCAATTGACACTACAACCGGGTGTCGGTTTTTGACGCGTCCATAAGCCATCGCCAGTAGTCTCTGCTTTGCTTAGACGGCGCCAGTTGGGAATTTCAAGCTTCGTCAGGTCCACATCCACTTGATCCTGACTTTCTGTCGTCCTTTTCTTCATCGGCCGCCAGTGGGTACCGTGTCGTACATCGTGCTGAAGTGTTTTCTTCCATTCGGGCGATTCGTGCAAGCCAGCGCGACCGCTTTATTTTTATGCGCCACACTATGGATATATCGCCGACATATCTATACAGCCTAGAACTCATATGAGTTGATATAAATAAGCTTCTATATAAGAGTCTTCGAATAGATAGATTTGATAAACTTATGTGGATCTGACATAATATGTTGTGTTAGGTATCCTGAAAGACAAAATTGTAACCCGAAATAATCAATTAAGATAGTTAAGCATGGCGGCGGTTGCTTCTCATTATCAGGAGTCGGATCAATTTACTGGATAACGAATAGAATGTGTGCAGTAGATTATCTGAATATGCTGAGAATGACTATAAAACAATACGTTGAAGACTAGTCTCGGAATGGAATATTTAAGTCACGTCGAGAATTGGTTACATCACGAATGCGTTTCCCCTATGTTACTGTAGATATTGAATACTAAAGGAGTCCGTCCTTATCAATTCTGCCAAAAGTGTATATAGACTCTCCTGAAAATATTGGGACGGAAGTTATTAAAATAATTCAAGAGCGTAGTCTACAAAATTAAAAAAAAAGTTCGAGAATCTAATATGACAGCGATTGTATATCGAATTAGCCAATCTATCGTCAGACGTATCAACAATTACTGTGACAGCTATAAACGAATCTCAGTGTAATCATTCAACAATTAGTATATACTAAGAATGAGTTACTAGAGGTAAGAATGTGACACGCTATGCGTAAATAAATATATTTATTTGCAAAACCCTTGATTAACTAATGATGTATGAACTAATCGACTATGGTAAACGTGCGCCCTCTTATTATCCCAGATTAACTAACACATTTGAGAGATAACGTTAAATAATTAGTATCAAGTAACCACTCTGACATATCGTACATTCTGAGTTATCTTCATTCACTCAGTTATTTAATTTTTCTAAGGTATATCAATTGCCAAGGGAGATAAAAAAAGGTGCGTGGAGTCCCTACGCGCGGAAGAAGTTATACTTATTAGTGATATTCCAAGAAATGCATATCATTTCGTATGAAAGAAAACTAGCGAGAGGGAAAGGATAAAAATATGGTGGAGTACCAACACTTTCTTAAATTCACATTTTATAAAGAAAAGTCCAAATCAATTATCATTTCTGGGTTCTGACGGATTGATATCTATAATATTTACAATTGGATTATGATAACTAAAATTCGATATGAAATGTCTTACATCTATTTAATCTATATTTCACGCGAATACCACATCAATAGTCGTACTTCCTTTTGTCGTAGGATCATTTCTTCCATTGATCATTCCTAATGAAAATTTCCCTCTGAGGAATGCCAGTAATGGTTCAGTTTCTGGCAATGAGAAATTTACATTGAAATCTCCCGCAAGAAGTACCGGTTGTTCGCTATACGAACCTGCAGTTGACAACGGTTTGAATCATTTGAATCACTATTCTAATACGTTAGTCTAATACTACAAATAGTACGTCAATATTATATAGAACGCGAATTAATTAGTAAATAAACACTGTCTACAGAAATGATCCTGTGAAGTCTTAAGTTTTCAACGGCTAACGCAGAGTATTTCAACCAAAAGTCACACAAAATAGTTGAGAATTCGCAGAAATGAAACAAAAACGAAAGAAAAATAATGCGCAAGCATACAATCATACATATGCGTACACATGTGAATATGTCACCAACCAAAAATTTAAACATTGTTCTACAAAAACAAGAATTGCTCAAATAGCATAAGCATGGCAAGTGCTTTAAGTTCTCTGCTTTACTCGCATTCACTCTCTCTCTCTCTCTCTCTCTCTATCGTGTTAATTGTTCAACGCTATTCCCTCTCCACTGAAGCGTTAAACAATTATCGCAACCTTTTCCGAAGTCGTATAAGAAGTATAACTTCAAAAAAGTTTCGGCTGACACTGTTGAAATTCAACAAGATTCCAATTGCTCCGGAATTGGACCGATGTGATAGTCTTCATAAGACATAGACGCGATAGACATATGATGAAATAAATGTAATAAAATTAGCGAACTAAAAGTGAAACGAAATTTTCATTCACTTTTCAGTGATCTCTGTGGAATAAAAGTTTAATATGTCTAAAAAATACATCCTCTTTACATAAAAATAGATCTTTATAAATAATCGCATATATGTATTACATATGAATACCAACACAGTTGCTTACTTGCAATCTCCTTAGCACAAAACACTTTCGCAGCTAAACACTCTCGACTTGAGTTTCCATTTTACAACCACTACTCCAAAGCGCACTTTCATTCCATCCTCTGCATACAATCTTCACACTTTTGCACCAACAAACTTTAGATTGTGTTCACCAGCTATTCACAATTTTCCAAACATTTTATCTAACTGCTTTGCATTCCACTGTATCCTCTGTACATTGACAGTATGCGTAAATTTAATTTAAAACTCATTTCATTACCTTCACACCCACAGCCAACAACACAGGCACAGACGCCTACGCTTGCATATGAAATAAGAAATCCCACACACCTGTTAGCACCGAGTATGCAGATTTCAGATTTGTGTGCGGCTACCGAGTACATTGTTAAGCGTCAACAGCTGGTCTCGGCTACCCAACGGTGATGTTGCCATTTTCTAAACATTTTCAATACAGCAAGTGTGTGCCTGTGAGTTTTTGAGATTGTGTGTTTTGTCTCTCGGGCGAAGAAATCACATAAAGTCTTCGTAATATTTGAACGGAGATTAGCTTTTTATGCAACTTAATGGTGATCTCTAGGGCAACGGAAAATGTCTACAAATTAGGTTAATTCACAAGAAATGACAATCTTAAACAATCTTAAAAGCAAAGTGATGCATAGCCAATAGCGTGTGAGGGAAGGAGTAAGAATTAAAGTGGAATAACATTGAATATTAAAATGGAAAAACAACAGAAATAATTTCAAGCATCTATAGCAGTCTCTCGTAGACTAACACAAAATTTGCTCAGTTGCACAAGCTCTCTTGGTGGCCTATTGTTCTTCAGTCAATTCTTTAGTCAATAGAAGGATTTCATGCTGCATTTTCACATGTCGTCAAGTTAAAATTTAATTGCTAGGAAATTATTTTGTGTGTCCAGCTACAGGCAGGAGTATGAAAGTAGGGGGTGCCAAAGGAATTAAATAGAGAGCAGAACAAGTAAGGAAGGGCTAAGTTCGGGTGTATCCGAACATTTTATACTCTCGCAATTTATTTATCTGACTTTATTTAAATTATGTAATACACAATTTGACCCACATATTCGTCATATATATTGTATAAAGTCCATTGAAAGTTGGAAACCATAATATTAGGTTAGAAGCACCGAGGTCCTCGTGTTCGATATATGGGGCCTTAAAAACCTATGGTCCGATTTCGGCGATTTTTAGAATGGGGCTGCCACACTATTAATACGGTATTTGTGCAAAGTTCTGCACCGATATCTTCACTAGTGCTTACTTTATATATTGTAATGTAAACGATTCAGATCGTCTTCAAAGTTCTGGTATATAGGAAGTAGGCGTGGTTGTGAAGCGATTTGGCCTATTTTCACAATATATCATTGGGATGTAAGGAAACTATTACAAACCAAGTTTCATTGAAATCGGTCGAGTAGTTCCTGAGATATAGTTTTTGACCCATAAGTGGGCGACGCCACGCCCATTTTCCATTTTGTAAAAAAATCTGAGTGCAGCTTTCATCTGCAATTTCTTATGTGAAAATTAGTGTTTCTGACGTTTTTCGTTAAGGAGTTAACCCACTTTTAGTAATTTTCAACCTAACTTTTGTATGGGAGGTGGGCGTGGTTATGATCCGATTTCTTTCATTTTTGGACTGTATTAAGAAGTGGCTAAAAAACGACTGCAGAAAGTTTGGTTTATATAGCTCTATTGGTTTGCGAGATATGTACAAAAAACTTAGTAGGGGGCGGGGCCACGCCCTCTTCCCCAAAAAAATTACATTCAAATATGCCCCTTCATAGTGCGATCCTTCATACCAAATTTTATTTCCATAGCTTTATTTATGGCTTAGTTATGGCACTTTATGTGCTTTCGGTTTTCGCCATTTTGTGGGCGTGGCAGTGGTCCGATTTTGCTCGAAAGCAACCTTCCTATGGTGCCAAGAAATAAGTGTGCCAAGTTTCATCAAGATATCTTAATTTTTACTCAAGTTACAGCTTGCACAGACGGACGGACGGACGGACAGACAGACATTCGGATTTGAACTCCACTCTTCACCCTGATCACTTTGGTATATATAACCCTATATCTAACTCGTTTAGTTTTGGGTGTTACAAACAACCGTTATGTGAACAAAACTATAATACTCTCTTTAGCAACATTTGTTGCGAGAGTATAAAAATAAGGAAGAGTTTTTAATTACAACTCAGGCAAAAATTATTAATATAGTTCGTTAAAGTTTGAGGTTCATGAAAATAATAATACATATCCAGCCTTATGTAATAATAATAAGTATGAGCTCTTCTGGTGAAAGCCGTTTTATAGAAGGTGAGATATTACGTCCCAGATAACTCGTAGTGTTATAGTTGTATGTTATTAATATTTTTTTTTTTAATAGGGTTCATTTTCTATTGGAACTGTCAGGACTATGCAATGAACCACACCCATTTTTCAAGAATTTCTAGAGAATGCCATACAGACTATGAACTTCATAGCATTATGACTTTGATCACCGACCTGGTGGAGTGTTTCGATTTTCATTACTTCATTATCCCAAAATAATTGATCCAAGTAGAGTTACTTTTTTCAATAGCCTTTTTTGACAGATCACGCGTGAGTCATGTCAAGCTGTCATGTTATTTTTGTTCAGTATTGTTTGGCATTTCATCATGGAAAGACTTACGCCTGAACAACGTTTACAAATTGTTCAACTTTATTACGAAAATTCACGTTCTATAAAGAATGTGTTCGCGCGCTTCGCTTAACTGATGGTCAACATAAATAGCCTACTGAGTGTACTATTCGGAACATAATCACCCATCTTGAAACCCAGCATTCATTATTGGATAATATTCGACCGAATAGAAACGAATAACAGAGATTTGGTGTGGTCTGTGGACCGGTATAATCATCGGTCCATAATTCTTCAAAAATGATACCGGAGAGAACATAACCGTCAATGGCGACCGTTATTGCGCTATGATAGCCGACTATTTGATGTTTGAAATTTAAGCTCGTGATCTCGGCGACATTTGGTTTCAACAGGACGGCGCCACTTCTCACACAGCGTATCAATCAATGGCTTTATTGAGAGAACACTTCGGTGATTTCTCGTTTTGAACCGGTCGATTGGCCACCAAGATCTTGCGATATCACACCGTTAGATTTTTTGCTGTGGGGATATGCAAAGTCTAAAGTCTATGCGCACAATCACGCTTCGATAAAGCCAAAACATCACATGTGTCATTCGCCAGTTACCAGTCTAAATGTTTGAACGAGTCATCGAAAATTAGACTCAACTGATAGATCATCTGAGACGTAGCCCCTGCCAACATTTGAAAGAGATAGTCTTTAAAAAGTAACTGACAAAGAATGTTCTTTCGAATGATTTGCGATGTATGAAGTGTTCCGAAGCAGAGAACCTTTTTTGAAGTTAATATATAACATATCATAAAGTTAGCCTAATTGTATGTGTAATATTCCGAAAAATATCGAACATAGTCTATGATAAAGCAGGGATCCTTGTCAAGAAGACCTAAAGCTCACGGAATCGGAAATTAAAATTATATTTCAACGAACAAAGCTAACTTCTTATAAGTATATGGGGCTGAAAATGGGGCGCGACTATATTTCATGATGCGGCTTTTAAGATATTCGGGAAAAAAATATGGAAAAATTTATGGACCTTTAAGCGGGAAACTTCGAATACCGTATAAAAGAGAAATATGATTCTCAGATCTGATTGAATTTAATACAGTCGGTCCAATTTAGATGAGCTTGGTGTCAAACGAGTCAATAACGTTGACTCTCACACTATTTTCAAAGATGAGACAACTTCAATTTTATATTATTATTTTAAAAGTAAATGTGTTCTTAGTGCATTGATTTGATTTAAAAAATGCAAAAGCAGGCTTCCGATTCAATTTCGTAGCTCTGCATTTCCTCATATTCTATAACCAGTTGCGCAGCAAAACTCAAAATATTTATATTTTTATTTATTTAAATGAATTTCCACTCAAATTTAAATTTCCTTAAATAAAACTGAACATTTCCTTCATGCGACTAATAACTTTTTTCCGACTTTCCGGTCAACATTTTCCCATTAACATTTACATTTGCGTTTCCGTTGCCATGACGTCCGCACTTGCCATACACACACTCAGCCTGCTTTCCATTCGCCTACTTAAGATTGTATTTGCCCATTTGCAGAGCGCGGCAACACTGGTTACACACTGGCAACGCCGGCTGCAGTTCAAATAGAAGTCGTGAATGGGAGTGAAGGAGAGACACTTGTAACACTTTGTTGCGACAGAATGTGCTGGTCTTTGGCTATATAGTATCCAGTAAGTGGCCGTTTGCGATTTCAAAGTTCCCCTGCGGGCGTATTTGATGTGGCGTTGCTAAACAGCTTCGTAGTATATACCCACTCGGTATGTAGGTCTGTATGTAACTGTAATTGCGGCGATGCGCTGTAATGTACACACTTTTTGCCTTTTAGGTGGCATCTCTGCCACCACAACTGATGCAATAAATTTGATATGGTTTCTTCTGGTCGGGCTTTTACTTGTGTTTTTATTGCCTCCACCCTTTGGCTCGGCGCACACTTCGTTTCACAGCGTACTTTTGCATTCGTTTTGCTGTCAGTGGCATTGGCCAAATTAAAATTGCATACACTTTGCTTAAAAGGCAGGAAGCAATGGGAAATTATTGCTTACAGCGCCCAGTACATACCGTGCGTTTTTCAATAGTGCGGTCTGGTTTCCGTTCGAGCTGTTGCCATTTCTTTACAGGCTTCGTTGTCCTTTCTGCTGGTCGCTGTGCGCTGTTAGTAGTTGGTACTCAGTGGCTTCCGTTCGTACTGGCAATTCATTTATGCCAATTTTACACGAATTTGATTATTAATGCAATTTCTCTTATTACAATTTCTCCGGCACTTATCGAACCAACTTGAATTTGTTTGCCTTTCGTCTCTTCTTTCTTTCTAGTGGTTATTGTGCTTTTGACTTCTTGGTAGTCGCATAAGTCCTCATTCTTTGACACAAGTCTAAGTCAGGCTTTAGAATTTTGTAATTTTGGTAATTTTCCCTTGTCTCCAACTTTTTTAACTGTAGAGTGTAGCATCATTTTATTTTTTTAATTGCAATACCAACTTTATTTTTGTCCATTATATCAGACTCTACAACCCCACAACTAGTCTCTAATACTGTAAAAAGTAAATGTTCATTCGTATGCCCAAAAAAGAAGATGAACATTCCGAAGAGGTCTCGGTTCACTTCCTTCCATACTTACCACGGCTGCACGGGAACTTATGTTCCGTTCCCAACTCTATAAGCTGTCTTCTGTATGCCTGTCGTCCTTCATTGGAATAAAATTGAAATCGTGAATGGGTTCCTTGCGTCCTACTTTTCTAAAAAGGTCTGAATAAGAATATAAGGTATGAATGTATACTGTCTACGTTAAATTTTTTGCTTTTTAGTTTTTCATTCCGATAAATGTAGGGCTTGTTTTTTCCCTGAGATCCTGGAAAAGCCTTTGAACCGGTCTTCTAGCGACGCTTCCTATAGATCATGAGTCTGTTATACGATATATGTTCAAGGTGCAATCATTTGTTTACTTGAGTAATTAACTTGACTCAATATTGGACTGATACTATCTACTATTTGTGGTGTACATTCTGATATTTTCCAATAAACTAAGTGTCTAAACATTTTCAACCACCTTAGAAAGCCTGATACGTTTTTTATATTTTTTTTTATTTAATGATCCACTTTTAGGCGGTCACCTCTCTTGGGCGTACAAAAATAGCTCGACGGTGAGTGCCCGTCCAAGAGAGATTTCACTGTACTAGGAAATACATTCCATGACTCTGTCTACGGACCATTTTAAAGTTACCAATTTGTTCGAGACACCACTTATCTCCGAGTTATAATTAAATTTCTTATGGTTAGGTTAGAATAAGGGGTAGCTCTCCGCAGCTGCAGAGATTCTCACTTAGGTAGATTCGACTGTCCATTGTGACTTCAGGAAAAAAAGGATGGCTAAGACCCTTATGATACGACAAAGCTCTTGGACTCTCTGATAAAATTCTCAAGTCGGCTAATGTCGATTCCAGTCACTTCACCGGTTTCGCCGAAAACATGTCTACCGAGGTGCTTTAACCTAAGTTTGGCGAATGCTGGACATTCAAGGAGAAAGTGCTTGGATGATTTTTCTTGAGTAAATTGATTACAAATACTTAATGGTCTATAGAGGGTGCGGTGTTTCGGATGACAGTTGATGTCGACATTGGGTTTTTAAAACTTAGTAAAGTTTCCTTCTAAAGTCAAGGTCCGTTCAAAACTCACAAAATATTTTGGTCGTCAGTTTTTGTTAAGGTCTGGAGATGTAACTAACATGTTAGCTTTAACGGGTGTGGACTCAACTCAGCTAACTTTCCAAAAATGGCTTGGATAAGGTGTTTTTTACCTTCCAGACAATGTTGTCAGTTCAGATTACAGTTCAGCTCACTCTCAAGCGAACACTTCTGTCGAGGTTTTCATTTCCATTCCCATTCTTAACTGTCACTGTAAACCCTTAGGAATCTACTGCTTACTTGAACTGTCTCAGAACTCGAAGTACTAAGACCTCACAATGCATAACATCCATATCTATGCATTTTTGCAAAGTTTTATTACAAACTGGCAAGAAAAACATGCGGCGGATAATAAAGCGAAGAGCAATTGAAGGAAGTGGAAAGTTTTGCCAACAACCGCAGACAAAAATTGATAAGGGGAAAACCAGCTGACCGCCATAGCAGACGGATGTTCAATTTCCGCTTTGCTTTTATTTCTTGTTTTTTTACCCCAGCTTACGACTCTATTGGCTTTGGCCTTCTTTCATTATTATTTATAAGCTTAGTCTTTTTGATTTGTCGCTTACGTTATCGAACGGCGCTACACAGTGCCTTAGCGTATGATTGCAACGAAAAAAGGCATTAAAATGGAATAAAACTGTGTAGGCTTGTGGCTTACGGGCGACCGCAAAGACCGCATAGCACCGCAAAGAATTATCATTTGAATTTCCCACAGCGCATTGGCGAGAATGCCACTTTGAATTGATCCTGCTAAAGTACCACTTCAAGCTGGCACAAGGAATTGCGTAGGATTGTGTGGGGAAAGCACGCAGGCAATGCGAAAGCGCACGAACCCTTCGATGGGATGGCAGAATGCAGAGAAGAATATGCGCTGCATTGCGGCTCGAAAACAAATGCAAATAGGGAAATGTAGCGCTCTCGGCGTAGAGTTTAGGTGTGAGCGCTGCTCGAGCTGGCGATTAAGTATTCCAAGAACGACAGTGGGTTGGTTGCTGAGCTCTTGTGGTTGTTAGTATTTTGAGCGGATTGAATGACAGCGCTAGGGAAGTGGCAAATGTATGCAGCCTACGAAACATGTCAAGGGCAGTTGGTGGAAAATCCGTTTACTTGCCGCTTGTATTAACTATTATTATTCAAATCCTGCCAAGGCAAGAGATTGGCAGGTTGTTGTACTGACTGAGCAAGTGCCACCACCACCTCATAAATCCAACCAGAAGACAGCCAGCGGAGTGAGTGTGATTGCGGCGTCTTCAATGTGCCACCGAAATGGCAGCGGCTGTGTGCTGGGGTTGTATAATTTTTTGCACGAACGATTCCGCTGTCACACCATAATCAACCGTGCTTGCCATCCGTTGTTGTCATGCAACATCGCGCTGTGGCATATATTTTGCCGAGTTTCAGCGATTCAATGCGTTTGTATGAGTTTAGCGGCTCAACAGCAGATCTGCATGGCTTGACGAAAGCGACAGCAACATGCCAGTGAATTTGGTGATTTCAGCTCACAACCCCGCCATCGCCATTGCCACCGCCACCAACAATACCAACAAGCCGTGCATAATCGCTGGCAGCAAATGTCACTCAATGCATCTACAAGTGGCTTCCATATATTTATATTTACATTTTACGTTCTGCGATTTGACAATTGACAGATTTGAGTGACGCTGCCAACGCGAAGTAATTGAAATGCATTTGAAATACCGCCGGATTTTAAATCAATTCGTCATTTTGTGTGAGTGGTTTGCGCATGATATCTTCAAGATACGGCTGTACCGTATTTGCTTTCTTGTCTATCTGGCCTGGTAGGTTGAGTACTCCACTTGTAATCGGCCTGCCTTTGGTTTGAAATTTAAAATTTATAAATTCTTAAAATAGAGTAACTTGCGATGCGGCTTTTGTGAGTCTTATCCATTACTCCGTTATCTGAATTTAATCAGATGGAACGAATACAAAAGCATACATATAAAGAGTTATTCTGCCCTTTTTTTACGATTTCTCGATACGTCTCAAAGTTCCAGAGACAACTCAAATGTCTGGAAGAAACAAACTATATGTTAAACCGCGTGGAAGATCACTTTTTCTTTACTAAATAAGTCCGCTTTTTCTGACATATAGTCTGTAAGAATGTATCACACATTATGATGCGATGAGCCTGTCGAAAGGTGTAGACAACAGCTTCGAAGCAGTGTTCTCCTATTTATATTTCGAAATATTCGCTTTGCATATCTCAGTTTACACCAATTTTCGATGACCCGGTGCAGCACTCCGCTGGAATGCATTGCGATGAATGTTGTCGTCGAGCTCCTCGTAGTCTTTAGTGGCGTAAGTCTCTGATTTAACTTGCCCTCCAGAGAAAAAGTGACGTCTTGTTGGGAATAGAGATCGTTCGAGTTGTTTTCTTCAAATTCCAGGATATAAAGAGATCAACAACGAGTTATAACGCACGCTATTGATGGTAACGGCATTTCCTACCTCATTTCAAAAGAAATAAGGTCCAATTGTTGGGGATGCAATTGCGTTTTTTGAACCACAAGAGGATTTGACTCACTTTAATAGCGACAATTTTGTTAGTTGACGAACGCATTCAGGCAGAAATGAGCCTCATTTTAAAAGTTGATTTTTCGATGAAAATCGTCTTCGGCTTGGTGCATTTCGGCGTGACATAATGAAATGTCAACCTTACTGAACACACTGACAAATTTTTATACAAATCCATAAACAAATATGGTTGTTAAGAGCTATCAAAATCATGACATCGCCTAATCGCTAAATAATTCCAGCATAATGGATTAACACACCATATTGCAAATGGAACAATTTATTTATTGGAATGAATTTTTGGTTAGCAAATCATATCGAAAAAGGAGCTTGGCAAATTCTTTTGCATCCGTAAGACTACTTTTTGTGTGGATGTTCTTCAATTCATGGGCATATACTGATAAACTTGCTACGATTGAATAGTTGAGATACAACATTTGTAACTCTAATGCTCTAATGCTGTCATACGACAGGATTGAATTGTATATACATAGTTAAAGAGCTACGCACCTGAGGTCTAATTTTTATATATTTCAGAATAAGGGGTTCATAGTATAATTTCTTTTACAAAATGTTTAAACTTGGATCACACAATTTCCGGAGGCATAAAGTTTAAGTTTGACACTTGACTGTTAACACTTCATAAACAGTTTATAAAGGTTTAGATAATTTTTGAATGATTTAGACTTTTGGTATTGTAAAAATGGTTTCGAATATCTTATAAAACTTGTATTAAATTATTAATTAAGAATATTAAGCATAAATCGTCGATACTCAATTATTTGTGTCAATCAGCTTCAACGCGAATAATGTTAAACTAATTATTTTCGAAACTGGATTTTTCAAATCTATCACTGAAACTAAAAAAAATTTTAAACTAATTATTTTCGAAACTGGATTTTTCAAATCTATCACTGAAACTATCTCACATTTTCACTTAGAAATTTTAACTTTCAATTATTATTTTTTCTCCTCTTAAAAAAAAACATGTAAGGAAAGACTAAGTTCGGGTGCAACCGTAATTTATTGAAGTAATTTTATGAAGATAACACACAATTTGACCCATATAATCGGTATAAAGTCTAATAGGATAACGAAAATCATCATATATAGTGTATGATGGGTAAGGTAATTCCTAAACCGATTTCACTCATTTATCCTACCAAGCTACACTATATCCAAGGCTATAAGCTCACATTTTTTTGCTAAGATATCTCAAGAAAATATTATGTACCGAATTTCATTTGAATCAGTCGAGTAGTTAGTTCCTGAGATATGGTTTTTGACCCAGAAGAGGGCGATGCCATGCCGATTTTCCATTTTGTAAAAAAAAATTTGAGTGTAGCTTCCTTCTGCTATTTCTTCTGTAAAATTTAGTGTTTATAATGTTCCGTTAGCAATTTTCAACATAACCTTCGTATGGGAGGTGGGCGTGGTTGTTATCCGATTTCAACTAATTTCATGGTGTGTGATGGCGTGCATAAGAGAACCGACTGCAGACAGTTTGGTTTATATAGCTTTATTGTTTTGCGAGATATATACAAAAAATCTATCTACAAAAAATGGGCGTAACCTAAAAATTAATCCAAATATGCCCATGCCTAGTGCGAACATTTGTACCATTGTTTTCGGTTTTCGCCATTTTGTGGGCGTGGTAGTGGTCCGATTTCGTACATCTTCGAAAGCAACCCTGCTACGGTCACTAGGAACATGTGTACCAAGTTTCGTCAAGATATCGTAATTTGTACTCAAGTTATCCGTTGCATAGACGGACAGACAGACATCCGTATTAATGGGTCCAGTATTTTTCGATAAATGTGAATTTTTATTTATTTTTTTTTTCGAAGATTAAACTTTAACAGCTTAGCATCGTCATATAAGCTTGACGAAGAAGAAGATATTTAGAATGTACCCATATTTTATAATTTTCAGTAACTATATCCTGTAATTAATAATAATTATTTTAAAAAGTACTTTTTTTCGAACTTCGAATCCAAATATTTCGCTTTTCGAATTGCTTCGAACATAGTAATATTAACGAATAAATAGATTTTGTTCTAAATTTTTGGGACAGTCAAACACACCTGCAACAAGCGAGCAACAACACTCCAAAATTGTACGCGACCTATAACAACTTTCTTGTGCTGAAAGCCGAAAAATACAATACCAACACAAAATTCTCGCATATGTGTATGTGTGGGTATATGCCTAACTGCTTTGATATTTGCGTATATTCGTCTCGTTGTGCGCGTGTGTCTTATCAGCGCGAATTTTTGACAGCGACGCTTATCACTTGTTGGCTACCACGTGTCTGTCGTTATGTATTTAGCACATTTTTCGGTAATGTTGTTGTAAAGACAACAACTATAACAAAAACGATATATAATAAGACAAACCGCTCACATATACATGCGCATTAATTTGAATGCGCTCTCGCTAACTATAACTGTTATACAAATGCTACAAGCGCTTGCGTCACGAGTGTGCCATTTCCACTGCGTTTCTACGTTTTTACTACGCGCCAAATTCATTCATAAAACTTGTTGCCGCACACAGCCGCCCGGTACGTTTGGGCTCAGCTCAGTACGAAATGGGCTAACAAGCCGAAAAGGCCCTTAGCTATGCGCGCGACTATGGCAGCAAGCTGCATGTTGTGCCTTCCCATGTATGAGTATGCGTGCTTGTGTGAGTGTGCGATAAACGAAAGTATTCTGTGTGTGTGGTGCTAGCCGAGTAGCTGGCGCTTTGCTTGCTTTTGCGGCGAACAGTCTACGGTTATCCTTTCGGCGGTGCAGTACGTAAGTGCGGATTGTGCGTTCAGTTTGGCAGCTGTGCGTCTCGTTGGACACAACACTGTTTTGTTGTAACTATTGAGTAAAAGGCAATAAGAAAAAAATTGTACAAAAATAATAAAAAAGTGTAGTGCTGCGAAAGTTTGTGGAAAAAGTTAGCGTTCAATTGTTCTAGTGTACTAGCTGACTTATTCAAAAAACAAAAAATAATAAAATAAATCAAAAACAACTCCAAAGCAGCTGTGTTGCTTGTTGTTCTTGTAGTTGTGTTTTCAAAGTGTGTTTTGTGCTTGAAAACAAATTTTTGAAAATTTTTAAAATAATTCAACGCCAATTTGAACGCTGCGAAATAACGGTAAACACTGCTGTGTGCTCGCTAAACACAACTCTACAGCAACACGCCAACATTGTTCGTTGTGTCAGCGTGTGCATTGAAGCAAAAGTGAAAAGTTGTTAATAATCAACGCGGAAGTTCGTTAGTGTGCTGCGGCAAGTGGCTTGTGGACACACCACCACACAACAATACATGCATATATGCAATTCTCCTAAGACGCAACTTCGCCAGTTGGCCAATTCACAACTAGTTTGCGCTAGAGTTTTGCCAATAGTTTAACAACTTTTCGCTACACACACACACACACACAACCAAACGTTTAACGGTATACGTAAAGTGTTGTGTTTTGCGTATTTACATTGTATTTGTTGTTGTTTGTACATATATATGTACTTACATTTTTGTGAGTTCTCGACACATTGACGTGCCCAAAACGCGCGAGTAAAAGGGTTTCAAACAACTTAGTGCCAATTCCCGATGGTGCGAGACGTTTGAGCGTTTGTGCGTTACGTGCTTTACGTTTGCTATATTCAAGCTTTAAAGCGCACAAAGCAGCGAGGAAATAAATATTACAGCAAAGTGCTTTATTGAAAGAAAGTTGTGCGTGGGCAACAAAGTGAAAAATAATAAAATAAAAAAAGTACAATAAAGCATCTGAATTGTGCAATGCGTGTATGAGAGAAAAATTTTCAAGTGCATAAAATATTTATAAGCATAAAAATATAAAAATCTCCTTTGTGCTGACCTTACGGTGCGTCCACAAAAGCTTTTGTGTTATTAATTTATTCACAGGCAGCTTGGGTACTGCTGCGTATTCAACCAACAGGGCGGTGCACAACATTTGCTCGAACGGAATGCATTGAATGGTGAGTCAATTTGTTGAATTGCTTTAAAATATTTTTTTTTACCTTTTTGAAACTTTTTTGTGCGGAGTTTAATATGGAAGACTCAGTGCTACTGAGAAATATATAGAGTTGAACTTTCATAACTTTATAATTTCTCTGACGTGAAGTTCTCCATTAACTCGAACTCTTGCATTTTCAATAGAAGTCAAAATTCATACCATAAATGGAATTTTTTGACCAGTGCATAATACAAAATTTAAAACTTTACTATCGAAGCAGAATTTTAAATGAGTCCCCTATATCGTATAGAGACTAACAAAAAATATGAAATTGCACTTATGGATTGCATAAATCATGTAAGAAAGGCATGGCATTAAGGTAATTGGAGTTGGGGAAGTTCAACTGTATATAAATATTTTATATTAAAATAAAATTTATTTTGAATTTTTGTTCACAAATGAATATGAGAAGACACAGTGTTATTAAAATATTATAATAATAAAAATACTTTATTAAGAAAATATATAGCATTGTCGAGAACAGCGATATTCAATACTCCCAATTGGGAGTATTTTGTATAATATTATATTTATTTCGTGGAAATTAGTTATTTCGACTTATTAGAAATGAAAAAATTGCTAATACTATCTCCTTTGCTTTTAAAAATTTAGTGAAATTACCTGATATTTTATTTAGAATATAAATTATAACAAAAACTGAAAATATATTAATTTTGAAATATAGTAATTTTAAAATTTATTCGAAATTATATATATTTTGAAATCTATTTTGGATAAACTTTTGCGGCCTTCTTCTGAAATAGTTGTAATTTAAAAATAAAATCCGTCATACAAGTCCTGGTAAATTGTGGCAAAAAAAATTGACAAAACTTTTATTCCTCTATTATCATAATTTTAAGCTTCTGATTAAGAGATATATTTTACGGTAAAATACAGCGTCGAGTTTCGAAAAAGTTTGTCAGAATAGCATCCCTTTCTAAAGTCGACTTAAGCTTTTTCATTATGTTATTTTTGTAATGAAACATTTTAAGGAAACCTTAATTGAAATATATATATTTATTTTTTTAATTTTTTACAATTGTACCTAGTATACAATTATTAAATACTAACAACAATTCAATTCTACTAACTTAAAAATAATAATTAGAATATAAATGTTAGAGAAATTTATTTGCTGCTACAGTTGCCTTGCCAAGTCTGAATACCTCTTACGTTTCAGTCGTTTTTCTCGTTCAGCAGTTCCGATGAGTCTGGATGCCTCTTCATTTACATGCATCTAAGCCCCATTTCGTTAGACTTTGCAAGTTTGGTTATTTCATTTACTACCGAATCCACATCAAGATAACGGTGAAGGTCAGCAGATCTAACAGCTTGTTTTCGATTGATAGCGTAGATCTCCTACCGACTAGATGGTAAAACTTAGCAAATTTTAAATCAAGCTCACACCTTTTTTTCTTGACATGCTCTTTCCAGAGTACCATTTATCTATATGGGATGGTATGATGTTTTTTTAAAGTAAAGTCTACTTGCATTGATTTGGAATCCTTTAATTTAATACGCCACTTAGAACCCCTTTTAGTAATTGCATTGACTGCTGTCTGCAATCGAAGGGTAGATACTGAGGTTGGCTGACTTCATAAACGCAGTTTGCAATGCAACACTGCAAACAGATGCGATACCGATGCAAAGCAACACTGCATGGTAACACTGATTTGTCAAATAATGCAATGACATTTATTAACGTTTGTGAACGCAATATTGCTTTGTCGTGTTTCTTTGTGTGGTAAAAATGAATCTTGACCAATTGTGCACTTTTGTTTTTGAAAACGCCCTAGAATTTGGCGAAAAAAGAAATTCAAGTAACGTGGTGTTCATTAAAAAAATATTAAATAAGCGAAAGCGCCGGCGTGTTTTTTTAACCGGTGGTGGCCCAAAAAGGAAAATTCCAAAAACGTCCAACTTCTGCAAAACGATAAAATGTATGCAGGATGACGTTTTTTATGCTCATTTTCGTATGAAAAAGAGCACATTCAAGGTATTTATTTTTTAATTTATGTTTAATATAAAATAATTAACATATATGGTTTAAAGAATTTGCAGACCATGTTAATGCCGTGGTGGCCTTCGCGCACAACTGGACGAATTGGAATTTCTTTGGAAAAGGTCTTGCAAATTGCAATTTGGAAGCTGAGCAATAATTGTTCTTTTAGAGATGTCAGCGATCGTTTTGGAGTAGCTGTTGGTCTCGCATATAAAGTCTTTGTAAAAATAATAAAGATGATCTGCCGTTTAAAGAAAGACGTCATCAAATTTCCAAGAAGTGAAGCTGAACAAAAGCAAACCAGCGAAGCATTTTCAACTCTACGTTTCAATCCTTTTCCTTTTGTACTCGGGTGCGTCGATGGTACACATATTCCCATTTCGCAGCCAATCAGAGATGAAATCAGTTACCGGAATCGAAAGGGGACGTACTCAATCATTGCTCAAGTAAATATTTCTTTTGTTTTATGAAAAAATTATTATTTTTAAATTTTGGTTAACATTTTTTGCCAGGCTATTGTCGACAGCCGTATGAAATTCATAGATGTGTTCATAGGGTGTCCGGGAGCATGCCATGATGCTTCAATTTGGCAAATGAGCCCTATCAAGAAGGCCATAATTAACAAAGAAATAAATATTTATCCCAACTACCATTTTTTGGGCGATGGAGGTTATCCTTTGGAGATGTGTGTTATGGTTCCTTATCGCGATAATGGATTCCTGACACCAATGCAATCGAAGTACAATGCAATTTTAAGTTCAACTCGGGTTGTTGTAGAACAGGCATTTGGCGTTTTGAAGAAGAAATTTAGAATTCTAAAGTATATCGAAGTTAAAAATCCAAGTTTGCCAAAAATTAATAACAATGGCTTGTATGATTATTCACAATATTATTATTATAAATGAAGGGAACAACGCCGATGATTTAATCGCAGAAACAAATGCCATCACTTCTGAAACACTCGAGGAAGTCACTTTACCAGGACAAAGAGAGGCAAAAGCAAAGAGAGATGCATTGGCAACTTTGTTATCAGCCTAATGCATCTCTCTTTGCTTTTGCTTTTTCAATTAAAAATACTTTTTATAAATAATACTTTTTTATTATATCGCTTTTTCATGAGATCAATTACAACAATAAATACATATGTATTTTGTTTGTATTCTATTTTGTTTGTATTTATCTAAAAAGATTTTAATCTGTTAAGGTGAACAAGAAATGGAAAACTTATTGAGACCTGTCTACAATTCTCTGAAATAAGGCACGGATTTCCTTCAGCTCAGCTACTTTCTCCTTCTCCACCGCAATTTTTTCTGCTTCGATGTCCAAGAGTTTTTTCATCACTTTGGCATCTGCCTCAGACTCTTTACTTAAAAACTCCAGAACTTCGCATCGTTTTCGTTTTATAGCAAACCTTTGAGTAGTGTTTTTCTGAAGGTGTAGCATCTAAGTTCATTGGCGCGTGGGAATCGGTGGGTGTCAACGGGCTATCGCTTGTCAAATCTTCCACCAAGGATTCTAGAGAACTTTCAAGCATTTCACTGGGCACCTGAACGCTACTACGGCTGCCAAACACCTCATCCATGACATCGAAAAATTCCCAGTTCGTGGAACTCTCGCCAGATGTGTTATTGCGTTTCTTAATTCTTTTGTATGTGCCCATTAGATTTATAAAACATCTGGTTGCTTCATCTCTTGAAAAGGGAAATGTGCCCTCGACCTCCTTAATCTCCGCATTATTTGCTCCCAAATAGCACTCCTTTTCTTTTTTTTGGCACAAAAATCCGGTTCATGGCGTAGACGCACTTCCAAAAGGAGCTTTTTCCTTTCATGGCTCCACTTCTTTTCACTATAAGAACGAAGAAATCATATAACAGAAAGAAAATGCGAAAAAGTTTTTACTTACGATGTCTCAGCCATTTCAATTACCGCAAAAATCCAAAAAGCATCCAAAATAAAACAGATGCACAAATTTGACAACTGCTGCGCATCAGAAAGGGTTGCCAGGCGATAGTGAACACACGGCAATGCCAAAAATATGCTAATGACGTTTATGAACACTAGGCATTTCAATGTTGCATTGCAAACTGCGTTTATGAAGTCAGCCGTTGACTCTCCTGCCGCTAACAGGCCTGTGTCATCCGCAAATGTCGCTGTCACATAACTTGAGTCAGTAGGGATATCACTTGTAAAAAGCAAGTAACACTGACCCCAACACGCTTTCCTGGAGAACACCCGCCTCCATGCGTCCTCTTGTTTTATGCGGAAGTATCTATCTTTTAGGTAGGAAGCAATTTCGAGCAATCAAAAGCCTGAGACACGTCTAACAAGGCCGCCGAACAATCGTTCTTTTTATCCATATTGTTGAATGGTGATTATGAAAACCGAAATATATTTGGAACGATACATACAACTGAGGTTCTCAAGTACGCTTCCAGACTTTGGAACCAAAAAATAAGAAAGATTTTTTTTGTGAAAAATCAATTGCTTTGTTGGTATGTTTGCTGGAGAAAGAAACTCCAAGATTTTTCACAGTATTGGTACATTTAATTTGGGTAATCAGGGCTCTGGTAACACTTTAAATGATGGTACTCCCGTCTGGAAGCTATCGAAGCAGCTGTGTGTAAATATTTAATTAGGATTTTACGACTCGTAATGTCTTCTTTTCACTGTACTATTTCCTAACTAGTACAGATTTATTTTTTATGTTTTATACTAGTAGATTTATTTGAAGCTCTGTCTTAACATGAAGGCTCAAAATTGTCTGTTGAGAGGCATCTCTTGAGGATTTGTAGTACGCATCACCAAATACATGGAGACCCTCGAAAGATTTATAGATCATGTACTACGGAGAGATAGTTGGCGATATGTATAGTTATAGTTAATTTATAGACCCTTAGACCGATTGTACCATATAACGATATTATGCTATTATTCCCATAGTTGAAAATAAAATATATGTATTTGTGTATTTCATTGCAAATGGACTCAAAACCGATCCTAGTTGGAAAACTTGGGCTCTTTAGATATTTATAACGTTGAGATTCGGCATTCTTCCTTTTGTAATTAGTTATTTTTTAATGCGAACCAGTTATTTATATTTTAATGTAGGCAGAAAGAAAGATCTGTTCCAATATAATGGTTTTTGAACTGAGATTTTCTTTCCTAATAGCCTGTCTACTATAAAGTAACCTAACTTATTTATATGTAGTTTTGAAGTAATAGTTTTTTTTTTTTTTTTTTTTTTTTTTGTTTATTACAATTGTACCTAGTATACAATGATTAAATACTAACAACAATTTAATTCTATTAACTTAAAAATAATAATTAAAAGCTAAATGTTAGAGAAATTCATTTGCTGCTACAGTTGCCTTGCTAAGTCTGAAGGCCTCTTACGTTTCAGTCGGTTTTCTCGTTCAGCAGTACCGATGAGTCTGGATGCCTCTTCATTTACATGCTGTATAAGCCTCATTTCGTGAGTCTTTGCAAGTTTGGTTACTTCGTTTACTACTGAATTCACACCAAGATCACGGTGAAGGTCAGCAGATCTAACATACCAAGGAGCATTAACTATACTTCTTAGTACCTTATTTTGGAAACGTTGAATGCAGGCAATACAGTTTTGACTTGAGCAACCCCATAGTTGAGCTCCATAGGCCCAAATTGGCTTTAGTACTTGATTATATATGTATAAACAGCTTGTTTGCGATTGAAAGCGTGGATCTCCTACCGATCAGATGGTAAAACTTAGCAAATTTTAAATCAAGCTCGCACCTTATTTTCTTGACATGCTCTTTCCAGCGAAGCTTAGCATCTAGGGTGATTCCTAGATACTTAGCATTATTGATGATGTTTATATAAATGGGATGGTATGATGGTTTTTTTAAAGTAAAGTCTACGTGCACTGATTTGGAATCGTTTAGTTTAATGCGCCACTTGGAAGCCCATTTAGTAATTGCATTGACTGCTGTTTGCACTCGAAGGGTAGATATTGAGGTTGACTCTCCTGCTGCTAACAGGGCTGTGTCATCCGCAAATGTCGCTGTCACATAACTTGAGTCAGTGGGGATATCACTTGTAAAGAGCAAGTAAAGCATTGGCCCCAACACGCTTCCCTGGGGAACACCCGCTTCTATCGGTTGCAAGTTTGAGTATGCATCCTCTTGTTTTATGCGAAAGTATCTGTCTTTTAGGTAGGAAGCAATTATTTCGCAATATTGTTTGGGTAACATGCATTTCAGTTTCAGCAGTAGACCCGAATGCCAAACTCTATCAAAAGCCTGAGACACGTCTAAGAAGGCCGCAGTACAAACGTTCTTTTTATCCATAGCATTTTCAACGAAATTAACGATTCGGTGTACCTGGTCAATTGTTGAATGATGATCACGAAAGCCGATCTGATGTACTGGTATAAGGTGTTTTCGATCTATTATTGATTTGAGCCTCTTTATGAGAACTTTCTCGAAGACTTTCGATAGAGCTGGCAGCAGCGATATTGGCCTGTAAGATGTGACATCATGTAGTGGTTTACCCGGCTTAGGTATCATAATAACTTCAGATACTTTCCAAAGCGATGGAACGTATCTTAAGTATAATGCGCTGTTTACAATGTTTACAATTTTTTTCTTTGGTAGATTGCGTAATATTTCTCCGGTTATTAAATCAAACCCAGGAGCTTTTTTGAGCCTTGCGTTCCTGATAAGACTTTTAATTTCTTTACAAGTAACTGGAGAAATCCTGACGAGTGGATCCAGCCAACTATTTTCACAGTTTAGCTCATCTCCATCGTTAGGTGTAAATGTGTTTCTCAAATGATTTGCAAATACTGCAGCTTTTTGTGCATTCGTTTTGGCCCATTCAGTTTCGCTTAATTTTATTGGTGCGACATGTTTTATTTGTTTATTAATATTCCTTGCAGCTTTCCAGAGCGAATAATCGGTAGTTTTATCAACAGTGAGTTTGGACAAATACGTTTTGAAGGAATAGTTTTTAAACTGTCTAATTTTTGTTCTAAGTTCCGCTGTACATCTATTAAGCTCTGTTTTGAGAGCAGCCGACCTAGTTTGCTGCCATCTTCGTCGAAGTTTGCGTTTTTTATGGATACCATCTAAGATGTATTTTGGGAATCTGTTTCCACTTAGATTCACGCGAATATTCGGTGTACTGTTCCACGCAGCATTTTGAATTACTTTTGTGAAAGATTCAACTTCACAATCTAAGTCAGCATCTGTCGATATGCGCTTTAGCTTAAAATCGACTTTATTCAGTATAGTCTTAAATTTATACCAATCAGTATGTTTATTAGATAAAGAACACGAGCCAGACGAAATTACTGGTTTTTCACACTAACTAACTTTACTGTTACTAACTTTAGTAACACTGGGGAATGATCAGAGCTTAAATCTGAGCTATCTTCAATACGTAAATTAATTTTCGATACTTTGTTGATGACAAAAAAGTCAAGTAGATCTGGTAATTTCCTACTATCTGCAGGCCAATAAGTGGGTCTCCCTGTCGAGATGACATTGCATCCAATAACTTGTATAGCTTTCAATAGTTCTCGACCTTTGGTTGTAGTTAAACGGGATCCCCAATGAGTGTATTTTGCATTAAAGTCACCACCCATGATGTACCTTCCGTCATATTTTTTTAATAAACTCGTATAAGTATCAGTTTTGATATTATGCCTGGGCGGACTATATAGAGCTATTAAGTATAATGACTGACTGTGCATTTTTACTGAAATTGCTGTAGCCTGAATTTCTTCGGTCTTAATCTGGGCTTCTTCGAAATGTTTGATAATACTTTTGATTAAAACCGCGCTTCCTCCTCGTGCTGAGTTTGCTGGGTGCGGAGTGTGGTATAAGTCATAATTTTTGAATTTTAAAAATGAATGGTTCGTAAAATGTGTTTCAGATAACAAACATACATCAATATTTCTATTTTTTTGAAGTTTTGAAGTAATAGTAATCGGCTTGGTTAAAAAATATTATCAGTTAGCTCTAGGTTAGGTTAGTCAAGAATATCGCTTCAATGAAAGTTCTGAGGTTTTTGTCAATGAAAGCTCTGAGGATAGTACCCAACTACTTTATTGGCTATTGCGATTATGTGTATTGTATATATATATATCCGAATTTAAATTCTGAGTCTTATGAATAGTTTCCAGATCTCTTTTTCAATTATGTACCTGGTTCGCTAGTTCGTATAACCACAAACTCTACTTCGTGCTTCTTTAATCGGTTGGATTTTACGCCATTCAAATGAAAGCGGAAAATTCTTCGAAAAGTGCTTGTATGAGAGCTTAAATACTATATTTATATGCATACGCCCGACATACTACACCAAACAGTTTGGCCAATTTATCAAAAGTATTTCTATGCAAATTTTGTGCGCAAACACAGACATAAACTAACGGTGCATGAGCTTAAAATGAAGAGTGCAGCTGCACGAAGCTTTTTATAACCTGAAAGGAAGCTAAAACATGTTATTTTCTTGCTTTTTGTGCATAGTGAGTTCGCCGAGTTCGAAACTGAAAAACTACCGTTGCAGTGCAAAAAGCTTTGCCGAAAGCGCTGATAAACGAAATGAATAGCGAATATTTTTGCAAAGCGGAATTAAAATGTAAATGCATTTAAATAGATAAAAAATAGAAAGTGGCAAAGCAGGGGTTAGACTACTGGGGGCGCAAAAAGTGAACAAGAATATTTATGTGGAAGGGTTGCTTTGCGCAATAAAATGCAGTAGCTACATAGCTGGGAGCTGTTATATTTATACATATTCAAATATTTTTTGTTTTTGAAATAGAAGTAAAAAGGTATTTTGCATGTTACTAACTGGTTTTACACATAAAATTTCTTTCAATGTATATTTGGAGTTTCAACTTTATTTTCGTTTTAGCAAAATTGCATGCCAATAAATAGTTCTGAAAAATGCCAAATTCTATGCAATAAAAGGAAAATAATAAATTTAAAAAAATTTCGAATCACTAAATTTTGCTGTCAGGTGGCAAACTAAATGGAAATGTGTTTGCAAGTCCCCCAGGCACTAGATGTTTTAAAAGCTTTGATTTGTATAAAAAATATCAATTTCTAGAAAACGTAATTGATTGTGAACTCGAACATGTTAGTTAAAGCTACTATTTTTCTCTCGAACAATTATATAGATATCTTCGATCAATTCAAGCATTTTCGACTGATTCGAGGATTTTTGGCATTCAGCGCCTTATTCAGCTATCGTGCTCTTGAGCTGAATAAGTGCTGAAAGCTAAAATAAAACAAGTAAGGAAGGGCTAAGTTCGGGTGTAACCGAACATTTTATACTCTCGCAATTTATTTATTTAACTTTATTTATATTATATAATACAGAATTTGACCCACATATTCGTCATATATATTGTATAAAGTTCATTGAAAGTTGGAAACCATAATATTAGGTTAGAAGCACCGAGGTCCTCGTGTTCGATATATGGGGCCTTAATAACCTATGGTCCGATTTCGGCGATTTTTAGAATGGGGCTGCCACACTATTAACATAGCATTTGTGCAAAGTTCTGCACCGATATCTTCACTAGTACTTACTTTATATATTGTAAAGTAAACGGTTCAGATTGTCTTCAAAGTTCTGGTATAAAGGCGTGGTTGTGAAGCGATTTCGCCTATTTTCACAACATATCATTGGGATGTAAGGAAACTATTACAAACCAAGTTTCATTGAAATCGGTCGAGTAGTTCCTGAGATATGGTTTTTGACCCATAAGTGGGCGACGCCACGCCCATTTTCCATTTTGTAAAAAATCTGAGTGCAGCTTCCATCTGCCCTTTTTTATGTTTTAGTGTTTCTGACGTTTTTCGTTAGTGAGTTAACCCACTAACTTTTAGTAATTTTCAACCTAACTTTTGTATGGGAGGTGGGCGTGGTTATGATCCGATTTCTTTCATTTTTGGACTGCATTAGGAAGTGGCTAAAAAAACGACTGCAGAAAGTTTGGTTTATATAGCTCTATTGGTTTGCGAGATATGTACAAAAAACTTAGTAGGGGGCGGGGCCACGCCCACTTCCCCAAAAAAATTACATCCAAATATGCCCCTTCAAAGTACGATCCTTCATACCAAATTTTATTTCCATAGCTTTATTTATGGCTTAGTTATGGCACTTTATGTGTTTTCGGTTTTCGCCATTTTGTGGGCGTGGCAGTGGTCCGATTTTGCTCATTTTCGAAAGCAACCTTCCTATGGTGCCGAGAAATAAGTGTGCCAAGTTTCATCAAGATATCTTAATTTTTACTCAAGTTACAGCTTGCACAGACGGACGGACGGACGGACGGACAGACAGACAATCGGATTTGAACTCCACTCTTCACCCTGATCACTTTGGTATATATAACTATATCTAACTCGTTTAGTTTTGGGTGTTACAAACAACCGTTATGTGAACAAAACTATAATACTCTCTTTAGCAACATTTGTTGCGAGAGTATAAAAAATGCATTATGAAGTTCTAGTCATAACGGTTTCATGGGTTTTGAAATAAAATGTATAAGAAATTGCCACTAACAGTGTTTCCCTACATATTTAAGTACACACAAATTTGTATGAACCATATCTAATGATTTACTAATTTTTTCAAACAGAAAAATCTCTATCCTAGTCTTGACCCCAGCATCTATTTCCGCTTTCCATGACTCAAAAAGTGACTTAATTGAAAAAATTTCACTCCAACGTGAAGAGCAAGACGAGCTTCATACTATAGAACCGAAATGAGTAGGCCACAGTAGCCTCAGCCCATGTGATATTACTAAATATCCTTTCTTATATACTTTATTAACTTCATTCACTGTTTTTGATAAATTAAATTAGACATTTAAAATTCTTTTAAAAACTCCCATAGTTAAAACCATATAAAGCTAGCTTCTCCTAAATATTTCACTGCCTAACAAAAGTTGGTGCTAACTCAAAAAATTGGTTTTCAGAAATAGAAGAATAGTGTTTTCCATTCAAAGTTGAGAAGAATAAAGAAGTTGTTAAAATAAGAACTATAAAAATTTGGCGAGGGTCCTTGCATTACAAATTTATTTTTTAGTCATACATTTTTAAAGCTCATCTGTATTTCTTCAATCACATAAATGCAACCCTGTCATGCGTGCATTTTGTTGAATTTCATGCAAATTTCCAATTAATGTAAATTTTTTAGTTTCCTTGTTATTAAGTTTTTTAACGCTTTATGCAGAAGTCAATTTATATCAAATGGGTTTTAACTAGTACGTAAATGTAAATATGTGTAATATTAAACAAACAGTAATTTGCAGTTTTTCTATTTAATTGAAAATATCTTTTCTCATTTTCTATTTTCGTTTGGAATAAATAAAGTATTCAGCTTGGTTGGTATTTTAAAAATAGCCCGAGCCAATTCGTGTGGTAGAAAACCAATTAAATTTAAATTTCTTTATTTTATATTTAATTATTTCTTTGAAATATTTATAAATTTTGTTAGATTTTAGTCACTATTTAACTTCAAAGTTTTACGGATCTACCTAAATTTTTATAAATATTTTTAGTTAAACAAGTAAGGAAGGGCTAAGTTCGGGTGTAACCGAACATTTTATACTCTCGCAATTTATTTATTTAACTTAATTAATATTATATAATACACAATTTGACCCACATATTCGTCATATATATTGTATAAAGTCCATTGGAAGTAGGAAACCATAATTTTAGGTTAGAAGCACCGAGGTCCTGATGTGTGATATATGGGGCCTTGAAAACCTATGATCCGATTTCGGCGATTTTTAGAAATGGGCTGCCACACTATAAATACAGTATTTGTGCAAAGTTTTGCACCGATATCTTCACTAGTGCTTACTTTATATATTGTAAAGTAAACGATTCAGATCATCTTCTAAGTTCTGGTATATAGGAAGTAGGCGTGATTGTGAAGCGATTTGGCCAATTTTCACAACATATTATTGGGAGGTAAGGAAACTATACAAACCAAGTTTCATTGAAATCGGTCGAGTAGTTCCTGAGATATGGTTTTTGACCCATAAGTGGGCGACGCCACGCCCATTTTCCATTTTGTAAAAAAATCTGAGTGCAGCTTCCATCTGCCATTTCTTATGTGAAATTTAGTGTTTCTAACGTATTACGTTAGTGAGTTAACCCACTTTTAGTAATTTTCAACCTAACTTTTGTATGGGAGGTGGGCGTGGTTTTGATCCGATTTCTTTCATTTTTGGACTGTATTAGGAAGTGGCTAAAAAAAACGACTACAGAAAGTTTGATTTATATAGCTCTATTGGTTTGCGAGATATGTACAAAAAACTTAGTAGGGGGCGGGGCCACGCCCACTTCCCCAAAAAAATTACATCCAAATATGCCCCTTCATAGTGCGATCCTTCATACCAAATTTTATTTCCATAGCTTTATTTATGGCTTAGTTATGGCACTTTATGTGTTTTCGGTTTTCGCCATTTTGTGGGCGTGGCAGTGGTCCGATTTTGCTCATTTTCGAAAGCAACCTTCCTATGGTGCCAAGAAATAAGTGTGCCAAGTTTCATCAAGATATCTTAATTTTTACTCAAGTTACAGCTTGCACAGACGGACGGACGGACGGACGGACGGACGGACAGACAGACATTCGGATTTGAACTCCACTCTTCACCCTGATCACTTTGGTATATATAACCCTATATCTAACTCGTTTAGTTTTGGGTGTTACAAACAACCGTTATGTGAACAAAACTATAATACTCTCTTAGCAACTTTGTTGTTGCGAGAGTATAAAAATCAGCTATCCTAGTCCCATAGACTAATATTGATAAGATGTAGATAGTGGATGACACTTATACCACCTTTTATAGTCCTATAATGCCTCATACCTTATTGTAAATATTCTGAAATCTAGTCGTATAGCCTTTTCGCACAGGAGTTAATTGATAAATTAGATACCATACAAAAGAAAGGACTTATTTTACTACATTAAAATTCATTTCTGCGGGTTATTGTCACCGCGTGAAATGAAATTTATTGATAAAATAGCAATCAGCTGATGAAACTTGCTAACATTCTATGAACAGTTAAAAAAACAAAAATTTATAACACTTGAGCGTTAATCGAGTAGCCGACTGTGCGAAAGGCAAAAACTTGTTTCTCAATTATAATCTTAATATGTTAAATTAATTTGGCTGTGCGAAAGGGATATTAGATGCTTCTTCTAATTTTAAATTCCGAACAATTTTGGTTTCTAAACACTCAATTTGTTAAAGAACGAAATCATAACCCATATACGATATACTCTTAATAAATCGAGACTATACGAAAAAGTGTGAACGTATACCATTTATTCATTAAATTCCAAAGACAGCCTTGCTTTCTTTTGGATGATCTATTTCTGAATGTACATATAATTTGTTACAGATATTAGTAGGCTCGAGTTTATCTTCTATAATAAGGAAGGTCAAAGGGTAATTAAAGAAATCCATATTTGACATATGAGCAAATGGAACATTTTTGCTATAAAGTGTCTGTTTCTATAGTTTTAGAAATTTAAATAATTTGAAGACACGTTCCTGTTATTTTAGAAATATGACATCGATATTATTACTAATACCTTATTATACTAGTCCGGTCCTAAATTAACCAATAATGTGCTGGGTTTAAGACTAACTCATTAGTCATAATTGATTTACCCGTGCCCTCAGATTGCCTATATCTTTTCTAAACTTTGACAATATTTTGCGGTCTCATATCAATCGATTTGAAAGATCTAATGAGATTAAATGTCAATTTCGTGATAAGGAAGGTAATGAAAAGTGAGAGCTCTATAGATTATTTGAATGTTAATGACTCAAATTCTGGAGATCTATTACAGTTCATCACTAAGTACGTCAAAAGTCATCTATGACTATCTTCTATTAAACTTTCTACTTGGAACTACACTGACTAAGCTGCTGGTATATATGTATTCCTGCAAGCACTTTCAATATATTTTGACTTTTCCATCTTGAACATTTCATGCTTGGCTGCGCTGCTGCTTGAACGCCTGCGGTAAGCAAGAAATATTTAAATTTAACATAGCAAGGTCTGGGCTCTGTCAAAAATGCTTTAGTATATTTAAAGCAAGCACAAAACTACAGAAAATATATATATTTATGGTATATATAAGTTTATGAGCGCCGTAATTTTGCAGGTCCTGCTGTTGGGACTCATTGGAGTTAATGGAAAACCAATCAAGTTTAACATAGCAGAAGCAACTGCTACAACAACTAAATCAATTGCCATTGTACAAAGTAGCGTCAAAGCAACAACAAACAACAGTGAAAGGGCAGCAATAAAAATGAGGCTTCACTATGAAAACATTGAAGGCCGGCAAAGTGAAATCAGCAGCCGCATTCGTGCAAGCAAAATCAATTTAAGGTAAACTTTGTCGGTAGGGCCGAGTGCTGGTGGGCCCTAGTGGAATTGTATTACTTCTAAATTGTGAACGGTCAAAGGCTATGTGACAAATCTCAGACAGAACTTTTGGAGATCCCTTGCATGGATGTCTTCCAGTTTTTTGTCTTAGATCAATGAATAAACCAAAGCATTCTCTCGTGGTCGGTCGAATAATCTGACAGTGGTATGACAACGGTTCGTTCTGTTGGAATAATTTATGTTTTTGCTGAGAGCAGGGTTTTGAGGCTGCTTAGGGAGTAGTTCAGTCAGTAGATTTTATCTCTCGTTCTGTCTCGTTCTAACTGTTGTGGAGAGTTGGTATATCATCAGCACTTGCACGGATACTAAGTCCTTTTGCCGCATAGTGACGAGGTACAATCATCTCGGGTTTTCCTTTTGGACAGCCCTGGTTCCAGCACATTAAAGTAAAAATATCTTGGATTTCATACCTTTCTCTGTTATGGGTCGACCTCAATAGCTATCCTTTTATGATATCAGGCCTACGAGAAAAAGTTTGTTTAGAAAACTTTCATTTTAGCAGTCTCTCGAGCCAGGGGGAATTTATGCTAATGCCGTAAAAATACCGTTAGAACTAAACTTATTTCGGGAAATCACTAGTTAATGTTTTAAAGATAAAAATAACGGTTCTTAATATGAAAATGCACGAACATTGATATTCTCCTGACCTTATGAGAAATTCGATATTATTCGGTCCGATTATTTCTGAAATATTGAGAATCGGTTAATATAAAGTGTCTCCTATCCATATTTCCACTTATTCAATAATAAGATATTGCGAAAGATTATTCTTCACACATCTCCACGCTTCCGCCGCTTTGCAACCATCAAGCGCTCGTTTGTCGCTTCCGCACGAAATTTAATCCAATTACTTAGTCATTGACAAATGACAACAACTTCCAGCTGGGTAAGCGCGATTACACTTTTCAATTGTCTAGCTTCCAGCGTTTTTTTTTTTCCTCTTTTCTTATTACCACTTGCTGCTTTTTACGAGCATTCTACTTTGTAGTGAAATATCAAAGATTTAAGATGTTTTTATGGTTGAACTAAAAACTCTTCCCCTCTCTCACTCCATCCCGCTCTCTCTCCCATTTCAAAGCCTGCATTGTGGATGACCGAAAAATGTGAACACGTACAATGTTGTAGCATTTTAATCATTTAATTGCCGCTTGGTGGTGAGCGGCTGTCGGCGAGCGCAAGCGAATAAATGTAAATTTGCTGGGACATGCACATACATATGTTTATTGGTATATGTGTGTGAGTTTCAGCAATTTTACAGCAGACTGCTATATGCAAAATTTGTGGTTAGAATTTCATGTAGAATATATAAAAGAGATTTGTGCTGCAAACCTCCGCAACATTTTAGGTTACTCATACGCCAAGGCCAACGCGAAGTGCATTTGCTACTCTAGATTTATTTTATTTCACTTGCTTTACACATTTTTTCATCGTTTCTTTTTTTAATTTGTGAAATTGACCGTCACGAAGGGATTAGCAAGGAAGTGAAAATCGAAGGAGATTTTGTAAGATTTTAATCTTAAATAATTCTAGAGCAGTGGTTTCAGCGTAGTGTGTGTGGTCACGAATGACAAGATAAATTAATAAAAATTCTAAAATTTTAGCAAAGAATGAAAATTTAATCGAGGAAGAGAACTAATATTTTTATACATTTACTTAATTCATTGTTTGACTTTCAGCCGTGTCAATTCTCACACATGGAGAGAGTACCGCATTTTTGAATGAACTGGAACTTAACTCTTTAATTATAATTAATAATAATTATTATTAACTTATTAATTTAATTATTGTAATTGATTTTACAGAGATCAGTAGATTCAATTTAATATCATCCCTTATATGCCACCAATGCATTAACAGAATTTCATTTAGCCTTATTCCATTTAAAATTTGGATATACGAACATTATTTGTAACTGTCTCAGCTAAAAACTCAACAAATTCCAACGCAATCACATGGAACACACCAACGCTTATGCGTATATATGATATGCATAGTGCTACATATATGTATAGTTTAAGGCAAAAATTATTAAAAAATGTTTACCAGCAAATGTCTGCTGCAGGTTGACTAGTGAATGATTTATCGGCAAATATTTGTACGCCAGAAAAAAGTGTCAGAACAATTTAATGGAATTTTTGTACGTATCAAATGTACCAAAGGCAGTGTCCGAGCCAATAATTTCATAAAAAAGGAAATTTGTGTAAAAATTTATAACTATTTAAACACATACGAATATGTGAGCTTACATACATATGTATATGTGAAATATAATTCCACGAAAATATTTAAGTAGCTTCGTCATCTGTCGAATATTACCAACTCTTTACGAATATATTTTTAGAAGAAAAACACATTTTAAAAGAAATGTACATACGTTTCATTAAATTAAATTAGCTCTTCCGGTAGTTTTTGATCGCTTTACCTTTAAAACTGTACAGCTTACGTACTTAATTAGTGAACTGCGAAAGTGAAACTGATAAGTGAAATATAATTCATAGTAGTATATAAAAAGAGCCTAGCCTAAATATATTAATTTCTTTTAGTTCATAATATATGTATCTAATTTCCTTTAACTCCTGTTGGAGCATCATAAGAGGTTTACTAATTATCATAAAAGTTATGTGTTCTCAACAAGTGGTAAGTTAAGTAGAATTGAAGTTCGAAATCTCGTAGTTATAGTTAATTGTTCTGTGATGTTATAGCCTTTTCGTACAGCAGCTAATTGATCAATTAAACGGCCTTTGCTCGATTAAACCGCTGATTTAGATCGATTTTCCATATACAGTAAAATTTTAATTTTCTACAATCAAGTTGAAAATAAAATGCAACTCTGTGAAATCTACAATCTAGATGTCGCTGCTAATATGGAACGAATGGAATAATGGCTGTAGTTTTAGAGAAAAAGCAATCAGCTGTAGAAAATTATCAATTTCTTATGAAAAGCAAAAACAACAAGTAAGGTAGGGCTAAGATCGGGTGTAACCGAACATTTTAAACTCTCGCAATTTATTTATTTAACTTTATTAATATTATATAATGCACAATTTGACCAACATATTCGTCATATATAGTGCATAAAGTCCATTGAAAGTTGGTAACAATAATATTAGGTTAGAAGCACCGAGTCCTCATGTTCGAAATCCTATGGTCCGCATTCGGTGATTTTTAGAATGGGGCTGCCACACTATAAACATAGTATATGTGTAAAGTTCTGCGCCGATATCTTCACTAGTGCCTACATTATATATTGTAAAGTAAACGATTTAGATCGTCTCCAAAGTTCTGGTATATAGGAAATAGGCGAAGTTTTGAAGCGATTTGGCCTATTTTCACAACATTCATTGGGATGTAAGGAAACTATTACAAACCAAGTTTCATTGAAATCGCTCGAGTAGTTCCTGAGATATGGTTTAGTTATGGCACTTTATGTGTTTTCGGTTTTGTGGGCGTGGCAGTGGTGCGATTTTGCCCGTCTTCGAAAGCAACCTCCTCAGGGTGCCAAGGAATATGTGTTCCAAGTTTCATCAAGATATCTTAATTTTTACTCAAGTTACAGCTTGCGCAGACGAACGGACAGACAGACATTCGGATTTGAACTCCACTCTTTGATCTGATCACTTTGGTATATATAACCCTATATCTAACTCGTTTAGTTTTGGGTGTTACAAACAACCGTTATGTGAACAAAACTATAATACTCTCTTGGCAACTTTGTTGCGAGACTATACAAATTTATAACAGCTGATCAATTATCTAGTAGGCGGCGGTGCGAAGGGCAAAAACTTGTTTCTCAATTAAAAATGTAATCAATCAATGTGGCCGTGGGAATAGGCTTATACGAAAGTTTAACCAAGTTTGCATTCTCACCTATATCTTACCATAAACGCCACTCTTTGTCGGTATTTAATGTTTATTGACTGATAAGTGGGCAGAATAGGGAATTCGAAATAAAGTCTGAATATAAAGCACTTGAACCTGGCATAATATATAGTAGTCTTACTCGTGCAATTCATTGGGATGGACCCTAAGGATGAGCAGATAGCTGCTCTGTATAATTCCGAACTTTCGCCTATTAGCATATTGTCAGCATATTGTAAGAATGCCTTTTTTGTGTTCCTGAGAGAAGTTCAGCTTCAAACCTATATCTGTCGGAAATATTGCAATCTGGTCTATGCCACTTTCATGCGGTTTGTACAGAGGGTCGCAATGAATTCCGTGAAGAAGGTCGGCAACATAGCTATATATTATATTTCTATGATGTAATTCATTACAATGTTCAATATAATGAAGCTAAACAGAATTGGTTCTATTCTATTATTCTAATTGAGCTACTCATATGATAAGTACGTACCAAATTTCAGTTGAGATAGATTTTAGATAGTTCAAGTGGTTTTTGAGATACGAAATTGTAATAAAAAGTGGGCGTGATATACCTATTGTCAAATTCAACGACTATGATTTGGATTTAGACAACCGATCAGATAATTCATAGTCCACTTCTTCATCTCTTCTCTAGACTTCACTATGGTATGCTGTTGAAAAGATTGAAGAAATTGAAATACCAGTAGTGTATGGTATTTAAATTTAGAATGGGTTGGACCATATTCTTACTGAGCTTAAAGAACTTACCTCGTTTATCATGAGTATTAAGGAAGTAGTCTGCTTTAGAAGCCGAAAAAAGGCGTTTTTTAACAATTTTTTTTGAAAGGGAAGGAAATGATTGCGGTAAACGGAATTTTAAGACGATAGTGTACTATATGTAAGGCTTAAAAAACAATATTTATTATTTAAAAATATTGAAATTTTTTCAAAGTTGTAAGTATTTTTCTGGAGCGCCTGGAGTCTGCACTTGTAAATCGGTGCCGGTGATGGAGGTCGTGCGATGCATCTGAAACAGTGGAACCAAAATTTTTTTTAATTTTTATAAGTTTCTTTTCCTTATAAACTAAAAAAATACCGAAGAAGTTATAAAATTCCAAATTTTTTCGAAGTTTGAAAAAAAAATAACTTTTTTAAGAAAAAAAAAATTGACTTTAAATTGCAAAACAAGTAGTTTAAATAATACTTTTGTCCAACTTTTTTAGTTCAAATAGAATTTAAATTTAATACGGAAGCTAGATCACTTTGGTTTTTTCGATCTGACATATATTCTTTTTGCTATCGCCGGCACTGTTTTCTAACACTTGTGAAAATGAAAACGAGAAAACGCGCTTTAAAGTCTGCCTGAGCATTCGCACCTGTTCGACGCTCGGCCACTAAAACTGCGCTAGCTTCGAAAATATGTCGAATTGGCCTCGGGAATTTTAAAGTCATATTCTTGTATAGTTTTGGAAGAGATTTAAAACAAAACAAAAAAATCGATTTTTTGAAGCCTCTAAAGCAGCCTTAACATAATACAAATTGATTAAACCAAAGTGAGTATGAAGAGTCTGTAGAATTCTGATGGAATATTTGACGACCTTGGGCATATTTCATTTATTTAAAGCAAAGTGAAGATTTTTGCATAACATGTTCTACATTAAAACTTTTACCTTCACTCTTAAATATCTGCTTTCACACATTCTCTTTACATTTGCACTACATTATCTACACACTTCTGTCACTTCTACATGCACATTTTTTTTCACGTTTCCACTTTGTGTTATTAAATTGCGTTAACAAGGACATTAATTATTTTCACTTAACGACAATTGACTCGGCTTACCTATGAAGTGCACCTACACACACTTATTTCCCAACGCACTCACACACTAAGTACTCAGACACTTAAACTCGCACGCAGTCGCCCTGTTATGCAACTAGACACAAATATTTCAATTCACGTTGTTGTAGTTGTTGTATACACAACAACATTGCCAGCGCTTGTAATCATTTATTTCTGTCATGACCTCTAGTACTTCGTTCATGGCTGCGTGTATGTGTGTGTGTTGTCTAGGCTTGCTTTAACAACGCCTTCTGTGCCCTGCTTGTCCGATGTTTTGCTTTAATGTGTTTGTGCGGCAAAGTGGGTGGTTTGTTTTGCTTGTTTTACACACTCGCACACCACAGCCAACTTAATTATTACTTGCGTGCTTATGTAAGTGTGTTAACGAAATTATATTTGTTTATGAATACTTAGCCATGAGATATATGTAGATATACACATCTGTTATGGCATAATAGATAATTTTATATATGTATTATCTATGTGTGGCTGGTGGTAATGAGCGCAGAATGTATTGTGGTAGCAGTTAACCTTAACAACTCAGACACGCTTCAGTCATATATTATATAGTGAAATGGTTGTTGTTTTTGTATTTTGCGTTAAATGTTGTGGAAATTTCAATTACTTTCAAGCAATATTAAAGTTTTTAAAGATGGAGGTGGAAAATACACGTTTGTTGTGGGAAAATAAATTTAATGGGAATTTGGTTATTATGACTCATATTGGTTCTGCAACCATGGTTTTTACCGTAAGAATTAAGTTAAAATTATTAAAATCTTATTTGCGAAGAACTCGGCCAGCCACTTTTCACAAGTATCTTTGGAGTTCAACTTTACACCACCAAGGGTGTTCGCCATGGACAAGAATAGGTGGTACTCACTTGGCGCTATGTCCGTGCTTTATGGTGGATGAGATAAAACCTCCCATCCGAGCTACCGTAGCTTCTGACGAGTCAACAACGAAGTATGTGGTCCGTGTGGAACACAACACCCCTCTTGTTGGCCAATTCTGGACGCTTCTGGTCGATCGCATGCTTCAGGCGGTCCAGTGTTTCGCAGTAAATGGTAGAATTAAGCGTCCGTATGGGAGCAGCTCATAGTGGATGATTCCCTTCCAGTCCCACCAAACACACAGCAAAACCTTGTCCATCAGTCCCGGCTTGGCGACTGTTTGGGACGATTCACCGGCCTTCGATTAGATAGATTTAAATAAAGTGTAGCTTTATAATTGGTTGGTATAGCGTCAACTAGAAATCTAGATATAAATCAAGATACGCGACACCTTGTCATTAATAAAATAATTTTAAGTTTATTAAACATTTATTTGCTATTTGTTTATTATAAGAGAGTTATTTTCTTGCCAGAACTTTGTCTTACCGTTTGTCATTAACTACTGAGGGGTGACTGTCATATGGAATACATTTTTTGACAGCGTTCACAACTTCTGTAAGTCAAGAACCGTATCAACTTTTATTATGCTATACGAGGGCTGCTATATATATTTCTGGCCTAATAATGAAAATAGGAATATTTATCAACGAAAATGGTTTTATTGTTTTTCAAAATATTCTCCATCAAGATTTATACACTTTCACATGCGCTCAAACCAATTTTCGAATAACTTTTTTTGAGTGATTGTCTAATTGTCGGGATCCAACGAGAACAAACCTTTTTTACAGCCGGGTGTTCATGCAATATCGAATGTATGCTGGTGGGAGAAATGCATAGGCATGCCTCTATCTGAAGGAGATTACATGACGGTCTTGCATTATCAGTTCACGTACGGCATCGATGTTTTCTGGCACAACGGCTGTTTTTGGACGACCTTCACGGAATTCGTCTTTGAGCGAGCGTCGGCCACGATTGACTTCGTTGTAGCAGTTTTTCACAGTGCTATAGGATGGTGCTTCATAGCCATACAAAGATTTTAGTTCATCGATGCGCTCTTGTCGCGATAATCCACGTCGAAAGTTGTGAAAAATGATCGCACGAAAATGTTCACGAGTTAATTCCATTTTTTGGCTGAGATGAATTTTTTAATTCCCTGTAAATAAAACAATTCACGATTAAATGACAAAACGTTCTGAGTGATGTTATGCTAAAAAATGTCAAACTTTCCAATGGAAATGTCAGATTGCACCTGGCAATTTTTTACACAATTTATTGGTGTAATTTTATAAAGATAACACAATTCGACCCATATATTCGGCATATAGTCCAATAGAATAACGAAAATCATCATAAATGGTATATGGGGACTGAGGTAATTCCTGAACCGATTTCACTCATTTTCACCACCAAAATACAATATATCGAAGACTATACGCTCACTTAATCTTGCTAAGATAAATCGCATATTAACCGATTTATAAAGCCCACCGATTGAAAAAGGTATGGTATAGGTATGTAGGATCTTGAGGAAGTTATGACCCGATTTTCACCATTTTTGGTCCAGAGACAAACTATTATGAGAAAAATATTTCCTCTGAATTACATTAAAATATCTAAGAGATTTACCTATATTTTCGGTGAAAAATTACCCTTAGACACTGTATCTTCATGTTCGATATCCGGGGTCTTAAAAAGTTATAGTCCGACTTCGACAATTTCCACAAGTGGTGCCACACCTCAAATAAAGTATGTGTGTAAACTTTTATTCCGCAATCTTCATTAGTTCCTAATGTATATATTATAAAGTGAAGGAATGAGATTGAATTCAAAATTGAGTTATGTGGGAAGTAGGCGTCCTTGTGAACCGATATCGCTCATTTTTCATCCGTGTTATCAGGGTCTCAAGAAAATATTATATACCGAATTTCATTGAAATCTGTCAAGTAGTTCCTGAGATATGGTTTTTAACCCATAAGTGGACGACCCCGCGTCCATTTTCTATTTTGTAAAAAAATCTGAATGCAGCTTCTTTCTGCCATTTCTTCTGTAAATTTAGTAGTTTTTTGTTAGTGAGTTAAGTCACTATTAGTAATTTAAACTTTGTATGGGCGGTTTATTATCCGATTGATTTCATTTTTGGACTATATAAGCAAGTGGCTAAAAGCAACGACTGCGTAAAGTTTTTCATTGGTTTGCTAGATATATACAAAAAACCTATTTGGGAGGGGGCCACGCCTACTAAAAAAAAATAATTCCAAGTATGCCCCTCCTTAATGTGATCCTTCACTTTTCTCGTCATCATGATCATTTATATATATATAACCCCATATAAAAATTTTCCAACACATATACATACAAGTAACTATATTTATGTATGTTCACTAATTAAAGTAGATATTTAACTAAAAGCTTCGAAAAATAATGCGCCCTTCAATATTTACTTTGTTATTGCCAACTAACTAGCTTGTTGCCCTTCGCTTCATAATATAATATGGGTTTTGTGTCTACAATATTCAAACATTCAAGCACATAGTCTATGCAACTAGCAACATTTTCATTGCTGCCACTTCAGCCGACGATAATGGCGTCACGCTTGAATGCAAATTGGGCGTCTACTCGCTAAACAGGCTAACATATATAAATAGTTATATATAAATTGCCATATATATATACTTAAGTGTTGTTGTAGTAACATTGGCTGCCTGTGTCGTTATACCAACTGCAGCTCTGCAATATTTATTTTTACTCCACGGACAGTCATTTTATTTGTAGTAGTTTGAGTTTGTCCTACAACAAAATATAGTTAAACACTAGCACTAAATTGCTACACAGACACTTAGTTAACTGTGTTTGTGCCCGCTCATATACTTAGCTGTACAACCATTTCATTGTACATATATGTATAGTTAGCAGGCAATTTTGAATTATGTTTTCCATAAATTTGTGTAAAATCATGACAGTATAAAATAATATATTGCTATCAGCAGAATCGTTTATCATCATTTGTGTAGGCTGACTGTATACAGACACAGACACACAGGCAAACACAAATAAATAAATATGTGTATGTATATCACACAGTTAAGTAGGCAGTTTTGCAGCCTTTTGTAGGTCATCGAGAATTTGCAATGGTAATTTTGTTAGCAGCAGCTCCAGCAGCGAGCGCATCTAATGACTCCGTAGTAATTATGTGTGACTTTATGTTGCAATAAATGCATAACTTTGAAACTATGTTGCGGAAAGATTTACGTGCTTATTATAAATTTCATTCCATTTCACATATTATATTTGCGAGTTGCGAGAGTTTTGGAGGTCAGTTTGCGTTCGGTGAGTGAGAGTGGCTGCAGTTGAGTAGCGGTTTTTCGATATGCTACATAATTGTGCCACATAAGTGTCATTTATCTCTAATGAGTTTGGTTAAATTTTAGGGAAATAAGTAACAATGACTTAAAAACTTATATACAGCCTCTGGCCATCGAATTACGAACGATTACGAATAACAAAAAAATTACGGTTACAATAATTGTCAGCCGATAACTATAAAGTATGCAAGTTTATTCGAATATTATACCGTTAATTATACAGTAGAAATATAGGCAAAGGATGCCACCCAGGTTGTAATTTTGTAACTTTCACCATAAATTAAAAACATTGTCAAAAAAATTCGTTCGTAATTCGACAAAGAACTGTATAAATATTTCACATGACAACTTCATTTATCAAATAGGGTCAAGCACTGGTCGATTAAATATATCGATCTTGGATATTTGTGTCAACATTAATCCAACAAAATATTTGTAGAGATTTGTTTGCATCCCAAACTTATTCTCAGCTGAAAATGTCACTTTTTGAGCCGAATTCTCAACATTTGCGGGAAATTTTGCTTTTCTTTTTTAATTCCAAGAAAAGTGCGGCTGAGGCTCATCGACATTTGTTAATATTAAAAAAACTCAAATTAAAAAAAAAACGGCGAAAGCAAAGTTGTAAACCAATCATTCACATAATAATAATTTGGAGGAGGAAGGAGGAGGACTGGATCATTTCATTTTCTTCCATATAGCTTTGACAACTAGCTGCTGGTAGTATCTTTAGTTTCACCACACGTGTACCTACCGGACAGTGTCCAGCCACCTATGATTGCGCTGTGATGAACCTTGCTGAGAGAAAGCAGTTTGAAAGACCTTTTATGCTCCACTCCGGCCTAAAAAACTTGAAACTGTAAAAGCGCTACTTATTGTTCCGCGTTTGGCTAATTCACGCTATGTCTATATATCCAGCGCTCGATTGCAAGCGCTTTGAAAGCCTAAGTCTAGAGTGGATTGATGGCTTTCGGCAGAATACTTCCTCTCCCACCTTTCTTCTGAGTTTCGATCTATTTGTTAAAAAGCTTACTGTACCTAGTGAGTAGTCCGTGGCCCACCTGTGCTATAGCACTGGATTCACTGACTTCGAGTGAGCTCGCCAAACGCTGGAGAACAACCAGCACCTGTGCAGTAGCGAGGTCTTTCTGGCCTGCAGTGGATCGATAACTGTCCTTCCAGCTGCTGTCGCTTAGTAAGGCTCATCTCTCGGCAATCATTGGTGTGCTTACTGGGAATTGTCCAATAGGCGGCGAACACACGATGAGGCTTGGAATTAAGTCAGACGCTAGTTGCCAAAGCTGTTTGGAGGAAGGCGAAGAGGAATCATCCAAGCACTTCGTCCTTCAATGTCCAGCATTCTCCAGACTTAGGTAGGCCTATCTTCGGCGAACCCAGTGAAGTGACTGAAATCGACTATAGCCGACTTAATTTAATAGAGTGGAAGCGCTTTGTCGTATCATAAGAGTCTTAGGATGGATCCATCAGGAGTATCCGGGTATCACAAAGAACAGTCGAATCTGTCCAAGTGAGATTATCTGCAGTATGCGGAGATCTACCTCTTAACATAACCTAACCTAACCTAGCATACTATACCCCTTCACTATCGGCTTTTTCCCTTCCATATAGGCCACATATGCGCAAAAAGAAAAGAAAATTATGGTAGTCGGTTTGCGATGAAGTGTTCCAAGTTATGATGGATGCAAACAATCTGACGGAGGTTTCCAGAATGTCCCTATTTGGGATCCTTCATGCAGCGTCTCTGAGTCTAGTAGAGACCATCGCCATTGTTGAATCTTATTCTAGGATTTTTACCAACGTTTTAGGTAGATATGTGGATAATGGACATGAAGTCTTTGGTAGACATGTGTTGGTTATCAGACTCAAGTCTGTAGTATATACTGCAATATTCAAAATTAAATTACGAATGTGTCTTCTGTTTCTGGAGTCAAGACGATCTTCTTTTATAGATGATGGTTTAAATCTTTAAAGGCCTATCACTGGATTACTAGAACTCCAGAACTCCAGGAACACCGGTACGGTTATTTCGAAGACCTAATATTGTTTCAACCAGTAGTTCGTATGAATACTTATTCTTCAAGGCAAATATTCGAAGACACTAGCGGTCTCACATAAATACACTCACAAGACATCCGATGATTGTTTGCCTAACCAAGTTTCTAATTACACGCTTGTGTTACAAAAGCTTCCCGAAATATAAACTTTAACAATCAAATATTTCACTGCATTAAAAAATACTTAAACTGAGGATAAAGGGATGTAAGATCCGCACTCAAGCGCTCTGGTATGTGGCACACATGTTGAGGGTTAATGAAACACATTTGCTTGCTTGTTGATGTTAGTAAAGGTAACCTTTTTGTAAGTATGTAAGTATGAAAGTCTGCGAATAAGCGTGTTTATTTGCTAATGCCACTCCTTTCTCATTGACACACAAAGACAAACACATGTGTGCTTATAAATATATAAATTACATGCGCTATTTAACACTTCATAATATGAGCACCAGTGGCTGAGCATGCTTAGAAAATAAACACAGAGTCGCACATGTGTCGGAGACAACACGCTCATCGCCGGTTGCTTGGCGGCACGTGGTGTTACAATCCGCTTGATAATGCGAACAAATGGAAATATTTACAAGTTGCACGCGCGATCACGCACAGCAAAACGTGTGCCACATTACGAGCGAACGGAGCTTTAAGGCGCCAAGGAGCAAGCCAGCCAGTCAGCCAGCTAGGAGAAGAGCTCAGCGCTGCGTGTGCTAAGATGCTGAGATATACTCGTGTATATAACACTAAATGAATGAAGGCGATGGGAGTATTACGATTATAAATGCTTGCTCAACGAAATTATGAACAATCGAATGAACCTTTAGTTGTGCTTACAGCATATTATACTTGGATAATGAAGTTTTAGGTACAAGGTGAATATGTTAAGCAAGGAAGTTCTTAAGGCAGGTGAAAAATAACTTTTGAAAGTTGCTTCTTATGAGAAAATAATTTCCAATAAATATTTCAAGTCTTGAAATACAATGCATAGACATTTTTTTTCATTTTGAACTAAATTTTTGGAAGTACTTTTCGATTCAAAATTTTCTGGCCCGGGTGTGGACTTAGTTACTGATACTACCTTTATTAAAAAAAAACTTAAGAAATCATGTTGAGATGCAATATATAATCGGGTTTAAATCTTTGGTATACTCATTAAAGTTTACTACGGAAAAAGACACTCTCTTGAAAAGGAGCAGTATTCGCACGATAATTCTGATATTCAAATGGAAGTTCAAATGTGTTAAGAAAATCAGTACAATGTCTTACCATAAACAGGTTCACCTTTACGAGTCTATTATTGAATTTTATTATCAATATTTCAGAAGTCTTAACCAGCCCAAGGGAAAGAGCAGCAGGGAGTGCAAAGGGCATATAATAAAAATTTCGTAAATATTTTTAAAAATCATGAAATGTTCGGTGCTCAAATGAAATGGGTATCCCGGAACGCCGGATTCGAGAACACTGATGCGAACAAGCGAGAAATATTTGCATTAATGAAGTGTGGTTTTCTATGGGCAAGTTTTGATGAAAAAGGGTGGGCCTTGAACCAATACTAATTGGTATATTACTGGAGATGTTTGTGGTTTTGCAAGCAACTCGAAGTACCGAAAAACTTTTTATAGTGTTCAAGATACAATAAACACTCTCAGTCTTAAATTCTTTGGCAGCACCGGAAAGGACAGGCGAACTGGTGTCTTATTTATTGTATAGCAACTTAGACGATTTGAGAGGTTATTCTTCATAATTTATTTTAATTTTGAATTAATTATTGCTTTTAAATATTCTTAGAGTCATAACACCTAGATCAGAGAGTTCTGCTACACAAAATTAGTAGGGAGTTAAATTAAAATAATTGTGATTTATTCGGCAATATACTATGTAGGTGGAAATATCTCAGAACTAAACTCTGTCGTCTATTGTGGTATTTAGCTTTAAGCTCAAATCAATTAACAGCTACTCTGGTATACTTATTTATATTATTATATTATATTTGGTCAGATGAATCGAAATTGAAGTTAAAGAAAAATACGTAAACGGGAGTGCTGTGAGTTCCCTAAGAGACTGCAGCCTAAAAATATTTCACACAAGTCTGGAGCTAGGCCACTCATAGCCTGGGTTTTCTTTTCATTATCAGGAGTTGAAAAACTGCTTGCATTTGACTGAAAGAGCTCTATTATGATATATGTATGAAAGAAAAAAAGTGCGTGGAGTTCCTACGCGCGGAAGAAGTTATACTTCTTAGTGATATTCCAAGAAATGCATATCATTTTGTATGAAAGAAAACTAGCGAGAGACACTTTCTTAAATTCACATTTTATAAATTTATTATGCACATTTTATAAAGCAAAGTCTAAATCAATTATCATTTCTGGGTTCTGACGGATTGACATCTATAATATTTACGACTGGATTATGATAACTAAAATACGATATGAAATGTCTTACATCTATTTTATCTATATTTCTCCATTTGATCATTTCTAATGAAAATTTCTCTCTGAGGAATGTCAGTAATGGTTCAGCTTTTGGCAATGAGAAATTTACGTTGAAATCTTCCGCAAGGAGTACCGGTTGTTCGCTATTCCCTACTGGTTCTCCGATAATATCTTCAAAAGCTTGCGAACCTGCAGTTGACAACGGTAATAAAGCTTTATCGATGAAACTTTTCAACGGCTAACGCAGAGTATTTCAACCAAAAGTCACACAAAATAGTTGAGAATTCGCAAAAATGAAACAGAAACAAAAGAAAAACAAGTAAGGAAGGGCTAAGTTCGGGTGTAACCGAACATTTTATACTCTCGCAATTTATTTATTTAAATTTATTTATATTATATAATACACAATTTGACCCACATATTCGTCATATATATTGTATAAAGTCCATTGAAAGTTGGAAACCATAATATTAGGTTAGAAGCACCGAGGTCCTCATGTTCGGTACATGGGAACCTATGGTCCGATTTCGGCTATTTTTAGAATGGGCCTGCCACACTATTAACATATTATTTATGCAAAGTTCTGCACCGATATCTTCACTAGTGCTTACTATATATACTGTAAAGTAAACGATTCAGATCATCTTCTAAGTTCTGGTATATAGGAAGTAGGCGTGGTTGTGAAGCGATTTGGCCAATTTTCACAACATATTATTGGGAGGTAAGGAAACTATTACAAACCAAGTTTCATTGAAATCGGTCGAGTAGTTCCTGAGATATGGTTTTTGACCCATAAGTGGGCGATGCCACGCCCATTTTCCATTTTGTAAAAAAATCTGAGTGCAGCTTTCATCTGCTATTTCTTATGTGAAATTTAGTGTTTCTGACGTTTTTACTTAGTGAGTTAACCCACTTTTAGTAATTTTCAACCTAACTTTTGTATGGGAGGTGGGCGTGGTTATGATCCGATTTCTTTCATTTTTGGACTGTATTAGGAAGTGGCTAAAAAAAACGACTGCAGAAAGTTTGGTTTATATAGCTTTATTGATTTGTGAGATATATACAAAAAACTTAGTAGGGGGCGGGGCCACTCCCACTTCCCAAAAAAAATTACATCCAAATATGCCCCTTCATAGTACGATCCTTCGTACCAAATTTTATTTCCATAGCTTTATTTATGGCTTAGTTATGGCACTTTTTGTGTTTTCGGTTTTCGCCATTTTGTGGGCGTGGCAGTGGTCCGATTTTGCTCATTTTCGAAAGCAACCTTCCTATGGTGCCAAGAAATAAGTGTGCCAAGTTTCATCAAGATATCTTAATTTTTACTCAAGTTACAGCTTGCACAGACGGACGGACGGACGGACGGACGGACGGACGGACAGACAGACATTCGGATTTGAACTCCACTCTTCACCCTGATCACTTTGGTATATATAACCCTATATCTAACTCGTTTAGTTTTGGGTGTTACAAACAACCGTTATGTGAACAAAACTATAATACTCTCTTTAGCAACATTTGTTGCGAGAGTATAATAATGCACAAGCATACAAACATACATATGCGTATACATGTGAATATGTCACCAACCAAAAGTTTAAACCTTGTTCTACAAAAACAAGAATTGCTCAAATAGCATAAGCATGGCAAGTGCTTTAAGTTCTCTGCTTTACTCTCATTCACTCTCCCTCTCTCTCTCGCGTTAATTGTTCCACGTTATTCCCTCTCCACTGAAGCGTTAAACAATTATCTCAACCTTTTCCGAAGTCGTATAAGAAGTATAACTTCAAAAACTTTTCGAAAAAAAAAACTGAAGAAATGGGCTTGCGTGATTATATCTTCTAAAATCATACTGATCTCAAGCCCACGAGCAGGATACCACAGATATTTTTTATTGAAATAGTGACTGAGTGTATAGTTATTTGTTTTTGTGTATTTGTTTTTCCTTTTCCTAAGAAGTTGGTCACTTTCATCAGCTGATTGCTATTCTATTATAAATTTTACTTTGCTAAAATTGAACTTTATTTTATTTTATCTTCAACTTCAACAAATCTAGTATCTTGAAAGTAATAAACGCGTTTTATAAAATATATGCTGGATCAATTTTACATATTTTACAATATATTTATATGAAAGAGGGTTGAAAGGAAAAATTCCACGAAAAGATTTCAAAATAAAATTCATTGAATAGCTTTAACCCCTAAGATAACACATGAAGTATGGTACCTCAGATTGCAAGCTTAAACTGAGAGAGAGAGGGTTCAATCTTCATTTGAAAAGGATGTTATGTTTTCTCATTCTCAAACATTAACTGTACTTTGTGATGTCTTCAAAGCCATCTGTGCTGATTTTCTGCATTTTTGTAGTGCCGCTCATGCTTGATATGATAAGGAAGTAGTAAACAAGGTATGGAGAGAACGTGACTTTAAGACATTAAAATGATTCGAGAAATACAAATAGTGAAGAAATAATTGAATAAATCATAATAAAAAATAGCGTTCTCATGCCGTGGCTTCTTTCGTAAATTATTTTGTGTTATTTAATCATTTCAAACTTAAGTACTTAAATTGCTGGTATTTTTGTTTTATTTAAAAAAAAAAGCTTACTGAGCGCATTCAATGAGTTTGCTACCGGGTAGAGTAACTATTTAAATAATTTGATTTCTTTCACGTATTTTTCAATATTTTTTTATACCTTCTGCTTGAAGTAGCAAATAAACGAGCGCTTTATGAAAATTGAAACGCATTTTCACGCTGAATGTTTACGCACACACACATTCACATTTATATTAATATGCATTGCATATTCAAGTGTTTATTTGAGTGATGTTGTTGTTGTTATTGTTGTCACAGCTGTCGGTGTTGCTGTTGCTGTTGCGCAATTATTGCGTGAGAATTGCGTGCTGAGCAAATTAAATTCGTGTTAAATGGGAATCAAAATTAAAAGCGAATGTGAGACGACATATTTTCCGAGCTCAAACACACAGGCACTCATACAACTGCAAGCAGATATATACAAATGCGGACCAGGTGGTGGCAATGTGTGTGCTTAGTGTGCGTATTTGCAAAAAAAGGTTTTTTACTTTGTTTTTATTATATTTTTTTAAATTTATTTCACGCACTTTTTTTTTGGTCGCGGCCGCCAGATTTTCGCGAGTGGCAAATGTGTTTGAGCAATAAACAGTAAATGAAAGCATATGTGCGTGTATGTGCATGTGACAGGCTCGAATTGCACTCGCACGCGCACTTTCACGCATACAAGGCACTTTTGCGCTGTTTTGCGCCTTGTTGTATGCTACAGCAAAATGTGCGTTGCATGAATGTGCGCAATGCACTCGTGCAATTTTGTCAACAGGCTTGAATATTTCAGCGCGTACAGCATACATACAAACATAAAACAGTTATATACCAACACACATGACCATTAGACTCAACTACAAAATTTGCATGTGTCGCTGGCGTTTTTTTTACTGCTGCTTCGGTATTTCCGTCTGGCATTTGTGGCAAGCGACAAAGATGAATGTTGCACGACTGCCGCTGGCATTGCGACGCTGACTAGCATGCAATGCAATGCAATGTCATGTGATACTATGCCGGCCAATAAAATGTAGAAAAAGCAAAACAAAGAAAATAAAAAAAAAAAACGAAAAACAAAGAAAAAACAAACAAAAAACAAAAACACAACAAAAAATGCTTTAAAAATGAAAGTGCTGCGCAAACTACTGCTGCCTACAGAAGCTTTAAAGCACATATTTTACATATTTTTTATTCTTTATTTTTCGAACCAGCAAGTCAACAACAATTTTCGTTGTACTGACATTCGCAGTGAAAACTTGTAAATAAAAATAAAATTCTTAACCCTTGAAATGACCAGAAAATAAAAGCGCAATTTTAGTGGAAAATAAAAATATTTTTTTTATTGTGGTTTTTGCTTTACTCAAAAGCGTAAACATAAAGGACAAAACTTAAAAAAAATAAAAAAAAATCTTAACCCTTTAAATACGCAAAAAATAAAAACGCAATTTTAGTGGAAAATATTTTTTTGTTGTTGCTGTTGCCTTCCCCACGTGTAATCATAAAAGGCAGACTTTTAAAAACTGCGTGCCATGTTTTTTAGCGCCACAAAGTCAGCGCTTCGCCAAAATAACCGCCAGTCAAATATTTTTTGTTGCATATCCGCAGGCGCAATGTCGCTTATAAGCGACTAAATGAGTTTTTAAAGCGGCGCACAAGCACAGTTGTGTTGAATTTTTTCTATATAACCAGAGTAGTGCATGCCAACAGCATATATACATATAACATACATACATATGTATATCTATATGCGACTCTGTAGATATGTATTTATTAAAATGTATAATTGTTGTCGGCGTTGTCAGTGCTCAGCTAGCCAGTCTAACCGGCGGTTTTACAACGCGCCGCCCACTCAGCGTGCAGTTGTCGTGACAGTTTGCGGCTGGTTATCATAGTTGAGTCCACAAAATCCCGTAGCGAGAAAAGGCGTTCTAAATCAGTGTGTGTGTGTGTCGCATAAAGCAAAGCAGTTGACAGTTAATGATATACGAGTGGGGTTTCAAAGATTCCTTTTGCGGAAAGTCGAGTAGAAATGAAAAAGAGAACGTTGTAAACATGAGGTTTTTGCTAAAATATATGATTTCAGCACTTTTTCACTCATGACCTTCGTAGTTCATGCCGAATGAAGGCAATTTTAAGAGAGTTGTTTGGAGATTATTAAATGTTTTTAATATTTTTTTTTTACTTTTTTGTGCTAACTATTTTTAAGACTTCTTCTGGGACATGAACCTTTAAAATAGATAATTTTTTGAAGCTGTTGAAGATTGTTCCAATTCATTTTTGATTGCAAAAATTTGGAAAAAGCCAGCTATTCAGTTCTAACTTACACAATAACCTACTTTTAGGCTATGAACTACTATATATACTATAATACTATAATACTATCTACGAAGAGTGTTCAAAAATAACAGAAATTGAAGAAATATGTATTCATTCGTTTACAGTATTGTTGTCGCCTTTAGAATAGTCCCCAGCGCTTCTTCCAATCGTGGAAACATGTCTCAAACTCGATTTTTTGTGATAGCCTTTGGCTCTTTCGGCGATTTCTCGTATGCTTGTAAAAACGGCCCTTTAAGTTTCGCTTTATGTTTTGAAATAGGAAAACAGGACACGGAAACCAATAAAGAAGGCGAAATAAAACTTTATAGAAATACTTTATTTGAGATTTGGCCTCACTAAAAATTGTCGAAAGCGGACTATAACTTTACAAAGGGCGCGGATATCGAACATGAAGAACTCAGTGAGTATGGGTAAATCTCTTAGATATTTTAATGTAATTCAGAGTGAATATTTTTCTTATAATAGTGTGTCTCTCTACCAAAAATGGTTAAAATCGGGTAATAATTTCCCGTAGAACCCAAATACCTGCCTTAGAAAAATTGATTGGAGGATGGGACCATGTGTAGAAGTTCACGCAAGTGAGGAAAGTTTTTGATTGTCATTCACTTGGGAGTGGCCAGAAACGATTCTTCTCCACATGGTCCAAGCAGCTCACGACTTCCGGTTTTAGACCAAGTATCCTCTGGGTAGCCAACAGACATCCGTTTGAAGGCGAGCTAAAGTGAGAAGGCGAAGCCCGCTTATGCGGTTGTGCGTTGGGTTTGGGACCCACCACATAAAAACACCCCCCATTGAAAAATCTACGAAAGCCTCGGATGAGACACCCCCCTTTTGATGACGACCCCTGCAAACGTTTTAAGGATAATGATATAAGGGCATGCACCTGGAATGTCCGGACCCTTAATTGGGAAGGTGCCTCTGCCCAGCTGGTTGATGTCCTCATACGACTCAAGGCTGATATCACCGCCATCCAAGAAGTGCGATGGACGGGACAAGGACGGAAGAAGGTGGGTCCTTGTGACATCTACTACAGCGGCCATATAGGTTAGGTTAGGTTATTCTGGTAGGCTTAACAGCCACACATAAACCATTTTTGGTCCTTTGCGATACCAGATGGAGTGCCGTCACTTATAATGAGAAGTAATCATCCTTTAGGATGCCTGCGCTTGTTGCGAATTTTAAAAGGCTTTGTGGCTTCACCAACGAAATCTCTTCCAGATTAGCGTAATGTGTAGCCCCCAAATGCTGAAGCCGTTTTCTTGATAATGCAGGACATTCACAGAAGAGGTGCTCCATTGTTTCTCTGGTGCCTTGCTCTTGACATTTCCTGCAATACTCGCGATCTATCAGCCCCATCTTGTAGGCGTGCGCCGCCACAAGACAGTGACCAGTGAGTATGCCGACCAAATTCCTACATTTGCCTCTATCGAGCGTCAATAGAAATTTCGTGTACTTTTTATCTACCGCCTTGCACATAACTTTTGCGGTTTTGCATCCCGGTATATTCTTCCAGCGCGCTTTGTACTTTTTTACCAAGCTTCTGTCTAGATCATCATATAGACAGTGTATGGGTTTACAGCGGCCATATAAAGGAGCGCAAATTTGGTGTTGGATTTGTGGTGGGAGAGAGACTCCGTCGCAGAGTCCTGGCATTCACCCCGGTGGATGAACGTCTTGCCACAATCCGCATCAAAGCGAGGTTCTTCAACATATCGCTGATTTGCGCCCACGCCCCAACGGAAGAGAAGGACGATGTGACCAAAGATGCTTTCTATGAGCGCCTAGAACGCACCTATGAGCGCTGCCCCCGCCACGATGTAAAAGTCGTGCTTGGCGGCGGAGAGAAAACAGACTGCCTACCTCGCAACGTTGCAAACGACCACAACACGTGCGGGATGGGATAGATACCGAGAGCTGAAGAGGGAAGCGAGACGCATCTGCAGACAAAAAAAGAAAGAGGCCGAAATGCGTGAGTACGAAGAGCTTGAGAAGCTGGCAGACAGAGGGAATGCTCGAAAATTTTATGAAAAAATGAAGCGACTTAACGAAGGTTTCAAGACCGGAGCATCCTCATGTAGAGACCAAGGTGGTAATCTGGTAACCGATGTCCAGGGCATACTGGGATTATGGAGGGAACACTTCTCCGACCTGCTGAATGGCAGTGAGAGTACAACACCAGGAGATGGCGAACCCGATCCCCCAATCGATGACGATGGAACAGATGTTCCATTACCCGACCATGAAGAAATTCGAATAGCAATTACCTGCTTGAAGAACAACAAAGCAGCGGGGGCCGATAGATTACCGGCAGAACTATTCAAATACGGCGGCGAAGAACTGATAAGGTGCATGCATCAGCTTCTTTGCAAAATATGGTCGGAAGAAAGCATGCCTGACGATTGGAATCTCAGTGTGCTCTGCCCAATCCATAAATGGAATCCCACAATCTGCGCCAATTACCGTGGGATCAGCCTCCTAAATATCGCATACAAGGTTCTATCGAGCGTACTGTGTGAAAGACTAAAGCCCACCGTCAACAAACTGATTGGACCTTATCAGTGTGGCTTTAGACCTGGAAAATCAACAACTGACCAGATATTCACCATGCGCCAAATCTTGAGAAGACCCGTGAAAAGAGGATCGACACACACCACCTTTTTGTCGATTTTAAAGCAGCTTTCGACAGCACGAAAAGGAGCTGCCTTTATGCCGCGATGTCTGAATTTGGTATCCCCGCAAAACTAATACGGCTGTGTAAGTTGACGTTGAGCAACACCAAAAGCTCCGTCATGATTGGGAAGGACCTCTCCGAGCCGTTCGATACCAAACGAGGTTTCAGACAAGGTGACTCACTATCGTGCGACTTCTTTAACCTGATGCTGGCAAAATTATAAGAGCTGCAGAGCTAAACAGAGAGGGTACCATCTTCTACAAGAGTGTACAGCTCCTGGCGTACGCCGATGATATTGATATCATCGGAAGCAACAACCGCGCCGTTTGTTCTGCTTTTTCCCGCATGGATAAGGAGGCGAAGCGAATGGGTCTGGAGGTGAATGTGGACAAGACGAAATATCTCCTGTCATCAAGCAAACAGTCGGCGCATTCGCGACTTGGCTCCCACGTCACTGTTGACAGTCATAACTTCGAGGTCGTAGATAATTTCGTATACCTGGGAACCAGCATCAACAACACGAACAATGTCAGCCTCGAAATCCAGCGCAGAATAACTCTTGCCAACAGGTGCTACTTTGGACTGAGTAGGCAATTGAACAGTAAAGTCCTCTCTCGACGAACCAAAATCAAGCTCTACAAGTCGCTTATCATTCCCGTCCTGATCTACGGTGCAGAAGCTTGGACGATGTCAACATCAGATGAGACGACACTAGGAGTTTTCGAGAGGAAAATTTTGCGCAAGATTTATGGTCCTAAGAACATTGGCAACGGCGAATACCGCAGACGATGGAACGATGAGCTGTTCGAGTTATACGACGACATTGACATAGTTCAGCGAATAAAAAGACAGCGGCTACGCTGGCTAGGTCATGTTGTCCGAATGGACGAAAACACTCCAGCCCTGAAAGTGTTCGATGCAGTACCCGCCGGAGGAAGCCGAGGAAGGGGAAGGCCTCCACTCCGTTGGAGGGACAAGGTGGAGAGCGACCTGGTTACACTTGGGATCTCCAACTGGCGCCGAACTGCGAAGGAGAGAGAGAGATGGCGCACTATCGTCGATTCGGCTATAACCGGCTAAACGGTTGCAACGCCAATCACATACATACATATAAATGAAGAGTATAACAAGTGGAGTTGAAATCCGGATGTCTGTCCGTCCGTCTGTTCGTGCAAGCGATAACTTGAGTGTCTTAATGAAATTTGGAACACATGTTCGTAGGGACCGTGAGAGGGTTGTTTTCGAAAATGGGCAAAATCGGTCCACTGCCACGCCCACAAAATGGCGAAAACCAAAAACACATAAAGTGTCATAACTAAGCCACAAATAAAGTTATAACAGTAAAATTAGGAATAAAGGATCGCACTAGGAAGGGGCATATTTGGAAGTAATTTTTTTGCGTGACCCCGCCCAAAATCGGTTATTTGTTTATATCTCGCAAACCAATGCTAACAAAGCTATATAAACCAAATTTTCTGCAGTCGATTCTCTTATGTACCCCACCAAACACCATGAAAATAGTTGAAATCGGATAATAACCACGCCCACGTCCCATACAAAAGTTAGGTTGAAAATTACTAAAAGTGGGTTAACTCAATAACGCAAAACGTCAGAAACACTAAATTTCACATACGAAATGGCAGATGGAAGCTGCACTCAGATTTTTTTACAAAATGAAAAATGGGCGTGGCGTCGCCTACTTATGGGTTAAAAACCATATCTCAGGAACTACTCGACAGATTTCAATGAGGGTATACAATATTTTCTTGACACTCTGACAACACGGATAAAATATGGGCAAAATCGGTTCACAACCACGACTACTTTCCTTACAACTCAATTTTGAATTCCATCTGATTCCTTCTCTTTATAATATATACATTAGGAACCAATGAAGATAGCGGAATAAAACTTTACACAAATAGTGCATATCATCTCTGGCTTCACTTGGGAAAAAATTGTCGAAAACGGACCATAACCTTTCAAGGCCTCAGATATCGAACATGTTGAACTCAGCGCCTAAGGATAAATTTTAACCGAAAATATGGGTAAATCTGTCAGACAATTTAATGTAATTCAGAGGAAATTGTTTTCTTCGAATAGTGTGTCTCTGTTCCAAAAATTATTAAAATCGGCTCATAACATCTCCATATACCTAATTATAGGTTTTTCAAAAATACGGTGAGCTTTATTCCGCATATATGTATTGGTTAATATGTGAGCTATCTTAGCAGAATTAAGTGAGCGTATAGTATTGGATATAGTGTACCTTGCTGGTTAAATTGAATGAAATCAGTTCAGGAATTACCTCAGCCCTCATATAATATATATGACGATTTTCGTTATTCTATTAAACTTTATGCCGAATTTATGGGTTTATTTGTATGTTATCTTAATAAAATTTCTTCAATAAATTGCGAGAGTATAAAATGTTCGGTTGAACCCGAACTTAGCCTTTCCTTGCTTGTTTTTTATAAATTTTAAATGTTTAGAATGTTGACAACCTATTTTTAATATCCAAAATGGAACCCATTTATAGTTTTTATTCAGTCTAACAATTTTCTGACTTCAAAATTTCCAAACAATTGGCACCCCTTATATAAAAATCGTATTCGAAAATTCTTTATGCTATGAAATCCATATTAAAATTTTTCTTTAACCGAATGATTTTTATGACTTTTCAAAACTAAACATCTGGTAACCTTCTAATTTTATTTGGAGTCATTCAACTATTTTACGGTACGGTAGGAAAACTGGTTCACATCGTGTCTGCTTTTACGACTTTGAACTGTAAACTGCAAACGTAACGGTGTTTTATTGTGCTACAAAATTTCGTAGCATAAAATGGACTAGCAGACCGCTCCACGGGCTTAAGCAAACATTTCAAAATGAGTTTTTATACACTTATGGACACTCTCCCATACATATGTATGTATTTTCCCGTTTCTTGCGTGGTTATATGAACAAAAAAGTAAAATGAGAAAAATTCGAACATGAAATTATATTATATTTGTAATGAGCTAAAACTTATTACGACCTCTAGTCTTTGGTGTCCGTTGACTTTCTCTCTGATTATGAAAGCGTTGGCAACGCTTAGAGTTCAACGCCCTAGTCCGAGCTTGTACATTTCTCACATTTTGTTCTTCAAGCAGCTGCACATGCTCCGTACTCGATTCTCAAGCGCGTACTTGGAAGGTTTTGAAATTTTGTTCAGCAAGAAGTTGCGAGCGCTTGTACTCGACTCTCTGGCACGCGATTGCGATGCGAAGTAATTGACTTGCAAGACAGTTTACAGTTTCAGATTAAGATTCTCCTTCACGGAGTCTTTTTGATACCCTCACCTGAGAACTATTGCCAGAAAGTTGAGATTCTAGCAATAAATATTGCCTATGTTACTCGGGGTGAATGTAGCTTTTCAAATGTGAAAGAATTTTTGAAATCGGCGCAGTAGTTTTTGAGTTTATTCATTACAAACATACATACAAATATATAATCTCTTTATAATAGTAGTATAGATTATAATACTACGAATATATAAAGCGCTTTTAAGACTGGCGCTAATAATAACGTACCTAAGATTAATTTATATAAAATTCGGTGGCAATTCATTATTAATTCTCCCTTTGTATGCTTTCTACAGCTACTGAAGTCAGACGACATTTTTATTGCACGTAAAAAAATATTTCCAAAGGGTAATTTCTCTCTTTTTTGTGTGTAGTGATGTGTAAATATTTTTTTCCGAGCTGTGCTGTTACAATTTTTTCCATTTGTTTGCCACTAGTTTCTGCCGAGTTTTTATATTTTTTTGTTTGCTGTCCGCTTGCACTGTCGCTTTGTTGTTGATACATTTTACTATTTTCCTCTGTGTTGGTTTCTCTTGTTTTTAGACTAGCAGAGTTTACAGCTAATTTCATTATTTTTGGCAGACAACATAAGCGCCGAGTACAAAATGTAAATAAATAAATACATATAAAACCCGTTGAAATAAAATAAAATAAAGTCGAGAAGATATATGAAGACTTTCACCTAAAAGAGTGAGCAAATAAAAAAGGAGATATGTGAAGAATAATGGCCAGTCGGTGCTTGCCAACTTTTCGACGCTTTCACTGAGTTGAAGGTCACTTGAACACACACACGAACGCATACACAGAGATACCTTGGCGTGAGTTCGCAAACGAATGGCGTGTAACCCCAGAGTGACATGCATTTTTCCAAGCCATTGAGGCCAGTATAAGTAGTTACATGTCTTTTTCATTGTTTATGCTTGTGTGTGTATGTGTGACCGTCTGGTTATGTCTACTTTCGTGCTGGCAAATCGGTGATTGGACAGACAATTGAGCAGTGAAAGTTATGCTCGAGTGTATTTTCGGTCATTTGGTCAGCGGGACAATTTGCCCTAAAACACTCTTACTTACAGAAGCACACACTCATACATTCTGATTTTGATAAATGTCTATGTCCTTTAGTATGCAGACTGGTTTCTGTAGCTATTTGTTGGATGACTTAATTTGTCCGTTGGCTCTGCGTTTGACACGCGACAAATAACTGGAAAAGGCTTGGAGTAAAAAAGTGGAGCGCATTGGAGTGTATAATGCCCAGAAGTACTCAAGAATAATGTGTATATGAGTTGAATATTGAATTTCTTCATGTTTAAGAGATAATCTGGGTCGAGAAGGTGGATGCAAAATATTTAACTTTTCATTTTAAAGTTCTACTTCAATTCATTCTCAATAAGGTAAAATTACTTTCCGACAGTTTTGATAATTTTACTGGCTTTTGAAGGACGTTTCTTTTCTTACTAAAACAGCTTCCGAAGATCCACACATTATGTGTCACTAATACTGGATCACCGATAGCTATACGGCCAAAAAGACCGAGACCAATTTAATAGTGGATTTACACATCATCAACGCCGGGCTCCGAAGCTTTCTTCGGTGAGAAGGAATCGGTACTGGCTAAAAACTCGACATCGTCAAGCCAACCAACCAAGCTCTCCCCATAAATGAGGCCAGACACAATATGCAATAACAATCATTCCACAAAATATGAACTTAGTATATGCCAAACTGTGATCTCCCACAGGAAATCAGATTTTTGTGACGTGTTCATCGAATATTCAATATAAATCCTTCTGTAAATTATATATTGGTAATGTTGGTTCTGTGATATCAGACAGAGACATCGGATCATCTTAAATGCGCTGAAACTTCGAAAAAAGGAGCAAATCTTCGGAATGACGTATGCTCATAGACAGCACGTTACCTTCACTAGTCCAGCGAAGTTTTTGTGCTTGAGTTGGATTAGCTGAGGTTGAGTGAGGCGAGGGCACAATAGACCAAATGTTTCGGTGCATACCTCTCCAGTTCTGGAAGTTTTACTGGTATATATAGCATTTGATTAATCAGACCCTCATATGTAATAATTTGATAGTCGTTAAATCGGTTACCGCTTGGGAACACTTTCTCACTTAAAATAGAACTAACAGATTACGGTCGGCCATTATACGAAAAAAAAAAAAAATTAATGACCGAACAATGACGAATGCCATAACAAAGCCAAAGTCCAGACGATCTTTCACTCTGAATACATTACAAAATGGTTAGATAAAAACTATTCTATGGTTCTAGGTTTTGTTGACTGACGCTTGAAAAAATAAAACATTTAAACGAAAAATAGAGCAACATATCTATGAACTGAAGAGTAATAAATCTATTGGCTGAAAAATAGAGACAATTACCGCCATCCAGACGAGGTCTCTAAATAGAAATATACAAATTTTGCTCTCGAAAGATCATTTTACATAATCAAGATACTCGCAACGTTTTCAACAATTATTCGAAAATTCTAGAAAAATTTATCGAAATTTGCAAAATTAGAAGCACTGAGGGCTTATGTTCGATATATGGGGCCTCGAAAATTTATGGTTTTTTTTAGAAGGGCGATGCCACGCTATAAATGTAGTATTTGTGCAAAGTGCTGTTCCGATATCTTCATTATATATTGTAAAGTAAACAACTCAGATCGATTTCAAAGTTCTGGTATATAGGAAGTCGGCGTGGTTGTAAACCGATTTGGACTATTTTCACAACATATCATTGGGATGCAAGAAAAATATTACAAACAGAATTTCATTGAAATTGGTCGAGTAGTTTCGGAGATATGGTTTTTGACCCATGAGTGGGCGGAACCATACCCATTTAAAATTTTGTTTACCATTTTGAGTGCAGCTCTTCTGTACCATCTTTATAATGAAATTTAAGGTTTCTTGTGGTTTTCCTTACTGAATTAAAGCATTTTTAGTTGTTTTCAACATAACCTTTGTATGGGAGGGGGGCGTGGTTATAATCCGATTTCGTCCATTTTTGGACTATATAAGAAAATGTCTGAAAAAAACGACGCCTGAAAATTTCGTTATTATAGATTTAGTAGTTTACGAGATATGTACAAAAAACTTAGTAGAGGCCGGAGCCACGCTCACTTTCCCAAAAATATTACATCCAAATATGCCCCTTCCTAGAACAATCCTTTGCCAAGGAACACGTGTTCCAAGTTTCATTAAGATATCTCAATTTTTACTCAAGTTACAGCTTGCACGGACGGACAGACAGACATCCGGATTTAAACTTTACTCGTCACCCTGATCTCTTTGGTATATATAACCGTATATCTAACTCTTTTAGTTTTAGGACTTACAAACAACCGTTATGTGAACAAAGCTATAATACTCTCTTAGTAACTTTTGTTGCGAGAGTATAAAAATGTTTGTGAGACATGTTTTATTAGAAAATAATAGTGTTTCATGTTTGTCCAGAATTGTTTTGTTGTTGCAAGAGTTCTACCAATTAATTACTCATACATGAACCAACATAATTCCATCAAAATTCGATTTCTGTGTCGAAACTAATAATTTTCTCCCGGAAATTAGCAGTAATTTGAACAGAAATGTTTGTGTTGCTGTAATTTATTGCACTCAATATATACCGTTACATTGTATTAACTGCCACTCACATATATAACTTACTATTTTCCGTATAATCTCAAAAGACGATTACTTTTATCGAATACTTGGAATAGTTACTAGAATTCGAGGAATTCCTTCATAGACTACTCAACACAGTATTTCACTGGCACTTTCACCTTAAATCTTGCCTCCACAACTTCATTAAATTACTCAACCAACAACAACAAGACTTGAATTCCAATTAATGCGTTGACCTTCAGCATGAGAAAATATCGAGTTGCAGGAACAAACGAGCAAAGTTGGCAGCGAAAATAGAGATAAATAAAAAAATCGAATTCAACTGGATTGATTTAGGACTTCGTAAAGTTCTACGAAGTAGTTTGTGTGGCGATGAGCACGGCGCCGACTTCAACGCCACACATGAAGGTGCGCAACTCTTTGCTTGAGTAATGAAAACAAGGCTGCCAACTGAACGAGTATGTAGGTCAGCGGGGCGTGGCAGGCGATAATAGTAAAAGTAAGTAGGAATGTATTGGCACAATAGCTGAAAATTCAAGGTGGCTTAGACAACGTATAGTTTGCGAGTGTGTGTGTGTGAGTTATGGCGCAGCAGTTTTGTCTTTCAATTACAGCAGCACATACACATACTCACACAGATGTATCTTACTAAATGTGCGCTTTGAGTGTGGCAAGTGAGTCGAAAATTTTTGTATTGCAAACGAAGCGAATTTCTAATTTCCTCTGGGAAATGGAACACTTACGTAGCAAGCAGCTAATGAACACAGAAAGACGCCAAAAGCACACGGACTATACACACATACATACATACACACAGAAAGGCAGAGTGGCAGAATGACTGAGGCTGCTGCTGCAGTCGGACTGTTTGACTATTTCGCTTGTACTTTCACGCTGTCCATTGGAGTCTGTGCGCTTTGTCGCTACGCTGGCAGCTACATTAAACATATGCATGTGTGTGTGTGTGCGTGTGCTGCTGTTTTGACCCACTGTGCTGGTGTAATAAGCATACAGCCATTGCGCCCATTAGTGCTACTAACCATGGTGGGTTAACAAAGGCTTAATTGCTTCAATGGAAATTTCGAAAATGAATCAAAAAGCAGAACGCTTTGCTTCTGCCGACTGTGTTGTCGTTGCTCGCTTTTTTGTGCGCATTATCTGTACAACTGCTGGCGGCGACTGCCACATGAAAAACCAAAAAAACGATGAAAGCAGAGCAACTCTCCGGGACCCAGTGGAGCCTGCGGAGCATAAGCAACTACTGGTTTGTATGAAACGCCTCAGCGTTGACAGCCATTTTGTGCGACGCGGCTGTGCTGAGCGCCCCAAAAATGCTTACGAGGCCATTGATGTTGGACTGTCAGTGCCAGCTTGTCTAATGGGACTGTGATAAATGCGGTCATTTGGCCGACTGGGGAGTTCAGGCCTGAATGCCTGCCTGGCTAATGGGTAACACTGGTCGTCGCAAGCCACACACACACACAGCCGCGCGTCTAACGCTCAATGGCTCTCAGTGGCTGTGCAAATTTTTGGCTAAGCCAGTAGGCGCTGCTTTTGAGGTTTTGTTCCTTTTGTTTTTGTGTTTTTTTGCGCTTTGCTATTTTGCTCTGTAATTTCATCGATTTTTGTGCATAATAAATTAGGGTTAGCGCATGGGGATATGAATTTTGTAATTAACGTGCTGCAACTAAGTGCGATGGTGGCAGTTGTGGTAAAGTACATATGAAAAGCGGTAAACTCTTGCCAAATGCGCTGAGGAGTTTAGTTGTGGTCAGAAAATTTCAACCAAAATATTTTAATGTAATTTGAGTGTAACGAGGTGTTTGTAAAAATTTAAGTGAAAATTATAATTTGAGCTCAAATATGACTTTAGCAAATAAGATTTTGTCTCAAATGAATACAAAAAGTTACTTCTCATATTTTATGATACAAGATCCACTAGAAATTGAAGTATTCAACGGCATTATATGAACCCTATTGAAGTCATCATGTGCATCAACTATATTTAGGACAACATATAACATAACACTGGATCTGCGTTGGCATCTGCATTTTCATAGATCCATCGAAGAACGAACAGCAGCCGTAAATTTGCTTTTCCTTAATCCCAGTACTTCTACCATAACCTTGATATATTCCGGCTATTCTAATCTCATCAATAACATCATCACTGTTTTTCAACAGTTCGCCTTGGAGCCTAGTTACAGCGGGATTTCTGGAAACTGCAAAGCCGACAAGCTGACAAGGGAGGGCACTCTAGCCTCGTCGGAATCGGATTAGAAACGATTCGGCAGTTCGAGGTTCACTTGCGTTTAAGTGTTGCCATACCAGCATTGCGAGGGTTCGCCAAACACTGGACAAAAACTGTCCGGAGTAGTTTGTAAAGGTTTGCTTTCTGTCAGCAAAGTTCATCTCGGCACAATCCTAGTCGTGCTAACTGGACATTGTTAATAGGTACACATGTGGTGAGACTATAGATATGTATAGTTTAATATTTACATTAACATTATAATTGAGTAACTAGTTTTTGTCTTTCGCACTGCCGTTTACTCTATTAAAGATCGACAGTTATACATTTTTGTTTTTGCACTTCATAAGAAGTTGCTAAGCTTCATCAGCTGATTGTTAATTTGAACTCGTTTTCTATTCGATTAAAAATTAATGCAGTAAAATAATAGGTCTACAACTTTGCTTCCGCCGTTTTCCAATAGATGTCTCTAGGGTCAAGTACTGGTCGATTAAATCGATTAAATCGTTTTATATCGATATTGGACATTTGTGTCAACATTAACCCAACAAAATATTTGTAGAGATCTGTTTGCATCCCAATTCTCAACTGAAAATGTCACTTTTTGAGCCTAATTCTCGACATTTGAGGGAAATTTTGCTTTTCTTTTTTAATTCCAAGAAAAGTGCGACTGAGGCTCATCGACATTTGTAACATCGACATTTGTAACCGTTTTTATACAAAAAACAACTTAAATTTACAAAAGAAACGGCGGAAGCAAAGTTGTAGACCAATCAGATTTTTCTGTTGTATGGTAAATCGCTCTAAATCAGCGCATTAATTGATCAAAGGCCGGTTAATTGATCAATTTTGCATAACCAAGGAACAGCGTTCATAGCTGTCCTAGTGAGATCATAACAGTTCGGATTCCCGAAAATCATTTCTTTACTTCTTTAAACTTAAGGGGTTACACGGGTTTTGTCGGGAAAAAAGGCCTATTTTCAATATCTTTTTCTATGAAAAAAGTTATTTATTTAATTCAAACTTTCTTTTGTCTTATAGATACATACTTCAAGAATAATTTCTAAAATTTTCAAAAAAAAAAAAATTAAAACCCCTCGGAAAAAAGGTGCATCCGCGTTTTCAGCATAACTCTTGACAATATGAAAAATAAGTGTTTTAAGGAAGACCATAAACTCGTGCTTGAATGAAAGAAAGACAAAAAAAGTAAAAATTGGGCATTTTTCCAAAAAAATAAAAATTTCGGTCAAATTTGCTTGATATTTTTTGTTAATAGTTGTAGTGTGTCCAAACACGAATAAATTGTATCTCGAACACATGTGCAAAATTTCATCAAAATCGGTTGAGTAGTTTTCGAGAAAATTTGACAGCCGACTTTGAAAACACGGTTCCGAGAAAAACGCGTTTAAAGTTTTGAGTAACAATAATACTGACTTGGAGCGCACACCTTCCTAAGGCTGTATCTCCGAAATTATTATTCGGAACGAAAATAGCATCAACTAATCATTTAAACTCTAGAATGGCAATAGAACTCGCATAATCAATGGTTGTCGAACAATAAAAAGCTATAATGGTTAGCTCAACCCTGACGAAGTTCACAGAGTTTAAATTAACTCCTCATATAATTGATTGGCAAAATTCAGCCACTTTACTTTTGCAAAATTAACAATTTGGCTATCGGATATACTATTTAATGCTCTTAACTAAAAAATGGAAGAGCGTTGAGTGCCAAACCAATTTCTCCTTCATTTCTGTAATTCTTATTTACATGCATCCACAAATTGATAGTTCCCACTGATAATTTTCGCTACGCAGATTTATATTTTCATTTCGCCCAACGATGAAAAAACACTTTAATCCTTAACCAACAAAGCTGCCGTCCTCCTCTCCCCTCCCTTATAATTGCGAGATTTAATTGATTTTTCTGTGGCAGAAAATTTCGGCGAAAGCAAAACCAATACATACTAATAATATCAAATAACCGTTATGAAAAGCAAGAAGAAGCAAAAAAATAGAAATGCCGAGAGTTGGCAAAAAAGTGCGCGGTTTCAATTACCTGCACTTGTTCACATGGTTGTATATTGGTTTGGTGCTATTGTTGTTGGTGTTGCCATTACATTGCTTGGCTCTTGCTTGGTTTTTACTTTGTTTATTTATTTGTGAAAATTTTGTTTTCATTTGCTGCTGTTTACCATGCCGATATTGCTGTTGTTGTTGTTATTATTGATGTTATTGCTGTTTCAACGTATTTCACAACGCAACCTTTTTCTGCAATTAAATTTTGTGGTTACACAACTTTTTGTACGACAGCGAAAAATACGAGTTTTACTGACAATAACCGAGTGTGGGTGTGTGTGGCGTTTCGCTTTTATCACAATTTAATACTCAATTAAAATTGTGGAGCAACGCAAAAACCATAAAGTATTGTCTTTCATGAATGAAGAATCGAACTGTGTGAGGGAAGTTTCATATTAAATTGCTGTCTGCACGGCGAGTGATTACAAAAATATTACAACAAAAACAATTTCATATTTGAAGGATTAAACGACAAAGTTTCTTCGTTTTAAATGAAAAATCAAAATGTTTTTTATTGAACTATCTAGGAATTTTGTAATTTTGTAATTTAGTAATTTAGGGGAGGGGGGGGGATGGAGTCATATGTAGAAGTTCATGTAAGTGAGGAAAGTTTCTGACTGTCATTCACTTGGGAGTGGCCTGGAGCGATTCTTTTACATGTGGCTCAAGCAGCTCACGACTTCCGGTCTTAGACCAAGTATCCTCTGGGTAGCCAACGGACATCCCTTTGGAGGCGAGCTAAAGTGAGAAGGCGAAACCCGCTTATGCGGTTGTGCGTAGGGTTTTGGACCCACCACATAAAAACACCCCCCAATGAAAAGGAAGCAACAGCCTCGGATGAGAGACCCAAATTTTGATGACGACCACTGCAAACGTTTAAAGGATTACGAATTAAGGGCATGCACCTGGAATGTCCGGACCCTTAATTGGGAAGGTACCTCTGCCCAGCTGGTTGATGTCCTCGTAAGAGTAAAGGCTGACATCACCGCAATCCAAGAAATGCGATGGACGGGACAAGGACGGAAGAAGGTGGGTCTTTGTGACATCTACTACAGCGTCCATATAAAGGAGCGCAAATTCGGTGTGGGATTCGTAGTGTGAGAGAGACTCCGCCGTCTAGTCCTGGCATTCACTCCGGTGGATGAACGTCTAGCCACAATCCGCATCAAAGCGAGGTTCTTCAACATATCGCTGATTTGCGCCCACGCCCCAACGGAAGAGAAGGACGAAGTGATCAAAGATACCTTCTATGAGCGTCTAGAACGTACCTATGAGCGCTTCCCCCGCCACGATGTCAAAATCGTGCTTGGCGATTTCAACGCTAGGGTGGCTAAAGAAGGTGTCTTTGGCACAACAGTCGGAAAATGCAGCCTCCATGACGAAACATCGCCAAACGGCCTGAGGCTGATCGACTTCGCTGGGGCCCGAAATATGGTCGTCTGTAGTACCAGATTCCAGCACAAGAAAATTCATCAAGCAACATGGCTGTCCCCTGATCCGCGCAATCAAATCGATCACGTTGTGATAGACGGAAGACATGTCTCCAGTGTTTTAACCAGCCGAACGATTTTCTACTCGACTTGCACCCCTGCTCTCTGAGAGCACTCATCAGCATCTCGGTATAAGGGAGCTGTGGAACGGCATCTCAAACTCATTGTATACCGCTGCAGCCGAAACAATTGGTCTCCTGCAACGCCAAAAAAACAGTTGGTACGATGAGAGTTGTCGTTCCGCAGTGGAGAGAAAACAGACTGCCTACCTCGCAACGTTGCGAAAGACCACAACACGTTCGGTGTGGGACAGATATCAAGAACTGAAGAGGGAAGCGAAACGCATTTGCAGACGTAAAACGAAAGAGGCCGAAATGCGTGAGTATGAAAAGCTGGCCGACATGGGTAATGCTCGAACATTTTATGAAAAGATCAGGTGATTTACAAAAGGTTTCAAGACCGGAGCATTATCATGTAGGGACCGAGGAGGTAATCTGGTAACGGATGTCCAGAGCACACTGGGATTATGGAGGGAACACTTCTCCGACCTGCTGAATGGCAGTGAAAGTACAACACCAGGAGATGGCGAACCCGATTCCCCAATCGATGACGATGGAATATATATTCCATTACCCGACTATGAAGAAATTCGAATAGCAATTACCAGCTTGAAGAACAACAAAGCAGCGGGGGCGGATAGATTACCGGCAGAGCTATTCAAATACGGCGGCGAAGAACTGATAAGGTGCATGCATCAGCTTCTTTGCAGAATATGGTCGGAAGAAAGCATGCCTGACGATTGGAATCTCAGTGTACTCTGCCCAATACACAAAAAGGGAGACCCCACAATTTGCGCCAATTACTGTGGGATAAGCCTCCTCAACATCGCGTATAAGGTTCTGTCGAGCGTACTGAAAAGTGAAAGACTAAAGTCCACCGTCAACAAACTGATTGGACCTTATCAGTGTGGCTTTAGACCTAGAAAATCAACAACAGACCAGATATTCACCATGCGCCAAATTTTGGAGAAGACCCGTGAAAATAGGATCGACACACACCATCTCTTTGTCGACTTTAAAGCTGCGTTCGACAGCACGAAAAGAAGCTGCCTTTATGCCGCGATGTCTGAATTTGGTATCCCCGCAAAACTAATACGGCTGTGTAAGCTGACGTTGAGCAACACCAAAAGCTCCGTCAGGATCGGGAAGGACCTCTCCGAGCCGTTCGATACCAGACGAGGCTTCAGACAAGGTGACTCACTCTCGTGTGATTTCTTTAACCTGATGCAGGAGAAAATAATACGAGCTGCAGAGCTAAATAGAGAAGGTACAATCTTCTATAAGAGTGTACAGCTACTGGCGTACGCCGATAATATCGATATCATTGGAAATAACACCCACGCCGTTAGTTCTGTTTTTTCCAGACTGGATAGGGAAGCGAAGCGTATGGGTCTGGTGGTGAACAAGGACAAGACGAAATATCTCCTATCGTCAAACAAACAGTCAGCGCATTCGGGTCTTGGCTCCCACGTCACTGTTGACAGTCATACCTTTGAAGTAGTAGATAGTTTCGTCTACTTGGGAACCAGCGTTAACAACACCAACAATGTCAGCCTTCAAATCCAACGCAGAATCACTCTTGCCAACAGGTGTTACTTTGGACTGAGTAGGCAATTGAAAAGTAAAGTCCTCTCTCGACGAACAAAATCCACTCCGATGGAAGGACCAGGTGGAGAGGGACCTGGCTTCGCTTGGTATAACCAATTGGCGCCAAACTGCCAGAAGGAGGGATACGTGGACTCGGCTATAACCGCGTAATCGGCGTCTACGCCAGTCAAGAAGAAGAAGTAATTTAGTAATTTTGTAATTTGTAATTTTGTACTTAAACAATTAACTAATTACATTTATATTCTGACACATATGTTTTCAGTTGCTCCCCCTTATAAGAGTATAACCTCGAAAGTAAAATACTTCAAATTACACACGAAATAAATGCAATTAGGTCATATAAGGGCTGTGGCAAGCTTGAATTCATAAATTCCAAACATATTCAAGTATCTGTTTGTGTATATATCTGAGAACCGCGCTCTGCAACTTTGGTTACACGCATGTGTATAAAAGCTGAGATTCCAGCACAATATCTAGGGTAAGCCGTGACGTATACGCAACATTTGTGAATGGCTTGTATGGAAAACTTTGTTTGTTTGCTTTTGTTTGTTAACCGACTTGGTTTTGGGCTGGGAATTTTTGTGCCACAACGCGGCATCCGCATATTATACGCATCACATTTCAGCATGCAGAACTGCCTCTTCCTGTCGCACGATGCCAAGCGGCGGCGGCGCGCTCTAGCAAAGGACACTGCGCTCTGAATTATAATTTCAGCAGCGTTGCAAACTTTTTGCCGCTTAATTTTAAGCGCATCATTCTATGAGCGCAGCTAAAGCCGCCACCAGCTTGTTTTCACGTTATTGTTGGCTTTTGTTAGTTTCCACATTTTTTTTGTGTTTGAGTGTGTGCGCTTGGTGCGCGCAAACAAAACACGCGCGGCACAGTGTAAATAAATGCCGCACTGTATGCGTCATGGAGGGCAATTTAGTGCAGCGCTGGGGTTCACAACTTCCGCTATTATATCTCTTACAGTTTGTTTTTTGTGTCTTCATGCATTTATTTATGCGCACACACACATACTGGCATGGTGCTCTGTTTACATGCCACATGCTGCGCTTAAAAAACCCGCACACCCGCGTCTTTCACATCTCTTTTCCTTCCGCTGCAAAGTAAAGTTGTTATTTGTTTCACTTCAGTTGCGCTCAAATAAAGGGTTACTTAGCGCTCGGCTTTGGCTTTGGCTTTCGTTTGCCTTTATGATGCCTCATATTGCAATTTTACTGCACTTATTTGCATACTTAAATGCGGCTTGGCGTATGTTTGCCATTCACGCATGCATATTCATTCGTGTTTGTTGAACGTATTTGCATTCTCATTTGCATAAGCCAGTCAAGCTCATCACACTTTGCAACTCTAACCGCTAATAAAAATAATATTTTCTATTTTAATTTGGCTTATGAGCAGCAGCAAAGTTCAGTTGTTGTTGCTTTTATTGTTGAAAATTTAGGTTGGGTATATTTAGGATGATATCTACATGACATTAGAGCCTCTAAATCGGTTGGATCGTCGGATGAAGTTGAATATTTATGTTACAAATATTAGTTTTTTTGGTTTTTGCTTTTTTTTTTAATTTTTACGTAGATTAGATTCAAGTACGTGATAATTTTAAATAAAAAACAAAAACAAGGAAAAAAATTAAAAATTTGAAAAATACAAAAAAATTAAAAAAAATATTAAAAAATAAGAAAAAACAAAAAGGGATTAAATGTCTGCTACGTCCACGTCGTTAATCCTGGGTTACGCTGAATTCTGATAATAATAGTGCGTAAATCAATGATTTTTCATCATGTTCTGAGTTGGTTTTTTATTTGTAGCTCATACAAATATTGCTGTCCCAAAATTCCCTTTGAGGGGTAAAAAGGTGATGAAATGAGGAACATTTTAAGATATTTTCGAAAAAAATCAAAGGGGGCATAAGTTGTTAAAAATTCAAAAAAAAAAAAAATTTTCATTTTTTGCTATGAAATATAAATTTTAAAAATTTTTACGATATACAGTTTCAAAGTTTGAGAAATTCTGTACAAAAAAGTCACATGGTGTTTTAAAATCTGTTCATTAGTTTTAAAGTTATGGCGGTTCGAACATTTTTTTACAAAAAACTTTGGCCCTTTATAATATGGCAACCCCGCGTTACCCAGACCTAAAACCATATGTTTTATTTTAGGTTTTACATGTACTATAAGATATATAATTGCCAAAGAAAATAAAGAACTTTTTTTTTCAATTGGCTTTTTTTCCAGAGAATGCCCCGTATATGAGATTGAGTGTAAATAAGAGACACTTCTTAGATGCTCTAAAGTGTTTGATAATGTTCAACTGTCAAGGTTTTACTTAAACTCATTTCAAACTTTAGTTTTATTGCTTCTGAACCAAAACTCCATCATTTCTTTAAATTGGGTTGAGTTTAGTTGAGTTGACTCACGTTTAGTTGAGTTGAGTAGGTATGGGTTGAGTTGAGTTAAGTTAAGTTTGGTTGAGATGAAGGGAGTTGAGATGAGTTGACTTCATTTGGCCTGACTTGACTTCAATTGAGTTGAGTTGAGCTGACTTGAGTTGAGTTGACTTTATTTGAACTAACTTGATTTGAGTTGACTCAAGTTTAGTTAAGTTGATTTGAGTTGAGTCGAGTATGGTTAAGTTTAATTATGTATTTTGTGTTGGGTTGAATTAAGTTGAGTTGAGTTGAGTTGAGTTGAGTTGAGTTGAGTTGAGTTGAGTTGAGTTGAGTTGAGTTGAGTTGAGTTGAGTTGAGTTGAGTTGAGTTGAGTTGAGTTGAGTTGAGGTGGTTGATTTTAGTTGAGTTCATTTAAGTTGAGTTGAGCTGATTTTAATTGACTTTATTTGACCTTACTTTACTTCAATTGAGCTAGTTGAGTTGAGTTGAGATTAGACTTCCATCGAACAATTTTCGTTATAAATAATTCTTCAATGTGACTGAGGAATGTTTTGAATAATTTTATTATGGAGGTCTTTATTGGTCCTTCATCGAAGTATTTTCATCATTCTCTGTATCTGACTGACCACATAACGCATGCCAATACTCTACATGTTGAAAAACCACTGTCACCACTACAAATTATTCACATCAACGTGAAAATACAACGTCATCGGCGTTGTCAGAAGAAGAGGAGAATGGAACCAGAAGCTAGCACTGTTTACAAGCTCCTACCACTACTTGCTACTATTAACTAAGCAAACTAAATGAGTGCATTGGCCACCGGCATGCCGCTCCTCGTCGTTCACGCGCCGCGCAAATGCCAAACAACTTCCTTCAATTACACGCCATTCACTGCACTTTAATCTTCCAACGAGTCCGACGCGTTCGCCGCTAAATTGGAACTCATGTCTGGAGTGATGAATTAAGCAGCATTCAACGAGCGCGTGCTCGTGCCTTTCAATTTACCGAGTAAATAGCACAATGCCGTGGTGTGTGTAGCGCCTCGAGCGCTCCTCCGCGCAACTCTTACAAAAAGGTATGTCCGACATTCCAACCCATCGACGGTTAGATTGTTGGCTTCTAATGCGGTTCATTTATTTTGTTTTGCTGCATTTTGTTGGTAGTTGGCGTGGTCGCTTGGTTTGGTTGACTGCTTATTTGCAATGTGTTGATGCGGCTGACCGGAAGTGCCGGCTGCTTGACTAACGGACTGCCTGACTGTTGACAGCGAAGGCGTGTGGTGACGATGATGTGACAAATGATTAACAGTTGACGGCGTCATTCACTGTTGGTGTGGCTTTGTGGATGCATTAGCCATAGTATGTCGTGCTATTAAAGCTGTTTCCCGAGTTAGTTTACGAAACGTGGTTATGTCCAGGCAGCGCCGTAAAGTTTGCTGTATGGTGGAAGCTGTGGCCTTTGAGCATAGTGAAGATAGGTCAATACAGTACATCCTGGCGCCTTTTATACCGTTCATTAGTAGCACTGCTAACTAGGAGAAAGTAGTTTCTGTTTTGTTTTTGTGTAATCCTGTTGTCTTCACTGGTTAACCGCTACATAATGTGGTTAAATTGTATCTATTTCTGATGGTAGATCTGAAAAGATTCTGAAAGAGTTATAGATTATAAATATATAGTATAATACATGTAAGACAACCGGTTGGAAGAGATAAAGACAGTCATAAGTTTCAGAGTCCCTTTAGAAAGTATTCTTAAGATATAAGTTCTTCCAGCTACAAATGCTCAGTACTATCAAGCAACGCGGTAAAATAGAGTAGAGACTCGTCATGGCTAACTTCTAATTAAATCGGTTCAGTCGAGTCGGATTCATAGTTTTGAGAGTCACATAATATCTACATATATTTTCGGGTCTGATCCCTATAGAGAATCAATTTAGTTTACTGTTCGACCTTTGACTCCTTCATTGGTCTTCAACATCATTTTCATTTCAGTATGACTAATATGTCTGTGGTCCTCGAGACTGATATTATTTTAATCGAAAACCTACTAAGGCTAAACCTTAAGAAGCTATTTGTACTCTTGAAATCATAGTCACTTTTAGTTAAGTTGAAGCAATATCTTCTATTGTTCTGTTTGATGGAGATTCGTAGGTTCTCAAATCATATAATAGGATCCAAAACCATCGATCGATAACACATTTAGCATGGGTGATTACAGGTTTGAGACATACAACTTTCAAGGACTTTAAATAGTCCATACTTTGGTAGTTCGGTTGCCCGATGATACTTTAAGTGGAGTCCCGAGTACGTACTTCAAATGGATGCCGAAACTGACTCATGAATCTTTAGCTCTGTTGGAAGCATTCTCATAATATTTAGAATTCTGGACGTTGAATATTATAAAGAAGTCCATTGATTATTATAAAAAATATATGTTTTAAGTAGGTTCACAATATTTCAATTTCCGGTACTGTGTGGACCTCCATAGCAATTTGAGTATCCTGTTTATTAAATATACAATTTGTAAGCACGCTCAAACCTTTGCCGCTGCTTGCAACCACTCGTCCGTAGCTCGTTTCCAATATTAAGCTATAATTACAAACGGCTCCATGGGCTCTTCAACTCCACAGCTCAGCAGCTTCTCCGCCCAAAGCCTTACTCCTAAACCTATTTGCTAGTCACGACGAAAATTCTCATTACTGTTGGTTGACGCATGAAACAATTAAACTGTGCGCGCATCCGCGTAACATTTTATAATGTCGCTCCCACCGTAGCGACGCAAAAACTACAGTGTTTGCATTACAAACTAGCTGCCAAGCACACGCTACGGCGCACTACGTACCTTACGTCGAACGGATGGTGTGTACGTATGCTCGCGATAGTGTTTACTTAGAACGCTAGACGAGCTGTTTGTCAACACAAACTAACACGCCGCTTCGCAACTACTTGTCTACATAAGTGTAATGAGATGCAAAAGGCAGGCGGCGAGAGGCTGGAGTAGGACGTGACTCGGCGGGTATTAATGGCATTTTCATGCATGTCAACTGTGCGGCATGCAGTGACAGTAAAGCCGCTCCCGACAGCATGATGAGCATGACAACGGCAGCGACAACAACAAGCCAAACAAATAACAACAACAAGAACTAACAAACAACCGCGATAGTTTCGCTACTCCACAGCGGCAAATTTTAACACGGTACACTGGAGCTAGGTCAGGTCAGTGCAAGCGACATGGATAATGATTTTAAATATATCCCGTTAACATCCGTTGCAGCGGAGCGCCGTAATAGTTAGCTAGAAAGTCAAAAGTAAAGTCATTTCAACTAACTGTTTGTAAACAAAGTGAAAAAAGTGTCGTCAATGCGTTGAAAATGGCGCTGAATCCTTTGATGGCTGATAATGTTCACTGCGCGGATGCACGTGACTGGAGGAGATCGGCGAAGTGTTGGAAAAAACTAGTAGAAAAATATAGGAAGTGCAAACTCAGATGAAAATGACGGTGGATGGCTGATACATATATTGCGAATTTCTAAATATTCAGTTGAGACCCTGACTTACTATGAACGATACTTTCAAACCCTTGAAATATAAGTACATATGACAGATCTCTATATGCTCTTAAAAGTTCGTTTCCAAAAAGAGGCTTATATCATTCACGCGTAAGATCGAAAAAACCCTATTCCACCCGGTACTGGATTTAATAAAAATATACAGTTTCTTCAGAGTCAAAGAAGTTAGAAACCAGTTGCTGTTAAAATGAGCTGAATGAAGGGATAATCTTTATTATAACATAAATTATATTTTTCCTTAGAGGCTATAATTTTTTAACTGATCCATCAGTATCTAATCGTGCCAACTTCCTTGACAATTCATTGTAACCAAGCGAACAATTACCCGAATCATGTTCAAACATTCTTGACTGCATTCGGACTTCTTATTGAGGCAATGGTTCGTTTTAAACGCTAACCAGTTTCTTACAAAACTAAAAGAAATCTATTGAACTTACCGGTTAAAGCGAATACCCACTAGGCCTTCTGTAATAAGCCAAGTTCTGTATCTAGATCCAGTATGTAAATAATCTTAAAACATAAGATCTTGATCACTGTCAATCAGAAATGCGCCTTAACATTGGAATCATAAATCCCGGTTTCATTGTAGAGTATATGCATGATCTTGCCTATATCTATAGTCGGTTACACCCAAATTCGCATAGATAATTTAAATGAATTGATGATTTTATGATTTTTATATTAATCTGGTTAACGAAAAGCATAGATATCTAAATGTTTCTCCCGTCCGTTTTCCATTCAAAATCCTATCATAATATGCGCTCTCGAACACAAGAGTAGTAGATCTATCCCTGGAGCTTTAAGTTAAAGGAACTTGATTAGCCAAACTTCATTTGAAGTTGCCGGAGATGCCAGGCTAGATCTGTATGTATGTAACTGGTGTAGAGACCGTTTAGCTGATTGTAGCCGAATCGATAATAGCGCGCCATTCTTTTCTTTCCCTCGCAAATCGTCGCCACTTAGAAATCTCAAGTGTAACCAGATCGCTCTTCACCCGATCTTTCCAACGGAATGGAGGCCTTCCTCTTCATCTGTTTCCACCGGCGGCTACTGCATCGAACACCTTCAAAGCTGGAGTGTTTTAACCGCTGTCTTTTTATTCGCTGAACGATGTCAATGTCGTCGTATAAGTCGTACCGTTCATCGTTCCGTCGTCTACGGTATTCGCCGTTGCCAATGTTCTGAGGTTCATAAATCTTGTGCAAAATTTTCCTCTCGAATACGCCTAGTGTCGTCTCATCTGATATGGACATCGTCCAAGCTTCTGCACCGTAAAGCAGGACGGGAATGATAAGCGACTTGTAGAGTTTGATTTTGGTTCGTCGAGAGAGGACTTTACTTTTAATTGAATATTCAATCCTGAGTAGCGCCTGTTGGCAAGATTGATCCTGCGCTGGATTTCGAGGCTGTCATTGTTGGTGTTGTTAATGTTGGTTACCAGGTAGACGAAATTATCTACGACTTCAAAGTTATGTCAAAGTCAGTGACGTGGGTCCCAGACGCGAGTGCGCTGACTGTTTGTTTGACGATAGGAGATATTTCGTCTTGTCTTCATTCACCTCCAGACATATTCGCTTCGCTTCCTTATCCAGTCTGGAAAAAGCAGAACTAACGACGCGTTCTTGCTTCCAATGATGTCAATATCATCGGCGTACGCAATTTTATGTGGTGGGTCCCAAATCCCACGCACGATCACAGAAGCGGGTTCGCCTTCTCACTTTAGCTCGCCTACAAACGGCTGTTTGTTTACTACCTAGAGGATGCTTGGTCTAAAAACGGAAGTCGTGAACTGCTTGAACTATGTAGCCACTACCAAGTGAGTGGCAATCAAAAACTTTCCTCACTTATGTGAACTTCTATACCTCTAGGTTAGATCTACGAATATTTTAAAGATAAGTCCTTAATATATTGGACCAGAAGTCAGAAAACAATCTCATCTTACAATAATTTCCCCTAAGAATAATATTTTTAATATTTGAGCTTTACAAAAATAATAAATTTAAAAAAATTTCGAAAAAAGGATTTATAGCGAAGCTTACCAAGGCATATGACCTATATAGGGGTTTCACATTGATATAATCTTTCGATTTTGGACTATTAAAGGAAAAGATAAACACAGTCTTTATCTTCATCGAAAGTGACTTGGACACCAATAAATTTTATCAACAATTAAATAAACTGCGTATGAATGCTGACGTAAACTGAAAGAGAAATCGGTTCCGATAGATTTCTACGCTCTTTAAAGTCCTAAAAGCTTTCAGACTATCTACGAAGAAACTTACACTTGTTGAGCGGTATTTTTGTAGAGTGGAATGTTTCTTGTCGTTTTTTTCCAATTTTTTTCATATTTAAAATTTTCCAAATCCCCTATTAATCGTTTGAAAAACTATACAGAAAAATATATTTGACCGTTAGTAGACAAATGAACGCCGTGTGTAAAAAGGTATTCATCAGACCACGGCAAAAAAGCGAATAAATTGTGAGACAAAATGTGTAAAAGTATGCTAATTATTGCTTAGCTAACGGTTGCAAGAAAAAATGTGTTCACAAATCTACAATATTCCGCTGTCAAAAGCAAGTGTCAGTAAAAATGACAAATCAGCATAACCAGGCAGAGAAGTCGGAAAGCTCTTGGTAGATGAGTATCTGGTTAATTTAAAAGTATTAATGGAGTAATTTTACTCTATAGTATAAATTTAAATAAAGGATAATTTGGAAAATATATTTTAATTTACCTAAAAATATTTTAATTTCCGGTTATACCACCCAAATTAAACTATTTCTGAACTAGTTTGCGGTCACGCCATATTTCACCGGTTTGTATATACAAAAAAATGTAACATAACGGCATTTTTTGCTTAGAACCTACCAACACAATTACAACAAGCTCTTCACATGTCGAGTGGTTGCTCAAGTGTTGTTGTAGAAACACTCATACAGCTTGAGTTGCCTGTCTTACAACACGATGGCGTTGGCGTTGATGACGAGGAGGGCTTGTGTAACGGCGCTTGGATGCGATAAAGCAACACTGAAATGCGCGACAATTCCCTTGGCGTCACTTTAGCGGCGCTGCCACAAATACACTTTCGCGCCCACACACTCATACACCGCTACACACTGGCTGCCTTAAGCGTGTTTGTATTATGTAAGACACGAAATGGCCATATTTGGCTTATACAACTGCTATAGACGCAACAAATCCAACTACAAGTCGACAACAAATCGACAATAATGATGGCGCCTGACAACGAACTGCTGATGTTTGTGAAAAGTGTAGCTATCTCGCAGCAAAGTGTAGTCCGTGCAACACTTTGGGGAATTGGCTCGGTAGTCCTTGGCTCGTTATACAATTGCGCAAGGTAATTTGAGTTGAGCGCACAGTTGTCTGCGTCTTGTATGTATATGTGTATGAGAGGAAATGGTGGCAAGCACTTCATAAATGTGTTGCATGCACTTGTTGTGCCATTAAAGTAAATATGTTTTATTAAAAAGGTCAATCACTTTGAAGGAGCTTTCTCTTGCCGCTGCTCTGAATGGATTTGACTTCGTTGCATGAATGATGAGGGGCGCATATTGTTGTTAATTATTAATTAAGTGTTGTTATGTTGGCTGTATGTAGAAAGGATATTCGTTGGTTATGTTTGTTAGATATGCGCAACAGTTAATACTAGAATTTGTTGAGAATTGAAATTTAAATTTGTTATTTTCCTTGGTATTACTGAAATGTTGATTACTGAACTCAAACGAATTTAACGGGACTTTTTAAAAATTCAATATCGCGTATACATATCAAATATTCGCCATATTTCATCCGTCATTTTAAATATTTGAAAAACCAATACCGGGTTCGTAATCAGCGACCCCGAAAACCCCTGAATAACTATTTTCGAGCGTTTCTGATGAATTTTTCAAAATAGCGTCCGCCATATTGGATCCGATATTTTGAATTAAAATAAACCGACACCGGATTCGTAATCAGCGAGTAGAGAGTTTCAAGCGAATCTGATGAAGTTTAAAAAAAAGCGGGCGCCATTTTGAATTTTGTAAAATCGACACCGAAAACCGCCGAATAACGAGTTTCAAGCGAATTTGATGTATTTTAAAAATCTCTGACCGCCATATTTGTTTTCTTGGGTTTTGTCAAAACCCTGATCTGATGGGGTTAAATGGACCTTGGATTCGGATTCAGCGACCATAAAAACATAAGACCACCAGGTCATGACAAATTGTTTTTTGTGTGGATGTGATATTTACTCTCATTTCTTTCACTCTATTCTTGCAACATATGTTTAAAATATTTTACAACAAGTAAGGAAGGGCTAAGTTTTATTTATTTATTAACTTTTATTTAACTTTATTTATATTATATAATACACAATTTGACCCACCTATCCGTCATATATATTGTATAAAGTCCATTGAAAGTTGGAAACCATAATATTAGGTTAGAAGCACCGAGGTCCTCGTGTTCGATATATGGGGCCTTAAAAACCTATGGTCCAATTTCGGCGATTTTTAGAATGGGGCTGCCACACTATTAACATAGTATTTGTGCAAAGTTCTGCATCGATATCTTCACTAGTGCTAACTTTATATATTGTAATGTAAACGATTCAGATCGTCTTCAAAGTTCTGGTATATAGGAAGTAGGCGTGGTTGTGAAGCGATTTGGCCTATTTTCACAACATATCATTGGGATGTAAGGAAACTTATTACAAACCAAGTTTCATTGAAATCGATCGAGTAGTTCCTGAGATATGGTTTTTGACCCATAAGTGGGCGACGCCACGCCCATTTTCCATTTTCTAAAAAATCTGAGTGCGGCTTCCATCTGCCATTTCTTATGTGAAATATAGTGTTTCTGACGTTTTTCGTTAGTGAGTTAACCCCCTTTTAGTAATTTTCAACCTAACCTTTGTATGGGAGGTGGACGTGGTTATTATCCGATTTCGTTAATTTTTGGACTGTATTAAGAAGTGCCAAAAAATCGTCTGCAAAAAGTTTGGTTTATATAGCTCTATTGGTTTGCAAGATATGTACAAAAAACATATTTGGGGCGGCCACGCCCCCTTTCCCAAAAAAATTACATCTAAATATGCCCCTTCATAGCGCGATCCTTCATACCAAATTTTAATAGCTTTATTTATGGTTTAGTTATGGCACTTTATGTGTTTTCGGTTTTCGCCATTTTGTGGGCGTGGCAGTGGTCCGATTTTGCTAATTTTCAAAAGCAACTTTCTAATGGTGTCAAGAAATAAGTGTGACAAGTTTCATCAAGATATCTTAATTTTTACTCAAGTTACAGCTTGCACAGACGGACGGACGGACGGACAGACAGACATTCGGATTTGAACTCCACTCTTCACCCTGATCTCTTTGGTATATATAACCATATAACTGTTTAGTTTTGGAATATTGCAGAACTAATCGAAAATAAAGTAGAAGCAAGTGATCCCTCACTCTATTCTTGCAACATCTGTCTAAAACACTTTACAAAAATACCTTTGTCGTTTTCGATTCGCCATTTTGTAGCTATTTTTCGGCGTTTTTCGCTTGTCAAAGAATTTTCTTGTAAAAGCAACAACAGTGTTAGCGAGAAACAAGATCAGGATTTTATGAGCTTGCAACACGGTGTAAGACTGCTTAAATAGCTGATATAATTTATTTGGTTAGCTACTCTCTAACGCTTAGCGAATTGAAGACAGCTCGAGATCAAGTGAACCGTTCAGGGCTTGATGAATAGAAGATTGCTATAGTCTCTTAAGCAAAAGTGGATGACGTGGTTAAGCAGCTACGTTGACCTTTCTATTGAAGAACGTATCTCTCTTAGAATTTTGTTCATAAATCTGGCAAAGCTCAGCTCCTACAGAGTGATCAATTATTAGAACTCTTAATTATCGTTGACTTATTGTCGTTCTACTTATTTCATGCCCTTATATTTGAATTATAACTTAACCCTTATAATTGAATGTGATTCAAGGACTCAATAGGTGAAATACAAAATATAAATTTTAAGAATTTAGATGAATACAAAGCTAAGTTTAATATTAAATAGAAGCACAACTCAAGACCAGATGCAAAATGAATGCAAAAATTAATATCTCGAAAGTCACACAATTACGCAAAGAATTGCAAATGGTAATGAAAGTGAAATTAAAATTTAAATGAAATTGCAAATGGGGAGAAGCGGAAGAAATCTGAATGAAAATTCTTGAGTGCTGAAAATATGCAACTGAGAATGCAAGAAATAAATCAGACAAAAGGCGAAGTGAGCAACTGAGCAACTTAACAATGTCGTGGCACAATAAAAATAAAGCGACAGCAAGCGAAATGAAAATGCAAGCAGCATGGAAATGGAACAGGAAAGTGAATGGGTGAAAAAAATTATGCTCGAGGACATACCAAAAAATTACGAAGTAGTAATGAAATAGTGTGAACGAGGCACAACAACGGACAGTAGTAATTGATAAACGAAACTGACAGCGACGCACACAATGCCCAGCGTGAAGAAATAATATTAATGGAGAATGGCAGAGTATATAAATAAAGGGCGAAAATAAGAGATGTTGTAAGAAAAATTTTAATAAGCACAAAAAAACAAATACAATGAGAAATGTAATAAAGTAAAGTAAAGGAGATGGCACTGGCAGCGCTACAGCTGAGCATTGCAAGGACATTAAGATAAAGAGTTTATAGGAGTGTATTCAAATATATATAAACTAGGAAGTCAACTTGAGATGGATAAAGTATGAAATGATAGGAAGAGAAATAGGTTGGATTATAGCAGACAGTTGAGTTTCACAAATATCTCATTATCGAATACTAGAAATTATTTATATTTAAATTATTAGTTATCCATTAGGCGGCAAAAAGTTGGTTAGCCGCTTATTGGATACTTATACATAATTTGAATCGGCGTGATAGTTATAAAAGAACCAGTTTGTACTGACTGAGGAAAATAATGTCTCCGTTGGCTTTGTTATTTAATATTTATCGAAGAAGAAGGCGGGATCCTTAAGCAAAACCCTTCAAAACGGAGAAGAAGACTAATAACACAGCCACGCGAAAAAAAAAATTTGTCATGACCTGGGGGTCTTACTATGTGTGCCTTATGTTTTTGGGGTCGCTGAATTTGAATCCGGATCCATTTAACCCCATCAGAACAGGGTTTTGACATAAACCCCGAGTAACGAGTTTTGATCGATTCCGATGAATTTTTCAAAATAGCGTCCGCCATTTTGAATTTTGAAAAACCGCCAACGGATTCTTAATCAGCGACCCCGAAGACCCCCGAGTAGCGAGTTTCAAGCGAATCCGCTGAAGTTTTAAAAACGCTTTCCGCCATATTGCTTTTCTGGGGTTCAGTCAAAACTCTCATCTGATGGGTTTAATTGGACCTCGAATTCGGAGTTCAGTTGGAATGGAATGGCTTGGCAGCTTTCAAAATAATTTTTTATTTTGGTGTCCGAATTGTTACATAAAATATCGAGGGTTCCTCAAGTTCTAAGCATATTCCGGACTCATATGATGTTTTCTGTAATTTCATCTACTTTCCTAAGTCAAAAGCAATTAATTTATATTACCTTTGAGTAAAACGGGTTTGAAGACAACGTGTAATGATTGAAAATAATCGCACTTACAAACTATAGCCCTTCGCCGCTCTAAGTAATTCGTAGTTCGGTGTATATGATTTATGTTGGGAAGCGTCCATTTGAAGGTCTTCAGTCCATTATTGTTATAGAATATCGGTCATTCTTAAGATATTTTTTTTTAATTAGCATTAAAAGTATTTGGTCTAAATAGAGAGCTGGAACTTCTGCAGTCGTTGTTTTGCCGTATACCTTGTCTGTGTGATTTTACCACATATTACTTACTCTCTACTTTCTTATATTATTTTAGAGCATTTATTCACTGTAACATCATTTAAAAATTCAAAAATCAGTGATTTTCGCTAAGAAAAATAAAGTGCAAAATTACAATGAAAATAATGCAATTTAATATGTACGGAGAACAAAAAATACACCCAAGGCGCAACATCCTTTCTATAAAAAATTCTGCTAACCATTGAAACGTTCCTCGCTCGCTGACGCTGCCATTTTGTAATTCACTGCACGGCCAACAGTTGCACCATAAAAAAGCGGCGTCCAGCAAAAGTGGCCAACAAGCTGACCATATTAAAATAGTCACGAAATTACTGAGCCCAATATGCTCTATGGACAACAACAAAAAGCGTTCGTGAGCGCAATGTGCGAGGTTATTGTGGGATTTATGTAAGTACTCTACTTTAGTTGGTGATGGGAGTGTCACAGTGGTTCAGTTTCTGTTCAAACTGGAAAGGCATTTGAATTAAAATCATTTCATATTTCTTTTGGTTAGTAAATAATATAAAAAAAATTGCACTTAAAAACTTAGGGAAGGCTCTTCTTTGTGAATATCATGGATCAATAAAACGTATACCGAAGAATTATACCGAAACGTTCAAAAGGAGTAATAAGCTTTGTTGTTTTGAAACCTCACTCTTTCGCTCTCTCTTTTCTTTTGGAATATTTCGGGTGGACGATGTCAAGTTGACAGTCTTTGGACGAGTTAAAACTCGGGACTAATTCTATTTTATGGATCCGACTGCTGTAGTAACAATTAAACTAAGAACTTTCGTTAGTTCTTTGGTTAAGCGTGCCTCGAATCTTCTTCTCCTTGACTGGCGTAGACATCGCTTACGCGGTTATAGCCGAGTCCACAATAGCGCGCCACACATCTCTCCTTTTGGCGGTTTGGCGAAAATTGGTAATACCAAGTGAAGACAGGTCTTTCTCCACCTGGTCCTTCCATCGGAGTGGAGGTCTCCCTCTTCCTCGGCTTCCAACAACGGGTACTGCATCGAACACTTCCAGAGCTGGAGCACTTCCGTCCATTCGAACAACATGACCTAGCCAGCGTAGCCGCGGTCTTTTTATTCGCTGGACTATGTCTTTGTCGTCGAATAATACATACAACTCATCATTCCATCGTCTGCGGTATTCACCATTGCCAATGTTTAAGGGACCATAAATCTTCCGCAAAACCTTTCTGTCGAAAACTCCTAGTGCCGTCTCATCGGATGTTGACATCGTCAACGCTTCTGCACCTTATACAGTTTAGTTTTTGTTCGCCGAGAGAGGACTTTAATCTTCAATTGCCTGTCAGTCCATAGTAGCACCTGTTGGCAAGAGTGATTCTGCGTTGGATTTCAAGGCTGACATTATTATCGGTGTTGATGCTGGTGCCCAGGTATACGAAATTATCTACAACTTCAAAGTTATGATTGTCAACAGTGACGTTGGAGCCAAGACGCGAATGCGCTGACTGTTTGTTTAATGACAGGAGATATTTCGTCTTGTCCTAATTCACCACCAGACCCATACGCTTCGCTTCCCTATACAGTCTGGAAAAAGCAGAACTAACGATGCGGTTGCTGTTTCCAATGATAACGATATCGTCGGCGTACGCCAGCAGCTGTACACTCTTATAGAAAACTGCCTCGAATCTTACTTGTTAGTTTAATCTGACTCTTGAATTTTTTCTTGTATAAAGTAAATTTTTAGAGCCCATGCTGACTACTCACAGTACATGTTGGCAAAGAGGTGGGAAACACTGTCGGTTATTCTGGAAGTTGGAAATTTTATTTATGATCTTTTCAGAGATTACTTCGTTTTTAATTGACTGGAATAGAAAATCATCAAATTGCAAAACCGAATCTTGCTTGCAATTTTTTCTATAATTTTGGCTTTCTGGAATGATTACCGGTTAAGCAACTGTAAAAGTTTTTGTTAAAGTATCCTATTTCTATTTTTTGTCATAACAATTACAATAAAGCGACTTACTGTGCAGCAACTTCATTATTTTTATTGCATTAAAGTCCATTCACCATTTGAGACCATCGCGAAGCAAAGCACGAAAGCAAAGTAATGAAAAAGAAAGCATTTTTTCGCAATACAAGAGCAACGAAGTTGTGAATGAGGAACTTTCAAGAGGCGTGAAAAAATATTTAAATTTTAATTGAGTGCGCGGCGTATAAAAAGGCATTTAAATAGCAAGCGCTACGTGAAAAAAAAAAACAATTAACAACAAACACATATTTCAACTTAAAAAGACCAACAACAATAATTTGAGCAAGACTTTATATACTCCGCTTGTGGACCAAACACTTGAAGAGTGTTCTTTATTTTCGGTCTTTTCCACTCCACATACTCTCACTTGCTGTTGGTCATGCCACAGGAGATAAGCTTTTGGCGAGCTTACTTACTCACTCGAATGTATTTTAATTAAATATGAATAAACAAACGAAGAACAAGGTGAGGAGCTGCGGCGAAAAAGGCTAAGCTAATAAAGTCCCTCCATTTAGCGGGAAGAAAAATTATTTTTTAATAAACAAAGCGTGTAAAATAATAAAAATACATAAACAAATAAGCCAAACAAACAAATGAGTTGTTAAAAAATTTAAAAATATGCAAAGCGCTCTTAAAAGTGCCTATAGACCGAGGGTGCTCAAGCCTTTAAAATGCATCTTAATTGTGTGCGGATTATCTCTGCTTAACTGTAAACCCCACTTTTTATGTTGGAAACACCGTTGTTGCTGACTGCTGTCAAAATAATTAGGTTTCACACCGCTAAGGGAATGCGCTCATTTCGGTTTTAGTTCGTATTTGACCTCGCTTTGCTGCGCCGTCGGTGCTCGGCTGTTTTCATTTCGTGTTTTTTAATGTTGCCAATTTAAATTTTTAATGAGTCTCGTTTTATTTGCGGTCAAAGTTAGCTGAGAAAACACCTGGCTGTGTTTTCACTGTTTTGCTGTTGTTTTTGTTGACCGTAGTGGGTTGTAATTTTTTTTAGCACAGTTGCAAACAGTTATGCGCTGAAAACAGACATGTGCAGCAAATTTAATGGGGGTTAAATATTTAAGCAATGATAACGTTATATTTGTGTAGCATTGAAATAATGCCAACAGGAACGACATGTGCAAAATTTCTCTCTTGTTATTGACTCTTAGTGAAAACCCAGAAACAAGTCAATTCTTTTCAGTATTCGGTAGCATCAACTGAAGTCGGTAGACTTTTGATTTCTTAAATTCTGAGAACTTTTCTTGTTCTTTTGCGTTACCAACTGTTATCCCATTAAATATATTATACGAAAGACTTGGGGTAAACGTGTCACCTTCCACCTGTCGGGAAACGGATGAGTAGAGTCGAACTTCTTTTGAGTTCTCTTCACGATTTTATAAAAAGAGGTTATCAGGAAGGTTCTGCATTTTACGTCTGAGTGAAATTCAAGCAAATTCACTTTCAATCCGATATTTGATATTTTATTAGATCTTGTTTTTCGATTCATTTCACAGTTAAGGGGGGAGCCTGATTTAGAGGCTTCAAAAAATCTATATTTTCAATGATTTTTTTCTTATTGAAATAAAACTTTTAGGATTTAATCTTATATATTTGAAGAGTCTTCTCAAATTTTTTTATTATTATATATTCATGTTTGAAGAAATTTACGGAGGCGCCTCGAGTGTGCAATTTCTGTGTGGCGGGCAAGATGCAGGTCGCAATTTTCATCTGAAACAAAAAAACAAAAGAAATTTTTAATTTTTAATAGAGTGTAATTTCTAGGTGAATCAAGAAAATTAAAAAAAAGCATTTAAAAAAAATTTACTTTAAATCGACCGGTTTAATGTTAACTTTCTTAAGGTATTTTAGGTCCACCTAAAAGAGAATTTAATTCCAAGTACAACGCATTTTGATTCGTTTCGATAGGACGTTTACTTTTTTTCCTATTTTGCCCGCCAATTTGAAAAAAATCATAAAAATGGAAATTCGAGAAATCGCGTGTCAAAGTTTTCGTTCACAAAAAATCGTAAATTTCTTGAACTTACCCTATTAATATGCTAATCAGCGATTCCTGCTCCATATAACTGTCATTCGAGCGTCTATAGACAGTTAAGTTGTCTCGAAGGACCCTTAGTCTCTTTTCATTATAATATACATAATATATTAAGGGGTGGAGCAAGCGGGCTCCAGGCGGTCCGGCCGCTCATACAGCTAGCTGCTCGACGTTTGCTCACTATTTCGTCTGTATCTCCGGAAATAATCCGAATTTTGTTCTGAAATTTTGGAGACATATTCTTGGATAGTTTAGGAAGTGACTTACGCAAAAAGAATCGATTTTTTGAAGTTTCTAAAGTAGGCTCCCCCCTTAATCGACTGGTATTACTGTAATTCGTACTACTTCATAGTCGGATGGAATGGAGTGGAGCATTAAGTCACATTGTGAATGCGGGATAATCGGGTTCTTTTAGAACATATATTGGGTCTGTCGGGGTTCAGTCTGGATAGGTAGGAGTTTAATCTACTACAGTAACCTGTTTAAGTGCCTTCCGGTCTTTTACCAAGTGACATGTAACATTTAAGCAATCGTTAAAATATAGGCAATAATGGAATTCCGAATTACATCATCGTTTTAAGTGCCTTTTAATATTTTTGACATTGAATGCGCTGAGAATTATCAAAAGGAAAACATATACATGTGACTAAGGTCACGGTTTCATGGTAGGCTAATTTTGATGTCAGCAAATGTCTCTCCTTTAAATAGGTCTACAAAGGGTGTAACGAATCTAGGCAGCGTCGCTGGTGTTGAAGCTTTCGCGAGCTTTTGGGCTTTGTCATAGAAAAGATACATCAGAGAGCCACTATTATCATTTATGGCGTAGGAACAGGTAGAATATTCAGTTCTTTATTGATTCAAACCAAACAGATCCTGGGTAGTAATATTTATTTATCTAATCACATACGGCAGACTCATTGGTGGAAGCAAACAATTCAATATTCGATGAAACCACTTTGTAATGAAAATTCGCTCGAATAAGAGCTGGAACCTGTTTCGATCAATCGAGAAAAGCTGTGTTCACACTTTTTTCTCTTTGTATTTTCATTCTTCTTCAAAGGACCTAATCTTAAATTTTACACAAGGGATGGATAAGATATTTTGATCGAGTTATATAAAGGGTGAATGCAGAAGAACAAGTTCCGAAGCCTGTGCCTTCAAAGGCGCAAAGTTCTTAATACTTAAATTTAATATTTTAAGAGATGCAACTTTGATTGAATCAATTTAAAACAAACCATTAATGAATTCTCGAAATTCAAATTTCGTTTGCGTTTTTATTTAAGTTCTCCGTCTATCCCTCTTTTTGTTAGTTCTTTTAATTTGCGCTAATTTCCTTAGTATTTCCTATATTTCTCATTTTCATATGTATATATAGTTTTTTTTTGTTTCCTCGGTTGTTTATTCAGCTTGCGTTCAGTGATTTTTTATTTCATTGTTTTGCTGGAAATTTTCCAATCGCAATTTTATTCTTTATTTCCCCAATATACACAATTATGGGTCGGATCAGCGACCATTCATCATTGGCAAAAAAAAGTTTATACTTTTGAAGTTCTTTACAACAATTGTTACCGCTTTTTTTTGTTGGCCCTCTCAAGTGAATGGCAAATAGGCTTATGGCAAGTGCTTGTGTTGCCAAGGATTTTGGCCATGAAAAGTATTTGTCCATTAAAATACTTAATTGAGGTCAGTAAGTGGGCAATTAATGGCTTTTTATTTGGCCCATTAAAGCATTGCTGTTGCTCATTTTTATCGGCTTAACGGCACGCATTTATGAATTCCGGGGAATACAAGTGTTTTGAGTGACCCGCATCATTGAAGGAAATTTTCAATATTTCAATATTTATTGTGATGATTTGTATGTGGTATGTATGTATTAAAAATTTTATATTTTATTGGCGTTTTGTATTTAAAGTGGAATGAGAATATATATTTATTTTCCTCTTATGGTAGTACTAATAAAATAATGCATATTTATTGAAGTAAGGAATATTCGTTCACAGAACACTGAATGGTATGACAAGAATATCAGTAGCGATGGGGGCTGTCTTTTCGATCTTATAGGTCGATTACTATTAAGAAAATTATTTTCGTTTCTTAAAAGTTCACACTTTGTTGCTTTTCCGTGAATTCTTGGCCAAAAACAATACTATAACGGTTTTTGTGAACACACCTCGTATATATGCTGCGAGGCCAACTGTATATGGATAGCTGAAGAAAATAATTCTTAATCACATTAAGGCTTGGGAGGCAATAAGATATATTGTATAAATAATAACAATTTATAGCTAGTTTATCGAATTGATAAGGGCGAAACTCACAAAAGTTGTCTAGGAAAAACCGTGGTTATAGTTTATGATTAGAAATACTACTGGTTTTTGAAAAGTGAAAAAGTTAAGTCACACCTAATACAATATTTTTTAAAATGTCTATTGGTGGACCCTTCTTCGATGATTTAGGAGGTCTAAAGCCATACTTTCGCATTGTTTAACTTTTTCCATAATTTTAAAGAATCCTTTGGAGGAGAATTTGTTTCATTCTATCACATGAAGATGGTCCTTGTTATTGGAGTGCATAGAACAACTTTACATCTTTTGAGGAATCTGGTGCTACTAGTACGAATTCCTGAATATATTGGTATAGAAGGCAATGAGATGGCTGATCATCTGGCTAAAGTAGCAGCCACAACAAGGTCAATTGGACCTGAGCAGTTCGTTGCGGTAGTCTCAATGGTACACCATTATCAGGTAATGACTACAATCGTCTGGACTTCGCCAGGACTACAACCTGAAATAGTTCAAAAAAGTTATCATCCTCCCCAGTGACTAATTGAGGCAACTGGTGGCAGTATATATATGGGACACTGCAGTTTAAGGGGTCACTTATACAATTTGAAAATCTGTGTAACAGAACTCTGCAGATTCTGCGAGTTCGAATCGGTGACACCAGAGCATCTACTCCTAGATTACCCAGCAGTCACTGGAAGAAGGAATCAAACTTTCGGAACAGCTGTTCTTAGGAGAGAGCATATCACATCTATCGGCCCACGCGAGCTCTTAAGGTTCCTTAAAGCGATAGGGTTAAATGTAGTGATTCAATAAACGGGAGGGCACCATGGATCGCATTGCACGCCTCATAATATTATCTATCTAAGTCAATAATTCCATTTTCTAAGATTAGGTTCAATAGTTCATATCTCTATTGATCTTAAACTATCTAACTTTACTATATCAGAACCAAAGTTCTCTCGATGGAAATAAAGTTGTATAGAATTTTCAGAAATTTGCTGAAATTTTTTATTTTTTGCATTTTTGCATGTGCGGCCATCACATCTCGTGGTTTTGCGATTGTATCGATAGCTAATTTCATTTGAGATATATTTCCCTTGAAAATTTGCTTGTTGTTGTCTCGAAGTCGTCTAAACTTGGACATCACGGGAGCTCAATTACTCAAACTTACAGTCCTTAATATAAAGGTGTATTGAATTAGTGAATTCTGTTCGGTGGTGAAGGGAAAACGATACGTATAAAATTCGAAAGGGAGCAGCATGAAGAACAAAAAGTTCCAGAAGAGAGCCAAGCATGATTCACGTACAAATACAAAGTCTGCCAAACCAGTGTGGCGCCAATTCGGAAATAATATTTTCTAATTTTCTTTACTTCACTTCATTGTTGGCAACAGGCAATGCCGAGTGAGCTTAACAAATTTTCTAAAAACGTGCTGTGTGTGAGAAGAGAATAAAGCAAACAAAAGAGTCGAAATAAGACTAATAATTATAAGAATACAACAACAATAGTGATATATATGTATTATGTTTTGTGGTGAAATTTCTATTCTAAGCCGGTAAAGCAACACAATAGGCCCAAATAAATCGCAACAAATCAAATCCGCACTCAAACCCCGCAACAGGCTAGCCAGAAACGACTCGACCCGACTTGACCACGCACCGACAATTTGCCACGGCGTTTAGGAAATAGGACGAACTTTTGCGGTTTGTTTATGCCAGGCACTTCAGCATAAGCAAACAAAACATTTTTAGTGCCACAAAGTGATATTTAAGCAAATATTTTGCCAGTGAGTATCAGTGTGTGTGTGTGCGTGAGAGAGATGAGCAAATTGGGCTGTGGGGAGGAGCGCAGCGCCAGAGTGGATAAATAAAAGTTTTATTTGCGTTCCAAGGCAGCATGTGGATTGTTATCCAAATATTAGCAGCATGTGGCACAAACTGTGAGCAACTCTCTCTATATCTATGTATATGTGAGTATGAGTGTGTGCTTGTTTACCCGTGTCACTTGGAGTCTGGAGCGGGAGACTTTGTGAACAGCACCATTGTTCGTAAAACACAAAGGGAAGTGCTTAAATAGCGAATTTATTAAATACTTTAGTTGTCATTGCGGGACACCAGTTGAGTGTGTGCGAAAGCATTTAGTGCGGAAAAGTAAGGAATAATACTTAATAATAGCGCTGCCAACACAATGGTCCGCTGCGCTAGTAGCATTCAATGCGGATTATAGTCGACAGTTTATAAATTAAATACATGTCGCATAAGGATTACGTAGGAGAGTGGCATTAAAAGCAATTCCGTTAGTTTAGCACACGAAAGCGTTGTGTGTTCGTTTGGCTATTCAGTAACAATGGAGTTAGTGTGCTTTCAAGGTCTATGAAAACAAGTCAAAACTGAGTGAAAAAATTTTGTGGTTTTTATTTCAATTATTTCGGATCGAAAAGGCTCACTAAAATATTTTATAGCCTTTTCGCACAGCCAAATTAATTGATACTTTAAGATTATAATTGAGGAAGTATGTTTTGCACTTCGCACTGCCGGCTACTCGATAAACCATCATCTATCGTCGAATTGCATTACTGCTACTTTATCAATAAATACAGTCAAATTTATCCAGTCAACTCGCAGAGTTGCATTTCAGTTTCAACTCGATTCGTATTCGATTAAAAATTAATGTAGAAAAGTGAGATTTTTATATTGCATGGTAAATCTATACATTTCAGCGCTTTAATTGAGTAAAGATCGCTTAATTGATCAATTAACTCCTGTGCGAAAAGGCTATTACGTTTTTTACGTAACTCTTTCCGGTCGTTTAATAGTTAATCCCGTTTCCCATTGCTTTTTTGTATAATTGAAATGCAAACAGAAGAAAATATTAAGTTTTGGGCATTTAGAATAAACTATACAAGATTTACTAAGCTAAAAAATATTTTTAGCAAGATTTTAATATGTCCGCTTTGTATCTCCAGTTCCGACAAGTCAATCAATTGTCAAAGTCGAGTAGATTATTTACGCTCTCAACCAATGACATGCGAGTTGTACTCTCTTTCTCTCTCTCTCTGAGATCTGGTTTATGCTGATATAAAATTAAAGTTCAGTAAATTTTTTGAGTTAAAGGATGACAGCTGTAAGAGATGGCAACATAGGCAGGGATATTCTTCTATTTGCCACAAAATAGTATGATCTGGAATGGGCTCTAAGGAAATATACATATTTATATAACCAAATGTTTAACATTAAACCAAAACTGGGAGAAGAGGAACGGAATCAAACAATTGTACAGAATTAGACATCGTTCTGGAATTAGTTTACCTCTTTACATATCTATACTATTATTATAAAGAGAAAAGATTTGTATGTATTTTTGGGATGAATAAACTCAAAAACTACTGTGCCGATTTACAAAATTCTTTCACCATTGGAAAGCTACATTCACCCTGAGTAATATAAGCTATATATATTTTGCAAGAATCTCAACTTTCTGGGAATAGTTCCCAGGTGAAGGCATCAAAAAGACTCTGTGATGGAGAATCTTAATCTCAAACAGAAAATGTTTTTGCAAGACATTCTCTTCGCATTGCAATCGCGTGCCAGAAAGTCGAGGAACAAGCGCACGCAGCTGCTTGCTGAACAAAATTTCAAAACCTATAACTTATAACTTTTGAAATATTTGTTTAAACCCTTGCGAAGCCGGAGCGGTCTGCTAGTATAAAAATATATCATGAATTTTTATGGTCTCTTGAGTCCAGAAAAAGTGTCTCTCTTTTGTGGCTTGAAGTCATTGCCTATATTGTTGGTATCAATGGTGGATGCTATGATTATATATTTCTCAAGTCAAAAACAAAAGTCTAAGTGGTTAATATTATATTTTCATCAAGTCGGTGCAATTCGAAGCATTTTTACAATTGGACGATGGGCTGGGTCTTCAAAAACATTTATAAGTGTTTCTTTGAACTCTGACTTGTTTTGAAGATCCTTAGAAATCCACACTTAATGAAAATACCTGCTAAAGTTTATAATATTTAAGTAGGGAGTGTAAGCATGTATATATATAACTCTAGATGTAATAATTTTACTACATTTCATACAAACGTGAACTTGGTTTATTCTCTGCTCATAAAATTTTGCTTTAATTCTCAAGTGCCGACAGATGAAAATTAATAGTCTGTTCAAGCAATCGTGTGGTTATGAGAAATCAATAAAAATGTTGAGTAAATGGAAGAGTATAAAATTAGTCATAAAAATTTGTCAATAACACGAAAGCGCTAATGAAATCAAATATCAACACATATGGGATTTAGTATTAGTAAATAAATGTATATATGGTAGATATAGCTATAGATATGATATATATACATATAGGGTATATAGTTTTTGATCGGTATGTAAAAACTGAATAACATTTGCTAAATAGTCGTTCAGTTGTTCTCACTCACATGATACAACCTATTACACACTACTGAAAATGCGGTATTTGGGAACAGAAAACAATCGCATGGGATGTTCGATGTTACTTTCGGCGGTTAATGGAAATCGATCGATGCTGGTACAAGTTGTCTATCTGCAACATACCAACATAGAGGATGACACACGCTGTTTATAGCATATACCATATTATATGACGCTTCTTAGTAAGTTGTTTTGAAAGCAGTTCCTTCTACTATTAACTGCATTGTTTTCTTGAGGATTAAATTTTATATTTCTTCGTTTTCCTAGCAAACACTTTTGTGGTAACAGTGAAAATCAATTGCGACTTTATAGAAGTAGCTTAGCTAAATCCGCAAACAAATAAAATTTAAGATAAATAATACGCATGAGAACATTCGAAAAAGTCCTGAAAGCATTGTAACACATTCGCATATACTTATATGGAAAAAATTAAAATAAAATATTCGTATTTGAATAGCTGTATGAAGCCTATGCCTTGCTATGTCGGAAGTGGTATGGTATGTTTATATTCTGTGGAACTACTTTTTATACTTTTGCGCATAGACAAGACTTTTTCTGGTGAGTTTTCGAAAGTTCTATCTTTTTTTATATTTTTGTTGTTTTAAGGCAACTTGCGAGCACTAAGTTCGTACAGTTTCTCTAAATCTCCATAGACAACGGTGAATTGAGACAAATGGCGAAGAGTCTATGTGGTAAGCATAGACCCTTGCAGGGCACAAATGCGAAGTGATATTTGTATTAGAAACTGGTTACTGGAGTGAAAAATTTTTGTAGTAAAAGTTTTGGACTACTTCATATGGAGGCGTACAAGGCCAGGTATACATACAAATACCAACTTCATCTATGGAAGTGTACAAAAAGTTAGATTTTCCACTATTTAGTCAGAGCTAACCACCGTTAAGTTTACATTTTAGTATAAAAGCAGTAGGCAAAAAAAAATATAAAGGAAGTCAGTACCTCTTTTGTTGAGTACATTAAAGTGCATTTAAACGCTTCCGTTGCATGGCAATTCTTTTTATTTTCTTAGAAAACCTTCACGCTTTGCACTTCGCATATTTTCTACGCTTTTATCTTATATTTTTTCATTTTCGAACACATTTTTATAAACTTTTGGCTTCTGCCACTTTGTTCTGCACTTAGCGCTTCTGTGAATTTTCTTTTTCGCTTTAAAATAATTCTTGAGTGAAGCCATGATATGCAAATATAACATATAAATACTTCACATGAAGTTACAGTCAAGAGCAATAAGTGCAAAATGAAGAAAAGAAATGGAAGTTTTTAAACTACTGTGGAGAAGCTTCAGTAGCTATAGTAAGGCTGTTTCAATATTTTAAAATAAAATTGTTCTTATTTGGATTAATTCTCGGAAATTCACTACTCATTGGATGGATGAGTGCTATTTAGACACATACTTTTGGGAGTATTCTAAATGAAGCTTATCGGGTTAAATATTTTTGTATGAAATAGTACTTGGGTCCCAACTGTTATTTTCATACTCAATTTTATTTGTTTTACTTTTTGCAATAAGTGGCAACCTCGGCATATAAACATACATATATTGAAAACCTTTCCGGTGGTTCTTGGTTTTCAGCAGACATTTGTTAATATTTCCAGCTTTACTTTTTTTCTGTAAATGACAACTCAACTCCAAAATATCTAAATCCCCTTTGGCTATACCAGTGTAACCCATAAAAATTTAGACGATTTTCGAGAATTTTTTTTGAGAAAGTACTCGTTCGAATGTTTGGAAGATTTTTGGACATTATAAGCTGAAAATATTCAGCTATATTTTAAGAAGTTTTTTACAAATATATTGAAAAAGCGGAGTTATGTGCTGTCTTGGGAGGTGCCAAAAAAAGTTGGAAAATATTTCCTATACAATGACCTATGATTTTTGAAATATGTAGAAAATTAACAAAATGGCGTAGATGCGAAAAAAATATATATCAAAAATCGAAATCGACTAAAAACCCAATTGACAATTTTCCCCAAATCAAAAAGATCGTAGTTCATTGTATCTATACTAATATTATAAAGCTGAAGAGTTTGTTTGTTTGAACGCGCTAATCTCCGAAACTACTGGTTCGAATTGAATAATTCTTTTTGTGTTGGATAGTCCATTTATCGAGGAAGGCTATAGGCTATATACCATCATGACCAATAGGAGCGAAGAAACAGTGGTAAATGTGTAAAAAATGGGATTTTGGCAATAATTCGATCTCAAAATGGCATTACGTTGGCTCTCGCATCTACTGGAATTGCAGCAACGCTACTTGAAGTTGGAAGAACGGCACATACGACATTGTAGCTTCAGTTAAACATGCAAATCTATGAAACATATATGAGATGAGCGCAATTATCTAGAAGCACTTGACAGAACAATGAAAGATATGTGGAATAATAATCATCGCTTTGATGGCGTAATGATACTGTTATTGACAAACACATTCTGTTATTTCGAAATCAGCGGCGGAGGAATTGAACGCATGTCTCAAGTCATCGTACTTATGGCGGCACGCGAAAACCATATGTTTGACCATGAATGTGCGTGTGTTCCTGCAACAGGATAGCACCGCCGAAGATCTGCAAAGAACTGGGCAAATTCCGGTTAATACTTCTAATGGTTTGATATCAATCCGAACATTAGCCAAATTTATCGTAACTACGATTGGTTGAGTGCACGCAGATTTTTAACTGTCAAAAATACCGATGTCGATGACTTAATCTATACGACTTAAAGTCAACTTCCGGGATATTTGTGTTCATACACATCGATCGATCATGTTGAAAATGAAGACGAAGCTGTGAATTATCCAGTGAAATTTCTAAATTCTTTGTCATTATAATGCTTTGTCATTTATTATGCTTCGCAATATTCAAGCAGCTATCGAATAATGTAATAGTTGCAAGAATTTTTTAAAGGGACTTACAAGGGGGCAGAATGCTTGATTCCACGAATTTCTTTGACTTCCAACGATTTGCCATTTCAGTTCAAACGTATTCAGTTTCCAATGAGACTTGCATTTGGGATGACAATCAACAGGTCTCAAAGACAGTCGCTGGAGGTGTGTGGCATAAATTTCATTCACGAGTTGAAAAATCATCATCTGTACATTTACGCACCGGAACAGAAAACAAAAAATGTTGTTTATTAAGCTGCGTTACATTGAAAAAAAATTAGAAAAATCGCAAATAAATGTTTTCCAACACTATACAAATTCAACTTTGTTTTCAAAACAAATAATTTCACGCAGTGCAACGACTGCGGAGTCAGCTAGTAGTAAATATATTTAAGTATATTCAATTTAAATTTGAAGTCGATCGGTCAATTTCTCGTTGAGTTATGAAGTCACAATTTTGCGAAACGTCGTTTCGAGAAAAAGTCATATAAATTTTCGACTATAGCAGTTTGCACCTGCGAGCGATCGCTCTTTAGAACGCTGCCATTCAAAATCTATTCAAGATACGACCTTACCGATTTCACAGGATTTTGTAAAGTATAAATTATCGAATAAGAAAAAAATAAATAAAATAGACTTTTTTGAAAATGTGACACTGGTATAGCCCCTTAATAGGTTTCAATAAATATTTTCAGTACTTTGTTGTTGGAACAGATTTTGTAATAATTCGACTTTTATTTTTTCGGTGGTAGCTCTACAATACTTTGCTTTTGGCACACATTTTGCAATAAGGAGAAATATATTTTCGAAATCTCACGTTTAAATTTTTTAAATATGTTAACTCTATTTCAAAATGTGAATGTTGTAGATATTTCAATTGATTTTTTAATAGATGGCAACTCTATGTCAATTTTTTTTTAAATTTAATATTTCTTGAATAAATGTTTATGCTTTTTAGTTTTAATGTTTAACATTTGATACAAATTCTGAAATTTTTTCAATCAATTTTGTTTCTATAGGTGGCAACTCTATCATTCAAAATTAAATTTTTCGTAAATTAAGGTTTTTAAGAATAAATTGATATGATATTTGAAAAATAATTATGTTCAGTTTAAAAATTTTCTTTACGAGGCAACCCTATTCAAAAATTTTTAAAATGAAGACTTCTTGAATACATTTAAGAACTATTTTGTGTCTTTATTATTTATTGGCTTTATTTATGCCAAACAATGTTTTAAATTTTATGTGGGTGGCAACACTATTTCAAAAATTTTAAATTGAAGGTTTTTTAAATAATTGTCGAAACCGTTTTCTTGGTAATAATTTTCAAAACTTCCAATAAATAATTTTTGGACAGGTGGCAACCATATCAGTATTTATTGAATTTTGTTTAAATTATTTCATTTTCTTGGAACATATCGGTATAAATTTAATTCTGTTTAAATAAGGTTTGTAAAAATCAATGAAAACTGATGTTTTGTCCGTTTTATTCGGAAATTTTAATTTTAGTTACCCAGGAAACTCATTTGTATCTTTGTATCGGAAGTCCTGGGTAAACTATATTCATATATAAAGCAAATATTTCCAATTTTACTGCTGAATTCTTTGATAGCAACTATTAAGCTTGCAAAAATGAAGAGACAGCCTAAACGACGGCAACAAATTTGCCCAATGAATTGCTGCTCGATGCGGCATTGTGCGAAAAATTGCGAAATTTTTGCGCCCAAATTGCCCGGGTACGTGCCGCAAATTACCATATATGCTGCTTAGCGCACACATACAGACAGATAACTGGATGTGCAGACAATTTAATATAAACGAGGGGATGAATACACTATATACATACGAACAGGCATCATATTCGGGCGTTGACGAGTGATTCAGACCGTTGCCAGCAGCTGAGTGGGTGAAAATGTTGGCGCAAATTTGCCAATATAAGCGGTTGCATGCAACACATATGCGCACAACTACGAGCGCATTAAAATTTATATTTATTTTGGTGAGCGCATGAATATTTAGGCACTTATGTATATAAGACAGTTATATCTACTTTGTGTACATATGTATTTGCACTTTATATGGGTGTGTGTGTGCGTTAGTGTTTGCTTGCATTGAAAAAGTTAATCACATTTGCGAGTTGTTGCCATGTGGCAGCATAGTTGTCGGCGTCGTCACAAGTTGTCGAAACAAACAAATTTAGCCAAGCAGTGCGGCACAAACTAATTTGAATAAACTCATTTGGCGTAAATACCAAAATGGAGTATGCTCATTAAGCGCTCAGTGCGGGACAATGACACTAATTTTATGGGATAATTTTGAGATTGAAAAACTATGCTGATCTGATGTTGAAAGATTAACGGTTAAGAGTGGGGCAAAAACTTGATGTTTACACAAAGTTTTTAATGAGTTTTGCAATATGTTTTCATATAGTATATATAAGGATGATTGCAACAATTTTCAAAAATATATTTTAATTTAGGGACTCTGAACAACTAAATATGAACTATGAAGAAAGAATCGATAAGTAAAGTATTCTTCAAATCATATCTAGAAATAGAGTCATATATATAGGCTGGGTTAATCATGGACCGAATTCACCCTGTTTCGATACCAGACTACAATATATCAATGAATCTACGATATACCTAACATATAAGGTTGTCAAATATCTCCCTTCCGCTTTTTTGCTCTTTATTCAATGATTTATGAAAAGTGTTATAGTGATCGGATTTAGTTCAAAAATGCGCTGTTTAATTCGATAATCGGGTTTCATCTAGACGGCAACTTCATAATACCCACTCGTAGAAGCCACTCTCCTTATTCACGTGGAACTCGGACAGCCACTTTTCACAAGCCTCTTTTGAGTTCAACTTTACACCACCAAGGGCGTTCGCCATGAACAGGAACACTTGGCGCTATGTCCGGGCTATATGGTGGATGCGATAAGACCTCCCATCCGAGCTCCCGTAGCTTCTGACGAGTCATCAACGAAGTGTATGGTCTGGCGTTGTCCTGGTGGAACACTACACCCTTCCTGTTGGCCAATTCTGGACGCTTCTGGTCGATCGCCTACTTCAAGCGGTCCAGTTGTTCGCAGTAGATGGTAGAATTAGCGTCTGCCCATAAAGGAGCGGCTCATATTGAATGATTCCCTTCCAATCCCACCAAACACACAGCAAAACCTTCCGGGCCGTCAATCTCGGCTTGGTCACTGTTTGGGACGATTCACCGGCCTTCGACCACGTCCGTTTTCGCTTGATATTGTCGAATGTCATTAATTTTTCGTGGCCAGTTATCCTCCGCTTCAAAAAAGGGTCGAGTTCGTTCCGTTTCAGCAGCATATCGCAGTCGTTGATTCGGTCCAGAAGGTTTTTTTATGTCAAATTATGCAGCACCCAAACATCAAGTTTTTTTGTGTATCCAGCCTTCTGCAGATGCTTTAAAATGGTTTGGTGACAGGTAACTCTCATCTCCGGGACGATGTCACGAGTTGCCGCATGCCGGTCTAATGCGCTGTTTTCCATGATTTGATCGGTATTCGTCGTCACAGATCTTCGGCCGGCTAGCTTATTCATGGTGCATATTTCACCTGCTCTGAATCGTCGAAACCATTCCTCCACAGTTCGAAGTGGTAGAGTGCCATCCCCCAAAATATCATTAATCCCACGGAACGTTTCTCTAGCGGATTTGCTTTTAACGAAAGAAAACTTTAAAATAGCGCGAATTTCGGCGTTAGTGAACTCCATGTTTACACGTCTATAACTGTTGAACGCAATATCCAATTATGCATAGCGTCGTTTTGTAGGTTATGTTTCCTACAACAAGACCAAGGCCTTTCAAAGATGTAGTATAGTATTGCCAGATACGAGTTTTGAAGCGCTTTATACATAGCCGCGAAATTAAAAAGACAGAACGGCGGATTTGACAACTTAATATATACCAATAAATACGGTAGAAAGTCTTCAGGAACTATGGAATTCCTTATATTTGGCGTATGAGAGCTGAAGGATGTATTGATCAGATTATATACAGTTGAACTTCCCTAACTCGAATCACCATAATCCACAAAATAACTTCGAGTTAGAGAGACTTCGAGTTATGGAAGGGAATTTGTATGAAACTTGACTTCTATGGCCAATTCAAGAGTTCGAGTTATGGAGAACTTCAAGTTGTAGAAGTTTGAGTTATGGAAGTTCAACAAACTATATATCCATTTTTATAAGCAGAACATATTATTATCGGGACATAATATTCACATCCTTACATCGAGATATTTCGCTAGATAAAGTCAGATAAAGGATCCGAGGTCTTTATATTAGGTATCTATCCTTATTCCCATATCTTCATTGGATTTGATTTGATCGGATCTCAACTTTTCACGATCCTATATACCAAATATGAACCTCATTGCATAAGGCTGACTTTATACTGAAAATACGGGTTAATCTACGAAATATTCCCCCCCCTTTGAGCCCCGTAAATTACGAGATTACAGAATGTTCGGTGGCAACCGCTCTTAGTACTTTCTTACTGGTTTTTGAATTCCTTAATACCTAAATGAATCGTTACCAAATTTAAATCGCACTTAATTTCATTAAAAGTAAGAGCCTGACAAATCTCATTAACTACAAGCAAATATCAAAGCGACTCTTCGGTAATTGCAGTTATTTACCGACGACAGCTGAAATTATTGGAGCTGCACTTGGCGCAAATTGGATTGCAATGCTGTTGTTAAGCCATTTGTGGTCGACAGCCTGTCTAGCGCAGGCATGCCTGGCAGGCATTTTTCTCAGCTACTTTTTGAACTGTAATGTTTAACCTCACTTGTTCACTTTTTGCTATGCTTCGACTACTAGAATTTCGATTTGTATTTTGCTCGGCACTTCCTTTACAAATTTTCTGTAGTCACTCTTAATTGTATACGAATAGTTTTCACCACAGTGTATGGTCGTAGACATTTCTTACTTCCACAAGCTTTGCTTTAATATTTTTTTGTTTTTTTTTTTTGCGCTGTGAGTGGTTGTCTAAACGAAAATGGCAAGCGTAGTAAATTAGAAATGGCAACATACTCGTACATTGTGGCAGCGTGAAGAGCAGGCGAACCAGGAAAACACTTGGAGAGCATGGAATTGCTGTAGACGAAGACCAAATATGTGGAGTAGTTTGTGTTGTGCTCTTAAGTGTAACTGAATAAATGGTCTGCCGCTTAACCGACAGTAAGAAAAATGGAAATAACAACACTTAAGTCTATCACACATACATATATATATATGTACGTTTGTATAACTTTCACATGTGTGTGGGTGTTGTGAGATAATCAAAAGCTACAGTTGAAGAGTTTACGAAGACAGATGAAGAGGGAATGTGCGGAATGTGTTGAAAATGGAATGATTAAGACGAAGCAAGTAAAATTACTTAGTTGCTCTTAGCGGTTTATAGTGTTGCCCAAGTGAGCGTAATGAAATTTATTTTAGAGTTTGTGTATACATTGTATGGAAATGTTACAGGGTGTAGCAACAGGCTGGCATTGTATGAATGAATTTTTATTTCAAACGATACCTTAGGTTGGCCAAATCTCTTCCCGACCTGGCCACACTAAGCTTTTGCAAGTAATGGAGGTATTTTGGGAAGGAACTAAGTGTGGTTGTTCAGCAACAACAGGTTCTCTGGGCCGCTTTTTTTCTCGGTAGATAATCATTCTCCGTCTTAAATAAATGGCTTCCAAATTCAAATCAGCTAATACGCTTCTCTCAAATTTTCTACGGATCCCGGAAGAAATTTATCAACTACATATATAAAGCTTACAAACGTATCTCATTTACCCGCAATTTATTTGGAGTAGTTCAGAGCAAATATGTTTAGAGAGTTCAAGTCCAGCCAAATTTAGACTAACTACGAGAGAGAGAAAGATATTGGCAGAGAGAAGGAAATATAGAGTTAGAGAGAGAAAGAAATATATATGTATATAGAGTGAAGTGATGAGACGTAGAAAAAAAGAAAGAGAGAATGAGATGAATAGAGAGAGAAAAGTTCGAATGAAAAAAGAAAGAGAGAGACCACTATCGTCAATGTCCATTGTTGAGTTTTGTTATTGGATCGGAACAGAGAGAACGAGAAGGGCTGAGACGTAAGAAAAGAGAAAAAGATGAAGGGAGAGAGAAAATATCGAAGGAAGAGAGAAAGAGAGAGGCCGTTCTTGTCACTGACCATTGCACAGTGGTTGCGCCCATAGGACAAAATTCAAAAAATTCATAACAACAAAAATTTCCGAAAAGTTACCAAATCGTCTCTAAAATGTCCAAGCTTCTTCATGGCAAACCGGTTTTTACTGTAAATCTAACGGGACATTCTAAAAATAGAATGCAAAGCGTGATCAACTGTTCAATTTTGTAGCGAAACTGCGCTAAGTTAGCTTTTCGTGAAAACAAAATTGCATTTCAAAGTAGTCAAACGTTTGCTAGATAGGTCCGATTTTGATTATTTAAAAAGAATTTTATTGTTGCAGGTATTTACTTTAATAAATTCATCTTGTGAAATTAATTTTATTGATTTATTATTTGTTGTGTATTTTTGATTGATTATACTTTTTTTGTTTATTTTTTTAACGTAATTTTCATGTTTAAGTAGACATTTAGTTATGTTACCCCACGATCCCCCCATTATGAGTGTTATCAGTGTATTTGTCAATGTTTTAAGGTAATACAAATGTTAGGTGTAGCTGCCGATATTTGCCCATATGTTTATATTCGTGAATAAACTTAAGCTGTCGTCTTACTGTTTCTCAAATTTGGTTTGGTAGAACAAAGCATTAAAAACAAAGGCTACGCAGTAGAGATGAGAAAACTTAACATTTGTATTGGTTACATTTGCAAAAAAATTATTGCTTATTGGACTGAATACAATCGTTGTAAGATTTCAATTGTTCAGTGGTTCCGCCGTAGGCCAAAAATCAAAAAATACATCTCTCTATTTTTTGACAAAATGTAAACCGATGGCCTCTAAATTGTCCAAACTTCTTATTTTCAAACCGGGTTTTCCCAAAAATCTAACGGTACTTTCTAAAATTAGAGTTAAACGCATGAACAACTGTATTTTACTAAAGCACATCAGACATTTTTTTAAAAATTCGACACACTTCAAATTGTTCTGGTAATTGTTCAGGTTAACGAATCAAGATTATTTTTAATGGCTTTTGAAGCTAAAGGTATTTATTTTAACTTGTGAAATTAATTAAGACTAACGTGATTTGTATTTTTTGTGAAATTAGTGTTTTACATCACCTATTTTTTGAACATTTTTTCTGCTTCTTCAATGTGTTTATATAAAGTTTTTGTTGTGTTCCCCCGCGATCCCCAGTTAGATTTATTTTACATTGTCTTTACCAGAGTCTTAAGGTAATAAAAGTGTTAAAGTTAGGTGCGGAAATTTGCAGATGTAGAAGTAATCGTCAAAATAATAATGGCCTTTGAATTAACTATTTTTAAGTTCAAACTTATTATCATTGGACTAAAAAAGCTTGGAAAGAAGGATAAACCATCTTTATTTCAATCTATGTAGTAGGATGATTTACTAGAGGATGCATTATAACTTTTTGTTCTAATTATAATGGCTGTTGAAAATGAACTGTATTAAATTGGTTGATAATTTGCTTTTTTCCTACATGACTTTTTTATATGATATGTGGGGGTTGGATGGGGGGAACTATAACGACAAATCATGTTCAGCTTGTTTATCGCTTTCTTAAATGTTTTTACAAAGCCTTACTGAAAGTTTTGACGCTCCGACCATGACCATGAGAAGTATTTTTGCGCATGATTGCCATACAATGGCAATTACAGTTCTATGGGAGCTATAGGACCTAGTAGTCCGATGGGGGCAATTTTTTTACTATATATTTAAAATAATTTTCTAGATTTTTGGTGAAAATTTCAAAGCGATATCTCAACGGGAAGTATTTATGACCGCACCTTCATACAAGCTCAACGACTGTGCATTGTTGAGATTTGTTGTTGTAGCGGTGCAGAGAGAACGAGATATTGAGAGAGAGGTTGACAGGGACAGAAGAAGAGATAAAGCGATAGTCGAAAGAAGAAAGTGACCATAAATTATAGAACTTTAATCTAAGTTATGTTGTTGTATCGATACAGTTAATGACTTTCGCATAAAATATCACTACCAATAGATAACCGTATACATTTTCAACCAAAATAATTCAAAAACCAACCAACTGGATTTTGTATATATAATAAAGTGTTAAAGAATCATACTGTGAGTATATTTTAGAAGATTTCTGTTCCAATATATTATGCGACGTCAGCTGTAAGAGAAACGTAATGTAATTAATGATTGATGTTGAAATCAACTGTTACAGAAGAACATAATACATTAAGTTTTAAGCCCTCCAAGTGTTGTTCAATAAGTTAAGTATGCTTATGGACCCGTGTAGGACACGTGCAATAAATATCAGCGGCAAAACTCCCTCATATATTTCGGGTATACAAAATTCTCTAAAGAGTATTGGGCCTATTTTCGCAGAAGTATATATAAAAAAGAAAATATAACAGAAACAACATTCCGTGGAGCCTCTGTTTATTCTAACAAAACCATTGTCAGCAATCTATTTTTAGTTCTAAGCTACTTGCACAGCATGACATCTAGTGTTGTCGTAATAGGATCTCGTTTTTTGGTTCCGGTAACCCAAATCCGATTACAATGCCGTCACGTGACACGTGTCTTCTACGCGCTGTAATTTAACTTTCACATGCCGCTGTTCGCTTAATTTTGGGCGCAGAAAAAGGCCACGCTACGCCCTTAAATTGTCATGGCGGCGCGCTTGCAGCGAGTTATTCATTTTTTATTGTTAGCAGCATGCTTTACGCTGTAAGCGGTAGTTTTTGTCGTGATTTTTATTTCTATACAATAATATACATATATATTTTGCTGTGCGTGCATTGCTAAGCAACAATTTATTTTGCCGCAATTTACATTAAGATTTTATCCGCACTGTGCTTCTGCTTATTTGTATGATTGTAATACGTAAGAGTTCACATCTATATTAATTACAATATATATCTGAGTTCAGGTAAATACATATGTACATGTATATATATAAATCTTTTAATATCCCGCATGCTTCTTATTCACACACTCCTTCTCTGCCTTCCGTTCTGTGTCGCCCCATGCTGTCTGCTCCACTTCGACTACTGACAGCTAACTGCCTTTTGCTTTCTCTTTCCAGTATCCGCTCGTCTCCCTTCCTCTTCTTATTGCTTGCTTCTGGTATTTAACCACTTCCGTATTCTTCTTCCACTTCGCAGCATTTCTTTTAGCTTGCTTGCTGTTCTGCTTGTCTGCCCATTATATGTGTTTCCTTTCTGCATTCCCCGCTTTTCTCTCTTCTCTCTTCTTTTTTCACTTTTGCTGCCCGGGAAACTGTCGCCTTTGCTGTAGTATACATATGTGTCACACGGCAATTTTCCGCTGTGAATGTGATTACGAGTTAATTTTTCACTTTCTTAGAAGACGTGGCATACAAGTTCGCTTAAATAAGAGTAAGCATTTTTGTTTAAAGTTGTTCTTAAATTAAATGCCACAATTCTTTTCGACGTGCAGTTCCATCACACACATATATTTTTAATCGAGAACCTTCGAAATTTTCTTCCAATAAATTATATGGAACTTTATAAAATTTCTGAAAATACTTCTTTAACCTCAAATACCACACATCATTCTGTCGATCCACTGCCACACTAACTAACTTTAAACGGCCGGCACACACGGTACATTTTGACAGCGCCTGACCTTTGACACATAAAAAATTTACAACATTCACCCTTGAATTTATGCGCTCTTATAAGAGTCACAGTTTAAACATCTTATTTTTTATATATTTCGCCCACACACACACACACCATTAGAATCGTACACCACGTCGTATGAGTGACGCCCTTTGCCGTTGATCCCTGCAATAAAGGGGTCACATGAAAAGTTTGAAGCCGTTAAAATGCTCATGAAACGTACGAAACCAATATAAAACATGAAAAAAGGGAATAATAAAATCATATGGAAGAAATAAAAGAGACGTTAACCCTTAAGCCGCACACACGCCTTGGTCAAGCAATAAATTCTTATTATGACGACCAGTGATGAAGCTATTTCTTATGCACGTGCATATGTGTACCCAATTTATATATATGTAAGCGTATGTTGTTCTTTTACGATGTTCTCAGGTGTTTTATGTGGTGATTCGCACATATCTTTGAACTTCGTTGGCATGAATACATACATAAATAAACATAGTGTGTAAAAGAAAGATTCGGTAAAGTTTGCATTATAAGCTTTAATGAAGGTTAAATATGTGTTGTTTGGGAAAATTTATAACAATTATACTTATAGACATAACAGTATTTTTTATGCTGTAATAATAAGCTATAATCAGTTGGAAAATCTTATAAATAAGTATATAATAATGATAACTTAAATTCTTAAGCCAAGACTCACGTCAAGCGCATGCATCCTAAACGATGACTACTACTCAGGGAATACGTGACGACACTCCATCTGGTATCGCTAATACCATAACTGGTCTATGCGTGACCTACCAGACCAACCTGCCTAACCTATATTTCATTTGTTTTTGTTATTCTGTTAATTTTAATTTAAATCTACTTAATTTATTGTGTTATATTTTCTTTGTTTAACTCTATTTTCTATTTAATTTTAATTTTAATTTTAATTTTAATTTTAATTTTAATTTTAATTTTAATTTTAATTTTAATTTTAATTTTAATTTTAATTTTAATTTTAATTTTAATTTTAATTTTAATTTTAATTTTAATTTTAATTTTAATTTTAATTTTAATTTTAATTTTAATTTTTAATTTTAATTTTAATTTTAATTTTAATTTTAATTTTAATTTTAATTTTAATTTTTAATTTTAATTTTAATTTTAATTTTAATTTTAATTTTAATTTTAATTTTAATTTTAATTTTAATTTTAATTTTAATTTTAATTTTTAATTTTAATTTTAATTTTAATTTTAATTTTAATTTTAATTTTAATTTTAATTTTAATTTTAATTTTAATTTTAATTTTAATTTTAATTTTAATTTTAATTAATTTTAATTTTAATTTTAATTTTAATTTTAATTTTAATTTTAATTTTAATTTTAATTTTAATTTTAATTTTAATTTTAATTTACAATTAATTCTATTCTATTTAATTTAATTTAATTTATTCTATTTTATTTATTATTTATTTAATTTTATATTTAATCTTGTATACATGCCAATATAATATAATATAATATTAAATGATACCACGGCGTATGAGCAACCTTTCGCATCTTCTTCGCACATAATCACATTTCGTTAACTACATAAAATTAAGTGCTCCAGCCGACATCGAAAACCAAATATGCCATAACTGCGATGGAAAACTTTAAACTGCCGACTCTGTCTATGCCCACCTGTAAAGTTGTTAAGCCTTAATCACCTCTTTGTAGCGAAATGGCAAGATTAATTATAGTTGTTGTACGCGAAAGTAAATATGTGTGAACGGCGAAGCCACAGCACCGTAAAGCGGTGATGCCACCGCTCGTGGATGCATACGATATAAGCATATATGTAGGTTTATAGTAAACTTGTGTGTATGTGTATGTGTCAGCAGCTTGTTCTTCCGGTTGCCGTGCGTGTGCGTGCAGTCATTACACGCTTTTTAATTTCTCAACCATCGCATTCGCTTAACATCAAAAAGCTCATTTACTCACGCTTGTTTGCAGCGCAGTTTTATAGCGTCGATTCTCGCACACACACACACCGACACGCAGTTAACCCTTTCGCCGCCGTGCCGTTATTCTGTCTTTCGCAGACCAATCGGCCATTTTGCACGAGGTTAACGCACCAGCCTCTGGACGTTGTTTTATATGCGTGCACGCACGTGTAAATATTTACACAACAACGCAAATGAATGTAAATAGCTGAGCATATACTAGTAGCGTATATGTACACGCATGTATCTCGTTAGTGCTTGCTATTTGTTGAGCCGATAGTTTTTCCACTGAAGTTTAAAGGTATTTGAGCTTTCCAGTTCGGTATGAGGTTGTTGTTGAAGCTGAAAATGCTTGAAATATAGTGGATATAGTGATTAAGATACCTGTGCTAAATAATATCTTCTCATAATTCTTTACAGATACCAACATTTATAGGGCTGAATGACTGTTATGGATATGTTATGATCTCTTGACCGGCACCGAAAGATAAGAGTACAATAAAGAAGGCTTTATTCACTTTTCGCTTTATTCACTTGGAGAAGAGAATTCTAACCTCATGGAGATCACGCTTGAACAACTAAAGAATAGTTCTTTATAATGGAGAACTGATTTTCGCTGGCTACCTCTTTAGTTGAAGATCTGAGAGCTAAAGTCTAGCAAAAATTACATAGCCAAGAAGAAGGAATCGTTAGTACTTCGAGCATTCGTATAATGAGCCTAAAATTAGAGGCATCAGCGGACTGACCTATTCCATACAGTGTCTATTTATTCTATTGTAGAAAACCTGCTTTTTGAGTACAGTTATCTGGGTTCGAATTGTCGGGTTCCAAATAGTGGTTCAAATAGTGCTTTAAGCGATAGAATAGATCGCAGTGGATACTACACTTTTATGAGTAGGAGTGAGTGAAATATGAGGTTAGGTTAGGTAAGGTTCAAAAGCTGACCTCCGCGACGGGTTTCACGATGGATCCCACATGGACAGCTAAGATGCTAGTCCGTTGTGCTGACAGAAGACTCCTAAGCATAGATCGCAAAGAAGTATCGTATCGTATCGCCGAAGCGCTTTGAGTCTATCACAAATTTTATGAGGCCGTTGTATCCTTTGAGGCAGGATTCCTAGCCTTATCGCATATATGCCTATTGAGTACTACCACTATTGCAGGTGCAGGCTACACTTCGGAGCAGTTCATCCACCTTTTATTACCTTTATTGCAGACACTCTGCTTTAAATACACTACAATGGTCCTGTAATCTGAAACGAAGTTTTATGAAAAGCTTCTTACAGAAAACACTCCCTACCAACCTTCCGCCCACTTTTCGACCCATCCATGAATATGTTAGCTGCGCTTAATATCCAATATTATTTAACTCATGCAAAATACGGATATGTATGTTTACCTTTTGTTTAAGAAAAATCTAGTATTGTAGTCCAAAGTTATACTAGCGCCACCATATTTTTGTAATGAGAATAATTCCGAAATAAGGGACCACGAAGAAAATATATTCGCAAAATTGGTAATGATATTTTTGAAGCCACTATTGCTTGGGTTTTTTCTTACGGTATTCATTTCCATCACTGTCTTCCACCAAAAAGCTAATACCTAACTACTAATGTGGTCACCGTAATCAAGGACTTCGTTGAAATGGTTTTAGATCTATAATAAGTTTAAATAGAAGACTCCAGTGCTGTTGAATTTTAACTAATTTTTAAATATTCTACTCAAAATTGCCATATTCTTTACTTTCTTTATACAATTTTAATATTTCTTTATTTCTTTTTAATTCCTTCACTCACCACTTCGCCAGCCACGATTGCCAATAAATACCAGGCAATAAAGTTGGTTATGGCATTAATCGCCCATTCGTTTGACCATTACTTGACGATCACGTGTGATACCAGCTCTTTTTATTGCTGGCATTCGCCAACTGATGCATAAGCTCAAATGAAAATAAGAAGAAGATATCAACTATTTGCTTCAAGGAAAGTATCAGAATGAAAAAAAGTATCATAAATAATAAAAAATAAAATATTTATTCCAAAAGATATGTATTTAATATCTTCCTTGCTTTAAAATAATATTATTTGAGATAATTATCAGCATAAGTGAGAATATAGTACAAAATTTAAAATTTAAATTCCGTTTGATCTATGTAAAACAATATTTATACTCTCGCAACAAATGTTGCTAAAGAGAGTATTACAGTTTTGTTCACATAACGGTTGTTTGTAAGTCATAAATCTAAACGAGTTAGATATAGGGATATGTATATCAAAATGATGAGGATGACGAGACGAATTGAAATCCGGATGTCTGTCTGTCCGTCCGTCTTTTCGTCTGTTCGTGCGTCCGTGCAACGGATAAATTGAGTAAAAATTAATATATCTTAACGAAACTTGGTACACATGTTCCTTGGGACCTTAAGTAGATTGGTATTGAAAATGGGCTAAATCGGCCCACAAAATGACGAAAACCAAAAAAAACTTGGTATAAAGGATCACACCAGAAAGGGGCATATCTGGATGTAATTTTTTATAAGTGGGCGTGGCCCCGCCCCTAGGTAAGTTTTATGTGAATATATCGCAAACCAATAAAGCTATATACTAAGCAAATTTTCTGCAGTAATTTCTCCTACCTACGGTTAGGTTAAAAATTAATAAAAGTGCGACACAATCACAATCGGTTCACAACCACGACTACTTTCCATATAACTCAATTTTAAATTCCATCTGATTCCTTGATGTAATGTATTCATAAGGAACCAATGAAGATAGCGGAATTAATTTACACAAATACTGGAAAAATTGTCGAAATCGGGCTATAACATTCCAAGGTCCCGGATATTGAACATGATGAAGTCAGTGCCTTATGGGAATTTTTCACCGTAAACATCGGTAAATCTCTCAGATATCTTAATTTAATTCAGAGGAAATCTTTTTCTTCTAATAGTGCGTCTCTGAACCAAAAATGGTTAAAATCGGGTCATAACTTCCCCTAGCTCCCATATACCTAATTATAGAGGTTTCAAAAATACGATGGGCTTAATAGCTTATAAATCGGTGAAATGTCTTACCCAAATTAAGTGAGCATGTAGACTTGTATATGGTGTAGCTTGGTGAAATTGGAATTGGAAAAATTAGTGAAACTGGTTCAGGAATTACCTCAGCCCTCATATACTATAAATGTTTCGTTATTCTATTGGACTTTATGCCGAATATATGGGTTAAATTGTGTGTTGTCGTAGCAACAAATTGCAAGAGTATAAAATGTTCGGTTACACCCGAACTTAGACTTTCCTTACTTGTTTTATTTATTTTTCAATCTTAAAATTTTTTAAATTTTATTTTGTTTTACTTTCCGGATTTCTCACATTAAAAAGTGTTACATTGATTGGACTTCCAGTTCTCCAGATTTGACTCTCCTAAGTTTGGCAAAAATATCGTTATACCATTGTCTAACTAAATGGTTGATATGCTCAAAAAAGTTGTCGTAACGAAAAACGCTAGCACGGCACTTGATTGTTGTTGTATTCAAAATCTAATAAAAATTATCCTTTTTCATAATAATTAACAAAATACTTCATATTCTTATGGATTCCATAAACTATATAATCTTATATTTATCTACGCATTATCATACTCACTTTGAACAGTCCGTTGCACTTATTTTCTTTTACTCACGGTCGCCATTTTATAATGAACTAAAGTGTATTTTTTTCCACAATGTTTTTTTCATCTTTAATCCTTCTTTACTGCCATGCTGTTACTTAGTTAGTACCATTTAATTTTTTATTCCTTAGCTCATCGCTTTCTATCGTGTTTTTTTTTTGCTGGCGTCCATTTTTTGCTTCATTTTAATTCAACTTTAATGAAGTTGAGCAACAATTTTTGCATTATTCTTTATCTAACGCTTTGTTACTAAGTTTCTTAGTGCTTCTTACACAGCGTAATAAAAAGCATTAAATCTTTTGAATTAATTACAACGCTTTTGGTTTTTGCTGGCAGCTGAAAAATTGCGAATTTGTCTTTTAATTGAACCACAGTGAGTTTATGAAGAAGTTTACAGTTACAAAATGAGAATGAGAATTTTTATGAGGAATTCTACACTACACTAGCGCTGAGAAAAGTTGAACTGAGGAAGATGCAAAATAGTTTTTATTAAAACTAACTGAGAGAGAGAGAGTGTTAATAAAAGAGAGAGGGAGAGAATAATAAGTTAGAGTTCTTCTTGCGAAAAACCAAAAATGTTGATTTTTCTTTTGAGCGCGATATTCACGGGAAACTGTTTCTTTATGGTATGTTCTGCCGGTTTCGGATTCTATAGTTTGATACTTAATATTTGGAAAGGTATTGGTCTGTAAAACCCTTTCGTAGACTCAATGTTGTGTGGAGTTTGAACAATCATACTGAATAATAGATCTCTCTTTTGCGATTGAGAAGTTTCGAAGATTCGGGACTTAACCTGGAAAGTGTCGATAGTTGATAAAAATTACATGGGAACCCATTTCAATACTCTCGAACGCCTGCCTCAAATGTACTCTCTTCTCAAGATTTTTTCCCATTCTCCCTATTATGATCTTACTAACTAATTTCTCAGCATTCCACTGTACTAAACTTTTAATTCATGCCTGACCAGCCAAAGCGAGTTATTCACTGCCATTATTAACTCATTCTGTTCAACACTCAATTTCTCACTCACTCGCATGCTTGCTGCCCACTCAGGCACGTCATCAGTCACTAAGTTTGTTTTTTGCCTTGGCGTTTCTCAGTTTTCCAACATTTAGAGACAGCAACAGCGTATATATCAATTTCATGCACACTTTGTTGTTGTGCTCACACTCCAGTTGCCTCAGTATATCCCTAATGTCCTTTCAGCAGTTAATTACGACTTTAAGTACCGTTGTTTTTTGTTTGTCATTTGTGTGCTAGTTTTGCGACTTTGTTATAACCGTTGTCTGTCAAATGCACAAGGGTATTGTTACCTTGCTCTTTTAGTGGTTTGTTGCAAGCAAAGGTGGGACATTTAAAGCGGGTTAAAAGTGGAAGTTCAGTGTATGGCAAATATGAACCTGGTACAACATGTCGGTGTTAGGGCAAAATAAAGAATGCTAGTGGGGGTCTATAGTGGGAACTTTTTTTCAACTCGGGAACAGTAGTTTTCTGGCTTTAGCTAATTGACCAGCTCATCCGATGCCTATATTGAGCTTGAGCTTACTGACTGGGGACTCGAAATTACTTTAGGAATGCCTAGCTTCGTTATATCAAGTCAACAGAACTGGAACGGACAGTGTCTGTTAAGTCAGTATCAAAACTCAAAACTGTTTTGTTGATGTTACTGGCAAGATTCTGAAATAAATCAGTTGAGATTTGAGTTGAGAAAAATGAAGCGTATCTCAATATTAGAATAATGGAAGTTAGTTGAAGGTCCGCAGTATATTTGTAGTTAACTACTGCATGACTGGGGTTCACATAAGCTTGGCGAACTTCAGTCAGTTCCAATATTTTCGCTGCCTTATGGTCTTTTGGACCCGATGTCAGATTGCAAAGGGTTAGTGAGATTTTTATACTACGCAAGGTTCACAGTTTAGACAATCCTCGTACAATTGGCGTCCAAGCGGTCAAATCAGCTCCAGTTTTGACTATAAAGCCTAGTTCCGGGCCATATTAAAGTTGGCAAATATCTTAGATGACTCATCAGAAGCTACGGGAGCTCGGATGGGAGGTTTTCTCACATCCACCAGTTGGTAATCACTTGTTCCTGTCCGTGGTGAACGCCCTTGGTGGTGTAAAGTTGAACTCAAAAGAGCCTTGTGAAAAGTGGCTGTCCGAGGAGGGGGGCTTCTACGAAGGTGGTATTATGAAGTTGCCGTCAAGATGGAAACAGATTATCGAACGAAATGGCGCATGTTTGAACTAAATCCGATAACTGTAATACTTTTTATAAAGCATGGAATAAGGAAGGGAGATATTTGCCAACCTAATATTATAAAAACGGATTCTTCTGTTATATTGATTTTGTGTTTTGTTGGATTGCTATACAGAAGATGATCCTGAAGAAAGATATAAGAGTACTTTAAATGCTGTCTAGTACACACAAGCTGTTATCAAAAGGGATAGTCGCTTATTAGAACATAAAGAACTGAATGAAACTTTAATTAGTTCAGACCCCTAGTCTCAGCTTCAACATATAAAGGGAAGTGGGGTCTCTTTCCAATTCCTATCATTTATTGTTAGCTCATCATCTTTGAACAAATTAAATCTACTCACTTCTAGTGTTCATTTTGACAGTTCATGCTTTTCCGCCCACAATCAGGCTCACCTTACATGCTTCAACTTATTTACTTGTTTTTGCCGCGTGTCCCACATTTAATGCTAACGAGCTGCAGCGAGAAGTTTACACTTTTCCGTGTGTCTATGTGTGTGCGCGCGGGTGTTGTGCGAAAAGCTCAGCAAACGATTGTACGTCAAGAATGTTAACTTTTCACTGTCGCGCTGTGATTTTTATACACACACGTTGCACACTTTCCACTTTCCATCGTCCACTTTATCACACTTAAGTGACAGTTTCACTCTTTTAATTCTCATTTTAAGTTTTCGCTGCTTCTGGTGCGCGCGTGTGTTAGCGTTGCTATTGTTGTTATTGTTGTTTTTATACTCCTCCAGCATCACTTTTTTGAGTTGTTAACAAACAGCTGCACGTCGCAGCGATTACATGGGCAGTAACAATAAAAGTCGGGTAAAAAATGTAGCTACAACAATAGCAAAAACAGCAGCGTGTTTGCCCATTAAAAGACGCTGTGGAGCTGAGCGCTTTGACGGCTGCAACATCAAAAAGGCATTTCACTTGAAATACTTGGTGCCGGATAATTTTGTTGATGTTTAACTTGATCTTTTGCTTGGTGCGGCATTTGCGAGCGCTCAAAGGTAATCAGCGTTGCGTATACGCAGTGTCAGTCGCCATTAGTTTTCGACTCGCAGCAAATTAGTTGCGTAATTTTGTTTGGTGTGCTAATAAAATGCGTGCGATTTTTCTTCTGGCGCAACAAAGGTGTTTTTATTTGTTTTTACTTTTGTGTAAAAGAGGATTTATTTGTGAGTTGAGGTGAGAAAGCGTAATTTGTCGAGTCAATCAAATTAAAAAGGATTTTCGGGGAAAGACTATTTGTGGGGCCGCATATAAATGGTTATAAAGAGGAGTTAGAAAGTTATTTGTGAAAAATGGAAAGTTTAAATTGGATTACAAATTTTAATGGGAAGAGGAAATATGTATGAGAACGATGAACGAAAAAGATAGGAATGAGCATATAACTGGATATAGAGAGAATAACGATAATAGAGATAAAAGGAGATATAGATACAGATGTAGAGATAGAATAGTGAGAGAGACAGAGATAGAGATAGCGATAGAGATAGAGATATATAGAGATAGATATAGATATAGATATAGAGATAGAGATAGAGATAGAGATAGAGATAGAGATAGAGATAGAGATAGAGATAGAGACAGAGATAGAGATAGAGATAGAGATAGAGATAGAGATAGAGATAGATATAGAGATAGAGATAGAGATAGAGATAGAGATAGAGATAGAGATAGAGATAGAGATAGAGATAGAGATAGAGATAGAGATAGAGATAGAGATAGAGATAGAGATAGAGATAGAGATAGAGATAGAGATAGAGATAGAGATAGAGATAGAGATAGAGATAGAGATAGAGATAGAGATAGAGATAGAGATAGAGATAGAGATAGAGATAGAGATAGAGATAGAGATAGAGATAGAGATAGAGATAGAGATAGAGATAGAGATAGAGATAGAGATAGAGATAGAGATAGAGATAGAGATAGAGATAGAGATAGAGATAGAGATAGAGATAGAGATAGAGATAGAGATAGAGATAGAGATAGAGATAGAGATAGAGATAGAGATAGAGATAGAGATAGAGATAGAGATAGAGATAGAGATAGAGATAGAGATAGAGATAGAGATAGAGATAGAGATAGAGATAGAGATAGAGATAGAGATAGCGATAAATATTGAGTTGGATATCCTGTCATTTACAGTTCCATTCCAAAAAACAATAATAATCACAACTTTCAAGAAAATATTTTTCTTAATCTTACGTATTACTTAGCTTACTGCCTTGAGTCGTTTCAATTATATATATTTGCTTCATTATCAACGTTTAAGTAACCATAGAAGAAAATAATGAGAATGAAATTAAGAACGAGAAGAGAGTATAAGGAAACAAGTAAGTAATGCTACTTCAAAAGTACTTGATGACGAAAAAATTATACGCAAAATTTTCCTCAAGGATTCCACTTAGACCGTTTATTATATACAATATCTTTGGCTCTCAGCAAACACTCCAACTACACTTGAGCTGTCATCAATCTGCTATTGTCTTAAGTACACATAAAAAATCATCTCTCCCCAGTAGCAACAAAATGATAAGGCAAATGCCACTAATGACTATGCTGGCTTTGCGGCTGCTACTCCTAATAACGACGATTAAAATTATGCTAACACTGATTAATCGTAACTTTATTAAAAATCATAATTTACATTAATGACGTCATTATAGCGAAATATGATGAGGTCAAAAGCTAAACGGGCCAGCAAGTCATGGCTGAATAGCTGAAAGCGTATATAACTACAGAAGACAAATGAAAAGTGGGCGCACAAAATGCGTTTAATTATTTTCCCCACCCCACCGTGCTAATTCGCTACTCCATCACTTTGTTTCACACTTTTGACGCACTCCACGCAATTAATGAGCATAAAGTTTGTTAAATCCTAAGAAGACAGGTGTTCATCGGCGCGCAACAACAACCACAAGCTAATGACATTTTTATAATAATTACTTGTTATTAAAGTTGGTTGGGCAGTCGCGTAATCGCGCTAATAAAGCTCGTTAAGACATTGTAATGGTGATTAAGTGCATTGTGTGAAGCACTGGAGTGAACTTTTCGGACTCAGTGTGAAAGATTTTTAATTGCGGGTTAAAAACTCATTGAAGTTCGGTAAGTTTCCTTTCGGTAAGTTAATAGTTAATGTTATTATTTTCTGTGGAAATTTCCTTTTTAACCCGAAAATTAATTAGACACTTTGAGCTGTGCAAATATTATATTTTCATGTGTAATTGATTTGAAGATTTAACCTAACTTTGTTTTCTTTTGTAATTGTAGTTAGATGGAACTTTGATAAAATAAGTTTTCGATGTCATTAATATTTTTTATCCAGTATTATTTTCAGAGACGGTATAAAAAATGTAACGTTGCTATACAAAATCAGGTCGGTTTCCGAGGGAGTGATTTTCTTTCGATTTGTCTGACTTGTTAACGGTAAAATGAAGCATCGGAGCATTCTTAATGGTCAATATAATGATGATACTGTTTGAAAATGCTAAGCCTATGTAATTTGTAAGATAGGAAACGATGAAAAGTGATTAATTAAAACTTAAAATTTAAATTCTTTTTGACAAATGTTGGCAATTTTTTTTTTAATTTTTGAATAAATGAAATGAATACAGTAAATTCAATGTAAAAATGCGCATTAAGTCTAAAAGACTTAAAAATATTTATATCAGAGTTTTTCTAAGTAAGGTTGCCATCTATTAAAATAAAGAATTGGTAATATAAAATTATTAAATAATATACAAATAATATTGATATATCGGTATTAAACAAAAGATGTTAAAAATTAATTCGAATTTTGCGAAGGATTACCACCCATAAAAATATTTAAAAAAAATCTTATTATTGAGACTTTGGAGAGATTATGTAATCTTAATTAATAAAAAAAATGTTTGCAGCCAATTTTTTAATCTTTACTAAATATATCAACCGATCATTTATACAAAATGATTTTAATGAAGATATATAACATTATTTCATAATAAACTGTCTACTCTGGCAAGCTAATAATTTATTCATATCCATAACATATCATTTCATACCAGTTTATGAAACAGACATCATGTTTTGTACTTCGAGGTCGGTAAGAGAGTTACAAGACATACAGTTCCAAATAATTGATCGCTCTATCTCTTTCTCTCATATATATCTACACACAATGCATCCAATAATACTATATAAACTACTGCATTCATTTGGTATCACTTCCCTTAATCAGTATCTATTACAAAATGCAACTATGAGAACTTTCCATTAACAACGCTCTCCCTTGCAGCACATACATATCTCTAATGCACACTGCATAAATGGTATGCACCAAAATCAGCGCGCTCTTCCGCACCGCGTTTCCATTTCATTTTGCAGTCATCAATCAGCATAAATTGATTTAAACATTTTCAATCGCAACAGTTTTGCAACTTTGGAATTTTATTACATCGTCGACTCTGAGTAAATTTATGCGCCAACCATTGCAGCGCCGACAATGTTGGGCGCATAAAAAAAGCGGGTGCGCGGTTGCTACACCGCTGACTGATTGATTAACTGGCACAATCAGCGCTTTTGCTGTTAGATAAAGTGTATTTTGTAGTATTTTTGTTGGGTATAAACCAAACAAGAGTAGAAGAGGAGTACAGATATATTGTATTTTTGTTTTATTTCACAATTCGAAATTTTTGTACGGAAATAAATATTGAAAGGAAATTTGAAAATTAAAGTCATCTTTGCAATTTAATTAGATTGATATACAGCTTCATATTTTGATGAATTTTTATACTCTCGCAACAAATGTTGCTAAAGAGAGTATTATAGTTTTGTTCACATAACGGTTGTTTGTAACACCCAAAACTAAACGAGTTAGATATAGGGTTATATATACCAAAGTGATCAGGGTGAAGAGTGGAGTTCAAATCCGAATGTCTGTCTGTCCGTCCGTCCGTCCGTCCGTCCGTCCGTCCGTCCGTCCGTCTGTGCAAGCTGTAACTTGAGTAAAAATTAAGATATCTTGATGAAACTTGGCACACCTATTTCTTGGCACCATAGGAAGGTTGCTTTCGAAAATGAGCAAAATCGGACCACTGCCACGCCCACAAAATGGCGAAAACCGAAAACACATAAAGGGCCATAACTAAGCCATAAATAAAGCTATGGAAATAAAATTTGGTATGAAGGATCGCACTATGAAGGGCATATTTGGATGTAATTTTTTGGGGAAGTGGGCGTGGCCCCGCCCCTACTAAGTTTTTGTACATATCTCGCAAACCAATATAGCTATATAAACCAAACTTTCTGCAGTCGTTTTTTTTAGCCACTTCCTAATACAGTCCAAAAATGAAAGAAATCGGATCATAACCACGCCCACCTCCCATACAAAAGTTAGGTTGAAAATTAGTAAAAGTGGGTTAACTCACTAAGGGAGAACGTCAGAAACACTAAATTTCACATAAGGAATGGCAGATGAAAGCTGCACTCAAATTTTTTTACAAAATGGAAAATGGGCGTGGCGTCGCCCACTTATGGGTCAAAAACCATATCTCAGGAACTACTCGACCGATTTCAATGAAACTTGGTTTGTAATAGTTTCCTTACCTCCCAATAATATGTTGTGAAAATTGGCCAAATCGCTTCACAACCACGCTTACTTCCTATATACCAGAACTTTGAAGACGATCTGAATCGTTTACTTTACAATATATAAAGTGAGCACTAGTGAAGATATCGGTGCAAAACTTTGCACAAATACTGTATTTATAGTGTGGCAGCCCATTTCTAAAAATTGCCGAAATGGGACCATAGGTTTTCAAGGCCCCATGTATCGAACATGAGGACCTCGGTGCTTCTAACCTAATATTATGGTTTCCAACTTTCAATGGACTTTATACAATATATATGACAAATATGTGGGTCAAATTGTATATTACATAATATAAATAAAGTTAAATAAATAAATTGCGAGAGTATAAAATGTTCGGTTACACCCGAACTTAGCCCTTCCTTACTTGTCTGTTGTTATTGTTGTTAAAGTAGAGTTAAATATTCATCAGAGAATTTTTAGTACTGTAACAGATTTTGTTTGAATAAAAAGCGGTGTCAGTTATGCTTACTTCTGCTCAGTTGACATGTGAATGCATAAAGTTGCTCATACGCCATGTTGTACTGAAGGCTGAAATGAATCGTTTGGATAGTTATGGCGTTGATATCATTTTAGAGTGAAAATTAATATACAAAATTGAAATGAATTGAATGAAACTTAGGATTATTAAGGAGATTGAAATAATGGTAATCAAAAATATTGAACATTTTAGAAACTCATTAGCAAAATCAAAGCTTCTCAGGTCATGAACTGAAGCATTCACTACATCTAACCTGAAGCGTTCATACAACACTACAGCTGCTGAATACCAATATTTATTAAGCCATTGTTGTGTAAAATTATATACTCAAAGCAACTGCAAAGCCAGCTGTGACACACACATAAGCCACAAAATCCTCTTTCATAAATAACAAGCATGTGAGTTCGTTCAGAAAAATTTAAAATATATACATATTGGAATATTTCACTAGAACACACACACAACTCCGCATGCTATGCTGCAAGCAAATAACTTTTTACACACTTTTTATGCACTCCACAACAATTGAATGAGTTCGAAAGTGCTCAACACTTGAGCGCATGAATGACTGGTTTGAGTGATTGAATATAAACTAGAAAATACATGCAACATATGTTTTCAAAGCACAAGCGTGCGTGAGTGTGCTAAACACGTAACTCACCGACGCATGTTCAGCCACAATGCAACAAAGCGCTGCGGAAATCGTGCAAAAGTGCAAATGTGCGGCGCTTGCAACGGTTTGTTGCAAGCACGGTCAATTTGAGGCGAGTTTAGCTTTGCGCGTTGTTGCTACACACAAAGTGCATTGAAGGTAAATAGTAAAATAGTAATATATTGTAAAAGCGGAGGTAAATGCACATAATCGTAAAATGTACGTAGCGGTAAAATGGAAAAATGCGATTTTGCCGAAAACATAATTGAATGAATGAAATGAAAAATGCATTGGCAGCTAACGGCGGCCTTTCGGCGTGATTGCGCAAAATGAATGGAATTTCGTTGTTTGGAATTTACGCTGAAAAAAAATGGAAAACCATTAAGTGCTTTGCTAAGTAAATAAATTAGTTTTTTGAAAAAAAAAAAACGTAAAATAGAATTAAATTTTTTTAAATAATTTTGGTGTATTTTGCTTGAAGCAGCTTTGAAATTTCTAGTTGTAAACAAGAGTAACCATAAATATTTCGGTGTGAAATTATTTAAAAATTCATCGATGATTGTAATAGCAATTATAAAATTCTTTAGTAATTGCCGCACATTTTGTGTGAATATTCCTGTGAAAAATGGAACAAAATTTCTCACTAAATTTCTCTTTATTCACCTGCACTTTTAGTTTAATTTTTTGGAATTTTACATCACCGAAAATTACATTCAACCCAAATACCAAATCATTTGCTAAAATAGCATTTTTCGGACAAATATTGGACTTGCTAATTGGTATATCTTATGCAAAATAGGTTTAAAAAAGTATATTTTGAGGTCACACAGTTATTAATATGGTTATTAATATTAGCAATTACATATATAATTTATGGTCCTGCGTATCCTGGTTTGATCCTTATGAAATGTTTCCCTCTCTATATCTGCATACATTGATCCACTCTGGTATAGACAAATATTGCTTCTGCTTGTAATTATAACTCATTTTTATTTATATTTATTCGCTTTTTTAGCATTATAACTGTCTTTACGTTTAATATGAATCAAAACTATATAAAGAAGAGTTGCATTTGGTACGCTTCCAGCTTGGAAGTCATGTACAGTGTAGTACATACTGCTTCTCTCTGAACTCCTATCAACCAAGTACCCCATTTGTTTAAATCCAAGTGATTTTGGTTATCGATCTTTAGAAGTTTTCGGAGTTAATGTAGATTTCGAAATATATTGTGAAGCTTGGCGTAAAGACAGTGGCGTTGAATAAGTAGACATAATAAATACAAAGGCTGATGGGCGACCTCTATTACGATTTTGAATTAGTTTATTTGTGCACAGTAGTTTATTTGGACTAGTGATATATAGCGCATTTAAGATATAATAATTTAATCCTGACTACTTTCACATTAACATAACTATAAACCATACGCGTGAATCATTTTTAGAACGGTATACTTCGATTTTGCCAAACTATAATATAAAGATGTTACCCTATTTTCATACACTACTTAAATATCTACATTGAAGTTACTAGAGGTCAGAGGCACGCCCACTTTCTCTAAATTTTCAGAACACAGATGCTTCTTTCTACTGTGAGACGACTTCTGATTTGGTAAAGGACGTTAGGATTAAGAATTTTGCCTGCGAAAAGTAACTCTAGACTTTTAATCAGGTCCATTCCTTTCATATTCTTGCCAAACCTTCTGTGTGGAAGAACGCGACAGATGGGAGTATTTCAGTTAGTTTTGATTATAAAGCATTTACATCAATACATTTACATTTACAAATGTCGATGAGCCTCAGCCGCACTTTTCTTGGAATTAAAAAAGAAAAGCAAAATTTCCCGCAAACGTCGAGAATTCGCTCAAAAAGTGACATTTTCAGTTGAGAATAAGTTTGGGATGCAAACAGATCTCTACAAATATTTTGTTGGGTTAATGTTGACACAAATGTCCAAGATCGATATAAAACGATTTAATCGACCAGCGCTTGACCCTAGAGACATCTATTGGAAAACGGCGGAAGCAAAGTTGTAGACCTAATACACATAAAAAAACTCTGAAAACACTAGACTACTCCAATATAACACGTTAGTAATATTATTGCTATAAAAAATCACAAAAATTCATATTGAAAGCACTTCAAACATAAATGCAAATAAAGAATGTTGTACATGTAAGTATATAAAAAGAGCACTGTAAATGGAGCAAAAGCAAAAAAGAAAGAGAAATGTCAATAAACTATAATGCAGAAGCAAGAAAATAAAAATGTGCGCTATAACTGGTTCAACAAATAAAATTAAATAAATATGCTTTGCTCGGCATCACACAATATTTCTAGGTTACAAATTTGCCGAGAAACAGCTGGTGCACAAGTAAACTGCCGCTGCCATGAAATTGCTGCACAGCCAATGAGTACTGCTTACTCGGCAGCTATTGCATTCAAATTCTGCTCCATAAAATGTTGTTTGCCCTCAGCTGCTTTTTTAGCACACACACACACACACATAATTCCAGCCGCCTGAAAATTTCCATGCCACAGCCCATACATATACCGTGTCAGTGCTGCGCCCCGTGCGCCCTTAGGGATAACTGAATGCTTAACATAATATTTATTGAACCCCATTTTCTGGTGTAATAATATAGCAATTTGCTGCGAGCTCCTTAAGTACCAAAGCAATGTTGCAACATGATTGCACAGCAGTGACACAAACACACAACCACACAGACAGAGAGAAGTGCTTGTGCTTGCAACTTAGGCAACGAGCTGTTGCTCAAGCGGAAGAATTTTACTACTTACGAACATATTGCATACACATAAGTTAGCACTTGCAATAATTTAAGTGCGCGTCTTTATAAGGAACTGTGTCGCAGGCGAAAGAGAGCACTGAGTGAAATATTTTGAAAAGACTAGAGGAAACGTTTTAATAAGGATGACAGAAATTTGATTTTTTTGCAAGAAAATAGAAAAAAAAAGAAAAATGAATTGTGTCTTTGGAACTCCGCAAAGTTATCTCATATGAAACTGTTCAAAACACACATTTCTCCCAAAACTGTTCCAATGTCTCACGCTACTTACAAGTAAATCGCACAGCTACTTAGACTAACTAACAATTTATAAACAAAACATCTAGGAGCCTAGATATGTATATTGATTGGTTACATCATCTCCATGACAACAATTGTTTTTCTTTCACACCTCTTCATTGTGAATGAGCTTTAGAAGATATTACTTAAGTACTACGCTAACTTCACATCATTTCTAGCACTCTCTTATGGCGGAAGATTCGATTAATTGCCCAAAGGCAATCTACGTAGTTTAAAAAAATTGGCCACATGAATAATTTAGTCGGTAAAATTTTGAGAGGGATGGTTCTTAAGTTGAAAAATAATTATATGGCAATATAAAATAATCAGAAAAGCTCTTTTCAAATGAGTTTTCGAGCAATTAATATATTTCATACTCTATTCCCGGCAGAGAAAATATTTAAGTATCGTCCTCTTTATATTGGACATCTTATTTCTTACTTGGACAACTCTTTCCAGCAACAGGTTAAATAATTTTTACACGAAACAGTCGTCTTGTCTAAAAGTTCGTTTAATATTATTAAGAGAGTTTATTTGAAATTCATTTTCAGTTTTATATAAGTTTTGTGGATTTATCACGATTATTATACTCTCGCAACAAAAGTTGCTAAAGAGAGTATTATAGTTTTGTTCACATAACGGTTGTATGTAAGTCATAAAACTAAACGAGTTAGATATAGGGTTATATATATCAAAATGATCAGGGTGACGAGTAGATTTGAAATCAGGATGTCTGTCCGTCCGTCTGTCCGTCTGTCCGTATGTGCAAGCTGTAACTTGCGTAAAAATTAAGATATCTTGACGAAACTTGGCACAAATATTCCTTGGCACCATAAGAAGGTTAAGTTCAAAAATGGGCGGTATCGGACCATTGCCACGCCCACAAAATGGCGAAAACCAAAAACACATAAAGTGTCATAACTAAGACATAAATGAAGTTATAAAAGTAAAATTTGGAATAAAGGATCGCACTAGGAGGGGGGATATTTGGATGTAATTTTTTTGGGGTAGTGGGCGTGGCCCCGTGCACACATTGGTTATTTGTATTTAACTCGCAAACCAATAAAGCTATATAAACCAAACTTTCTGCAGTCGGTTCTCTTACGTACCCCAGCACACACCATGAAAATAGTTGAAATCGGATAATAACCACGCCCACCTCCCATACAAAGGTTAGGTTGAAAATTACTAAAAGTGGGTTAACTAACTAACGAAAAACGTCAGAAACACTAAATTTTACAGAAGAAATAGCAGAAGGGAGTTGTACTCAGTTAAAAAAAAATGGAAAATGGGCGTGGCATCGCCTACTAATGGGTCAAAAACCATATCTCAGGAACTACTCGACCGATTCGAATGAAATTCGGTATATAATATTTTCTTGGCACCCTGATGACACGTGTGGAAAGTGGATGAAATCGGTTTACAACTACGCCTACTTCCCATATAACTCAATTTTGAATCCTTCTGATTCTTTTACTTTATAATGTATACATAAGGAACAGATAAATATAACGAACTAAAACTTTACACAAATACTGTATTTGAGCTGTGACATCACTTGAGGAAAAATTGTCAAAATCGGACCATGACTTCTCAAGGCCCCTGATATCAAACATGAAGAACTCAGTGCCTAAGGGTAATTTTTCACCGAAAATATAGGTAAATCTCTAAATAAATTGAGAGAGTATAAAATGTTCGGTTGCACCCGAACTTAGCCTTTCCTTACTTGTTCTATTAAACTTTATGCCGAATTTATGGGTTAATTTGTATGTTATATTAATAAAATTTCTTCAATAAAATATAAAAAAATAAAATATAGACTGTCTATCGATCTTCAGATTCTCAATCCGAGTCCATGGCTCAATTAGCAGCTCTGTTCATAGAAGTGACAAAGTAAAATTCTTGATTAGGCAATACTGTTGCTGTATATTTTAAAGCTGAAACCTAATGTCATAGGAATGATTCAATTGACATCTGAGATGTGAAATGAATGGTCTCATATTAAGTACTCATTTCGTTTACTCAGATTTAAAGGGACCACCTTTCAAGGTTCCCTACTTTTTTGGAAAAAAAAACAAAGACAATTCGAATCATTCGAAACAGCATTCTATGGCATTTATTTTTTAAATATTATCTCTTTTAAATTTTGGCACTGACTATGTCGGGCCATCCGTTGGGCCAATCGTTGAGTTGAATTTGCGATGACTCGCTCGAATATGTCGCCTAGTATCTTACGATCTTAGTGCCCAATAGACCGGCTCAAAATGTGAAATTATCTGCTCACTGACGTGTTCTCTCAATAAATCCATTAATTGATGCGATGTGTGGAAAGTAGCGCCGTCTTTTGGAAACCAAATGTCGCCGAGATCAAAAGTCTACATTTCAGGTATTAAATAGCCGATTATCATGGTGCGATAACGGTCGCCATTCTCATCCGCATTGTTTTTGAAGAAATATGGACTGATGATTCCACTGGCCCACTAACCACTCAAACCGTTATTTTTTCTCGATTGCTCCTCGTCCAAATTGCGGCAATTTTGCTTGTTTACATACCCATTTAGCCATAAATGGGCCTCATCGCTGAACAGATTTTGGCTCGAAAACATCGGTTCTTATTGGAAATTTTCAAGAGCTCATAGAGCGAAGCGGTCGAGCGGCTTCAGTTCTTTCACAATTTAAGATCTCTGGGTAAAATGCGCCAAGTCGTTCCATGCGTCAGTTCGAGTTTCGGCGAACCGCATCGAATCGACTATCCACGGTCTTCGTGTACACTCTCAGCTACTTTCTACTATATTTTCTTCACTGCTGAACGGGCGATTATTATATTATTACTAGCAGACTCGGACACACGTTGTTGTGGCTAAGATATACATTAAATTAAGTTGGTCCAATCTTGGCTTCGGCGACGATATTGATTACTCGATGTCGATTTATGTTACGCAGCATGGTGACAACTCACACTACTTTTAATTGCAAAGTGAGTGGTGATAGTACAGGCAATTTTAAATAGTTTGGGATAATTGACTACGTCATCCTGGTTTGTAGCTGTGTCAACTCTCTTGGACCGAAATTCTAAATTGTCGCATTAAGATCATCAATATCTTTTTTTTTACCACCAATATAGGTCATTCAATCAGTCATTTATGGTTATCATATTGAGGTTTCATGTCAGGAAAACTTCTCTTTCAAGTCAATGAAGTGACAGAAATCTGTTGGAAATGCTATTAATCCATCGAGGTGTCAACTGCGACCCTACCATTTCCAACTGCTTCTACAATCGCAATTTGATATTGTTGCAAAAACACTCATATGTTAGTTGTTAATTGGCGATACTTTATGTGTCGCCACAAATTAAGTGACTTTGGGCATGCGATTAGCCCGCCAGTAACAGTTGATCCAGGAATAATTGGAAGAGTCTGGCGTAAATCACCTGTTAACAGAATCCTGGCTCCACCAAAAACGTTTATCGACAATCAAGATCTTTTAAAGTCCTGTGCAGTACCTCCAGCGACTTCTTGAATATTTGGAAAATCTTCGTTATAGCGCTATTTTTGGCGATTTTGCCGACTGGTGTTTCGTTCATTTGCAATTTAGGAGTAATTTCAAGGCCGAATGTGCCGTTTGTTTGCCTACTAACAGGTGCCTATTCCCGTTAACCTTGGAAACCTTGGAACCTTGGTGAAAATGAGTGAAATTGGTTCTGGAATTACATCAGCCCTCATATACTATATATGATGATTTTCTATTGGACTTTATGCCGAATATATAGGTCATATTGTGTGTTATCTTAATAAAATTACATCAATAAATTGCGAGAGTGTAAAATGTTCGGTTGGACGTGAACTTAGCCTTTCCTTATTTTTTACAAATTGTTTTGGGCTATCGACACAACCTTATACGTTCAATTGTATAACAAAAATATTTTAACAAAGCAACAATCACAACCTTCAAAATATTATTTTTTTGTTTTCTCTTTTTATATTTTTCTTGTCAACTCGAATAAAATTCTCTTATTGATATCTTCCTCGCAATTTTTCCATATTTACTCACTTTCTAATCTTTTTTTGGCCTTCCACGAATATTTCAAGACTAAAATTAGCCAGATCGGTTTGAACTTCAATAACTTCCCGATTTTAGAAAATTTTTAATTTTCTTCGCGGAAAGTTAAAATAATTTAGGGGTGGACCACCCTTAACATTTAGGAGGATAAAAAAATAGATGTTGTCCGATTCTCCACCCTAGCCGATATGCACGCTAAGATTCACGAAAATCGGTCGAGCGGTTTCAGAGGAGTTCAATAACGTACACCGTGACACGAGAATTTTATATATTAGATTAATAATGAAAGCTGGGTCTCAAGATGAGTGATGGTGTTGCGAATAGTACGCTCAGTAGGCCGATTATGTTGATAACTCAATTTCGACCTGCAATCTCTCTGCAAATTTGTCTTCCTAACTCGCACTCCTCTTAGTCGCTATTAATCTCCAGGAAACAATTTGCTATGATGCTCTGAATTTTAGCTCTGTTATACGAAAAAAGTGAGGGTTGTCAAGTGTTCTTATGAGGTATCATTTAACCTACCTCAACTACATCAAGATAATTATAAATTGAAAGGTATGCCTGCCAGAGGCTGCCTTGGTATAGCTAATTCCAAAACTAGTCCCATTGTTCGCTGTATCTTCGATAAGAATTCTGGTAACACCAAATTCAATATAAAGTTGCAATTGTAGCTGTAAAACCAAAGAGAAGCCTTCTATTTTTCTTTTATGTATTTACTTCAAAGCCCCTTTTTCGGTTTAGACGTGTTATAGTTTTTTTTATTGAAATTGTGCTTTGAGATTGTGGGAGCGGTCTCCAATGCCTGGTAAGCGCTTTTTATAGCAATTTTGTGAGTCTACATGCATCACATACATACAAACTGAATACGACTGAAGACAAACCGAATAAAAAAACATTCAAATCTGACTGGGTGCAGCGCGCTGTTGAAAGAAAAGCTTGCTTTTTCACTAACTTAAATGGGAGTGTACGAGTATATAAGTAAATATAAATGCAAATGCAGCGAACATGCTGCATATCACCGCGCCGCCGGCGAGTACTCGTACTTATTTGCATTTCTGATTTAGTTGCCACTTTTTCATGATGCGACTACTTTGCCTTTTTTGCGCTTGCTGTGCATTGAAACTTCTTCTCCGGAAGTATCACACACTGTAACCTTTGAAGCGGTTATTTATAGTGGTCCTCACGCCGTTATGCTTGTCTACGCTTTTATGCATACATTATACACACACGGATATATGTGTTTTTCTGGCACTTCTTTGCAGTTGCAAGCTTCGTGCTGCGGTTTGTTGCGTCCTCAGCACTATTTGATTTCACTCTTTACTTCCCACCAGTCGCTTGCCGCGCTCAGCTTTCGGTGAAGTTATCAGAAAAGGTGCTTATGTTATTGTTGTTTTTGGTATTGCTTGTACGCACGTGTGCATTTTCGCATGTGACAACGTCGCTACACAATAATAACAATATTCCATAACAACAACTGCAACAATAACAACGGCAGGCGGTGCCAACTTAGGTATACAATAGCCTGGCGCTTGTGTGGCACGTTCCGTTGGCGAACCGATAAATTTAACTAATACCAGCAGTTGGAAACGTGACGCACCATATTCCTCTATGCGTATATATACTCATACATACTATCTTTATGTAAAATCTCATATAGATTACAAGATTAGAGCTGTGGTGTCACACTGTACCCGATCGTACTCATGGCTCTATCGAATTATTAAACAAATATTTGAAGATAGGAAGTGTAACTTCGAAAAATGCCACTAGGGTGATCAATTTTTTGGTAGAAACAGCTATAAATCTTCACAATCGACTCAGAGCGAACTCGAACTAACAACACTGTTGCCTTGCTTATCGTAATACGTCGAGAATTTACAGGTTATAGTTCATTGGAGCGTTACACAGTATTTAAAACAGAACCATCTTTAATTTTGTGTTACTATCTAAGTACGAAAAGATGTTCCATCTAACCAAACGCTAATCAATATATTTTGCCGAAACTTGTGGAACTCAGCAAAGGTACAGTAATCATTACATTAAATTACTCGTTTGATTATCGCAGTATTAGCTTGAAGAAGCTATATAAAATGTCCAAAGTAGTTGCTCACATATATTATATAAATAATTTTTTGAACTTGTCTACAAAAGTGAGGTAGGTAATGAAATATTTGATAACCATTACTCTAGAATACTGATTTGATTACTCTCCTAGCCTTTGTAATCAGAGATTTTAACTTTATATTATCACTTATCTTTAAAAGTGAAGCTAGTAATGAAATATTGCTAAAGTTCCGTAATCAGTACACTAAATCAACACCTATAGGTTAGGTTAGGTTATACTGGTAGGCCAATACGCCACACATAGACCATTTTGGTCCTTTGCGATACCAGGTGGAGTGCCGTCACGTTGTCCACGAGGAGTAGTCATCCTTTAGAATGCCTGCGCTTGACGCGAGTTTTAAAAGTTTTTGTGGATTCACTTTCGATACCTCTTCCAGATTCTCATATTGTGAGGCCCCCAAGTAGCGATGTCGTTGCCTTGACAATGGAGGGCAGGTGCACAAGAGATGCTTTATTGTTTCTATTGTACCTTGCTCCTGACATTTCCTGCAGTCATCTCGATCCGTAAGTCCCATATGGTAGGCATATGCCGCCACCAGACAGTGAACTGTGAGTATTCCCACCAAACTCCTACAGTCCCTTCTATCGAGTGACAGTAGGAGTTTGGTGTACTTCTGGTCTACCGATCAGTTTTACACCCCGGTATATTTGTCCAACGTGTTATGATTTTTCTTGTCATGCCCCTGTCCAGATCATCGTATAGATAGTGCATGGGTTTGCCAATGTCGGTCGCGTTTCCGGAAGACAGTTTTACACCATTCTTGGCAATTTCGTCCACAATATCGTTGCCTTCAACCCCTTAATGTCCTGGCACCCTTAGTGTTCCTAGCAACTATTTCCACTGCCACTCTGGTATCCAAAACACTTTTGGTTGAAATGCAAACCGAGGTTGTTGTCTTGATTGCTGCTTGACTGTCTACAAAGATATTGACTTTGGAGTAGCCGGCTGCTGTGTTGAGGGCCAGCTCTGCGGCTTTCCCAATAGCAAACACCTCCGCTTGAAAAATACTGCAGTGGTTCGGAAGTTTAAAAGGCTGCCTTACACCTAAGTCCGGGCAGTATATTGCCGCACCTACCCCGTCCTCCATTTTCGAACCATCCGTGTAGATATTCAATGTGCTGCGTGAGGTTATCATTCTCTTACGCCAGCCGTCTTTTTCCAGGTTCCCTCGGAATCTTCTTTCCCAGTTCATAAGTGGGCTCAAGTAGTCGGTACTTGCCAAACCGCTACGCATCGAGCTGTGCCCAAAAGTTCTATACGAAAATTCTCCTCCCGCCTGTAGTCGCACCGCCGACTTTACCGCATAGGTTTTGTCAAAGAGATCTATCGGTGGCAGGTTAAGTATTACGCCTATAGTATTCATATAAAAGAGCTCAAAAGAGTATTTCTGCAGTAGCTAATGACAGACTAAGTAATTCCTACTAGTTATCTACAAATATCAGTTTAGTAATCAAAATTGCTAAGCTCCAGTAATCATTACTGACTTACTTATTCGATTATTCCTCTCGCATAAGCTTATAAGAGGGATAAGAATACGAAGATGTGAGTGTATAATACATAGGATTGCATTTTGGTTTGTACATTTTTCCTCTTCTCATTATTTCAAACAAGAAAAAGTTTGTGAATTGACTTAACCAAAACATTTCTAAATGAATTGAATTCACGACGAAAAACCGCCAACATTTTCAATGTGCCACATCCAGCGAAAAGTGATTGAAGAAGTCAAAAAACGGTGTATACTTTGTTTTTCTTTTTCAGCGCAATCAACTCAACATCTCCGTAACTAACCAAAGAGCTGACTGCTTCCGATTTACGGCTGCATTTGCTTTCGCTGTTGCACTTGTTCATGCTCATGGATTTTCCGCTGTTGTTTTGTCTCCTTTCTGATAATAGATTCTATATCTCGTGTATTCCACTATTGCACATTGCGTCTATAAGTTTTTAGTAAGTGAAGCCAAGTTCTCTTAAATCTGCTTTATCAAATGTGGTGAAAACTTGGTCTACCTTAACTACCAACCGAGTTGTTAATAGCACACTGACGTCTGAAAAAAAAATGTTCGGGAGATCTGCAGCGGAACCATAAGTGGCAACAGTCCGTGGTTCGATTGCCTGGCGAATGACTTTTTTTCAAGTTTGGAGTTAAATAAAACGGTGTGGATCTTTTTGGTACCACTGTTTCAACTTTTCTTTGGTCTCTGGTTTGTACAAGTGAATCCATGTTTCGTCTGGAGCAAGTATTTGAACTAGAGGCCAAAATGATACTACGAGTTACAGGCATATAACGCACTATAGTGTAAGTTTAGTTTGACAAACTACTTAGAGGAATATACGCAAAATATCGGTTTGATAATTGCAGTTAAAAAGAAATCTACGAATCTTCAGTTTAATTTACATTCATCAACCATTATGTTGCTTCTATCACGTTCAATAAATTTAATAGAATTCAAACCAAATACTCTTAATCAATCTACAAATTCACTACCCACACCTAACCTAACAAACTGTCCTTTTCTTCCCACCACATTTTCCCAAATGTTGCCTTCTGCGTTCCCATCCCAATTATCGACTTGCCTGCATCCCTTAACAATTTGTTACCGTGTCTTTGCAAACAAAACTCCGACTAAGTCACACTTATTTTTCACACTCTCCACAAAAACCCCAAGCAAATACAACGTTACTCAAGTAACGAAAATTAAATAAACCACGAACATTTGTAGTTGATTGTACATTGAATTTACACCAAATTTGTGGCATTGCACAGCAAAAATGTTGCTTTGTTGACTGTCGGTCCACCCACTGAAGCTTCGATTGTCGGTCTATTTGTAGCGGCGACTGTGTGAAGTGGACTGCCTGGATTGTGCACTGTGGGTCGATGGTTGAGTTTTTCGGGCAACGTCCCTAGACAACAGCTGCTTGTTTGGCACCCTCATTCGGCAGCCTTTTGCTGGTTCATTATCCTTTTGCTTGGCTTTTGCGGTTGACTGTGGTTTGCCTTGGTTACGCTCCCTAAAATATAATAATAATATGATATATAACTATATATTTGTATTGTATTAAATCAGTTGCTGTGAAAATATGTCTTGTTGTTGCCCTGGGCGCTCTACCAACAAGAACAAGAATCGCATGCTGCTTTGTTATGCTGTGAAATCCAACTCAAACTCCTCATCCATGCCATACCTCATTTGTTACCATTCAATCTCTCAACGGTCTCGGGCTGGCTTTAACCAACACACTGTTCGGCTGTTTGCCTTTCCGGCTTCCGCATCCCTGCCATACCTACAGTCTGTTGTGCGTTTATTCAATCCTTTTTCACGCTCGACTTGCGCTCCATTCTTCTACACACTCTTCGTTCACTTTTTCGGCTGGAGCATCTCTTCCCTGATTTTGCTATTGTTTCATTTTGTCAATTGCTTTGCTATGCGGTTTGCGTACAACTTTTTTGCATCTCCAACTCAATATGTTTTCGTTCAAGTACCTTGGGCGAAATTTAGTCCAGTTGCCTTCTGCTGCTTCCAGCTTCACTCTCTTACTATTCAAATTTCACACAATTTTCCATTTAAGAATTTTCATTATCAACTAACTTTCTGGTGAATTCTTTATTTATCAAATTTCTGCAACACTTACAACCTCTTCTTACCTTGCTTGCTATCGTAGAGTTACCGTCCGATACTGTTATACTTGTCTACCACTCTTCTCAACTTCTTCTACCATTTCGTATTGTTTATTTATTATTTTTTTTCCAACTTTTCGGCAGCATTATTTTAGTGAAATCAAATAAATCCGCCTGAAACTCTTTGCCAAATCGAGTTCGGCTCTCTTCCAACTGCCGTTTCTCTGCAGTAGAAGTGTATTTAATTCTTCTCTGCTTCCACAAGAGTAAATATTTTGTTACTAAGTCAAAGGAATACGCTTCAATTACTGTAAAAATATACTGCTATTATTGCTAATATAATATATATCTCTTTATATCTATATATAATATATATCTCTTTTTTGCAGGTGAGTACCGCATTGTCTTGTGAATTTTTGTGGCTGCTTTGGTAGCTGGAACCTTTGGCTGTGTCATCTGCTTGGGTTACAACAAAGTTTCGGTGAATGTAAATTGTTGCAGTGAGTAAATTCAACTATTTCTACAATTTTTAGATTTATGTAAATTTGAAATCAAAATGCATTGCTGGCATTGCTTTGAATCTTAACAAGCAAGGCAGCTGCAATTTATACTTCCTGAAATCCGAAGGCATTTATTTGACATATTTTATTACGTATATATTGTTGTAAAGTGGAGTAGATTTTTGTGCATGAAGTCACTCTATTTTTCTTCTGTTGAGTTTATTAGAAATTTTAAGTTCAAATAGCTTTAAATTAAACGATGCAGTGTGAAGGGTCAAAGCCAATCAAACAACTAAAACAAATTTTTATTAAACACCAACATGGTTTGGGTGTTCCCTAAAATTTATTTTTGGTTTTAAATGAAAAATAACCTCACTAAAAATACAAACAAAATTCAATTCTCAAATATTTAAACTGAGAATCATATAGATCTTTTCAGCAACAAAAATTAAATGTCAACCCCAAAAATCAAATGATCCTACAAGTATATGGTTGATGATACACTAGTCACGTCTTCTAAATTTCGTCTTATGTATGGCGATTGCACTTAGTATAAAATAATACAACCGAAGTCTCATGGGTTTAAATTTGTTGAAACTAATTGACTATTTATGTATTTAATACAATCAGCGCACCAACGCAGAATCAGTCTTGCCAACATGTGCTACTATGGACTGAGAGTAGGAAATTGAAAAATAAAGTCCTCTCTCGACGAACAAAAACTAAACTCTACAAGTCCCTCATCACTCAAGTCCCGCTTTATGGTGCAGAAGCGTGGACGATGTCAACATCCGATGAGACGGCGTTAGGAGTTTTCAAGAGAAAAGTTTCGCGAAGATTTATGGTCCTTTAAACATTGGCAACAACATACATAGTCCAGCGAATAAAAAGACAGCGGCTACGTTGGCTGGGCCATGTTGTTCGGATGGACGAAAGTGCCCCAGCTCTGAAAGTGTTCGATGCAGTACCCGCTGGTGGAAGCCGAGGAAGAGGGAGACCTCCACTTCGATGGAAGGACCAGGTGGGGAAGTACTTCTTTCACTGGGTATTACCAATTGGCGCCAAACTGCCAAAAGGAGAGATGGGTGGCGCGATGTTGTAGACTCGGCTATAACCGCTTAAGCTACGCTAGTCAAGAAAAAGAAGAATACGATTAAGTACTTTTTACAAAACAAGTTGTACTCCTATGGATATATAATTTCGTCTCCATAACCCTAACATCACAATAAACTTAACTTTATATCGGATCTAGATTTGCGTTTTCTGTGGTTTACAACTTATACAAAACAATATAAATGGTAAGTAAAATTCGGTAACTAACAGAGAACTACAATTTCCAGAGAGCTGAAGAACATATTATATTTGTTTTATGAAACGAATTACGAGTAAAGACGAATGTTTGAAGTGAGACATGGAACACAAACTTCAATTATTGTTTAATTCCCGACTCAAAAAAACAATTGGAAGTAGTGCCTTGAACTAAGACTAAAACTTCAATAGATTATGATTAATTCGGAACATTTTAGAAGAAAGTGATGAGATGACAGCTAGCATCGGGTAAGATTTTTAACCTTCAATCATGGATACCGATGGGACAATGGCCAGTAAGAGGAGGAGAGGTAAGCTTTACTGGCGGGGAAAGCTCGGTAGACCTCTTGCGGTTTACCTTAGGCTAGAAGGATCTGGCGATTTAACCGATACCGATCTGTCCATTTGTAAAAATCAAGAGAGATCAAGAAAAAGATTTCTCGGATCTCACTTTTTCGAACAGGCTCGCGAGTATAGCGAATATAGAAGTTAAAAATCTCTGCAGATTTATAGTAGGTTCAGGGCGCTTTGTCGACTCCTAATTGCTAATCTATGGGGGATTCAGGCTTGACAAAGTACTCTCTTTTATAGTCGACGTGTGTTTCCCTTTGGGAAACAGCCTTATAACCTAACCACACCTTACTTTACCTAATCTAACCTAACCTAACCTATGATTCAGTCGGGCGTTTTAAAACCAACGACATATTAATCCTACGAATCAGCATCCGAATTATTGTTTTTCTTTTCTTAGAAGTCTATAAGAGAAGGACCCCGGCTGTCTCCGATATTCTATGAAGTTGGCTCGATTTTACATAATAAATATATGCTGTACTTCAAAGTCGCAACTACTAATACTTTTATAGAAATAGATCTCTTTATTTTATTTCATAAACTTTGGTTTTAAAAACTATTGACTTTCAGCGTAATATTCCATAAGATTATTATGATTGCTGAAAGCAATATCTGTGCTTACACATTCACTACTAAAGAATTATGTTAAACATTCACCTCGAATCATTTTCCACAACCCTTGCAGACATGCTTCCGCAATTCTGTAGAAACATATAAATGTTTTTCTTCCTGTTGCCTTAAGTCTATTTGTGTTTATGCTGTCATTCACAACTTGACATAACCTCAAATATGTACTTGGATATAAAGCGTCGCCTTAAGAAAAGCAAACTTAAGGTAGATGAGTGTCACGCACAGATTTACTTGCCACGTGCAACAGATTTTAATTAAAATAGCCTCATAAAAATTCATCAAAGTCATTGACGTTGAGTACCTTGACCATCAAAGGTGGATATTAAAAACAAGTAAGGTGGGTTTGAATGCGGGTGGAATTGTATTTTGAGAAACAAAAAATAACCTTTTTGTGGTATAATAAAGAAGTTCGGTGCAGATTTAGGGGAGTTGTAAGGAGTAGATTTATTTGTCAAATATTTTTTTATTTCATAAGTCTACCTGTAATTTATAGGCTATATACGAGATTTTGAATAATTTTATTCATAGCTACGCTTTATGATATCTGAAGATTACCTTAAATAAAGAAGTTTAATGAAAATATTGTCAGGCGAAGTTGGCAATAAGGTTAATATTTGTCCTTATTGCAAACTTCCACTTTGTATTGTACTTGTATTGCCCATGAGCCCACCAGCTGAAGACAGATTGAAATTTTGCAGATATGGAAGTATGTATCGACAACGTTTGAATCATTTTCTGAATTTAGTGAGGTCCCCCTCTTCCTCGGCTTCTACTAGCAGGTACTGCATCGAACACTTTCAGAGCTGGAGCACTTTCCTCCATTCGAACAACATGACCTAGCCAGCGTAGCCGCTGTCTTTTTATTCGCTGGACTATGTCTATGTCGTCGAATAACACATACAGCTCATCGTTCCATCGTCTGCGGTATTCGCCGTTGCCAATGTTTAAGGGACCATAAATCTTCGGCAAAACCTTTATCTCGAAAACTCCTAGTGCCGTCTCATCGGATGTTGACATCGTCCACGCTTCTGCACCATAAAGCAGGACGGGAATGATAAGCGACTTGTAAAGTTTGGTTTTGATTCGTCAAGAGAGGACTTTACTTTTCAATTGATTACTCAGTCCATAGTAGCACCTGTTGGCAAGAGTGATTCTGCGCTTTATTTCGAGGCTGACATTGTTATTGCTGTTGATGCTGGTTCCCAACTATACGATATTATTTACAACCTCAAGGTTATTACTGAATATATGAAATGACGTGGGAGCCAAGACGCGAATGACTGTTTGTTGTATGACAGTAGATATATCGTATTGTCCTCGTACCTCCAATATCACTAGAATGCAAAAACACGAGTTGCGAGAACAGACGGACTCAGTTCTTCAGTTTTTGGCCTCTCCGCCAAATCAAAATATCATTAGTGGTACAAAACTATAATACCCTGACGCCCCCATGTAGTGTGGGTGCACATAAGTAAATAAAGGTGCTTATGAAGTGATTTCATGGCAAAGCTGCATTAATAGCTCACACAGAGCTAACTGTGAATATACCACTACATATAGTATATGTATATATGTATGCATTTTGTCAGAGATAAATGTTAGTTTGGGAGATAAAGATTTCATTTATTCGCTTGTTGTTGTTCCGTGTGTTGTATGCAGTGATTGCCACCGCAAAAACCAAACACACTAACAAAACTAAATAAACACACGGAAGTAGCAGCTTTTGGTGGCATCAACAGCAAAGTTGAAGACAAAATACCAACTTGGGGCGCTGGGGGGCGGTTAGCAGAGCAAAGAAAACAGCATGTGGCAATGGCAGGTGAGCATGTAAACAGTAATAACGGTAATCGCAACTTTACCCCAAGCTATTCTTTTTCCCAGCGCTTGACTGCAATGAACCAACAAAGTGCGGATGAGGGGAGGAGCTGAAGTGGCAGCGCAGCTAGTGGGAGCAATAAAAATAGCTGCCAACGCGCGGAACAACAAAAAGCTAACTGTACCTACATGCAGAGTTGTTACGAATGTTTGCTTTTCCTGCATCACTGCTGTTGTTGTTGTTGGTTTTCTTAGCAATGCTGCTATCGACGTTGTTGCTGCTGCAAGCGGAAACTGAAATTACCACCAGCAACAACAACAACAACAGCAGCGTGTAAACAGAAAATTATACTAACAAAATATTATGCATGCAAATGGATGCGTGTGTGTTGGTGTGTGTGTGAACGCCCGCACTCTGTTATTGTTGAACTGTGGTAGAGAGCAAATATCCCGGAGCAATCACCATGGCATTGTAGGACTTTATTTTCCCAACTGTGTGCGCTCACAGAAGCCTTTTTCTGCGCCTACACTCTGCTGCACGCACAAATAACATGATATGCTGCCTGTTGCAAGTTGTTCGCCTGCGGTCGCCGTGTGCAACTAAATAATTATTAACTGTGATACTGTTACCGTTACCTTTAAAGCACTGCGCCTCCAAAGCTCGTTAAACTGCCGTTAAATAAATAACAACTGCAGCAAAACAAATAACAAATATAGCAGCAACAACAAGGACTGTGTATAGCTGTACTAAAGATAGACCTGTTTTGCTTTGGCATCAACGCAAATAGTGAGTGAAAATCTAGAATATAACGGCTTAGACAACAAAGTGTTTATTTAACCAGCAACCCTTTGCCACACGGTTGTCCTCGACACCTACTCCCGAACAGGTCAACAATGCCTGTGGCGGCTGTGGCAGTGATGACGACGTAACCGCAACCCTAGAGATTCGGGGAATAGTCCTTTGAAGAGGCGTGCAGAGGAAGAGCTTTGTGATAAATATAAATTTTTATATACAGAAGAGGGTAGTAGTTCAGCGGAATGCGATACTTAGGTGACAAAGGTCTAGTAATACCCGAGCTCAACGCAACGTTGCATGACAGTTTTATAGCCCGGCTAATAATCGGCTTTATAAACAACAAGAACGGTAGATAACAACTTTTTTATTTCACATTAAGCTTTGAATTAGCTTTTAATAGCCTTTTCATAAAGCCAAACTAATTGATCAATTAAAATTTTAATTGAGAAACCAATTTTTGCCCTTCACACTGCCGGTTACTCTATATCCGATCAGCTGTTATACATTTTTTTTAGCAGCGACATCTACCGGCGTGTAGCGTGAACAACAACTCGCAGACATAGAACGTACCAATACGGTCTTTGTCGCAGAGTTGCATTTCATTTTCAAGTCGATTAAAAATCAATTAAATATTAATTTAGATTTTTATTTTGTATGGTAAATCAGTCTCAATCAGCGCTTTAATCGAGCAGAGGCCGGTTAATCGATCAATTAACTCCAGTGTGAAAAGGCTATAATGGGCTGATAAGATATCCGAAATTTTCGTTGGTATATCAAAAAGAAAGAGACAAAACTTCGTAGCGTCGCATCCGACACAAAGCGAACTGTTAAACTTTCTGAGTAACTTAAAACAAACCTTAAAATGTGCCTTTCCAAATTGTTTGAACTATAAAATTTTCTAATATCCTGGCGCTATAGAGATGATTTTAACTAATATTTCGTTTGAGCTCGTCAGTACTCTGGATATTGTAGAGTATACTTTGATTTTGATATAAATCTACAAAAGAAATCCCGGAAGCAAATTTAGAGATCTAGGTTGCCAACTCATTTCGCTGTGTGACGTAATTTTCCTGAAACACTAATTTTTGCGAATTTAGGGGAGGATTGTACGATGAAATATCCAGGGGTATCTATTTTCAATCACACTTTTTCTTTCATTTCGGTTGATTCGTGATAAAGATTGTTCCAAAGTGGGCTTTCTGAGGCATATTTACCGAAACCAATTAGTTAATACATATACTAAGTATTAAAAATAAGCAAATAAGAAAGAGCCAAGTTCGGAGGGATCGAATATTAATGTCTTTCCCAGACGAATTAATAAATTTTAAATAAATACTCAGTTATGGAACAACAACTAACGGAATATGCGACATATTCAGCCTCGTTAGAAAATGATGCATAAATTGCATAATAGCTCTTCAAACTAATCGAAACGAAAACCGTACAAAGAGAGACAAATTAATGTTCATTGTTCGGTTCTGACTTTTATTTGAGAATAGGAAATTCCTACAAGCTTAAAGCCTTTAAGAATTATTAGTTCATCTTTCAAAACCGTTGCACAGTCGGATATACTTCGGAGGATTGATAAAATTTATATTAGAATTACTTACAGGTGGTCGAAACTGTTTTCTGACTCTAACATCCTGGATAAACATAATATTTATTCTTAGATTTCTTTGGCACTACAACCGTGGGTCGGTCTGGATCGAGAACACAAAACATCGCCAGTTGTATATTGGTCCTTTCATCTCCATGGGTCTCGAATCGAAAGAGCTTTTCACTGGGGAATCGTCTTCCATTTATACGACATGGCCTAATCAATGCATTCAATTGATTTTTATGCGCTTAATTATATACATGTTTTCAAATCTCATTAAGGAGGGCTACAAATATATGGCGAAGACAGTTCTCTCGAATGCTCCTAGTATTTTCCCATCTCGGTTTGGCATCGTCCATGTTTCTGTGACGGTAATGATGAGAGACTTATAGAGCGTCACCATTGCCTGCCGTTCCCAAAGTAGCACCTGCTGGCCAAAGTATTTCTGCGCTTGATCTCCAAGCAAATATTGTTTGTGGTAATTATGCTGGTTCTGAAGTAAAAAAATTCCTTAGCTTTTTCGTTTCAAAAGTATAGCTGCCAACAGTGACGTTATTTCGAAGACGGGTGGTACTTTTGTGTGTGACCTTCAGGTACTTTGTTTTTCCCTCGTTCACCACAAGACTAACTGCTTTCGTTTCTTTTTCTAGGCGAAACGAGTTTCTATGCTGGCGGCTCTGTAGGTAACGCCTGTGATGTCAATGTCATCCGCATATCCCAGTAGCATTGTCATTTTAAAAAAGAGAGAGCCATTTCGATTCAGAATTGACATTTTCCACTGTGCGCAATTTCGTTCTGGATATTGTAGCAGACTAAACTCCTACCTATCCAGACTAGACCCTGACATACTCAACATATGTCCTGCATGCAAAGAGTCCCCGCATGATACTTACCACCTCTGCCCTTTCCCTTTGGTCCGACCCTATCGAAACAGCTCGTTTCCTGGGGCTCCCAGCTAGATGACTTCGATGACAATTAGGCTGGGCTTGTCGTTTCAGTTAGGCCTGGGTAACCGCTAAAACAACAACAACAACATTTTCCACTTGTTTGCTAATGGTTTCACCGTTCTCCATTCTCTTACTATATCAAATTGTAAGATCGATAATTTAAATTCAAAAAAAAAATGATCCTTGCTAGTGTAATATTTGGTTTAACTATTACTAACAATTTGAATACACTAAACGGCTTGCTCATCTGTTGAAATACCACCCCAAAACACTAACGAAAAAGTAAAAGTTTTCTGAGTGTTAAAATTAAGCTCTGTATAATCCTTACAAAGCAGCTTTTAATGCTTTGAAAATTTCATAACTCTATCCGCCAACAACAATAAAAGCAATAACAAATAAATGAGCTCGCGCATTTAACTAACAAAGTAATCCATTTCCGCCTACTACTGTCTGTATGCCCTCGTAAATACGCATTGCCGTAGAATCAGCATTATGCAAATGCACTTACAATGTCATTCAGAGTGGTTGTTTTTGGCTTTTTTTACTATTGTCCACGCTGTTAGTTATCATTATGTGGACTTGAGTTTTTGTAACATTTCCAGTTGGTTGCGGCTTTCGCTTGGCTTGCGCCCGACTTGACTTGGCTTGTCACTGGCTGCCATTTCGAACTCACTTCCTATGCCACGCTGCATTAATGTGCAAACACTTGGCAACAACAACAACTACAGTATTGTGGAAATAATACTTTTTTTATATTTTTTCTATTGAAACGCATTGTTGTTGCTGCTCTCCGCTGCTTTACGCTCACCACTCCGAGTGTTCCAGCTTGACTTCAGCGTGCAGCTGCTGCAATTTCCTCATGTCTGTCCACGCTAGCTCGTTTCCGAAAGTGCTTTTGCTAGATTTCAACAATAAACAAAGTGCATTAAATTGTGTGTGTATGTGTGTGTGGCAAGCAGCAAGTGGCGAAGTAGTGAAATGCAAAAGTCCAAAAGTGCAAAAGTTTAGAGTACTGTTGTTGGTAGCTGTGAAGGTCAGCGCGCAAAGCAGCAGCAGCAAGCAGACGAAATGCCGCGACATTTTTATTTCACTTCCTGTGCGGGGGGTGCGGTGCGGCTGCATCGGGTGCATACTTGCCAAGACGTAGTTGACATCTTGACACTCTTTATGTGTTTATTTATTCACTTTTCACATTTTGCCTTGATTATTGTCTTCCTTTTAAAATCAATTTCTAACGAGCACGAAAAATATACTCGAAGTAGACAACAATAATAATAATAATAACGGCAAGTGCAACTGTAACTATAACAATAATGAAAAGATAATGGAAAATAAACGAAAACTTGAACAATTCGCTGCGAGAATAGACTCTAAATAGAGAGTGAAATGGGAAATTCAAAGTAAAGTAACAAAAAGCAAGCGCAAAAAATATATAATCAGATAAAGCCGCAAGTGCAAGTGCTACAACAACAACAACAAAAACACGGAGTATAAAAATTCAGTAGCATATTATTGCTTTCGCTGTTTGTTGTTGCAAAATAAATCTCATATTTATAAAAGAAAATCGCTTTTTAGCGCTGACATTCGCCACGACAATGGCTGCATACTGTCTAACACACACACAATCAGCTACACATGCATAGAACCACGCCATTGTAGCATGTGAAAGTGAAATTTCAAGCAGCAAAGTATTGGAAATAAATGCATTTTCCGTTTTCATAGCAAACTTTCACTCTAAACTAAAGGAAATGGAATTTTCGTGTGCATGACAAGGAATTTCTTTATAAGTATATGTGCTATAGTGTGTATGTGTGTGTATGTGCCTTGTACTGCAGGCTCTCGAATAACTGGCAGCATAACTGTGTGTATTTTATATGAGTCATAAAATAAGTAGGATTTTGTAATATATGTTTTTATTGTATTCATAGAAAATGCGGAAATCCTTGTTTAAAAATGCAACTGTATATGTGTGGTAATATGTTATAGATTTATAGAAATTTTAATATTTATGAACATTTACTATTCACACCACCTTCAATAAATGACACATCACAAACAATATGTGAAATAGCAAGCTATCTGGGACAAATTTTAGACAGGAAGCTATCATGGAAACCAAACTTAGAAGCTAGTGTAAGGAAGGCACCTTTAGCATTATACACCTGTAAAAGGATGGTCGGACCAAATGGGGACTAACACCCCGCGTATCGAGAGAATTTTCACTACTACAAAACTGCAATAGTGAACATTCTAGTATACTCGGCAAGTTCCCATTTCTACCAAATATGACGGATATTCGTAATCCTATAGGGATGAATCTAAACTTGGAACTACACATATCATTCCCCTCTAGAGAGGAGTGGGATATAGGAAAAGTGGACAAAGATTCAGTGATAAGTATCTACACGGATGGTTCAAAACTAGACAAACAAGTTGAGGTGGGGTATTCTCAGAAAAACTAGATACCAGAATCGCTTTCCGGCTACCGGATCATTGCAGTGTTTTCCAAGCAGAGATCACTGCAATTAAAGAAAGCTTTCTCGTTCTATCAAAAAGATTGTTAGCGACCAGACAAATATTCATATTCTCCACAAGCGGCTTTAAAATCACGAAAGTCTCATAGAATATCTACTAAGGTAGGGAAAGAATGCTTGGATTTATTATTGACAATGACGTAATCTTTCACGATACACCTGCAATGGGTCCCAGGACACAGTGACATCCCTGGGAACTGTGTGGCCAAAGAGGGAATCTATATACCTCTGGCAACTTGCAAATATTTAAATGATAAACATGCAGTAGATGCGGCTGAATCACAATGGAAACAAGTAACGACTTGCTCCGTAGTCGTTACTTGTTGCTTATCGAAAATTTAGAGCAATGAAACAAGAACCCTTGGAGGGGTGTTAACGGGACACTGTCTGATTGGGAGACACGACAGTAGATTGGGGATACCTTACAATGATTACTGCAGAAGCTGCCAAGAAAAAGAAGAAGAAGAAACGATTACACACCTTATTTGAGGATGTAAGGCTCTGTATAGGAAAATAATCGCAACTATTAGACGCGGTTTTCTCGATGATGTTGGCGAAATTGCTCATGTGAAATTGTGTGAACTTTTTTACTTTATCGGGATCACAGGGTCGTTCAATGATGATTCGATAGTGTGAGGGATCTCAGTCCCAGTGGTATCACAATGGGCCTCCCAAAAGCCTAGGTGCGTCGTTTGACAGCCACTTAACTTAACCTAACATTTACTACATTTTAGACTAGGCAACAAAAATTCCTTTCTTTTAAGATTGAAGCATTCTTTAAGAGTTCTGTGAAGAGTTCCCTTATAATGTTTTAGTTGAGATTTTTCAAAAGAAGATCGTCTCTATCGCTATCTTCTTCTGCCACAACTGATATAGAATCATTCGAACTGGTTACTCTGGTTACACTCGTTATCTTAATCCAATTCCTATGCATTTGGTCCTTCCATTGGATTGTCGAGCCAAGGGTCCCGACACTGGAGCATCGTCTTCCATATGTACGACAAGCCTAACCAGCGCATTCGTTTATTTTTTAACTATATCCATGTCATCGTAGATCTTACAGTTCATGGTTCGATCTTCTTCGCTACTCCTCGCTCTCGCGGACGTCTCCAAAGATCTTGCGGATAATAGTTCTCTCGAATACTCCAAGTACCTTCTTATCTCGGGTTGTTATTGTCCATGTTTCTGCGTCGTATGATAGGAGGTCTGATTCTCAATTGCATACCGTTCTCAAAGTAGTACCATGCAAGACTTATTCTGCGCTTGATCTCCAGGCTTAGATTATTGGTGGATCTTAATCCAATACTATCGTAATATTTCCTGAACATATGTATATTTAGTTGATTGCGATATTTTATGAGGCCCAGAAAAGAAACATCTGAAGTAAAGTCCAAAGTAAGAGTTCTTAACTGCCATCTACTTACCTCACTTATTACCTCAGCTCAATATAAAGCTGTGTTTTTTCGAGTGTTTTGTAAGTGGGGTCAAGAACAACAACAAATATTACGAAAGACAACTATGCGAGTGAGCTATTTCCCACTTTTCTTTTAATGCTGAGAAGACACCACTATTTTCTCAATGCTGAAATAATCACAGAACTGTAGATTAGATATCTAACTATCTATCTATCTAGAGTCTATCTATCTTACCTCTGTTTGAAGTGTTGCTAGTATTAAGATGTTTTGTAATTCTATTTTCTTGTTAACGTTTAAGTCAGCATTATTCTGATCTCGTACATTCTTTTAAAATAAAAGGAAATATCAAAATATTCTTCACGTTTCCATTAATTAAAAGCGCGGTCTTATACCGAATCCCCGGAATTTTACTTGCTATAAGTTCCTCTTCAGCACCGACTCGAGCCCGTTCGTCTATTATCCTACAAAAAATGTCTGCCGGATTGAAGGCTTCTTAGCATTTGGAAATCCCATCCAATAGTTGTCTTTAAAATACTAAAGTTATCATTTTGTTGCGATGTTATGTATTAAAATCCTACTCTTACTTCTTTTCCAAGCCATATTTTTTTCTTAAGGACCTCGTTATTTAAAGTTAGGGTTCTTAGAAGTGAGAGTTTTGTTCTAAATCGTATATTAAAGCTTAATTACTTCAAGAGCTATGATACTTGAACTAGGGTTCCTTATAGGGTTATATAGGGTTATATCATCAAAACATGTGTAGAAAATATAATGAAAGCCTTAAATTTGTCTACTTAAATTTTGAGTATACAATATGTTGCCATTTTTCATGCAGCCCATGGTAAATAGGCACTTTCAAAATTTTCAAGTTGTCTTTTATGCCTTTCAATACAGATTTCTCACTAAACTCACACGGAACTCTCTAACGATGGCGCTTTTTATCGCTTTAAACTGATATGGAGGCCATTCAAAGAACTGAAAAGCAATTTAAAAATCCCGTTTCTCTTACAAACTCTCACTCTATGCATTGGCATTGCTTTTCATGCCTAATAGCAAACCAATTCGGCGAATCTTTCAAACGTTTTCCACTTTAATGCAACTTCACATCACTCAAGCGCTGAATGTACATACGAAACAGGCTCAAAGATGTTCAAACAAACTACCAATTATTGAGCGTTTAGAAAGTGCAAAGCAAAAAAAAGAGTGAAGAAAATACAACAAAACTGAAAAAAATTAAACGCCGAACAAAAACGTGGAAATAGCTGAATGTGCGCAACACAAAGCAGTGTTTGCCGGCAGAATGGCTTGCAAAGCAAAACACAAAATTGTGGAGAGAAAATATGCGAAATAGTGGAGGAGGAATACATGTACTATAAAGAATGATAGATGCAAAGAGTAGGCGAAAATAAACAGAAGGAAACATACATGTAGGCATATATGGAGGTGTATATGGGCTTCTAGTAGAGTATATGTACGTGAATGTAAATATAAAATAGGAGTATATAAAAGAGGTAACTGTATGTATGAGCATGTTACCAACAATCAGCGCTCCAACCAAGAGTTAAATGCCCTATCGGTTAAAGCAATGAAGGGTTAAAAGTACGCCATTTTTCATTGAAAATCAGTCACACATACAGATATACATACATACCGGCATATATATGCGCATGTGTACCTTTGTCTGTGTTGACTCTTATTTTACTTTCGCAAATATTTGCCTGTAAACTGAATCGTTTTCCATTCACTCACTACAACAAAGGCATCACTTACAGGCGAAAATGTAAAAGGAAAATACCGATATGTGAGTGTGGGTATGTGTGTTCGATTTGCAGGAAGTGCATCTGACTGACTTTGCCCTGTGATGGCAAGACAGCTGTCGTTAAGCAAGAGTTGCTTGAACGGTAGCGCGTACTCGTCGCCATTTATTTACTTCCGTTTTCATTTGTTCGATTGCAAGTGGTTGGGCGAATGTGTTGATCAATATGTATACAAGTTTACTTATGTGTTTCTTTAAATGCTGCAAGTATCTTTAAATGAATTGTATACACGTCGTATTTAATTTACACGTATTTAGTTTACATGAGTTTTGTAGAATCCCAACTTAAAGTTGAGATATTTCGAGTAAGACAAATGAGGAATAAAAAATAATAATTTCTGGAGAATTCTTCATATGAACCTTTTCATTTGATGGAGGTCAACAGCATATGAGAGATTCTAATGAAAAAGTAATTTCGCAACACAGATGAATATATTCTGAATTTTAAAATTCGAATATTTTGAGCTTTTCTGCAGAGGAACACCGTTCTCTGAACAGGAGTGTGCGAAGAGAGATTCGAATGGAGTCACTGAGTTACAAGTGTTGTACTTGATGTTTTACATAAGTACATTGCTTCACTAACAGCACTCTCAAAAGAAAGCCAGTGGGAGATCATTCGAATTCGATTATCATTCGAATATAAAAAAATACACCTCAATTGTATTGTCGAGTCATTATCCACATTATCCACCAACATACATAGGATGGCAAATATCTCCCTTCCGCTCTTTTGTCTTCTGAATTTCGCGGCTATGTATAAAGCGCTAAAGAGCTCGTATCTGGAGATGCTATACATCTTTGAAAGGTCTTGACGTAACCTAAAAAACGACGCTGTGCATGATTAGTTTGGATAGTGCGTTCAACAGTTGTAGACGCCGAAAGTCGCGCTATTTTAAAGTTTCCTTAAAGGCAAATCCGCTAGAGAAACGTTCCATGAGATTAATGGTGTTTTGGGAGATGGTACTCTATCACTTCGAACTGCATAGGAACGGTTTCGACGATTCAGATCCATGGATAAGCCAGCCGGCCAAAGACCTGTGACGACGAATACCGATCAAATCATGGAAAATATCGAGTTAAAACGGCATGTGGCAACTCGTGACATCGCCCAGGAGATGGGAGTTAGTCACCAAACCATTTTAAACCACCATAAGGAGGGGGTATTATGAAGTTGCCGTCTAGATGGAAACAGATTATCGAACGAAACAGCGCATATTTGAACTAAATCCGATCACTGTAACACTTTTTATAAATCATTGAATAAAGAACAAAAAAGCGGAAGGAAGCCAACCTAATATCTGCGCTACTCGAAGCTCACGTTCATAAACAAAGTTCGAGAGCTTCTCAGAATTTCTTAGTGCTTAGCGAAACTTTGAAACGACTAATATAAGAGGGAGCTAGACATATCTTCGTATAACAAGTTCAGGAAAACTCAAGATACTTAATGAAATTGATGGGCGGGGTTAACCTGTCTTTCAAATCGATTTGATGATTTAATCTAACAAGCTCGAGAAGGAAGAAGTTCATGTAGGACCGATTCTCTGTCTGTCAGAATCGCTGTTTCAAAGGTTAGATATTCACTATTGGCACTTTATCATCATCTATGCATTTCAAATTTTTTCGGTTATGTTTAAAAAACCGTTATCGGATTCGTAACCAGCGACCCTGAAACCCCCCTAGTAACAAGTGTCAAGCGATTCCGATGAGTTTTTTAGGAAAGTATCCACCATTTTGATTTCTGACGTTATGTCAAAACCCTGATCTGATGGGGTTAATTGGACCTCGGATTCGGACTCAGCGTCCCAAAAAACATATGATGCACAGAGTAAGATCCCCAGATCATAACATTTTTTTTGTTTGGTATATATCAATTAACACATGATAAACTTAAGCATTCTGAAATCGTTGCCATCTGGTTTTATGCTATTTATTATTGATTTGAAATTGGAAAATGTTGAGGCTTAGAAAGTCGTGAATTCAGCTCAACAGATTCAGACTAAAATGAATTTATACATAAGTGAGTTCGAGAACCACTAAATAAGTAGAACCAAAGTAAAACCCTATTTTACGAACAAAGCATTCATTCGAAGGTGATTTACAAAATTTCAAGTAGTTCATATGACCACCAATGGACTTTGGTCTTCCAAAAGAGGCTATCAAAGACGAAATCATTTAAAAGAATACAAAAAATTCTTTTGGATGACTATCTCTAAATTAAAGTTGGCTTAAATAACTAACACTCTACATATATCATAGAAAAATCTTATACGTAAAAGAGATAAGTAATTGGATATGCAAAAACTCGGTGAAAAGTTGATTTTCCACAAACACAAAGCACCGCATCCCAAAATTATTGAATAATTTTGCAAAAACACTTGAATTAGCTTACAATTTCTTTTCCACTATGGTTTGTAGATCTGATTTCCACTGACATTTCCAGATCTCAGGCCTTAAGAGAATGTTTTTTTGGAAAGAAATCGCCGGGACTGTGCATTATGTTGAAGCAAAATATCAATTGTCCACCAAAGTGATATTAAACGATTCGAATATCATTATAATATATTTTGATTGCTCCAATAGATACCACCAAATATTTAATAAAAAAATGGAATTTTGCATAACTTTTCATAACTTCTGCTTCCTGTCATTTAAATATTTTATGACAAAACAACATATTTTGATATTAGAGCATTTGTACTTGGAGTTCCCTTCATATTCAAGCTGTCACAGCCTTGACTTTTCTTTATTGTTTTTCAAAGCAACCTTCTGAGAATAAGCCATGAAGTACACAAATGCAGTACGAGGGTATTATATGATATGCGGCAAATTGACATTGGGATATTCATATATGTATGTATATGAATATTTTTATACGGATATATGTATATTGGCAAATATATATGGCGTAAATATTTAAATATATGAGAAAGGCAGAGATTCTTGGCAACTCTGCTCGCGCTATTAAGTGATTTGTGTATGTATATGTTAGGCTGTCAAGCATTTTCTATTGTTTATGAGTACTAAAAAATAAAACAGGGAAATAAAACGAAATAACGGTGCTTGAAGTAAACGGTTGCCACTTAGGAATTCAAATAAGCGCGTGATTTCCGCTATAAATATTTGATTGGAATTTGCGGTTACTGCGGCGACGTGGCGGAAAATATGCGCAATTTATTTCGATTAACGATATTTACTGTGAAGGCAAACAAATTGCTTTGAAGTGGCGAGAGAATATTGAAAATTGGTTTTAAAATTTTAAGTATTCGGTAAAGAAGTCTTCACACCATTATGACACAGCTATTATGGGAAATAAATTTGAGATTATATTCTAAAGAGCACATAATTGGATGTTTCTTTTTGGAGTTTGCTGCATATCATTTAAATGTATGAGAAAAATTTAATTGTCTATCTCATTTAAAAACACTTGTTTGCAACTGAAATTGAAAACTTCCTTTTGCCTCCTTCAAACACTCACACAAACTCAGCCAATTCTTGTACGTCACGTGGCATAGAATTTGCTTTGGAAAAAAAAACGAAAATGCTTTGTTTGGAAATTATCACAATTGGCTCGGCATTGTCGAGAGACGCGACAGCCACTTAGTAATCCATACCAACACATGAGACCTGCGGGACAAAGCAAAAAGGCAGCCATAGAAAGCTTAGTCACGTACCATGTCTAAAGTACATATGTAAGCATTTGGCATTAGTTGTTGACAACCAGAAAGCTTACCAAACGCTTAATGCTACAAAAAGGCAGATAACACCGTTAAGCACTTTTTATATTCATATATGGTATATCGCTAAATATGTTTGTGTCGGAGAGAATTTTTTATATGTTTGGATATAATATAGCTCTGTACAGTGCTGGCATCATCTGCCGCATATTCTCATGTTAAGTAATCAATTGTTGTTTTTGTCACATTTTAATATGTGTATGCTCTTTATATCAAACAATTCTTTGCTTATTAAGAAAAATCGATTTTTTATAATTTTTTGGTGTTTCCAAGCTATTATCTTCGTTAATAAAATATGATGACATTTCGTATATGTATATTGGTCTATAACTTTGCTCCCGTAAATTGTAGTAAGATAACTCAACTTCGACATAAAGTCCATTAGAATAACGAGAATCGCTATATATAGTATATGGAGGCTGGGGTTATTCTTGGACCAATTTCACCCATCTTCCTCACCACGCTACATTATACCCAAGACTATAAATTCACTAAATTTCGCCAAGATAACCCACATAATAATAATGAGAAGTGAAAGAGGTTGATCTTGTGTTCAACAAGGGCAAGACAAAGTACCTGGAGGTCACACACAAAAATTCCTGACGTTTTGCGAACTAAGTCACTGTTGGCAGCTACATATTTGAAAAAGTTAAGGTTAAAAAATTTGTTTATCTCGGAACCAGCATAAATGCCACCAACAATCTCAGCTTGGAGATCAAGCGCAGAATAACTTTGGCCAGCAGATGCTAATTTGGGAACGGTAGGCAATTGAGAAGCAGATTGAGAAAAATACGTTTTGAAAGTATCTCTCAAAGGGGGAAGGTGGGAGGGGGAGTTTTCTGCAGAAAGCTCTCTATCAACAGCTTCTGGTTACCTGTACACTGCAGTGTCTTTCAAGCAGAGGTCACCGCGATTGAAGTAGCAGTGGACACACTGCTCCGTATGGAGACTTCTTTTAGAGAGGTATGTATTCACTCCGACAGCAGAGCGGCAATACTGGCATTGGAATCGATGCCAGTACGCTCTGGGCTAGTAAAGGAGTGCCTTAGGTCCTTATCAATAGCTTCTAGCTATTTTGTTATTCGATTAGTGTGGGTACCCGGTCACCGCGGAATAGTTACTGGAAAGCAGATAAGCTTGCAAGGAAGGACCCTAGCAACATTCATGTCGGAATGGGAGCGCGTTGGTAGTAGATGGTCCACCTGCGCAAGAACGCTGGACATGCAGACTACACGTGGGTTCGTCAAAAGCTGGTCAACATCCAGCACTTGTGCAGGGGCGAGGTGCTTTTGGCCCTCTGTGGAGCGTAAAAGGTCCTTTCAACTGCTTTCTCTGGGCAAGGTCCATCTCAGCGCGATCATTGGTGTGCTTACTGGACATTGTCCAATGGGTACCCATGCGTTGAGACTTAGGATCGTGGCAGATGCAAGTTGCCAAAGCTGTATGGAGGAAGGCGAGGTGGAATCATCTAAGCATTTAATTCTCCACTGTCCAGCTTTTGCAGGACCTAGGTTGAAACACCTCGGAATGCCCTTTTTCGGCGATCCTAGCGAATTGACTAAAATCGACATTAGCCGACTAAAGAAATTCGTAACAGATTCCAAGCGTTTTCTGAACCTTAGGGGTCTTTGAACCACCGAGAGTTTTATTTGAAGAGATCTGCCTGCAAACCTAACTTAACCTAAGTCTCTCATCATTCCCGTTCTATTACTGCGGTGCAGAAACATAGACAATGACAATTCGAGATGAGGAAGTACTTGGAGCATTCGAGAGAGATCTTTGGAGCCGTCAGCGTGAGCGAGGGGTACCGAAGAAGATGGAACCATGAACTGTTTGAGATCTACGACTACTTGGATAAAGTTTGGCCTATAAAAATGTAACGAATGCGCCGGTTAGGCCATGTCGTACGTATGGAAGACGATGCTCCAGTGAAGAAATTCATCGATTTAGGCCCCATGGTGGACAAAGGATCCAATAGCGGCCACGAATACAATGGAAGGACCAAGAAGGATAAGGACCTATCTGCCCTCGGGATGTACAACTGGCGGGACTTCGCAAAGGATAGAGATAACTGGCGAAGTTTTGTGTTCTCAGTTCCGACCGACCCACGGTTGTAGTGCCAAAGAAGAAAGTCGACAATAGTTTTCCAATATACATTTTTTTAACCAACCAACAGTCAAATTCCTCAGTTATGAATGCACACAACTTCATTAAACCGCCCACAAGGCTTGTTTGCAACATATCCACCCTCACTCCTCTAAGAACCCGCTTCAATTTAATGATGCCTTTTATGTATATGTATATACTTATATAAATATAAATGAAATAACCTGTTACATCTTAATTGGCATATAACGGTTGTCGTGCGAAAGAAAGCATAATGAAATTTTAATCACCGTTAAAAGTTGACAATGAAAATTATTTAATTGCCGCAAATGGCGCACAAGATGTCAATGCGTAAATAAAATATTATGGCACGAATTGCTAACGGCAAATCAAATAAATGTCAGACAATGCAACAACAACACATGAAAAGTACGCAATTGAAATGCGCAATGAAATTTTCAAATTTACTATGGAATTCAGAGAAAATTAAATTATGCTTGCATATACAGTTAATGGCAATTAGTAGCTGTTAATGGTTGAAATTGTTGTTGTCGTTATTTTTTAATATTACTGCTTGGGTGGAAGTTACAAGTGTGCGAATAGTATGCCTTTTGGGTATTGAAATTCTCCCTAGCTGGTAACTGCTGGTATGATCAGGATAGTTAGAGAGAAAGTTCTAAGAGAATTAGCTCTTCTACGCTCTACTAATTGTTACTTAAGTAGTATTTCGTTTTGAAGCTGATCACGATGGGACATTAGTTTGATTTCAAATAATAGTCTGCTATGGTTGTGAGGTTTAAATCTAACTCTTGTCAAAGTTGAGTGAGTCTAGTCTCACGAGCTGAGTCATTTTTTAAAGCGTATACCTCGGTCAGTTGTTTGGTCGATCTTCTCTTATTTCTGATATAGCACTTGATGTTTTCAGAGACTCTAACGAGTAAATGGTTCTTTGCGAAGTTTCATCCGAATATCTTAAGTGGTGGAGATATTGAAAAAACAAATAAGATAATTCAGTTCTTCTAAGAGGGAATCAGGTGTTTGTCATCAATCACTTTAAACTTGAATAGCAAAAGTAACTAAATTGATGGCGAAAGAAAGCTCCTCGTTGCTAATTAAACCTCGAAGAACTGAATAAATACAGTATACTCTCGAAAAGTAAATCGATTGGTATTTTGGGTAATTTACTTTTTCGAATAATTTACTTTTCCAAATATATACATAAATTATCTGTTTTTATAATATTAAATGCATTTTTAAACTTAAAAAATTCCTTCATTTATTTGCTTCAATAAAACATATGGATTTACATGAAAAACATATTTACATTTACATACATACATATGTATTTACTATGAAGAGAAAAAATCTTGAATATTCTTTTGTTTTTTTCTTTTGCAATATATTTTCTGACCATTTTTGTACGACAATTCAAAAAGTCTGACACCTGATTTGCATCGTTTTCATTTTTAAACCAGTGGATCAAGTAGGAGAGTTTATTTACTAAAAAGACGCGATAAACAAGAGAGTAAGTGTTTCTGCAACATCGTAAAAAACGCTGCTTGCTTCGTTTCGAATTTTTTATCACACTCTCTGAAAAGTAAATTAAAAAATTTACTTTTTCGAGGTGCATGTGTAATCTTAAAGATGATTAACTTTTCCGCGATTATTTACCTTCTGAGAATTTACTTTTCGAGAGTATACTGTATAGACAGCTCAGGTTTCATCAACGTATCAGAGCGGGTTCAACATGGAAACTTGTCTTTTTATTCGCTGGACTATGTCTATGTCGTCGAATAACACATACAGCTCATAATTTCATCGTCTGCGGTATTCGTCGTTGCCAATGTTTAAGGGACCATAAATCGTCCGCAAAACCTTTCTCTCGAAAACTTCTAGTTCCGTCTCATCGGATGTTAACACCGTCAACGCTTCTGCACCATAAAGTAGGAAGGGAATGATGAGGGACTTCTAGAGTTTAGTTTTTGTTCGAGAGAGGACTTTACTTTTCAATTACCGACTCAGTCCAAAGTAGCACCTACTGGCAAGAGAATCCTCAAGGCTGACATTAGTATCGGTGTAGATGCTGGTGGCTAGGTACGAAATTATCTACAACTTCAAAGTTATTACTGTCAACCGTGACGTGGGAGCCAAGACGCGAATGCGCTGACTGTTTGTTTAAGGGGTTATATACAGTTAGACGGCCGAAAAAAAGTGAATTTTCCAGAATTTTTTCTGAGAAAACTTTTTAATTTATTGATCCAAAAATTTATACACATATTATGGTATCTTTTAACTGTATTTTAAGATTTAGTACTAGTAAAAATATTTATTTGAAAAAGAGCTACAGCTGATCTCCAGGAGCTCCTCTCAAAAAAGACGTTTTGCGGTGACCACTATATCTCGGAACTGGATCATTTGAAATTAAAAAACCAAACAGATTTCGTTAAAATAATGTTAAATCTAGTAATTAATCGAAGGAATAAGCAAAATAAAATTTTTTGACAAAATGGCGGTTTCTCAAAAAAAAATCGATTCTTCACCGAAATTTCGGCCTTAAATTGTTTATAAAAAAAAAATATTTATCGGAGAGAAAAAATCTACGATTAATTACTAAAAAATATATTTAAGAAGGTCGTGTTAAAATTTAAGACTAATCGGTCTAGCCGTTTTCGAGTAATGTTGGTCACCGACTTTGAAAACATCATTTTGAGAAAAACGCGTTTAAAGTTTGGACCTTGTACTTCCAAGCACTCTGAAACGCCTTTTCAAATTTTTCATTTGCTTGTAACTTTGAAAATATTCACCGGAACGATATGAAATTTTCTGTGTGTATTCTTAAATATATGTACATTAAGAAAATGAAATAAAAAAAAAATCGATTTTTTGAAAATTCTAACTGTATATAACCCCTTAATGACAGGAGATATTTCGTCTTGTCCTCATTCACCATTCATACGCTTCGCTTCCTTATCCAGTCTGGAAAAAGCAGAACTAACGGCGCGGGTGTTGTTTCCAATGATATTGATATCATCGGCGTACGCCAGTAGCTGTACACTCTTATAAAAAAATTGTACCTTCTCTGTTTAGCTCTGCAGATTAAATGATCAAAAATATACGATTTTTTTCTTTTTTTCGTTCTGACTCTCAATTTTTTTGTCTCTAATCTTGAAATGGTTACAAATCTAATTTTTGGATATCGACGATTTCTTCCACCAAAAACAATATTGAAGCTATAGATCGTTTAGAAAGTCGTGCTTTATTTTCAAACAAACAAAATTTTAAATTCTTACCGTTTTTGTGAGCCATCAGCGTGCATTCGTGACTATACAATCGAATTATATATGCATTTATATGGTAGGGATCAAATAAGAATTGGAGATTTGTCTTATAAGAAATTGACAACAAAAAATTATTTATTTTCAAAACTACGATCTTCACTAACTTGAAAGAAGGAAAATCAAATTGTTTTTAATCTCTGTAATTAGAACTAATGAGCAAACCATTATATGACAATCGGTATAAACTCTTGATTACAAGTTTCTGCTTTACATTTGCTCCGTTGAAACGCAACAGTTGCGAAATTATGCCACTTGACATGCTACGCATAAATAATTTATATATGTAGTTGTATGTATACATTCTTATGTTGAAGTGACTGAGAATTTCAGATATACCGCCAAAGCCACAGCTACATATACATACGTATGTATGAGCTGCTATTGTACTTCATCAGATGTATGCGTGTGAATGCGTGGCATTAAACATGCTCATAAGTTGCTTTGACGACATTTGCATGTTGGTTATGCTGGATTTGCTGAGTGAAATCTTCATATCTCTTAAGCATACCCCCTTCACGCTTTTTTAAACTGCCGCCCCTGCGTGCTGACAGCTTAAGGATGCTTGTATACACACTCACAAGTGGCATTCAACTTGCTTGCTCTTTTCAACGTTATTTCACAGTTTTATAATAACTACAATGTACATACACACTCAGTTATGGAACTACCATTACTCCTTCTTCATTGCTTATTTATGCTTTCAACTACGTACGTGTATGTGCGTAAGTCTGTGCTTTTCATAAAATTTAATTCCAGCAATTGCCACCGGCGCTCAACAGACAATTTCATGTTTATATATTTTTTGCATTTATGCATACTTTTACTTCTTGATTACATACATACTTACATACAATACATACAATACATACATAGAAGCTGTTGTGCATGCGTTGTTGTCGTTGTATGCGTTCATTGACTCTTCTCACTACTTTCTATGCGCTTCGTCTGCTTTTTGTGACTTTTATCTCATTTACTGTTGAGTTATTCTTTCATTTTGTATTTTCCGTTTATTGTTATTGTTGTTGTTGCTATTATTACTCTATGTCTTTATGACAACATATTAGACACGTGTAACTGAATACGACAGTGGAAATTCTAATATGTACATATGTATTCTCATGGCATCTAAAAGCAAGCAGCATTAAGAGAAAGTAAATAATATTAGATTTCCAGATGAAACAAACAAAGCTTAATAAATGAAAAATAATGCATTTCCGTTAAGTTTCGATTTAGTTTATTCTTAGCAGAATTTTAAGTAAAAATTCAACTAAAACTTAAACTTAAGCTTGAAAATTAAACTTAAACTTTATTTTAAACTTAAACTTAAACTTAAACTTAAACTTAAACTTAAACTTAAACTTAAATTTAAATTTAAACTTAAAACTTAAAACTTAAAACTTAAAACTTAAAACTTAAAACTTAAAACTTAAAACTTAAAACTTAAAACTTAAAACTTAAAACTTAAAACTTAAAACTTAAAACTTAAAACTTAAAACTTAAAACTTAAAACTTAAAACTTAAAACTTAAAACTTAAAACTTAAACTTAAACTTAAAACTTAAAACTTAAAACTTAAACTTAAACTTAAACTTAAACTTAAACTTAAACTTGAAACTTAAAACTTAAAACTTAAAACTTAAAACTTAAAATTTAAACTTAAACTTAAACTTAAAACTTAAAACTTAAAACTTAAAACTTAAAACTTAAAACTTAAAACTTAAAACTTAAAACTTAAAACTTAAAACTTAAAACTTAAAACTTAAAATTTAAACTTAAACTTAAACTTAAAACTTAAAACTTAAAACTTAAAACTTAAACTTAAACTTAAAACTTAAAACTTAAAACTTAAAACTTAAACTTAAACTTAAAACTTAAAACTTAAAACTTAAAACTTAAAACTTAAAACTTAAAACTTAAAATTTAAAACTTAAAACTTAAAACTTAAAACTTAAAACTTAAAACTTAAAACTTAAAACTTAAAACTTAAAACTTAAAACTTAAAACTTAAAACTTAAAACTTAAAACTTAAAACTTAAAACTTAAAACTTAAAACTTAAAACTTAAAACTTAAAACTTAAAAACTTAAAACTTAAAACTTAAAACTTAAAACTTAAAACTTAAAACTTAAAACTTAAAACTTAAAACTTAAAACTTAAAACTTAAAACTTAAAACTTAAAACTTAAAACTTAAAACTTAAAACTTAAAACTTAAAACTTAAAACTTAAAACTTAGAACTTAGAACTTAGAACTTGAAACTTAAAACTTAAAACTTAAAACTTAAAACTTAAAACTTAAAATTTAAAACTTAAAACTTAAAACTTAAAACTTAAAACTTAAAACTTAAACTTAAAACTTAAAACTTAAAACTTAAAACTTAAACTTAAACTTAAAACTTAAAACTTAAAACTTAAAACATAAAATTAAACTTAAAAATTAAAACTTAAAACTTAAAACTTAAACTTAAACTTAAAACATAAAACTTAAAACTTAAAACTTAAAACTTAAAACTTAAAACTTAAAATTTAAAACTTAAAACTTAAAACTTAAAACTTAAAACTTAAAACTTAAAACTTAAAACTTAAAACTTAAAACTTAAAACTTAAACTTAAACTTAAAACTTAAAACTTAAAACTTAAAACTTAAACTTAAACTTAATACTTAAAATTTAAACTTAAACTTAAACTTAAAACTTAAAACTTAAAACTTAAACTTAAACTTAAACTTAAACTTGAAACTTAAAACTTAAAACTTAAAACTTAAAACTTAAAATTTAAACTTAAACTTAAACTTAAAACTTAAAACTTAAAACTTAAAACTTAAAACTTAAAAACTTAAAACTTAAAACTTAAAACTTAAAACTTAAAACTTAAAAACTTAAAACTTAAAAACTTAAAACTTAAAACTTAAAACTTAAACTTAAAACTTAAAACTTAAAACTTAAAACTTAGAACTTAGAACTTAGAACTTGAAACTTAAAACTTAAAACTTAAAACTTAAAACTTAAAACTTAAAATTTAAAACTTAAAACTTAAAACTTAAAACTTAAAACTTAAAACTTAAACTTAAAACTTAAAACTTAAAACTTAAAACTTAAACTTAAACTTAAAACTTAAAACTTAAAACTTAAAACTTAAACTTAAACTTAAAACTTAAAACTTAAAACTTAAAACTTAAACTTAAACTTAAAACTTAAAACTTAAAACTTAAAACTTAAAACTTAAAACTTAAAACTTAAAATTTAAAACTTAAAACTTAAAACTTAAAACTTAAAAATTAAAACTTAAAACTTAAAACTTAAAACTTAAAACTTAAAAGTTAAAACAAAAAACATAAAACTTAAAACTTAAAACATAAAACTTAAAACTTGAAACTTAAAACTTAAACTTAAACTTAAACTTAAACTTAAACTTAAAACTTAAAACTTAAAACTTAAAACTTAAAACTTAAAACTTAAAATTTAAACTTAAACTTAAACTTAAACTTAAAACTTAAAACTTAAAACTTAAAACTTAAAACTTAAAACTTAAAACTTAAAAATTAAAACTTAAAACTTAAAACATAAAAATTTAAAATTTAAACTTAAACTTAAACTTAAAACTTAAAACTTAAAACTTAAAAACTTAAACTTAAAAATAAAACTTAAAACTTAAAACTTAAAACTTAAACTTAAACTTAAAACTTAAAACTTAAAACTTAAAACTTAAAACTTAAACTTAAACTTAAACTTAAACTTAAACTTAAACTTGAAACTTAAAACTTAAAACTTAAAACTTAAAACTTAAAACTTAAAACTTAAAACTTAAAATTTAAACTTAAACTTAAACTTAAAACTTAAAACTTAAAACTTAAAACTTAAACTTAAACTTAAAACTTAAAACTTAAAACTTAAAACTTAAAACTTAAACTTAAACTTAAACTTAAACTTAAACTTAAAACTTAAAACTTAAAACTTAAAACTTAAAACTTAAAACTTAAAATTTAAACTTAAACTTAAACTTAAAACTTAAAACTTAAAACTTAAAACTTAAAACTTAAAACTTAGAACTTAGAACTTAGAACTTGAAACTTAAAACTTAAAACTTAAAACTTAAAACTTAAAACTTAAAACTTAAAACTTAAAACTTAAACTTAAACTTAAACTTAAACTTAAACTTAAACTTGAAACTTAAAACTTAAAACTTAAAACTTAAAACTTAAAACTTAAACTTAAACTTAAACTTAAAACTTAAAAATTAAAAATTAAAACTTAAAACTTAAAACTTAAAACTTAAAACTTAAAACTTAAAACTTAAAACTTAAAACTTAAAACTTAAAACTTAAAACTTAAAACTTAAAACTTAAAACTTAAAACTTAAAACTTAAAACTTAAAACTTAAAACTTAAACTTAAAACTTAAAACTTAAAACTTAAAACTTAAAACTTAAAACTTAAAACTTAAAACTTAAAACTTAAAACTTAAAACTTAAAACTTAAAACTTAAAACTTAAAACTTAAAACTTAGAACTTAGAACTTAGAACTTGAAACTTAAAACTTAAAACTTAAAACTTAAAACTTAAAACTTAAAACTTAAAACTTAAAACTTAAACTTAAACTAAAACTTTAACTTAAACTTAAAACTTGAAACTTAAAACTTAAAAATTAAAACTTAAAACTTAAAACATAAACTTAAACTTAAACTTAAAACTTAAAACTTTAAACTTAAAACTTAAAACTTAAAACTTAAAATTTAAAACTTAAAACTTAAAACTTAAAACTTAAAACTTAAAACTTAAAACTTAAAACTTAAAACTTAAAACTTAAAACTTAAAACTTAAAACTTAAAACATAAAACTTAAAACTTAAAACTTAAAACTTAAAAAATAAAACATAAAACTTAAAACTTAAAACTTAAAACTTAAAACTGAAAACTTAAAACTTAAAACTTAAAACTTAAAACTTAAAACTTAAAACTTAAAACTTAAAGCTTAAAACTTAGAACTTTTACTGTTACTGTTTTTTTAAATAGTCTCTGTGCTAAGTTTTCTTGATTGAAATTTTGAAATGCAGATTCTAATTCTTAGCCATTTACACGTCTATAATTACAATATTTTACCTTACACACTACCGTTATGTGGCAGACAAATGCTTTACACATTCATGTTGGGTCCTTTGCGGCACTTGTCTGTCTACAAAAGCAATTGTACTGTTAGTTGCTATTTTTAGTAATACGCATAAGAATTGAGAAGTTTTCCACTTTGCATACCAACATAGATACTTATATGCATATATGTACATAGACAGATATGTATGTATGTGAGCAATAAACTACTTGTATCGTGTTGCATGTTGCAAATTGCATGCTAGATGGCGGTGACAGCGGCACTTAAATAAGCTGTGTTGCAGGCAAGTCCAAGGAAAGTAATACAAATCTATATATACATACATATCTGTACATATACATATATATATCATTATTTATCCACATATTAAAGTAAGTATGTATGCATATAATATGAATGTGTGAATGAAAGTGAACTCAAATGGTTTGCATTTAACATCTGCATACAGCAAATATATGCAATTAAATATGTGCATTTCTTTTTATATAGCAACACCACTGTATATATATATATATATATATATGTGTGTACACACCACATCCTCTGCCTGCAGGCAATCAACTTGCCTTATTACTACCCTAGTAACATGCATTCTTTCATTTGTATAGACTACTATTATGCAACTTTGTAATTTTTCCGTAAAAGTTACAATGCACTCACATATTGTTTTTGCTAGTTGTCGCTTGCCTTGTATACATATGTATGTGTGTGTGTGTGTGTGTGTTGGTGTTGTTGTCTGATTTTATTAATTAAAAACTTTAAAATTTATTCATAAAGCTTTTACAATCTGAAATTACGAGCACTAAATATTTTACTTCATTGCCTAGGTTTATGGTTTTGCTTTGCATTGCTCGTACGCTTGTATGACAGTGCGTATACGTAACATCTGTTTTCCACTCTAGGGTTGGCAGACAAAATTTATACATTGTTATTGTATTGCTATGTAAGTATGTGTGTGTTAAGCTGCTTCCGTTATGAAGCAGCAAACAGATTTTTTTGTCACTGGTTATAAGTGAAATAAGCAAATAATTACAACAACTGCTAGATAATCAACAAGTTGAAATTAAATTAACTTCTTTTATGGAAAGCAATGCTAAAACGCTCAGCTTGTCGCAAAGTTTTGCAATGCTATGTTCGTTTGTGTATTTGTGTATATTGCATATTTTCAAATGCTTTCGGCAACTACATGCACATATTTATATATTTTATTAGATTTAATAAAGTCCTTTTGGGTTTTCATACACAAAAATGATAATTGGTAGATAAAGGCCAAGTGTTTTCTCTTTATGCATTCTAGTTTATGAATTTACTATAATTGTTAGTTTGGCGTAAATTCTGTGTGGTATTTAATGCTAGAAGCATTTGAACAGATTTTGTATATAAAGCGTATGAAAGTTTTAATTAAAAAAATTAAATTTATATAAATTTTTTTTTTGATATTTAGCATTAGTAAAATGTTGAAATGAGTCTCAAGACCAGATGGCCTTATTTTTGTTGTTGTATGTTTTGAATATGCATTGAAGACAAGTAAGGAAGGGCTAAGTTCGGGTGTAACCGAACATTTTATACTCTCGCAATTTATTGATATAATTTTATAAAAATAACACAAGTCGACCCATATATTTGGTATAAAGTTCAATAGAATAACGAAAATCATCATAAATAGTATATGGGGACTGAGGTAATTCCTAAACCTATTTCATTCGTTTTCACCACCAAGATACAATATATCGAAGACTATACGCTCACTTAATTTAATATTACTTATAAGAAAAAAAATCAGAGGGAATGAATTACAATAAAATATCTGAGGGATTTACCTATATTTTCGGTGAAAAATTAACCTTAGGCACTGAGTTCTTCATGTTCGATATCAGGGGCCTTGAAAAGTCATGGACCGATTTTGACAATTTTTCCACAAGTGATGTCACAGCTCAAATACAGTATTTGTGTAAAATTTTATTCTGCTAGCTTCATTGATTCCTTATGAATACATTATAAAGTGAACGAATCAGATGGAATTCAAAATTGAGTTATATGGGAAGTAGACGTAGTTGTGAACCGATTTCGCCCACCCGTGTCATCAGGGTGTCAAGAAAGTGTTATATACCGAATTTCATTGAAAATGGTCGAATAGTTCTTGAGATATGGTTTTTGACCCATAAGTGGGCGACGCCACGCCCATTTTCCATTTTGTAAAAAAATCTCAGTGCAGCTTCCTTCTGCCATTTCTTATGTAAAATTTGGTGTTTCTGACGTTTTTCATTAGGGAGTTAACCCACTTTTAGTAATTTTCAACCTAATCTTTGTATGGGAGGTAGGCGTGGTTATTATCCGATTTCTTTCTTTTTGGACTGTATAAGGAAATGGCTAAAATAAACAACTGCAGAAAGTTTGGTTTATATAGCTTTATTGGTTTGCGATATTTATACAAAAAACCTATTTGGAGGCGGGGTCACGCCCACTTTTCAAAAACAATTACATCCAAATGTGCCCCCCCCTAATGCGATCCTATGTTCCAAATTTCATTTTCATAACTTTATTTATGGCTTAGTTATGACACTGTATAGGTTTTCGGTTTCCACCATTTTGTGGGCGTGGCAGTGGACCGATTTTGCCCATTTTCGAAAGCAACCTCCTCAGGGTGCCAAGGAACATGTGTTCCAAGTTTCATTAAAATATCTTAATTTTTACTCAAGTTATCGCTTGCACGGACAGACGGACAGACGGACGGACGGACAGACGGACGGACAGACATCCGGATTTCAAATCTACTCGTCATCCTGATCATTTATGTATATATAACCCCATATCTAACTCTTATATTTCTTGGTGACACAAACAACCGTTATGTGAACAAAACTATTATACTCTGTGCAACAGGTTGCGAGAGTATAAAAATGTGTTTAAATGGGCAATAATTCTACAGCTTTCTATCTAAAAATCATCCTGTTTGAAGATTTTTTCTTATCAAATATAATACTATATCCATAAAAACTCGGTAAACATAAGATTGGTTTGTAATGATCTATAGGACTTCTTCATTCAAATCAATTTTGAACTTAAATCATTATATGCTGCCGCTCATGATGTGACGAACAATATTTCTGTCAAACATACTCAAAAAGTAGCATGACAAAACTGTCACTATCTCGTGATTGATTATGATCATCGATTGAAAGTAAAATTTGTGATAAAATTAGTTTGTTGCGTGACATTTGACAATTAGTTATTTAGGACGATATATTTCTTACTGGTAGTATGGATCTTCGGAATTTTTATAATACAGTCAGATTTTTGCGATTCAAAATAGCATCCGTAGGGTTCAATTGCCGGGAAATCCTCTATCAATATATAAATAAATACTTGTATATGCGGTTCAAGGATTTCTTGTATAGAGCTTTAATCATTCCAGAAGAATTATGAACTACCTTTCGGTCATTTTCATACGTCTACCAGATGAACTTATACATTATTTCTGCGAGGTTTTATGGGTTCCATCAATTAAGTCAGGTCAAGATATCTACAACTGCAGAGAGTCTCACTTAGACGGCTTCGACTGTCCTTCAAATACTCCCAACGGATCACTAAGAACCTTATGATACGACAAAGCACTTGGGCTCTATTATAGAGTTATTAAAGCGGCTAATCTAATGGCGAAGATGTGCGTACCGAGGGTTTTAAACTTAGTCTGGCGAATATTGGGCATTGAAGGAGAAATGATGCACATCAATGATTACGGCGAGATATGCATTTCTAAGCGACAGCAGCTGGGAGGACTGTTTTCGATCCACCGGATCATCGGTTAAAAATCACCACTATAACGGTGATTCCAATTAAAATAGTCCTTGGGTAGTATATGATATATGTAGAATATCTGGTCTAACCCTTAACGAGACATTACATTATATTAGTCGCGGCAAGTATTGGTGATATTTTTTGTGGTCTCAACTAGAAATTTTAAGTAGAATATTAGAAGACTTTGGGTGGTTAACGGCAAATATGACAAAAGAAATTAGAAATTTGTTTATAGTTTCTTAAATAAAAATATAAAAAAACATTCTAAGAATATTATAATAGAGTCTTCGGTATAATGGAGCATTTTTATACTCTCGCAACAAAAGTTGCTAAGAGAGTATAATAGTTCAAAAAACGGTTAGCAGTAAGTCCTAAAACTAAACGAGTTAGATATGTAGTTATATATACCAAAATGATCAGGATGAAGTAGAGTTGAAAAGATAGCAGTAGGGAGGGGCATATTTTGATTTTTTTTTTTTTTTTTTGGAAGTCGGCGCAGCCCCGCCTCGTCTAAGTTTTTTGTACATATTTCCAAACTACTAAAAATACTGTAATTCAGTAAGGAAAAACTCCAGACACCTTAAATTTCATTCTAAAGAAGTACTGCACTCAAATTAGTTTATAAAATATTAAATGGGCGTGGCTCCATCCATGGGTCAAAAACCATATCTCCGAAACCACTCGACCAATTTCAGTGAAATTCGATTCGTAATATTTTCCTTTCATCCCAGGATATATTATGAAAATAGGCCAAATCGGTTCACAACCACTCCTATCTTCCATATACCAGATCTTTGAAGTCAATCTGAATCGTTTACTTTACAATATGTAAAACAAGCACTAATGAAGATATCGGAACAGAACTTTGCACAAATAATGCATCGCCCTTCTAAATAACACTGAAAGCGGACCATAAGTCTTTAAGGTCCCATATATCGAACATGGGGACTTTCTTCTAATAAATTATTGACCGAAAATATACCTAGGTAAGCCTCTCAGATATTTTGATGAAATTCAGAGGAAATATTTTTCTACTAATTAGAAATTGGGTCATAACTTCCCCTAATAGGTAATATTAGGGTCTTCAAACTTTCAATGGACTTTATACCATATATATACCGAATATGTGATTCAAATTGTGTATTATATAATATTAATAAAGTTATATAAATAAATTGCGAGAGTATAAAATGTTCGGTTACACCCGAAATTATCCCTTCCTTACTTGTTTGTATAATACTTGGACACACCCATAGGTTTTGAAAGAATCTGCAATATATTAAGGTCGGTGGGTACTTATTAGTATCTCAAACTTCACTAACCACTTTCATTGCACATTACAAAATAAAAACAAAATTTTTCATGTCCCTCATAAATATCAAATTATTAAAATTTTCCTATTAGATTAAATTTATTAGATGCACTAAAGCATGCATGGTCGCATGCAGATTTTCAACACACTCATATGATGCTCATGTGACGCACTTCTGCACTCAGTGTCCATGGCAACAAAATTAGTATAAGTGAATTATGCCTATCGTTATCGCACTCGAGTGTGTTCATAAGCTCATAGAATATTAACAAGTAAATTCACTCTATCACTCATACACTCATACACTCACACACACACTTAACACGCCACTCAAGTCCCATTGTTCACACACGAGTGCGCTTGAGCTTGAAGATGCACGAGAGTAGATTGAAATGCGGCAAAATATCGATAAGTCACAACAACATGCACGAGCAACATTTAATAACACAGCAGCATTACACACCACAGCTGGGCAGCCTTAAGACGCCCACATTTAGCATAGCACATAGTCCCAGTTTGACTGGCGAACCGCAACGCTAAGCTAAATGGACTAGAGTCATTGCTTTTAAAATGTCCTTCGTGGTCATTGTCAGCGCATATGCGGTTGTTGTTATTGTTGCTGCTGTTTTTCGCTATATGATAATAAAGACGGACATGTAAAGTTATAGTTTTTGTTGTTGTCATATTTAATGTTGATCATTGTTTTTATTGTTTTAGTGGTTTTTAAGCGAGTGCTTGGCGAACACTTGAGTTCTTTAGCTGCTTTTCTTCTGCTTTTGCTACTGCTTCTTCATCCGCTGGGTCTCAATGGCTCGTCTTCGTTTATGCATAACGGCATTTTTATGCATATGCGTTTGGGTTTTATTCGGAAATATGAGCGCGACACACGCACACACATACACGTGGATATACACATACATTTACAAAGATATATTAGATATGTATGTATATGATAACGGTAACTATTTAACACATATGTAGTTATTACCGTTATGTCGATTCTATGGCATTTAAAAGCCATTAGTGTGCTCACACCATTAACCCCTGAGCATGTCAAACATACAAATCCGCTTAAAGACATATGTATGTACATACATACACACATACATAGAAGCTTGTGTCAGCACTACACACGCAGCAGCTGAGAAAACACGCAGCCGCCATACATACATCTGAACGCCAATAATCATTACAAAGGCAATAACTGCAGCAATAAAATGAACTTCGAGTGTCTGGGTGTGTGTATGTGTTAGTACTCAGCTTTATTAACTATGCTCTTTGCCATGTGTCTCTATGTCGCCATTATGCATATGCATTTAGCATTACAATAACAATTCGTTGGAGTATCAGTTTCTATTGTGCCGCTAAAGCAGCACTCTGTCGTCTTTTAGCTCCAAAGGAGGCAACAACAACAACCAATATAAGTGGAATTTGTTAAAATGTTATGTTTGCTCTGCATAAACATTTGAAAGTCTGTGACATACATATGTACATATGGTTAGCATAACAGTGTGCTTAATAAAAGACATATTTAATTCAATTTAAGAGCGTCATACATACAAACATATAAAAATTTGTCTTCAAATGTGTTCATATGTGTTCACATTTTTAGCTGAAATATTAAAGTTAAGTTTGCTTGAGAAATTTAAGATAGTTCATACGCTCACGGCAAACAATTTACTAACTAGTTCGTCCAAATTCAGGGTTTTCAGCTTATTGTGTGTTCTTTTGTGTCGTATTGGTACTCATAGTACTTGTGTATATTAAGTTTAAGGTAAAATAAATTGAAAGTATTTTTATTTGCTTAGTGGTGATGGCACCAAAACTACCAGATTTTAAGAAATTTTCCAACTAAAAAACCAAAAGATTCTTCTTTAAGTTTAAAAACAAAATTAACACCACAGTTGTTTAACTGAAAGTCTGTTCTCATTGTAGGATGCTCTGGTGAGGATTCTACTCTAAGCTCAAACAATATATATATAGAATTCAATATCACATCTCCGCTAAAAATCGTTGATAAAAAATCTCAAACTTGCTTACTTTACAGTACGATATATGTATTTTTAATCGACACTACGCCGAGGTTCTTTGAAGTCAAACCTATGGAGCCAAAATCAGTCCTTTGTCGATAACAAGTCAATTTACGCTCAAATGATGACAACTGAGATATCATCTTAAAATAGTGCTGAAAGTCATTTTAATCAACACATATGCCTCATGTACACGATTGGTTCCTGTTTTCAGTAGACTGGTGAGAAATGCCATAAAAAATATATTTTTTAGACGTGGGGTTTTCAATGAGACAATAATTTTTTTGGAATTGATCTGGTAGACTTCATTATACTCTCGCAACAAAAGTTGCTAAAGAGAGTATTATAGTTTTGTCCACATAACGGTTGTTTGTAAGTCCTAAAACTGAACGAGTTAGATATAGGGTTATATATACCAAAGTGATCAGGGTGACGAGTAAAGTTCAAATCCGGATGTCTGTCTGTCCGTCCGTCTGTCCGTCCGTCTGTCCGTCCGTGCAAGCTGTAACTTGAGTTAAAATTAAGATATCTTAATGAAACTTGGAACACGTATTCCTTGGCACCATAAGACGGTTAAGTTCGAAAATGGGCGGAATCGGACCACTGCCACGCCCACAAAATGGCGATAACCAAAAACACATAAAGTGCCATAACTACGCCATAAATAAAGCTATGGAAATAAAATTTGGTATGAAGGATCGCACTATGAAGGGGCATATTTGGATGTAATTTTTTTGGGGAAGTGGGCGTAGCCCCGCCCCCTACTAAGTTTTTTGTACATATCTCGCAAACCAATAAAGCTGTATAAACCAAACTTTCTGCAGTCGTTTTTTTTAATCACTTCCTTATACAGTCCAAAAATGAAAGAAATCGGATCATAACCACGCCCACCTCCCATACAAAAGTTAGGTTGAAAATTACTAAAAGTGGGTTAACTCACTAACGAAAAACGTCAGAAACACTAAATTTCACATAAGAAATGGCAGATGAAAGCTGCACTCAGATTTTTTTACAAAATGGAAAATGGGCGTGGCGTCGCCCACTTATGGGTCAAAAACCATATCTCAGGAACTACTCGACCGATTTCAATGAAACTTGGTTTGTAATAGTTTCCTTACATCCCAATGATATGTTGTGAAAATAGGTCAAATCGCTTCACAACCACGCCTACTTCCTATATACCAGAACTTTGAAGACAATCTGATTCGTTTACTTTACAATATATGAAGTAAGTTCTAGTGAAGATATCGGTGCAGAACTTTGCACAAATACTATGTTAATAGTGTGGCAGCCCCATTCTAAAAATCGCCGAAATCGGACCATAGGTTTTTAAGGCCCCATATATCGAACACGAGGACCTCGGTGCTTCTAACCTAATATTATGGTTTCCATCTTTCAATGGACTTTATACAATATATATGACGAATATGTGGTTCAAATTGTGTATTATATAATATAAATAAAGTTAAATAAATAAATTGCGAGAGTATAAAATGTTCGGTTACACCCGAACTTAGCCCTTCCTTACTTGTTTTCAATGTTGTTTGTTATTTCATAAGGGGTATTCAAACCAAACCTGTAAATCTGGTGATTCGTTAAAGCACTTAACTATGAACTTACTTTTTGCTCTATCTCAGTATCTAGTGTGGTAAATTTTGAAATTCGAAAAAAAATTAATTAAATTAATTTTTAAGGCAACGACGCAAAACAAATAGCTGATTTGATGTTACCAAGTACCGAAAAATTTATCAAGCTTGTTAGACTGATACTTCGTTACTCGTAGAAAGGTATTTTTATACTCTCGCAACAAAAGTTGCTAAGAGAGTATTATAGTTTTGTTCACATAACGGTTGTTTGTAACACCCAAAACTAAACGAGTTAGATATAGGGTTATATATACCAAAGTGATCAGGGTGAAGAGTGGAGTTCAAATCCGAATGTCTGTCTGTCCGTCCGTCCGTCCGTCCGTCTGTGCAAGCTGTAACTTGAGTAAAAATTAAGATATCTTAATGAAACTTGGCACACTTATTTCTTGGCACCATAGGAAGGTTGCTTTCGAAAATGAGCAAAATCGGACCACTGCCACGCCCACAAAATGGCGAAAACCGAAAACACATAAAGTGCCATAACTAAGCCATAAATAAAGCTATGGAAATAAAATTTGGAATGAAGGATCGCACTATGAAGGGGCATATTTGGATGTAATTTTTTTTGGGTAGTGGGCGTGGCCCCGCCCCCTACTAAGTTTTTTGTAGATATCTCGCAAACCAATAGAGCTATATAAACCAAACTTTCTGCAGTCGTTTTTTTTAGCCACTTCCTAATACAGTCCAAAAATGAAAGAAATCGGATCATAACCACGCCCACCTCCCATACAAAAGTTATGTTGAAAATTACTAAAAGTGAGTTAACTCAGTAACTAAAAACGCCAGAAACACTAAATTTCACATAAGAAATGGCAGATGGAAGCTGCACTCAGATTTTTTTACAAAATGGAAAATGGGCGTGGCGTCGCCCACTTATGGGTCAAAAACCATATCTCAGGAACTACTCGACCGATTTCAATGAAACTTGGTTTGTGATAGTTTTCTTACATCCCAATGATATGTTGTGAAAATAGGTCAAATCGCTTCACAACCACGCCTACTTCCTATATACCAGAACTTTGAAGACAATCTGATTCGTTTACTTTACAATATATGAAGTAAGTTCTAGTGAAGATATCGGTGCAGAACTTTGCACAAATACTATGTTAATAGTGTGGCAGCCCCATTCTAAAAATCGCCGAAATCGGACCATAGGTTTTTAAGGCCCCATATATCGAACACGAGGACCTCGGTGCTTCTAACCTAATATTATGGTTTCCAACTTTCAATGGACTTTATACAATATATATGACGAATATGTGGTTCAAATTGTGTATTATATAATATAAATAAAGTTAAATAAATAAATTGCGAGAGTATAAAATGTTCGGTTACACCCGAACTTAGCCCTTCCTTACTTGTTTTCAATTTTGTTTGTTATTTCATAAGGGGTATTCAGACCGAACCTGTTAATCTGGTGATTCATTAAAGCACTTAACTATGAACTTACTTTTTGCTCTATCTCAGTATCTAGTGTGGTAAATTTTGAAATTCGAATAAAAATTAATTAAATTAAAAATTAATTTTTAAGGCAACGACGCAAAACAACTAGCTGATTTGATGTTACCAATTACCGAAAAATTTATCAAGCTTGTTAGACTGATACTTCGTTACTCGTAGAAAGGTATTTTTATACTCTCGCAACAAAAGTTGCTAAGAGAGTATTATAGTTTTGTTCACATAACGGTTGTTTGTAACACCCAAAACTAAACGAGTTAGATATAGGGTTATATATACCAAAGTGATCAGGGTGAAGAGTGGAGTTCAAATCCGAATGTCTGTCTGTCCGTCCGTCCGTCTGTGCAAGCTGTAACTTGAGTAAAAATTAAGATATCTTGATGAAACTTGGCACACTTATTTCTTGGCAGCATAGGAAGGTTGCTTTCGAAAATGAGCAAAATCAGACCACTGCCACGCCCACAAAATGGCGAAAACCGAAAACACATAAAGTGCCATAACTAAGCCATAAATTAAGCTATGGTAATAAAATTTGGTATGAAGGATCGCACTATGGAGGAGCATATTTAAATTTAATTTTTTTGGGGAAGTGGGCGTGACCCCGCCCCTAAATAGGTTTTTTGTACATATCTCGCAAACTACTAAAGCTATATCAGGAAACTTTCTAGAGTCGGTTATTTTGCGTACTACCTTATACATGGAGGAAATCGGATTGTAACCACGCCCACCTCCCATACAAAGGTTATGTTGAAAACTACTAAAAGTGGGTTAACTCACTAACGAAAAACGCCAGAAACACTAAATTTGACATAAGAAACGGCAGATGGAAGCTACACTCAGATTTTTTTACAAAATGGAAAATGGGAGTGGCGTCGCCCACTTATGGGTCAAAAACCATATCTCAGGAACTACTCGACCGATTTCAATGAAACTTGGTTTGTAATAGTTCCCTTACATCCCAATGATATGTTGTGAAAATAGGCCAAATCGCTTCACAACCGCGCCTACTTCCTATATACCAGAACTTTGAAGACGATCTGAATCGTTTACTTTACAATATATAAAGTAAGCACTAGTGAAGATATCGATGCAGAACTTTGCACAAATACTATGTTAATAGTGTGGCAGCCCCATTCTAAAAATCGCCGAAATCGGACCATAGGTTTTCAAGGCCCCATATATCGAACACGAGGACCTCGGTGCTTCTAACCTAATATTATGGTTTCCAACTTTCAATGGACTTTTTACAATATGTATGACGAATATGTGGGTTAAATTGTATATTATATAATATAAATAAAGTTAAATAAATAAATTGCGAGAGTATAAAATGTTCGGTTACACCCGAACTTACCCCTTCCTTACTTGTTTTTTTTTAATTTTACAAAAACAAAATGCACGTTTGCGCAAAGTGAATTAACAGAGCTGATCTGAGTACGCCTATAAAGAACAGACTTATTTCTTCATATACAGGCAGAGCCTCATTCCGAAGAAAACAAATGATCGATGACGCCGCCATATCACAATCCGCACCAAAAGGTCAATTTTAGAGGATGCAATTTGCATAATAATCTGAGACTATTTCCAAGTGTTATACGAAACCTTACTGAACACACTGACAAAATTCGTAAACAAACCTTGCCCCCGTGAGATGTCTAAATTACGTCATCCCTATTGGTTGACGCTGTACTTCTGAGAAATTACTCAGTGACTTGTGGTGCTGCTTCATCTAGCCTTAAATCGTGTTATCGTGTTACTTGCGTATTTAAATGCTGACTACTATTAAAATAGTGTGGAGCAATAGCAAACTTTGTAAGAGGTCAATGTATAACGAAAAAGCTCTCCTCTTGAGTGTGCCTCGCCCTAGGGGATCAAACTGCTGTCTAACTAAGAAGAAAGAGTTTTTTTTTGGTCTATATCCACTTTATATTTTTTAGATATTATCCTGAAAAAATAATAGATATAAGTAATATTTTTTCATTTATATTCCGAGTACGCCCATTAAATCCGCAAACAACTGATAATGATTTATGATTTCTTTTTATTGTTGATTTATATTTTTAAAGGCGCGTCAATTGTGAACAAATCATTTTGTGTGGGGGATGAATTTGCCAAAAATGTTGATGACTTTGTTAATACGCAGAAGAAAGTGGAAGTGTGGAGAGGAAACAGGGCGCATATGAAACCACATAAGACACTGAGAGAATTATGTATGGTCTTATCCAAAGAAATTGTTGTGTGTGTAATGACATGGACACGGATATAGATATCTTCAGAAAGTGCTTCATATATGAATATGTACATACATATGTCAAGATTAATATATATATATATATATAGATGTATGTATATATGTAATACGATTTTTTTCTGCGTCTGTCTCCATTAAATGCCTTTGCAATGCCTCGCGTCGTCTTAATACCATTAAATGAAATCAAGGACGATGCCACAAAACTGATAAGCAGCGTGTGATTAGAAGGGCGTGGTAGTTATGCGTAAGCATGAAATGAAAGCAGACGGATATACACACACATATGTATATAGTCATATAAATTCTTCTACTTATACAAATTTAGCCAATAAACAGGCATGTGCGCTTGTGTGCCAACAAATAAAATATTTTTGTGTGGGTTTTATGACCGACATAAAAAGGCAATAAAGCATTTTAAGGAATGTGTTGGGACTGTTAAGAAGCAAATAATAAATGAAAGAAATTTAACAGCTATTCAATAAAACTCAACTCGCATACATGTAGCAACAAGCTGTTGAGCAAATACAAATACAAATATAATAAAGTAAATACATTATTTTGCTGAAGAGCTCTTTAATAAAGTAGTTGAACCTTTAATACGCCAGTTGTAGCTTTAACTGATACTGTGCTGCAAATATACATATGCTAAAAATAATCAACACCAAGAAATTCAATTATAAAATCAGTAATTCATAACTGCCATCTCATATTGAAAATATTGTCGCCGTCAACTGCTCTAACTATTTCAAAGGAATCTTTTATATATGTAAATTTAAATGCATACATATGTCGCATATTCAGCTGTTTGCAGCCGCAAAGTTTTTGAATAAATTCAAAAATACAAATAGCACAAAAGTTTCCGTTACAGCCAATGAGTTGTTGTTATTAAAATTTCAATTGAAAGTTACACTGCCATTTTTGTTGATGATTCGCTTTTAGTTGGCCTGTTGCCTTGTTACATTGTTGTACTGTGTGTACAAGACTATTTTTATTTTATTACTCGTTTTGCTGGTACACAAACTGAAAAATTTTAAATTGTTTTTTGTTTAAAAGTTTGCAAGCGTCGACATTTCGTTTATTGCATTGTGGACGAAATTAGTTAGGTTTTCACTCTCTCGTACGCATTCTCATATATTCATACTAGTGAAATCAACTGGTTGTTACGTACCTAAAACTGGTATGTTCTATTATTTTCTCTAGAAGAATTTTCATTTGTAGTTTGAACAGGTCCTTCGTGTTTTTATTGAAACATAGTGAAAAGCTCTCACAGCTCTATGCTCTCTATCGAATCAGACCAGTGTGAAATATCAGATAAAGATAATCCCACATTGAAGAGAGCAAACTTCACTTATAATAGTTAGAACTAAGCAACTTCTGCAAAGACCTTGTCGAAATAATAATAAAGATACGACCAATTCATGGACAAGGAAACTTCTGACCTCTTAAACGCTAAAATCTTTGACTCTACAAACGAAGTTGGATTGTATAGTTGATGTTGAAATAATCTGGATACTATAGAGCATGTTCCAAAATGTTTTCTTCCAAGGGACGTAGGACCTATTACTTCGACAGACAGTGACGCCATCTGTGATATTCAAATTGCTTGAGAGGAGAATTACTTGAGTTCTTTTCTAACTTTTTCGCGCAGCATCCAACTTCAAGCTTAATGTCTTTCGTATATTGGAACATTGGAACATTATAACTGCGAGTGCTCTAAGAAACTTCTAGAAACAGCACTAGTATCTAGTTGGGGTTTATTGGAGGACCTACAACCTACAAATGGCTTAAGGGTGCACCCCCTTTCAAATTTTGACGATTTTCAATGGGCTGGTAAATGAACTTAAATTAATTTTTAGGGTTGTAACTTTGCATACATTTATCTGAAGACTTAAAAAAGAATAAACAAATTTTACATATTTTTGTTGTTGTTGTTGTTTTTTGTGATCAAACAAAAGCTCTTCTTTTCGGCGGCGCATGTGATTTTCGCGCACTGGAACATCTGAAACCAAAAATTCCAACGAGATTAGAAAGAGTACATGTTTGGCTCTAGTATGAACAAGGATTATTAATTTCGCACAAAAATTAACAAAATGGCGGACCTTTGAAATTTCTTTTTTGAAAATCGCCTTTTTTCGGCCACAACCCTAGTTGAAAATTAAAGAAGAAATTCACCGATTTGATTTATCCTAGTTCATACCATAGCTATATGTGTAGAGAATATCGTATTAATATTAATAGGTTTTGAGTAAGTAACCCCATGCGCCAGTCGTAAAAACACTGTTTCGAGAAAAACGCGTTTAAAGTTTTGAGAAGCAAATTCTTGGGTATAAAACCTACCTACGTTTACACCATAAATCGGCTATATCTTCAAGAGTTTTTGAAATTTGCACTTGAATTTTTAAAGGAACATTCTTGAATAGTTATTCGAATTAAATTAAAAAAAACAATGGGATTTTTTAAACCGAGAATGGGGGAGTCCCCTTAAGAGCGGCCGCTTGTGACCTAACTTTTTTTGTCAAATCACCGAATTATATTGGTGTTTTAGATTCCTAAAAAAAAAAACTGAAAACTACAATTAATGTAGAACACCTATTGCAATCATAATATAACCAAAAACTCTCTCAAACTTCTATCGTTAAGTAATAATTAATATAAATTTTCAATATTTAATAACAAATAAATTTGAAAATAAAAAGAAAAAGCACAAAGCAACGAAAAACTAAATTTTGACCCAGAATTTATCGACAAATATTCATTAAATTATTGAGTTAAATTTAGCGCATTGGTAATTATGGTTGAAATTGCCACAAAATTACTCCACAAAGCCAAATTATTAATTAGATGTTAACAATGATTGGGAAATATGCCGAAAATGGCAACAATAAATGTGTATAATTATAATGGGAAATAATGATAATAGCTGGAAAATAGTGCGTCGAAATATTATTGCCGAATAGTGCACACATGCCATTGAAACTAATTGTGGAAATACTTATATGCAACTATGCAGTAAGTATCAAATATATAATAATAAAAGAAGGCGTTGGGAAAAGTTAAATTTATTCGAACCGCAAATAGTAACGAAATTATTTTCATAGCATATTGCGTAATTAATACTTTCCTTTGAAATCGAGAATAGTAAAGAGAGTAATTTTCACAAATTTTAATATTATTTAAATTTCTGTAATAAATAAACGTAGGATGGCCAAAATAATGTAGTATGGGGTATAAATATATACAAAGAGTATCATCCATTTGGTTCACGGCCCCAGAATTAAAATTCCTTCAAACGCACTTCAAACAAGTAAATTCGGGTACAACCGATATAATATTCTCGCAATTTATTGATGAAATTTTATTAACCTAACACAATTTGACCCTAATATTCGGCATAACGTTCACTAGAATAACGAAAAACATTATATATAGTATGAGGGCTGAGGTAATTCCTCAAAATATTCTTTCTGAATTATATCTGAGAGATTTACCGATGTTTTCGGTGAAAAATTCCCCTTCGGCACTGAGTTCTCCATGCTCGATATCAGGGGAAAGAAGGAATGTATAGTCCGATTCCAACAATTTTTCCATAAATGATACCACAACTCAAATACAGTAGTTGTGTAAAGTTTTATTCCGCTTTCGTCATTGATTTCTAATGTATATAAAATAAAGTAAGGAATAAGATGGAATTCAAAATTGAATTATATGGGAAGTAGGCGTGGTTGTGAACCGATGTCGCCCATGTTCCTTCCGTGTCATCAGGATGTTAAGAATAAAAAAAGAAAAGGAAAATAAATCACTCGACTGAGTTTCTGAGATATGGTTTTTGAGTGCGTCGGGGTCACTCCCATTTTAGATTTTTAAAAAAAATCTGAGTGCACTCTTTTTCTGCCAATTCTGGTATAAACTATAGTGTTTCTGATGTTTTCCCTTGGTGAGTTAACGCACTTTTAGAAATTTTCAACATAATCCTTGTATGGGAGGTGGGCGTGGTTATTATCCAATTTCACCTATTTTATGATGTGTAAACCTATTTGTGGACGAGGCCACACCCACTTTTAAAATGGGATCCTGTGTACCAAATAATACTTTCATAACTTTATTTATCCATTTTGTGGGCGTGGCAATAAGCCAATAAATATTTCTTTTTCAAACGCACTTCAAACAAGTAAGGAAGGGCTAAGTTCGGGTGTAACCGAACATTTTATACTCTCGCAATTTATTTATTTAATATTATATAATATACAATTTGACCCACATATTCATCATATATATTGTATAAAGTCCATTGAAAGTTGGAAACCCTAATATTAGGTTGGAAGTACCGAGGTCCTCATGTTCGATATATGGGTCCTTGAAAACCTGTGGTCCGATTTCGGTGATTTTTAGAATGGGGCTGCCACACTATAAACGTAGTATTTGTGCAAAGTTCTGCATCGATATCTTCACTAGTGCTTACTTTATATATTGTAAAGTTAACGATTCAGATTGTCTTCAAAGTTCTGGTATATAGGAAGTAGGCGTGGTTGTGAAGCGATTTGGCCTATTTCCACAACATATCATTGGGATGTAAGGAAACTATTACAAACCAAGTTTCATTGAAATCGGTCGAGTAGTTCCTGAGATATGGTTTTTGACCCATAAGTGGGCGACGCCACGCCCATTTTCCATTTTCTTAAAAATCTGAGTGCAGCTTCCATCTGCCATTTCTTATGTGAAATATAGTGTTTCTGACGTTTTTCGTTAGTGAGTTAACCCACTTTTAGTAATTTTCAACCTAACCTTTGTATGGGAGGTGGGCGTGGTTATTATCCGATTTCTGTCAGTTGTGGACTGTATAAGGAAATGGCTAAAAAAAACGACTGCAGAAAGTTTGATTTATATAGCCCTATTGGTTTGCGAGATATATACAAAAAACATATTTGGGGACGGGGCCACGCCCACTTCCCCAAAAAACTTACATCCAAATATGCCCCTTCCTAGTGCGATCCTTCATACCAAATTTTATTTCCATAGCTTTATTTATGGCTTAGTTATGGCACTTTATGTGTTTTCGGTTTTCGCCATTTTGTGGACGTGGCAGTGGTCCGATTTTGCTGATTTTCGAACCTGACCTTCTTATGGTGCCAAGGAACACATGTTCCAAGTTTCATTAAGATATCTCAATTTTTACTCAAGTTACAGCTTGCACGGACGGACGGACAGACAGACATCCGGATTTGAAATTTTCTCGTCACCCTGATCATTTTGATATATATAACCCTATATCTAACTCGTTTAGTTTTAGGACTTACAACCAACCGTTATGTGGACAAAACTATAATACTCTCGTAGCAACTTTGTTGCGAGAGTATAAAAAGGTATCAGAACGAAACTATCGTAGCTACTAATCCTAACATTCTTTGTTTTCTAGCATTCGAAGCTTGGTACGTAGATAAGTTTGGAGTTTTATAATTTAACCTATCATATCCTAACTGAATCTCATTCACTCGAATGCGGTTATTGCTGTTAACTATATCCATAATATTCTATAAATTTCTATATCCATAATATTCCTATAAATATACACTAGGGTGGACCGTAAAAATATGGTCAAAGAACGAATCTCATTATTATAATATTACTTAAAAGCTCAATACATACGATAAAAGCTCTTGCATATTGTAAATTGAAAATAATATAATTACTAATGTTTCCTTTCCATCCTAATGTTCATATTCATATCATCGCTCTTGCTCGTGCTTCAACTGTACATACTCGACTGCCAAATAGAGTTTACCATAATTAAATGTATGGAATTAATTTATTTTCACTGGGATTATAAAAGCAAATAATAATTGCTAAAACGAACCAAAACAATAATACCGTTAGATTAGTGCTTACAATAATAACGGCAAATATATATTCGACTAATATCAGCGAAACAAAAGCGCAAATTTGTGCTGTTTGTATATCGTGTACGTGGAATATAAATAAATATGAATTTGTATAAGCAGACACAAATTGCCATATCACTGTGGCAATTAATTTGCCTTAACCCCGGATGAGCTTTGGCAGTATCAATGTACATTTTTATATAATTAGATGCGCGTGTGTGTGTGTGTGTGTATATATTTTTTTATGTAAATGCGAGTTCATATGCAATGGCAAGCGATTATTCAGCGAAATCTCATTAGCAACATATGTAAGTGGATATTTGTCTGAATATGCGCAATATATACAGAAATCTATTTCCATAGTGATTAACATTAGAGTAGTGGAAAAAAGGCTAAAGTTGAAAGTATTAATCTTAAAATTTTGGAGACTGCTTTTATCCAACAAAAATTTCATATTTTTTTTAAATAATAATTCTATAGAACTTTGTTGAAAAGGTGATGTTTGGATTAAAACAAAATTAAGGTTAGATCCAGTCATAATAGATAAAATTACACATTAATTACAAAACGAAAAACTCATAAACAAATGTTATCATTAAAGGTTTTTGTATAAAAGTTCAATATACCGTGTTCGAACGAATACAAACCGTAGCATGAGCATTGCCCAAGATTTGTTGCATTTGACGTCATGGCGTCGACGATCCATATTCACTTAAAACCGTCATAACTGGTGACCAAACATGGGTATATGGTTATGACATTAAAATCAAAGTCCAATCGTTCCAATGGAAGAGCCCAGGTCAGCCAAAGCCAAAAAAGGCACCGAAAAAAAAACGTTGAAAGAGCTCAAGGGCATACCAAACAGTGCATATTAGATCTGCTTCGAGGTTTCGAAATAACGCTGCATAAGTCTATTATATCTGAGTGAGACTACTTCGAAGGGGACAAAATAGAAATTTATGAATAAATAAATATTATTTGACAGTAATTAAAATTTACCTTATTTTTGAACAGACCTCGCATAAACGTTATTACCTAGCTAAAAATATTTGAAAAAACGTATCTTCAAATAAAAAAATAATAATTTAGCTTTAATATACCTCTCAACCCGTGATGAACCCAATAACTCATCATGGCCCTTGGACAAGTGATGCTCTCTTAGTGAAGGTCTTTCACTAGGTCGTTTATTTCAGCTTGTTCGATTGAATGGGGTCCTTTAGCGCCGTGAATGATAACAAGCGGGATAATCTTATACATCCGTATTTACGCCATTATACTATTGGAGATAATGCTGGTACCAAGATAGACAAAATTATCCACAACTTCAAAGTTATCACTGTCAACAGAGACGTGGGAGTTAAGTAGTGAATGCGCTGACAGTTTTCTTGATGACTCGGACTCGGAAAGGTCCCGATAATTGGCACAGTTGTGGGGTCTCCACGTTTGTGGATTTTGCAGAGCACACTGAGCTTCCAATCATCGGGCTCACTTTCATCGGACCAAATATTCTGCAAATAAGTTCTTCGCCGTCGTATTTGAATAGTTCGGCCGAGCAATCTATCGGCATCGTCGCTTTGTTGTTCTTCGAGCTGTTCGAATTTCTTCATGGTCGGGCAATGAAACAATTGTTCCATCGTCATCGATTGGGAAATTGCGTTCGCCATCTGCTTGTGTTGCACTTTCAGTGCCATTCAACAGGTCCGACAAGTGTTCAGAGACTATACTATGGTAAATATAGGTTTCTCATAATCAGTAACTCCAAATGTTCATCTCCTAGAAGAACCAGGCCTATGTTCCTCAATTCAATCATATGCATTTTTCAAAGCCTAATTCTAACATAATACTATGTGGTGTAATTTTTTCCTATTTAAACCTAAGACTATAATCTCTTCTTCTTCTTCTTCACATTCTTCTTTTAGATAACCCTTTTAATTGACTAGACTTAATTTATTTTAATCGACATATCTAGGTCAAGTCCGTTTGCTTTATTCCTGAAGGTCGTAATAATTTGATTAAAAAAAGTTCTTCTCTACTGTTTATAATGAATTATTCTCCTACTGCAAATAAGTTTCATTCACTCTATTTACATGTACCTGTCCAAAGATGTTGCTTTCTCTAAATATTTCATTAATAATTCAAATTTCGTCTTTTCGTAATAAAATTTTCATTGCATACTTTTGAGCGTCAATGTGTGAATGCAAATAATTTTAATTGTGTCTAACGGTATTACTTGCTCAGAATATTTTGTAAATAATTAAAATTGGAATTTTGCGAAATACAATTTCCTTGGCATACTTTTAAGCGCCAACGTGTGTATGCTAATAAATTTAATTGTGCGCAATTTGGTAAGGAGAAAAATTCATGTTGCTTGCGGTAATAAAACAAAATAAAGAAGAAATGACAAAAAAGTATGCGCCTGCAGCAACGGACAAGAATCATCGTTAATGAAAATGACATCCTTCCTGGGAAATACACAACGACAGTCTCGCACGGAGAACGCGCAAGCACCTACTTGGGCACAGCAAAAAATGGAAAGTACGAAAAAATCGTGGAATTACACTCGTTGCTGCGGGAGTCACGCAAAGTTTGCTAAGTAACGAGCTCACCACTCAACACCCACCCGCCGACTTGAGGCCGACATGGCGGCTTATTTAGCGCACAAGTTGATTTTAAAATTTCGCCTTCGTGCACTAAAATTATTTGCTTTGCTTTCCCACGAGCGCACCGTGCCAACGTGACTCGCATTTCGCTGATGTCGGTGATAGCTCGTTGCGATTATTGTTAAGTTATTCTTGTTGCAGCGGTTGTGCAGTTGATTGTTGATTTTTTTAATATTTTAATTTTTTTATACTTGTTTTAGTGTTGGCGCTTGATGACACTTGGACTTTGCTATTCTTTATGCTTTGTAGAGAGGATTTATTGTAGTTGTTGCTTTCAGAAACTTAATCCATAATACCTGATGACTAACTGCGTCGCATCCTGCATGAATAATACTGGTATGACATAAATTTTGTGTATCCTGTGTGGCTACTAAGTCTATTATCAGTCTAAATCTCAAAAAATATAAAGTATTTTGCGTTAAGTTCTCCTTCTATAAGATCTCGATTTAAACTGTCTTAGACGAAGGGTCTATTGTCGGGAAATGTTCATCAACTCCAGTTTGAGACTCTCTCACAAATTCAGCGTGGTTTCATTATTAAATTATGGCAATTAAAATAGCTGGAGATATACTGATATAGAGCGCAACCTTCTTTAGAATATCAACCTTAGAACATGTGCTCGCGATTATTGAAAAAAATAGCTAGCCTTTCTATCAATGAAATCAAGTTACTTCATGATATTTTTAGTATGGATACCTGGAAATCATAAGAAGTCTAAGGAACTTCTCGCTCTCAACAAAGTCCGTCATAAGCTTACAGTAGGGTTTGCATTTGTCTAGTTCTTGCGGTTGTAACAGCTCAATTACTGTCGACGAGGTAAAACTATAAATTATAACGGATACCAGTAGAATCCGTTCACCTGGAATAGAAATAAAAAGTCTTGGCAGATTTGAAATGAGTTCAAAGCGCATTGTCAGTTTTGCTACGAGATAACTTATTTATCTTCAGCAGTCCATTTGTGATTTTCATATTGGGGATCAGTCTGTTTAACATACTTAAAAATCGAACGACGACGAGGCAAGTACATTCATCCGTCTATATTTGCTTCCACAAACTTCCAAGCAACCAAGTCTATGTGGCGGATGCGATAAAACCTCCCATCCGAGCTCCCGTAGCTTCTGACGAGTCATCAACGAAGTAGTGGTCTGGCGTTGTCCTGGTGGAACACTACACCCTTCCTGTTGAGCAATTCTGGACGCTTCTGGTCGATCGCCTGCTTCAAGCGGTCCAGTTGTTCGCAGTAGATGGTAGAATTAAGCGTCTGGTCATATGGGAACAGCTTATATTAGATGATTCCCTTCCAATCCCACCAAACACACAGCAAAACCTTCCTGGCCGTCAATCCCGACTTGGCCACTGTTTGGGACGATTCACCGGCCTTCGACCACGTCCGTTTTCGTTTGATATTGTCGTATGTGATCCATTTTTCGTCGCCAGTCACCATCCGTTTCTAAAATGGGTCGAGTTCGTTCCGTTTCAGCAGCATATCGTTGATTTGAATTTGATTGAAGGTTTTTTTCAGTCAAATCATGCGGCACCGAAGCATGAAGCTTTTTTGTGTATCCAGCCTTATGTAGACGGTTTAAAATGGTTGGGAGACTAACTCCCACGAAATGCCTCATGCCGGTCTAACTCGATGTTTTCCATGATTTGATCGGTATTCGTCGTCACAGGTCTTCCGCCGGCTGGCTTATCCATGGTGTCGTTTTCACCCGGTCTGAATCGTTGAAACCATTCCTCCGCAGTTCGAAGTGATAGAGTATTATCCCCCAAAATACCATTAATCTCACGGAACGTTTCTCTAGAGGATTTGCCTTTAACGAAGAAAAACTTTAAAATAGCGCGAATTTCGGCATTAGTGAACTCCTTATTTACACGTCTATAACTGTTGACCGCAATATGCAAACTAATCATGCATAGCGTCGTTTTGTAGGTTATGTCATGAGCTTTCAAAGATGTATAGTATTGCCAGATGCGAGCTCTGTAGTGCTTTATACATAGCCGCGAAATACAAAAGACAAAAAGGCGGAAGGGAGATATTTGCCAAGCTAATATATGGAGGATGGAGTCATATGTAGAAGTTCACGTAAGTGAGGAAAGTTTCTGATTGTCATTCACTTGGGAGTGGCCAGGAACGATTCTTTTACATGTGGCTCAAGCAGCTCACGACTTCCGGTCTTAGACCAAGTATCCTCTGGGATACATCAGACATCCGTTTGGAGGCGAGCTAAAGTGAGAAGGCGAAACCCGCTTATGCGGTTGTGCGTAGGGTTTGGGACCCACCACATAAAAACACCCCCCCAATGAAAAGAACAAAACAGCCTCGGATGAGAGACCCCAATTTCGATGACGATCACTGCAAACGTTTAAAGGACTACGATTTAAGGGCATGCACCTGGAATGTCCGGACCCTTAATTGGGAAGGTGCCTCTGCCCAGCTGGTTGATGTCCTCGTAAGAGTAAAGGCTGACATCACCGCAATCCAAGAAATGCGATGGACGGGACAAGGACGGAAGAAGGTGGGTCCTTGTGACATCTACTACAGCGGCCATATAAAGGAGCGCAAATTCGGTGTGGGATTCGTGGTGGGAGAGAGACTCCGTCGTCGAGTCCTGGCATTCACTCCGGTGGATGAACGTCTAGCCACAATCCGCATCAAAGCGAGGTTCTTCAACATATCGCTGATTTGCGCGCACGCCCCGACGGAAGAGAAGGACGAAGTGATCAAAGATACCTTCTATGAGCGCTTTGAACGTACCTATGAGCGCTGCCCCCGCCACGATGTAAAAATCGTGCTTGGCGATTTCAACGCTAGGGTGGGTAAAGAAGGTGTCTTTGGCACAACAGTCGGAAAATTCAGCCTCCATGACGAAACATCACCAAACGGTCTGAGGCTGATCGACTTCGCCGGGGCCCGAAATATGGTCGTCTGTAGTACTAGATTCCAGCATAAGAAAATCCATCAAGCTACTTGGCTGTCCCCGGATCGAATCACTCGCAACCAGATCGATCATGTTGTGATAGATGGACGACATGTCTCCAGTGTCTTTGATGTGCGTACGCTTCGTGGTCCCAACATCGACTCGGACCACTATCTTGTAGCAGCTAAGATACGCACCCGCCTCTGTGTAGAAAAGCGCACACGTCAACAAACACAAGGAAGGTTCGACATCGAGAAGCTGCAATCACAAACCGACAGCCGAACGATTTTCTACTCGACTTGCACTCCTGCTCTCTGAGAGCACTCATCAGCATCTCGGTATAAGGGAGCTGTGGGACGGCATATCAAACTCCTTACGTACAGCTGCAACCGAAACCATTGGTTTTCGGAAAAGCCAAAAAACAGCTGGTATGACGAGGATTGTCGTCTCGCAGTGGAGAGAAAAACAGACTGCCTACCTCGCAATGTTGCGATCGACCGCAACACGAGCGGGATGGGAAAGATACCGAGAGCTGAAGAGGGAAGCGAGACGCATTTGCAGACAAAAAAGAAAGAGGCCGAAATGCGTGAGTATGAAGAGCTTGACAAGCTGGCCGACAGGGGTAATGCTCGAAAATTTTACGAAAAGATCCGGCGACTAACTGAAGGTTTCAAGACCGGAGCGCACTCCTGTAGGACCCCCAGAGGTGATCTAGTTATTGATGACCAGAGTATACTGAGTTTGTGGAGGGAACACTTCTCCAGCCTGCTGAATGGCAGTGAAAGTACAACACCAGGAGATGGTGAACCCGATTCCCCAATCGACGACGATGGAGCAGATGTTCCATTGCCCGACCGTGAGGAAATTCGAATAGCAATTACCCGCTTGAAGAACAATAAGGCGGCGGGGGCCGACGGATTACCGGCCGAGCTATTCAAATACGGCGGCGAAGAGCTGATAAGGTGCTTGCATCAGCTTCTTTGCAGAATATGGTCGGAAGAAAGCATGCCTGACGATTGGAACCTCAGTGTACTCTGCCCAATACACAAAAAGGGAGACCCCACAATTTGCGCCAATTACCGTGGGATAAGTCTCCTCAACATCGCGTATAAGGTTCTGTCGAGCGTATTGTGTGAAAGACTAAAGCCCACCGTCAACAGACTGATTGGACCTTATCAGTGTTGCTTTAGACCTGGAAATCAACAACAGACCAGATATTCACCATGCGCCAAATTTTGGAGAAGACCGGTGAAAATAGGATCGACACACACCATCTCTTTGTCGACTTTAAAGCTGCTTTCGACAGCACGAAAAGGAGCTGCCTTTATGCCGCGATGTCTGAATTTGGTATCCCCGCAAAACTAATACGGCTGTGTAAGCTGACGTTGAGCAACACCAAAAGCTCCGTCAGGATCGGGAAGGACCTCTCCGAGCCGTTCGATACCAGACGAGGTTTCAGACAAGGTGACTCACTCTCGTGTGATTTCTTTAACCTGATGCTGGAGAAAATAATACGAGCTGCAGAGCTAAACCGAGAAGGTACAATCTTCTATAAGAGTGTACAGCTACTGGCGTACGCCGATGATATCGATATCATCGGAAACAACACCCGCGCCGTTAGTTCTGCTTTCTCCAGACTGGATAAGGAAGCGAAGCGTATGGGTCTGGTGGTGAACGAGGACAAGACGAAATATCTCCTGTCGTCAAACAAACAGTCAGCGCATTCGCGTCTTGGCTCCCATGTCACTGTTGACAGTCCTAACTTTGAAGTTGTAGATAATTTCGTCTACCTGGGAACCAGCATTAACACCAATAACAATGTCAGCCTGGAAATCCAACGCAGAATCACTCTTGCCAACAGGTGCTACTATGGACTAAGTAGGCAATTGAAAAGTAAAGTCCTCTCTCGACGTACAAAAACCAAACTCTACAAGTCTCTCATCATTCCCGTCCTACTTTACGATGCAGAAGCGTGGACGATGTCAACATCCGATGAGACGGCACTAGGAGTTTTCGAGAGAAAGGTTTTGCGGAAGATTTATGGTCCCTTTAAGAATTGGCAACGGCGAATACCGCAGACGATGGAACGATGAGCTGTATGTGTTATTCGACGACATAGACATAGTCCAGCGAATAAAAAAACAGCGGCTACGCTGGCTAGGTCATGTTGTCCGAATGGATGAAAGTGCTCCAGCTCTGAAAGTATTCGATGCAGTACCCGCTGGTGGAAGCAGAGGAAGAGGGAGACCTCCACTCCGATGGAAGGACCAGGTGGAGAGGGACCTGGCTTCGCTTGGAATAACCAATTGGCGCCAAACTGCCAGAAGGAGGGATGCGTGGCGCGCTGTTTTGGACTCGGCTATAACCGCGTAAGCGGTGTCTACGCCAGTCAAGAAGAAGAAGAATATATGGATGTTTAAGTATAAACTCCAATGCACTAGAACATCAGACATGTGACAGTCTATTATATTAGTTTACTAGAACAGCTTGGATCTAATGATTTCTTTATAAACTAAAACATATATGCACTTATTTGAATAAGTAAAAAACAAATAGCTGACATAAATAGTATTTTTGTCTGCTTCATGCCTCATTCGTGAGTATCGCTCGAAATTCTATGCTCTATCATGGATGACATCCATCTCAACTCTTCTTTGGAGCATTTGTCTCTGCGCACTCCGCACGCCATTCCATGTCATCCCAAGCCATTGTCTCTAACATATAATCCATTTGGCGCACGTTTTTGTCATCAGACAATATAAGTGAAAATATATTTCGTCGGCATCGCAGCGTCCTACACATGCCCGTTATGTACGTTGAATTGTTGTTGTCTTTACAACGTTGCTCGTTTCGTTGTTGTGCCGCATTGTCATTGTTTTACCACGTCCGTTTTTCTGCTCATATTTCATTTAGCCTTTTTGGCGTATGCTTTATTAAGCTTTTTGTTAAATTGTCAGCATTTCATAGTAAATTAGTCTTATTTGCGGTTGAATTAGTTGCATCAACTGCAGACACATTTGATGAATTCAGGCGGGCATCTAACGGTTGAACGGCAACGCAGCAGCAAGTAAATATATGTATATGGAATTATTTATTTCCCTTTCTAAATGGGATTACAAAGGAAGATCTGCCTTTTCGTTTTTATGGGCGCTGCAAGCTTCACGAGATTTTAGCTGATTTCAGCAAGGCGTCTTTCATTGCATGGTTTCAAATTTCGAAAATTCGGGACACCAAAAGGAACGTTGATATCAAGAACACTATAAGCATATCTATTTCTTAGTCCCCACTAACCTTTAACTCATCTCAAACGTGAAGTATCTGCTTTCATTTGGAGGCAAAGTTCTGGAAAATGAGGTCCTTTTTATGTATGGGCGGTCGGAGGAGTAAATTTGGAGTCATGAGCACCATTTCATAAAAAATTTACAAAAAAAAAGTATACATATATAATCACAGTGAAACGAAAGTCGAAGCATTTTTTCTCTGATTTTCCTGTGTATATAAGGATTCTAACTAAATTCGCACTTTTTTCGAAATTTTAAAGTTTATTTAAAGAAAACATGTACGGTAGTATTACTATCCATCTTAAGCTATAGAATTTTCTTAACTTTCTGACAATTTTTGGATTCCATCCCAAACGAATTGCGCCCAAAAATGAACCAAGCCATTTTTTTCATCTGAACCAGTCCAGTGAGGGTAGTTTTCATCCACCGGAACAAATGGTAGTCAAAAGGAGAAAGGTCTCTTTTCCTAGTAGTCTCTAACCGGTCTTGTAACTTGAGGCCGATATAGCAAATACAGAGCATTACCTTGGCGTCCTGGAAATCGGCTTTGTCGTTGATTTGGCCAGGTTTCAGATAAGATTTTTTGCATTTATAGTTATAGTAATGGATCACAATCCGATGCAAAAACCCTCCTTGTTCTAGCGCTCAAGCTGCATTTCTGTCATACAAAATTGTCTCTCAAAGTGACCCAATTCCTTTGCACTTGGGTGTAATAGGCTGCTTTTAAACGTTTTGAAATGGATGCTTGAGTGACTCCAGAATGTTCATATTTTTCATATTTTCGGGGTCGCTGATTACGATTCCGGTGTAGGTTTTTCAATATTCAAAATGGCTGTTGCAATATGACGAATTTTTAAAATCTTCCACCATATTGGCTTGCCATTTTGAATTTTTGAAAAGTAACGTCAAATTCACAATCAACGACCCCCGAATTTCGAGTGATTCCGATGAATTTTTCAGAATAGCGTCCGCAATCCTGGATCTGCCATTTTGAATTTTTAAAAATCGGCACCGGATTCGTAATCAGCGACACCCCCGGTCCTCGGATTAGAATTCAGTGACCCCAAAAACATAAGGCACACATAATAAGACCCCCAGGTCATGACTTTTTTTTTTTGTGGATGTGTAATAAATTTACTCCAGATTTTCGATACACCACTTCTCTGAGCCAAGCTTATGCTCTCAATCTGTCAAAAGTTAATAGACAGTACAGTTGGATTCAATACGAGGAAGTATATATGTATATGGTATAGCTGAGCTCACTATTAAATAGATTATAACGTTCTCTCGCTTTTATACCAGTTGTTTATTCGATTCGCTACTTATCGATATTTGGCGAATCGAGAACAACAGTATGTAAAATTGCTGTGGGTGGTTTGATTTTGAAAGAGCGATTTATTTCGCTAGAGCGAGATCGCTAGTTAAAGCTTCGAGATCTCAATGAAAGGAATCACATGGAAAGCGTAGCGAATTTTGTGAGTCTCGCTCGCTTGGTTTATCACCTACGTATGTGATGCTATTATAATACTAACTTGTCAAATTTTAAGAACCTCATTTAATTATGCAGAATAATTTTCTGTTCGTAAATCATAAACATCAAGCAAAGTACATAAGCATTTATAGCAATTAAACTGAAATTGAATTTGAAATTGAACACTAGATAATTGTCTGTACATGACTTGAACAAGTCTGTTTGTTGTTCACTTTCGTTTAATAATAAATATACTAAAATATTAGTTTAAATTTGGTATTTGACAAATGAACTTTGTAAATGTGGCTTGAATGTAAATGAAATTACATTTAAATAACAGCATGATGCATTTCTACTCTCAAATAACACACATTACGCTCACCATCAGTCATTTAATTTGAGTAATTAAAATATATGGAATTCATGAACGGAAAGTAATCAACTTTACATATTACACATCGTTACTTATAATTTCACTATCTTGAGCTGAAGTTGCCACTTGCAGTGATTTATGTGTTGCAAACATTTTACAGACCATTAAATTTATGCATAAATCAATTGTGTAGTGGCAAATGGCATGTCAGTGATTTCGAAAATGTGAGTGAATTGCTAAAGCAATAAATAATATAAATTTGGGGAATTAAGTCAAGAAAGTGAGCTCCTGTATTCATGTATTTAAATATATATTACATTGCTTGAGTTGTCTGTGAGAGCAGATAATATTGATGAGGTGAAATGGAAATTAATTTCTAGCAAAATATGAATTTCTGACAGCTTTTTGTATGTATGTATGTATATGGTATATTGTAAATACTCTACCACTTTAGTATATCACAAAATCACAAATTATTATTGTTGTAATCGCTTTTTGATGTGCGTTTTGTGTGTATTTTGAATGATAATTACATGAATTTGAAATCACTTATGCGGCATTTTCGCAAGCAAGATTTACAAGTAAACTCATATATTATTTGCTAAGTCTAAATTTCACTGTTGACTGAGCAAATATTGAGCGATAAGCAACATGCTGTTGTCTACGTGATGAAAATGGTAGAAGTGAAAGTGATTGACGTTTCTAAGATGTTCCAACGCTGTATCAAGTGAGGCGAATCATATTTGTGCTTTAAAGCGATTTAATTAGGGATATAATTGTACTTGTGTATCGAATATACAATAGATTCGGGTGTATGTGGTAGTGAGTATGCGCCAAACATCAAAGATATGAAATAAAGCAAGAATAATGTATGGATTGTATATACATGTGACACATATGCAGGGAGTGCCATAAATATATTTAATTTGACAGCGCCAGTTAATTTCGAGAAGTTAGAATTTCAAACCCGATTTTAAATCTATAATAAATATCGATATAAAACGATTTAGTCGATTTAATCGACCAGTGCTTGACCCTAGAGACATTCCCGCAAACGTCGAGAACAGGCTCAAAAAGTGACATTTTCAGTTGAGAATATGTTTGGGATTCAAACAGATCTCTACAAATATTTTGTTGGGTTAATGTTGACACAAATGTCCAATATCGATATAAAACGATTTAGTCGATTTGATCACCCAGTGCTTGACCCTAGAGACATCTATTGGAAAACGGCGAAAGCAAAGTTGTAGACCTAATAGCATTCGCATTTTTGATGAGACTATTTGGTTCCAAAGGATTTTTAAAGTTGTCAAGGTGTCCCCAAACCACACTATTTAAGTCACAATTGAACGGTTAACCACCAAGTTTTGTAATCCATGTCCTCGGAAGACGCCTTGTAGTACGGACTAGACATTTCTCAGTATTGTGAAGGACCGACAACATTCTAACAGTTCATTGAAGGTAAGGTCTCAAAATGAACATGGATTAAGTACCATTACTATACGATCCATTAGACCCGAGAAAATTTAGCCGAGTTAGCCACGAGAACGGTAGCTATAAATATGGAGTGCTTTTCGTTGGTCACTTCTAAGTAAGAAATGAAAAGACAAAGTTTATTTTCAAGAACTAAAAACTCGCTAGATGACGCTGGAGTCATTTTTTATATAAATGTTTTGATCTTCAAGTGTATTTAGTTCTGAGAGAAGTTGGATTTAGGTATGCTAGTTCTATTTCTTTAAGAATGTGATTTCTGTCGAATAAATTGTAAAAACAAGAATTTAAAGAAAAAATGCTTTCTTTCATAAGGAACATGCACCACCCTGTGTATAAGATATGTGTCTACGTATAAGGTTTGAGCCACAATTGCTATGCTACAAAAGTAATCAAATAATGTCTAGGAAATCATACACGACTTGAAATACAAAAATCATTTAAGAAACCGAAAAACGCTGCTGTGGCAAAAAGCTTGTCGTCCATTCAGGCGTATATCCGAAAAGTGAAAAAATAAATTTTCCTATGCCACTTTGACATACACTTTTAACATTTTGCTTTGCACTGTTATGCCTGCTGCCTGTACGTGAGGCCTAAAACACACAACCACACCCAAAAATATAGATACATACATACATATGTATATACAATTCCAAAAATCCTACACAAATCGAATCAGTACAAATTTGATGCGATTAACACGAAATCTCTGCCCGGCTGCGGGCGTCGTGTGGTTGGCAATCAAAAAATGAACGCCACAAACCAGGCACACAAATGTAAACCGAAATGTTGAAAATAAAGACGAAATTGAGAAACAGCTATAATTCCATTTGAAATGTCAATAAAAGTGAAGTGAATTGAATTTGTGGTCGGCGTAAAGTAAAAAAAGTGAGAAATATTTTTAAATTTATTTGATAAACGAAATTTGTTCGAACAATGATTAAAAAAGCGAATTGATTTCATCCTTTTATAGCTATGTGTGGCCGTATGTCAGATTGTGCAGACAGATTTTGATATTTTGAACCTGGTAAAGTTGAGAGGAATTGAGCTGAAAAGAAATTAAATTTCATATTTTGTTGGATACTTGAAGATATTTCCTAACCAGTAGATCTTGAAAATCAGAAAGTCCATTTACAAGGTATATGACATTAAGACTCTTGTCAGAATAGTAGTATACACTTAGTTGGAGGGCTAAAAGCTTCCAAGATAACCATATGTTAACGAAATTAGCATTTTTAGAAGGTGAGTGGTGGGCCTCAAACGTTTCGTATACCCAAAACATCCAAACCTAATATATCCAATTATTGGACCTTGGTAGTATACTTAACAGTACAGAGATATTATAGATATTTTGCAAAGCCTCGGTATTAATGTTGCCTTTGATATTCCTGTGCGATAAATTAAGAGATTTCCACTCTTTAATTTGATTCCAAATAGTCGAATATATTGGGTGATCCAATTAGATGCACTTTTTTCAATAGCCTTTTTTTGACAGATCACGAGCGATCCGTGTCAAGATGTCATGTTAGTTTTATTTTGGCATTTCATCTTGGGAGGACTTATGTCTGAACAACTTTTACAAATTGTTCAACTTTATTACGAAAATTTACGTTCTGTAAAGAATGTGTTTCGAACGCTTCGCTCAACTTATGGTCAACATAATCGACCTACTGAGCGTACTATTCGCAAAACAAATACCCATCGTGAGACCCGACATTCATTATTGGATAATATTCGACCGAATAGACCACATCCAGCAAGCAGTTAAGAAAATATAGCCGTCGTACTTGAGAGTGTACCCGAAGAACGGCGCCGTTCGCAGCAACTCGGACTGTCATCTCGCCATGATAACCGACCATTTGATGTCTAAAATTGAAGCCCGTGATCTCGTCGACATTTGGTTACAACAAGACGGCGTCACTTTCCACACATCGCACCAATTAGAGAAGAGATTTATTTAGAGAACACTTCGGTGAGCATATAATTTCACGTTGGGCCGGTTGTTTGGCCACCAAGATCGTGGGACTTCACACCGTTCGACTTTATCCTGTGGGGATATGTCTATGCGGACAATCCCGCTTCGATTCAGACCTTGGAGCAAAACATCACGCGACAGTGAGCAGTTGAAATGCTCGAACAAGTCATCGAAAATTGGACTCAACGGATGGACCGCGGCCAACATTTGAAATATTATTCTTTAAAAATAAATGCCAAAGAATATATGGATAAACATTCCACATAAAATTTTAATTTTTTGTGTTTTTTTTCTTTAAAAAAGTAGGAAAGCTCGAAATGGATCACTCTTTATAAAACCTTCTTTCGGAAGGGGTATATTTTTAAACCCTTATATACCGTAGGGTATTTTCACCATTTATAATAGATATCATTAGAAATAATGTAGTGGTATTTTTAGTGCAGTGTGGTTAGGTTTAATCAGTCATTAAAAATGGTTCTAGACCCACCCTTATATACCCACTTCAATATAACTGTATGCGTTAAGTTGTATTGTAGGCATGTCAGTTCATCGGTTAATATGCCTCTAGCATAATTCTTAAAATTTGTCCGAGTAAATCATGTGCGATTGTATTCAAACTTAGTCTTCCTTACTTATTTCATTTAATTAGTCATTTATATTAGTATATGGTTTGTATTTATCATATACATAAAAATCGGTATATTAGCATTTCTGAGAAATTAGAAAGACTTTTCGCTCAAGCAAAAAGTTCTTGATCAAATATTGGCTAACAAAATACGTTCTTCCCCACACCATTGAACCGAAATTCTTTGTATATGCCATATATTATTTCCAAAGCGGCACTTTATATGCATATGAGCACTATTGCCTATAAACCTTAGTCCAATATTGATGTAACTCAAACCCAAGCACACACGAATTTGTGATAAAATAATTTGATCAACGTAAACTTGACCGCAAAGTGTAAATAACAAAGCATGTGGTTGTATGTAAATATAACTATATACTTTTATTTGCGTTTACTCATATGATTTAGTTTATATAGGTTATATGTCTACATGTGTACGTTTATATTCGCAGGCATTTCTGCTGTGATGCGCCAAATAAAGAGCAAATCTCGCAAAACCACATTTTGTTGTCGATGGCATTTCTCCACTGTCCTGTCCCCGAAACATGAATTTCGTGTTAATGAACTTGCACAGCTGTCGGCAAACACATAAAAATTGCTTGTTATGTTGATGGGGAATTTTCTCGTTACACATACACATATGCATATATACCATGTACCTAAATAGACAAGAGTTTATATATTAAAATGTTTGGATGTTGCACTACGCCTGAGGCTCGCATAACACTATCAGCAATTCAATTACGAAATTCCGATTAAAGAGCATGGGAAGGCAAATATTTGTTGGGAAAATATAGGAAATATACATATATTAACATATAAGTAGATATTTACTCTTTCAATAGACACTTTCTCGCAGAGTTCCGAATGGGAAAAATGGGATGAGGGCAATCAACCTTTTTTGGGTTATTTAATAATTTGTAGAGGCAATTCTGATTAATACAGCAACTTCTATTTCCTAGAAAATTGCAAATCTTGGGTCTTTAATATGCAAATCCTAAAATTTTGGAATCCTTAAAGTGCAGTTATTTCAAATAAGCTACATATGAGAGTTTCCCTAGTTATCATAAAAAGATAATATTCAATCTTGATATGAAAATTCAGTTTTGTCATTGTCCATCATATTTGATTTTTTTAACCACGAAAGTCTATATTATATTAAAATGTTTTCTGAATAACATTTTTAAACTCTCGCAACATGTTGCACATTATTCACATATAGGATTATATACATATATCGAAATAATCAGGACGACGAAACTAGTTGAAATTCGGATGTGGATCTGTCCTTATAACTGATAACTTTAGTAAAAATTAAGATATCTTGATAAAATTTGGTTCACATGTTCATTGGAAGAAGTGGGGGAGTTGCTAAAATGGGCTAAGTCGGATTATTGCCACGCCCATAAAATGGCGAAAACCGAATACTTATAAGGTCCAATAACTAAGACATACATACAACAAGGGGGGGCATATTTTGAGGCTCGCCCGCTCCCAAATAGGTTTTTCATTTTAATACCCCATAACGAATCATTAAAATAGATGAAATCAGATAAGAACCACGCCCATCTCCTATAAAAAGGTTATGTTGAAATTTTACTTAAAGAGCGTTAACTCACCATTGGGTCAAAATCCATATCATAATGAAGTTCGTTACATAATAATTTTTCGGCATCCTGATATTACCGATGGAAAATGGACGAAATCGGTTCACAACCATGCCTACTTCCCATATATCTAACACAATTTTGTATTCCATATTATTTGCTCATTTTATAATATACAAATTAAGAACGAATGAAGATAGCGGAATAAAACTTTACACAAATACTGTATTTGAGATGTGGCATTTTCTTCGTCTTGACTGGCTTAGACACCGCTTACGCGGTTATAACCGAGTCCACAACAGCGCGCCACGCATCTCTTCTTTTGGCAGTTTGGCGCCAATTGGTAATACCAAGTGAAGACAGGTCCTTCTCCACCTGGTCCTTCCATCGAAGTGGAGGCCTCCCTCTTCCTCGGCTTCCACCAGCGGGTACTGCATCGAAAACTTTCAGAGCTGGGGCACTTCCGTCCATTCGAACAACATGACCTAGCCAGTGTAGCCGCTGTCTTTTTATTCATCATCGTTCCATCTTGTGCCGTTGCCAATGTTTAAGGGGCCATAAATCTTCCGCAAAACCTTTCTCTCGAAAACTCCTAGTGTCGCCTCATCGGATGTTGACATCGTCCACGCTTCTGCACCATAAAGTAGGACGGGAATGATGAGGGACTTGTAGAGTTTGGTTTTTTTTCGTCGAGAGAGGACTTTACTTTTCAATTGCCTACTCAGTCCATAGTAGCACCTGCGTTGGTTTTCAAGGCTGACATTATTATCGGTGTTGATGCTGGTGCCTAGGTATACGAAATTATCTACAACTTCAAAGTTATGACTGTCATCAGTGACGTGGGGCCAAGACGCGAATGCGCTGACTGTTTGTTTGATGACAGGAGACATTTCGTCTTGTCCTCGTTCACCACCAGACCTATTCAATTCGCTTCCTTATCCAGTCTGGAAAAAGCAGAACTAACGGCGCGGGTGTTGTTTCCAATGATATCGATATCATCGGCGTACGCCAGTAGCTGTACACTCTTATAAAAAAATTGTACCTTCTCTGTTTAGCTCTGCGGCTCGAACTATTTTTTCCAGCATCAAGTTAAAGAAGTCACACGATAGCGAATTACCTTGTCTGAAACTTCGTTTGGTATCAAACGGCTCGGAGAGGTCCTTCCCGATCCTGACGGAGCTTTTGGTGTTGCTCAACGTCAACTTACACAGCCGTATTAGTTTTGCGGGGATGAGATGTGGCATCACTTGTGGAAAAATTGTGAAAATCGGACTATAACTTTTTAATGCCCGGGATATCGAACATGAAGAACTCAGTGCCTTAGAGTAATTTTATATCGTAAATATCGGTAATTTTTAACAGAAATCTCTCAGATATCTTCATTTAATTCCGGGGGAATACTTTTCTTCTACAAACTACAAACTATGTACCAAAAATTATGAATATCGGGTCATAACTTCCTCTATCTTCCATATACCAAATTATAGATTTCTCAAAAATATGGTAGTCTTACCTTATGAATGGATTAATATGTGACATATTTTTGCTAAATTAAGTAAGTAGTCTTAGATATATGTAGTTTACGTTAGTGGCGAAAATCGCCTATCGAAATCGAATGGTGATGTCGGTTCAGGAATTATCTTATGATTTTCATTATTCTATTGGACTTTATGCCGAATATATGGGGGCAAATTGAGTGTTGTTTAATAAGATTACATCACTGAATTGCGAGAGTAGAAAATGTTCGGTTACACCCGAACTTAGTTAATTATTGGCAGCTAAAAATTTTTTACATTTCAGGATCAGAATATTAGTAGATGTTATAAATATATATAACTAGTTAGATCATCTCTCATTCAGTCGAGATTTAAACCAGGTTATTTAGAAGGCAGGTCTTTAAAATCTAGTAAATGTATAAATCAATTTGAATTGTAGGTTACTATTGGTAAATTTGTATACTTAAATTTTCCTTCGAATCTTGCTAAGAATATAAAACTAAACTTTAAGACATTTCTTCTAAATTTCCTTTCTACTTTTCACCACTTTCTGCTCTTTAGTAAACAAATATGTACATATCTACATATGTCAGTTAAATATTTGCTAAATACGCCTACTTTGAAAATATCCTACTACACTGACATATCTACATACACACATCACAATATACATACGTGAATGTTTTTTGGTAAGCAAGCAAAAGTAAGCTGCAAAATCCTTTGGCACTTCTTCACTTAAGGATTTACGCATATTTTACCACGCTTAACCTAACTTTTTGCCTTTTTACTTTCCCTTTCAGCATGTGAGCATATACTCACACATACACACATATGTAATATAACTTCTCTCTCATCATTCCCCGTTCACACTCGTTTGGTATTTTTAATTTAAAATCAGCTTTGCTTGAGTATTCGAAAGGATTTTCTCCGATTGACTTGGCTTGACTCTGGCGCTGACTTTGACTTTGACGTTGGCTGGCGGTCGAGTGCCTCGGTAGGCATCACAAACGCAGCAACCTCCAGATAACAACAACAAGTTATGCATAAATTTGTCGGCGCACAAGTGTGCGAATGTGTGTTTGTGTTTGTAGGCGTTTTTATTTGCCTCTTTTGTGGCCTACGTGCTGGCATTTGTGGTTTCGGCGCCTTTGATTTTGCCTATTTTAGAAGGGTAATTCTGTTGGAAAAAGTTCGTGCCAACAAAATATGCAGAAAAGGAAAACGGAAGGAATGTTGAAGGCAAATAGGAAATGATTTCAATGAGTTTTAAATTTGACTTTTATTGGATTGAATTAGAGCTGACATTTTTCACCCCGGCAAAGGCATGGCTTACATTTTTTCTAACGAATAAATGTGAATGTTTGGTTGTTAAGAAGGAATATACTGCGTCCATATATAATATAAAGATAATTTGCTAAATATTTTGTATATTACATAGCCACTAATGGACCTAAATTTATATGTGGCCAATCACAAGTAGAAATTCATATATGTACATACCAAATACTTCTGTTTCTAAATGCAAATTGCATACATTCTCAGTCAATTGTCCCACTTTGCTAAAAGCAATGTACAGTCGACTCTCGTTAATTCAAACCTGCGATAATTCGAACCTCTCTATAATTCAAAGTTAGTAGGGAACTCGTACTAAATCTCTTTATATTTCGAACTAAATCAATACATTTTCATACACTTGGTAATTCGAACGAAAAAATCATTGCTATTTAACAAAACGACGCGTTAATTCGAACTCATCAGCGTCCAACACTCGATAATTCAAAGTTGGAGAGAGGAGGCGGAAAGATTGTAAGTACATTTTCCGACAAGTTCAAACTTGCATCAAGATACACGAGCCTTTGTTTTTGTTATGATTAGTTTGAGTATTTGACGCACACACTTCTCACGAATTGGTTTGTTTAGTTATTCAGTAAAAGTTAGCGTTAGTTATGAGCCCTAGAAAGTATAAATGTTTGACGATTGCGGTGTGAGTTTTTCTGATTTTGTTCAAGTGGATGAAAATGTTGCTGTCTCAGGTTCACTAACCGATGGCGAAATTTTATCTGCGACAGATACACAAAGTAACGATGAAGATGAGGGCGATACATCGGAACATTTGGCAGAGGTGTCAGTTAAGGAAGCAAGATCCTCATTTGATACCTTACAAAGCTTCTGTCTACAAAACGAAAGTGATGAAAAAGCATTTCAGGTACTTTTCCTCTTAAAGAAAGTTGTTGAGCAGTGTGAGCAGCAGAATTGTGATTTAAAGCAAACCAGTATAACAAAGTTCTTTCGAGAAATTAATTAATTCACATTACGAATACATGTATGTACACGAATGTACCTCTTAATTCTTATCATTTTTATATTAATAAATAAAAGTTAACAAACACTTAATAATTCAAAGTTTTATTTATTTTCTCTCACAAATTTCGAACCATTTGATATTTCAAACACTCGATAATTCGTAATATTTCAAGAGTCCCACGAGTTTCGAATTAACGAGAGTCGACTGTATATTCAAGAAATATATAGCCTACATTTAGGAGCATACTCAAATGTCAATTGTTGATATCGCAACCGTAACAAAGTCAAATTTATAATGAATTTACCATAAATAATTATTTATTCAACTCTAAATATTTCACAAAATAGTGGCTATTTAGAAGCGCTATACCAACAGAGTTCACTTAATTGCGCCTGAATGTATGCTTCACGGCTAGTTAGTTGTGAATTTATGAGTGTTTCATTACATACATATATGCTCATAAAACTTTCCACATTAATTGAATTCGAAAATTCGAAAATAGTGTGCAAAATCTTTGACTACATTGATTTTTAATGGCAAAGTACAATTTAATTACCTTAATGAAATGTGTTAATTTTGATTCCATTTGGAGAGGCAAACTTTTAATTAAATTTCAAATTTTTGATTTTAAACCAACAGTGCTAATTAATGGCATATTTTCTCCTGCTGTTTTCCTCAAAATTAGAAAAATCTGACAGCACATATGCAATATTTATGCGGATATTTTTGTATGCATTTTTGAAATACTGTGCTCATACAATACTGATATTGTCGGGTATAAACTATGCGATAATTTTTGAAAATTCAAAATGAAGTAATTTCATTAAAACGTAAATAAGGTGAAGTAAACAAATAGAGAGAATTTTGATTTGGTAGAGCGTATTGAAGACTATTACATTGGCAATATTGAACAAGTGAGGAAAGGCTAAGTTCATGTGCAACCGAAATTCTCACGATTACACTATAGTTTTATTAAGATATCACATAATTTGGCCCATATATTTGGCATAGAGTCCAATCATCATCATCATTTGGCTCTACAGCTCTCTGTGAGCATTGGCCTGTTGAACAATATGCTTACCTTTGCGGCCTCTCTCCAGTTTTCTAATCGGAGCTTCTTCAGATCTTCGTTTAATTCGTCCTTCCATCTTGATCTTGGCCTTCCTCTTGCTTTGACGATGGATTCTTTCGCGTCCATTACCTTCTTTTGGGCTCTTGAATCATCCATTCTTGTAATATGTCTTATTCGTTGCGTTTTGATAAATTGCACCACATTTTCGTCTTGAATGAGCTGGTCAAGTTCGATATTCCATCTTATCCTCCATTCGTCAGATCCGAATCTGACTGCACCGAAAATTTTTCCGGATAATTTTTCTTTCAAAGGTCATCAATTTTGTTTTGTTCTTTTTGCTTATTGTCCATGTTTCAGCTCCATAGCACAAGACTGGTCATAAAGTCCAATAGAATAAAGAAAAACATCATACACGGTTTATGAGGGCTGAGGTTCCTGAACCAAATTTACTCATTTTCACCACCAACACACATTATATCCAAGATTATATGCTCACTTAATTTGGCTCAGATATTTCACATATTAACCGATATATGCAGAGTAAAGCCCACCGTATTTTTTAAAAGATTAATTACGTATATGTAAGCTAGGAGAAGTTATAACCCGATTTTAATAATGTTTGAACAATGACATACTTTTAGAGAATTTTTTCGCAAGTAGTGCCATAGGTCATATACAGTATTTGTGCAAAGTTTTTTCCGTTATCTTTATTGATTCCTTATGTATATATTATAAAGTGAAGGAATGAGAGGAATTCAAAATTAAGTTATATGGGAAGTAGTCGTGGTTTTGCCCATTTTATATCCGTGTTATCAGGGTGTCAGGGAAATGTTTTATACCGAATTTCATTGTAATCGGTCGAGTAGTCCCTGAGATACGGTTTTTGACCCATAAGCGGGCGACGCCACGGCCATTTTCCATTTTGTAAAAAAATCTGAGTACAGCTTCATTCTGCCATTTCTTCAGTAAATCTAGTGTTTCTGATGTTTACCTTTCGTGGGTTAGCACACTTTTAGTAATAGTTAGGTACGATTGCAGACAATTTACTAAATGAAAAAAATATTCGTGTCTCGAAGGATTCGCTTAAATCATTTAGTTTTCCGCAATAAATTAAGTCCATTTATGCCTTTATGCCATACTTGTAAATATTTGTTCTGCTTTTGTTTAATCAAATATGAAATCTTATCTTGAAGAGAAATTAAATAAATATATTAATTTAGTTCACTAATCAATTTGTTGTTTTATTACACAATTCGATTATTGTAAATATATATGAACCATAAGTATATATTTCTAAAGACAACCTGGATGAAATTTCCTTTGATATTTTAACAATAGTTTATCCATTACATTTCATTAAATTTTACCACTGTATTTGATAACTAAATATTTGTTTATTTACTTCTTTAAAAGCAATTTCCAAATCTTTTGTACTTTCAGCTGCAAATGAATGTATGAAGTGCTGTCTCAAACATTGAGCTGGGAATGTATTTTGGAATTGCGAATTTGAAGGTAAGCCACAGAGTTGTATTTAATTTTCTTCATTTTGCCAGCAGCCATTAATTAAATGAAATGTGAGGTAAGAAAATGTAAATACTTTTCTGCTGAAAACCTGATGAGTTAAGCTAATCTAAAGGGATAATGTTGTACACCACTGAGCAACCCAGGTTAACGAGGTTAAAAAAAAAACAAGATTGTAATGAATTTATGGTCACAATTTTATAAACTATCAATACATAATTTCGTTCCTTTCGAGAATCTCTAGTCAAAGTTATTTATGGAATATTTGCGAAATAATAATTAAAATAGTATGCTCGAGTAATGTACATACGTATTTATAATATGAGTGTAATAAACCGGTATAATAATCCTGGTTTCAATATGTCAAATTTACTGACACTTAACTGACAATAATGTAATTTCGATTATCACCTGTTGGCACAATTTAAATCAACTGCTAGAAAATATAATTGTCATCAATTTCTATCTGCATATACATTAATCTGTATATTCATTAAAATTGAATTGACTAACCGTTAAATTTGATTTACCAAAAACTGGTTATAATAAAAAAACGTTTCTAACAGGTAAAAGTAAAAAAATGACACTATTTTGACAAATTTACTTGTAAGTAGCTCAAATTCTTCTTTACAAAAGTAGCGATTTTAACGACTTTCCTATATGTCATCGTTGAAATTATCTTGTTAAATTTGATTTTGTCAACCGCTTAAAATAAACAAATAAGGAATAAGGAAGGGAATTAAGCTCACCGTATTTTTGAAAAACCTATAATTACGTATATTGGAGCAAGTGTATTTATGAACCACCTTAACCATTTTTGGTACAAAAACACACTATTAGAGGAAAAATATTCCCCCTGTATTAAATTAAAATATCTGAGAGATTTATGGATATTTTCGGTGAAAAATTACCCTCAGACATGGAGTTCTTCATGTTCGTTCTCCGGGCCTTGAAAAGTTAGACTCCGATTTTGATAATTTTTCCGAAAGTGAAGCCTATTATCTGTGACAATATTTGTGTAAAGTTTTATTCCGCTACCTTCATCGGTTCCTTATGTATATGGAATCCATTTTCAATACCAACCTCCTCAGGGTTCCAAGGAATATATGTACCAAGTATCGTCAAGATATCTTAATTTTTACTCGAGTTATCCGTTGCACGGACGGACGGACGGACAGACAGACATCCGGTTTTCAACTCATCTCGACACCCTCATCATTTTGATATACATATATCTACCTCTTTTAGTTTTAGGACTTACAAATAGAGATGCAAACATCGTAAAATGAAACATCGATGGTTCGATGTATCGATGTTTCTTCAAAATCCATCGAAATCAAAAACATCGGCCATTAAAATATCGATACATCGAAATATCGATGTATTTTTGAACTTATTTTAAATTTAGTGTGAAAAACTAAGGGATACAGTAGTAGAATCATAAATAAATGAAATGTAGTACGTCTTAAGTTGATATATTTTATTTCACTTAGCATTATATGTCTGTTAATGTTTTTTCTCAATAAATAACAGAATTTCAAAACAACGATATGGACAATTTTTTCACTGTCATTTCTTTTCGATTTTACTTCTGCGTGATAGTTGCCCTGGGTTTAAAAAACAGTCGTTTACTCGGCACTGAAGAGGCTACAATGTGTAAATATTAATAAGCCTATTTATACAACTCCGGAAACACAGTATTCATGTCAACCCAAACTCTATTGGTTTCTGATTGGTAGGGGTAACAGCCGAGATACGCTTTCTCTTCAGCCTTCCTTAAAACGTCAAACGAGCATTCTGTTTCACACTCGTCCGAAGATTTCCGTTGTATCAGCGCGATTAATTTTCCATGAAACAAAAAAAAAGTATTTCCTTTAGCCCTAGCATCTTTAAAATGAAGTAATTTGAATCTATGATCAAACGCAGTAGCCTACGCCAGAATTATGTAAATTGTATAAATAAATCATAAAAGTAACCGCAGGTCCAAGCGCACATTCCCTTAACGAATTCTCCGTAAAAACGGCCCTAAAAATTAAGTTCTTTTGTAATAAATTTTTAAAGAATATCGCTTGAAATTAAAAATAAATAATGCAATACAAATGATAAATAGCTCACAATATTCTGTTATTAAACTCTTGAGAGGAAAGTCTGTCAAAGTGAACACATGAATTTGAAATTTATTGTCAGTATTTTGACAATATTTTGGTAAGAGTCTTATCAATAAATCAAACGAGATTACTTCATTCGGATAAATTACATTACTTTTAAATATCTTGGATGTACTTATGTGGAATATGAATTGGTTGGATGTCATTAAATTAAATTTCTAAATCCAAAATTTTGAACAAATTCTAGAAGCCATACAATATCCGAACTAATAAAGCCAGAAAATCAAAAGCGTAATTACCTCGATATACTAATTAGCATTCATGCTAGTATAATCAAAATTTGTGTATACATATAAGTAAATTAATCGCCAAAATATTAAAACGAATTTAACACCGTTATTTTCGAGTTTTCCGTTAATAGCTTTTAATTCGTTTGCATTGCACAATAAACCAGCTAAAATTGACCGAAAAGCCAAATGTTCTAAATCAATGGAGAAATAATTGATCAGCCACGAAGCCACAGCTACGCTAGAACGAGTATGTACGCTACATATATTACTCTATGGACGCAATGCAGTTTTAAAAGAATTTTTTAAATATAAATATTTGCAAAATTCGCATTTTAGTTTCATTTCCAGCATTTTGTGCGCCCTAATCAAATGTTGATTTTGTAAAATTTTCCGCTGAATGGTTGAATGCTGAATATTAACATCGAATTTGTGGGTCTTAATTGTGTAATATTTCTATGAATGTATGTGCATATGTTTGCCACGCATGATCAAAACCGAAATAAAGTTATATAAAAGCAGCGTCATTACTATTCAGTTAAGTAAATAGCACCGAAAGCAGTTGATTGCATTTCAATTATGCATTGGTTGGGTGAGAACACCAGCAGCTGTCGTGCTGTTGCCTAAAAACATTTTATTTCGTTCAATAAAAACATACCACAAATCTAACCGCAAATTACCATAAGCGAAAAATGCGAATTAATAAAAAATTAAGTGAAAAGAAGGTAGCAAATTTCCATAAAGAGCAATTTTTTGTCTCAATTTGTAAAAAGGAGTTAAAAAACAGACAGTGATGAAAATCATTATGATTTTGGGATGAAATAGTCGCAATTTTTAGCTTGTTTATTTTACGATCAATTTAAAAACCAGTAACGATTGCTAAAATAACAGCAAAATTTGCGAATTTAATTTAATCGGTTCAGACTTGAACCACTTTCAGACAGGACTATTAGCTTACTTAATTAAATTATAAATGAACCATTATTTTTATGGGTGAAATTGACTCAATTTAGCACAACAATTAGTTCTGATAACCGTCTCAACAGAACTTTCATTATATTTTTCAAAACTTCCGTTTGTTGAAAAAATTAGACTTACCTTGACATTGAATTTTATAAGTTTCTGTAAAAAGTATTAAATTTTTATACTCTCGCAACCTGTTGCACAGAGTATAATAGTTTTGTTCACCTAACGGTTGTTTGTGTCACCAAGAAATATAAGAGTTAGATATGGGGTTATATATACATAAATGATCAGGATGACGAGTAGATTTGAAATCCGGATGTCTGTCCGTCCGTCTGTCCGTCCGTCTGTCCGTCCGTCTGTCCGTCCGTCCGTCTGTCCGTCTGTCCGTGCAAGCGATAACTTGAGTAAAAATTAAGATATCTTAATGAAACTTGGAACACATGTTCCTTGGCACCCTGAGGAGGTTGCTTTCGAAAATGGGCAAAATCGGCCCACTGCCACGCCCACAAAATGGTTGAAACCGAAAACCTATACAGTGTCATAACTAAGCCATAAATAAAGTTATGAAAATGAAATTTGGAACATAGGATCCCATTAGGGAGGGTCACATTTGGATGTAATTTTTTTGGAAAAGTGGGCGTGACCCCGCCCCCAAATAGGTTTTTTGTATATAACTCGCAAACCAATAAAGTTATATAAGCCAAACTTTCTGCAGTCATTTCTTTTAGCCATTTCCTTATACAGTCCAAAAATGAAAGAAATCGGATAATAACCACGTCCACCTCCTATACAAAGGTTAGGTTGAAAATTACTAAAAGTGCGTTAACTCACTAACGAAAAACGTCAGAAACACCAAATTTTACATAAGAAATGGCAGAAGGAAGCTGCACTCAGATTTTTTTTACAAAATGGAAAATGAGCGTGACGTCGCCCACTTATGGGTCAAAAACCATATCTCAGGAACTACTTGACCGATTTCAATGAAACTTGGTTTGTAATAGTTTTCTTACATCCCAATGATATGTTGTGAAAATAGATTAAATCGCTTCACAACCACGCCTACTTCCTATATACCAGAACTTTGAAGACAATCTGAATCGTTTACTTTACAATATATAAAGTAAGCACTAGTGACGATATCGGTTCAGAACTTTGCACAAATACTATGTTAATAGTGTGGGAGCCCCATTCTAAAAATCGCCGAAATCGGACCATAGGTTTTTAAGGCCCCATATATCGAACCCGAGGACCTCGGTGCTTCTAATCTAATATTATGGTTTCCAACTTTCAATGGACTTTATACAATATATATGACGAATATGTGAGTCAAATTGTCTATTATATAATATAAATAAAGTTAAATAAATAAATTGCGAGAGTATAAAATGTTCGGTTACACCCGAACTTAGCCCTTCCTTACTTGTTTAAGTTGATACAACCAGGTTTTACAATTTGGCAGGAAAAAGACAAGGTTAACTCAATAATTACTCAAAAATTAGGGAGATTAATATTTATTATCACATCACTTCTTCAACATTCTTCTCATTTCACTGATTAAATTGAATAATTTGATCTACTTATTAATTGAGCAATTAACTAATTGTTTAGTAAATTAAGACAGAACGAAATATCACTAAAAATATGTCACAAGATTTTATATAAATTTGATATCAACTAAATGCTAATTGAATTGGTTAAATTCCCATTTTCATTACCAAATATGATGGCAGGGCTTACATATACTTATATATATATAAGACTATTGAACTTCTGTGACAACTATTCTAAAAAATTCAATGTACGAATATTTCGAAGCCAGTGATTGAAGGGATTGGTTTTTGATATTTAAGTTTAAACTTTTTCCCCATCAATATTTACATTTTTTTAAGTGGCACGATTAAGTGATGATCACACCATAGTATCTCAGTAATATCTGAATATTTGTAGAGATAAGAAGTCTAGTGTTAATGAGCCGTTTAAACGATGAAACTCTGCGATCTAATTTTAAACATGTAACTGGAAGACGCGCAATCTCGGGCATTAATTAGTTCTTTGGTTCTTGACTTTCAAGATACTTTCATCCGACTATTGGTTGAACAGATGATGAGGAGTTTCTGAACTAGGAACCGTTCTCTGAATTTCTACCAACTCAGGGATAATATCTCATATCCACAATAATAATATCTCATTCCTTAATTTATATATGCTAACACTAATTAACTCACTCTATAACACTAATTTCGTTCAGTCTAAGTTGATGGCATAATCATTTATTAATACAAATGAGCTTAATAAATATGCGGACAAAAAATTAGATAATGTGGTGAATTATATGTAAATACAGTGGTGGTTAATATAATTGGCACTTAGTCGTCGACTATTAAATGGATCATATTTTAATTATTATATTTCATTATTAATGAGGAAGCGAAGGGGAACTAACAAGTGAGATATCGATCCATTCATTTTCATCCATTCTATTTATATATTTTTATACTCTCGCAACAAAAGTTGCTAAAGAGAGTATTATAGTTTTGTCCACATAACGGTTGTATGTAAGTCCTAAAACTAAACGAGTTAGATATAGGGTTATATATACCAAAGTGATCAGGGTGACGAGTAAAGTTCAAATCCGGATGTCTGTCTGTCCGTCCGTCCGTCTGTCCGTCTGTCCGTCCGTGCAAGCTGTAACTTGAGTAAAAATTGAGATATCTTAATGAAACTTGGAACACGTGTTCCTTGGCACCATAAGAAGGTTAAGTTCGAAAGTGGGCGGAATCGGACCACTGCCACGCCCACAAAATGGCGATAACCAAAAACACACAAAGAGCTATAACTAAGCCATAAATAAAGTTATGAAAATAAAATTTGGAACATAGGATCGCATTAGGGAGGGGCACATTTGAATGTAATTTTTTTGGAAAAGTGGGCGTGACCCCGCCCTCAAACATGTTTTTTGTATATATCTTGCAAATCAATAAAGCTATATAAACCAAACTTTCTGCAGTCGTTTCTTTTAGCCGTTTCCTTATACAGTCCAAAAATGAAAGAAATCGGATAATAACCACGCCCACCTCCCATACAAAGGTTAGGTTGAAAATGACTAAAAGTACTTTTACTCACTAACGAGAAACGTCAGAAACACAAAATTTCACAGAAATGATAGCAGAAGGAAGCTGCACTCAGATCTTTTTACAAAATGGAAAATGGGCGTGGCATCGCCCACTTATGGGTCAAAAACCATATCTCAGGAACTACTCGACAGATTTCAATGAAATTCGGTATATAATATTTTATTGACACCCTGATGACATGTGTGGAAAATGGCCGAAATCGGTTTACAACCACGACTACTTTCTTTATAACTCAATTTTGAATTCCATCTGAATCCTTCACTTTATAATATATACATTAGGAACCAATGATGATAGCGAAAAAAACTTTACACAAATACAGTATATGATCTGTGGCATCACTTGTGAAAAAATTGTCGAAAACGGACTATAACTTTTCAATGCCCCAGATATCGAACATGTTGAACTCAGCGCCTAAGGTTAAATTTTAACCGAAAATATGGGTAAATCTCTCAGCTATCAGCTAATAAAATTTCTTCAATAAATTGCGAGAGTATAAAATGTTCGGTTACACCCGAACTTAGCCTTTCCTTACTTGTTTAACATTATTTTCTCGCTCGATGATCTTTCGAATATGTCATATTCCATTTTAATCAATTAAAATTATTGTAAACAATCAGCTATTCACATCTCCTATTCCTGAACGTTTACGGGGTTCTAGCTAAAGCACAAACCTTATCTTAAGAGGTTACATGGGTTTTGTCGGGTGAAAAAGGCCTATTTTCAATATATATTTATATGTACAAATTATTTATTTAATTCACACTCTTTTTCTGACTTATAGATTAATATTTAAAAATAATTTCTGAAATTATTATTCAACTAAGTGTTTTAGTTAAGACCTTAAACTCGTGCTTGAACGAAGGAAAAACAAAAAAAAAATAAAAATTGGATTTTTGGTAGACATTTTTCCAAAAAATAAAAATTTCGTTCAAATTTGCTTGACATTTTTTTTTTAATAGAGCGAATTGTATCCCGAACACCTGTGCAAAATTTCATCAAGATCGGTTGAGAACATTTGGCAACCGAATTTGAAAACACGGTTCCGAGAAAAACGCGTTTAAAGTTTTGAGTAACAAGGCTGTATCTCCGAAACTATTATTCGGATCGGCAAATTTATTACAATATTCTTAAGATGTTGTAGAAATTAATAAGCCAAAAAACAAAAAAAAAAATATTTTTTGAACCCACGAAACTCATGTAACCCCTTAAAAGGTTTCATAGGAAAATTTAAGATTGCAGCTTCACGATTTAGTCTCCATGTGACCATAACTTTTACATAAAATACCTTATTGCTATTATTATTTAGTAGAGTGTCAATATTATTCGCCACCAGTGTATTTACACATTAAATAGGAAAGGTGTGTCGTGCATATGTAAACAGTTAGCGGGCATATGTTCGCATTCCCACAATATAATTTGATAATTATAACATATCCTTCTGCGCATTTAACTGTTTCCAGCACCACAACCACACGCATACACACATGCAATTAATATGCTGTCTAGCCTGGGGCAACAACGAGCCCACTCCACTCTTCCTGCCTTTCTTAACCGATAAGCAAACCGCAATGAAAATTAATATGAAATTATAATGAATGGAAATATGAATGCGACTTGTGCAATTGTTTAAATGCCACATTTTGCGGCTAAATGGCCAATAGAGGCGCTTAAACAAGCGACCAGACATATGTACATACACATATGTTGCTATAAGTATGGTCCTATATGAGTCTTTATATCTATCGATATATTATATTACATATATATGTATGTATGTGTTTGTGTGTGAAGTGATTAAACCGCTATGTGCGGATTTGTGCCTGAGTGCTCTAATTGCGCCTAAAAGCGCATTTCAGTTTCATTTGGTACGTGAATGGCGTATGGCGACTGCCGACCGCCTAAAAAGCAAAGAATTCAGCTCAATTACACGCGACCACAATGCAAAGTGAGTGCTCGTGTGTGTGTGTCTCGCTGCTCGCTTGCATCAAATACATTCTATTATTCTGTTATCCTAGTAGTTAGTCTATGTTTTAATGCTTTTATGCAGTGCCAATTGAGCGCTTTCACGAACCAAATTTGCAGTTCGAAGTGCATTTGATTGCTTTCACACACACACACGCGTACTCAATTGCCTCTGTTTAATGTTGTGCGTCGTTACTAAAGGATAATCTGCAATGACCAACGCCCAAAAGTATGCTACAGTGTGCGTGTTTTACGAGAGAGCAAGACTTTTTAATGAGCTAATGCTAGTCGAGAGTTGTCTGCACCGCATTATTCCACGTTTGTTGCGTACTCGTTTTGATTTTCACATAAATAGCTTGTGAGGCTCATTAATTGCACTTTGCGTTAATCGAAATTAGTTTTAGTGCTGGTCTTTAATGGAAATTTGTTGAAAACAGATTGTGTGAGAGTCGACGTGAGTTGATGTTTTACAGGATCACTTTAGTTAGAGACTTATTTATTGTCTGGCATCTCATATAATTTAGTCTCTACATTGATTCTGAAGATAGAAGATATGAATTTATATTTAATCTCGCGGTGAAAGTATGCGATATTCTAAGAAAATGCTTCACTAAAGAAGTTGTTAGACCTTCAAAGCTTATTCTTTGTTAAATATTTCATCCAGATTTTTCAATTATTTGCTATATTTGCCTCATCCGCATTTTACCCTCTCAAAGTAGCTTGCCTGTCGGTGATATCAGCGGAGTTTTAGAATTCCCTATCGATAGGCGATCGCTTCAAAAAAAACTTCCCAAATATTGGATAGATCAGATAGATCTCTCGGTAGGTATGTATATACCATGACTACCCAAGAAGGATTATTCTGGAAATATTATTTTCAAGGGATAAAGTGTTGAAAGAAGTCTTTACAGACCTTTTTTTGGATAAAACTAAATCATCAATAACCGGTCATTTGTGATGTCAAGGACTTCTATGTATGATCCAAAAGCAGCTGGTATATCGACATTTCGTTTCGTGACTGTCAAAAAATCTGTTAAGATAGCTACGAGGGCTGCTATATATATTTCTGGCCTAATAATGAAAATAGGAATATTTATCAACTTAAATGGTTTTATTGTTTTTCAAAATATTCTCCATCAAGATTTATACACTTTTGCATGCGCTCAAACCAATTTTCGAAGCACTTTTTTAGAGCTTTTTTTTTGAGCGATTGTCAAATTGTGCGGGATCCAACGAGAACAAACCTTTTTTACGGCCAGGTGTTCATGCAAAATCGAATGTATGCTGGTGGGAGAAATGCATAGGCATGCCTCTATCTGAAGGTATGTTACATGACGGTCTTGCATTATCAGTTCACGTACGGCATCGATGTTTTCTGGCACAACGGCTGTTTTTGGACGACCTTCACGGAATTCGTCTTTGAGCGAGCGTCGGCCACGATTGAATTCGTTATACCAGTTTTTCACAGTGCTATAGGATGGTGCTTCATAGCCATACAAAGATTTTAGTTCATCGATGTACTCTTGTCGCGATAATCCACGTCGAAAGTTGTGCAAAATGATCGCTGGAAAATGTTCACGAGTTAATTCCATTTTTTGGCCGAGATGAATTTTTTAATTCCCTGTAAATAAAACAATTCACGATTAAATGACAAAACGTTCTGGGTGATGTTATGCTAAAAAATGTCAAACTTTTCAATGGAAATGTCAGATTGCATCTGGCAACACTTAGTGTTGCCTAGGCCAGAAATATATATAGCAGCCCTCGTAATTTCAACACCAATCAAGTCGCAAATTCGCTAAAAGTATGACTACTAATATGTTTTAACTTATTTTTAGAGGTAGCTGGATAGTGGAGGAGAAAGCATCTAGATAAACCACCTAGCTTTCACCAATTTTAATAATTTGTTTTATTGATTTAAAATCGGTTTTAAATAGTTAAACCACTAATTTTGAGTAGAGTCCCCACTTCCTCGCTTCCTTTGCTTTCTTCCTCACCGATGACTTCGTCGCTTTATGCTCAAGGATTGGTGTCTACGACTTTTTAACAAGAATAAGTTCCAAGTCAATTGGGAGAGGAATATTCGGGGTTTAATATATCAATTCCAAGTTCTTGGAACTTTCCTTATATCATAACAACCTCCTTCCTGGTGTCAATAACCACCGCAATCCTGAGAAAGAACCTCGAGGTACACGTGCAGCAGTTCTGTCGACTAGAAGACTACAGATGAGGCATCTGAGGTTCAATTCCACCTAAGGCTCACCGAAGACTCTAATAAATATAGTAAATGATGTGTTTTTGTTCCCCACGAAAATATTAGCAATCTAAGGCAAACATTTCTGGGGAACGTTGGAACTAGCCATATGGAGCTTGATCAATTCGTCACCTAGTGCAGTGGATTTTACTTTGCTGTACTACTTTTGGATTGGAGGGAATTATTTTGGAAATAAGGTCATCTATACTGGAAAGAACGATTTAAAAGTAGTGTCAATATGCCTGAAATCACAAAACCTCAAACACTAAAACATCCATTCATTTTTCGTTTTTCAGTTGAGAAAACTCTTTATTTAATTGATATTACCGCCATGGAACTTGAGAATAGAATTGTATGGAATTATTGTCAATATTTTTCAGTAGTTCCACAATTAATCAATGGAGTAAAACGCACACTTACACAATGCCATCAAACGAAATTTGCCTGAAATCACTCACATTAAGTACCCTTCAAAATAATTACGAATATGTTTTTCGTTATTCAATCATCGTTTCTTTTTTGCACCATCGTGTGCTTAATGCGCTGCTGATTTGCGGCATGCACTCCCCCAGCCACATAATTGCATATTTGTCGCGCGCTCGAATTACACGCTGAGCCGCAAAATCAGGTGTTTATCTTGGGGGCGGTGGATGTGTGTGTGTGTTTTTGTAGTAAATAATCCGATAAAGTTTTAATGAATTTATTTGGCGCAATTAAGATTTATAAAAAGTACACACACAGCCGGCGTTTCAAATTAATGCTGAATAAATTTTGAGGAAATCCTCATTATTCAGCATCATTGGTTGAACGAAAATTCAGCGTTACACGGTACAACTGTAAATGCAATAATGACAGTGGTTTGTGAATGAGAGCACGAAATATACATATATATTTTTGTGGATGTAATATATAGATATAAATGTTTAATATTTAATCCAGCAATGTTGGCACCCTGTGCTGCTGGCAGCGCGGCAAGCGCTTTGCACTCATTAATTAATTTTCAAGAGTAGTTAGAGGCAGATGACCTAGTAGGAAAAAATATAAAAAATGTTAAACAGAGCTGGTTTGTGACTCACAGATGATTTAAGAATGATTTGACCATACTAGAAAAAAACAAAGCTTAGTCACAGCCTAAAGAGATCTAACCAGTGTTCGACTGCTTGGCGTTAGCACTTAAGCTAAGTCTTGTTCTTACCTTCATGTGTGACATTAGTAAAAACGTTCTCTATTTTCACAGATTTTGCTCTCTCCGTTGTGAAAGCTCTAACTGAAGCGGTAGTCAGTTGTCATAACCGTTCCTTCGGAAACCAATACGCTAATGTATAACATACTAGAATGCGCTCTCAGAAGAACAATTTGATGAAATTATACCGATGAAAGAATTGGATCAACCCATAGAATGCATTCATCCTCTTCACTCTGTTTATACAAACTCAGCTTTTGTGGAATAGATTTGTTTCAGAAATGGTCAAAGGTGTCTTGAAATGAGGAAGTATTAGGTTATCTTTATACTTATTATTATATTATATTATATCCTTTTCGCTCTTTTGCTTATTATTCAATGCTTTATAAAAAGTGTTACAGCGAATTTAGTTAAAATATGCGCCGTTTCGTTCGATAGTCTGTTTCCATCTAGACGGCAACTTCGTGATACCCCTTCGTAGAAGCCCCCCTCCTTATTTGCAAAGAACTCGGATAGCCACTTTTCATAAGCCTCTTTTGAGTTTAACTTTACACCACCAAGGGCGTTCGCCATGGACAGGAACACTGGCGCTATGTCCGGGCTATATGTTTGATGCGATAAAACCTCCCATCCGAGCTCCCGTAGCTTCTGACGAGTCATCAATGAATCATCAAATGTTCTGGTGGAAAACTACACCCTTCCTGTTGGCCAATTCTGGACGCTTCTGGTCGATCACCTGCTTCAAACGGTCCAGTTGTTCCCAGTAGATGGTAGAATTAAGCGTCTGGCCATATAAGAGCAGCTCATAGTGGATGATTCCCTTCCAATCCCATCAAACACACAGCAAATCCTTCCTGGCTGCCAATCCCGGCTTGGCCACTGTTTGGGACGATTCACCGCCTTCGACCACGACCGTTTTCGCTTGATATTGTCGTATATGATCCATTTTTCGTCGCCAGTTACCATCCGCTTCAAAAATGGGTCGAGTTCGTTCCGTTTCAGCAGCATATCACAGGCGTTGATTCGGTCCAGAAGGTTTTTTTGCGTCAAATCATGCGGCACCTAAACATTAAGCTTTTTGATGTATCCAGCCTTCTGCAGATGGTTTAAAATGGTTTGGAGACTAACTCCCATCTCCTGGGCGATGTCACGAAATGCCTCATGCCGGTCTATTTTCCATGATTTGATCAGTTTTCGTCGTCATAGGTCTTCCGCCGGCTGGCTTATCCATGGTGTCGTTTTCACCCGGTCTGAATCGTCGAAACCATTCCTCCGCAGTTCGAAGTGATGGAGTACCATCCCCCAAAACACCACTAATCTCACGGTACGTTTCTCTAGCAGATCTGCCTTTAACGAAGAAAAACTTTAAAATAACGCGAATTTCGGCATTAGTGAACTCCATATATACACGTTTATAACTGTTGAACGCAATATCCAAAATAATCATGCATAGCATCGTTTTGTCAAGACCTCTCAAAGATGTGTAGTATTGTCAGATACGAGCTCTGTAGCGCTTTTAACATAGCCGCGAAATTCAACAGACAAAAAGGCGGAAGGGAGATATTTGCCTACAATGTGTTAACCTAAAATGTGTTTCCTTATTCAGGCAATATCGATCTTTATCTCTTCAAGCTCAATCTAATTACTCGAAATTAGGGATTATAATAAAGATAAGACATTAGTTTCTCTTAATTTGTGTTTGATATCTAATTATATGTTTTTTGTAATTTTATGCAGGTGATGATGTTTATCAAAGTTTTAAAAGCAAGCGTCTCATTCAAAGAAATCATTTTAACAAATTCGATTTTTTTATTTATAAAATTTTAAATTCAAAAAATTTATGTATTCAGCTTATCATATAATACATCATTCATTCAGCTCTTAAACCAACTATGTCAAAGCAGCGCTATATGAGATATAGCTATAAAACCTCATTTCCTTCACAATTCTAATATTCATTCGACCATGGACCCAATAATATCCCTACAAGCTAGTGAAAAGTCATCTCCAGACGCAACTAAAATTTTGTAATTGCTACCCGCTGTTTACTTATAAATAAGGCGAAATTATATCGCCTACCTGTTATTCAGCTTCAACTTCAACAAAACTTTCTCCGTTCTATAACCGCATGCTGTTCGTACCATACATAATTATATGTATAATACATATAAAGTCCTCTCTTTGTAGAGATGAATGGGTATTATTGTGACGAGCACTTCATCCGTTTAAATCTTGAAGTTTGACACAGTGCTAAAGCGGCAGAAAAGCTGCTTAAAAGCGAGTTAATAATTTAAGCTGGTTGAACCGTTGAATGAAGTGCAGCAAACACAGTGGCATTTAACCGTTTTATGTGCGTATGTGTAACTGTGATTGACTTTCTGAATTCTTCACGCGAGTACACCATGGCGTATGCGGAAATAAAACGTGCTCATTACACAGTAGGAAGTCGACATAAGTATATGAAAGCTTTTCAAATAAATTTATTGATGCAAATCACTCGTAAATACATGTTCGAATTGCAAATTCATTTACTTTTGATTATTTATATGACTTTCGGATAGTTATTTGTAAAAAATCAGGTTTGACCAGAACTCATAATCAAAACGGATTAAATTGCTGGGTTGTGAAATGAAACAATTTAGATAATGTATGGTTGCCACGCTGTATTATAGTAGGTGTAATGTATATTTCTTATAGCCAATTGAATTTATAGTGACTTGTACTGAAAATAAATTTATTTAGACATAGCGCAGCGTTGTATGTTACATAAGGTATCTCTTCGCTCAATGTGATTTTGTGAAAAAGTGGAGCAAATCGGTTCACATTTTCTCTTAACCCAACCCCTCCAAATATTCGATAAGCTTCATGACCATTTTTGGTATTTCTAGTCGATTTTAGTCAATATATTTAAAGTACTGAAAGTTTGTGCAGATTATGAGTGAATAATATACATATAACACAAGCGTTAATGAAGTATAAAGTAATCACAGTCCAGACCACACATACGTACTGATTAAGATGAGAGAGCCGTATTTACGGCTGATTTTGTATCAAATCATTAATAAATAGAAATAGATAGTATATTTTCGCAGTAGGTGATTTTGTGAAGAAAATGGTTCAAATTTTGCTTAACCCAATTCTTTGACATATCCGATATAATGTTCTTTGAACTGCTCATCAATGTATGCCATATTAAGTATTTTTTTCTTCTAAGAAACACTAAAAGTGTGTGCCGATTATAAGTCAAATAATATGTAGGTCAGAATTGCGAATATATCAACCATCCATATTTTAATGTTTAAAAACTTATCTTACTCTTATAGCCTTTTCACACAGGCAAATTAATTGATCAATTAATATTTTTATTGAGAAACCCTTTTTTGCTTTTTATATTGCCGGCTAGTCGATAACCAATCTGCTGTTATACATTTCTGTTTTTGCTTTTCATAAGAAGTTGGTAAGTGTCATCATTAATATTTTTTAGCAGCGACATCTACCGTAGCTTTTTTTATCAAGAAATTCAGCCAATCGCAGACAAAGAACGTATATCGTACGTCTTTGTCGCAGAGTTGCATTTGATTTTCAAGTCGATTTAAATTCAATTTAAAATAAATGTAGAATTTTGGTTTGTATGGTAAATCGATCTTAATCAGCGTTTTAATCTAGCAGAGGCCAGTTAATTTATCAATTAGCTCCTGTCTAAAAACGCTATTAAATTGTATTGCTGAATTTATTGGTTAAAACATACAAATTTTCACAATTTTCATTGTTTGAGTAATCTATTTAGCAATAATATGAATTATAGAATGGATAATATGTTCCCTTTACCCCAGTATATCCAATATAATGATCTATGTCCCTCTTCTTGATTATAAATTCAATTCCTTCGTATTCATAATAAAATTGTATTCATTAGCAACATTTTAAACTTTTAAATTTCTCAATCACTGATTCACATTTGTTACACTTTAATTGGATCGAAATTGGATCAATTTGTTGTGATTCTAAAGCCAACCCCAAAGTATCATTAATAGCAAATTTGTGCTTTTATAAATGTAGTGTTGCTAGTCAATTAACAGTATACAAAGGTCACTAAGAACTTATGTAGTACCCACATAAGTACAACAACAATGAAAAGGCACACGAGAATAGCCAATGCCTCCCAACAAATCTACGCATGCCGACAAGTCTGCGTTGTGTGGCAATAAATCTGTTCTTCCTGTACCTCGAACGAATAATAACCTTTTTAGATGCTTCCTAGCAATGGTCGGTTTGTTAGTTGCCTTTATGACAAACAGACGTCGGTGTCATGTGTTTGTCGTTTGCCGCTTCCGCTTTATTATTACGAAACTATGACTATCAGAAGACTTGTCTTTGTTGCGTGCAATCTCTTATCTCTACATATGACCCAAGCACATACTCATACGCAAGCTTTTCACGCATTCAAAGGGCATTGAAAGCCACAGACCGTTTCATAGTAACCTTTATACCTCGCTTGTCCCTTCCACTTGCTCCACGCACGCAATTGATGTTTGTTGACAGCACGTGATATTCAATTCCACCTCAGTTTCATTTGCTTTTGTGTGGCCGAACGGCTATCATGTATGGCTTACAGGCGCCACAAGTCACAACAGCGTAGCTCCGAGACGTATGAGCCGCATGTGGACACATGAGCCAATTTTGTGCGCACTCACATCTCGAGTCAGCGTCCTTTGCGTAAAAGCTGAATGTTGTCGCAATCACATCACGCATATCCCTGCATTCACTGGAAGCCAACGACTCATCCTTTCTTCAACTTTTTTGTTGTTGTCTGTCGCTATTTTTTTCATTTCGGTTGCTTTTCCAAACTGTCACTTCCTGTGTTTTATTTCAAGGTATTGCCGTGTGGCGTTTGTTTCGCATGCTTCGTTGCATGCCACATGCAGCAATTTATTTGCAACACTGTCTTTCATTGTGCTTTTTATCTGCGTCGTGCAGTTGCCCTTTCAGCGCACAGCAGCTTGTTCACACCTTTGCTGCAATTTATGGAAATCACTTTTGAATTTGGCTTTATTTGGCTTCCTCTCGCAACGTTTTCTGTTGCATTCATTATATTTTGTTAACGGCATTGTGCCTTCAGTCTCTTTACTCTTTGCGCCCCAATTCGCCATTTCAATGCTGGAGTCAATGATTTGCCAGTCTTTTCTTTGTCTACAGCTTTCGTGGCAATTTTCTTAATTTTTCCTTTTCATTCAATTCTTTTCTGCAGAATCCGCAAGTTGCGCAATATTGTCCGTCTTCGCCCCACAACCCTCTATAGTCTTCATTCAATCTGGCTGAACTTAACAATTTCAATTAATTTTCATTTCAAGTAAATTCAATGCAGCTTTTACCACTCTGCCTCTTTTTGTCATTTTCGATTTAGTCACATTGCTTACGCTGCAGCTTCATCTTCTTCTTTACTTTGCTATTCACTTCATCGTTGACTGCATTTTAAGGCCGTCGAAGTGTTCTGTTTTTAATTATGGAGGAGTTCATTGCACTTACATTGCACTAGTTATAAAATTTCGTATTTATTTTTTTAAATATTATAAAGACACCTTCTTTACCCACCCTTGCGTCGGACTCGCCAATCACGATTTTGACATGGTAGCGGGACAGCGCTCAAAGGTACGTTCTACGCACTCATAGAAGATGTCTTTGATCACATCGTCCTTCTCTTCCGTCGGGGCGTAGGCGTAAATAAGCGATATGTTGAAGAACCTCGCTTTGATGCGGATTGTGGCTAAACGTTCATCCACCGGAGTGAAAGCCAGGTCTCGACGACGGAGTCTCTCTCCCACAACAATTTTGCACACCTTTGTGTGGCGGCTGTAGTAGATATGACAAGGACCCACCTTCTTTCGTCCTTGTCCCGTCCATCGCATCTTGGATGGCGGTGATGTGACATCAACCAGCTGGGCAGAGAGGCACCATCCCAATTAAGGGCCCGGACATTCCAGGTGCATGCCCTTAATTCGTAGTCTTTTATACGTTTGCAGTGGTCGTCAACAAAATTGGGGTCTCTCATCCGAGGCTGTTGTGTTTCCTTTTCATTGGAATTTCATATGGATTATATGTGGTAAGTCCCAAACCCATTTTCAACCTCATGAGCTGGATTGGCCTCCTCACTTTAGCTCGCTTCCAAACGGATGTCTGTTGGCTACCCAGAGGATACTTGGTCTAAGACCGGAAGTCTTCATCTGATCGTGCCACATGCAAAAGGTCCGCTAGAATACTGAAAATCATCATATATAGTATATTAGAGCTGTGGTACTTCCATAACCGATTTCATTAATTTTCAGCACCAATGTACATTAAATACAAGACTTAATTTGGCTAAGATATTTGATATAATACCCGATTTATAAGCTATAAAGCCCACCGTATTTTTGTAAAACCTAAAACTATGTACATGAGAGCTGGGAGAAGTTAAGACTCGATTTTAACAATTTTTGGTGCAAGTGAACGAATTAGATGGAATTCAAAATTGTAGTATTATATATGGTAGGTAGTCGAATCCGATACGATCGAATACCCGATTTATATGGTATATTTTTGTAAAACCTAAAACTAGGTACATAAGAGCTGGGAGAAGTTAAGACCCGATTTTAACCATTTTTGGTGCAAGTGAACGAATTAGATGGAATTCAAAATTGTAGTATTATATATGGTAGGTGGTCGAATCCGATTTCGACCATTTTCAAACTATGCAATTTAGTGTTTCTGACGTTTTTCGTTAGTGAGTTAACGCACTTTAAGTAATTTTCAACATAACCTTTATATGGGAGCTGGGCGTGGTTATTATCCGATTTAGGTATTGTGGAGGAGGTTTGCAATGAAGTACCTAAGTTTGGTTTATATAACCTCCTTGCGGGCGGGATCACGCCCACCTTTCAAAACAAATTACATCCAAATATGCTGCCCGCCCCCCTAGTGTGATCTTCTGTACCAAATACTACTTTCATAACTTTATTTATATCTTAGTTATAACACTTATTGGTTTTCGCCATTTTGTGGGCGTGGCAGTGGTCTGATTTCGCCCATTTACAAAAGCAACCTTCTTTTGGTGTTATGTTTCATCAAGGTATCTCAACTTTTTCTCAAGTTATCACTTGCACGGACGGACGGGCGGACAGACGAACAGACATACATACTTTACTCATCCCTCTGATCATTTGGGTATATATAACTCCATATCTAACTCGTTTATTTAAAAACCATATTAAAAATATTTGAATATTTTATGTGAACTATAGTTTCCGGTACTCGTAATTTCTGAGTCGCAAGGAAGGCTCGCTTACAAAACTAAAGCACATATAGATAGTCAGATTACCGGAAGTCGTTGCGACCCAAAATCCTCTTCACTTTAACATCTATACATCTACAAACAACGGCTAGCTTAATAAAACTATGATACACTTGCAAACGTCTACAAAAGAAAGTTTATTTCAGTGCTTTTCTCTAGGGAACCCATTCTACATTCCTTTGCACACCTTCTCACTATCCGTTTACATAGCCCACCTTAATGGACACCATGCTTGGCACGCCATTTTAATGCTAATGCTCCCGAACATAAAGTGATATGCAAATTTGTTTTAATAAAATTTACATCAATTCACAATTAACTCAACCGACCAACCAAAATTTGAATAGCGATATTGTCGCAGCTGTGGCACTCATAAAAGGTAGGGCCTGCCGCCCATTACCCCCAACTACAAGCATAACTAGGGCAATAAGTGCAAATGGCGACGTCCTTTGCTTACAACCCGAACATTTATTTTCATTGCTCATTGACTTTTAACGGGCATGTGACCTGACCCGTTAACGGCGCCACAGTCTCACTCTGCGCTCGTACAAGCGAAGTGAATTAGCGCTGTCGAGCTTTTGTTTGCTCCACACTTGGCAGCCACTTACTTACCTGTCGTTGCGACCAGTCTTGCTGGCTGGCTGTCTGTCCGATTGTCTGTCACTTGTGGCACAAACAATTAACTGCAAGTGCCAACTAGCCAACTATTAGTCCTGACGAAGCACTCAGGTGACAGACGCGCTCAGCTGTGCATCGCTTGACAACTTGACAGCCACAGTGCGTCCTAATTTCGCCTTCGGTAGTGCCATGCTTGATATCAGCTGCTTGCTTATTTAATGTTAGTTTCATTTTAATTTTGTTTTGTTGTTGTTGTGTTCGGTTATTGTTTCCTTTGGTAATTTGTGGTGCTCGCAAATAAAATGTAAATTAAATACTTCAGCGCACACACGAAACTTTCGACGAAAGTCTACGCTCGAGTGCTCATCAAGTTGAGCGCTTTTCTCCGTGTACCGTTTTTATGACATAACTGTTGACTTAATATTCAGTTGAATTGCCATAAGCGTTTAAAGTATTAACCATTAAGCTTTTTAACACAATTTCAGCAGAACAACAATCGACCTAGAGGCCTCCCCCTGACTCTGTACAACCACTTCGACTCCATTGAAATTCAATTTGTGTACAAACAAACATACTTAAATGGAGTACATACAAATTTAGCTCATTCCTTCTATTTATATTTGTATTTATTTGTAGGTGTGTGTTTTGGGGGAATTTCGTGCACTAAATGGTCGGCACGTGGCTATTCAGTATGCAAAATGCCTTCACTGGCCTGCCTGGGGTGAAGTGGTGGCGCCTGCTGCCTGCTGGTGTGAGTGGCAAATTGGTTTGTTTGCCTAGTTGTCTTTGACTATTAAGTCTTTTAAAATCAAAACAAATATTTATGCATTCCGCCAATTTCGTTTATTTGACTTCTTTGACTTCCCAAACTCCTTCGAACTTGCCGTACTTCAGACGCGTGCAATTTTTTTAAAGTGAGTAAGTCATTTAATGACTAATTATGTCAACCTTCAAGAGTTTTACATGACAATAATTGTAACTAAGTGTTTTCTACAGTATATACTGAAAGAAAAATGAAAACGTTGAGACAATTATTTAGGGAAAATCTCAAAGCTCAGTGTTGATTTTCTGTAAAAGAACTTTTAGATAAAAACCTACTTTTTCGACTACAACAAAAATTTCCTGTAGACTTAGGTCATTCGGACTTTTTAAATATAATATAGTGCTAATGACTGACCAGCGCTTGCCCAGCTCAGTCGAGGCCTATCTGTGCAGTAGAAAGAGCAATAAGACAACGGTGTTCCGGCATGCCTCCATGCTACGAAAAGTGAGACTGACGTACATGTCCTTGCATGCTCATCACCTTTACAATATCTAGCAATCCCGCTGTTTCCAGGACCCAGTTCAGTCCAATCGAAAAGTATAACGATGCCATTGGTAGCGAAGATATACATTTCATAACCAACTTTGAGCACGTCGAACTCAAGGCTAGTATCGCCGCTCTACTGTCAGAGTGAATCGGTATCTATTTAAAAATTGCTGCGCTCCTAAGCAAAATATCCACAGCTGAAGTAATAGCAACCACTTCCGCTTGAAAGTGGATACAGAATTCCCGACAGTAAACACCCCACTCTATCTTTCCCTCCAGATACGACCCTCCGTGAAAAAGCTAATCGCGCCTCGCCTCCATCGACTCCTTCCCACTCAAACTTCACTTGAAGTAATAATAGTAGAGAAAGTGTTGCTCGGCGACATGGTGATGATCCAATAACCTTGGAATGAAGTCGAAGTGTGCGAGAGTTCTTGAGTGCCCAGGGCGTACCTCCTCCTCTTAAAACGAATTTCCCTGAGTGTGATAGTAGCTTTCACAGCCATGCACCTTCCAGCTGTGTACACGTGTGCTATAGGTCGTTAAGTGCCAAGGTCGGTTTTGTCCGAAGCGCACCAGTTGGAGAACGCCTTTTGGTGAGAGGCCCATCTTTTCCAATAGCTACTCCGCAATACAAGGGAACCGAAGCCGTCTTTGTCATCTCCTCGTTGGTTTTCCTTGAGAGTGTTTTGTCCAGGATGGGCCCTAAGTACTTAACTCTGTCCGCGAAACGGAGACAAGTTCCGCCTATCGATGGTAATGACGCCTCCGGTATTTTGTACCTCGTAGTGAATAGAATTGGTTCAGACTTACTAGGATTTACGGAAAGACAACATTCTACAGTAACTCTCTTTGCATGTCCACTGCAGCACCCTTGTTCTTGCCCACCTCGCATTCCTAAAAAGATGGATGAGGATGCTCTCAAGTTTGCCGTATATTTAAGTTTAAGCTGCTCCCTTAATAGTTCCCATAAAATTCCGACGCATGGTCCTTTTTAAATTGTCGTTTCAAACTCTTCACTCTCTTCCTTTGGACAAAAGCGGCACATTACAATGCCAGTACTCAAAAAACTTCCGCGATTGCGCCATTACATTTATTTACCACACTTAAGCGCAAGTTGTTGAAATCACAACGGCGGCGATTTCCGCCATTTTATCCCTTCAAGTGGTTGTCAATAAAAGTGGCATAAAATAAAAAACGCTATCATAACGGTGACTTTAATGATGGCAAGGATATGCAAACAAATAAAAACACCAAATGAGCGCACCATATTCCTGAGTATACAAAAACTTTATGCCACTTGAGCAACACACAGTAGCGCCGTATAACGGTATTTACGCGTCGGCCCTTTGTATTTGCGTCAATAATAAAGTGATTGGCGCGCATATTACACAGCAAAAGAGCAGAACTCAAAAATCGCAAAAAATTGCAAAGTGAAGGAGAAAAATCGAAAAAGCGCAGCCATTAAGTATCGGCGTTACAGCTACCCACCTATCACAACTCCACACTAAAGACATGTACCTACTACACGCATGGACCATCTGGCAGCCTCCCTGCATCACTCCTCGCCTTGCTTGTTTGGCGACAGAGTCTATGACAGGCCCGTCAATAGCTGCACTCACAGTGCCACTCAAAATGACTGGAATGCTGACAGCCTGCCGACGCCAGCTGTACGGTATTGATGTCATCATCGACTCTTGGCGCTGCCTCACACCTGCGCCGATTGCCACACCTTACGGCAGATATATACATACATATATACCTTACATATATGTACATATGAAAGCTGCCTCCTGCTCGCCTATAGAATGTCATGTAAATTCAGTCGAGCAAAAATGTAATTTCCCTGGCGCCAAGCTGTCAGCGCCGAAGTCACCTGTAGCACTACAGACTCACTGACACACGATGGCGCGAGCGAGAGCCAGGAGATGCCAGAAAAAATTAAATTGAAAGAAAATCATCGAACTCTTTTCTTATTTTTTTTTTGTAATGCGAGCAGGCGCTAAAGGCAAGCAGTTGCGCTAACAGTAATTGTATTTTTGCCTTCCTACAATTTTACTGTAACTGAATTTACCACTTACAAGTAAAATGTGCTCGAGTAGGCGCGTCGGCAGTTCAAATTTACATATTCACATATGTATATTCGCAGCATAAAATAAAGCTGAATTGGGGTCGGGAGTTTACGAAATGTTTTCTTTCTTCAGTTCTTCGCACACATATTTGTACAGACCCTTCACTTATTCACATTTAACGACCTCTGCAATTTCGTTAAAATTTTCCGAATTGTTCATTGAATGGATATTGGTCCTTGGAGGGCATATAAATGATTTGGTGGATATGAAGGGTACAGTGTGAAGTGGGCTGTCGAAGAGATTAGTGCTTTTGATTTTATGATGATTTGTAAAAATAACTCACTCAGACAGTTGTGATGCTGAATTTTTAACGGAGTAAAAGTATGTAAAATTGTTTAGAGACACAAATCCAACATTTGGAGTAATACTGATGACAGATTTAAACAGTTTTTGTTGTCACTTTTGATGTATATTCAACTCTACTGTTTCACTGAGGATCCGAAATGTTAATGTTATAAGCAAAATAATCATAGATTACCAAGGTTAGGCTCAAAAGTTTGTCCAGAGACTAATACGTGTCAGTCGGAAAATGCACCAGAAACCTTAAATTTCGTGGTAAAGATGGCACAGAGGGGGCTGCACTCAAATTAGTATATACAATTTTAAATGGGCAGGGATCCGTTAGTTATGCTTTTTCCAGACTGGATAAGGAAGCGAAGCGAAGGGGTCTGGTAGTGAATGAGGACAAGAAGAAATATCTCCTGTCATCAAACAAACAGTCAAAGCATCTTGGCTCCCACGTCACTGTTGTCATAGCTTTGAAGTCGTAGATAGTTTCGTTTACTAGGGAACCAGCATCAACAACACCAACAATGTCAGCCTCGAATGCAATGCAGAATCAGTCTTGCCAACAGGTGCTACTTTGAACGGAGGAGGCAATTGAAAAGTAAAGTCCTCTCTCGACGAACCAAAACCAAACTGTACAAGTCGCTCATTATTCCCGTCCTGATGTATGGCGCAGAAGCGTGGACGATGACAACATCTGATGAGACGAGAGAAAAGTTTTGCGCAAGATTTCTGGTCCTCTGAACATTAGCAACGGCGAATACCGCAGACGATGGAACGATGAGCTGTACGATTTATACAACGACATTGACATAGTTCAATGAATAAAAATATGAATGGATGAAAACACTCCGGCTCTGAAAGTGTTTCATGCAGTATCCGCTGGAGGAAGCCGCGGAAGAGGACGACCTTCAATCCGTTGGAAAGACCAAGTGAAAAGTGAGCTGGCTTCACTTGGTGTATCCAGTAGGCGCCAAAAACCAAAAACCCGCGGTAGTTGAAATCGGTCCATGAATTTTCCCATCATGAATTATTAACATCTCTAAATTAGTAATTAAAAGTACGGGTTTATAGTAAATAGCACTCAGCTTGCGAATTTTATTATCAAATTGAATTACAGTTTAAATGAATATAAATTGAATTCCAATTTGTAATGGAATTTGCAAGCTAGACTGTCAATTATGATTGAGCAACAAACTTCACACCACATAACCACCTCAGTCTCCGCAATCGCTGCAATTTAGCTATGTCACTTGCACATGCCACAGCTCGTCACGATTATTTCACGCTGCGGCTTACCGCTGTTGGTGCCATAGTCCTGCACGGCATCAAGTATCCACAGGCCACGCCGCACACGACCAAATGCGATGCGCTTGCCATTGAGCACTTTCAGCGGCTTAAAACTGATTGAAAAGCTGAGAAACCGCCGCTTGCTGCCACGCACATAGCGGCTGGGGAACGACAACACACCGGCGCCACTACCGTGATCCAATACATTAGTATCATGTTCGATGCTGTGGGCCGTCAGCGTCTTGTTATCGGTCAATGCCAGTTCGCCTTCCAGCCACATCGGCGGAAAGAGCCGGGTAAAGCTCATGCGTTCGCCATTCTCTGTGGTGCACATGCGTACGAACTCGAGCACCACCTCCGGACAGGCCTCGGTGAAGAGCTGTATGACGATACGGCCCAACGGACGTATGCCTTTAACCTCGAGATCGAAGAAGATACGTGGGCGCAACAAACGACGCAGCATACCCTCATCCGTTGAGACCGTGATGTCCTGATACCGCTTCAGCACATGCAGCGGTATGCCATACTGCTTGCAGTCATCGTGCGGACTAAGTTGGCTTGTCGTAGCATTGCTTTGGGTATCCTCTTTGGAGGGCGCATGATGGAAGCAACGCTTACGATGGCTCTTATTCAGCAAGTAAGACGGCCGATACGGTTTTGGTGGTATACGCGTGTCATCGTTCCATTCTTTACGTGTCATGCGATGCCAGAAATGACGCAGAGGCATCGCCAGTTTTGCATGCTGGTAGGCGGCACGCTGCTCAGGAGACGACGTCTGTTTGCCTTGTTTTTTGTTATTATTCTTATTCTCCGGAAAGCCATGTGAATGCGCCTCGAAGTGGTGTACATGTGGACCATGTTGACCAATATCGGCGATGCCGCTGTTACTGCTGACACTCTCACCCCTGTGACATCTCGGCACATAACTGTACGAAGGGTGTACGCCTTGGCATATATCGACGCCGGCATGTCCTGGGAATTTCTCGTGCATATCCACACAGGAGGCCATACAGTGCCGCCCATCACCGGCGCCGCCGCAGATGCAACAACAGCCGAAAGTGCCGCACGATTTGCAGTCGTACAAGAGCATCGCCGATCTGTCGCGTTCGTAACTTGCGAGCGTGTCGCTGTTGCTGAATTTGATGTGCGATTTGTCTAGACGCCTTGACGGTAAGGGGCGCGAGGCTGTTGTCGCCACAGTCGATATACTGGCGGATGGTGTGGTCGGGGCGGGCGCAGTGGTGAAGGTGCGCGAGTTACTGCGCCGCTGTATGGCCGTGCGCACAGAGTTCATCATCTCGGTGAACGACATTTCGCGTCGCGGTCGATTCACCAGACGTATCGGTGGTTGGCTATTCACTACGCTCTTGGCATTCTGCACGCGCGCACGATGCGCTATATACTCCTGTTTTCGCTCGCTGTTATTCGGCAAACGCATGCGACTCTTCAGCAAGTTGATGCGCGCGAAGCTGTTGGAAAGTGAGGAAGGCACATGCCGCAGCCGGCGTGCGCTGCGGACTGCGGTTTTTCTGATCGAATGAATGTTGGAAATTTTACTGCGAAATGCGGCTGGAACAAGAAAATTTCACGTCTTCCAAATGTTTGCCGAATTTTAAACGGAAATTTTATCAAATTATCTCGATTCGCAGAAATTAATATGAATTTTCGGTTTTGCTTATTATGTCCAGAATTAAATATTCTTTTGAAATAAATGAAAACAAAATAGAAAGCGAAAAATCGAAAGTAGCAAGTTGTCACGGGAAAAAATTTTGAGTAAAAAATATTGTTTTGGGATCAATTTGTTTTTTTGTTGGAGAGTTCAGAGTTTCAGTATTTTTGCTGGCAGGGTTGTTATATTTATTACATGAGAAATGGACTGGTTTTTCATTTCCAAATATAACTTGAGTTAAAAACATACAGAGTAAGTTCAGGTAATATGGAATACCAATTTGTTTTTTAATCATAACTATGGTATGATTCCGAAACTTTCGAAATTCGATACACATCATCACTGAAATATTGGCTAAAAGAATTTCCTGCAAAAAATTGTTTACAATAAATGATAAAGATTTTTTTTAAGAAAAATTAAATAAAAAGTAGTACTTAGAAAATTATGCGGCTAATGTGGTATACATGGTTCGTTAAATATGGTATACCATATTACCAACACAATATCAACGATTTAGAATTTTTTGTCGCGTGTGACTATATCTTAAAAGAACCGGATATTCTTAGATGATTTTGTGAAATCTAGGAAATGTTTAAACTAATTGGTGAAAATTGAAATGGTACCCATCTAGACAGATGGAACGACAATTTCGCTCCTCCTTCGTAAGGAGTGAATTGCAATTCTTTCTTGGGAAAACCAAATATGGAAACATCCGACAGCACTCATATATGTTATAACTGTTAAAAGCGTTGAGCGTTCCGCGGAAGTCATGGCGCCTACTTGTCTTTTTCCTTTTTGTTTAATAACCTTTGGTTACCGGGACTGCACTACTGACAGCTCTGTTTCTTCATCGTTCCAAATACGAGTTGTCAGCAAGTTGAAAACGAAGACACATTTTGACGTGTGAATCCTTTTGCACGGTCGAAAGAAGTGCCGGTTGGTGAACGCAAGCTCAATAATCCCGATGTCGGTTACAAAATCCTTATATTTTGCCAAAACTTTAAATTTATTAGGAATATTGTTTTTTAAGTCAAAATCCAGTCTCACCAGGCCTGAAAAGTGCGACTCTATCTTCAAAGAGTACCTTACAATGTCACTCTATATTTCTATTTCTGCTAAAAAATGGTTTTCTGACAAAGTTTTGTTGCAAGCAGCTTCTCTGATGATTCGTTGCTTCTAGTCATACGCTGCGATATGTGGAACTTCGTATATATTTGAGGCCTGTAGAATACTAACTTCCCCATTTCATACAGCTGCTATGGCTTTTATCATATTCTCCACCATCTATTGCCTTCTTTTATCCTTTTAGGGCATTATTATTGTATGATGTAACACTAAAATTAAAATATTAACCTAAATAACATAGGGCTGGTAATATGGTACAGTATTTCAAATTAGCCTACCACTAGTGTACCATATTAGACGATTTTGCCCTGTCTGTTTTATTTAGTTATTTTCTATTCAAAAGCTCACTTTCTTTAAAACTTTTCTGTTTTAATTTAATTGCGATAAGTTATTAATCAGTTAAATAACTATGTTTCATAGGAAAATCCGTTATAACCTAAAAAAAATTACTAAATGTTGTGTCCTCATAAAAACTCTACCACGAGCAAACCCATGTTTTTAGGAATTGAAAGAAAACTTGACAACTTTTTCACAACTTCACAGCTTTTGTCGTAATCGGCGTTCCCACAGCGCACATAGTTTAGGATAAAAGCAAGTGTACCATAATAGCCGCCTATACCATAATTCCCGAAGTTACTCTAAGTACAAAATAATTATTGTACTGTGTAAAGCTTGTGATGATACTTCTGGCTTTGAAAGTGACATAATATAATAATGACAGTGTGTCCAACAGTACTTCGACTGAATTAATTGTTGACCAATAACAGCGGCTACAATAGAGTTTAAACGATATACTCCTCAAAAATATTTACGACATTAGGACAACGACGGTGTTCATTTGTAACGATCGAAATATATTCGATTGATATTATTTACGTATTTTTGTGTGATAGATCCCGCGCTTTTAATTAAAATTTAGGAAAAGATCTCTGAATGAAGAGATTCGAAGAAGAAGATAGTAGTAATATATACAAATATATACCTAAAGGTCCAGTTCTTTCGGCATGATTTCACCTGGGAACGGAAAAAACATATATCCTGGATTAAATTTTCGGGTAGATTTTTGAGCATGCTAAATACATTCGTAAATTTCACAATTTTGATAGCAAAATCAGAGAAATAAAGGTACTCTTGGAGGTAACCAAAGTTTGTATATAACTGAGTGATATATAGATAGATAGTTCTCAACCTAATTCTTCTTTTATAGTTTTTAAATACATATATACTTCATTAGTTGTGAGGCATTGGTTCGCTTATTATAAAGCCTATAGGAAAATTTCGGACACAACATATCATGCACGACATCATGAAAGACCCCCCCTAATTGGCTTTTATGGTTTTGGGTAATATTTTTGATTGTAGAGGTTTTCAATTTCACTATTTTTGATATCCGTCTCTCTGGATTTTGGCTCTTCATAAAACGCTGAAGAGGTTCTAGTTATTTTCCACCATTCCTAGTACAACATCATTGGCGTAACCTATGTGTGTCAAGTATTTGTATTTTGTTTCTTCATGAGGGGTACTCATGCATCTTTCGTAATTATACTCAATTTAAACTGTAGCCAATCTTACACTCTCAAATAATATGCGCGAAATTATTAATTTTTAACATAATCACAAAAATCGACTTCGGTATAGCTCTTTCTAAAAAACGACAACCGATAGTAGTGAAAAGTATCTGCAAGCACTTCAGCCTTCAAGCTGGGCTCGATCAAATATACCGACTGTTGTAAATGTAAAGACCATAGCAGATACCACCAGTCCGCGTATTTTATCTGGAAGCTTCTCATAAAATCCATCAGACGCTCCAATGTGGCTTAAAAATTAACGGTTAACATCAATACATATACGTCAACCACTACTGATATATAACTCAGATTTTTTTATTTAGCATATAATAGGGTTTTCAGTGATTTCACTGCATTACATACCTCACCTCTCTTAATTTGTTTGTATGTGAGTAGCATTAGCCAGCCAAGCAAAGACATCTGCGCCTTGAAGTGAAATCTTCTAAGCTGTGACATTGACATGACGGTAGACCCTTAAACCAAATATGTGGCAGTAATTGCTCTGAATATGTAAGTGGTTAAACATCAAAACAACGCAAGGAAATGAAAAAAAAAATCATGGAAAATTTTTATACCCACAGGTGCTCAGATGCTTCTACTTGCCACACACGCAATTTACATAAGGTTAACTTCGCTAAAGCCGCACAAAGTGTTGTTGTAAATAGCAAATCTTAGTGATTTTCCAACTATTTCGACGAAAGACATGATTGCCAGCAGGCGACAAGCGAAAATCTGCCACAACGCACACACACATATATTCAATAAGTATTTGCTGCTACCAGAGGGGGTGTGTAGCCGTTGTAATTCAATTAAGTAATATCTGGCTCATTTCAAAAACACCGTTGAGCCTTCAAGTATTTCACAGGGCAAAAACTTTATAATTAATTACATAACGATGTCTACGCTACACGATTACATGACATGCAACTTATGGCCAAAGGGGAAAACTAGTTTGTTATTTGCATTGACTGGGCGCCTAATTAGATTTGCATGTAGCCAATGAAAAAGCAACAACAACAACAACAACAAAAATAATATACACTTTCAAAAACAAGTGGTAAAGGTGGAAATTTACATTTGCTCTATGTGGGTATACAGGGCGTATACGTAACCAATAGCATTGAAACAACTGCAGGCGAAAAGTTAAGCCGCTGGTGGGGGGAACATAGCTGTTTGCGGCATACATGCAGGCACTTGAACTAATAAAGCACTGAAATGAGGCTATAATAAGTGTATTTAAAGCGCTGATTTAGCGGCAGCTAGCGTACTGAACTACATAAATATACATATACATATATGAGTAGCAGAGCTTCAGTGCGGCTTCATTGAAGCGGCAGCGCGTTTGAGTGCGTACACATGTGTGTGTGTGTATATATAACTGAAAATACCGCAAACTGTGTGACCTGCTGACAAGTGAAATGTGTAATGTGAAGTGCTAAAGGTGATGCATGTGAATGGCGCACTTAAAAAGCGTCACATGATAAACCTTTACAAACCTCATTAATAACCAACACGACCGGGCATGTAATTAAGCAGCTCGAGCACGTGTGCCTTGGCATGCGTACGCTTATCTGTGCGCTTTTATATATTCTATATATGTGTATTTGCATGTAAAGCGCTCATTTTCACGCCTACAAGCCATTAAATTGCGTATACGCCCTGGCAGCCATACATCACTTGTAGTCAGCAGCCGGGGCAGTGGATGTAAATAATACAGATTAATTTTATAAAATATTGCTTTTATGCATAAATATATTATAAGAGCATATATACAATATGTATAAATACATATATTCAGATATATATTTATATATATATATGTAGAGCTGTATGTGCGTAATAAATTTGTAGTTAATTTGCACATTTTTACCAGCCCCTTTGCATATGCTTAAATATAATTTGTTGCACAGCTGGCACACAAAAAAAAACAACTACATATTTTTCAAATATAATTTTATATATAAAATATTATATACATATATACACTCGGATATGTGACCTACAGCACTGAGTCATAAATACCAACACATGTTGACAGCTTGTAATTTATTAATATGTAGCCATTTAGTAGAATGATTGAGGTAATTAAATGTCATACAGCAGGCAGTACAACTGCAGCGCTACAAACACGCATACATATACTCACACACATATATATATATATATGTATATATGTATGCAGCAGCATATAACTACATGGCGACATATGCATACAAGTATGCATGGCATGAAATCTGACATATCATGTGCAATACCCCTCACATAACTCTGCTAATTAATATGTATTTATGCCACACAAGCTTACATATATACATACATATATAGTATATATATATCCAAACTGCAAATTGTCTACTTTTGCCTGTGACTCCCTTATGTCAAGCAGTTTAGCAACACTAAGTGGCTGACTGCAAGTACATAAATATGCATGGAGTGCCGACTGGCAAGCTCAGTGCTGACTTAGAGACTTCCATTCATATCTTACACAGAACTTCGTTACAGCAGTAACTCTTGCCTAGTATCCATGTTTTGCTGTGTGAGATTTTGAACTTGAGTTGCTTTTATACGTTTGAATATGACAATTAATTTGATAAGACTTTCAAACGGAAATAATAATATTGTAGACCGTACTTAATTAGGTCAAGCGCAACAGGAAAAATAATTAAAATGGAGTCAATTCAAAAATCTTATAATTTTAACGCAACCTGTTTAGGAATTGCATTAGTAGGTTCTAAGAATGAAGAGACAAATGATTAGCGCAAATTCTTTGAGAATACCTAGCTTTCAGCTAATTGATTAAAAAATAATAAGTTGTTACAGTCCTTTCACACAGCCAAATTAATTGATCAATAAAAATTTTGTTTGTGAAACCAGTTTTGCCCTTCACACTCCCGCTACTCGATAACCGATCAGCTCTTATACATTTTTGTTTTTCCTTTTGATAAGAAGTTTGTAAGTTTCATCAGTTGATTGCTATTTTTAGCAGCGACATCTACCGTCGTGTAACGTGAACAAATTTACGCAGACAAAGAACATATATAAATTTACAAATGTGGTCTTTGTCGCAGAGTTGCATTTCATTTTCAAGTCGATTAAAATTCAATTAAAACAAGAAAAAACGTAAACTTCGGCTGTACCGAAGCTAATATACCCTTCACAGGTGCATTTCTTTTAGTAACTATGTGTTTAAGCAAATCTAAAGACGTAAGAAAAAATAACAAAAAAAAGAAAACATTTTACTAATTCTTTTTAGCCGGGTTGTTTGCTAGAAACATTAAGGTTATATAGTTAACCGATCTAAACAATTTCTTCGGAGATTATATTATTACCTTAAGCCGTAATCCATGTCGAAATTTCCTGAAGATACCACGTCAAATGCGAAAATTGTCCATACAAGCCATTGATTCCGATCGATCGGTTTGTATGGCAACTATATGCTATAGTGAACCGATCTGTACAATTTTTTCGGAGATTAAATTATTTCTATGTACAATAACTCACACCACATCGTGAAGATATGTAGTAAAATGCGGAAGTTTTCCATACAAGCCCTTGATTCCGATCGTTCAGTTTGTATGGCAGTTATATGATATAGTGGTCCGATATCGGCAGTTCCCACAAATGAGCATCTTCTTGAAGAGAAGAAAATAACATCTACAATATCTTAAAAACTGAAGGACTAGTTCGTATATTTACAGACAGACAGTCGGACGGACGGACAGACAGACGGACATGGCTAAATTGACTCAGTTCAACATACTGTACATTTATATATATACATTATAGGGCCTCCGACGCTTCCTTCTGGGTGTTACAAACTTCGTGACAAACTTAATATACCCTGTTCAGGGTATAATTAATGTAGATTTTTATTTGTATGGTATATAGATTTTAATCAGCGTTTTAATCGAGCAGATGGCGGTTAATTGATCAATTAGCTCCTGTGTGAAAAGGCTACAAAAGCCCTCAAAAATTAATTGTTAATTCAGCGAGTTCTAAAATGATGCTTAATTGAGTCTAACTGTTGAACGAAATAATTATCTTTAGTAAGCTGGTAAAATGCGTTTAGATCGCTTTTTTTTAGTCAATCAGGTATGCAAATTGCTGGCGTTTTCTTTTTCCGCAATGAAATAGCGGAATGAAAGAAAAAACAGTGAAAATTCAATGGGGAAGGTTTATTATCATTCCAAAGAACATACTTTAGCATTTATTTTTTAAATATTATCTCTTTCAAATGGTCCATTATCTCTCAGTTGGTCCATCCGTTGAGTCCAAGCTTGCTCACAGAAGTGTTCTCTCACTAAATACATTGAATGAAGTGGCGCCGTCTTGTTGAAACCAAGTGTCGCCGAGATTACGAGCTTCAATTTCAGGCATCAAATAGTCGGTTATCATAGCGCGATAACAGTTCGAGTCTTGGTGTACATTCTCAGCAACTTTCTGCTATATTTTGTTCACTGCGTGCTGGACGTGGTCTATTTGGTCGAATATTATCCAATAATGAATGCCGGGTCTCCGTATGGGTGATGGTGTAGCGAATAGTACGCTCAGTAGACCGATTATGTTGACCATAGTGTTTCGCGAGACACATTATTTACAGAACGTGAATTTTTTTTGTAATAAAGTTGAATAAGCGTTGTTCAGACGTAAGTCTTTACATGATGAAATACCAAACAATACTGAACAAAACAAACATGACAGCTTGACACGACTCACGCGTGTTCTGTCAAGAAAAGGCTATAGATAAAAGTTCCTCCACTTGAGTCAACCGATATTTTTGAATAAATTATAATATAACTTTCTCTGGTGATCGAAATAACACACCAATATTTTATCAATGAAAGTCGATGAACTGTACTGTGGCACACCTCTCAATAAATCAATTACCTAATTTCATTTGTAGAAAGAAACTAGGGAGACAAATATTTCTTCGGAGATTTTATTATTACATTAAGCCGTAATCCATGTCAAATTTCGTGAAGATACCACGTCAAATGCGAATTGTACATACAAGCCATTGATTCCGATCGTTCAGTTTGTAAGGCAGCTATATGCTATAGTGAACCGATCTGAAAAATTTTTTCGGAGATTAAATTATTTCTATGAACACTCACATATAACTCACACCAAATTTCGTGAAGATATGTAGTAAAATGCGGAAGTTTTCCATACAAACCCTTGATTCCGATCGTTCAGTTTGTATGGCAGCTATATGATATAGTGGTCCGATACAGGCAGTTCCGACAAATGAGCAGCTTCTTGAAGAGAAAATAACATCTGCAAATTTTCAAAACTATATCTTAAAAACTGAAGGACTAGTTCGTATATATACAGACAGACGGACGGACGGACAGACAGACGGACATGGCTAAATCGACTCAGTTTAACATACTGATCATTTATATATATACTTTATAGGGCCTCCGACACTTCCTTCTGGGTGTTACAAACTTCGTGACAAACTTAATATACCCTGTTCAGGGTATAATTAATGTAGATTTTTATTTGTATGGTATATAGATTTTAATCAGCGTTTTAATCGAGCAGATAGCGGTTAATTGATCAATTAGCTCCTGTGTGAAAAGGCTACAAAAGACCACAAAAATTAATTGTTAATTCAGCGAGTTCTAAAATGATGATAAATTGAGTCTAACTGTTGAACGAAATAAGTATCTTTAGTAAGCCGGTAAAATGCGTTTAGATCGCTTTTTTTTAGTCAATCAAGTATGCAAATTGCTGGCGTTTTCTTTTTCCGCAATGAAATAGCGGAATGAAAGAAAAAACACAGAAAATTCAAATTCAATGGGGAAGGTTTATTATCATTCCAAAGAACATACTTTAGCATTTATTTTTTAAATATTATCTCTTTCAAATGGTCCATTATCTCTCAGTTGGTCCATCTGTTGAGTCCAAGCTTGCTCACAGAAGTGTTCTCTCAATAAATATACTGAACGAAGTGGTCTTGTTGAAACCAAGTATCGCCGAGATTACGAGCTTCAATTTCAGGCATCAAATAGTCGGTTATCATAGCGCGATAACAGTCCGAGTCTTGGTGTACACTCTCAGCAACTTTCTGCTATATTTTGTTCACTGCGTGCTGGACGTGGTCTATTTGGTCGAATATTATCCAATAATGAATGCCGGGTCTCAGTATGGGTGATGGTGTGGCGAATAGTACGCTCAGTAGACCGATTATGTTGACCATAGTGTTTCGCGAGACACATTATTTCTCTTCCTCTGGTGATCGAAATAACACACCAATATTTTATCAATGAAAGTCGATGAACTGTACTGTGGCACACCTCTCAATAAATCAATTACCTAATTTCATTTGTAGAAAGAAACTAGGGAGACAAATATAATTATATTCCTTAAAGGTCTATGTCGATTCCTTGGAAATTTTCGCAAGAAGCCAGTTACCAAGAAGTTATCCTCAATCTCAACTTGGTAAGCTGTACTACTCTTTCCGCAAGTGTTCAATACTGAAATCTTATCCCAGTAATCTCAATTTAGGTTAGAATATATTAATATAAAATAATTTAGAGATTTCAGAGCGAAAATCGGTGATGTTTATCAGTACTGTTGCAATCGGTACCGGTATATGGACAGTCCAAATTAGTGTTAGCATCCACTGAAAGAATCTTATTTTTGCATCCTGTTATTGCAACTTTATTCGATTATACCTGTTGTTTGTTCGATTTGTAGGGGAACTCCAAACTCCTATTTTCTCTTATTTTCTCACATCTGTTCCACTTATCAATTATGAAAACTACAAATATTTAAGTTCAATGACATAATTAAAGTTTAATATGTGATTATTAATTTCTCCTCCGCTGAATTCTAATTAAATTGAATCGGAAATGTGTCACCTGCTTTAAAATCAAAGCAGCTATAAATCAGCAAGTAACAGGTAGAATTAAAAATCAATCGAAGCACGAGTCAAGTGAAGTGAATTGTACAATGTGTGACTGACGGACAGTCTGACAGGTTGACAGACATTGCAGAAGTTCTGCAGTTATGATTAAGTGATTTTACATAAAAACGAGGATGGTGTACTTTATGTTGATAGTGAACGGTATTTGCAGCTTTTATTATACATTAACAACAAAGGAACAAAGGCAAAGTAGATCATGACAGTTAGCAGATGAAGGCTGTTTGTGGAATAAGCTGCGAATTGAATTTTGACTCAACTTATTGATGAACTTGATAGAGGATCAAACGAAATGAGAAAAGCTTAATCGAAGCTCTTTTAATACTTTTTAAAAGCTCAAAAAAGCTGTTTTTTATATCTCCAGTCAAGGTTTTGAATTGATATTTTTCGAGAAACTCATTTAAAGTTACGTTGAACCAAAATGCATTCTTCAGAGCAAGCATAATAAGAAAGAATTAGATGTATATACTAGAAAACGGTGGGAAATATAATTCATGTAAGTATGAAGCTTCGAAATCGTCACATATGTATATTCTTCCACATTTACGAGTATGTGGGTATATACAACTCCGCAAACTCTACTCCTTATCCGATTGAATTTCGAACTTACAACTCAAATTGCCACAAAATGACAGAACAACTCAAACGAGTTACGGCAATTGCCGCAAAATCTGATTTCGTTCGATGCCAAAATGAGTGGATTTATTTGAACGAGTGTCGTGGGAGCAAATTGCCAACATCCACATTCAAACTCACACACATACAGACATATGTATTTACGCCTGCGAGAGTGTGAGAGTAATTGAAAGTTTTCAAAAAATTCAAACACGTCGAAGTTCAAACGCAAACAAACTTTCGAGGCAGGCAATTTACTCACACACATCGATTTACGTGCAGCATTGCCAGCCAATTGCTGTGTGTATTGATTTGTTGTAATAACTCTGCCGCAGATTTGGCACACAATTGGCAGCGATTTAATGCATTCGAATAACTTCGTTGAACTCCATGGGCGAAGACTTGTCAGCAATGAAAATCATAAATGCGAACTAAGTAATTATATGTATGGGGAAAGCAGTGGGGAAGGAACACGATTCGATTGCTAACAAACTTTTAACTGACTAAATTGAGCTGAACTGTGCGATGCTGCCAGATTGGGTGTCAGTGCAGAAGGCGCCGGAGGCGAACACATTTAATTGCTGAGCGGGTGTGTGCCATGTTATGCGCTGGGCTATGGTGGAGTGTGCTAGGCAAGTATTTGTTTTTGATTTAGGGGTGAAACTGTTAAAATGTTAATTTCAAGTAACGAAAAAAACAATGTTCAATATTGGAAACGAATGAAAAAAGTGCCGACTGCCTCCATTACCAAGAGCTTTATAAGATTATAGAGTGTAAGAAAATCTTAAATATTGACTGGTGTATCTGTCAGAGATTGGGAGTTACTTGAGTTAAAACATGTTTAACATTTAATAAAAAATTATGAAACCCACGAAATATAATGTTTAACCTGCCTGACAGGGTTGCCAACTTTTAAAAAAATTTATTAATTAAATTTACAAATTCAAAGAAATTCTTAAACAGATTTAGAAAACTAAACAGTTTCAAAAAATAATTTTGGTAAAATTTTTTGGTGAAGGGTTGCCACCTATTCTCAATTCCAAAGTAAAAGCTATTGATCAGTAAAATAAGCATTAAAAAATAGGTATCGAACTGAAGAGCTTCATAAAGTCTCAAATTATTAAATGATTTTGCGCAGGGTTGCCACCCAAAAAAATTAATTAATTAAATTAATGAAATTAATAAAGGAAGTATTTATTATTATGTATATTAGCATCAAATTAGAGAAATTAATCAAAATTAAAAGTTTAAAAAAAGGGTTGCCACCTATTGAATATTTTTATTGATATGATGTACTCTAGAGTGCGAAAATGAAAGATGAGAATTGCATTGTGGACATTACAATGTTTACTATGCTTTACATAATATTTCTCTTGAATAAATTTTGTAATAAATAAATTTTGTTATAGCCAATTTATTAAGAAAAGTGACCCTACATAAAACACACATTGCTGTAGATGCTTAATTTAAAATACTTCCCCGAAACTTTCGAAACTAATTCAGAACCAAAACAGTCACTTTGACCTTTCACCTTTTGAGATCAAAGAGGGTTAGAACTCTATGGTGTATTTGGCATACAAACATTTAGTGCCATATATCTTCTTCAGGATCTTCAGGGAATAAAAAGAAGTCCTCAAAATGAAATGTGAGAGCCAAATAGATTTTTTTTTTGCATCGGACATAACCTCAAAATTTAATAAATTATTTACTGCAAGTAAAAATAACTCAAATGTTATATCGTTTTACAGCCAAGTTTTAAGTCCCGAGAGCTTCAAAATTTCGCACACTACTTCAGGTGTATATTACCGCAAAAGTTTCTTAAGAAATGTCCACAATTTTTACCTGAAATTTCAATCAGTACAAAAATAAATTTTGAATGCCAGCGCAACCAGTCGGCACGTGAAAAGAAAATTTAAACAATGCGAAATAACAACTTCGGGTAAGTGAGCACTAAAAAATAATAATAATAATATGCAACAACAAAAAGTGATACGGCTTGTAATAAAAAGACCCTGGAGTGGGGGAAAAGTTCAGAAAGAGTCGTAAATTTTTTCAAAAGGTATGAATAGGTAAGTTTAGGGCTATATATGTGTGAACATGTGCGTATACAAGAAAGTTGCGCTTCACCCACATGCTCATGAGCGAGCTAACCAAAGTTATGCAGGTGAAAAAAGTTTTACAAGACATCATTTCCCCACTCACCAAGAAAAACACGGATGATCTCATATATGGAATGTTTGGATGTGTATTATAGCGCGTGCACGTGAAAACAAGCCCGCCAACAGCTTAATTAAAACTTGGGTAAATTTATTTAATATGCGATTATAGATATACAGACATAGTGTATATGTGTGTTTGTTGCTGGCTTACAAGTGCACGGAAATGAAGATGACGTGAGTGTGTAGTAAGTAACAGGCATGTTCCCGAAGGCGGAATATGACATGTAACCAAACTTTAAGTTACTTTCTATTAGAGTGTTTGTTAAATTTAGAGTAATAAACTTGTCATTAAGTGTTTTATAAATAGAATCAAGAAAGATTTAGTTAGTTTGCAATTTAAACGACTTAGTCATTATGCTGTGTGAAAAGTTTCGTGGGAGAAAAAGGGTGTAAAATTATTATTTAATACGAAGAAATCTTGTATTTTTAGTATTTTAGTTTACTGAAAGTGAGAGTATCAGCCTAAAGCTGCTTTTTGCTTAAACATTTTTAGTGTCTCTCAGGATTTCAGTGACATTGAAAGACACATTTATCATACAGAAGGATTAGTATATTAAAAAGTATTCAATATTAAAGTAGATAGCAGAAAAATATTGGTATCAATAAGGTAAACATGTTTCATAAAGATAGTTTTTGATTTGCCGAAAAACACACCCACTTGGGCACTAGCACTCGCTACTGTTTTATGAAGTGTCCACAGTGAGTAAGTAAAAATTTTAGAAATAGTGAACTTTCCTTTGCATACTATACCCTAACCTGAACGAAATTATACATATGTATATAAGGGTACCCGACAGACATTATTCTATACACACGACTTTAATTCCTATTCAAACTTTTTTTTCAAACTTTTTTTAATAAACTGTAACAATATGGACCGTTTTGATGAATTTTAATTAAAAAGCTATTTCAATATTTAGCGTCATTACGGGTGAGTGAGTATGTGTATACTTTGACCCTAGTGCAAACATCTACGTATCATTGGTCCTGAGAAAATCACGGATTTTCTTAAACTAAACCACAAATTTGGATTTTTTGACATTGTACCTGATTAAAAGCACTGTATACTATAACACTCGCCTGGGTATTGGACCAAACTAATTTTTCGTAGAGTATAAGTCGCGGTTGTTGCTTCCGATGATATCAATATCATCGGCGTACGCCAGCAGCTGTACACTCTTATAGAAGATTATACCTTCTCTATTTAGCTCTGCTTGTATTTTTTCTCCAACATCAAATTAAAGAAGTCAGACGATAGTGAGTCACCTTGTCTGAAACCTCGTTTGGTATCGAACGGCTCGGAGTGGTACTTCCCGATCCTGACGGAGCTTAATATTAGGGGTCAAAGTGTTATGTTCGAGAAAATCAAAAATTTAATAATTCGAAAAATATAAATCAGTATAAATATTTTAGGAGAAAACACAGAAATGAAAATAGATATATTTTTGGATGAGCAGAAATATGCATATAAACAAGAAAGTAATATGCCTAATGAAGTTTTCTACTCAATATAGTGGCTTCAGCATTGTTCCTCACAATTACATATGTAATGGCCAGGCTCTCCCAAAGCGGTAAAAAAACTTTTCAGACCTACTTTTAATATAATAATTTAAAATCTTGTAAAACCAATAAAATGGATACTAAGTAGAAAAGTTCAAATTTTCATAGAGTAAAGTGTGGGAATTTTGACGATTCCAAAATACTCGACGATTACTTCTTTTTAGTCAGTAAATTTGTTTCCAGAAATCTTTAGCTTGAAGTAAAAGGAACTGAAGAACCGATCCGATAAGAACGATGATTACGGAAACCATTTAAGCATTGATAGTTCCGATAACGCTGAACTTACTACTTCTTCAAATGAGATACAAAAAAGTTTTCAGTATCATCAATTCGGCGTTCTTTGTGATTGATTTTACTTATAGCTTTCGTTTACCCACATTTTCAGGAACGATTAGAGAAATAAGTTTCTTGGTTTTCCCTAAAGTATCGACTATTTCGAAGAACATAATTGTAAGGACTCCTCCACTTTATTTTCACGTTTTTAACAGCATCTTTTCTGGGTATGATTTGGTTGCACCGTTTTTGAGATCTTTCATAGAAACTATATTTTTCAGATTTCCAAGTTGCCAATTATATTACGTTTGCCTCAAGCAATCATAATACTTTCTTCTTTAAGCGGTTACATGGGTTTCGTGGGTTCAAAAAATCTTTTTTTTTGCTTATTAATTTCTACAACATCTCAAGAATATTATCCTAAATTTTCAAGTCGATCCGAATAATAGTTTCGGAGATACAGCCTTTGGCAGATGCGCGCTCCAAGTCAGGTACTTAAACGCGTTTTTCTCGGAACTGTGTATCAAAGCCCGTTGCCAAATTTTCTCGAAAACTACTCAACCGATCTTGATGAAATTTTGAACAGGTGTTCGAGATGCAATTTAATCGTGCTTGAACGAAGGATTTTTTAATTTTTCAACTACAACTATTAAAAAAAATGTCAAGCTAATTTGACCGAAATTTTTATTTTATTGGAAAAATGTCAAATGAAAATTTTTTACTTTCTTGTCTTTCCTTAGTTCAAGCACGAGTTTATGGTCTTACCTAAAACCCTTTTGTTATGAGTTATGCTGACATAGCGGACACAGTTTTTTTCCGAGGGGTCACCGGAAATTACATCCTTTTTTACCCGACAAAACCCATGTAGCCCCTTAATCACGCAGATTGAGTCAAGGATTGAATTGTTAGGATACTTTTTCAGTAAAAATCAAAATCATTGGAACGAAATTTAATTATTCTAGCAATATTTGGAACAGGCGACCAATTCCTCTGTTTAATGAATTTTAATTACTCATACAACACGCAACCAACAGATTGACAAACAAAATAACCGAACTATGTGAACGAAATTTGATTAACATCTGTAGCCAAAACAACAAAACCAATTCAATTATGCAGTAGTCAACACACAAGCGACTTGCCTGTCATACATACAATTCCACATATTCCTTCACACCCACACACACACTCTTACACTCACATTGAGACACAGAGAATGCTCACAAAGTTATAGCACTTTTAATCCGTAGCAAATTGTCAACAACTTGTAGTTGTCAACAGCACTTTTATTTGCCAGTGTTAAGCTTGTCTCCTTTTGCGCTTATATGTTTATGTTTTTGTTTTTATACTCTCGCAACAAATGTTGCTAAAGAGAGTATTATAGTTTTGTTCACATAACGGTTGTTTGTAACACCCAAAACTAAACGAGTTAGATATAGGGTTATATATACCAAAGTGATCAGGGTAAAGAGTGGAGTTCAAATCCGAATGTCTGTCTGTCCGTCCGTCCGTCCGTCTGTGCAAGCTGTAACTTGAGTAAAAATTGAGATATCTTGATGAAACTTGGAACACTTATTTCTTGGCACCATAGGAAGGTTGCTTTCGAAAATGAGCAAAATCGGACCACTGCCACGCCCACAAAATGGCGAAAACCGAAAACACATAAAGTGCCATAACTAAGCCATAAATAAAGCTATGGAAATAAAATTTGGTATGAAGGATCGCACTATGAAGGGGCATATTTGGATGTAATTTTTTTGGGGAAGTGGGCGTGGCCCCGCCCCCTACTAAGTTTTTTGTACATATCTCGAAAACCAATAGAGCTATATAAACCAAACTTTCTGCAGTCGTTTTTTTAGCCACTTCTTAATACAGTCCAAAAATGAAAAAAATCGGATCATAACCACGCCCACCTCCCATACAAAAGTTAGGCTGAAAATTACGAAAAGTGGGTTAACTCATTAAGGAAAAACGTCAGAAACACTAAATTTCACATACGAAATGGCAGATGAAAGCTGAACTCAGATTTTTTTACAAAATGGAAAATGGGCGTGGCATCGCCCACTTATTGGTCAAAAACCATATCTCAGGAACTACTCGACCGATTTCAATGAAACTTGGTTTATAATAGTTTCCTTACATCCAAATGATATGTTGTGAAAATAGGCCAAATCGGTTCACAACCACGCCTACTTCCTTTATACCAGAACTTTGAAGACAATCTGAATCGTTTACTTTACAAAATATAAAGTAAGTACTAGTGAAGATATCGGTGCAGAACTTTGCACAAATACTATGTTAATAGTGTGTCAGCCCCATTCCAAAAATCGCTGAAATCGGACCATAGGTTTTTATCGAACACGAGGACCTCGGTGCTTCTAACCTAATATTATGGTTTCCAACTTTCAATGGACTTTATACAATATATATGACGAATATGTGGGTCAAATTGTGTATTATATAATATAAATAAAGTTAAATAAATAAATTGCGAGAGTATAAAATGTTCGGTTACACCCGAACTTAGCCCTTCCTTACTTGTTGTTTTTGTGTTGTCTACATAGCTGCCTTGCTAACTACTTTCTATGTTACCGTTACGCTTTATTTATTCACACACGCCACGCACATGAGGACACGTGTAGCGCTGTTTACTCAACACGCCACTTTATTTTGTTTTTCATTCCATTTAATTTTTTATTCTTCCTCCTTGTTAGTATTGTTGTTGTTGTTGTTGATCGAAGCGTATCGCTGCGACAAATCCGTTTCGATTATTATGCAAACAGGCGAATTGCGAAGAAATCGAAGCGAGAAGCGTTTTCCGTGACAGTACGACGTTGGCGTTGAGATAACAGGAAGCACTAAGCAGATATCTGTATATGTATATGTATATACAACTGTATGTGTGAATATGTATATGAGGGAGTAAATGTACATGTGTGAGGTTGTTGTTTCCCTGTGTACGTGTGACTGTGACAAGCAAAAGGAAAACAGTAGTCGTCAATATTTACTGTGTATAACAACAAAGATAAACTTGTAATGGTTACAACAACAAAAATGTGTAATAACAACATTGCAACAAATTACGAGATAAGCGAATCGAGTTACAACTGTCTCTCGCACTCACTATCAATTGGTTGTTTATATGAATGCCACACATACACACAGAAACCAATGCATTTTTATATACTCACATATTTATGTAGATAACGGTACACCCACATAAAACTGTAGCTATATTTAATTGGTAAAACAACAAGAAATTTCGATTTTTTCTTATTTTTTTTTCCGATTTTAATTTTATCGATCATGTTGCTAGGAAAGCGCAAAAGCGTTCGAAATAAATAAATTCATTTCAAGTAAATAATGCAATAAGGCGTAAAGAAGCTGATATCATTAGTACCCGTATTTGTTCTGTTTACTGTTGTCTACCGGTAATTTCATATAAAAATAGCACACTATTAAAATAAGACAAGTGAAAGAAATGCTAAAAGCATCAAGAGAATATATATATATATATATATGTCTTCGATTCGCCATTTCTTTGCTCGCTTATCTTGCGCGCTGCTCTCTTGCCAAAAAACAATGCACATGCAAAAGCGACAGCAAAGTTAGCGAGTTAAATTCGACATAAGAGAGTATGCGGTATCTCATTAAACTCATTAAATTGGTATAACCTCTATCTTCAATTCTACTCTGTTTTGTTTTACACATTTTAGACCTCTTTTACCATTGTGAATAACTCAAGTTAGAACTTTTAAAAATTAAAGAAAACATTGATTTAAAGGTCTTATTTTTATTGATTTTTTAAGAACTTACGACTTCATCACCATGTTTGAACAACTAGTTCATTTCATTAGATTCGCTGCTCTCAAATGATTGACGAATCCAAAACAGCTCATTTGTGGCAGGTTTTCGATACGAAATAATCACAGTGCTATCCCTGAAAAGAATGCAACAATTCTGGTGTAGATCTACGGTGAATCAGGATGATGTGCGTAAGAGCATTTTGGAACTTTTTAAATATAATGAATTGTGCCTATTATTCATGTATGTTCTTTGCAAATAATAATTCTATCACCTTCCGCTTTGCTTTGCTCCTTATTCAATGCTTTATAAAAAGTGATCGGATTTAGTTCAAATATGAGCCGTTTCGTTCGTTAATCTGTTTCCATCTAGACGACAACTTCATAATACCCCCTCGTAGAAGCCCCTTCCTTATTTGCGAAGAACTCGGACAACCACTTTTCAAACGCCTCTTTTCAGTTCAACTGTACACCACCAAGGGCGTTCGCCATGGACAGGAACAGGTGGTAATCACTTGGCGCTATGTCCTGGCTATATGATGGATGCGACAAAACCTCCCATCTGAGCTCCCATAGCTTCTGACGAGTCATCCAAGAAGTGTGTGGACTGGCGTTGTCCTGAAGGAACACTACACCCTTCCGTTTGGCCAATTCTGGACGCTTCTGGTCGATAGCCCGCTTCAGTTGTTCGCAGTAGGTGGTAGAATTAAGCGTCTGGCCATATGGGAGCAGCACATAGTGGATGATTCCACTCCAATCCCATCAAACACACAGCAAAACCTTTCTGGCCGTCAATCACGGGTTGACCACTGTTGGGAACGATTCACCGACCTTCGACCACTACCGTTTTCTCTTGATATTGTCGTATATGATCCATTTTTCGTCGCCAGTCATCATCCGCTTCAAAAATGGGTCGAGTTCGTTCCGTTTCAGCAGCATATCGCAGGAGTTGATTCGGTCCAGAAGGTTTTTCTGCGTCAAATCATGCGGCCCCCAAACATCAAACCTTTTTGTGTATCCAGCCTTCTGCAGATGGTTTAAAGTGGTTTGGGCGATATCACGAGATCCCACATGCCGGTCTAAAGGAAGTCAAAGACCTCCACCTCGTTGGACGCAAGAAGGAGGCATGAATGGAAAGTAATGAAGCGTCCGAATAGATTCCCGATTAACCTGGATTCTTTATAGCGTTTTTAGACAACCATATTAATTGAACAATTCAAATTATTGAGAAACTCATTTTTGCCTTTTATACTGCCGGCTACTCGATAACCAATCACTTGTTATATATTTTTGTTTTTAATCGAGCAGAGGGCGGTTAGTTCTTCTGTAAAGGTTATTAGATCTCTTTAAATGGAACGAACTGCTCCCATTGTTCATGTATGTTTTTGGAAAGAATAATTCAACCCGTTTTTATCCAAAAAACTAAAAAGAAGACTAATCGAATGACTTCCAAATATTATATGAGCTCCTCAAACTTTTTCCGTCCCTTCTACAAAATATTTGGCTACCTAGGGCGTTCTTCGTCTTCCAAGTCAAAATCACCACTTTTAAACTGTACAAACCACTTTGGTATATTCGCTTAGCTTGAACCTTTTCAACATAATATTATAAAATAGGGTTCATTTATCAGAGCTTTGTTTTTATGAATTCAAACTCAAAGTAGTAAATATAAAGCAAGTGACATTAAATGAAAACATACGACTTTTTCAAACTCTCAAAACCAAACGATAATCAAAATTGTATCATCAGTGACATTTTCTTTTACGAAGGTAAATTAGTATTATATGCTAACATTAGTAAAAATTGCTGAGATATTTATATTTAATATCTTGAATGCTTTTGCAATACCAATGCATATTTACAGTTTCCTCCTGGAGACAATGATGTTCAATCGAGTCATTGTCCATTGTCGATAACTTGTCAGGTTGCAAGGTTAATGAATGCAATTACGGACTATTGTTTCATAGTGACTTGTATAATATGTATTCATGTGAGCTTACGATTCAGTTATATCATTCCTCTTCCTTCGGAATACATAGCACTGGTCGCCTGAAAGGGCCGCAGGGTCAACTACCTTCATTAAATGTAAATCCACAGTAAAGTTGGCAGTATACTATCTCTTATACTTTCCGCAGACACTTCGTCGTGAACGACACAATTAAAAGCAATATACACGTGCATGCAGTGCATTTAATTTTTATTCCTTCGTATTATTTCATTTATTGGCTGACATGACTTTCATATTAGCCACCAGCCGCATTAAGCCTGGGTCATTTCTTATCACGATTCAGATGTATTTCGCAACAGTATTTACCGGCCTTAAAATTGGTAGTTTCTTATCTACATTACTTAATCCGCTGCGTTGCAACTGCATTTGCATGCCATCGGCTGTATCGTTAATAATCAAAACAAAAAAAATTTTAAATATCGCCTGCTGCTACACACTGCGTATACGTAACCACAACAAATGCCACGACTATTTTTGCGCCAATCTCCTTCAGCAGTCATTTATGCGCTGGAATGCGCATACCTACGGGCACGTAGGTATCACGAAATCTGTCTCGCATGAAATTGAAGTTCGCTCTGCGTGCGCGGCAACAACAAGCAGCAACGGTGGAAATGCATGAAGCTGCAACGGCAACGAGTGTCAAAAGCACAATTACAGCGTATTCTGTGTATCTGTATGTATTTGCGTATATTTGTAGTTGTATTTACTCTATCGATTTCCACCTGCGATGTTTCGATATTTTTCGTTGCGCTTCAAATACGAGTGTTGCTTGTTGAGGTACTGACTTTTCAATGCAACGCAAAACTGTTTCAAATGAGATCGGTACATATAGGTAATCGAAAACCTTATATTGGACCATCAAAGCATGGTGAGTCAGAGAACAAAACCAAAATAATCTCAACTCGATAGATATTTATACGGTTTTATTTCAAGGGGTGCCTTTAATAGGAACTGGAAAGTAAAAGGCTTTGATCTGTTGTTTCATATAACTTTCATATTGGTATTGCATTAAGGAGAACAGTAAAATTTTTGGTTTAATGAGTACCCCTAATAAATATCTTTCAGAAACAATCTCTAGACAAGTGGTCTTAAAATGAAATTTCAGTGATTTCGAGAGCATCTGAAAAAAAAATCCAGTATTCCTTCCATTTATATTTTGTTGTTTAAGATTGATTCCTAAAATTTCTGAACACACTTCCAAGTCGGACCTAAAATCACTATATTAAGATAATCAAAATAGAATAAGATTTTCACCCAAAAACAATATTTTTCAAGAAGTTATTGATCTATTGATAATCAACTGTAATTTCGCCAATTTCCCGCGACTTTTAACATCCCAAATTGTGCCATTAGTTTGCTTGAAAGCTTAACTACGCAAACCCTTCTTTGTTGTGCTTTCCCCTCAGTTGCCTTAAAAAATAAAGCGCACGTATTATGCCCACCTGCAACTGTCTGCCACAGTTATTCTCAGCGTCAGCCACAACTACGGCAGACATAAAGAAAAGTAACCCAAAGTAAGCGCATAAGCGGACTTAAATGCAGTTACTTTTCTCGCTTCTTCCCATTGAGCTTTTCATCGGTTTTACGTTGGCGTTGTAACTTAATTTAATGGTTACTTTTAGTTAGCCATTTAAATGGGTATTTAAGGGTGTAGACATATTTTTGTGAGACTTAATAGAGTCATTTGCATTATTGGGTTTTACTAAACTGTCCATCAACATTTAACATCAAAGTAAACTTCGAGGACCTTAGAATTTAAGCTCGACAGGGAAACTTCTCACTCACTAAATGAAATGAATTTCACTTCATTAAATCCAAGCAAAGACTAATTACCAGCAAGAGATCATAACATATAGTGTAGATGTAAACCTCATACGAAGGCAATCCGATAGTTTTTACAAAACCTACAAAAGAAAAACCATTTATATCTCAATATAGTCTCCTTTTAACCTAACGATTAACTAATATAAAAATATAAAAATATATCTGCCCGCCGAGTAGATTTTGAAATCAAAGAGAGCTCTCACGAGACCAAATTGGGAGAATTTACCTCGTAACGTAAAACAATTAATTTGGCCAACGTAACAAAGAAGTCAATTGAACAATTCACCGGCCTTTGCTCGATTAAAGCATCAGCATTTTCAACATTAATTCTTAATCGACTACAAATCGAGTTTAAAATGCAATGCAAATCTGCGAGTTGTTGTCCACGATTTTGCTGTAGTGCTTGATAATTAGTAGTAATACAACTCGACGGTAGATGTCGCTGCTGCAAATAATGGTTGATTATTGACAAAATAGCAATCAACTGATGAAACTTACCAACTTCTTATGAACAGCAAAACCAAAAATGTATAACAGCTAATCGTTTATCGAGTATCCGGCAGTGCGAAGGGTTTCTCAATTATAATCTGAATGTGTGAAATTAATTTGGTTGTGCGAAAAGGCGTTAATGACCAGAGACCAAAACCGGAGCATTATCATGATAGAAGAAATACTTTCTTCGCTAATTCTGCTCTGTGGCATTTTTACTTGGTGAACTCAGAAAATAGTGACCATGATCTTTTCCTTCTATAGAACAATTTCCGCCCTCTTTGAAGCAGGTTCGCCGGGTGAAGTCCATTGTTTGGACTGTTCCTTTGTCTTTGGTATGTACCAGCGAAACCATGTTTTGAAAACGGTTTCGAAACGTCAACTAAACTCCTTTGTGATTAATAATATTAAGAATAGAATAAATTGTGTGTTATTTTTTTATTAGTTCAACGAAAAAATTATAATACTTTAAACGAATTTTCGTAATTAATTTACTGAGTGAAATTCTCATCGCCCAGTTAAATTTTAAATCAATTAAAACCCCCTCAATTTCACTTGCGCCACTGCTTGGCTGAAAGCACGTGATAAAAAATCGAAATCGTTATTGCAATATCCGCGGATTTGAGCAAATTCAAAATGGCGAGAAAAGTGTAAGACAAAGTGGCTTCATTAGTTGATTTCCAGCGCAACCACGAACAATAAACTAATTTACATTTCAATTTGGTTTCCAACCGATGCACACGACTAATCGCTATACAGCGAAGAGCCACTGCAATGAGAGAGCTTCTCAGCTGGTGGATAAGTATACAGCACTCATTGCCTCACATACACACATATAAATATTCTTACAAATACACACACACACTCGCATAGCGTACACTTGCGTTTTTCCACTCATTTCACCGCAAATGTATTCGAAACTAAAACGTGAAAGTGAGAAAGTATTGCACTCAATGTTGTTGTTGTACATGCAGAATTAATGCAAGAGCAGAAAAAAAAATCGAAAAAGAAATAAAAATTGCGGTTAAGCATTTAAAATGTATGGCAAAGCGAGTGCGGTGTGGTAGTGATTAAGGCGGTGGTGGTGGTGAAAGTGGGAACATTTTTTTACGTTTCAATTCGATTTCAATCGCTAGTAAGCAATTCACTTCAAGTTGACTTCACAGCGAGTTGTAGCTGTTGTTGTTTGAAGTGAGTTGAAAACTACACTCGATATTGGCAATCATTGTAAATTTTCCACATGATGGGGCCAAGTAACTATTGCAAGCCAATTCAAATACATACATATGTATATAAGTATGCGGGCGAATATGCAAATGTATATTATTATATCGAACTCGATTTGCACAAACACGGCATTAGCGGCATGGGTCTAAGGTAACTAGGGTAACTAGTGCCAGTTTTGATGCATATTTATGAGGGTCAGAAGTGGTGAAAAGTAGTTTAAGTAGCGCGGCGAGTGAATTGAGTGGCAGTGGGTATGTGTACAGAAATCTAGGAAGCTGTACTCACTAGATTCTGAAGTAGTAATGGTGTATATTAGCCCTAAACTAAGAGAAAATGAAACTTTAACAGGGCTGTCCCAATGAAATTTTATACAGAATACAAAAATTGAGATATCTTGATGAAACTTTGAACACGTGGCAAAATCGGGCCAATGCCACGCCCACAAAAACCGAAAACAGATAAAGTGCCATAGGTTAGGTTAGGTTACTCTGGCAGGCTACAACGCCACACATAGACCAGTTTTGGTCCTTTGTGAAACCAGATGGAGTGTCGTCACTTGGTTAATGAGGAGTAGTCATCCTTTAGGATGCCAGCGCTTGTTGCGAATTTCAAAAGGCTTTGTGGCTTTATCAACGAAATCTCCTCCAGATTATCGTACTGTGCAGCCCCCAAATGCTGAAGCCGTTGTCTTGATAATGCAGGACATTCACAGAAGAGGTGCTCCATTGTTTCTCTGGTGCCTTGCTCTTGACATTTCCTGCAGCCTTCACGATCTATCAGCCCCATCTTGTAGGCGTGCGCCGCCACAAGACAGTGACCAGTGAGTATGCCGATCATATTCCTACATTTGCCATAACTAAGCCATAAATAAAGCTATAAATGAAAAATTTAGTACAAATGATCGCACTAGGAAGGGGCATATTTGGATGCAAGATTTTTAATTTTAAACTAAACTTTTTGTATATACCTCGTAAACTACTAAACTCTGTAGAGTCCTTTCATTTAGGCACTTCTTTATACAGTCTACAAATGGATGGAATCGGATTACAACCACACCCACCTCCAATACAAAAGTTATGTTGAAAATTACTAGAATTGTGTTAACTTACTCACGAAAAACACCAGAATTCTTAAAATTCAATATTAAATTCAATTCAAAGTACAGAAGGGCTGCACTCAAATTGTTATACAAAATTTTTAATGAGTGTAGTACCGTCCACTTATGGGTCGAAAACCATATCTCCGAAGCTACTCGACCAATTTCAATGAAATTCGGTTCATAATATTTTCCTCCCATCCCATGACATGTTTTGAAAATGGGCTACAACCACGCCTACTTCCCATATACCAGAACTTTGAGGTCGATCTGAATCGATTACTTTACAATATATAAAGTAAACACTAGTGAAGATATCGGAACAGAACTTTGCACAAATACGGCATTTATAGTGTCGCACCGCCCTTCTAAAAATCGCCGAAATCGGACCATACATTTTGCAGACCCCATTTATCGACCATGATGACCTTCTAATAAGTATTTTTACCGAAAATATAGGTAAGTCTCTCAGATATTTTGAAGAAATAGTTTTCTTTTAATAATATGTCTCCGTGCCAAAAACGAATGAAATCGGGTCATAACTTCGCTTTGCTCCCATATATCTAATATTTAGGTTCTCAAACTTTTAATGGACTTTATACCATATATATATATCGGTTGATATGTGATATATATCAGCAAAATTTAGTGAACATATCGGTCCAGGAACGTTATGTTATTTCCCATATACTATATTTAATAATTTTCGTTATTCTAATGGACTTTATGCGGAATGTGTGGGTCAAATTGTTTGTTATATTAATAAAATTAAATAAATAATTTTCGAGAGTATAAAATGTTCGGTTACACCTGAACTAAGCCCTTCCTTCTTGCTTTGTTAAAAAAAAATTAAAAAGTATTAAGAGTTTAAATAAAATATCAGAACCAAGGATATAAAAGGCATCTGTCCTGCTTTTCTTCCTTAAACATAGATTAAAATTTATATACGAATATGATACCAAAACTTTTAGTCTAAGAGCTAGCAACGTTTTTGAGCAAGAATTTCAGGTAGGCCAGTTTTTAGATATGCTATCTCTCTCACTCCCCCGGACATCATACAGGATGTCTGGCTGGCGGTAGCGGTTGCGTTCATCAGTTGCGTTCATTTTACCTATACAGGTAAAATATTATAATTTCACATTATTTTAAGAAGTTTTTTTTTTATTTGATTATTTCTATTAAACAATTCTCAACAAAAACTTATTATTGCCAGATATTTTTGATGTTGTTTAAACGGTGCCAAACGGCTATTTTTAATTAAAAAATACATTTTTTTCAAAATATTTTAGTATAGTTGAAATTTTTACAGCATGTCATTTAAGTAATTAAAAGCTCAGAATTAATTTGCCAGATAAAAAATCGGTTGTTAAACCTTTTGTCAGACCGATATAAAGTGTCAAGTGATAGAGCATCATAATATTTTACCTGTATAGGTAAAATGAACGCAACTGATGAACGCAACCGCTACCGCCAGCCAGACAGCCTGTATGATGTCCGTGGGAGTGAGAGAGATAGCATATCTAAAAACTGGCCTACCTGAAATTCTTGTTTTTTTGACGTTGCTAGCTCTCGTACTATTTCAATTTTGAAATTCAAAACACTGAGAACCGAAAACATTTTTGGCAGCGGATCAACAAAGCATTAATTAAGAGCTTCAAAAGAAATAAAGAGTAGGAAATGAAGGAAATCATATGTATGTCGAAAAAAAAATCTATAAAGAAAATGTAAGGATGCATTTAGTAATATATACTGACCACTATAGCTTGAGTAACGATCTACTTAAAGTGAAAATATAGTCAACAGAAACCAGTTTTAAGGAAGAAGGAACAAACTCATACAAACATTGTAATCAAAATAGAAACTCATTGCCTCACTTAGCAAAGACCTATTCAGCGCCCCAACGCAGGCTGAAGTTGTATACAACATAATAATCAGATACTCCCATGATAGCAAGAGTAAGATATTCGAAGGGCTTTATTAAGCAGTATAACACGCATAATCAAATAGAAACACTGTAATCATACCTAAGTACAGAATAGTACCTATGTTTGTAGCAAATTCATTCCGGATAGTCGCATAGTTACCTTAACTTAGCCACATGTAACAATATGGAAGCAACAAGGCTGTGCAAGCAACAGCCACAACACCTGCTAACTATCCAATAACACAATGCGAGAGAGCCAAAGCTTGTAGCCTGCTAATGCAGTGGTTTAATGAGCAGTTGGTTACTAAACCAAACTCCTACAAGCAATATTTCACCATTAACACAAGGAGGAGGTTTGCTGCCTGTACTAGCTGCATGAGGCTCTGAATTAATAAGTGTAGGTTGTAAATAGAGTTGCTCCTGCCTAGATAGGTTTGCATTGTAGTTTTGTTCACACAAATCGAGGCGGATTACCTGAGCCGTTGCTGAATTAAGCCTTGGTACGTTATCGTTGCTGCAGATGCTCATCGTTAACTCCCATCTACACAAATGAATCTTTAGTCGATTGTATAATTAAATGTTACATTTACATAATTTAGATATCAGTTTGGATTGTAAAACGAAACAAATTTAATTCAATGTACTTTGTACTGGAAAATTTGAATTAGAGAAACTATTTGGTCTATGATTTTGAATCGGGCAATTTAAAAAAATTATTATAATGTGGTAAAAATCTTGGTAGGGTAGACGAATACATTATCCTTCGAAGATAATGATAACAACTTTCTTCCAGTAAACTCAACCAGTTGTAAATATTACAACTCAACTTGTCACTATATTACATTCCTTCTCGAGCAACTGATATTTTTTACAAGAACATTTCTTACATGAACTTGGTTAAACAACGAAGAAAAAGCATGTAATGAAATTGCTGCAGAATTCTGTATGGAAATTATAGTTGTCAACTAGTATTTATTCACTTTCTATGGACATTTTTCATTTGTTCGGATCCAAAATGTCCGAAGAAAGCGCACAGTACAAAGTATTGAGACGATAGATATCAAGTAATTTTATAGCATTTTTTGACAGATATTATAAGCCAACATTTAATCAAACCGATCTTCTTCGACTGCTTCATTAAATTAGAAAAAATATAGCCCAATGAGCCAAAGCAATATCGTTCCAAAGATATCGTTTCAGATTTCTCTTCATCAAACTCAAAAGTTTTCCTGTTATTCGACTGTTGGACCGTATTCCAAGTGACGTTGAATGTCGGTATTCTGTTTGTGAGCAGTATTGTATATGGACACAATTTCAAATTATTCTCTGGTGGCTGAGCTCGTTTGAGCTCGTTTGAGCTTGCAAGGTCAGAACGACGGACTCACTATTTGAAGCATGGAATCATGTAGGAGCACCATTGTCCTACTGCAGATTTGTAGTAGGTTCAGGGCGACTCCTAATTGTTAATCTAGGGGGATCCAGGCTTCACAAATGACTATATTTTAAAGTCTACGTGTGTTTCCCTTTGGGAAACAGCCTTATAACCTAACCTAACCTAACCTATGCGGCTAAAAGAAATAAAGAAGTTATTATGAATTTGCTGTTAATGAAGTAAAACAATAGCGCAGACAGTCTCACAAAAAATGCCAGCTGAGTATTAAATTTGAGGTAATTACAGGGGAATCTAAAATAGTGTTATCTCAATCTAAAATTTTGTACGTTATCTATAGTTATGTCATCTTTTAGGATGATTTCGTCCAACCTCATTCAAATACATTAGAAAATCTTATCGAAAGATTTCAATATCTTCTGTATCGATTACTACGTAATAAAGATGTAAATGCTTGGATAGCGGTGATGTCAGACTTTAGTCGTATGAGGATATCAATCAACTGGACAGCGGTACCTTCCCAATTTGCAGGAGTTTGCAGGAGTCGTCATCAAAAGGAGCTCGCCTCCAAACGAATGACTTTTGGCTACTCCGGAGATACTTGGTCTAAAACTTGAAGTCGTGGGCTGCTTGAGCCATATGCAAAAGAATCGTTCCTTGCCACTCATAAATAAATGATAGTCAGAAACTTTTCTCACTTGCGTGAACTTCTACAGATGATCCCATTCCTCTGTGGATAGAGTAGCCAATTAAGAAGTAAAACTCTCGACGAATGAAATAATAAATAATATAAGTCTTGAACTAGATCACTTTAATAATATGGTGCTAAAGAGACTTACAATCCCAATAAAAACGGCTTCTGGACTTGGCATTTGGTAAAAACTGAGTCTGCTAGAGAGTAAAACTCTCAAATTTAAGAATTTTTCCATTGAGTGAACTCTTTATGTGCACTCAGTGAGCTGAAATTCTATTGTCCATCTCATTAATCACGTGCACTCTAAGTTCGAAATGGGACTAAAAGCGCCTAACTACCCGCTAACTAGTTAGAAAACACTTTTGCCACGCCACTTTCGCAACGCATTGTATAGCGGTTGTCAACTTTAGTTTTGGCGCGTGACTTTTTCGGAGTTTATGTTAATGAAGCAACACTTGCCACAGCACACAAGTACCGCTAGGCCGCTTCAACCGAATTTTAATTAATACTAAATAAGTGCACGCAAATTTACAATTTTACAATGCATAAAAAATTCATAAACATTTTCCGCGCTGCCAAAAGCGGAAATATTAAATTTAACGCACTCACACACCCAAAGCTTTAATGAGTTTAAATATTTTACGGCAACGAAGTGTTGGCTTGTAGCGGCAATTTGCAATTTGCAATTTAAACGCCAATGTCCGCAATTCACTCAATCGCATTTTGTATGAGTGTGTGTGTGTGTCATCGGTTAGTATATAAGGTCACCCAGCAGTCGGTCGCATATTTGGTCTCATAGCTATTGATCACACGCACACAGTTCGCCACCGTGGAATGCCCATCAAATGTCGTCAATCACAGCACAGTGGATATGAGGCCGCGTCAACAGCTTAATGACAGCGAAAAGCCATAAACACACACATAAACAAGCAACTGACATTTGCACACACATGCAAACAGCTCATGTTACCATGTTTGTGCGCGTGGCGACTCCGCTCAGAGTTGCACAAAGCGCTTGGTTATGTCATACTGTTGGCGTCAATTATATTTGTGCCTGTAGATAAATGTGTTGTTGTTGTTGTTGTTGATGTGAATGTCTATGTTTGTTGTGTTTATTAATGTGTCACAGATTTGTACGCAGATAAATTTCGACAGCTTCATCACTTCGCGTTGGCGCAAAACCGCACTACTTGTGGCTTAACTGGCGTGGATGATGTTTGTGGATTGACATAGCAAAGACAGACACCGCAAGACACTTCTAAAAATTAATCAACTACTTGAAATTTCTGGAAATTCACGAAGTCTCTCTAGACCAGAGAACTCAATCATTCTAATACCAGTCCAGCTGATTGTCCAGCTCGAAGATACCTAAATTTTCTTGAACAGAAATATTATATAGAGATCAACGGCTGAAATATCTTTAAATTACTGCGAATATTTGCTCACAGTGCAGCTGGTAGCCCACAAAACGAAAAGAAATTATTTTAGATTTTTAAATTTCGCCAAGTGTATAAATGGTGCATATTCACTTCCAACACCCCATTTATCAGAGTCATGAAAGAAATTCCACATAAAAATCATCAATATGTCTAGCTCAATTGTTTTTGCTCATGGCTGAAAATAATTGGAAGCGCTTGCGGGTGCTTTATTACATTTTTTTTTTTGCGTAACTAAAACGTTGAGATACATCCGGACGCAAAATTTTTTGAAACTATTTTAAAGAGATAAATGACAAATTTTAATTATGGGCAGTGGATTTCTTAGTAGAAGTTAATAAATCGAAGTTCTTGATATCTCGGCTATTGGAGCTCATATCCTTTATGTGTTATCACACAGGATAAATGGATGGCCTATTATCTCTTATGAAATCCCCTGTTCGAGCTTTTTTAAACAACTTCGGACTGTCAACTCGGCAATAATCTTAGTCCTATTAAGATGCTAATTATTTTTGCTAAGCAAGTATCTGTGGTACTTAAGCACCATCCTCACTTCAAAAATCTCCCATTTTTCATAGCTAGGTTAGGTTAGGTTAAAAAGGCTGACCACCACAACAGATTTCGCGTAGATCCCATTTTGATAGCTAAAAGTGCTAGTTCGTTGTGATGTCAGAAGACTTCTATGTATGGATGACGAAGAAGACCCTTACGTTTAGCAGAAGCACCTTGAGCCTATCACAAATTTTATGAGGCGGCTGATTTTTAATCCGGCATAGTTCGCATGGTACCTACTACTACCGAGATGTTCCAACCTCAGGCTTGCGAACGCTGGACAGGGAAAGGGGAAATGACTTGTTGTTTCCACATCATCTTCCTCCATAAATCTAGGACAGTTTGCGACCGGTAGGATTCCTAGCCTCATGGCATGCATGCCTATTCCGCAGTGCCCCATGACTCCCATTATTGCGGAAAGGTAGACCTTTTTAAACGCACATAATTCCGCCAAACTCTTTTTAATAGCTATGTTGATAGGTAATTTTTACTTAATAGATTGCGTTGTCTTTGTTAGTTAGAAATTGTATATATCAAGCAATACTGCGTCGAGAAGAGCAATCTGGAACGATGTGTACCATTTGAAGTCATGAGGAGTCTAGGACGATGTATACCATTTAAAGTCTTGAGGAAGCTTTCTGGGTCCTGAGTGACGACCGTTCACAACTTCTTCTTCTTGACTGGCGTAGACACCGCTTACGCGGTTATAGCCGAGTCCAAAACAGCGCGCCACGCATCCCTCCTTCTGGCAGTTTGGCGCCAATTGGTTATTCCAAGCGAAGCCAGGTCCCTCTCCACCTGGTCCTTCCATCGGAGTGGAGGTCTCCCTCTTCCTCTGCTTCCACCAGCGGGTACTGCATCGAATACTTTCAGAGGATGGAGTCATATGTAGAAGTTCACGCAAGTGAGGAAAGTTTCTGATTGTCATTCACTTGGGAGTGGCCAGGAACGATTCTTTTACATGTGGCTCAAGCAGCTCACGACTTCCGGTCTTAGACCAAGTATCCTCTGGGTAGCCAACAGACATCCGTTTGGAGGCGAGCTAAAGTGAGAAGGCGAAACCCGCCTATGCGGTTGTGCGTAGGGTTTGGGACCCACCACATAAAAACACCCCCCAATGAAAACGACGAAACAGCCTCGGATGAGAGACCCCAATTTTGATGACGACCACTGCAAACGTTTAAAGGACTACGAAATAAGGGCATGCACCTGGAATGTCCGGACCCTTAATTGGGAAGGTGCCTCTGCCCAGCTGGTTGATGTCCTCGTAAGAGTAAAGGCTGATATCACCGCAATCCAAGAAGTGCGATGGACGGGACAAGGACGGAAGAAGGTGGGTCCTTGTGACATCTACTACAGCGGCCATATAAAGGAGCGCAAATTCGGTGTGGGATTCGTGGTGGGAGAGAGACTCCGTCGTCGAGTCCTGGCATTCACTCCGGTGGATGAACGTCTAGCCACAATCCGCATCAAAGCGAGGTTCTTCAACATATTGCTGATTTGCGCCCACGCCCCGACGGAAGAGAAGGACGAAGTGATCAAAGATACCTTCTATGAGCGCCTAGAACGTACCTATGAGCGCTGCCCCCGCCACGATGTCAAAATCGTGCTTGGCGATTTCAACGCTAGGGTGGGTAAAGAAGGTGTCTTTGGCACAACAGTCGGAAAATTCAGCCTCCATGACGAAACATCACCAAACGGTCTGAGGTTGATCGACTTCGCCGGAGCCCGAAATATGGTCGTCTGTAGTACTAGATTCCAGCATAAGAAAATCCATCAAGCTACTTGGCTGTCCCCTGATCGAATTACTCGCAACCAGATCGATCATGTTGTGATAGATGGACGACATGTCTCCAGTGTTTCTGATGTGCGTACGCTTCGTGGTCCCAACATCGACTCGGACCACTATCTTGTAGCAGCTAAAATACGCACCCGCCTCTGTGCAGAAAAGCGCACACGTCAACAAACACAAGGAAGGTTCGACATCGAGAAGCTGCAATCACAACCGACAGCCGAACGATTTTCTACTCGACTTGCACTCCTGCTCTCTGAGAGCACTCATCAGCATCTCGGTATAAGGGAGCTGTGGGACGGAATATCAAACTCCTTACGTACAGCTGCAACCGAAACCATTGGTTTTCGGAAAAGCCAACAAAACAGCTGGTATGACGAGGATTGTCGTCTCGCAGTGGAGAGAAAACAGACTGCCTACCTCGCAATGTTGCGATCGACCGCAACACGAGCGGGATGGGAAAGATACCGAGAGCTGAAGAGGGAAGCGAGACGCATTTGCAGACAAAAAAGAAAGAGGCCGAAATGCGTGAGTATAAAGAGCTTGACAAGCTGGCCGACAGGGGTAATGCTCGAAAATTTTACGAAAAGATCCGGCGACTAACTGAAGGTTTCAAGACCGGAGCGCACTCCTGTAGGACCCCCAGAGGTGATCTAGTTATTGATGACCAGAGTATACTGAGTTTGTGGAGGGAACACTTCTCCAGCCTGCTGAATGGCAGTGAAAATACAACACCAGGAGATGGCGAACCCGATTCCCAATCGACGACGATGGAGCAGATGTTCCATTGCCCGACCGTGAAGAAATTCGAATAGCAATTACCCGCTTGAAGAACAATAAGGCGGCGGGTGCCGATGGATTACCGGCCGAGCTATTCAAATACGGCGGCGAAGAGCTGATAAGGTGCTTGCATCAGCTTCTTTGCAGAATATGGTCGGAAGAAAGCATGCCTGACGATTAGAATCTCTGCCAAATACACAAAAAGGGAGACCCCACAATTTGCGCCAATTACCGTGGGATAAGCCTCCTCAACATCGCGTATAAGGTTCTGTCGAGCGTATTGTGTGAAAGACTAAAGCCCACCGTCAACAAACTGATTGACCTGGAAAATCAACAACAGACCAGATATTCACCATGCGCCAAAGAAGACCCGTGAAAATAGGATCGACACACACCATCTCTTTGTCGACTTTAAAGCTGCTTTCGACAGCACGAAAAAGAGCTGCCGCGATGTCTGAATTTGGTATCCCCGCACAAATTAATACGGATGTGTAAGCTGACGTTGAGCAACACCAAAAAGCTCCATCAGGATCGGGAAGGACCTCTCCTGAGCCGTTCGATACCAGACGAGGTTTCAGACAAGGTGACTCACTCTCGTGTGATTTCTTTAACCTGATGCTGGAGAAAATAATACGAGCTGCAGAGCTAAATCGAGAAGGTACAATCTTCTATAAGAGTGTACAGCTACTGGCGTACGCCGATGATATCGATATCATCGGAAACAACACCCGCGCCGTTAGTTCTGCTTTCTCCAGACTGGATAAGGAAGCGAAGCGTATGGGTCTGGTGGTGAACGAGGACAAGACGAAATATCTCCTGTCGTCAAACAAACAGTCAGCGCATTCGCGTCTTGGCTCCCACGTCACTGTTGACAGTCATAACTTTGAAGTTGTAGATAATTTCGTCTACCTAGGAACCAGCATTAACAGCAATAACAATGTCAGCCTGAAATCCAACGCAGAATCACTCTTGCCAACAGGTGCTACTATGGACTAAGTAGGCAATTGAAAAGTAAAGTCCTCTCTCGACGAACAAAAACCAAACTCTACAAGTCTCTCATCATTCCCGTCCTACTTTACGGTGCAGAAGCGTGGACGATGTCAACATCCGATGAGACGGCACTAGGAGTTTTCGAGAGAAAGGTTTTGCGGAAGATTTATGGTCCCTTAAGAATTGGCAACGGCGAATACCGCAGACGATGGAACGATGAGCTGTATGTGTTATTCGACGACATAGACATAGTCCAGCGAATAAAAAAACAGCGGCTACGCTGACTAGGTCATGTTGTCCGAATGGATGAAAGTGCTCCAGCTCTGAAAGTATTCGATGCAGTACCCACCGTTCACAACTGACTCCTTTATAAATTGATTTCTCCAAATTCCATATTTATATTCGGTAGTAATAAAATCGACTTCACATTCTCGATGTACAGATGAATAGATTAGGAAGCTCCCAGAAGATCCCTAACTCATGTACTCTGGCGACTGCGTTGAGAAGAACAATCTGGATGTATACCATTTGAAGTCTATTTCTGAACATGATGAAGCTTTCTGGGTCCTGAGAGACGACCCTTCATAATAGATTCCTCTATAAAATGATTTTTCGGAATCACATATTTATATTCGATAGAAATAAAATCGACTTTACATTCATGATGTTCAGATCCCAACTTGATTAGTAAGCTACCAGAAGGTCCCTAACTCATGTACTGCCGAAACTAAAATCGGCTCAAGCAGTAAGCACTGACTTCACCGTTATTCCACCGTTACATAATCCCCTTCATATTAAACACCCTAAAACTGTCAGCTGTTCGAACTGCTTGTGCTGCTAAGCCACCACAATAACTCATCAATTTAAAGCGTACGTCACTGGTAACTACACTCCCACTCATTGTTTTGGCGCAGCCACTCAATCTCCCGCTCACATTTCACTCAACTGCAGTTGGCCAAAACTTTTTTGTCTGGCGTTTTGTTTGGATAATTTTCCTCTTCAACGGCGGAAATATGCAAAATGTTGGCAATTTGTTATGCCATAATCAAGTGGAAATGGCAGCGTCAACAATGCTGCTGTGGCAGACAGACAGGCAACGAGGCGGGCAGCATGTCAGCGCTGCCAAATGTTGCAACAGCTATTTATCAGCCAACTCGAGCAGTGCAAATTTCACAAAGCTGTTGCGAGTTGGCGAACATACTCGTACATACTAATGTATGTACATTCTGCCCCATGCAGTCTAATACAATTCACACAATTTCCTGTCATCACAGCGCATTAAACACCCGCTCAGCTTCCGGCTTTGACATCAAAGCAAGCGCAAAAGCAAAAGCAAAATGTTGCAAAAACCCGTTACAAAAATCGGCATGACAGCACGCCGCTGCAGTTAGTCAGTTAGCGCACGCGACGGCTCATTCGTCTTGTCAACGCAATATGCAGTGTGCAACATGCAGAAGCATGCAACATGACGCCAGAACTCTGATGCCATTATCACAGTTGACGATGAAAAGCCTTGATTTTCGGTTTTGCTTTGGCTCAGCTGTCAAAACAAAAAAATAAGCGTGCCTGAAAAAGATTGGTAGAGGGAGAGGGAGAGAGGGGCCTTGCAATACTAGCTGTGTGAATTGGAAATGCAAAAGTTGTGTAAATAGCTGGTTTGTGTTGGCAAAGCTAGCCGTTGGCGCGGAAACCAAACAGGAAGTGAATCGACGTGCGTCCAGTCCATGAACCGTTAACTTTAGCGACAACAAAAAAAAATAAAACCATGAAAAATCTCGTCCAGTCAAGCCGAATGACCGAATGACATATGATGGTCATACATCTGTCACTTGCTGACACATAAAATGAATATGTTCGACGGTTTGTAAATACCCCAGGCAAATATTTGAAAAAGTGTGATTTACTTTAGTGGGACAGTGCGTTTTATACGAGGGGGACCTATATCATAATTGGAAGAATTGTTAGCTGTGTGGAATGGTGTCTTTTTTCTCAATGCCCATTTTTCTGAACAGTTGTGGGAATAAATCAATCGAAATTTATTTAAACAAGTCAGAAGGGCTAGGGTGGGGGTAACCGAACATTTTATACTCTCGCAATTTATTTATTTTATTTTATGGGTTCTTGAATACTTATTAGTGTCCGACCGATACCAAAATTTTAGCCGATGCCGATGCCGATGCCGATTAATCGGCCAGTTGGCAAAGAATCGGCCGATGCCGATGCCGATTCTTTCCTCAACCACTTTATTTAATAAATTAGTATAGTAACAAAATAAAAACAAAGACAAATAACATCACAAAATAAGTAAGCAACTCAATTCATGTGTAAATATGAAGTTGTTCAAAACTAAATAAATTATTATTATAAGATATATGTTGTAGTTATAAGTTGTACAAATAAGTTATTCGCGTTTTCTCAAGGCGAATCAGCAATATAGCTTTTTTCCTTTAAGGGGGTATACCGGTGTGACATTTTCATAAAATCGATTTTTTATTTTTTGCTAATTCGATAGTTTATAATTTCAAAAATATCCTGTGAAAGCGGTAAGTTCGTATCTTAAATAATTGTTGAATGGCAGCTTCCTAAAGAGCAATCCTTCACAGGTATAAGCCGCTATAGTCGAAACTTTAAACGCGTTATTCTCGAAACGACTTTTCACAAAATAACTGACATCATAACTCAACGAAATATTGACCGATCAACTTGAAATTTAAACTGAATGTTCTTGAATATATTTACTATACAATGACCCACCTGACCAAATCTTTTTGATTTGTTGAAAATTGTCAATTTGGCATTAAAAAAAAACATTTTTTACCTAAAAAATCGAAATTTTTGTCAGAACTACGCCATTTTATTAATGTTTTATATTTTTCAATAATCGTAGGTCATTGTATAGAGAATATATTCAACTTTAATAACCTTTTTAAACTTTTGTGTTTCAGTGCAACTTTTTTTGGCACTTCCCAAGACAACCCTTAACGTCCTTATTTTTAAAAATTTTTGTAAAATAAAGATCTTAAAATATAGTTGAAAGTACACCTTATTATGTCCAAAAAACTTCGAAACATTCGACCGAGTACTTAAAAAAAAAATTTCACTAAAATCGCTTAATTTTTCATGGTTACACTGGGTTACCCCTTAAGGACAAATATGAGCATTAAGGCCAATATTCGAAAATAGTGGGTCTAGTAAAAAGAATCCGTTATTCAATCAAAGATATGACTTTTGTCATTTATATCTCGCATTGTAAAAGGTGGCAAATAGTGATAGTGACTTAATAGAAACTTCGGAAGCTTGTTTGGGAGGTTCTTTTCCATGCACCTTATAGTCCAGGCCAGCACCAAGTGATTATTGTACTTGACCCTGTCTATGGCAAACTTTTAAAAATAGATTAACCTAGTTACGAATGCTTCTATAATAGTGGCTTTATGACATTATCTTCAAAATCTCAACAACTTTAAACAAAACTGTACATATTTGACATAAATCGAATGTTTCTAACAGTTCTAAATAAAACCTTTTATTAATGCAAAATTATTCTCTATACTAGACTTAAATTATCACCATGATGAATTGTTAGTTTAGTCAAATGTGATTCACTGTCTTTTGTTTGGTAAACAGAAGAATTCAAATTGTATGCTCTAAAGAAATCAAAAACGTAAAAAAAAATGTATTAAGTACAATCCAAAAGAAGTAGAAAGAATCGGCTAAGAATCGGCCTAATATGGCCGATACCGATGCCGATGCTTAATTTTGTGGCCGATACTGGCCGATGCCGATACCAAGGCCGATTAATCGGTCGGTCTCTAATACTTATGGTCCGATTACGGCGATTTTTAGAAGGGCGATGTCATACTATAAATGCAGTATTTGTGCAAAGTTCTATATTGTAAAGTTTCAGCTCGACTTCAAAGTTCTGCTATATGGGAAGTAGGCGTGGTTGCGAACCGATTTAGCCTATGTTGAAAACATATCATTGGGAAGCCAGAAATATATTATGATCCGAATTTCAATATCAGAGATATGTTTTTTGAACTATAAGTTGGCGGAGCCGTGCCCATTTTAATTTTGTATATCAATTTGAGTGCAGCTCTTCTGTGCCATTTTTTTAAAGAAATTTAAGGTTTCTGGTGGTTTTCCTTACTGAATTAAAGCTTTTTAGTAGTTTTCAACATAACCTTTGTATGGGAGGTGGGCGTGGTTATAGTCCGATTTCCTCCATTTTTTAATGTATAAGGTAGTATCTAAAAGAAACGGGAAAATGTCACCCTTGATGGACTGAAACCACTACATGATTTTTAGATTTTCCGATGAGTTTAGCCGATTTCATTACCAAGTTCAAAAACTTAAGAAATTAATTTTTTTGTAGACTTATTCGAACGGGCAACCCTATGCATTATTAATGATCTCACAACAGAGCTTCCCTTTAAAATAGTTTCTTTAGTCTTATATTTTTAAGTCACATTTCTAATCTTGAGTATAGTGGTCTAGTCTTTAAAACTTATATTCGAATAACCGAATGATGTTCATTATCCAAGCCTCTTAATACATAAAAGGTGATCCATATCGAGGTTCGCTACTTAAAAAAAACACAGAAAATTCAAAACGTTTGTCGTTTGACTCCAAGGTCTGAATCGTGATGGGATTGTCCGCATAGACTTTAGACTTTACATATCCCCACAGGAAAAAGTCTAACGGTGTGATATCACACGATCTTGGTGGCCAATCGACCGGCCCAAAACGTGAAATTATCTGCTCACCGAAGTGTTCTCTCAATAAATCCATTGATTGATGCGATGTGTGGGAAGTGGCGCCGTCTTGTTGAAACCAAATGTCGCCGAGATCACGAGCTTCAATTTCAGGCATCAAATAGTCGGTTATCATGGCGCGATAACGGTCGCCATTGACGGTTACGTTCTCACCGGCATCATTTTTGAAGAAATATGGACCGATGATTCCACCGGCCCACAAACCACACCAAACCATTGTTTTTCTGGATGAAATGGCAGCTCTTGAATCTCTTCAGGTTGCTCTTCGTCCCAATTGCGGCAATTTTGCTTGTACCTCTACTTGGATCACCCATTTTATACAATGATTTTCGTTTTCTAGGGGACTTTATTACGTATATGCGGGTCTAATTGTGTGTTCTCTTAATAAAATTAAATACATAAATTGCGAGAATATAAATGTAATGAATATATAATGTAATGCTATTCCTTAATTGATTCTATTTCAACTACTACTACACGATTTATAAAATTTCATCTGCATTCCCATAAAATATTCGGCTCAAAACGAAACCAACCCATCCTTACTTTCTACAACTAATATTATTTCCATTTGCTTTCTTTCTTCAATGCACCCATACCTTTATCTCAGTCTTTATGTAGTCACACTTTTATACAGTGCTTTTTGCTTTCTATTACAAGTCACACACATTACCAGAAACTCTTAGTTGTCATATCAGCCAGTTTCTTTTCCATCTCTTCCTTCACTCGGCTTTTAATCAGTGTAACAAATTTGCGCTACTACAACTTTAACTTTTACGACAGTTTCTCAACGCAACGCATTGGCCATTAGCTGATTTACTTTATTCTCTCTCGGCAGCAAGCTGCCTTCGCGCTTATCACTATGCAGCACATCAATTTATCCTTTCATGCAAATTAATAGCAATGACTGTGTTACCAAAAGGCTGAACTATACAGTCCACCGACGGGCGACCGACTGGCTAGCACGCAGCTGTGGCGATAATGAAGCAGACGTCTTCGTCTTGTTGGCGTTCTTCTTTTTCTTTCGTGCCGTAGTTACTACATTTCGTAATCCGTCACTGAGATTTGTGCGCGCATTTGCATTAAATTTGATATGCTTTCATTTCTTGTTACTTTAATTTTTTCCCTCGTTTTACATAATGTCTTTATTTGCATTGATACGAAGCTCAGCTGCGTGGTGAGCACTAGATTGGAGAGCACTTTAGAACACTAAGAACAATCTCAAAAGGAGAATGCAAGAATTACTTTAAGTAAATCGATTTAAAGGCGTAAATTTTTAAATTATACGTAATCCTGCCATAAGTTCTGTTACAAGTTCAAGCCGTTGTAAAAATGAAACTACAATAAGCCCTCAAACGATTCGGCCATTGATCAGTAGCAGCACGCACTGCCTCTAATGGTTTTTACGACGCTGCTCGAATAAAAGATTTTTTGAGACCTCAAAACTTCTCTAAGAGTTTCCACAGGCCATGCTCCCCAACTCTAAACGCAAACTGCAGTCCAATGGATTCAAGTCTGGACTTCCAGACGGCCAATCAACTGCAGCTATAAAATCTCTCTCAATGGATGAGATAACTGCTTGACTGCTATTACACACTTTCTGAAACATACTTTTATCACACCTTTTTCACAGTGAAGAGGGGCACTTCATTTACAGAATAAAGTTGTTTGATTTAGATGTTACGCTTATTAAAAACTTCTTCAACAAATATAACTTTCCATCTGCCGTTTACCACGTGACACAATGAAACCATTTCCATCTGTTGAATCTGGTTGAAGAAGGGCTTTAAAATTAAAGATCTTCTCGTATAGGTCATCACATTAATCTGGTGAATATATTCATTTCCCTTGACACAATTTTCTGTTTTCTAAGGGGATTACTGCAAATGCATTCGAGAACAGTTTCGGCTGGATTGGTTTGAACCAAACGAGGACGACCTCTTCTCTTTCTCTCATTAACGATTAAATGTGCGGTAAACAAACATTCTCAAAATTGTTGTGTTTGTTTTATGTGTTTTGAGAAGCTGATCAATTCACTTGCGCCTTTTCCATACGAAATTTGTTTGACATATTTCTCAAGAACCTCAATGGTCTTGGATCGAATATTTTCAGATGTCGCACTTTATATTCGACACATATCTCTGCTCAACTGACCCTTATAAAACAATGCTTTGGTGCCAAATACGGAAAGTTATTTGCTTTAATAATATGTACCGCGCGTTGAGTGCGATCATCAATTGCGAATACAACAAAGGTTCAAGCCAAACGAAGATCGAGTTGGAGTCGACAGGGAAACATTTGCTATGAGCTACTCCACTAATCTTAATTCGGACCTGTCAACAATTAGACCGTCTGGAGGAAGAAATCGCCCAGAAGTAGTCAGCTCTGGCAAATAGGATAGGAATTGTGTTCCGTCAGATATCACATCGATAGTGACTTGGATGCTATGATTTATATTGTATAAAGTCAATCGGAGAGACGGAACCAGACTCGTCGAAAGGAGTTTGCGGAAGATATTGATCCATTTCGACCGGTTTAAGGTCTTGTTTTATGGCGATATAATTTTGAGATCCAAGCGATTTCTTGAAAGACACATCAGTGGATATTGTGTATGATTGTAGTCCGAGTTCGATTTTTTTGTACTTTAAGACTTAACCAAAGCATGAAATATGGTCGTGGCTATTGACTGATTAAAAATATATATAAACTCGGTACTCTATTAATCTCGCCATTCATTCTATTGACTGATTAAATATATAGACACTCGGATCTCCATTCATCTCGCACTTCGTTCAATACTTCTCTGTATATCACCTTCTGGCAATATCGGTTAGCTGTGGATGAAAAAGATAATATCGTTGAATTCAATCCAAAACCTAACGACAGAAAATAGATAGTGAACTGATATTCTTATGTATTTCTTAAAAGTTGGCTATATAATTTTATACACATATGTACATAATTTAAAACTTTTTAAAATTTTTCAATTACTGTAAAGATTTTCAAATTGACTATAAATTCAAATGTATTTGACATTTCCAATAAAATAAATTCCATATAATAAATTGGCCACTTTTAAAAATTATTCTCATACAAATATTAATGATTTTTTAAATTTCTATATTCATAGTTTTGTTACCATTCATTTACTGCCTTATTTTCTTTGAGCGTAACATTTGGCTGTCTGCAAACTTTATGGCTTAAATTCGGCAGCCCATGGAGCTTATGCTGAAAGATTTATAATGCTTTGGCAGCAGAGCCAAAAAATAGAAATTGCATTTTATGCATTTCTGTGGCTGCATATTGGAAAATGTCTAATGCCATTTATTTATAACTAAACAATAACAATAAACAATTTGAACATAAATGTCATAAATATGACAAATAAATAATTACAAAACCAAAAATAATGCTAAAGAGTTGCAATTTAAATTTGGAAAAAAAAAAATAAATAAAAATAGAAATAAATTTTATTTGGTCATCTTCATAAAAAAATAATAAAAAGAATACAAAAACAAGGCTACAACTTGGCGACAGAGTATTTGTAGCGACTGTAAATAAATTAAGACATGGATAGACTCAGAAGGTTACTATGTAACGGCATTGAATAAATATGAATAAATTGGATTGAAATAGTGTTTTCTCTCTTTCCAATTTTAAATTAATTTTTGATAACTGAGTCTTATAAAAACTCCCCTGTACTTTAATTGGAGGGTGAAATCATCGATGAAAGAACCGATTATACTTATAGTTTCACAGTTAGCTGCCAACCACATTTCCCAATTCAACCATTCGCTAAATCAATGTGCCAATACACTCATTTTAATCAACAAAAATCACATACATCATCTTATTTTTTTCTAACATTTACATTTTTTATTTCCCATATCGCATATTGCTAGCCAATGTGCCACTTATGTTATTGATTTATATGCTAAAACTATAACATCCGGCAAATATACTATAGATTACAACAATACTCGTAAATATATGGTATATTACTTGAACTTTATTGCTTACTGTAACAAATTTCTTTTTATTTATCTACACGCCACTATTTCACTAACAATCGTTTCTTTTTCTCTCTCTCTCTTTCTGCGCACTTCCTATCGACAGCACTGCAATGGACCTAAAAGCCGGTGGACTACTCGTGCCGCCAACTGTTAAGAACTCAAGCTGCTCGCATCCACGTTACACCAGCCACAATTTCATCGTACACATTGGCATTGCGGAAACGATCGAAGCGGTGCTCATACTCATACTGACGCTGGGCGTGATTGGTGCCAATGCACTGGTCATATTTGTAATAAACAATCGTCGCTATTCGCCCTATATACATCAGCAGGTGAGTGGGGAGGCATTGGATTCGGAAGGAGTATAATAGTGGGTAGGAAGTTAACTTCAATTGAGCGGGAGGGAGTTGTAGTTCAAAATGAGATAATATTATGACACGAGAGTGTAGAAGATTTATGGTTAGTTAGTTAAGACTACTGTTATTAAATATAAAGTGAAAGGAACTTGTTCATAAATCTTCATGTAATCTATTTAAACCTTCCAATTGCTGAAGTAATGTCTTACTTAGGTGGTGGATCGCTCAAACACAAAGACGAATTCAACTATTTGAAAGCAAAACAAAGATGTTTCAGGGCAAAAGTTGAACGAAAGAACCAGAAAGTGATTATGGAACGATGTCATCAGATCCCTTCACACTTCTATTAATAATAATAATATAATAGGAATTGGAAATTTTTCAAATTAAATACTATGTATATTCATAGCCATGTTCTAAGCTATGTTATTGCTCGATAACTTCTGTATCAGATATTTGGAAATGTATCAAATAGTTTGAGTACTGCAAGCTAAATCCTAGATTATAAGGAACTAATGGCCTTAGGTCCCAAGGACTAGTCTGCCAAATTCAAAAGAAATTTCACTTATCTTTTCCATGTCATATGAATTCTCAATTAATTATCTTCTATTCTGGGTCAATTATATTAAAACAGTTGAACTTCTCTTAGTCCCGAATGTTAGAGTTTAGAAGTCTTAGAGAGCTTTATCTATGTTCGACCGTCACTACGCCAAACTATTTCCCTATCAGACTCGTTTAGGTGCCGGGTTGCAGCGGAATCGCTGGGAACTGCACAGCGGATGAGCTCGCAAAAAAGGCCACCTGTTGTCCTATTTCACAGGGATCCGTTGTCCTCTTGTGCTCTAGCACTGGATCAATGAACCTCTCGCGTGCTTGGTAAACGCTGGTTAGCAACTAAAACCTACTTGGTAGCGAGCGTCTTTTGGCTCAAAGTAGAACGTAAGAGGTCGGCGGAACCACGTGTACTCAAAAAGGTTCACCTTGTAGCAATGGTGGAAGTACTCACTGGACACTGCGGAATGCACATATATACATGCAATGAGGCTAGGAATTATGTCGCACGCAATTTGTCATAGATGTATGGAGGAAGGCGCGGTGGAAACACCAAGTAATTTCCTTTTACACTATCCAGCGTACGCAAGACTGAGGTTGAAATAGCTAGTAGTCTTTTGGTATCACAATGGACTGGCACCTTCAGCTGTCCAAGTGGGATCCATCGCGACACTTGTTGGGAGGGTCAGCCTTTGAACCTAACCTCACTTCTGACCCAATCGACTTGACAATCTCTAACCTAACCTAACCTAACCCCTTATCTAACCTAACCTAACCTAACCTAATCTAACCTAACCTAACCTAACGCAACCTAACCTAACTTAACCGTCACTTCTGACCCAATCGACTTGACAATCTCTGGTGCTAAGTTTACTTCCTTTATGTGGTTGAGCAATATTTTTCCCGCAGGGAAGTTTTTATATATGTTAAGCATGTTATGAGTATGATTAAATTTTGCAAAAGAATATTCACCAAGAAAATATAGTCGACAGTCGAGCCTGAGTAACCAGAAGAAATCAAAAATTACATATTCGAACAACTATCATCTAACGAAGGTTCTTCAAAACTATTTTCGGATGGTTTCATTCTACTCCAACAACAATGATACCAACAATAGGTACCTAAAAATTAATATAGTAGTTTCTGAGTAAACAAAAGGTAAGAAAGAAAACATCAGAGGTAACCCTCGAATCAACGTCCAGAACAAACGTCAACCCTTGAACCAAGTAAATTTAATAAGTAGATAACATAGGTAATCCACTTACCTAGAAAAGAAAATACTAAAATAAAATATTTATTTATATTTAAGATTTTTCATTATTAAACTCCGTCATCGATTGGAAACTATATTAGATTTTGCTTTAAAATTTCACTTCATCAACTACTATCTACCTCCTACAAAAAGAAAAACCAAAAATTTATTTGAAACGAACATTTTCATGAAACGATTTTCTCATTTACCAACATTATGTTGTCGCTTCCTGTTAGACTCCATACTATTACTATTATACACCTACATACGTATAAAAGTACGTGCTTACTCACATTTCCTGTGTTCTTCTCCATTGCAGCCACGTTATCTGCTCACCTCTCTGGCTTTAAATGACCTCACCATCGGACTGCTTATCACACCGTTTGGACTGTTGCCAGCGTTGTTCCACTGTTGGCCGTACGGCGAGATATTTTGCCAAATACAGGTAAGCGTTGGCGTATAAGTGACATGAAATGCGGTAGAAGAAGTAGAAGCAAAGTTGCTGAAAAATTAAACACTAACACGCACACACAAACAGACAAACACTAACACTAACACAAATAACAAGAGATAAACTCGGCGAGCTTACAAGCATTTATTTATTCATTTCCGTGTAGTTGCATGCTATTGTTATTGTTGTTACATGTGTATTACATGCTTACATACATAGATATAAATAAGAGTGGACATTGTGGCGGCAGCAGTAGCAACAACAATAACTAAATGCAAGAAAACTTTGCGACGACTTAAGTGGCTGATAATGCCAAACAAAATACATACAAATAACGGGAATTTCGTTCGATGTGAGCGGCTAGCTACAAATTGATAGTGGACGGCCAACGAGCACAACAACAACGTAAGCAACGCCGGTGCGTGGGTGTTGGCCACGTTGGTAGCGCCATATGTTGGTGAGTCAGTGAAATTCGAAAAGTGCAACGTTGTGCGAAAATAGTTTTTCACTTTCTCTACAAATTTGCACAGTTGCCAAATTGCACGAAATTCCTGTACAAAAGCAGTGTGAGTGTGGCGTGTTGTGCTGGCTTTTAAGTTTTTGCTTTTGCTTATGCTTTTCTTATTTTCCTTATTTTGCTGTCTAAGAAATCTGTGTAATCGATTAAGTGGAAGTTAAGTGGTATAAACTGGGTGTGTGTTGTTGTTGTTAGTTTTTCTCAGTAGGGCGAAATGCGTTGAAATTTGTTTTGTTAAAATTTAGCTGCTTTGCTTGGGTTACCACTGTGTGGCGAGTAATAAATTTCGTTTCCAATAATAAATGATGGAGCAACATTTTGTTGATTTTTTAAATTTGAAAATAAATTTACTTTATATTTATTTCTTTTTAGCACAAAAAATTTGGGTTTTCCTGTTTCTTCAATTAATTTAGAGAGTATAGAGTTAATTTAATCATATATTGTATTGAGAGTCCTTGAGTCCTAGCTCAATATATTTCTATACTCTCGCAACATGTTGCAATGAGTATATAGTAATATAATTTTGTTCACATAACGGACCCAAAACTAAACGAGTCAGATATGTATATTGTTATATATACCAAAGTGATCAATCCGTCGGTCTGTGGAATCCGTAACTTGAGTAAAAAATTAGATATTTGAATAAACTTGGTAAACGTGTTTCTTGGCACCATCAGAAGGTTGCTTTAGTCGATGGGCGAAATTGGATCACTGCCACGCCCACAAAATGAAAAACACGGAAAACCTATAAGTGACATAACTAAGCCATAAATAAATTTATGAAAGTAGTATTTGGTACAGAGGGTCACACTAGGGGGACCAATATTAATTTTTTTTAATAGTGGGCGTATCCCGGCCCCCAAATAGGTTTTTTGTATAAATCTCCCAAACCAATAAAGCTATATAAACCAAATGCACTGCAGTCACTTTTTTTACGTACCCCATCACATACCATAAAAATAGGTAAAATCTGATAATAACCATGCCCACCTCCCATACAAATGTTATGTTGAAATCTACTAAAAATGCTTTAATGCAGTAAGGAAAATCACCAGAAACCTTAAATTCCATGGTAAAGAGTTAAATTTGGCGTGGCTTCGCCCACTTATGGGTCAAAAGCCATATCTCAAAAACTACTCGACCAATTTCAACGAAATTCGGTTCGAACCATTTCCTAGGTATCCCTCGCCTACTTCTTATATACCATTATATACCATTGATTCGTTTACTTCACAATATATATGTTAAGTAAAGATAACGGAACGAAACTTTGCACAAGTACTTTAGCTATTTTTAGCCGTATAAAAATCACCGAAATCGGATTATAACTTTTCAAGGCGCCAGATATCGAACAGGAGAGTCTTGAAGTTTGAGGCTAATTTTTTATTGAAAATAACGGTAAATATCTCAGATACCCTAAATCAATTCAAAGGTGATGTGTTCTTTCTAACAGTGCGTATGTGGCTAAAAACGATAAAATCAGGCCAATATTTCCTCTAACCATCATATAACACTCATATTCGGATATTCAAAGTCCCGGTGGACTTTATAGTGTCTTAGTAAAATTTAATAAACATAAAATCTTAGATATACCCCAGGAATTAATCCAATCCCCATGTACTATGTATATTGATTTTTGTTTCCTAGTGGACTTTATTTCGAATATACGGGTCCTGCCCTTCCTTACTTGTTATTTATGTAGGAACAATTCAGTTTTTTATTAATGTTTTCTTATAATATTACATTTTACATTTTTACTTATAAATTAAATTTGTTTTAATAATTTTAATTTAAGTTTTTAGTTACAGTAGGTTGTAAAATAATCTTTAGTTTTTTAGCGAGGTCTATCTTACGCTATGGTTATACTGAGACTGAATTCGTTTTCTTTTTCAGTTCTTCTTTTGTCGTCCGTGTTAGTGTCCGTATCGGCGTCTCGTCAAGTTCGGTCAGTCTGTCAGGGTTGTAATAGTTAGTATCAGTATTTCTGTCCGCTTCTATGTTCCCTGCCTACATTTATATAATGAAATTGAAAATAAAGATCAAGTCAGCAATGTGGCTAAATTTTTGATGATTTTTTAAAAAAAATTTATAGATTTTCAAATCTGAAAATATTCCTGCTTATGCTTCCATATGTAAGTTCATGTGTCACTTTTGAAGGACTTAGTTGTAGAAGAGCTTCAATACATATTTATCATCAGTGAGGTTTTTGCCGGTTTTTTGTAATTAAAAATTTCAGTTTGAAGCAAGTATTTAAGTTTGTTGATTTTATGGACTCTTAAACTTATCTTCTCGTTAATACGATGATTTTAAAGGAGTTCTTAGTTTTTTCAAATTTTGGTCTAAAGAATTTAGAGATCCGTATATTTCTGAAATTTTGTTTACAATTTTGGTAAGACCTATTCGAGTATGGTTTCATGGTGTGGAACCGTTATTCCCAAAACCATTCTCATGTGCTAGTCTCCTTTCAACATCAAGTTATAGTTTTTGCCTTGTTTCCTCATTATATTCGTGTTTAAAAGCTAAGAAATCAACCTACACTAACTAATTGTGGAGAAATGCTCGGCAATGCTAGTGATATTATCTAGTAAAACTTCTGAATGTTTTAGTTTATAGTACATTTATTTCGTCCGATATTAAATTTAACGTCCAATGTATTTCGTTCATCTATGTTTAGACCCATTAAGCCATTTCCAGAACAAATTTTAAGTTCAACGAACCATTCCGCCGTAGAATCCTGATTTAAAATCAATTGTGCTGGAATGAGATATTTGATTTATCAGACCCAATATTTACATTAACATTTATCTCTCGAATACAACTGTGAGTTAAAACCATATCTACTGTCTTTGACAGTGGAAATAGGAATATCGAATAAAGATCTTATTTGCTATATCGATTTCAGTCTCCGAGCTAAAAATCTCTTATTTAGTCACTAATATTGATTTTTTCTATTATTCCACTTATTTACTTCTAGTTCCCCATCACAGAGCATTACTCAAAAGACATATATATTAGAGCTCTTATAACTATATCAATATTTTGATTTCCCAATTCCTTTGTAATAAGGCACTGAGTAATTAAGATAGCTACACTGCTAAGATAATTGTGACGCTATTCTACAGTGAATAATTAAATAACATGTTTAGGCAAATTAACACAATTAACTGTGCGCGCAGCAGCACCGCGACACCCACGGCGTATGAGTAATCACAATATTATTTGCTTTTGTATAAGTGAATTCCCCAGCGATTTGCAAACGTAATTGCAAACAAATTAATCACCAAATTTACGCCCATCTTAAGGTTATAATTACTCATTACTTTCGCAGTCGAAACTATTCAATCAACACGGTGGTTTGATGGCGCCCATAACAAGGTATTACACCTGCTGGTGTTTAGCTGTGTGTTTGTGTCAACTACATTAGTGAAATGCGAGTAATTAAAGTCAAAAAGCTACACTTTCCAAAGCGCATACAAACATAGCATGCATATGCTAGTGTGCCAAATTTAATTTTGTCAGGTAAACAAGTCGAACACATATGTGATTTCAACACCCCCCTATGCGCCGAAAATTATGCAAATTTACACATAGGCAATCAAGCGGTGAATACATATTTTAGTGAAACTAAGCAAATATGAGACTGTGAGTGTGTCTACCGCCGATTTAATGAAGTAGCGAGTTGAAAACAAAATTTGGAAGTTGCTTTTGCGTGATTATTTTATTTTATATTTTACAACAATATTTAGGTACTTTAGAGTCACAGAAGAAGAATAAGGAAATTAATTTTCCAATCAAATCATATAAAATAAGCAAAAATATGAACTAAAGATATATAAATGCTTGTTTCTCAGACTATAGTTGTCCACGGCGTATGAGTAACTTGATTTTGTATTGAAGAAAAAGTGTTCATTAGTTCATATGCCATAACTATGAATATTATCACCAAATTTAATCTTATTAATCATAAAATATTTGTTGCTTAATACCTGATATACATACCCTTCCAGCCAAATAAGAAAATATTTTGAATCCATTCTCTTTCCTTTCAGGCTCTACTCCGCGGTGCGCTATCACAACAAAGTGCCGTTATATTGGTCTGTATGGCAGTCGATCGGTATATGTGTGCATTACATCCGCGAAAATACTATCAGCACTCCAGTAAAAAGGTAAATAATAATTTAAATTGTGAATTACTGAAATCAAATGCTTTAAAGGGAATATCAGTCATATTTTTGAAATAAAAATCGATATCTTCAAATGATTTTCCTAAAAAGGCAACTTAGAGAGAACGAAATATTGAGTTTGAACCGATAGTTCGACTGGCTTTACAGTTCATGTTATAAGTTATTACTCTCTATGGTAATTCTTTTGATTATTCCGGCATAATGGATAGAGAAACTCGCCGAAATCCTCGAACATGATAGTGCCATCATAGCTATTACACCTACATGTCATTGCTCTAAAATTTCAAAAAGCTACTGAGCTACTGTGAGTAAATTTAATTTCGAGATATTTCTGAAAAAATTATTCTTTGAGTTAGGAGGTGGAGAGTTAATGCCTCCCATCAATTTTTTATGAGCAAATAGTTTTTGGAGGTATTTCATATTGCCTCTATTTGCTATATGTATGTATATAGTGCTTTTACATTGACGAACAAAACTTCTTGCTAAAATAAAATAAATTTAAATAAACAAATCTTAGACGAAAGTAAGCAGCATAGAAGTCATTTCAGTATTTGCAATGAAGTCTTACATTGATTTGAAGTGGACAGTTTCATAAAAAGTGCCCCTTCTAAGAAAGTCAGAAATCAAGAGTATATAGTATATGAGTATAGAGAATAAAGAGTATTTAGAATATAGAGTATAGAGAGTATAGAGTATTTAGAATATAGAGTAAATAGAATATAGAGTATATAGAGTATAGAGAGTATAGAGAGTATATAGAATATAGAGTATAGAGATCTAGTCTTCTTTTTGCGATTTTTTGTCATGTGGTTCCTCCAGGTTTTCTTAAATTCAGCATTGATCTTATTTGAATTGAAAAAAAAATAATAATATGACATATAAATCTAAGAATCTACAAGCTTAAATCATATCTCAAAATAGTAAACTTATTGGAGCAGCATCATCATGTTCCTAATAAAGTAACTATTTATCATTTTTTCCGAATATTTGTAATTTTTTTTGATAAACTTAATAATTCCACAACATTATGATACACATAATCGCCAAGTCTGCCGACGCACACCAATCGAACATAAATTATTGCCTGAAATCACTTAAGTAAAGTCTACTTTACGGCGCCTTATCAGCCATGTAGCCAGCTGGTATGCCTCAACTATATAATACGAGTAATAAACAATGTGAAAAGTACTTAAAAAGCTGCGTAAGAGGCTGCGTGTAGTACTACAACAACAAGCCGTAGCTCAATAGCCATAAAGAGATAATGATAGGGAAAAGTAGAAGCCAAAAATCGAAAAAATAAGTTATTGAGCGCAAACTGTGCGGAAGATAAACTGAAGAGCCAAAACGAAAACAGAAACAAAAAATATTCTTAAGTGAGTATCAGCAGTTTCAGAAGCTGGCTGAAGTGTCTAGTGTTAAAATTTCCCGCTATTTAATATTTTAATTGCATAATAACCGCAGTCAAGTGTACGCAGGCGGCGCATACTCAAATACAATACAGCCAGCTAGTGAAGCGATGTACTAGAAAAGATAAAATGCGCGCTAAAAGATGACGGATTGGCAGGCAGAGAAATTGCACATAAAATAAATCCCACTAAATGAAGATAAAGCACGCAAGAAATTGTTGTTCGCGGTGAGCGTAGCAGATACCAGTAAACAGATATGCGAAACGAGCGAGCTGCTAGTGTAGAAAATGATATATGTGCCAGCAAATCGGAAGAGGAGAAAAAGGAGGTGGAAAGTGAAAAAATATGTGGGCCAAACAATGCGCAGTAAAGACAATAGCAATGGGTAAATAAGCCGTAGCATACCAGCAGGCGCACACCAGCAGCGCACACTTAACGCGATAAACACCAAAAGTGGGGCGTTGGAGAAAGTTTTTTAAACTGTAAAGAAATTAAGCGCTAAAAAAGCTATAAAACAAAAACAAATAGGGAAATAAGAAAAGTGAAAAATTTGCTACTATGACCAACTCAACATGATTGATGCGTTCGCAGATAGACAGGAAGCGAAATAAGTAAAACAAAAGAAAATAATAGAGAATAATAGAATGGAATGGGACATCTCAAATATCAGTATTATACAACAAGATGCGTTCCACTGTGTGTATGTATGCCGCTAAATTATGTATATATGTATGTATGGTATGTCATAAGTGTTTGGGAGGCAGGCGTCAATGTCAAATGCTATGCCGTGCAATGGCTTTCCAGTAACAATAACAAAGCTGTTGACCTAATTTTGCAGTTAAATACTTGCAACACTTAAATGCATAAAAGTTTGTAAATGAAAAGGGCACATAACCGTGTATAATCCATTAAGATTACATATATATATTTACAAATATTTAGAATAATATAAAAGTGACACAGTGTTAACAATTAACAATAAATGTTAGATTAAAAATTATAAAAAAGAACTGCTAGAACTAGAAAGCAACAACCCCAATTTCAACAATTTTAAAAAAGTATATCTATTTATTTAAAGATAAATATTTTCAGAAAATTAAATACCGCATAACTGATTATTGACCTTGTTTCAACTCAAAATTATATTATTTCTTCATTGTACAAAAATATTATTGATTCGAGGTTAGCAAAGAAGTTTATACTCAGTTGACAAAGACCTAACGAAGTGTCCGGAAATCTCTATTTTGGGGTTGAATTCATACATTTAAAGGTTAAGTCAACACATTTAAATTCACTAAATTTTTTCACTTCTAAATCAATTGATTTACTCATGAAAGTAAGAATACAGACATGATCCTAATATTACAACCGAGATTATCAAAAAAATCCGCGCTTAAATATTCTAAAATACTTCTTCCCTTCAGAACCGCCAAGAAAACCTCAAATCACAAGATAGCAAATTCTCTATAGAGATGTAGTGATCAAATCGAATCACCTTCTAGTAATCCTTATTCTAAAACACGTGTCTGCATGCTTCAACAACGGTCCCTGGACCACAATAAACAGTTCATAATAATCTAAACAAATTATACTATATTACTCCAAAGTTAGAGTTCAGTAGTAGTAGCTTTCAGGTGTGGATACCGTCTAGACGTGAATGGAGAAGAGGTTAAGTAAGGGAGGACGATACCAACTCAATCTAAATGGACTGCGGAGTAGGTACAGAGGTATACTCCAAGGATCTCGGCATCTCTATCTCTATCCGTCTACCAAACTCAGCCAGCATCTTCCAAGCGGAAGTACTAGGCTTATGGAGCACTATTAAACAACTATGATAGGAAGCAGAAAGCAAATATATACACAGACAGTCAGGCGCTATTGCTAAACTTATTATCGTCAGTGATTAAATCCTGTGTAGTCGACAACTACAGGAAGACTTTGAGCTCACTTGCAGAAAAACTCCACCTGTTCCTAATCTCGGTTCCCGGCCATAGGAACATTTTCGGAAACGAAAAAGCAGACTCAGTCCTCTCTAGAAGAATCCGAAACAGAGCAAATACTATGCCCATCACGAACTATCAGGTGGGAGCTTTTCTCACATTTTGAACAAATTCTTCATGGAAATCTATATGTATGTGATTGGCGTTGGAATCGTTTAGCCAGTTATTGCCGAAGCGATGATAGCGCGCCACTCCTCTCTTTCTCTCGCAGTTCGGCGCCAGTTGGAGATCCCAAGTGTAACCAGGTCGCTCTCCACCTGGTCCCTCCAACGGAGTGGAGGCCTTCCCCTTGCTCGGCCTCCTCCGGCGGATACTGCATCGAACACTTTCAAAGCCGGTGTGCTTTCGTCCATTCGGACAACATGACCTAGCCAGCATAGCCGCTGTCTTTTTATTCGCTGAACTATGTCAATGTCGTTGTATAACTCCTACAGCTCATCGCTCCATCGTCTGCGGTATTCGTCGTTGCTCAAAATCTCATCGAATGTTGACATCGTCCACGCTTCTGCACCATAAAGCAGGACGGGAATGATAAGCGCCATATAGAGTTTGATTTTGGTTCGTCGATCCTGCGTTGGATTTCGAGGCTGACATTGTTAGTGTTCTTGATGCTGGTTCCCAGGTATGCGAAATTATCTACAACGAAGTTCTGACTGTCAACAGTGACGTGGGAGCCATGTCGCGAATGCCCTGAATCACAAACCAGACATAGGAAATTTGGAATCCATCAGATACCAAATTCTGAATAGTTGTCCATTAAAAGTATAACGGAAATCAGTAGTTTTATTGAGAGAAACAAATGGTGCGAACGTAAAAATGAAACGTGATAACAATTTTGTGAGTCCAAATCATTGTTGGAAATAAAGCAAGTTCGATTAGTCTCAAGTCTCTGTATTATATGTTTTCGGAACTTACGAAAGAAAGAAATTAATTACAAGAATTTTTCAATTTTTAATAAGAAAATATGAATGGAAGAATTAAATTGATTTAAAACGTACACATATATAAAATAGTACATCTGTATATAAGTTTGGAAGTAAATAAAGTGTATACAAGTACCAATGAACACTTTCTAGGATTTTCTAATTTAAAATTGCATACAATTATATGAAATAACATATGTGGGAACCAAGAACTATGCTAAATACACCAAAGGCTGAACAAATTCTTCTGGTGCTGGGTGGAGCTCAGCTTCAGCTGCGACCTTTGGCAGCTCTACAGAGAACAATATATTTAAGACTATGTGTGTATGTATGTACAAATATAAATAACGTCACATATCTTCCCATACGCATATTGCAGTCATTGGCATTCCGGTTTGTAGTCATAATTTATAGCCAATGCGATACACCTACTTGCAATTGCTTATATTGGCGTGAGGCTGAAAATTTTCCAAACGGAAATGCACAAAAAACATGCAAAATATGGATATGTGTTAATGTGTTTGTGTGTGTGTGTGGGAGGAGGCGTACTTGTGCTCAAATGACTGATAAATAAATATATAAATTTCTTATAGGCATATGTGTATGTATGCAATACTAACAGTGCATGAACAGTTATGTATGTACGAGTACTTACTCGTAAATAACATCTTCAGTTGTTTACATTCCGCTTCAATTTTGATTTACTTGGCCTATTTTTATTTTATTTGATATTTTTATTGCTTTCTTGCTGGCTGCCTTTCCTCAATATGGCCTTATGCCGACAATCGCTTGCAATATTTTTGGTTTTCTTCGTTATTATTTTCATTTCGAAGCCAGTTTGCTTTATGCTTTGTTGATATAATAAACATTTAAATAAATTATTGCAATTTATGCTTGAATGGATAAGTGAAACAAGTTGAGTATTTATTTCAGGAGAAGCAGGTTACTTTTTCAAATTTTCTTTAAAATTTAAAAGTATATTTGTAAATATTAAATTAATTAATTTTGACTTAAATCGGTTAATTTTGAAACAATCTGCGCAAAACAAGATTACTGTAGCTTCGACATATTATTCGTATCCCAAATGAATTTAACAACTCTACACAGTACTAAGTCGAAATAAACATATTTTTTACTTGTCTTTTCATAAAATATTCCCAGTTCTTCCTTTCTGAATATAAGCACATCACTAGGAACCTCGTACAGGTTATTCTTTCAACGTTTGATATGAAGGACAACTGTCTCTGTTTACTCCTCACAAAATTGTGAAACATAAGTACACAAAATGGTATAATTGCTTACTTTTTATACTAGTTTAACAGACTTATACCAGTTGTTTGTTCGATTTACCACTCATTAAAGTCGAACACAAACGCGCATAATTTTATTCTTGGAAGATGCCAGTTTTATTTGAAGTGTACTTTTGAGTGGTGTTTTCATGAACATTAGAAGTACAATCGCTTGGTCAGGTTGGAGTAAAAATATACTTCTAATGAGTTCTATTTAGAACAAGTCTATTTTGACTTAGAAAAAAATATAAAAAAAATATTAGTTGGTGTCAGACTTCCGATCATTGAACTTATCTAGGGAGCTACAGCGTATCCCTGGAATGCTAGTGTGTGTGCTTAAGCATCCACAGAGGCAACTTAAAAGTTGTAGGTATCTCTGTTTCACGGATAACAATTGAGATGTACAACTAAAGCAAGCAACTAGCAAAGATATAATCGATCTGAAATCAAATCTCCTATACTTTCTCAAACGTAAATTGAAGTATCTCAATCAGAGTTTCGAAATTAAATAGGATGTAAGGTCGAGTCTCGAATAAGTTGAGGATTATTTTTCACACCTGAGATGCATAAGTTGGTTTATATAACATTGAAGACAAAGATCCAATGTGGTAAACTGATAACGAATAACTCACTGATAACGAATAAATCTCTCTCTCGCAAAAAATTCGAATTTTTCAAACTGTTTCGCAGACAATCATGCGACTAACAGACCAGTTATACAATGACTACTTCATGTCCGTTCCGTCAACGTATTCAACTCACATGACATTCAACGTATTCAAGCATTGCCTTTCCAGAGTCCATTTTTATACACGAGTGGCAGAAAATCGCTGTCACTGAATATGCGTATGGTAAACGGATGAAAACTAGAGAACTACCAACTTGATTCTTATCAACATGCGTTTACGGCATTTATGTAGCACTCTCAAGGTAAATACATAGAGTGGCATTCAGTTGTCTGTTAAAAGTACCGCAATAACGGATACTTTGTACTTTTGGTGACAGGACAACGCCACTTTTTTGTTGACATATCCAGCAAAGAGTGTAAAATACCTTTTTGTACTTAAGAGTGTACAGTATATGAATGCAGAGTGGCCTTAATTACCTATTTACTTCCTTAACGCCTTATTACTTCCTTATATAATCTAAATATAAGTCTATTGGATCTACCAAATATTTAAGGGCTTCGAAATGGAAGAGTTGGGGACTAAGGATCATGAAATGGTCATGAAGAGCCGTATATATTCTTATGGTAGAAAAATTCGTGTAGCTAATATTAGAAAGACTCTATCGCTTTGGCAGCAAACTACGATCATTACGTATAATTTATATAACTTATATTTATACAATATTATATAAATGTTTATGTGACTGCTCATTTGAGAAATGTTGACTTTATGAAGAAAAATTGATATTCCGTGCAATAATTTCGCCAACATGTTTTCATATCAACGTTATTTTTGTCAACAATTGCCAGGAATGTGTTGTTGTTGCCACTAACTTGCTACCAACGTCTAAGAAAAGAAATATTTTATGAGAAGTGAGCACATGTTCCATTTAAACCTAACGTCTGGAAAATTTTAATATATAGTATATATGTATATATTGGTGTGTGCATAAGTGAATCTATATTTATTAAGAATAACAAAATTTTCCGCGTTCATGCCACAGCCTCGAACTTTGGCGGAGAAATCGACAATTTGAATTTAAATTTTATTGCGGAGGAGCGAAAAATGTATAATGAAACCACGTCGAAAGCAAGGAGATATAGCATATATAGTAAGGAGGGGTGGTTGGTATGCACAGGAATTTAATGTGAAAACAAACTTTTGGGCAGTTTAGTTTGAATGACTTTAAAATCCAATGAATATATGTATTTTTATAAATATCCCAATAACGGACTTTTACTCTCTAGATTGATTTACGCATTTAACCCGTCCCGTCCAATTAAAGTGTAAAACCCCAAATATTCCTCAATATAGTTCGAATTTCATGGCAAATCAGACAGAAATATATAAATTGGTTCGTTGTATTCTTGACCTGGTACAGACTAAATTGATAGATGTTAAGAAAACTTAAATCTCGACTTTGTCACAAGGATATGAGGAGGTAGGGATGCAAACGATTTATTAAAAATCTAAAAACATCGATGCATCGATTTCGCATTCAACCATGTTTCATGTATCAGCTCAAACACTACTATATTTTATTTATTTATGCTTATGCTTCAGTATCCCTTAGCTTTTCATACTAACTTAAAAATATGTTAAAAAATTTCAAAAATACATCTATGTTTTAATTGCCGATGTTTTGGATTTCGATGGGTTTTGAAAAAACATCGATACATCGGACCATCGATGTTTCATTTCACGATGTTTGCATCCCTAATATAAAGACCATAGTGATGAAAATAATGATATATTGATTTGCTCATCAAAATATATAAAATAATCGCATATATAATATATATAATAATCTTAGCTGTTTTGGTAGTATCATAAAGAATTCTCCAAATAAAATTGAGAAAAGTCATTGAAGCAACAGCTATTGATCGAATATAAACTATTCCGGAGCATTCCTGATCTGTAAGGATATTTTTTTAATAAACAGAAACCTAAATTTAAGAAGGGAAAATAACTAATAATATAGATAGTTGAAAATCGGTTACGAAGATATAGACAAAGCTTTATAATAAATTTACAGAGAGCAAGTACATAAGGTCGCTCTCTCGGTGGGTAATTGTACTATTATAATAGAGAAAATGTAGTTCACAAATTAATTTTAATCCCCCTCTACAGAACTGTCACTTTTTCATCATGATAATTTTTGTTTGAAAACTATTATCTTAATAACCGCGAAACGATTCATAGTACTATAACAAATTCCATTGGCAAATTTCTGATTTTCGCTTATTTTTTACGAATTACGTTCAATTACTTTCAATTACTTTCGCTTACTTTTTATATAATTCATTATCATTCATACAATATAAAACTCATTAAATACGAACGTTTAATTAAAAATCAACAAAAAATTAATCCATTTTACATAATGTCTATAAATGGTTACATATTGATAACAGTAAAAGTTTGTTTTCCGTAAAAAAAATACTTAATTTGTATGTGTGTGTGTTTCATCTAGGCTATTTGAAAATTAATTAACGAGAAATTAACCTTTTCATTTCATTAAATTTTTAACTGAAACCATTTAATGATTATGATAATAAGGCATAACTACTTCAGCAGTGTAAAGTTTATTAAATTTCTTTTTTGTTACATTTTCCCCGTGATTATTTAATCCGTGAAATATATCGATTATTATTGTGGCAATCCTAGTAGGTGAGTGAAATGATTTCTCAATTATGCTACTCGATATGGGATTTAAGAGTATTTATAGATTGCATAATTGGAAATGATAAATTAAATTTTAAATTATTAAGAAGGTTTATGTTTCAGTAAAAATTTTGCTTTGAAGGATTATTTCTATTAGTATTAGTGAGAGTATTTGTTTAGGAGGTCGAACCAATTTGAAATGTGACTTTGGTACATACGAGACTTTTGGAATATATTCAATAATTAGTAAATGAGTTTCTTCGCAGCACATTTTTTCTTCTACTTATTCTTAATTATAGATTTTTCATTATTTTTTCATAAAATCCACATATAACTATAGTTTCTACCTTAACACAGATAACTTAGATGAAATTAAATATATGCCATTTAATGACTCTTTACAATTGCTTCATTTACCCTTTGCTCTGAACTATAATTTAAAGCAATTTCTTAAACCATCCTCGTCACAAATGTTAACGTGGTTTTGGAAGCATTTGATGTGCGACGAACAAAAAAGTTCAAAGCAGCAAAAAGTTCCTTGAAAAAATAACCGCTAACTTTAACGGTTCAAAGTATTAATTTCAACAGCAGTTTGGTCATTAGCAACTGAGTCGGTAGCTGCATATTTATGTATGTTAGTTTATGTGGCTAATAAAATTCTCCACATGTCTGTGGTCGCAGCCAGTGGAGGGTCAAATACGTAATGCATTGAAGCGTTGACGGCCAAAGCAGCATTGTTGAGTGGTGATAATTAAGCGATTAAAAAGTTAGCGTCATGCTGCTGAAAAATTCTAGTGATTATGCCAAAAAATGTGCCTACATTTTTGTAATTTGGCAAAATATAGCCAACAACAGTGCATGATTTTTTCATAATTACAAATCTATTGTATCTTCTATATTGTATTCTTTATAACAAGCTGTTCCTTTTTTTGGTTTTTTTTTCAAACAAAATCGAAGCATTTAACATCAGAGAAATTTCATATGAGGACTGAAAACACCATGACTTACTCTTGAATAGTGTGGATAGTGGACAGTTCGAAGGATTTCTATTTTTAGGGAAGATGGAATTTAATAATATGGTACTTAACGCTAAGGTCTCAACTGCAGATACTTGAACAGATTGCAAAGCGCCGTGATTTTGAAGCCATTTCTATCTCTCTCGAATGGCTCTCTGGTTATAAAACATAAAACTCGATATTTGATTTTCAAGTATGTCAGTTTTTCAAGGCAACCTATAAACCAAATATATATTGATATATTTTTATTAAGATAATACACTATTTGACCCAATTTGAAAGTCGTATAATTAGGTATATGAGAGCTAGGGGAAGTTATGACCCGATTTTAACCAATTCTGGTACAGAGACACACTATTATAAGAAAAATATTTCCTCTAAATTAAATTAAGATACCTGACAGATACCGAAATTTTCGGTGAAAAATTACCATGGGGCACTAAATTCTTCATTTTCGATTTTCGGGGCTTTGAAAAGTTATAGTCCGATTTCGAAATTATTTTCACAAGAGATGCATTAGATCATATACAGTATTTGTTTTATTCCGCTATCTTATTGGTTCCTTATGTATGTATTATAAAGTGAAGGAATAAGATGGAGTTCAAAATTGAGTTACATGGAAAGATGTCGTGGTTTCGAACCGATTTCATCCTTTTTCCACACGTGTCATCAGGGTGTCAAGAAAATATTATATACCGAATTTCATTCGAATCGGTCGAGTAGTTCCTGAGACCCAAATATGCCCCTTCCTAGTGCGATCCTTTGTTCCAAATTTTATTACCATAGCTTTATTTATGGCTTAGTTATGGCACTTTATGTGTTTTCGGTTTTCGCCATTTTGTGGGCTTGGCTGATTTTGCCTATTTTCGAAAGCAACCCTCTCACGGTCCCAAGGAACATGTGTTCCAAGTTTCATTAAGATATCTCAATTTTTACTCAAGTTATCCGTTGCACGGACGGATTTTGACTCGTCTCGTCACCCTGATCATTTTGATATATATAACCTTATATCTAACTCGTTAAGTTTTATGACTTACAAACAACCGTTATGTGAACAAAAATGTGAAGTTTTCCAAAGATCTCATTGAAAATGACAGGCAGACTTCCATCAAGTATTTCTCCGATTTCAACTTTTATTTACGTTATTAATGAATATAACCATTAGCTCTTAATTGAATGTGCAATATTTCAATATAAAATGCATGAAGAATGCCTATTATACTGAACTCCGAACTGCATATTCCAAGCTGGCAATTATCCTTAAGACTGTAAACTTCAAGTCTCATCTAAAAGAGCTAAAAGAATTTACAATTATTTTTATTTTTTATATCCGTTTTCCTTTCGCTGTAGCAAGCTGGTATAATTCATTTGACTTGCGTAATGTCTTAATTGACTTAATTATCTGTATTACTACCGTTCATCTAGAAACTACTTCTTAGAAGAATAACTTAGCACTACATCCATTAAGTCAGTTTAAATCCGTTAATACCTACTCACTCAGCGCATTAAATTCAGCTCTATATGAGCAATTAAAAAAAGTCCAATGGAAGAAGTAAAAAAGGTAATAGTTCTACATGCGCGATAAAAGAAAGCACTTAACAACGCGATTCTTAGAATACTTGTGCTTTATTATTAAAGCTCTCCGAAATGCGCATAGTGAAAAACAGGTAAAACTAATTTTAAATGGAGGTGGTGAAAGGAAGGGTGTTCTGCACATCCCTCTAAATGCCGTTGAAGAAATGGATTTAAATTTCCACTGGTGTTCTTACTGTATATCCATGTTTGCTATTCATTTACTCATCCATATGTACATAAATACACACAGTATACCAATTTATGTAGCGTGCAAATTGCAAATTTTAATTGAAAATGCTACAATTCTTCATAGCTTTAATTTCTTCTCGCTTTTCATTTTAAATCCAAGCAAGTCAAACTCGAATGAAAGCATGGAAATAACTCGAAGGAAAGGCAGTGTTCTAAGATTATTTTTAAGCCAATAAATGTAAAAAGTGTAAAAAATCGAAGCACATCCCTCTCCACTAATCTCAAAAAACTCGAGAGTATAACTTTGTTTCAAAGTCGGGTTTGGAGAGTTTTTCTTTTTATATATCATTATCAGCATAGCAAACCTTTAATGTCTGTCCATGAGAATCAATAATGCACCAGCACCTAAAAGATAAGCATTAGAAAGAGAATTTTTTTACGAAAATGCTGGCCTGAACACACATTATTCTTGCAATCTTGCAATGTCTTTTCGTGGATTTATAATGGATTTTCTTTAAGTACAGTAGTTTCTCCATTTACGACCTGAGCTGCTAGTTGACAATATTCATCAGACTAATTGTCCTATTTTTAGAAACCGATTCAAATGCTTTAAAAATCACCACAAAGTTTTTTCACTAACCCTAAAATGTGTACATTCTCTCTGATAGCTTCACTCAGTTCGTTCGAGTCTCTTTGTCGACTGGTTTTTTGTAAGACTGTGCTTTGATAATCTTTCACTTTCTGCTGTTCAACAAAATACTAATATCCACGATGAGAATATACAAAAAGAACGTAACTCTCTTCTCGGATGTTTAGGTATACAACTATTCAAGGTTAGGATTTTACGAAACTCAGGTTCTAACAAACCCAATATGTTATAAAATTTAAAATTTACTTGCTTTTAGTTTTTTTCTTGCTAAAAAGCCGTGTTACTTAATATTCGATTTTTTAACTATTATACTATATATGATTTTATGTTGGTTTCTAATACCCAACCAGATGTCCTTTTTTAACCATTTTGCATTAAACTGCCTTAAAGCGTAGTTTGAGAAATCCTTTAGAGTTTAAATTATATTAGTTTGGCAAATATTTCTCTTCCGCCTTTTTGTCTTTTGAATTTCGCGGCTATGTAAAGGGTGATTTTTTAAGAGCTTGATAACTTTTTTTTAAAAAAAAACGCATAAAATTTGAAGATAATTTCATTTAAATGTTGACCGCGGCTGCGTCTTAGGTGGTCCATTCGGAAAGTCCAATTTTGGGCAACTTTTTCGAGCATTTCGGCCGGAATAGCCCGAATTTCTTCGGAAATGTTGTCTTCCAAAGCTGGAATAGTTGCTGGCTTATTTCTGTAGACTTTAGACTTGACGTAGCCCCACAAAAAATAGTCTAAAGGCGTTAAATCGCATGATCTTGGTGGCCAACTTACGGGTCCATTTCTTGAGATGAATTGTTCTCCGAAGTTTTCCCTCAAAATGGCCATAGAATCGCGAGCTGTGTGGCATGTAGCGCCATCTTGTTGAAACCACATGTCAACCAAGTTCAGTTCTTCCATTTTTGGCAACAAAAAGTTTGTTAGCATCGAACGATAGCGATCGCCATTCACCGTAACGTTGCGTCCAACAGCATCTTTGAAAAAATACGGTCCAATGATTCCACCAGCGTACAAACCACACCAAACAGTGCATTTTTCGGGATGCATGGGCAGTTCTTGAACGGCTTCTGGTTGCTCTTCACCCCAAATGCGGCAATTTTGCTTATTTACGTAGCCATTCAACCAGAAATGAGCCTCATCGCTGAACAAAATTTGTCGATAAACAAGTAAGGAAGGGCTAAGTTCGGGTGTAACCGAACATTTTATACTCTCGCAATTTATTTATTTAACTTTATTTATATTATATAATTCACAATTTGACCCACATATTCGTCATATATATTGTATAAAGTCCATTGAAAGTTGGAAACCATAATATTAGGTTAGAAGCACCGAGGTCCTCGTGTTCGATATATGGGGCCTTAAAAACCTATGGTCCGATTTCGGCGATTTTTAGAATGGGGCTGCCACAGTATTAACATAGTATTTGTGCATAGTTCTGCACCGATATCTTCACTAGTGCTTACTTTATATATTGTAAAGTAAACGATTCAGATCGTCTTCAAAGTTCTGGTATATAGGAAGTAGGCGTGGTTGTGAAGCGATTTCGCCTATTTTCACAACATATCATTGGGATGTAAGGAAACTATTACAAACCAAGTTTCATTGAAATCGGTCGAGTAGTTCCTGAGATATGGTTTTTGACCCATAAGTGGGCGACGCCACGCCCATTTTCCATTTTGTAAAAAAATCTGAGTGCAGCTTCCATCTGCCCTTTCTTATGTGAAATTTAGTGTTTCTGACGTTTTTTGTTAGTGAGTTAACCCACTTTTAGTAATTTTCAACCTAACTTTTGTATGGGAGGTGGGCGTGGTTATTATCCGATTTCTTTCATTTTTGGACTGTATTAGGAAGTGGCTAAAAAAACGACTGCAGAAAGTTTGGTTTATATAGCTCTATTGGTTTGCGAGATATCTACAAAAAACTTAGTAGGGGGCGGGGCCACGCCCACTTCCCAAAAAAAATTACATCCAAATATGCCCCTTTATGGTGCGATCCTTCATTCCAAATTTTATTTCCATAGCTTTATTTATGGCTTAGTTATGGCACTTTATGTGTTTTCGGTTTTCGCCATTTTGTGGGCGTGGCAGTGGTCCGATTTTGCTCATTTTCGAAAGCAACCTTCCTATGGTGCCAAGAAATAAGTGTGCCAAGTTTCATTACGATATCTTAATTTTTACTCAAGTTACAGCTTGCACAGACGGACGGACGGACGGACGGACAGACAGACATTCGGATTTGAACTCCACTCTTCACCCTGATCACTTTGGTATATATAACCCTATATCTAACTCGTTTAGTTTTGGGTGTTACAAACAACCGTTATGTGAACAAAACTATAATACTCTCTTTAGCAACTTTAGTTGCGAGAGTATAAAAAGCGGATTTTCTGCCAACTTTTCTAGGGCCCATTCACTGAAAATTCGACGTTGTGGCAGATCGTTCGGCTTCAGTTCTTGCACGAGCTGTATTTTATACTGTTTTACACCAAGATCTTTGCGTAAAATCTTCCATGTGGTCGAATAACACAAACCCAATTGCTGCGAACGGCGACGAATCGACATTTCACGGTCTTCAGACACACTCTCAGAAACAGACGAAATATTCTCTTCTGTACGCAATTCGTACGCATTCCAGTGGTTGGTTTAATGTCCAATAAAGTAAACTGAGTGCGAAACTTGGTCACAATCGCATTAATTGTTTGCTCACTTGGTCGATTATGTAGACCATAAATCGGACGTAAAGCGCGAAACACATTTCGAACCGAACACTGATTTTGGTAATAAAATTCAATGATTTGCAAGCGTTGCTCGTTAGTAAGTCTATTCATGATGAAATGTCAAAGCATACTGAGCATCTTTCTCTTTGACACCATGTCTGAAATCCCACGTGATCTGTCAAATACTAATGCATGAAAATCCTAACCTCAAAAAAATCACCCGTAAAGCTCTGTAGCTCGTATCTGACAATACTATACATCCTTGAAAGATCTTGACGTAACCTACAAAACGACGCTATGCATGATTAGTTTGGATATTGCGTTCAACAGTTATAGACGTGTAAACATGGAGTTCACTAACGCTGAAATTCGCGCTATTTTAAAGTTTTCCTTCGTTAAAGGCAAATCCGCTAGAGAAACGTTCCGTGAGATTAATGGTGTTTTGGGGGATGGTTTCAGAGCGGGTGAAAATGACACCATGGATAAGCCAGCCGGCGGAAGACCTGTGACGACGAATACCGATCAAATCATGGAAAACATCGAGTTAGACCGGCATGTGGCATCTCGTGACATCGCCCAGGAGATGGGAGTTAGTCACCAAACCATTTTAAACCATCTGCAGAAGGATGGATACACAAAAAAGCTTGATGTTTGGGTGCCCCATGATTTGACGCAAAAATACCTTCTAGACCGAATCAACGCCTGCGATATGTTGCTAAAACGGAACGAACTCGACCCATTTTGAAGCGGATGGTGACTGGCGACGAAAAATGAATCACCTACGATAATATCAAGCGAAAACGGTCGTGGTCGTAGCCCGGTGAATCATCCCAAACAGTAGCCAACCTGGGATTAACGGCCAGGAAGGTTTTGCTGTGGGTTTGGTGGGATTAGAACGGAATCATCCCATATGGCCAGACGCTTAATTCTACCATCTACTGCGAATAATCTGAGCCCTGAGGTGATCGACCCGACGCGTCCAGAATTGGACAACAGGAAAGATGTAGTGTTCATTGAATAAAGATCAAAAAAAGGGGAATGGAGATATTTGCCAACCTAATATAATAAAGTATTTTTTAGAATGGTCAGAGTTCGAAAATAATATTCCACAAATATTATTATAATAATTTATTAAATAACAATATTTATTGATATTTATTTTTTATTGAAATTTCTTCAACTGGAGTGTCTTCAGTTGAAGACTGCTGCAAAAGTAAACTCGCACTTAAATCAATATTTCAACACAAACAAGTATTATATTGAAATATAATATATAATTTACGCACACACCCGCACATAAAAATAGCAAAATGACATGGCGCATCCGGTGACAACGCATCAAAACAGTCATAAATAGAAAATAAATTTCATTCGACGCTCTGGAGTAAGTGAAAAGTTTGTCATAAAATGAAACTTAATAATGCGCGCTCGAACGCATGGCAATGCATGAGTCTATATACGAGTATATATACTTATACGTATGTATGTATGTGCTTGTCTTGTGATGACTTCTATCGAACTAATTTGAAAAAGCTTAATATAAAAGTTTTACAATGAAATGAGACGTGCTTGGCTGGCGGGGACGGCGAGAGTGCGAAAACTTTGCCACAATTGACAATCGAATGACACTATATTGCACATAACATAAATGTGTACCCGCACACACACCCACACACAAAGCGCTGATGATTTGCTCAGACGCACTCGTAGTATTCCATAAAACTTCGAAATATGTCCGCAATCTCAATGGCGCAGCTGCATCGAGACGCTTGCTGTGGCAACCCATGGTGTCTATATAAATACATACACTCGCATTGTAGTTGTTGTCGTCTATTTGGAGAATTGTGAAAAATTGAAAGTGACATTATAGCTGTGATAAATGAAAACATAAAGGAGTTAGGAGAATGTGTCAATATAAAGTCAGTGAGAAAGTTAATAAATAACTTATATGGATAATGGGAAAGAATTTGTTAAGATGGAGCCTTACTCTCTCTCTCTCTCTTACTGTTTAAACGATCACAAATAAATTTCCACTCGAATATTAGAAGAATTGGTTAATTATATTAGAAGTAGGGAGGTGATGGACCGATTACCAATATTTCTCTTTATTCTAAGAGAAATTTTCTCGTCCACTATAAATAATATATTAATCTCCCCACCTGCCGGAACTAAGTCAAACATAGACCCGGGAACTATTACATTGATTATATAGTGGCTATGTAAAGTCGTGAGTTTTATGACCCCTTTGAACATTTTACAAAACTACCAGAACTCAGACTCATTTCATTATTAAGCCCACCTATTGTCCTAAGTGTACAAAAAAAAAATCGGGCTAGGAGAAATGCTAATAGATCTCGTACGTATATTGAAATATATTCAATTATTATCTTAACATTCTTTCAGAAGTAGACGTTAGGACAGATTTCTTATATTTGGTCCACCAAACCGTTTCGGGAGGGCCATTCGTCTGCTTGAACAACAACACATTTTTTACGTACCAAATTCGATGCCAAGATGTCGATCAGTTTGTGAGACAGGAAGGTTTACTTGGAAGTAGACAGTATCATACCCATAGTCCCATCTGTGATCTGATCGATATACATATAGACATGATATATAATACTCACCACTAAATTGTGTATTATATTGCGATTTACTTATAGCCTTTTCATACAGTCAAATTAATTGATCAATTAAAATTTTGATTGAGAAACCAGTTTAGTAGTAGTAGTAGCAAACCAGTGATTAATAATTTGAGCAGCGACATCTACCGTCGCTTTTTTATTAAAAAATTCGGCAAATCGCAGACAAAGAACGTGTATCGATCGTCTTTGTCGCGGAGTTGCATTTCATTTTCAAGTCGATTAAAATTCAATTCAAAATTAATGTAGATTTTTATTTTGTGTGGTAAATCGTTCTTAATCGAGCCAGTTAATTGCTCTATTAGCTCCTGTGTGAAAAGACTATTAAAGAGTTCAAGAGTGAGATCAATATCGGTATGTGAAAAGTGGGCGTGGTTATTCCAAGATTTTCCCTTTATTCAAATCGTAGTATGGGATGGAAGTAATTTTTCTGAGGAGCTCTTAACAGTTTATGAGATTCGTGAATTATACCCATGATAAGAATCTTGCCACACCACGCCACGTTTTATAACCATATCGGCTAGTCAACTATGATCGAATAATTGTATGGACCGGATTCGCCATACTCATATTTGCTATTTTATACCACTTTATCATCTATCATATATAGTATTTCATATACTGCAATGCATATCAGGCTTCTCGGACATTTTGTGACATTATTGAAAAGCTAACCTAATTGAAAGGTTCCAAAGGAATAAGTGAAAAAAGTGTAATTGATGTTGCTGCTGTCGCTTTAGATTCGAATTTGGTTTCAGTATTTTACTATTGATCCAATTAGTTCAATATAAGGGAGACATAGAGTTATTGAATGGCTTCGTTTAGTGAATATAATAAGAGAAGCCATATATGTATATGTGCATATGGATATATTATGCAGGTGACAGAGATTTGAAGCAATACATGAAAGTTAAAATGATGCTGACTAAATATTCACTTGTAAAAGCATAATTTGAAACGTAAAAGCATATATGTATGTATGTGCAACTATCAATTCGATTGCAGCAAAGCTCAGTAAAGTAAGGGGAGAAATATACAAATTTATAGATTTATAGAAATGAATGTACGGCTTTATCGAGATTAAAACCGTGTATGTATAATGAATGACATATAGTTGCAATTGAAAGGCTTTCACTTTTATACTGCTGTAGTCTATGAGATTAGTAAGATTGAATTGAATATGGAATATTCTGTAGGAAGGTCAAATGCAAATTATCAGAATTTCGAAAGAAATAGATGTAAAGTTCCACAACATTCATAAATTTATAGCTTTATTGAGTAACTTCAAGAACCTAATGGGAAAAGACTTATGTAAACACAACTTTCAAATTCTGAAATTTGGTATAGTTTTAAATGAGATCCGGAGTCCATTGCATGTTCATTGATCCACTAGCCAGATGGCGTTCTGCAAATTTCTGCCTTTATTTAACATTAACATTTATTTAACAGATCTAATGATTTTTATACTCTCGCAACATGTAGTTGAAGTCCGGAAGTCTGTCCGTGCAAGCGATAACTAGAGCAAAAATTAAGATATCTTAATTAAACTTGGAACACATATTCCTTGGCACCTGGAGAACGTTAGTATTGAAAATTGGCGAAATCGTAAATTGACACGCCCACAAAATGACGAAACCCGAAAACATGTACAGTGTCATACCTAAGCCATAAATAAAGTTAAACAAGGATCGCACTAGGAAGGGAAAGTGGGCATGGTCCCAAGCCCGACTAAGTTTTTTGTACATAACTCGTTAAATACTAAAGCTATATCAACCAAACTACCATACCATACAACCACCATAGTCATTTCCTTTAAGTATTTCCTTATACAGTCTGATTATAACCACGCCTGCCTCCTTTATGCTTTTAATAACTATAAATAAATAACTTGCGCGAGTATAAAATGTTTGGTTACACCCTAATTTAGCCTCTTCTTACTTGTTTTTTTACTATGTTGAGCGATGTAAGCAAGGTGCTGATAGGTACAAACACCTCTACAAGAGTGAAATGTCCAATACAAATAAATCTGACGTTGTATGGAAACGCGTTGAAGAAAGGTCAATGGACTGGTTGATATCGAAATTGTAGTCGCTAAGAATTAAAGTATTAGCACACAAATCCTTTCAGAAATTACTCTATAATAGCACAAAAATAAAACGAATATTAAAAATTTATTTATTGTTTCAAAAAAAGGAGTGGCGCGCTATCTTCGATTCGGCTATAACCGGCTAAACGGTTTAACGCCAATCACATACATACAATAGGAAGAGCTAATGCATGGGTCTCTCCGACTCAGTAGTGCATTTTCGCTATCATTGATTCGTACAACCTTGGTGTATGGGGAATCGAACAAGTAACTGGTATAAATAAAATAGTCTATCATAGCGTAACAGAGAGAGAAGCGACTATTTATAACACTCTAATGAGATATCCACACTCTCTTGTATTAAGGGGCTATACCAGTGTGACATTTTCAAAAAATCGATTTTTTTATTTTTTATTCGATAATTTATACTTTCAAAAATATCCTGTGTAGCGGTAAGATCGTATCTTGAATAGTTTTAGAATAGAGCAATCAATCGCTCACAGGTATAAGCCGCTATAGTCGAACCTTTAAACGAGTTTTTCTCGAAACGACATTTCTCAAGATTGCTGACATCATAACTCAACGATAGATTGACCGATCGACTTCAAATTTAAACTGAGTATTCTTAAATATATTTACTATACAATGACCTACGATCTTTTTCATCGGTTGAAAATAGTCAAAATTGGCATTTAAAAAAAGACCATTTTTTTACCTAAAAAACGAATTTTTTTCAGAACTACGCCATTTTGTCAACTTTTAATATTTTTCAAAAATAGTAGGCCATTGTATAGGAAATATATTTAATGTTAATATCCTTTTTGATTTTTTTTGTTTCAGCTATTCATTCGGCCGGAATTATGTCAGCAGTTGGTGAACTTTTATTTTTGGCACCTCCGAAGATAGGATATAACTCCGTTACTTTTCCATATTTAAAAAAAAAAACATTTGAAATGTAGCTTAAAATATACCTTATTATGTGAAAAAAACTTCGAAACAATCGATCGAGTACTTTCTTTTAAAAAAATTCACGAAAATTGCCTCATTTTTCATAGGTTACACTGGTATAGCCCATTAAATTCAACAGGATAAATTTTTTGTTGCTTTCTCATTTAAGTTCTTTAGAACTAGAACAGAGCTCGCAAGCAATATTAAGGCAGTTTGCGGTCAAGAAGATGGTTGTTTAAACAAGGTCATCTTCTGTATCTTGTAGCTGTAACCAAACATTCTCATGTCAGTGGATTCAATATTGGTCAACAAACCCAGTATAATTTTTAAAGAAAAAGACACTTGACGAGGCATTTTGAAATTCGTAACAAACTTACACTCCCTAAGCAGAAATTGATTTTCTGTTGATCGCATCAAGCATTCTCATAATTATTTCAAAATTTGACCTAAATTCATTCCAAGCGCAAAATCAACTTTAAAATCTTTACAAAAAATTAATATTACATTTTGCAACTTTCTATATGTACCATTTACCTAAATATTCGCCATCATATATACACGCATAAATCTGCAAACATCCAATCTCTTCATTTTCCATTAATCTTGAACCACACAAATCCCGAATGATTTATGCAGGTGAATAACAGCGATAAAGGTGTGTGGAGCAGCGCAGTAGCAACAACAAAAGCAACAACGAATGTCATTTAAATTATGCACACAACACATTTACATAGCTAACACGCCACAAAAGCTACAAACATACACACAAACAAATATACGCATTCAGTTGCAGAAACCTGTGAAATCTATAAATGCTGGCAAATAAACAAAAGAAAATTTGCGTTTGGCAGCAAAAAGCGGAGAAGAAGAAGCTACACTGATAGCTAAACAATCAAAGCGAGCCGTTGCCAAATGTTTGTATGTATGTGTTCAGTGCTGCCACAGGCACTCAATTTAAATATGCTTGTTTATAATTGCCGGTTTGTAAAGCTACTGCAAAGTAAATACAGTGCGCTGGAAAAGTATGTATATATATTTATATGTATGTATATGTATGTCTGTGTCCAAGTGCAGAACGGAAAATTGTCATAAAATATCTGTTTGTATGCAAGAAGTGAGGATTAAGTCTTTGCTGCTTCTATTGTTCTCTGCCAATTTTTTTTACTAATATTTCACTCTCTTTCTTCTTATCTTTCTCTATTTCTGCCTTACGCTGCGCTACAACAGGGCTGTGTTGCCGTGCTGAGCTTAACATGGATCATCAGTTTGACGGTGTTTGGTTTTCTAGTGCTGCCAAAAGGTAAGTCATAATTCAAGGAAAATTTTAATTTAAGTGCTCTTATTTTTTGTTGCATAATGACTTGGGCAATTAACTGAAAGCGATTTAAATAGAAAATTTCTCTTAGATTGAAGATTTCTCACCTATCATCACTAAGTTCGGTCATCTTTAAACTGAGAATACAATTTCTCAAGTATACTCAGTCAGTCGCCGATATATACAAACAATTTCGGTAATTGTAAAAATCTTTCTGACAAATAGGAGATAGGATATCATCATTTCTAGTAAATTCACTGTGATCCGAAACACAAACTAAAATAAATTCGTTTACCTATTGAACGTATAACTTTATTTTGTCCAAATAGCTGATTAATGGAGAGAGGAGGAAAGATAGAGCTTATACACATATTAATCTTTTCCCTGTATTCTTTTCTGTCCTAATATTATGTCATCACCAGATCGTTTCAATAATCCAATAATCTTCTCGTTTCAACGCACCGGAACAGAGTCGAACGATAAACAGTTGTATATCTTGTGGGTCCAAACAGAAAAATAATAATAAAAATGAGTCTCTGAGTTTTAGCAACGCTATTACAATTTGTATTATTAAGACCCTAAACATCTAATCAAGAAATTCCCAGTACCAAGTCCTGTATTAAACCCTGATTTATATCTTGAGCTAGCACCATCATATTCCAGGCAATATTCAGCAGTCCAATGGGATCTCTGATTTAGTGACAAAATTATCTTTAACAAGTAAGGAAGGGCTAAGTTCGGGTGTCACCGAACATTTTATACTCTTGCAATTAATTTATTCAATTTTATTAATATAACACACAATTAGACTCACATATTCGACATATATATGGTATAAGGTCCATTGATAGTTTGAAAACCCTAATATTAAATATATGGCAGATAGGGGAAGTTATGCCCTGATTACACTCATTTTTGGCACGAAGACATATTATTGGAAGAAACATATTACCTCTGAATTTCTTCAAAATATCTGAGAGACTTAATTATATTTTCGGTAAAAAATTTGTCAGAAGCACTGAGGTCCTCATATTCGATATATATGGTCTTGAAAACTTATGGACCGATTTCGACGATTTTTAAAAGGGCGATGCCACTCTTTAAATGCAGTATTTTTGCAAAGTTCTGTTCCGATATCTTCACTAGTGCTTACTTTATATATTGTAAAGTAAACGATTCAGATCGACTTCAAAGTTCTGGTATATGGGAAGTAGGTGTGGTTGTGAACCGATTTGGCCTATTTTCACAACATATCATTGGGAATCTAGGAAGCTATTATGAACCGAATTTCATTGAGCGGAACCACGCCCTTCTGTACCATCTTTATAATGAAATGTAAGGTATCTGGTGTTTTCCTTACTGAATTAAAGCATTGTTAGTGGTTTTCAACATAACTTTTGAATGGGAGGTGGGCATGGTTATAATCCGATTCCCATCCGTTTGTAGACTGTATAAGGTAGTACTTAAAAGAAACGACTCTAGAATATACATACAGAAATATGCCCTTTCATAGTGCGATCCTTCATACCAAATTTTACTTCAATAGCTTAATTTATGGCTTAGTTATGGCTCTTTATATGTTTTCAGTTATTGTCATTTTGTGGGCGTGGCAGTGGTCCCCATCTTCGGACTTAACCTTCTTATGGTGCCAAGAAATACATCTTCCAAGTTTCATCAAGATATCTTAATTTTTACTCAAGTTACAGCTTGCGCAGACGGACGGATGGACAGACAGACATTCGGATTTGAACTCCACTCTTCACCCTGATAATTTTGATATATGTATATAACCCTATATCTAAATCGTTTAGTTTTAAGACTTTCAACCAACCGTTATGTGAACAAATCTATTAAACTCTCTTTAGCAACTTTGTTGCGAGAGACGCAGAACATAGACGTTGATAGAGTATAAACGAAATATTGAGTATTTCAAATTCCAAGGATCGAATACATATTTCAGTTCCTTACATTGTAAGAGACAATTTTAGAGCTGTTCAATCTTTCCTGCAAATTAACAACTTATACAATTTTCATGTCAGAATTAATCTTCGAGTTTAAAAGTTAGAACTTCTCTATTGGTCAAAAGGATTCTCTATACACTTTCAAAATACCTATTTATCTCTATATCACATTGTTAGCCCCTCGTTAATGCGCTCTAAATTATCGTATACGCTTTTCACTTTGTACAAGCAGAGCTTAAGCCATACATCGCCATTTCCATAGAATGTCTGATTAATTTGTACTCTTTCTTTCCAGGCTATTACTTCAACAACACCGGTCTCATGGCCTGTGAGCCATTCTACAGTAAACCATCATATCGTATACTCTCCACCTGCGCTCTTTACTTCCCCACCACCATGGTGCTAATGTACTGTTACGGTTCGAGTTTCCATTTGAGCCGCTTCCGTTTGAATGATCCAACGATGCCACTAACAGCTGCGGTCCATCATCCGCATCTCGGACATCCGCCGCATATGTATCAGCAAGCGTTGCACGGCCACCATATGCAACATGGCATGCCTGGTGGGGGTATGAGTCATCATGGGTTGCCGCCGGGCACTACAACGCTACCGAATACGCCCGTCATGAACCTCAGCATGGCAATGAGCATGGGTTTGGGCATGGGCGGCATGAGTGGTATGACTGGAATGGGTGGCATGGGTGGTGGTGTTGCTGGTGGCATGCATTATGGAGGCGGAGGCGGTGGTGGTGGCGGTGCTACTGCTTCTGTGATGAGCGGCGGTAATGGTGGTAGCGGTGCTGGTGGAGGCGCTGGTTCTGGCGCAGGTGGTGCGGGTGGTGCGGGTGGTGGTCCAACGAATAATGTGACAAAGAAGGTAAGTGCAAACGCCGCTGTTGAACGGGTTAGACGAATTGTGGTGTTGAATTGTTAGTTAATAGCCGAGTTGCATTCGGGGGTAGTTCGCTCGCTAGTTGGTTATCTGACCGCAATTAAAACGAGCGTTCAAAGCGAAAAGCCGTACAACGCAGTGGTTAAATGAAGCTCTGTTGATTCATTCCGCATTTGTATGCGTTTGTTGGGCACGTCGATAGCTGTTGTGGTAGTCTACTTGGTGGCGCTTTAGCATGCACTCGTTTAATTCGGCGCTCACGCGTATGCAACATAAATTGTGGCTACCATTTTCCAAGGCAGTTAGGCGCGCATGAGCTTGTGCCTGGAATTGGGTGAAGGACGAGCTACCTGATCCAGTTCGTTAGCAAACATTTTCACTTGCTAATTGAAAGACCAAAAATATCCACAGCATGCATTCCACTTAATACTGTCTAATCACCTGCTTTGGTCGCAGCCGACTAGCGAATTTACTGCGCTTGCTTTGCTCACTCTACACTCTAGTAATTTTCTCCCACTCTCCGTTTTGTAATTGATATATAATCTGCTTATTTTACGTTCATCGCTCTCTCTTCCTAGATTGTGCCCATCCAGGAAAAACACTCTGCCGGCAATACCTCACGTTCTATGGCTGCCATTTCGTTGGGTTTCATTGTTATGATCACACCGTGGACGATACAGGAGATTGTCACTGCCTGCACGGGCTCCAAGGTAAGTTGAATTTAAGTGGATTGATTATTGGAGTAAAATTAAAACATTTCCGTTTTCACACATTTCTAACCCCTAAAAGTTACAAGCGACAAGGAGACCGAGCCGATCTCAGGCAAACGTACTATATAATATACATATATTTAGTCTATCTGTAAGAGAATGAGACAACAAAGTGTCGCCTTCTGCTGCTTTGAAGCCGACTTTTCGTGCAAGCATCCCGTTCGACGAACAAACCTAATTTTATCTAAGCGTAATTTCCTATAGAACTTCAGTCCCCCTTTATCCACCTAAACCCGGAGACCTTCCTTAAGAAAACCCTTCTATATTTGATATTTCCTATGCCAAAAGACATTAGATATTTTAAGAAGCACTTCAAAACTCACCTAATATCTACGCCAATTGTCAGTTCAAAAAATTTCTCAAATTCGTGTCGGCATTACATAACTCAGCTGCTCCAGAAATTACGTATCCGAATTTTTTCAATATTTCCTTGGTGAAAGTTACAAAAAAACATAATATCTACTGTATAATTAACGGTATAGAACACTTTCTCTTTATAGTTATCGGCTGACAATTATTGTAATCGTAGTTTTTTTTTGTAATTCGAAATTGTTCGTAATTCAAGAACTGTATCTTCACTTCTTATTGTACAATTACCTTTAAAAAGCTCAAAATGTCTCACTAAATGACCGCCATATTCAACGATCTGTTCTTCTAATTCTAGACGTCTCTAGGGTCAAGCACTGGTTTATAGATTAAATCGATTTTAGCATTAGACGAATATGCATACATATATAAATCTGTTCAACATTAAACGATTATCAAAATATTTGTAGAGCCATTCTGTTTGCATCCAGAAATTAGTTTCCGATTGATCTGTTTGTGGACTGAACAGAGATACGTTTTATACATCGTTAAGTATATGAACGAACATAATATTGGTTGGCTAATATCTTCCTTCCGCCTTTTCTGGTCAACGGTTTCAATGCTTAGTAAAAAATGTTACAGTGATATAAAATATTAATTTGTTCAAATCTCCTCTATCCACCTGACATGAACTTCATAATACCTCCCAGAGCCCCCTCCTTATTTGCGAAGATCTCGGTACTTTTCACAAAGCCTCTTTTGAGTTCAACTTTACACCACCAAGGGCGTTCGCCATGGACTGGAACAGGTGGTAATATCTCCGGGCTAATGGTGGATGCGATAAAACCTCTCCAGAACACTTTCTCATGGACAAAGCTTTGAAGTCTACAGCAAATTCTGGACGCTTCAAGATCGCCTATCTTGCTCCAGTTATTGAATGGTAGAATTAGGTCTACAACTTTGCTTCCGCCTTCTTCCACTAGATGTCTCTGGGTCAATCCCGACTTGGTCGATTAAATCACCGATTTTCGACCACGATTTTTGATATCGATCTTGGACATTTGTCGTCGCCAACCATTAACCCAACAAAATATTTGTTTAGAGATCTGTTTGCCATCCCAAACTTATTCTCAACTGAAAAAGTCACTTTTGGAGCAGAATTTCGACATTTGCGGGAAATTTAAGAATTACCTTCACTTATTGAATGAAATAAGTTTACGAATATATATCTAAACTTTTGAACATCAACTTCTATATTGACATTAATTATCAAGCTTTCACATAAAAAGCTCACATACTGATAATGAAAGCTCTCTGAGTTTTAGTAAAAATCTTTAGCTAATTTTACAAAAAGGTTGGTAGTTCCCAAATATTATTTTTACAAATCATCAGTTAAAATTTTCAAAGAACAACCTCTACATTACATCTATAAACATTTTGTAGCTTTCAAAATGACAGTATTAAGCTCTTGAAATTCGTAGGAAATCAAGCGAATAATTTCACTAACTAAAAACTAAATATAAAATACTATACGACCACTTTATACGCTACAAAAACAGCTGGGTTTGTTTAAAATCTATTCTTAATTTCTTTGTTGATTTCCTCACCCTCCTTTCACTTATTTATCCTCCATTTCACTTTCGTCTAACGCGAAATTAGTTTAAAAACTTTCACTCAATATGTATTTTTGGACGCGCTTACATTATATATTTTTTTATTTTCTTTCTTGGTTACAAATTTATTTTTATTTTAGTCTCATGAAATCTTAACTTCATCGGAATTTTCTTGTTTATTTTTCTGCTCCTCCCTCACACACACAAAGTTGCCGCCTTTTCTGGATTTTGTGGTAACTTGGATTGCCTTAAGCAACAGTTTGTGGAATCCTTTCATGTATTGGCTTCTTAATTCGGATTTTCGACGGCTGAGTAAACACTTGATGCCGAATAGGGTAAGTAGAAAAAATTGATAAGAAATATATGTACCAATTATATTATTAAGCAATTTAGTTTAAACAAGTGAGAATTAAGCTTTAAATGTGTAATTTATTTCGACAAAAAATTATAATAAAATAAATTAAGGGTTAATGGTAGAAACACTTTTACAGTTTTTCTGAAATCAAAAATTTTTTTTTTTCAAATTAGTGTTTTGCATATAGAAAAAATACAAATACAAAAATACACATAACATTTATTTAATTTATTTTTATTTTTTTTGAATAAAATATTTACTATTGTTTCAATACCTTCACGCACAGCATTTCAACTTCGCCCGCAATAATTCGATAAATGCGGTTAAATGTTGCAAATTGCAGCGGTAATCATTCATCAATTAAATGTCATAGGCTATCACATGAAATGCAGAGATAAGAAAAAAATAATGCTAATTAATATTAAATAAATCCATTGAATTGCATGCAATTGCACGGCTGCGTGCGACAGCGTGTGTGGATAACAAAATTTGTAGGTAATTTGTTGAGCAACACTGGCCAATTGACAGCATGGTTTTACAAATAATAAATTTTGCTCGATGTTGTTGTTGTTGTGTAAAATGGCAATAAACTCAGTTATAAATAATACATATATAAATAAAAACAAGTAAGGAAGGGCTAAGTTCGGGTGTAACCGAACATTTTATACTCTCGCAATTTATTGATGTAATTTTATAAAGATAACACAATTCGACCCATATATTCGGTATAAAGTTCAATAGAATAACGAAAATCATCATAAATAGTATATGGGGACTGAGGTAATTCCTAAACCGATTTCACTCGTTTTCACCACCAAGATACAATGTATCGAAGACTATACGCTCCCTTAATTAATATTACTTATAATTAGGTATATGGGATCTGGGAGAAGTTATGACCCGATTTTTACCATTTCAGGTACAGAGAGAAACTGTTATAAGAAAAAAACTCAGATTGAATGAATTACATAAAAATATCTGATATTTTCGGTGAAAAATTATCCTTAGATACTGAGTTCTTCATGTTCGATATCAGGGGCCTTGAAAAGTCATGGTTCGATTTTGACAATTTTTCCACAAGTGATGTCACAGCTCAAATACAGTATTTGTGTAATGTTTTATTCCGCTATCTTCATTTGTTCCTAATGTATATATGTATTATAAAATGAACGAATCAAAAGAATTCAAAATTGAGTTATATGGGAAGTAGACGTAGTTGTGAACCGATTTCGCCCATATTCCACCCATGTCATCAGGGTGTCAAGAAAGTGTTAATTTCATTGAAATCTGTTGAGTAGTTCTTGAGATATGGTTTTTGACCCATAAGTGGCCGACGTCACGCCCATTTTCCATTTTGTAAAAAAATCTCAGTGTAGCTTACTTCTGCCATTTCTTATGTAAAATTTGGTGTTTCTGACGTTTTTCGTTAGTGAGTTAACGCACTTTTAGTAATTTTCAACCTAACTTTTGTATGGGAGGTGGGCGTGGTTATTATCCGATTTCTTTCATTTTTTGGCTGTATAAGGAAATGGCTAAAATAAACGACTGCAGAAAGTTTGGCTTATATAGCTTTATTGGTTTGCGAGTTATATACAAAAAACCTATTTGGGGGCGGGGTCACGCCCACCTATGTTCCAAATTTCAAAATTTATGGCTTAGTTATGACACTGTATAGGTTTTCGGTTTCCACCATTTTGTGGGCGTGGCAGTGGACCGTGAAACCTCCTCAGGGTGCCAAGGAACATATGTTCCAAGTTTCATTAGGATATCTTAATTTTTACTCAAGTTATCGCTTGCACAGACAGACGGACAGACGGACGGACAGACATCCGGATTTCAAATCCACTCATTTATGTATATATAATCCCATTCTAACTCTTATATTTCTTGGTGACACAAACAACCGTTATGTGAACAAAACTATTATACTCTGTGCAACAGGTTGCGAGAGTATAAAAAAAATAATATAAAAAGTTATGAAAGTAAGTGTATGCAAAAAATTTTGGAATTTCTTCCCACTTTTTCAAAGGAACATTACAACAAATACAATATAAAAATTTAAAACAATAGTATCTTTATTGTATTATTATTAAATAAATACATAAAAATAACGCATTAAATAATAACAAAAGTTATTGTAAGCAATTAATACAAAAATGTGCGCCTGTGGATAGGCTACAAATTTATGCATATATTTATTTTGCACTCACAACGACAATAAATCAAAGCATTTCACTGTAATCAATGAACTCAAATCAAATGGCATTTAATTTATGCCACACTGACTAACTGTACATATAAATATATTTATGCGTGCGTCAGGTGGCTGTGTAAATAATGCGCAAGTGAAAGAGGGCGCGTTTGCAAGGCGGTGGAAAGTATTGTGCAAGTGACAAAGTCAAAGCCTTTATTGTTTATTTAATGAATGCAGAAAGCAATAAATTTTCGCCACAGTCGCAGTCATCGACTATTTTTTTTGGTTTACTGCCTACTTCCACACACTTTCACTAAGCCATAGACGCCATTGATTGCATTGTTGAAATCAATTTGGGTTATTTATTTACTTTTAACGTGGCTTAATTAAGTCACTCGTCGTGCTGCCATTGACCGTGCCAATGTAAATATAATCAGCCATGCAATAACATAAACAAAGTGAAGAAAGCTCACCTTTTCATCGTCCATCCACAATGGTCGCTGCGGAAATTAATCTTATTTTTCTCGCTGTCTTAATAATTATTTTGATAACGTTTGTAAAGGTTTGAAGTTGTTTATAGTGGATTGCAAAGTAGTATTTGCACCACGTAATTTCACTTTCAGTTTACTTTGAGTAATTCTAACTACTACTGAGAGAGACTGCTGCAGTTTCGTTGGTGGTCGTAAACACATCAGCGATGAAGCTAGATACCTATCTGTCTTATAGAACTCTAACTGGCCCAACGAATTCTCATTATTTTACTGAAAATTCCGTTAACTGCCCAGGAGATAGCCCAACAACAGCTTCAGAATATTTTATCAAATCATTATCAAGTTCTGGGTCCATAAGTATCTTTAAGTATCGTTAGAAAAATGTAATCTTGTCTTTTGATAATTTTTATACTCTCGCAACAAAAGTTGCTAAATAGAGTATAATAGTTTTATCCACATAACGGTTGTTTGTAAGTTCTAAAACTAAACGAGTTAGATATAAGGTTATATATACCAAATTGATCAGTGTGACGAGTAAAGTTTAAATCCGGATGTCTGTCTGTCCGTCCGTGCAAGCTGTAACTTAAGTAAAAATTGAGATATCTTAATGAAACATGGAACACGTGTTCTTTGGCACCATAAGAAGGTTAAGTTAGAAGATGAGCGGAATCGGACAGCTGCCACGTCCACAAAATGGCGATAACTGAAAACGCATAAAGAGCTATAACTAAGCCATAAATTAACCTATGAAAGTAAAATTTTGTACAAAGGTTTGTTCTAGGAAGGGGCATATTAGAATGTAATTTTTTTGGAAAAGTGGACGTGGCCCCGCCAACAAATCGGTTATTTGTATATATATTGCAAACTGTTGAAGCTATATCAACGAAACTGTCAGGAGTCGTTTTTTTAGGCATTTGCTTATATAGTCCAAAAATGGAGGAAATCGCCACCTTCCATAAAAAGGTTACGTTGAAAACTACTAAAAATGCTTTAATTCAGTAAGGAAAACCAACAGAAACCTTAAAGTTCATTATAAAGAAGGTAAAGAAGAGCTGCACTCAAAATGGTATAAAAAATTTTCAATTGGCGTGGTTCCGCCCACTTTTGGGTCAAAAACCATATCTCCGAAACTACTCAACCAATTTCAATGAAATTCGGCCAAATCGGTTCGCAACCACGCCTACTTCCTATATACCAGAACTTTGAAGACGATCTGAATCGTTTAATTTACAATATATAAAGTAAGCACTAGTGAAGATATCGAAACAGAACTTTGCAAAAATACTGAATACTAAAAAATACTCGTCGAAATCGGACCATAAATTTTCAAGGCCCCATATATCGAACATGAGGACATCAGTGCTTCTAATTTTTTTTTACCGAAAAATAGGTAAGTCTCTCAGATATTTTGAAGAAATTCGGAGAGAATATCTTTCTTTTAATAACATGTCTCCGTACCTAAAATACGTGAAATCGGGTTATAACTTCACTTAACTTCCATATACCTAATATTAGGGTTTCCAACTTTCAATGCACTCTATATCATATATATGACGAATATGTGGGTCAAATTGTTTGTTATATTAATAAAATTAAGTAAATAAATGGCGAGAGTATAAAATGTTCGGTTACACCCGAACTTAGCCCTTCCTTTCTTGTTTTTATTGTTGTTATAACGGTGTGGCTAAAGATAGACTAGTCGCATTTTCTCTTTTCTAGACTCAAATAGTGACTGTTTGGAAAAAGATTTCACGTAAACAAAGAAGTCAAGATGGAAACCAATTTCTGAAAGCCTAACGCAGTCGAAGCGGTATCGAAATATCGGGATGACCTTTACAGTAAATGCATTATTGTAGAAGGGGGAAATGTCGAAGATAAAAACTTGTTTTCAATAAGAAAAAAATGCTTTCTTTATTGTATCATATAATTCGTATCTACATACATATATCGAGAGTCGTGGGTTCGTTGAAAGTTATAAAACTCAATACAATATACACGATATTGATGGAAGAAAAAGCGCGATCAAAATTCTAACAAAGCTCATCTGAAATTTACTGATAGATTATTGAAATTTCATTGGAATTTTCCAAATCCAAAAAGTATTGTCTTGTTCAAGTTCCAACTGAAATTGGAATCTTTTTGTATGGGTCTTAATGGGTATATATTTTTTATTTTTTTTATGGTTTTAAATTTATTTTATTATTAAATAATATTTAATCGTCTTCTCCAGAATGGTATTTTAAAAGTAACGGAACATCATTTCTAGTAGACGTAAAGCTATGGTCCATTAAAAAGAATAAATCTTAGTAGATGGATAGTAGATTCAGCGCTAAGGTTCTAAGGTTATTCAGAAGCTTTAATCTAGTCCGTCTTTCGGTGAATTTGTCGATTCGACTATGGAGCATTTAGGGGCTGAAATGAACGTTACTTTCACTTTAAAAATCATAAAATTAAAATTGCATATTTTTTTGAAAAATGTGGATTAATTGAATACAAGTTTTAAATGATTAATAGAAACCCTCGATACAGAAGCTTATCAAACCTTTCAATCTTCCTTCAAAGTGATCGATGAGTTTTGAACCCAATTAGAAGTGATTTATATACAAACTATTGTTGTTGCGGTAGCATCAGAAAACATTTCCTAAATCTGGAAAGTGGAGAAATTCCATCAAGTAGAAGGTGCTTGGAGTGATAAAAATCATCGGTCCGTTCATCATACTGATATTTTAAATTTAGTACTTGAAAAATTTATAGAGACCAATTATACTAATTTTGGTTATGCTGTACTCCCTAGTCCTCGAATATATTTCAATATTACTTGTTATACATATCGAACAGAGTGTTAGTGAGTTAGCTCTGAACTCATCCTTGAATTTGAAAATCAAATATATACCAATTGGCATTGAAAACTTAACACTTATTGTATGCGCCATTAAATTTAAATTAAACTTACTATAGCTAGTAGTATTCGAATATTACATTCTCGGTTACATTCATACCCACACCCTTTCACACACGTATATATTTCATTGCAAATAAATTTTCACTCCTTTTTCACGCTGCTTATCATTTTCACTTTGCTATCGTTGCAGTGCTTTCCCACCGAGGACACGCCCGAACACAAATCACCCTGTTGTCACATCAATTCTGATTTTGAAATCACAACGCTGCCACTGCCGCCGGAACCGCCTACCGGACGACCACCGAAGGGTGGCAGCGGCGCCGATGCTGCTGGCGATAACAACGGCAGCGAAGGTGGCAATAGCTCGAGTGGTGGAGGCGGCAGCAGTCGGGGTGGCGGCAGTGGCATACGCGGTGGCTCAATGCTCGGCATTTGCGCGCGAGCACGCACAAACAGTCTCAGCCGCAGCGCATCGCAGCAGGCGCGCAAGAATGCCAACAGCGGTGGCGGCGGCGGTGGCTGTAGTAACAGCAGTCACGGCCACCATGGGCACAGTCACCATGGCGGTGGCGGCGGCGGTATGAGTTTCACCAGCGTGCGCCCTGACATCGAAGGACTCTCCGAGAAGTACTGGGGTGAAATACTGGAGCGCACCGTTAGCTCGGGTAGCCTGCATGCGCTGACGAAAAGCTTTCCGCATGCGGCGCCGCATCACTACTACGCACACCATCAGCCAATGCAGCAGCAAACATTCCCACCGCCACCGCACGCCACAACAATGACAACATCGTTTAGCAAACACAGTGAACTGAATCTTAACTTGGCGTTGGCCGAGCAGGAACGTCATGCCGCCGCACTGCACGATGCAAGTGGCGGTGGCGGTGGCGCACTCAATGCCTATGAGCTCAGTAAATTCTCCAGCTCAGAGCCAAAACTGTGCGAACATATCTATCATGATGCCAACTGTGCCAAAAATAAATCAACGGCGCTGGGCGGCGGCACCAACGTCAGCGCTGCGGACGATGTCAAAATGTTAGCCGGCAGCGCTGCAGTGGCGTCGGCGACCGGACGCAGTATACCGGATATTTAGTACGCGGAGAATGTTATATTAGCCAACAATCAAATGGCGCGTATTTGTGCGCGTGGCGTCATCTGTGCCGGGACGATGCCAGGTGCTGGCGCTGATGGCCCCCGAAGCAACACTTTAACCACAACTCGTGTCGCTTGTCACAGTCCGCCTGCGCGCAGCATGTCCGTATTAGTCGCCATGCCGATGGCCGAGTACCGGAAGTAGGCGCATGACAAAGCGTGACAAGGCGACAAGGCAAGCGGCAGCAGCGCCGGAAATGCAGTAAGCCAAAAATGAAGTACGAACGAAATGAAATTTTGCGCCAGCAATGCAGCGGACTACGGCGTAAAGTGGTTGGCCTAAGCAATCTAAGCGCGCGGCTCTACCGTGGCGAGTGGCCATGGTGACAGCAATCTGTGTATGTATGTTTGTAGTATACTATAGTTAGTAGTGTGGCGCCGCCAATACTGCTAGGGAAATTTTCGCAAATTTCTACAGTCTCTAAGTGTGTGATGTGTCGTGCGTCATGTGTCCTGTGTATATATATGTATGTATAAGCACTACAAGTCGTGTGATAATACCTACTTTACGTAACTTAACGGCATGCTGGTACTTACAGCGCCAGGCAAGCGTTACCATCGCTTTGCTGATTTAATGCTCTCATACACTAATGCTCATTAATTGTAAAGCGCCTGACAGCTGTGTAAAGATAAGCCCAAAATCTGTAAAAATTATTGTATTTGAAATTAATTATTGCCTCAATAATGGTAACATCAGATCTACATTAATTTGCATTTGATTAAAGTGAAGATGATGTAGATATATTTCGGCAAAATATATTTTAATCTGAAGTCACGCCCAATAATTTAGCACAGAATCGGGTATTCAATCAGCACTCTTTGTAGTATACATTACTAAGTTAATATTGTATAGCACCTGAAGGTATGCTACACCTAGTTACGTGAACTGATAATGATGATATGACTTGACTTCTTGTTACAAAATTTGATTGCTTCTATTAGACAATTCTCATTTAACTTAATCACTGACTAACCAAATTTTATAAGATTATTGCTAAATTAAATAGGTCTAAACTAAGTAAATACGTAATAATAACTATACCCCTAAAAGTATTTAAAGAAATGCAGTAGTAATTATTTTAAGCGTAGTTGAATTTTATGTCTAGTACTTGTAGTAGATTTATGTAGATAATAATATATAACTCGAGTAGGTTATGTGATGCTTGCTGCTGTGTTGATTTAGAGTTCAATTTTCAAAAAGAATTTAGGTTCCAAATAAGACGAACTTTTTAAAATTCTATCAAAAGCTTCCAATAATAAAAATCAAATATAAAATTTCGTCATATTTTAACCACAATTCCTTGTCAACAAATCGGTTTCGGCTTGCTACTAATAGCAGCGTCATCTTCATCACATTCATACCACTCTTTGAATATATATCTATTTGTATTCACAGCAGCAAGCTTTTATTTACCCAATGTGACTCAAATCTTTGTGAAAATGTGAATGTTAACAGTTTTTAGAAATTCAGGAAGAATTATTAAAAATAAGTGTTTTATAGCTAGTAATAATTTGTGAATAATATTATTAAGCGTTGGACGGAAATAAGCAAATAAATTAGATATTCAAATTATTTTTAAGAAGTATTGTGCTGAGATGTGAAGATTTAAAATGAAAATGGTTGTAATGGCCGAGTTGAGGGGTCTAAATTATTTCCCACTCCACCTTTCCTAACTACCAATATTTATCACATTCATACAAGGAGCTAAAGAGGTTAGAAAATCCGTTTCAATATATCATGTTTATTCATATATTTATATGTTGATCTCCCATCCAAAAAATCTTGGAACAAATTCAAAATCTTTACGAAGATATCGAGGAACCTCATTGTTAGGAAAAATTCTAGCTAAATATCTCTCTAGAATCCATCATCTCCGATGAATCCATAAATTTCGGACATCTTTAGAAACCAAGCCAAAGAAAAAATTAAACTTGAACAAATTAAAATTCCTTTCGTAAAGGATCGAAAAACCTCATTGTATCGACAGTTTTCTATTAAATTGGGTAGTTACAAACCGGACTTCAAGAAAAATCATACTAAAATCAAAATATATTTCTAGAGTCCATCACTTTGAATCCCAAAAATCTGTCAATTTCAGATTTCGTTGGAAACATTTAGGATTTCCAGAACAAAACTCACTTCTAGTCAGTTCTATTACTGAACTATATTTTGTATCATATGGAGTACTGGTTATCCGATTATCCACAATAGAGTTTCATTCCGCAAACCTTATGTTAGAGTTCCTGAAAATTGGATTGTGATGTTAGTATTTGATTTGAACTCTTGATCTACAACTTTGCTTCAGCCGTTTTCCAATAGATGTCTCTAAGGTCAAGCATTGGTCGATTAAATCGATTAAATCGTTTTATATCGATCTTGGACATTTGTGTCAACACTAACCCAATAAAATATTTGTAGAGATCTGTTTGCATCCCAAACTTATTCTTAACTGAAAAAATGTGACTTTTTGAGCCGAATTCTCGACATTTGCACGGAATACGCATGCTGCCAGAAAGAATGATCAAAAGTAGTAGCTAGCGACGGCCAATGTTTTGAATAACATTTTTGTAACCGTTTTTACGGTGGAAGCAAAGTTGTAGACCAATAAGAAATCGGTTTATGTAAGAACAAAATACTTGTTACTCAATGCATTTCGAGAACTGAATCTGTAAGAAGCTCTTTTATTAATTCGAAAATGTTTAACAGTAATCATACTACTACTCTTCCACTCATTTCGACATAATAATCCAATATAATATATTACATTTGATTGACAAATAAAAAATCTTATGAGTACTGATTCAATTATGGTAATCAAGCTGTAAGAGCGCTTTAAGCATTTCATTATCATATATTTAGATCTTGGAGGAGCGGATTCAACATTTTCTTAGCCTAAATCAGCAATTAACTTAATTTAATTTGAAGGACAAATAGTACAGCTTAATAAGCATGACAACTAATAGGGAAGAATCAACTGAAGAATACGCACAATTTAGAGTACACAATTGAGCTGTTGAAGAATCAAGACATTAAGGCGGAAAAGTACCGGCATTTGCATAATGACGCCTTTAAATTAACATGCAATTAGGCAGAGTGGAAAGCGGGTGATAAAAAAAATAAAATTGAGCAGGAATGGAAAATTTGCGTTGAAGCAAAATCGTGCTTGTTGAAAGAATGAACTTGTTGAAACAAATGAGAAAAATGGGAAAAATCATTGAAGCTAAATTCAAGTTGACAATTCGCGGAAAAGCCAACACAAAAGCGACGCAGATTTTCAGGTGTTTCAAGTTAAAGCGAAAAATGATTATAATGAAAGGCGGAAGTGCTTAAGCACTGTGTTGGCTTTATTAGGAACAATAAGAAAAAGAAACGCGTCATAAAAAGCGTTTATATTGTCTTCTTCTCATTAGCGGAATAACTAAGCAACTTGAGTGTCGGGGTCACAAGCGTGGGGGTTTCTAAGTGAGAAAATGTGTTCAAAGGGCAATAGGAGGAACAGTGGCTATCATTGAACTCCTGAAAGAAGACACGAAATTGAAAGCGACTTGGTAGGGGCAAAAGTCCATTGACTTAATTAAAAAAAAAAAACTAACGTAAAACATAACGAAAAAAAAACAAATTAATATTTTTAGATAGCAGTAGTGAAAGGAAACTATGAAAAGAATACCGATTTCTTTTCCAAGAGAATTAGCTATTTTAGGTACTATTCCCTCTTCTCATCACCAAAAACACCACTATAAACAACAATTGAATTGCAGCTAATAAGGCTAAAAGCCCTTTAATTTAATGCTTTTATTAGACCTCCAAGCTATGCCGCGCCATTACAACCTTTTGACCCAAGTGAAAAAAAAAATTAAATTAACGAATGTCAAGAGTTTTTGGGCTCAAATGTACAACTTGAAAGAGGCCTGGTGAACAAAAAAACCGAGAGAAAAACACAATAAAAATTTGGATGAAATGAAAATCAACCAAGCGCACACGCAATCGACATTCTATTGTAATTAGTCAAATAACGGTAATTTCATTTACATTATTTAATCTCATCAAATCAAATGCAAAGCAAAGAAATTCTAAAAAAAAACTTCAAATAGCATCAAATAAATGACGCGTATAAAGGTCAGGTAACCCACTTAATTAGCGGACTCGAAAAAAAATATATTCGCAGATTAAAAAAAAAACGCCGAGAGAAGTAAATAAATAAACCCAAATAGCATAAGGCAAAATGAGATTTAGTTAAGATTATAAAAAATGAAAAAGCGTGCGGCTTACTAAAATAGAAAAAAAAAAAATAAAACAAAAAATGTCAAATAAAATATACAAAGTTAAATAATGAAATGTGAAAGAAATCAGCAAAGAACCCAACGAAGAAAAAACTGCGAAATTAACTGAGTGTACTAAAGAGCAGTGTGAGTTTCTTTATATGTATTGTAAGTCTCAAGAGGCCGAATTACGGCAGTGCATTACCTAATCATAGGTTAATGTCTGCATTCGGCCGCATTCAATCATGAAATTATTTCGCTTGTTTAACAAATGGACGAGTGCTTGACGGAGTGTAAACTAAAAATGTGAATTAAAATATAAAAAAATAAATTTTATAAAAAAATTTAAGAGAAACTAAAAATAGAAGGCATAATAATAATCTACGAGTACACTAACAAGATTTGTTTCATTTTGTTTACTAAATTGTTTTTGCTTTTGAGTAAATTAATCTTCAGATCATTAAGTACTAGCAAAAAACCTCAATTCTCTACATCTGGGCACTTTCAAAAAACTTAAAACCCATTCTATAATTTTTTCCAACATTATCTTACTACAGTTGAACTTCCATAACTCGAAGTTTCCATAAATCGAACTATTGAATTGGCAATACAAGTCAAAATTCATACAAATTACATTTTGTAACTCGGAAGTCTCTCTAACTCGAAGTTTTTTGTGGATTATGGTGATTCGAGTTAGAGAAGTTCTACTGTATATCTATATCTTCCGAATAGTTTCATTAAGAACACTTTTTCAGTTACGAAATACTTTTTAAGTGAGTACTCTATTCCTAAACATACTCCAAGTCAATAGGTAAGACGCACACGTACTTACAATGGCAGTTAGCTTAGATCTATTCATATTGGATTCATTTAAATTAATGTTGATATACAAACGCCTTGGCTATTCAATGATATTTCAGGGATAATATTCAAAATATTTAAATTTTTTAGTCAAATTGTGTGTTTTCAAACATGACATTTTCTTTTTTTTTCAATATTTCTTTATTTATTGAATCTGCTTTTACTTTAAGCCTAACAATAAGTTATAAAATCTTAAAACTATTTAAAAAACTAGACAACTAGACATTTTCTTAGAGCAGGATAAAATAAGACCACATTTTCTTGGTTACTAGAATAGACGCACTTAAAGTCATTAATTTTTGGAAGAAAAATAGCTTATTTCGTACTTTTATTTTTAGTGAGTTTAAATATTATACTTTTTAGGATATAATGAAAAAAATATTTTAAAGTACACATTACTTACATTACTCACCTACTTATTTTAAAGTACACTTTCTTTGTTTGCAATGTCTTCAGACATCCGGTCCGTCATTGAATTATAAATGGAGTCTATTTAATTTAGCGAAATCTCGCTTCAAGCCACTCTAATTGTTGTAATTAATGTTTCTTTATTTTCGTATTGTTTGACTTCTTTATAAACATGCAAGCCAGTCCCAAAAGTTCTGAATTACGGTGAAATAGATCGGAAATTATGGCGTCCCTGTTTTAATATTAAGGTTTAGAACTCGGCTAATTCCCTGATCTTAGATGCCGACTTTGTTGAATTGGAAACAATTCTAATAATAATTAATCTAATAATTTTATGATCCGATCGAGCTGTTTTAGCTGTATGCCCTTTAAAGATTTTTCCATATTCCTCTAGATCTTTTAAAAACATAAACATAAAACTTGAAGCATATCTAATTCAATGACCAACTGCAAGCCTACGTGGATACATCCAAGTTTCTAATAGCCTTTTCACACAGGTACTAATTGATCAATTAACCGGCCTCTGCTCGATTAAAACGCTAAATTGATCTTAAATTTACCATACAAAATAAAAAGCTCCATTAATTTTAAATTGAATTTTAATCGACTTGAAAATGAAATGCAACTCTGTGACAAAGACCGTATCTGTAATTATATACACGTTATTTGTATGCGAGTCGACTTTCACGCTACACGCCGGTAGATATCGCTTGTTGTAGCTGATGAAACTTACCAACTTCTTACAAAAAGCAAAAACAAAATTGTATAACAGCTTATCGGTTATCGAGTAGCCGGCAGTGTTAAGGGCAAAAACTGGTTTCTTAATCAAAACTTTAATTAATTTGGCTGTGTGAAAAGGCTATAAGATCTTCGAATGCACAGTTCACAAATTAGCAATCTACGAGCAGTTTTTTAACGAATATGGTTCGAACTTTCTTCAGTGAAACGTTTTGGTCAAATAACTGGTTTACTTAGAACAGGTTATTGAAGGTAAAATGTATGCGTCTAACCTATGAATAACAGTGTTTATTTAAAACGGATTCTGACAACTATCAGAGTTATTCCAAATAAATATCACAGGGAATCTTTTTTACATTTTGAGTTTCAGGTTTGATTGGTGGCAACTTCAAATTATATCTAACCTAAGTGTTGGATAACTTTTCAAAACAACATTGGATCATATAACTCTAATCTTTTTCGGAACATTTTTGAAATAACCAATAATATTTAAAATAGATTAAAAGAAATAAGTGGCAAAAATATCATAAATAATACAGATGAACTTCCCTAACCCGAATCACCATAATCCACAAAACAAACTTCGAGTTAGAGAGACTTCGGCTTATGGAAAGTAATTTGTATGAAATTTGACTCCTATTGCCATATCGATTTAAGGACAACTTCGAATTATAAAAGTTCGATTTATAAAGGTGCAACTGCATTTCGACACTTCTTTAAATAGCTTCCTTTCAAGATAATACTTTTTCATTGACTTTCAAATTTCTTCATATTGAAATAGGTCGAAGCTTTTATTTTCTGGTTTGTTATATTCTCTCAATAAGTTTGCTACGAGAGTATTATAGTAGTGTCCACATAACGGTTGGTTGTAAGTCCTAAAACTTAACGAGTTAGATATATGGTTACATATATCAAAATGATCAGGGTGACAAGTAAAATTCAAATCCGGATGTCTGTCTGTCCGACCGTCCGTGCCAGCTGTAAATTGAGTATAAATTGAGATATCTTGATGAAATTTGGAAGACGTATTACTTGGCACCATAAGAAGGTTAAGTTCGAAGATGGGCGTAATCGGACCACAACCACGCTATAAAGCTATTGAAGTAAAATTTGGTATGAAGGGGCATATGTGGATGTAATTATTTGGGGAAGTGGCCCCGTTCCCTACTAAGTTTTTTGTACATATCTCGCAAACTACTAAAGCTATATCAAGGAAACTTTCTAGAGTCGTTTCTTTTAGATACTACCTTATACAGTCCAAAAATGGAGGAAATCGGATTATAACCACGTTCACCTCCCATACAAAGGTTATGTTAAAAACTACGAAAAATGCTTTAATTCAATAAGGAAAACCTCGACCAATTTCAATGAAATTCGGTTCATAATATCTTCCTAGCTTCCCAATGATATGTTGTGAAAATAGTCCAAAGCGGTTCACAATCACGCCTACTTCCCATATACCAGAACTCTTAAGTCAATCTGAATAGTTTACTTTACAATATATAAAATATATATTAGCATTAGTGAAGATATCGGAACAGAACTTTGCACAAATACTGTATTTTAATAGTGGCATCGCGCTTCTAAAAATCGTCGGAAATGGAAATGGTCCATAAGTTTTCAAGACCCTGTATATCGAATATGAGGACCTCAGTACTTCTAACAAATTTTTTACCGAAATTATAGTTACGTCTCTCAGATATTTTTAAAAAATTTTGAGGGAATATATTTCTTCTAATAATATGTCTCCGTACCAACAATGAGAGAAATCGGGTCATACTTCATCTATCTCCCATATAACTAATATTAGGGTTTCCAAATTGCAATGGACTTTATACCATATATATGCCGAATATGTGAATCAAATTGTTTGTTATATTAATAAATTTAAATAAATAAATTGCGAGAGTATAAAATGTTCGGTGACACCCGAACTTAGCCCTTCCTTACTTGTTTTTCTTTGGTTTTCTTTAACAGGGCGTAAAGCACTCTTACCTAAGGTTACATAGTTGTAAAAATTATTTTTCTCGATAATAAAATAAACATTTCGTTTCTTGGCAATTTGCCATAGAGTGGTATATATAATGCTAAAAATACCAGATCATTATAAATTTTAATGAGTTTACATTTAAATTTTTTCTTCAAAATGTCATAAAGTACTCGGTGAAAAAAATAATCTAATATTTATGAATATATTATAATTTTTTTATCAATAAGTAAGTCGACATTTTAAGCCTCAATAATTTGAACTCTAACATTTACAACTCGCTTTAATTAGAGAATTACTAATTATTAATATTAATGGCTAATTATGAGCGTAAAAAATTAAATCGCAATGCGGTAACTATTTCGACTAATTTATGAAATTATTATTAATATGCTATTATGATAATTTCTTAGTATTAAATATTAATAATATGAATATGTTTTATACAAAAAAATTTTAAAAGCTCACTAATTTGTTTAGGAGGAAAAATCATGACGCAATTACTGTACTAATTGCATGGAAAGGTGAAGTATTTGAATTTAAAATTAAACAGCAAATTTATGCAATTATAAAAACTAAATTCATGGAAAGTGTAAAGAAATATTAAATGTCAAAGTGGAAACATTAATAGATAATTTTTATAAAAAAGCAAAACTTACTTGCAAGCAGTAAAATTAGCATGTAAACCCCTATATATACATATTAAAGCATATATGTACTTGCTGCAAGTAAATAAAAGAAAGTTTTTGTGGATGTAAACATTTTTATATTAAACATGAGAAAAAAAATATAAAAAAAAAAAAAACAGCAGTAAACACAACTAAAAAGTTAGTAAATCACGTTTTAATAATTAACTAATTACGTGCTAGGCAAAAGAAATAAGAAAATATTAATTATATATAAGTAAAGGTAATTAAAATAGAATAATAAATAAACAGAAAAACAAAAGCAAAAATAAATATTGAATTAAGTTAAATATGTAAGAGCGACTAGCATAAAAAAAAATTTGTGTAAAAATGTGTATTTAAATAAATGATTGTGAGTCACATTAGCACTAAGTACCTATATACATAACATATACATATACATATAGACATATGTAAGTAAGTATATTTGAATGAAAAAAATGCATATATAATTAAATGGAATAAAGAATAATAAATGTATGCACCGTTGAGTTTTATTTGATTTTTTCGGAATTTTTACAAAAAACATTAAAGCAACTGCATATTTGTGTAAGCATAAAAACGCAAAGTATACACAAACGCATTTTTCTTTTGCTATTGTATGTATAGCAGTGTTGAAATGTTCATCATACGCCCCGTTGCGCCACAATTGGCTGCGACACACATACATATATTTGCCGCCAACATATTTATGTGCTTCAATGGCAGCTGGCAAGCGATAAACGGTGCACAGTCAATGATGTGCGACAAACGCCTGCAGCGTTTACCATCATTAGCGGCTTCAGTAAGTATTTACGGCGATAAAATGTCAACGACAATGGTGGTGAGAGAAAAAAAAGAAAAAAATCTCGCTTGAATGATTTAAAAATAATTGAAAAGTGCACAATAACAACATAAAATGGAGTTGAAATAACACGACATTTATATAATATAATGGGTGCGGTTTTTGGGAGTTGTAGACCGCATATTAAGCGATAGAAACGGTATAAAGTCTAAAGGATAGTCGAAAATCATTGTATTAGGTATATGGGGATTAAGAAAAGTATTAAACCGATTTCAACCCGAGACCACACCTATTTCAGAAAGAGATAATCCCAGAATTTCAGTAAGATAACTCACAGATTGGCCGCTATTTTCGGTATAAAATCTGACATAAGCACTGAGGTTCTCATATTCGGTATCTGGGTCTCGAAAAACTATTGTCCGAATTCGACCATTTTTAGATGAGAGTTATCTCGCCCTGAGGTCATTATTTTCCCGAGGTATATTGCGATATCTTCATTGATGACAGAAATTGGCCGCAATTTTCGGTATAAAGTCTGACATAAGCACTAAGGTTCTCATATTCGGTATCTAAGCCTCTAAAAACTATAGGCCGAATTCAAACATTTTTAGATGACAGGTACCACACCTTGAGGTTATTATATTCCACAAGGTATAATGCGATATCCTTCATTGATGACAGAAATTGAACGCTATTTTCGGTATAAAGTCTAACTTTAGCACTGAGGTTCTCATATTCGGTATCTGGGTCTCGAAAAACTATTGTCCGAATTCGACCATTTTAAAATGACAGGTATCACGCCTTGAGATCATTATTTTCTCAAGGTTTTATTCCGATATCTTCACTGATGACATATATTGTAATATCAAAGAATCGGATGGAATATAATACTGTGTTATATGGAAAGTAGGCGTGGTTTTATACCGATTTTGACCACTTTCAAACCATAACAAATGGATATGAAAATAATAGTATGCAATAGTAATGAATTTTGTTAAGCACTTGCTAATATGATTGATTTCAGGTAAAAGTAGGCGGTGCCATGCCCATTGATACCAATATATATGCATTATACAATTAGTATGCATTATGTTCCGATCTTGATCTTGGTAGGAAGTAAAGCAAAAGTATACTAAACATAATCTCAACTTAATTTTGGTAGCTGATTTGACAGTTCGTAAACACTAAACAAAAAACGTACAACACTAAAAGAAACACCCTTTACACAACCGTCCATATGCATAACAATAGCCACGTCTACATACATTTATTGTACGGCTATTAAGTAGGCCGTTCGCGCGACTTGCCTGCCATTCAGCCGCCAGTTGTTGCTCTGCTACTGTCAAGCTATCATTTCATCAAGCAATTACTCATTTATTCATCAATTCATTTTATGGCGTTACTTTCTTTTCATAACGTCGCCGAATTCATATGCAACACATGCTGTTGATAGCTTTCATGCGAAAAATAAATTTCAGAATACAATTAAGACTTGAAAGCGCCATTGCAGACGCGCATTAATTGTATTATTTAAAAGCACTTTGGGGAAAATTAAATATTCGCGCAATTGACGGGCATTCAAAGTGTTTGAAGGAAATTAAAAGATTTCAATCAAATGGGGTTGTTATTACATATGGTGGCATATATGAATTTTAATGCAATTTCCAATTTCATAAAAGCAACGCTGTAATATATAGTGCTGAAGGCGTGGTTGTCATGTGATGAGTAGGGGGTTCAAAAAAAGTTAAAACAAAAAATGTTATCACTCTCTCATAAACTTCCTGACCCCTTTTGGAGTTTTGTAATAGATACTCTTACAGACTAAGGCTGGATTTGCATTATGTCAAATTTAATGACACTAAATTGACGAAACAAAAATTGCGCTGACGAGTTGTAATTACTCGAGTAATCATTGAGAAGAATTATTCAAATGGAAAATGATTTCACACGAACTTAATAACTACGAAAGTACAAAAATAATAAATAGCAAGCACTTCAATTTTTGATTACAACTGTCATTTAGTTTGACGGAATGAAAACGTCATATAATACAAGTCATTTAAATATGACATTATCGTCCATCCACAAATACAATTTAGGTGATTTTCAGAACTGGTAAACAAACCCCTAATAGTCTTATGTCTACGAAAAATCTCCAATCACACCTACTCCGTCCATTAGTTCATTAATATCGGACTCCATACCTATGTGGCATATGATGAACTCAACAAACTGCCCACAATGACACCCGCAGAGCGTATCGCCTGACATACATTACACCGTTAAATATTTATATCGTTTAATTTTAAAGCCCATAGTGCCAGAAGCCGATTAACTACCAATAAGCTGTTGCTGTTGCTATTGCTTTTGTTGTCGTTGTAAATATTCCCGCTGCAATGTCACCGAATTGTTGCAATAATTTTCTGCTCGCTGCGTCAGTTGATTGCAACACCAGCCATTAGGCAATTCCACCTTCAAGCTGCCAGAGCACAAGTGAATGTGCGGTGAGCAGTCAAGCGTGTAAATCGCACGAAATTGTGCACATTAAGCGAAGCACATAATGGGTGCTTCATAATGATATATAATTCTATGTTTTGACGGAATAATAGTGGTGATTTAGTAAGCTTTTGAAAATGATTCCTGACTGTATCAGTTTAGGCTAATTTTACGCAAAATGGGCCAATCAGACAAAGCTTGGGACATCACTTGAAGATACTTGGGTCTTAGATAAAACTGACTATCACGTTCACAGAGAAAAGTTCTTTTCATGTCAGTTGTACGTTGTTTCTTTAAAACTTCTGTATATCAAAAAATCAAAGATAATTACCAAAATGCTTTCAGTCTAGAGCTTATAATGGCTTCATAACCCAAAAACATAGAACTACCGTCGAAGTGTATAAGCTCTCCTTTAAAGGCTGTCGTTATGCTCTCGTTAAAGATCCCGAATTTTGTAGAATAGTCCACCCAATACATTTACCAAAAAGACTCCTATGATTTTATTATCTCTAAGACCATAACCTAACCTAAGACCCTAACCTAAAAAGGTAAAAAGATGAACATATCTCAAAATACACTTAACCTTTGCTGCACCCAGTGTTTCTTACACTTCTTATGCAGTCGAGTGTCTCACAATCGAATGAAGCTTTAATGAATATCAATACATTTTTCGCTTTTTCGCAACATCAACAATTTTATCCTCTTCTTCTGCAGTTTTTTGCTGTCTGTCTTTTATGTAATTATGACACAAAAGCTTAAATCAGAAATGGTTGGTTTATCGTAAATAATGGTATTGAAATGTTTTTATATATACACATCAACAATTAAAGGCGCTGTTCTTTAGGCAACGATGCCTGAGTTCAAAAAAGGCCACTAGGAATGTATTCACTAATATAACATACAATAAAAGTTTATTTCCGAGTATATTCATACTATACCCTTAAATAATATTATTATCAATCGTCCGATTATAATAATATAATCGTATACTCATTTAACTATTGGGGTAGTGTGAGCTAGTCAGGGATCCGATGCCGAATAACGATCGTTACCATGGTTTCATTTAGTTATTAACTATTCAGCATAGTCTCTACGATTGTATTGATATAAAGATTTTTGGTGTTCGGTATTCATTATTACCGGGACGAAAAACGATGTCGTACGAACAAATATTAATTAGTAATAATTATATAAGTTCCACGCAGACACGAAAATCCACGATTTCGATAAAGGGTGACTGAACCTCTCGAAAATACCATCTTCCTAGAACAACAGATCGGTTATATTTATACGCTTTCGCTTAAGATGGCCAAGTATGTTATCACCAATCCCCAAAGCTCGCCTTTGAAGTGTCGTGATATCTTGGAATTATTTGACGCTCTTTTGAATTATACTTAGGAAGAGAGAGAGACATTAGAAAGAATCAAAATACAGAGAGAGAACAGACAGCATTATAGATGGTTTAGAGTCTTATATGGAAGTGGCTTTCTGAAGTACGTTTATTTGAAGACTTCTCAATCAAAGAACTTTTTCTGCCAGGGTGTTCAATACTACATTTAATCCGAAATATTGCAACACAATAAGTGGTTGCTTCATTTAAATTTTACTTCGATTGTGAAGGGCAGCAAAAATGTGGAGTTGGCTTGGAGGGTCCTTGAGTATGTACGAGTATATATGTATTGTATGCGGGTAAGCTGCGAAAGAAACACTTTTGATTGTGCTGACTGGCAATATAATGAAGCAATTGAACTATGCAGAAATGCAATTGGAAAGTTTAACACGAGTGAAAGCTTAATGGTGGCTTTCTTCTTTTTAAGGACACTTTATGGTCTGTTAACTTTGAGGTTATAAGATATTTTTCAATTAGTATATAGTTTTTAACCAATTAAGAAGTAACTAAACTATCGCACTATCGACAGATACTTCCTATATAAAGTCAACAAGAATAAGGAAAGTTCTTATATTAGTTACAAAGGGACTAGGCGAAGATCTGACAATTTTTAAATAATATACACGTCAAAATTTAAATCACAATTTGACTAAGTTAACTCACACTTTGCCCCCTATTTATGTCACAAAATGAATCGAAAGGACCATAATCAATATTCTGCAAATCACCAAATATATGTATGTTATTGGCGTTGAAACCTTTAGCCGGTTATACCCGAATCGATGATAGCGCGCCACTTCTCTCTTTCCTTCGCAGTTCGGCGCCAGTTGGAGATCCCAAGTGTAACCAGGTCGCTCTCCACCTGTTCCCTCCAACGGAGTGGAGGCCCTCCCCTTCCTCGGCTTCCTCCGGCGGGTACTGCATCGAACACTTTCAGAGCTGGAGTGTTTTCGTCCATTCGGACAACATGACCTAGCCAACGGAGCCGCTGTCTTTTTATTCGCGAACTATGTCAATGTCGTCGTATGCTGTATGAGTTAGCTCATCGTTCCATCGTCTGCGGTATTCGTAGTTGCCAATGTTCTGAGGACCATAAACCTTGCGCAAAATTTTCCTCTCGAAAACTCCTAGTGTCGTCTCATCTGATGTTGACATCGTCCAAGCTTCTGCACCATAAAGCAGGACGGGAATGATAAGCGACTTGTAGAGTTTGATTTTGGTTCGTCGAGAGAGGAATTTACTTTTCAATTGCCTACTCAGTCCAAAGTAGCACCTGTTAGCAAGAGTGATTCTGCGTTGGATTTCGAGGCTGACATTGTTGGTGTTGTTGATGCTGGTTCCCAAGTATACGAAATTATCTACGACTTCGAAGTTATGACTGTCAACAGTGACGTGGGAGCCAAGCCGCGAATGCGCTGACTGTTTGTTTGATGACAGGAGATATTTCGTCTTGTCCTCATTCACATCCAGACCCATCCTTATCCAGGCGGGAAAAAGCAGAACTAACGGCGCGGTTGTTGCTTCCGATGATATCGATATAATCGGCGTACGCCAGTAGCTGTACACCCTTATAGCAGATTATACCTTCTCTATTTAGCTCTGCAGATCGTATTATTTTCTCCAGCGTCAAGTTAAAGAAGTCGCACGATAGTGAGTCACCTTGTCTGAAACCTCGTTTGGTATCAAACGGCTCGGAGAGGTCCTTCCCAATCATGACGGAGCTTTTGGTGTTGCTCAATGTCAACTTACACAGCCGTATTAGGCCGGGATATTAAATTCAGACATCGCTGCATAAATGCAGCTCCTTTTCGTGCTGTCGAAAGCGAAATAGTTCTTCGAATAAAGTCTAAATTCTCTTATTATGTAAAAAAATATGTTGAGAAAAATCGTTTTAGTCACATACTGAGGTTGTGAGACATGAAAGGACATCCTTTTAATGACAATCGAGGGTATTTATGTGATAAAAAATCTTAGTGGAGGGTTACACCGCTGAAACTATTAAGAGAAAGGTTTCATAATTTCGAAGCAGCACATCTGTGCTAAAATAATGATATTCAATCGACATTACCCCTTTGAGATAAAGTGGATTTCGATACTTTTTAAGAACACCATACAACTGCTGGTAATTTCCACTCTCTAGCATTGTGTAGAACTTATTCTGACCTCTATCCCACATTTTTTTCTTTAAATTCGCAAATTTATATGCTTCACATTCTTATCAGTGACATTTCTCGAGCTGCAAATACCACACCAACTAATGCAGATGGTCGTCAACCACATCGTATATAAGTCGTGTACTACCGTTAGCAGCTGCTCACTAACAAGCAACAAATGCAAGAACAATTGCGCCATGCTAAGTGCACTTCCAATGAGATTTCATAAGTGCATCCACTTACTTGCCATTAGTATCGCTATATCTAAGAACTAGACACTCACCTTTATGCAGATATCAACTATATATATTTATATCTACTCTATATTATATATACATACATCATTAATACCCTGTCCTGTCTATGTTTCTATTGTGCCGCGAAAGTAAAAGCCATAAAAGAATTGCAAAAGGTAGAGTAGACTTCTTCTCTATAACATACAAATGGTGCCCTTCTAGCCGAAGTCAGCATACTTATTTTAATTTTTTTCATTTTCATCTACAATTTATTTGTTGTTTTTATGTTTTGTTGGAAATTTCTACCTCCACAATTCCGTGCTCTTTGTGGCATCTTACTTGCATGAAACTTTCCATTTTCCGCAATTAATTTAGTTAGAGAATTTTTTATTACAAACTGTCTGTGTATTACTGAACTTAATATTTAAAATTAGTAAACGCCAGACTTATAAATATATAAGTTAGTTTAAAAATAGATCATAACAAAACCACTTTAAATAATATATGTGTATAAAAGCAGAATTCGTTGAAAGCTGATTAAGCTACCTGTAAGCTTTGACAATTTATAGAAATTCCTTTATGCTAAATTATAATACCCGGTTTTATTACAAAATAACAACTCAGGTAGTACACCATTTAGGGTTTCAGGTGAAAAGTTCATACTACAGGTAGAGAGGCAATCAAAAGTTTAAGTGTAATCGCACCCGACTTCAGGTAAAAATATTAGCAATTACACAGACGCTTTCAGTCCTTACCCTTATATAAGTCAGCGGGGGTAAAAATATTAGCAATAACACAGACGCTTTCAGTCCTTATCCTTATATAAGTCAGCGGGGGCCCGACAAAGTCATCAGTCACAAACCGAGCGCTTTAAGCAAAGGTCTTCAGAAGGATTCATTTAATCTATATAAATAATAAATTTTAAAAGTTCTATATCTAATATATCCGCAATTTTCCATATCACAAGTATCAGAAAGGAAGAAGCACGCACAATTCCAAAAACTCCAAATACAGCTACAATACCAAAGCAAAAGAACAGAAAAGCTTGATAATGTCAAACTTCACAAATACTGAAAATTCCCGAGCAATGAACACAAGTTGGAGAAGTAGAAGTTATAGTGTTGACAGCAAGTCATACAATTCATCGCGAGGAACCACTTCATTGAACACAGTAGACAATTCTAACATTGCGAACATTTCAAACAAACAACACTCCAACCGACCACTTCTACGTCAGAGAAGTGGTTCAGTAACTAACTCATCTGGCTCGAGTGATAATGAGAGCGGTGTTCATAACTCCCATCAACGGATTTCACTCTCCCAGCCACGACCATACTTTACACCCAGACTTAGGTCTGATTCCAGTAGCAATGGAGGTTACCTTTGGGCTAATAAAGACAGGCGTAACACTAATGACTATAAACAGCGCAATGAACAGAAAATGTCCAACCCTTGGTCACGTGACTCATCTCAGTCAAGCAGCGAGAACACCAGTAGCACTGAAAGTGGCGTTTTCTCTGGTGACAGCAGCTGTGGCAATATAAACCCAGTGGAGAGTAGTAATAGGAACGATCGCAGGAAACACCTCAATTTTCCACAAAATCGTAATGGCAGGGATTTCAGTAGATACCCACCCGGAATGCCGATTCCAACTCCGGCTACTCACTTCGCCAGCAGCGAAAACTTTAATGCGCCAGCGCCTGCAAGCTTACCACAACCGCCACAGATTTGGCTGTTTGGCAGGGCGGAGGCTCTTGATAAAGAAGAGGATCTTGAGGAGGAGCGAGTGCAAGAAAAGAATTTAAATACCTTCGATTATTATAATTTGAAGATGTTGCTCACCGTAGAAGCGTAATTGTAATTTGTAGTTGAGTATATAACCCATGTATATATAAAGCCCCTAATGTTAAAATTAAGTAGATTTTAAAATAAAGTTAATAGTTAAAAATACAAATGAGATTTACAGAGTTTATATTTTCCAAAATAGTTGTAATTGTTTTTCCACAAATTATTTCCTAGTTATACAGACCACAGGCATGACCATAATATTTAGAAGAGAGAATTGGATACGGTATTTTTTAGAAAATGGGCTTGGCTCCAGTAGCTACAAATCTGTATTTCGAAAACTATTAATCATCCTTCCATTGATTCGTCTTTCTTTTCGATCTTAAAGAAATTACTGATTTTCTTTCTCCCACGAACTCACCTAAACCAGACATTTTTTTCCAGTGCTAATGTTCTAAGAATAGTTGTATTGTTTTCCGTTTTACTGCCTTCAAGTATGCTAGCCTATTCAGCTATTGTTTTCTACGCCATTGTTTATTTCGTCTTTTGACTTTTTCAATTTTTTTCGCATTTCTTCCAAGCGACAAAGCCGCATACTTTACGTCTTTATATTTAGCGAACATAAGTGGCTGGATACCCGCTAACGGTGCTTTGGGCGCTGCTACGCAAGTAAATAAAAGTTGTTGGCGTTTACAAGAGCCGACTACGCCGAACGCAACCACTTGTTGCTATTTAGTTGCCTCGCCGCCAGCCTTCATACCTTTTCGTCCTTGTTTGCTCATTTTGAATGCGTCTGACGAGCGGCTTTTATTTACCGCTACTATTTTACTCGTAAATAACGGCTAAGCATTGTTGTGCACACTGCTATTATTATTCAGCTGTTAGTTTTAATTTTGTTGTTGTTTAGCTTTCTTGTGCAATAGTCGTAATTAATTTGGCTTTTGCATGAGCTGAAAGAGACTTCAAACGGAAGTGTGCTCGTATTTAACGGTATACGACGTGTATTTAAGATAGACAATAAGATGGGTAATTTCTTAGGAAATCATTTCCACTCAATTAGACGGACAATATCAATAACAATACATATCTACACCCACCCACACACATGCCCACTCAATGCGGTCAATATGTATTTTTGTGAAAGCATTAAATTGCGCGTTTAATTGTGTTTTCGATCTTTTGTTTTGAACTGCTGAAATGTTTAATAGCCGACAGGAAGCGGAAGTGATTGGGCGCACAAGTCAAGCGTGTAATTGTAATTTCATTAATTGCACTAGCACAGCGTCCATACAAGTGGCTTCTAAAAATAATTTAACCAATTAAGGAACTTGCTTCCGGCAGTGGTAAGCATACTATTGAGAGAGAGGAAGAAAGAGAGAGGTAGGAATATTGCGCATGCATTTCGCTTACAAAAATATTCAAGAAAGTATACCTCAACTTATTAAATTTTCCAAAACTATTGTAAAAGTTTATATAATACTAGCTGACTCCGCAGTCGTTGCACTGCGTGAAATTATTTGTTTTGAAATCAAAGTTGAATTTGTATAGTGGTGGAAAACATTTATTTGCGATTTTTCTAAATTTTTTTTTCAATGTAACTCAGCTTAATAAACAACATTTTTTGTTTTCTGTTCCGGTGCGTAAATGAACAGAGAAGATGATTTTTCAACTCGTGAATGAAATTTATGCCACACACCTCCAGCGACTGTCTTTGAGGCCTGTTGATTGTCATCCCAAATGCAAGTCCCATTGGAAACTGAATACGTTTGAACTGAAATGGCAAATCGTTGGAAGTCAAAGAAATTCGTGGAATCAAGCATTCTGCCCCTTTGTAAGTCCCTTTAAAAAATTCTTGCAACTATTACATTATTCGATTGCTGCTTGAAGATTGCGAAGCATAATAAATGACAAAGCATTATAATGACAAAGAATTTAGAAATTTCACTGGATAATTCACAGCTTTGTCTTCATTTTCAACATGGTCGATCGATGCGTATGAACACAAATATCCCGGAAGTTGACTTTAAGTCGTATAGATTAAGTAATCAACATCGGTATTTTTGACAGTTAAAAATCTGGGTGCACTCAACCAATCGTAGTTACGATAAATTTGGCTAATGTTCGGATTGATATCAAATCATTAGAAGTATTAACCAGAATTTGCCCAGTTCTTTGCAAATTTCTGCGGTGCTTTCCTGTTGCAGGAACACACGCATATTCATAGTCAATCATATGGTTTTCGCGTGCCGCCACAAGTGCGATGACTTGAGACATGCGTTCAATTCCTCCGCCGCTGTTGATTTCGAAATAACAGAATGTGTTTGTCAATAACAGTATCATTACGGCACCAATGCGATGATTATTATTCCACAGATCTTTCATTGTTCTGTCAAGTGCTTCTAGAAAATTGCGCTCATCTCATATATGTTTCATAGATTTGCATGTTTAACTGAAGCTACAGTGTCGTATGTGCCGTTCTTCCAAGTTCAAGTAGCGTTGCTGCAATTCCAGTAGATGCGAGAGCCAACGTAATGCCATTTTGAGATCGAATTGTTGCCAAAATCCCGCTTTTCACACATTTACCACTGTTTATTCGCTCCTATTGGTCGTGATGCTATATAGCCTATAGCCTTCCTCGATAAATAGACTATCCAACACAAAAAGAATTATTCAATTCGAACCAGTAGTTTCGGAGATTAGCGCGTTCAAACAAACAAACAAACAAAGGCTTTCTCAAGGCTTTCTAATGATTGGTTGACTGGTTGAAAAGGAATGCAAGAGCGCCGGTGGCAAGCGATGACCCATAAGTCATCCTTAGGCGCATGGTGCTCCCGAGTAATCTCTAGTTAAGTACCTTTAAAAATCTCTGAGGGCAATAATCACAAATCACAAAAATAACGTTCCTTTCATACCGGTAAAGATGGGCGATATCCAATTTTTATACGGACTAACCGAATCATATTTACTTTGCAAGGTCTTCAATATGACCTCAGCGACCACGTATCTTTCAAATATTCTAAAGAAATTCAGAAAGAATATTTCGCTTATAAAAGTGTGCCTCTAAGCCAGAAAGGGATAAAATCTTTTAATAACTTCCCCTATCTCCCATAACAAAATATAATACTGATGAGCTTTATATCGTATATCTCGAATAAAATGTGAGATATCTTAGCAAAATTAAGTGAACGCATCGGTTCATCGAAATGGCTTAAGCGATATACATATATTTAAGACCATTTGCAAAACTAAAACCGTGTTCTCAATTTCCTTATAATATATACCACAACTACTACTTTATAAGGAATCGGGGTCCTACCGTTTGTGGAAAAACAATTAAAAATCTTTCTCAAAGACTCTATAAATAAATTGAATGCAATATGAATTTTATTTTAAAAATCTACTAAATTTTTATTAATCAAGGGTTTTATGAATTTATAAAGTGTTATATAATAACTAATAATAACTATCTAACTAATAACTATACATAAAAATAAATATATAAGATTACAATTAGGCTTCTACGGTGAGCAACATCTTCAAATTATAATAGTCGAAGGTATTTAAATTCTTTTCTTGCACTCGCTCCTCCTCCAGGTCCTCTTCTTTAACGAGAGCCTCCGCCCTGCCAAACAGCCAAATCTGTGGCGGCTGTGGTAAGCTTGAAGCCGCCGGCGCATTAAAGTTTTCGCTGCTGGCGAAGTGAGTAGTCGGAGTTGGAATCGGCATTCTGGGTGGGTATCTATTGAAACCCCGACCATTACGATGATTCGGAGGAAAATTGAGGTGATTGCTGCGATCGTTCCTACTATTACTACTCTTCACTGGGTTTATATTTCCACTGCTGCTGTCACCAGAGAAAACGCCACTTTCAGTGCTACTGGTGCTACCGCTATCAGACTGAGGTAGTTCAAGTGACCAAGTGTTGGACATTCTTTGCTCATTGCGCTGTCTGTAACTATTACTATGCCGTCTGTCTTTATTAGGCCAGAGGTAACCACCATCGCTACTCGAATCAGAGCTAAGCCTGGGCGCAAAGTGTGGTCGTGGCCGAGGAAGCTGATTCCGTTTGCGGGCATTGGTAACTCCGCTATCATTGTCGCTTGATCCAGATAATGATGATATTGTTGACGTAGTTACCGAACCAGTTCTCTGACGTATATTTGGTCGGTTGGACTGTTGTTTATTTGAAATGTTCGCAGTGTTGGAATAATCCACTGTGTTCGATAAACTGGTTCCTCTCGATGAGTCGTACGGCTTGCTGCCAAGACTATAACTTCTATTTCGCCAACTTGTGTTTGTTGTTCGGGACGTTTGAGAATTCGTGAAGTTTGACATTATCGTGCTTTATTTACAGCGCTTTTCTGTTGCTTTGGTATTCTAGCTGTATCTTGAGTTTTTGAAATTGTGCGTGCTTCTTCCTTTCTGCAGATACTTGTGATATTGAATATTGTGGATATATTATATTTGATAATGAACTTTTAAAATTTGTTATTCATATAGATTAAGTGAATCTTTCTGAAGACCTTTGCTTAACGCGCTCGGTTTGTGACTGATGACTTTGTTGAGACTTCGCTGGCTTAAGTAAGGGCAAGGGGAGGTAAAGCTTAGGTATTCAATTAACTTTTACCTGAATTCCGTCGACTAAAGCTCTCTCAGGTAGGCAGGACCTTTTCAGCGGGTACTTCAAAATTGTGTATCTAACTAATGGTGTTTTTGAAAACCGGTAATTTTAATTTCCCAATAAATGATTTCGATATATTTTTCTTTGTTATTTATCAATATTAAAGATAAACACTATCATAAAAACAAAATTTTAATCCCGGAACCCATTTTAAATACCAAAATGTTCGATACACAACCGCACTGAAGTAAAATGTATCCAACCATTTCTTATAAAATATTTTTTTTTGCCACTACTAGATTCGCACATCCTAAGCTTATATTTCCTTCATTTAAAATCTATCCGGCGTGTTAACGGCATTTATTTCTCTAAATCAAACGTGAAAGCCGATGACACGTAAAACATAAGCTTACTGTTGTGGCTATTAGAAGACACCTGTCGCGGTATTTTTATTACGCCACGCAAAGGTAATATATAATAATATCTAATACTTAGTTAACATATGCGTAAAGTGTATTGAAGATAAATATAAGCCAAATGTGCGCATGAATGGCTATAATAATTGATATGTGACACCCACAAATAATTAAGCGCCCACAAATGTACTTACCTATGTTCTTACAAGGATAGTCAGATAGGTTAGTTGATTTTGGCATACTAAAAATTTGAAAGCAAAAGTATATTATTTATCAAGTTCATCACTTGGACTTGGCGAGTGACGAATCGAACAAACAACTGGTATAAATCTGGTATAATTCATAGAAATGTGACAACCGTGTACTCTCTTCACATCAAGTGTCACCTATTTTTTAAGCATATCCTCAGCGTTTTCTCGAAAGTAGACAAAATACACAGAAGTTGGACTCATTTCTCCCATTACCTTTAAGAGTTCCGATAATATTCAGGAAACAATGTTTCGTTAGAGCGATTTTGAACTTATAAATATTCGTTTTAGTCAATTCTTACCAGGACTAGTTGGACGTATATCTGTATATGACAAAACCTTCTTAAACCACTATACAGCACCAGAGTTCAATTCCAATTCTGGACAATGTAAAAAAGTGTTCCCAATTACTGACGCGTGAAAATGAAATTATAGAGTAAGACGACAGCGATTGTTTCATGTCTCCGTTTGAAAAATAATGGAAAATTGCACGAATTGGACATCGTGTCAGACGTCAAGAGAATGATCTCTGGAAATCAATTTAGAGACGGTGAAAGAGTGGTGGCAATGTGGTCTGGCAAAAAAAAATTAATGGGCATATATTAGGTTGTTAAAGAGACTTCTCAGAAGTCTCTTTTGAGTTCAACTTTATACCATAAGGGCGCTCGCCATGGACAGGAACAGGTGGTAATCGCTTGGCACGATGTCCGGGCTATATGGTGGATGCGATAAAACCTCCCATCCGAGCTCCCGTAGCTTCTGACGCATCATCGAACGCCAGACCACAGCCGTGGTCCAGGTGGAACACTCCACCCTTCCTGTTGGCCAATTCTGGACGCTTCTGGTCGATCGCCTGCTTCAAAGGGTCCAGTTGTTCGCCGTAGATGGTAGAATTAATCCTCTGACCAAACACACAACAAAACCTTCCTGGCCGTCAATCCCGGTTTGGCCACTGTTTGGGATGATTCACCGGCCTTCGACCACGGAAGTGCTCGCTTGATATTGTCGTTTGAGATCCATTTTTCGTATCCAGTCACCATCCGCTTCAAAAATGGGTCGAGTTCGTTCCGTTTCAGTAGCATATCGCAGGCGTTGATTCGGTCCAGAAGGTTTTTTGCTTCAAGTCATGCGACACCCAAACATCAAGCTTTCTTATGTATCCAGCATTCTGCAGATGGTTTAAAATGGTTCGGTGACTAACTCCCATCTCCTGGGCGATGCCACATGCCGATCTAACTCGATGATTTTCATGATTTGATCGGTAATCGTCGTCACAGTTCTTCCGCCGGCTATCTTATCCATGGTGCTGCTTTCACCCGCTCTGAATCGCAGTTCGTAATGATAGAGTACCATCTCTCTGCAGTTCGTAATGATAGAGTACCATCCCCCAAAACACCACTAATCTCACAGAACGTTTCTCTAGCGTATTTGCCCTTAACGAAGTAAAACTTTAAAATAGCGCGAATTTCGGCGTTAGTGAACTCCATGTTTACACGTCTATAACTGTTGAACACAATATCCAAACTAATCATGCATAGCATCGTTTTGTAGGTTACGTCAAGACCTTACAAAGATGTATAGTATTGTCAGATACGAGCTCTGTAGCGCTTAATTCATAGCCGCGAAATTCTAAAAATAAAAAATTTTGCAACCTAATAATAACGACAACTAAATAAAATATTGAATTCGAATTTTGACAAAATATGGGTTACAAAATCTGCATCACTGCCGGACAACTTATACCGAACGACTAGGGATATATTTCTCATCGGCTATATTGAAACCAATATTTTGAATTTTGTAAATCCAGTGGATTAAAAGCAATCCGTTCGTAAATCGACTACTTTTGATCCTCTTAGAGGCAGGTTTGCATTTTTGTAGGAATTTTTAAAAAACACCCACTTATCCACATGACCGCGTACGAATATAAATAGAAACACCGCACGCGTGTCGCAAATGTTCTGGTCAACATTTCGTTACAATTTTAAAGCGCACAAAAACAACAAATAACAATAGCATTTGTGCAATAACAACAATAAATTTAAATGTCACAACTAATACGCGGCTTAGCATGAATATATGTAGTGAAATGAATAACGCACTGTCGGTGTGTCGGTATTTATAAGTATGTTGGAAAGGAGCTGGTCCACCGCATGTAATTGTGTGTGGGTGTGCGTGTAAATGCTGTTAACTTTGTGCAATAGCAAAGCTGACAGGCGGAAATTTCGGTTTTCATTGACAATTGAAACTCGCCATTTTACAAGTACACACTTTTTCATTTCCACTTTAATAAGCGCAATGTTATTTCTATTTCCAGCATTGATTAATTTTCTATGCCATTTGGTTATTTTATTATTTTATTTACAAAGTGTTCATGTTTCTGGTTAATTTTGTTGGCCACACTGACGGTTTGGCGAATAACATGCGGTCGCAGTTGCGTGTCTAACGTGTTTATATGCGCGCATGTTAAATGTTGCATATAATTAGGCGGTGAAGCGGTGTCAAAAAACATACCGGAAATAGTTAAAATGTGTCAGACAAATATGCAAATAAATTGCAAATCGAAAAGTCAGAATTTAATTTAAAATGCAATATTTGCAAAATATTTTAGAAAATGGAGATCAAAAGTATTCGAAGGAGTGTGGAGTGAAGTGAAAGCATGAAATGAATTCTGTACAGAGGGCTGTAAATATATTTATACTCTCGCAACAAAGTTGCTAAGAGAGTATTATAGTTAACGGTTGTTTATAAGTCAAAAACTAAAAGTGGATGTCTGTCTGTCCGTCTGTCAGTACAACGGATACCTTGAGTAAAAATTGAGATATCTTGACGAAACTAGGTACACATGTCCCTTGGAACTGTGGGAGAGAACTTTGAAAATGGGCCAAACCTGCAAATTGCCACGCCCACAAAATGGCGAAAACCGAAAACCTATAAAGTGACATAACTAAGCCATAAATCAAGTTAAGAAATTAGTATTTGGTACAGAGTATCACACTGGCGTAGACACCGCTTACGCGGTTATAGCCGAGTCCACAACAGCGCGCCACGTATCCCTCCTTCTGGCAGTTTGCGGTATTCGCCGTTGCCAATGTTTAAGGGACAGAGTATCACACTAGGGAGGGCATATTTGGATGTACATTTTTTTGTAGAGTGCGCGTGGTCCCGCCCCCAAATAGGTTTTATATATACATATGTATTTTGCAAACCAATAAGGCTATATAAACCAAACTTTCTGCAGCTATTTCCCTTGCGTAGCCGATCATACACTATGAAAATAGGAGAAATTATCGATGGAAAATGGGCGAAATCGATTCGTAACTACCTTCTTCTTCTTAACTGGCGTGAGCACTTTCAGAGCTGGGGCACTTTCGTCCATTCGAACAGCATGTCCTAGCCAGCGTAGCCACTGTCTTTTTATTCGCTGGACTATGTCTATGTCGTCGAACAACATGTACAGCTCATCATTCCATCTTCTGCGGTATTCGACGTTGCCAATGTCTCATTGGATGTTGACATCGTCCACGCTTCTGCACCATAAAGTAGGACGGGGATGATGAGGGACTTGTAGAGTTTAGTTTTTGTTTGTCGAGAGAGGACTTTACTTTTCAATTGCCTACTCAGTCTATAGTAGCACCTGTTGGCAGGAGTGTCTCTTCGTTAGATTTCAAGGATGAAATTATTATCGGTGTTGATGCTGGTGCCCAGGTATACAAAGTTATCTACAACTTCAAAGTTATGACTGTCAACAGTGACATGGGAGCCAGAACGCGAATGCGCTGACTGTTTGTTTGACGACAGGAGATATTTCGTCTTGTCCTCGTTCACCACCAGACCCATACGCTTCGCTTCCTTATCCAGTCTGAAAAAAGCAGAACTAAAAGCGGAACTTGGCGCGGGTGTTGTTTCCAATGATATCGATATCATCGGCGTACGCCAGTAGCTGTACACTCTTATAGAATATTGTACCTTCTCTATTTAGCTCTGCAGTTCGTATTATTTTCTCCAGCATCAGGTTAAAGAAATCACACGAGATTGAGTCACTTTGTTTGATACCTCGTCTGGTATCGAACGGCTCGGAGAGGTCCTTCCCGATCCTGACGGAGCTTTTGGTGTTGCTCAACGTCAACTTACACAGCCGTAGTTTTGCGGGGATATCAAATTCAGACATCGCGGCGTAAAGGCAGCTCCTTTTCGTGCTGTCGAAAGCAGCTTTAAAGTCGACAAAGAGATGGTATGTGTCGATCCTATTTTCACGGGTCTTCTCCAAGATTTGGCGCATGGTGAATATCTGGTCAGTTGTGGATTTTCCAGGTCTAAAGCCACACTGATAAGGTCCAATCAGATTGTTGACGATGGGATTTAGTCTTTCACACAGTACGCTCGACAGAAGCTTATACGCGATGTTGAGGAGGCTAATCCCACGGTAATTGGCGCAAATTGTGGGGTCAACGTTTGCAGTGGTCGTCATCAAAATTGGGGTCTCTCATCCGAGGCTGTTTTTTCTTTTTCATTGGGGGGTGTTTTTATGTGGTTGGTCCCAAACCCTACGCACAACCGCTTAGGCGGGTTTCGCCTTCTCACTTTAGCTCGCCTCCAAACGGATGTCTGTTGGCTACCCAGAGGATACTTGGTATAAGACCGGAAGTCGTGAGCTGCTTGAGCCACATGTAAAAGAATCGTTCCTGGCTACTCCCAAGTGAATGACAGTCAGAAACTTTCCTCACTTACGTGAACTTCTACATATGACTCCATTATGATTATTATTAGCCTTAAGTAATTACATATTAGTCAAATAATTTACGGATATAAGTCACTTAAATTTCTTTTTATATATTATATGTATACGCGCTTGAAAGTAGGCAACACTTTTTATTTATATTTATATTTTATACTCGATATTTTTAGGTTGTAATATTTGTCATTGCTAATGAACACGAGTGCACACATTTTTTAAGGATCTGAACATTATTGGCTTCAATTTATTTACATTAAAAAAAATATAGCGCTTCGATTTGCATGCCATAATTATATTGCCATTTCGAGCGTATGCAAAAATTCGCTGACTGATTAAAATAATATGCTGCATAAATAATATACAGCTGAAGCCATTTCATTGCTCGCGCCTAAAATAAGGCAACAAGTACAACTATTATTGTAGACTGATACAATTGAAAGCCAATTAAAATATAACACATATTTTAAAAGCGATTTAATACACTCCGTCCGTTATGCACTACGCCATTGTGGAGCTGTATATGAATTCTTTGAAAAAATGTCAACGTAATATCACAATTTAATTGCACTTTGAGTTGAGAAAAAGTGCGTGAAATAATAACACATAAATATTATATGGCAAACAGCATTTGTTTGTGCAAATTACATGCACTTTTTGCCGTTCGCGGCAATCAATAGAGTTTTTTCAAACTACTTTAAATTCCTATATTTATTTTACATTAATGAAATCATGGCAACCAAATATAATCACAGCGCGCGTATATAAATTGCGTTATTAAATGTTTTATTGAATTCAACCGTAGGCGGAAGATGTGCCGGAAATGGCAAAACAGCAACGGAAACGCGACAGGAAACGGATATGAGTGCGGCAAAATGTCAAAAGCCAGCAGCTGCTGCTGTTTTCGAAACACTGCACAAGCGTTTATCAGCAATGTGTTGCATACTATTAGGCGCGACAACAGTATCGGTTGAAATTTTAGCGATGTTCTAAAACATATTGCATACACCGAGGCGTTGTGAATTCGATTTTTATTTTTAATACCACGCAACCACAAAACTGTCAACTTAATTTTGCATTTCATTCCCCAAATTCGCATAGCGGCATTAATTAAAAATATTTCAAATAGTTGCATTTTTCACTGGAAAAAATGTCATGACTCAAACCGCAAATAGAATACGCTTGGCGATTATTGTGCATTTCGGCTAAATAAACACGCCTGCGCAACCACATAAAATTTCGCTAATCACAACCGCATTTTGCATTATTACTACGCGCCTATAAGTATGTGACGCATATGTACGCGCATAAATGAAATACAATTTAGCCATAATAAATCCCCCTTTCGCCCGCAGCATAAAAATTAAATACTATGCGCAATTGAACAGCTGCTACTGCAAAATTTGGGCAACATCAATTATAAACCGGTATTATGCAACACCTCCTCGATAAGTACCAGCTGTTTTGTGTTGCCTACTTGCGGGCTGGCTGCGAGCATAAACAAGTCAGAAATAAAGTTAATCGTCGGCTCAAAGTTTCTGCTATTTTGCGTCAATAAATAAAATGAGCGAATTTCCAATAAACTCTCAACATGTTGACGGCAAAAGTTTCGTCAAAAGTTTTTCGCCGAAATGTAGGCTACACCGAATATATATAAAATGTGTGTTTATTTGGAGCTTTTAAGCGCTGCTGACAATTTTTTAACATTCCTCGATAATACGGTAACGTATAACTTGAATAAATAATATTAGCTAATAAGAAAGACTTCTTTCGGGCAGTATCGAAAATTTGAGATTTGTCAAATTTAATTTTAACAACAACAGCGAAGCATAATAGAGACGATTATCTGGTTGACAAGACGTGTCACCAGACGGCTGCGCGCCAGGGGGAAAACTACCTCCTGATGATTGCACAGTAATGACGTCGAGGACTGGAATTGATGGCTTGTTCCCTGCGACGAGCCTGACACTCTCAACTGCTAAATCCACGGCGATCCTTTTTACCAACTGGATAAAGGAGTACATACTAAACCTTAACTTTCACGTCGATGATACACCAATATCGACCGTGAATGTCCCCAAAATTTTGGGTGTTACCTTTGACAGTCGGCACTCTTTCACTCCACACACGACCGCGACAATCACTACAGTACAGAACCGCAGAAAGATCCTCAAGTCGCTAGCCGGTATCACTTGGGAAAAGACAAAGAAATGTTGCTGGCCACTTACAAAGTTATCGGCCGGCCGGACGTCAATTACGCAGCACCAGAACGCGGAAGAGGAAGATACAGACGTGCCAGAATACTGCACTCCGGACAGTCACAGGATGACTCTTGATGTCTCCTGAAGCACACCTACACAATGATGCCGTTATGCTACCTATAAAGAAGCATAATGAACTGATCACCAGGGTGTTTTCCTGGAAGCGGAAACTCTTCCGTCACAATTCGTGGACGACATAACGCAATACGCCGACTAAACTGCGGACGCGGACAACTTCAGACATGCCTTAAACTCCATTCACAGTTCACCCATTAACACCTTCCTTGTCTTCCCCCAGTGAATGGCCTCCTTAGAGTCAAAGCGGCACCCATAGCAGACTATGAGCTCGAGTTGCCACGTGAAACCAGAATGACCCCTGCCTAACTTTATTTTGGATACTCTAGCAGGTTAAACCCCAACTTATCCGGACCGAACCCTGGCATACAGAATATAAACTCATCTAAAACCCCTCTCCCTTTGGTCCGACCCGGCCGAAATAGCACGTTTGCTGGTCCTACCGTTAGATGATCTCAACGACAACTTGACTTGTACTTCCCATAGCAGCAAGGCTGGATAATCGTTAAAAACAATAACATAGACGATTAAGTCCAAGTAAATCGATTTCTTAGCGGAGACTATAGTAACTTAACGGAACTTTAAGCCTTTGCCATACTTAAATCGTAAAATCTCCTCAAAACTATTCACATTTAAGGTAAAGACACTCCCCTAAAATATAATAAGCTCACCTCTCGGTGCACAAGCAAATCATTACCATTAAAATTACAAAAAATTTCTTTAAAACAACCCTTTAATTTGGCAACGCCAATGGCCACATAACCCAACTTTACTTATCTTTGACCTGTAATAACCCAATTAGCTGTCCTCAGTTTCAGCTTACACAACTCTACGCCAATAATTGGTGTCCATAACGGCTTATCTATAACTAAAATATTTGCAAATTCCGATCTAAACACACTTAATACCAGCAGAGACAACCAGCCGCATACATACATACAAACTAACTGTTGTTTGACAGCCATCAAATGCCGGCTGTGTAGCCATGCGGACGAATTTTCTTTTTCTTCTTCTTTTTTCAGCTGCTGACTTATACGCCTTAGACGCTGTTTGCGCGTGTCGTTAGCTTGTCACTGAAAATTTATTTAAAACTTCAACGCTAACAACAACAGATTGCACTGATGAAGGCCAAACACTGGTGACCAACGAAAATGTGTTTGGGAACTCAGAGAGTGGCGAGACGGCGCTGGACGCGACAAGCGTGAACATTTCGACAACTCGTAAGCACTGACTGACTGGCTCGACCGACCGACGAGACAGCCGGAAGATGACATTAGCTCGGTGTGGCTGCTTGATTTTATTACCGTTGTTATTGTCGTTGTTGTTGTTGCTCGTGTGGGCGCCTAAAATGCTGCAATGTTAACTCGTGCTCAACAACTTTGAATTACATTTTCATTTTATTGTTTCATTTTTAGTTTTAATGCGTTTTTGTTATTGTTGTTTGGAGTTTTGAACGTGTTTGCTAGCCGTTGGTGGTGGAGAAGTTGCGGCAACTTGTTATACCCCAAGCAATAGTACCTTGCAGAATAAATGGGTTCATTAAAGTTATCTTTCTGTGTAGGGGTAATGTAATGGTTATCAGATACAAGAATTTAATGAAATTTACGTTTGTGTTACATATAGTATAACGGTTTAACTTTCAAAGCTTGTTGTAAGCTCAATGCGCAGTACAATTTCAACCGATATTCTGTGGAAATGCTGCAACATGGGAGCACTTAAATAGCTATATTTGAAGATCAAGACGCTATTTCATTACTTATTCTCAAGATATTCTTGTATATATTTCTGTTAAGACAAAGCAATTTCGCCACAAGTTATTCAGTTTTGATCTCTCAAGTTCTTAATATCGCAGCATAGCATATATCACTAAGAAACATATGTAGAATCAAGCCTTTCCGTTTTGCACCAAAATTTTCGAAATTTCATTCATATCTTGCGGACCATCCAAGCAAAGGAAATATTATTTTCACTGATGGCTCTAATAAGTTCTGTTTCCATTCTATTAATAGTACTGATTGAGTTTTTTACACGCTGTAAATGTCTGATACCCAGAGAGAGAGACAGAATCAAGTTAAACTAATATAAATCTAGATCTTTGAATAAGTCAATTCAGCGCCGTTCGCAGCAACACGGACTGACGTATGGAACGACTTGTTGCATTTTGCGTCGATATCTCAAAGGTGCAAGAACTGATGCCGCTCGACCGTCCCAAGTGATATCGCTTCGCTCAATGGGCTCTTGAAAAGTTCCAAAGAAGATCCGACGTTTTCGCGCCAAAACCTGTTCAGCGGATGAGGCACATTTCTGGCTCAATGGGTACGTAAACAAGCAAAATTTTCGCATTTTGGACGAAGAGCAACCTGAAGAGATTCAAGAGCTGCCATTTCATCCAGAAAAAACTACGATTTGGTGTGGTTTGTGTGGCGGTGGAATCAGGTCCATATTCCTTTAAAAATTATGCCGGTGCGAAATTCAAGCTCGTGATCTCGGTGACAAGACGGCGCCACTTTAATTGAATTTATTGAAAGAACACTGCGAAGAACAAATAATTTCACGTTTTAATCCAGTCGATTGGCCACCAAGATCGAATAGATAGAAGATAACACCGTTAGACTTTTTTCTGTCGGGAAGGCTATGCGGACAGTCCCACTTCGATTCAAGACTTGGAGCAATACATCACGTGTGTCATACGCCAGTGAGCAGTCGAAATGCTCGAACGAGTCATCGAAAATTGGACACAACGGATGGACCATCTGATACTGAGACATCCAGAGAATTGAGTTCTCGAGCAGTTCACCTTCATCGACTATTAATTACAAACAACACCTCCATATCACAGATATAACGACTTCGTACTTCCGGATTTCTTTATTGGTAAAAGTTTGAAAGAAACATAGTAAAAGAAAAGAGAGTTTATTGAGCTCCACAAAGAACACTAATGAAACCACGCCGTTGAATTAGAACCAATCAGTATATATTGATCCAAACTACCAACTTATTTCAATCCTCCTCCCAGTGTATGCTTATGTGAGCTTATTTAAAGCGCATAACAGATTAATCTTATTGGACCACATGTCTAACCCCTTAGACAATCGCGACAGATCCAGACGATTCCAAGTTTATGTTTCAAGCTCCCTAACCTATAATTATGAGTGCTTTAGTAAATGTATACGGCTCATTTTTATATATTAGATTGTTGTTGTCATCAGAAAATGGCAGAAAACGTTGTCCAAATAATCATAAGAAATACAGCCTTAGTCCTTATCCGAAACCGATTTGGATATGTAGACCTGTCTCATAAAGGTCGAACCTCGCAGAAAGCAATCGCTGTTGTTTCATTAGAGGAATATATATACAAAATATTCTCGCCAAAGTGATCATGATCTATGGTTCTTATCCATTAATTAAATCAGGCAGGATTCGCTTCTTTATCCACTCTGTAGTAAACAGAGCAAACAAGCGGCTGTTGATACGTATATCTCAACGTCTTAAGCTTTCGCTAACGGATCTGAAACTCGATTCCGCCTGAATTGTGCACTCTCTTACTTACTTTCTCTTACTAAATTTATTATTGCTGTTTTTACAACAACAATCATTACTTTGATTTGCTCTGCCGTTGACAAGTCAGCCAGCTCGTCTGCGGTAAGTCAACGCCAACCACGCTAACAATGTAAACTCCATAGCCCAACTCTTAAGTATCCCTTGGCTTAGTGAGATTCCTACAGCATTTCATTTAACCATAAACTACTGTCAACATTTTGTATACTGCAACTGACAACCTATGTTATGTGTCGGCTTGTGACTTCAAACCAACCACCAACTCTTCACTGGCCGGCAGCAAACAAAATTAAGCAGTAAACCGTTAAGACCACGCCAATACCTACACACTTGCCAGCGGCGTAAAATGTTTTTGCTTGAACTCCGTCTTTCGAGCGTTGCCATACTGCAAACTCATTGTGGCGTAGGTTCTACATCCTGCGTCTGTCGGCGCTTTAACTCTAACTCAATGCTTGCTTCTTCTTCTTTGCCGGCCATCAAGTTTTCGTTAGTTAGTTAGTTATTCATCATCGCCTGATGCAAATCGCAAAGTTCATAAAATTAAATCAACTCGAAACTCAACAAAAGTTTTGCATATTTTTAGAGGTCTCCGCTTGAAGATTACTTTCAGTTGTTCATTAAGCGAATGCCACACCGTGGTGGGTAGAGTCTGCGCGCCGGAAGACGAAGCGGAACATCAAAGCGTAAAGCCAAGTGGGGCGTATTTACCGCTTGCAGCGCGCTCTCTACTTAGCCGCATTGTTTGTCGCTTTGCGACCATATCACTTGTCGTCTGCCACCTGCCACATACACCAAGCTAAATGCCAGCACATCGGCCACAGCGCAATCACTGCACATCCAACCAACTATTTCCTTAGTACAGTTATTTTTCTGCAATTTCTCCAACTCTTCAGCTTCTCATTCGCTTCGGCCTGCGTCTTCGCTTTCGCCTTGAGCTTTACTTCCTCAGCGTTGTGACTTTCTCTAACATTTCCTATGTCTTTAATTGCTTCATCTGCACTTCATTTCATTCTAAAAGCTTCAAGGTTCATTTCCCACTTGTCCTCGTCGAAATTCTTTTGCACATTGTTTCCACTTTCCTTTTAGTTTAGTGTCACTCTTCCCGCTCTTCTTGGCTTTGCGCAATGCCCACTGCGCCTTCTTATTAATATGTTGACCATGCTGCTGTAGTTAGTTATAGTAAAAGTATTTAGAAGCTTACCAACTCACAACCAGCTTTGGTTTAGTGCTTCCTTCTTTTTGCCCACTTGACGCACGCGGCGGGACCTCAAAGGCTGCTTGAGTTGTTGAAATATCACCGCATGGGAATTACATTTTAATTTACTGCTATTTCAGTTGGTGGATAATTGAAATAAGACTCAGTTCCGTTTTGCTGCATGCAACGGATTCTCGCCATCTTCTATGGTTAATTTAGTTAAAAAAAAAGTGTGGTTGAAAAGTTTGGCTCAGAAAGTGAATTGAGCAATAATAATGAAGAGGTGGAGAATTAGTTGTTTTTAGCAAGGGAGCATGGAATTAGTAGAATTCAAACTGAGTTGCCAAAGATAGGCTGGTTATGTTTGTGGTAGTAGAGAAAAACGGTTTCCCTTAATAAATTCGTTCAGCTCCAGAGCTGGCGACCGTTGTGACCATGGGGATGATCTCTGACACACAAAGTTGACGCTGCTCAGCAGGAAATGGTGAGTACAGTTCTTTTTCTGTCGGCAGCTCTCAATTAACTCCAGTTTTCGGCTGCCATTGCAGCATCTTTCAGGCAGAGGTAGCTGCCATCAAAGTAGCAGTAGATATACTGCTTCGAAGTGCAATATCCTTCAGAGAGGTGTGTATTCACTCCGATAGCAGAGCGGCAATACTGCCCTTGGATTCGATGACAGTATGCTCTAAGCTAGTAAGGCAGTGCCTAACATCGTTATCAGTAGTTTCGAACTACTTTGAAATCCAACTTGTGTGGGTACCCGGTCCCCGCGGAATCGCTGGAAACTGCAAATCCGATCAGCTTGCAAGAGAGGGTGCCTTAGCAATATTAACGCCGTAGTGGAAACGTGTGGGCAGCCCGTCGTCCACTTGCTCCAGAGCGTAGGACAAACTGTCTTTGAGTGAGCTCACCAAGCGCTGGAGAACAACCAGCATCTGCGCAGTAGCGAGCTCCTTTTAGCCCACAGTGGATCGAAAACAGTCTTTGCAGCTACTGTCGCTCAGTAAGGCTCATCTCTCCGCGATCATTGGTGTGCTTGCTGGTCATTGCCCAATAGGCAACACGCGGTGAGGCGTGAGGGATCATGTCAGACGCTAGTTGCCAAAGCTGTTTGGAGGAAGGCGAAGAGGAATCGTCCAAGCACTTCCTCCTTCAATGTCCAGCATTCGCCAGACTTAGGTTAAAGCACCTCGGTAGGCATATTTTCTGCGAACCCAGCGAAGTGACTGGAATCGCCATTATCCGACTTAAGAACTTTATTATTCAGTCCATGTGCTTTGTCGCAACATAAGGATCTTAGTGATCCGTTAGGATCTTTTACGGGTGTCACATTTGACAGTCGAATCTGTCTCAGTGAGATTCTCTGCATCTGCGGAGATCTACCCCTTAACCTAACCTCACCTAGGGGTCGTCTTTATGTTTAGATACCTGTCCAGATTTCCAAGCTAAAATCAACAGCTCGAACGTTGTGTTACTTTTACAGTTTTAGGTTAAGTTACGCGCTAAAATTATTGATTTTATATTATATGTCAATTCTTTACGAATATGTTCATTAATCAAGGAAATTTAGCACCGAAATCAACTAATTCTCGAAATACATTTTTCACAAGAAAGTACTTTCACTAGACATTGTTAACTGATGGCAAAATATGAAGATAATTATTCAAATAGATGACGTGCCTTAATGACTTTAATGAATCGACTTTTAAAACAAAACATTGCACAAACTAACAATAGAGAATACTCAAGAACGTATGTCACGCCTTACCGTTTTAATGGCTTTCAACTGCTTAAACAAAGGGTTGCACAGAATTATAACGACAAACAAAATTACCCAACAATCCATACAAGTTGCACTGTACCTGCTTTGACCTCGCCAGTGGGAAATCCACCGCTGGATTGGAGTTGAGGGTGACTTATTACCTGAAGTATTACCGGGATGGAAAAGTATAAAGTTCGCACAGCAAAGTCAGCTGATTCATTAACGTTTTGACTTTCGCTTATGTCACATGAGGAGAAAATAGCTACTTATTAAAAACCTAACTAACTTATCGAAACAAACTGACAACATGTACAATTCAGGAATGGGACCATATGCCACAGCACTTGCCGCTTTAGCGAGAAAAATTAGGGAAGAAGACGCTCGTAAATTGAAAGAAAAGAATGGCGACCCACCCCCTACAGTAACTGTCTGTGGACAGTCAGCATCACTGGATCCAGAAGACACCTATAATGGAACGACAGTTTCAACATCGCCGGAGTTGATGAACTATCAAACAAAAACTAGCTACGGACCGCCGCCATCCGCTTATACTGTGGTGCCTTACGTTCGCGGTCCTGCCACTCCGCCCAATCCAGATTTTTCATATCATAATACAGTAACTGTTTGTGGACAGCCAGCATCACTGGATCCAGTAGACCGCGATAATGGAATGTCGGTTTTACCACCGTCGGAGATGATAAACTATCAAGCCGTAACTGGCTACGGACCGCCGCCTTCTGCATATACTCTAGTGACTTACGAGCGCAGCAAGATAACATTATATTCTCCGATTTCCCCAGCAGAATCGGACACTGATAGTGCAAGTAGTTCCGAATCATTAGATTCACCGGGACCAGAACCAGTCCAGTCAACACCTGTAAAACAATCTGCACCCAACTATATGTTGGAACCATATATTGCTACGCCCACTACTTCGGAAAAACGCATTCGCAGACGCCACCTCAATTTCTGCGATCCCAATTTAATGTATGATCTAGAAGATATTTCTGAGGATGAGAGTGATAGTGGTGAACCGTTAGCGCAAAAACAAATGACGAATGACGATCTCATGGAAAATGAAGCGATGAGAGCATGGATAAATGCTATAGCGAACTTACATAAATCCAGGAACGAATAATTTAAAATAAAAATGACAACCAACGAGCACATCAAGTTTTAGAAACTCGCCGACGAAGCGGTGTTTATGTGCGAAATTATTTAAATTTAAATTAGTTTTTATATACAAGTATATATGTATATAACTTAGATAAGAAATGTGTGATATGTGCAACATTAAGTACAAATACTTATTTTTTGTGTATGTTTTGGACCGATCATTATAACGTGTGATAAAAATAAAATAAATCATTGACCTTTTCTGCATTACCAAAATTTATATAGTTTCATTTTATTATTATACTTCGAAATTTGATAGCAATTATATTATTAGCAAAACTTTGGATATATATGTATATGGCTCCACGACCGCGTATCCAATTATCCCAGTATAGACGGCCTTATCTTGCCAATAACAAATCGATTTTTGACTTCAAGATCAGGTTTGGCAAATCACATTAGAATTCAAGAAAACTCGGGCACTCTAAAGATACATGCCCCTATACCGGTGTATGTCAAGTGCTCTGTGTTTGACGAGGTAAAAAACTTGAAAGATTTTTAAACATTATTCTGGCGTAAATTTTTGCTTTGTAATTTCTCAATTTTAAAGCATTAAATTGAAGGTTCTATTTGGCACAGTTGGAACGATCCGATTTTATTTTATTTGGTAACTTTATGAGATTTTGAAGATATTCATTCATAAACATAATGCCACTCTCATAGAAACACTCGTGATATTATCTAAGCACTGGGACAGCAAACAATGTCATTCGCCATAGGCAGGAACAGGTATCAATCAACTGGTGCCAGGTCCGGAATATAAGGTGTTTGCAAAAGAACCTTCCAAAATCTCCCTCTACATGTGTGGCCAATTACTTCCTTCAGACGGTTCCATTGTTGTCAGTACTGGTTCGAATTAAGTTTGGCGGAATCAGCATTGACCGATTATTTACCAACTGGCCTATGTTTATCTTGCATCGCACATATGAGGAGGTGGAAACATATAATCATTTTCTCCTCCCTTGTAGAGGGTTAGCATATTCAACATATCTCTATTGTTACCTTTGGTGAACCAAGCGACTTGCCTGGTATATAGCCGCCTCAGCAAATGTATTATAGGCTCGAAACACTTCGGTGATACATAAGAGTATTTTACGATCTATTCGTAGAAGTTTTTTGACATTACAATATACCGACACATTTAGCTGTCCAAGTGGGGTCCTCCACCATTATTGTCGCGAATATAACACTCTCAACCTAATCAAATTATCATGATTATCCAAATTGTGAAACAATTGCTCCATCGATGATCTTTAATATCTAATATCATATAAACTAATATCAGTAATAGATTTAACTAAAAACCGATATCAAAACTCCTTTAAAAAGATCCGATAAGAAAGCTTTAGATAGATGTATAGATTATTGTATTGTTTTACTATTGTTTATTATAGAAAAATACGCGATGGAAATATCTAAAAGACGGCTATAACATTCCTGCGAAGAGCCGAACACCAACCTATAGTTATCATCTAAAAATAGTTTCAGAAAACAAGCTGTTTCAATATAATTTGGATGATATAATGCTTCATATAATGAGATAGACTTTGGACAAGTTAATATAAAAATTCGGTAGCTGTAAAGTCAATTTCAACATTGAGGACACAAAATCTTCAGCTTATGAAGTCGTTGAGATAAATATTCTTACTTGTTTTGTAATTAACCCTCTATGTCTCTCACACGTATTTCGAATGATAACTGTTGATCACTCAGGTAGTAAAGAAAGTAAGAATTACTATATATAGCATACCTGACAGTGACAGCTTTTATCAACTCGAACACGCTTTCCTAAAAACGGAGCTTATTACTTATAGCGGCTTATTTATTAAGTGCTGCTGAAGGCAAATAAATACTGTCATTAAATTATGGGAGTTTCTGCAATATCTAGTATAGTGTCCGATATTCTACGCTCTAACGTTTGACGAAGCGAAGTTTTACTGATGCCTCGAAAAAAGTAATTTATATTTAATCTCATACATATTTAAGAAATGTGAAAGAGAACCTCAGAACTATACTTCCATAGTAAATTCTAGTACTCTTTTTGACAAATTGAACATGAGTCTCCAAACCAGACCAATATTATAGAAATTATAGAAACCCAACCATCTGGAGAGCTTAGCTGAAGTGGAATTGAATCCATACAACCAATGGATTCCAAACGAGTTTTACTTCTATAGAAATATGAAACATTAAATACTTTCTATGTAGCATTAGGCTTTTTCAGCGCTGTAGTTGGCTTCAATTAAAATGTATTTAAACTCTTGAACAAGCCACCGAGTGAACTTTGCATTTCATTGCGTTATCTCAACAGAATTGTAGAGAAATTTCGGTTACAAACTTTTACCAGCGCAAATTTGCAATGCAAATGAACAACAATAACACAAAAAGCACTCAGACACAAATGCGCAATCGCTTGTACGCAAAAATTGTGCATACTTGAAGGCGCTCAACGGCGTTCAAGAGTTCATATTTTGCTCATTAAAGTGTCAAAGCGAACCGCACAAATGCGGTTGAATGTCAAGTTGTGCACAACTATTTGGCCTTGTTGTTGTTTCGCTTTTATTGTTTGTTGTTTTCATTGTATATGTGTATATGCGTGTGGGAGTGAGTACGCAATTATTTCGTACTTACAAGCGTTGAGAAACTTTTATAGAGAGGTCACTGTAAAAGTGACACACTCTCGATTTCGAAATGAAAATATACGAACACGGCAGAGTATTTTATAGTCGTAATGCTTTAAAAAGTGACGTTTCGCGTGGCTCAAGGCTAGTGCGGAAGCGGATCTTCAATCAACGTTCTTTAATCGCTTTAAGTTGGTCGAGAGGGTGAAGGAAATTGCCAATTTAATAAGCAGGATGCCGAATGCGGTGGCTCATCTGCTCCGAAGGCGACCATCAAATCAATTTATCGAGTTTCAAATTGCTCGCACCTCAGCTTTATGAGTCACCATGAACGCTATCGGGACGAAAGTCCATGATCTCATATTAAAGATGCGTGCGATAAGGCTGAGGCGATTTCTTATATTCTTTTTCATAAAGATGTCAGTTTGTCGACCTCTGGCATCTCTAGACTCCGACGTAGACCTATTAATCCTATTAATCGAATCGTAACCGTTTGGGGATCTCCGACATCTCCGGACTCTGATGATGACTTGGTCACTTCAGATAAATATCCAGCACTTTCATGTGACGCAGAACGCATTTACTGATGTCCACAGTAATAGAAAAGGACAGTAAAAATTCTGAGGTTTCTTTAGAACGTTCAGAATACAATGGATATACAATACAATAATACAAAGGAGTTATTCTGCAGATATAATGTAATAAAGTGAAACTAAATAAAATTTGGTAATGTATAAAATTTCAATGATTTATTTTATTTTTTTCCTGATTTATTTGGCAATATAAGGTACTTACATTAAAATTATATATTATATCTAATATCTAAGTTGTATATATATACTTGTATATAAAAACTAATTTAAGTTTAAATCATTTCGCACATAGACACCGCTTCGTCGGGCGAGTTTCTAAAACTTGATGTGCTCGTTGGTTGTCCTTAATTTTAATTTATTCGTTCCTGGATTTATATAGGTTCGCTATAGCATTTATCCATGCTCTCATCGATTCATTATCCATGACAATGTCCTCTGTGATTTGCTTCTGCGCCAACGGTTCGCCACAATCAGATTCATCCTCGGAAATATCTTCTAGATCATACATCAAATTGGGATCACGGAAATTGAGGTGGCGTCTACGAATGCGCTTTTTCGAAGTAGTGGGCGTAACAACATAAGGCTCCAAAAAATAGTTGGCTGCAGATTCTTTTACTGGTGTTGACATAAGTGCTGGGCCCGGTAAATCTGATGATTCAAATCTGCTTTCACTGTAAGTGTTTGATTCTGCTGGGGAAATCGGAGAATATGGTTTTAATCTGCTGCGTACGTAAGTCACTACACTATATGCGGATTGCGACGATCTATAACCAGTTACTGTTTCATAGTTTACAGTCTCCGGTGTTGGTGAAATCGATAGTCTATTGTCCACTGGCTCCAGTGATGCTGATTGTCCACTGGCAGTCACTGTACTATTATATGAATATTCTGGATTGGGCGGTGTGGAAGGCCCGTGAACGTAAGTCATCACAGTATAAGCGGATGGCGGCGATCCGTAGCCAGTTACAGTTACTTCATTGTGTATCATCTCCGGTGTTGGTGAAAGCATTCTACTGTCTACTGGATACAATGATGCTGGCTGTCCACAGACATACACAGCATTATGATATGAATCATCTGGATTGGGTGGAGTGGAAGGCCCGCGAACGTGAGTCACCACAGTATAAGCGGATGGCAGTGTTCCGTAGGTGGTTATTGTTTGATAGTTCATCATCTCCGGCGATGGTGAAACCGGCATTCTACAGTCAATTGGGTCCAGTGCTGCTGACTGTCCACTGGCAGTCACTGTATTATTATATGAATATTCTGTATTGGGTGGAGTGGAAGGCCCGCGATAGTTTATCATCTCCGGTGATGGTGAAACATGCTTTCCATTATAGATGTCTTCTGGATCCGGTGATGCTGGCTGCCCACAGATAGTTACGATGTTATGATATGTATAATCCGGATCGGGCGAAGCGGGAGGACCGCAAACGATGACACCGTTGTACTCTGTTCCTGAATTGTTCATGTTGTTGACTTGTTTCGGTAATATATTTTGGTAAGAAGCTATTTACTCCGCATGTGGCATAGGCGAAAGTCCAAACGTAAATAAGTTAGTCCGCTGTGGTTTGTGAGTTTTATACTTTTCGGTCTCGGTAATACTTCAGGTAATAACTAACACCTAACAATATTTTCCAATATCACCCTCAAAACCTAACCCGCGGTGGATTTTCCACTGATGAGATCAAAAAAGGTACAGTGCAACTTCTATTGAAATTGTAAATAATCCTGATATCAAATTAAAAAAACTGTAACCTTGTCCTTGGACGATAATATAATTTTTACCTGTTAACAAGTGTGGGGCAATCGATATGATCACGTAAATAAACTTAATCACGCCCGAAACAGTTAATGCGCTTTCTTTCATAGTTTTTCTGTTACGTTCATTGTAAACAAACAATAAGATTTAGAATTTTTGTTTTGGTGGTTAGCTTCTGTTAAGCCTTAACAACAATTTCCAGGAATTAGAGCATTTGTGTCTTGGCTCTCTCGTAACCGTTGGAACCTGCATCAACGACACTAACAATGTCAGCATCGAAATCCAACGCAGATCACTCTTGTCCACAGGTGGTACATTGGATTGAGTAGGTAGTTGAAAAGTAAAGTCCTCTCTCGACGAACCAACATCAACCTCTACAAGTCACTCATTATTCTCGTCCGGATGATGTCGACATTCGATGAGACGACACTAAGAGTTTTCGAGAGTTCAGCGAATAAAAATACAACGGTTACGCACGGTCGTGTTTTCCGAATTAACGAAAACACTCCAGCTTTGAGAGTGTTCGTTGCAGTACCCGCTGATGAATGGCACGTGGAGAGCGGCCTGGTTTCGTTTGGAATTTCCAATCTGCGAATCAAATATTAAAAATTGGTTAATATTCGCGATCCTGGGACCAAATATAACAAGTAAGGAAGGGCTAAGTTCAGGTGTAACCGAACATTTTATACTCTCGCAATTTATTGATGTAATTTTATAAAGATAACACAATTCGACCCATATATTTGGTATAAAGTTCAATAGAATAACGAAAATCATCATAAATAATATATGGGGACTGAGGTAATTCCTAAACCGATTTCACTCGTTTTCACCACCAAGATACAATGTATCGAAGACGATACGCTCACTTAATTTAATATTACTTATAATTAGGTATATGGGATCTGAGGGAAGTTATGACCCGATTTTTACCATTTCAGGTACAGAGAGAAACTGTTATAAGAAAAAAATTCAGAGGAAATGAATTACATTAAAATATCTGAGGGATTTACCTATATTTTCGGTGAAAAATTAATCTTAGGCTCTGAGTTCTTCATGTTCGATATCAGGGGCCTTGAAAAGTCATGGTCCGATTTTGACAATTTTTCCACAAGTGATGTCACAGCTCAAATACAGTATTTGTGTAAAGTTTTATTCCGCTAGCTTCATTGATTCCTTATGAATAAATTATAAAGTGAACGAATCAGATGGAATTCAAAATTGAGTTATATGGGAAGTAGACGTAGTTGTGAACCGATTTCGCCCATATTCCAACCGTGGCATCAGGGTGTCAAGAAAGTGTTATATACCGAATTTCATTGAAATCGGTCGAATAGTTCTTGAGATATGGTTTTTGACCCATAAGTGGGCGACGCCACGCCCTTTTTCCATTTTGTAAAAAAATCTCAGTGCAGCTTCCTTCTGCCATTTCTCATGTAAAATTTGGTGTTTCTGACGTTTTTCGTTAGTGAGTTAACCCACTTTTAGTAATTTTCAACCTAACCTTTGTATGGAAGGTGGGCGTGGTTATTATCCGACTGGACTGTATAAGGAAATGGCTAAAAGAAACGACTGCAGAAAGTTTGGTTTATATCGCTTTATTGGTTTGCGAGTTATATACAAAAAACCTATTTGGGGGCGGGGTCACGCCCACTTTTCCAAAAAAATTACATCCAAATGTGTCCCTCCCTAATGGGATCCTATGTTCCAAATTTAATTTTCATAACTTTATTTATGGCTTAGTTCTGACACTGTATAGGTTTTCGGTTTCTGCCATTTTGTGGGCGTGGCTATGGACAGATTTTTCTAATTTTTGAAAGAAACCTCCTCAGGGTGCCAAGGAATATGTGTTCCTAGTTTCATTAAGATATCTTAATTTTTACTCAAGTTATCGCTTGCACGGACAGACGGACGGACAGACATCCGGATTTCAACTCCACACGTCATCCTGATCATTTATATATATATAACCCCATATCTAACTCTTTTATTACTTGGTGACACAAACAACCGTTATGTGAACAAAACTATAATACTCTGTGGAACAGGTTGCGAGAGTATAAAAATTTTTTAAATATACAAAAGAATACCTTTTATGTATTAAATACATTAAAATAAATAGTTTGAAATTAAAAATAAAATAAAACATTCTTAATTTTAGAGTTTTAACATATTCCGTGAAGGAGTCAAATATAAAAAAATTGATATGAATCGCGTTCCTGGAGCCATATATAGAAAGCTATGCTATCAAATTTCAAAGTAATAAAGTTAAACTAAATAAATTTTGGTAATGTATAAAATTTCAATGATTTATTTTATTTTTTGTCCTGATTTATTAGGAATTATACGTACTTACATAATTAAAAATAAAAAAAGTATCAAATATCTAAGTTATATATACATATACTTGTATATAGTTTTTAAAATAGGATGTGCTCGTTGGGTTCATTTTATTTTAAATTATTCGTTCCTGGATTTATATAGGTTCGCTATAGCATTTACCCACGCTCTCATCGATTTATTATCCATGACAATGCCATTACTCTCATCCTCGGAAATATCTTCTAGATCATACATTAGATTCCGTTGTAATCTGTTCCTGAATTGTTCATGTTATCGACTTGTTTCGATAAGATATTTTAATCTTTGATAAGAAGCTATTTTCTCCGTATGTGACACAGGTATAATAACAGAAATCAGTATGTGTTCTCATAGACGAAATGCAGGTTTAAGTACAGAGATTTTAACGAATACAACAGAAATAATATAAAAGTACCTGTCTTCTTCGAAAGTTTCCAAAGATTTTCTCAAAGTTTTGCTAAAAATCTAAATGCTATCAAATTTCAAAGTAATAAAGTGAAACTAGATAAATTTTGGTAATGCAGAAAATTTTAAAGATTTATTTTATTTTTGTCCTGATTTATTAGGAATTATACGGTACTTATATAATTAAAAATAAAAATATCTAATATCTACGTTATATATATAATTGTATATAAAAACTAAAGTTTAAACAATTTCCGAGTTTTTAAAACTTGATGGGTTCGTTGGGTTCTTTTAATTATTCGTTCCTTGATTTATATATGTTCGCTATAGCACTTATCCATGCTCTCATCGATTCATTATCCATGACAATGTCCTCTGTCATTGGCTTCTGAGCCAACGGTTCGCCACTATTACTCTCATCGTCGGAAATATCTTCTAGATCATACATTAGATTAGGATTACGGAAATTCAGGTGGCGTCTGGGACTGCGTTTGTTCGAAGTAGTGGGCGTGACAACATGAGGCTCCATCATATAGTTGGATGCAGATTCTTTTACTGGTGTTGACAAAAGTTCCGGACCCGGTGAATTTGATGATTCAAATCTGCTTTCATTGTAAGTGTATGATTCTGCTGGGGAAATCGGAGAATATTGTGTTATTCTGCTGCGTTCGTAAGTCACTACACTATATGAGGTTTGCAGCGATTCGTAGCCAGTAACTGTTTCGTAGTTTATCATCTCAAGCGTTGGTGAAACCGCCATTCTACTGACTACTGGATTGGGCGGAGTGGAAGGCCCGCGAACTTGAGTCACCACAGTAGAAGCGGATGGCGGCGTTCCGTAGGTGGTTATTGTTTGATAGTTCATCATCTCCGGCGATGGTGAAACCTGCTTTCCATTATAGATGTCTTCTGGATCCGGTGATGCTGGCTGCCCACAGATAGTTACGATATTATAATATGTATAATCTGGATCGGGTGAAGCGGGAGGTCCACAAACGATGACACCGTTGTACTCTGTTTTTGAATTGTTCATGTTGTCGACTTTTTTCGTTAATATATTTTGGTCCTTGATAAGAAGCTATTTTCTCCGTATGTGACACAGGCAAAAGTCCAAATGTAAATAAATCAGTTCGCTTTGGTTTGCGAGTTTTATACTTTTCCGTCTCGGTATTACTTCAGGTAATAACAATTACCTAACATTATTTTGCGAAATTGTAAATAATCCTGATACCAAATTAATAAAAAAAATTATATGCAGACCGCATGAGGTCGACATTGGCTTGGAATAGTGTGACAATGTTACCCATTTTTTAGTCTTGAGTTTGAATATCATTATTGAAAACAATAGAAATAAGAAAGCTATATTTTCTTGCATAAGTTTGACGTTGTATGTTATGATTTTTTTCCAAATACCTCCGAAAGAATCTTCCGGTTGTGCCAATCACAGAGCTAAAGCCTTTTCACACAGCCAAATTAATTGATCAATTAATATTTTGTGTGAGAAACCAGTTTTTGCCTTTCAGACTGCCGGCTACTCGATAACCGATCAGCTGTTATACATTTTTGTTTTTGCTATTCATAAGGAGTTGGTAAGTTTCATCAGCTGTTTGCTTGTTTTTAGCAGCGACATCTACCGTTGTACAGCGGACTCGGAGACAAAGAACGTATATATAATTAGAAATACAGTCTTTGACGCCGAGTTGCATTTCATTTTCAAGCGGATAAAATTCAATTAAAAATTAATGTAGATTTGTATGGTATATAGATTTTAATCAGCGTTTTGATCGAGCTTAACTCCTGTGTGAAAAAGTTTTTATTCTCTTAGCTAAGTTTTCTTCAAAGTTAAGTTTTTTCCTGCAACTGCTTTATCTTGTACTGTAACTTGTCCTTGGGCGTTAATACCATTTCTACCTGTTAACCCTGTTACCTGTGCTCTTGAGATCAACACATAAATAAACTAAATCACGCCTAAAACAGTTAATGTGCTTTGATTTATAGTTTTTCTGTTTTGCGTAGCATTATTTGTGCAGTTATGTTCTTTATAAACAAACTAAGATTGAGGAATTTTTACTTTGGTGGTTAGCTTCCGTTAAACCTTAACTACAATTTGCCGGAATTAGAGATTTAGGGTTTCTACGTCATGTGATTTTGTGACAATTTCTCCAGAAGAAAATGGTAATTACTGTTTGTCTTTGTTACAACTAATCGTATCCTGAATAATATCAGATAATGGTTTGTGATAAACTGTTCCACCACTCTTCATCAGATGGTTGAATCATAACGAAGAAAAAGAAGAATCAATTTTCGTTGCTTTAAACTATCTTCACAGCTGAAATCCCCACAAAGCAGGCACAAAATTATTTATTACCAATATTGTGTAACAGGAATAATTCAGAAAATGGACTAAGTCTATACTCCCGTATTGATCAAATTAGGGATGTGGTTGGCAGAAGATATATAAGAGAGAAGGATGAACGGTGTTATTGTTTGTGGAACTCCTGACTCGCCAGATCCAGATTCACCAAACTCGAAGTGGTCACATGATGGGACCGTAAGCGAGAGTTGTCGAGAAAATACAGGAGTAATAGTTTGTGGATCTCCTGATTCACCTGATCCGGATAACGTTTGTTATGACAACGTAACTGTTTGCGAACCTCCGGCATCTCCGTTATCTGAAGTGCCAGGTGACTGTAATTTGTGTATTTGTTCGTCACTAAAAAGCTCTCTGGATTCTGATCTCCCAGATTTTGAAACTATGGTGAATAGATAGATCTCCACTATCTCTAGGAACGTCTTACAGTGACAGCTCATACTCCTCCGAAGTGTTTTCCGATTACTCAGAGGATGATGAAAGAAATGTGGGTTCTCCCGCAAGTAATTATATGTTGGAGCCGTATGTAACAACGCCCACTACATCGCATAAGAGGATCAGAAAGAGACACTTAAATTTCCTTGATCCGAGTTTGATTTACGAACTGCCGAATATTTCCGATGATGAGAATGAAAACAATGAACCAGCAGTCAAAAGATCAGCTAGTGATGAAGGCATTTAAAAATAAATAAAAATAATGAATTTATAAGTATATTTAATAAGAATATTTTAGAAATAAGACTAGTTATTAAATAATGCGTGTAGACTAGATTATGTTCATCAAGAAAAAAAATTATGTAACGTTGAATTAAAATTTGTTAAATTCTAGTGTAGCGCCGTTTACATACTTTATTGTTGCTATATTTCTTCTTTTATACATTGCAATTGTTAGTGCGAATGCTATATTGATTTTGTTTAATATTCTCTTCCCATTTTCATTCGTTTTTTTTTAATTTTTTATCACAGCTGTTTGCGTGCTCTTTTTTGTCTCAGTACTTCTCAAATTACTCGCTAGATTGATTGTGATCTTTAATAATATATTATTAACTTATTGCAATTATTTTTTATTTATATGTAATTCTATTGTATTATTTTTTTAATTTTAATTTTTATTTATTCACTATTTGTTTTTTCACTTCATTTAAATTTGTGTTAATCATAATGACTTGTAATTTCCCAAATTGCACCATTAAAGGCGTTTCTGATCGGTTCGTTTCATACTGGTCATCTTAAATGTGCTGGACTGACAAATAGAATCTTAGATTATATTCTTGATGGTAAGGGTCTGCGCTGATCTTGCTAAAAATTTAGATCGCGCAATAATTTGAAAGAAATCGTTCGAGAACTTGAAAACCTTACGAAAAAATTTAGGCATTATGAAATTTTCATATGAACATGACGATAATTCTAAATTCCATAACTCTAATTATTCGATCTTTTACACGAATACCTTGGACCTTAGAAAGAGATCCGCAGTGATTGAATTAGGGATGTGGTTGACAGAAGAAGAATATAGAAGGACGACCGGTGTCATTGTTTGTGGAACTCCTGACTCGCCTGGTCCAGATTCACCAAACTCGAAATTATTACATGATGGGACCGTAATGGAATATGAATCTCCCAGATTTTGAAACTATGATGGCAGATAAATCCTCAGTATTATCAGGCATAAGAGGAATTTGTAGATCTCCACAATCTTCAGAAACATCAGGGGATTACAGTGAAAACTCATGCTCTTCCGAGGTGTCCTCCGAATACTCAGAGTAGTGAAAGAAATCTTTGTTCCCCATATTCTCCCGCACGAAATTATATGTTGGAGCCATATGTAGCCACGCCCACTACGTCGCATAAGAGGATCCGAAAGCGACACTTGAATTTCCGTGATCCAAATTTGAATCAAGACCTATAGAATATTTCCGATGATGAGAATGAAATCTTCGAACCGGGGAGAAAAACGGCCAGCAATGTGTGTAGAATAAGGATTACATCACATGTGACTACAGATGATGAGGAGTAAATTGTCGAGTTTAGTACACTTCTTTCTTCAATTTAAAAATAAGTTTTAGATCCAAATAAGAATACGATTACTGTATTAGAAAACTTTAAAATGAATCGTTGAAATTAAAAATAAAATTGAATATTTTTAACTTAATAATTTTATTGCAAAATAAATCATTTTCTTTTCGGTTGACCGAAATAAAGCACATTTTTTGGCTAAATATAAAACAAAATTGCAAAACACCATGTAACGGGAAATTTTTATCGCATACTCTCTTAACCAGAGACTGCTCATACAAAGATTAAACAAAAATTAATTATAAATAATAGAAATGTATGGTTTTATTCACTGTTAATTACACTGGTTTACAGCAAAAATGTTCCATGAACGCCACTATCCAATTTGTATGTGGAATCGCTCGCTGATTTCGAAAATCGAATAATTTTTTTTTATGGATACGTTTTTGAGATATTTGCAATTTACCGTTATTCGACCAAAAAAAAAAAAGGTGTCTTCATTTAATCATGTATATCTCACTGACCAGTTGAGCAATCTTACTGCAAATTATAGAAAATAAAAGGTGAATGAAATTTCCTAAAAATATTGTCTACTCCATTTTTCCATGGGCATTATAATTTCTGAGAAATTGATTAATCACTTCGTGTATTTAAATTTTTTTATGAAAAAATTAAAAAAAATAAACTTTGGCAAGAAAAAATTTTAAAACAGAAGATATTTTTAAAATTTTTATTTTATATGAAGTCCTGTTTCTTTATAAAAAACTAAGCTACCAACGAACAAAATCCATGGATAAATAGGAAAGTTGTACATGATCAAATAAATATATCCAAGTCGCGCAAAGTCAATGTATACGTATATGCGTATGTAGTGTGTAAAGTAGGGGTGGGATATCTAGCTATGCGCTGTTTCTGTTGAGTAAAAAGTCAATTTTCATGCCGTTTTTAGTTTTTATAAACTCATTTATTTATATATTAGTAATAATATTATTTATAAATCTGTCTTAAGTTGATGTTCTTACATTATAGTCGAAATGATTATGTGTTTTGTTTTGTCGTTTAGTTTAGGATCGGTTTCTCTTATAAGAAACCAACAGTAGTCACCCATCATACCGACGTCCCAGAAACCTTGGTATCGATTCTCAATTAATTTCATTTGCTGGTGAAACCTTTCGCCATGTTCGTCACTTTCGTCTCCGAGATTTGCCGGAAAAAAACATAAATGGGAATGCAGAAAATAAATTTTTAAAGACATATTTACGCCTGGAGAAAAAAGAAAATGTAAATAAGTACATTATAAAATTTTATATAATTCAATTAAATAAGTTTTGAATAATCACCCATTAAGTCGCTCACAATCTTCTCGTAGTTTGGACTTTTGTGTTTACCGAGAAAAGAAGAAACGACCATTTCGAAGGAATCCCACGCTGCTGCCTCAACTGGTGACAATAGTCCTTTGAATTGGTCATTATTTATCAACTTCTTTATTTGGGGTCCAACAAATATAATTTCTTTTATCTTGGCCTGGGAAATATTTAGGAAAAAATTTTGGAAATAATTGAATGCTTTGCCTTCTTTGTCCAACGCCTTAACAAAATTTTTAATGAGGCCGAGCTTGATGTGCAATGGCGGAAGAATGATTTTTTCCTTCTTTACAAGTGGGACGTATTTGATATTATCCACACAAATTGTAAATTCAAATCTTTCCGGCCAATCCTTAATGCAATAGTGGTCTTTACGAGCTCAGCTATCCCATTTGCAGAGAAAGCATGGCGAAAGCATAACATCCCAACGACTTTAAGATCGGCACATATTTTCCAAACATGCTCTTCATATTTGATGAATTTTAACAATTTCTCCATTACCTCGTATGTTTCCTTCGTGTTTACTGCATGCGCGATCGGGATCGAGGGCTTTTTGTTGCCATTATGCAGTAATACGGCCTTCAAGCTCAGTTTATTACTGTCTATGAACAATCGCCACTCCTCGGAATCATATGGTTGACCAAACTCTTTGAATAATCCTGGAATGTCTTTGCAATAGCATACATTGTCTTCCTTCGTATAGTGTTTGGCAAATGGTTCGTGACGATTTCTATAATATGTCACCTTAACATGGGGTGACACGAATTGAAATTGTTGCATACGAGAGGCATGTAGCTCAGCTTTTTCCTTGGATAATTCCAAATCTCTAATCCAATCGTTTAGTTGCGCTTGTGATAGAACGTTTCTCTCGTTTTCCATTAAAAATTCATTACAACTTGATTTCCCATATTCAGATGATCCTTCAGATACTGCTGTTGACAACGATTTTCTAATGATATTCGAAAACAATCCCACCCCTACTTTACATACGCATATACGTATACATTGACTTTGCGCGACTTGGATATATTTATTTGATCATGTACAACTTTCCTATTTATCCATGGATTTTGTTCGTTGGTAGCTTAGTTTTTTATAAAGAAACAGGACTTCATATAAAATAAAAATTTTAAAAATATCTTCTGTTTTAAAATTTTTTTCTTGCCAAAGTTTATTTTTTTTAATTTTTTCATAAAAAAATTTAAATACACGAAGTGATTAATCAATTTCTCAGAAATTATAATGCCCATGGAAAAATGGAGTAGACAATATTTTTAGGAAATTTCATTCACTTTTATTTTCTATAATTTGCAGTAAGATTGCTCAACTGGTCAGTGAGATATACATGATTAAATGAAGACACCTTTTTTTTTGGTCGAATAACGGTAAATTGCTAAAATCTCAAAAACGTATCCATAAAAAAAAAATTTACTCGATTTTCGAAATCAGCGAGCCATTTCACATACAAATTGGATAGTGGTATCCGTGGAACAAAAAACAAATTCAAATTTGTGATCCAGTGTTATTAATGTTGAGTAATTTTCTAAAAAATAAAAAAATATAATTTTTTTCTACCAAAAAAATAAAAATCCTAAATAATCTTTTTTTTTGTGGTGACGATTGAGGTTACCGAAACAAAACACGTTGAATTATATATATAATAATTATTAGCAACGCTGATGCGCACGCAGTCGCTGCTAGATCAAAAGCGACATAATCAGGGTTATGCACTAAGTTTTATACCAGCAGGTGCATTCAGACCTAACTGTTGCTTATTTATTGGTTGTTCCCTTTTAAGCTATATTCGTGTCAGCATTTCTGGAAGTGCGCATGACTTGCTGACTTACTGGCATGATGTTGCTAAGTTAATAAATATATTATAAAGTTATAAATTTAAATAAGAAAATATTGTGGTCTGTATGTAAAAATAAAACTCACTTTTTACATTACAGGATTAAAAGTATTTTTTTTTTAGTTTTTTGGTACTATTTTTTCATGCCCTTTTATAACTTCCAAAACTGAGCAAGTGCCCAATTTCCTTCCATTAATTTGATTTTTTAATTTTGAAAAATTCTGTATAATCCTGTACCTTTCTAGGATCCTGAATTGGAATTTTGTTCTGGCAACACGTCAAACTGTGAAGTTTCATTTTTTCTCGGTTCTTGAATTTGTGCTTAAATTTGTCAATATTATTAAAGAAAGTTTACTTTTAATAAGTGTAATCTAAAGCTAAGTATTTGTGCTAATTTGCTTCTGCGTTATATTTAAATTTTAATTGTATTTTAACTATTTTCTTAAATTCTGATGCCGAGTCTTTTAAATCATTTGTTGGTGTTATCAATTATCAATTTTCTTTCATACTTTGCAATTGTTTGTGCGATTGCATATTGTTTTTGTTTTAATTAGCTCTTTTTCTTTTGATTCGTTTTGTCTGCGTGTTATTTTTATGTGGCTCAGTGCTTCTCAAACTGCTCACAATTATATTGGTTGTGATCTCGGCTAATTCATTATAACCATCTTTGTTTTTCTATTTACTATTATATCATATTTTAATTTTTATTATTATTAACTATTTTGTTTTTTCCTTCAATTTAAATTTTTCCATAATGACTTGCAATTTTCGGAATTGCACTATTAAAGACGATTCTGATCGTTTTGTTTCTTGTTGGCTTTTTGACGGGCTTGCCCATCTTAAATGTGCTGGATTGACAGGTAGAATCTTAGATTCTATTCTCGATGGAAAAGGTCTGCGCTGGTCGTGCTTAAAGTTGAATTATTTAAAGTTTTTAAACAGGCGCGCAATAATTTTAAAGAAATCGGTCGAGAACTTCAAAACCTTACAGAAAAATTTAAGCATTATGAAGTGTTGTTTCAATCATATAAATACCTAAATAATCAAAATGATAATGCTAAGCCCTCATCAAAACGTAAACGTCCGTCTAATGAAGAACCTGCTACTTTGTCCGTCAAAAGTACATCAACGGTGAAAATAGACCTAATTAATCTCTCATCTCCTTGCCCTCAAGGAGAGAAGCCTTCGTCTTCAAAAGTGCATAATCCTCCGAAAATAATTACCGATAACCTTAAGCGGAAAACTATTCCGCCTCCTATTAATTCTGAGTTTGTGGCAAAAAATTTGGTAGTAATACCACAACGAAAATCAATTTTCGTTTAGAAATTTGCTTCGGATACTACAATCGAAGATATAAAGTTTTACATCTCGTCGAAATTAAAAACGAACGATATTGATGTCAGAAAAGTTAACTTTAAATACGAAAGAAATATATCTTCTTTTAAGATTAGCGTATCAGATGTTAATTTTCAATTGCTACTTGATGAATCATTTTGGCCACCCGATGCTTTCGTGCGCGAATTCGAACAAAAGCAACAAAAACCAACTGTAATTGCTCATATTCCAAAATTCTATTTACTTAACTTTATCTTATATACCGTCAAAATCGGACTTATCTGTATACATATATGCAGCATGCTTCTTTAATAAATATTGTTTTTTCAATTGCGAAGAATACTGATTACATAATTGTTCTAGGCGATTTCAATTTACCGTGTGTATCTTGGAATTCTGTTGACGATTGCATTACCCCTGTTTGCACTCGTTTAAGCTTTAATGAGTTTTTGGAAGAAATGTCTGCCATGGGTCTTAACCAAATTAACTTAATTCCCAACAAGTATGGTAAATTCTTAGATTTGGTCTATGTTGATAATACTTCAACAGTTTCTGTGGTCCGGTCTGATCCTTTAGTTTTGCCAGAGGACTCTTATCACCCTGCCTTGGAAATTAGTATCGAAATCTTAGACGAATTACGTGTTTACAATAAACAGGATCTTTGTTCTCGCTTCTACTTTGCGAAAGCTAACTTCAACAAGTAAGGAAAGGCTAAGTTCGGGTGCAACCGAACATTTTATACTCTCGCAATTTATTGAAGAAATTTAATCAATACATATATGCGGAATAAAGCTCACCGTATTTTTGAAAAACCTATAATTAGGTATATGGGAGCTAGGAGAAGATACTTTTGAAAAACCTACAATGAGGTATATGGAGATGTTATGACCCGATTTTAATAATTTTTGGAACAGAGACACACTATTAGAAGAAAACAATTTCCTCTGAATTCAATTGAGATATCTGAGAGATTTACCCATATTTTCGGTTAAAATTTATTCTTAGGCGCTGAGTTCAACATGTTCGATATCTGGGACCTTGAAAAGTTATGGTCCGTTTTCGACAATTTTTTCACAAGTGAAGCCAGAGATGATATGCCCTAATTGTGTAAAGTTTTATTCCGTTATCTTCATTGGTTCCTTATGTTTACATTATAAAGTGAAGGAATAAGATGGATTTCAAAATTGAGTTATAAGGAAAGTAGTAGTGGTTGTGAACCGATTTCGCCCATTTTTTGTCCGTGTTATCAGGGTATCAAGAAAATATTATATACCGAATTTCATTCGAATCGGTCGAGTAGTTCCTGAGATATGGTTTTTGACCCATAAGTGGGCGATGCCACGCCCATTTTCCATTTTGTAAAAAAATCTGAGTACAGCTCCCTTGTGCTATTTCTTCTGCAAAATTTAGTGTTTCTGACGTTTTTCGTTAGTTAGTTAACCCACTTTTAGTAATTTTCAACCTAACTTTTGTATGGGAGGTGGGCGTGGTTATGATCCGATTTCTTTCATTTTTGGACTGTATTAGGAAGTGGCTAAACAAAACGACTGCAGAAAGTTTGGTTTATATAGCTCTATTGGTTTGCAAGATATGTACAAAAAACTTAGTAGGGGGCGGGGCCACGCCCACTTCCCCAAAAAAAATTACATCCAAATATGCCCCCTCATAGTGCGATCCTTCATACCAAATTTTGTGGGCGTGGCAGTGGTCCGATTTTGCTCATTTTCGAAAGCAACCTTCCTATGGTGACAAGAAATAAGTGTGCCAAGTTTCATCAAGATATCTTAATTTTTACTCAAGTTACAGCTTGCACAGACGGACGGACGGACGGACGGACAGACAGACATTCGGATTTGAACTCCACTCTTCACCCTGATCACTTTGGTATATATAACCCTATTTCTAACTCGTTTAGTTTTGGGTGTTACAAACAACCGTTATGTGAACAAAACTATAATACTCTCTTTAGCAACATTTGTTGCGAGAGTATAAAAAGATTAATTGTGAACTTTCTAAATTGACTTGGTCTGATTACAGTGGTAATATTGAATTAAATGTATCACATTTTAATGAAACAATTTTAAATATTTTTTGAAAGATTTGTTCCGAAATGTTTTATTACCAAAAGAAAAAGTAATAAAAATAAAAAAGGAACTTAACAAAAATGTTATAAAAACTACATAATCAAAGTAAAAAATAATATTATTCGTAATCCGAAATTGCTCTAAGGTTTCGTTAACTCCAAACGTATGATATCTAATTTTCCGCCCGCGATGAAATATAAATCAACAATGTCATGTGACAATTATATTATTTCTAATATGTTTGGAGAATTCTTCAAATCCAATTATTGTTCAAACTCCCATATGAATGTGCCATATCATCAACTGTTATGTCCGAGTACTGTAATTAATACACCAATTATTTCTGAAACAGATGTCTTAAATTATTTAGTTACGTTAAAAAATTCGTTTAAATATGGCTCTGATACGATTCCCTCAAGCTTTCTTAAAAATTGTGCAAAATATATGTATCTGCCCTTAACTAAGCTTTTTAACCTATCTGTTAAACAAGGTATTTTTCCGTCAATGTGGAAAAACTCTTTAAAAAACTCTACCTTTGCATAAAAGTGGAGTTAGATCATCTGTTGAGAATTATAGGGGGATAGCTAATATGTCAGCTATACCCAAACTTTTTGAAGCTATTGTCACTGACCAAATAACTTTCTTAATCTCTGCTTTAATTTCATTTTCTCAGCATGGATTTTATAAAGGGAAATCTGCAGTAACAAACTTGCTTGAATTTGTAAACCATGTGTCAATGGGTTTTAGGGATAATAAGAATACTGATGTTATATATACAGACTTTAGTAAAGCATTCGATAGAGTAAACCACTCAATTCTTTTGCAAAAACTGGATCTTCTTGGTTTTCAACCAAGACTTCTTGAATGGGTATCCTCATATCTTACTAACAGAAAACAACAAGTTTTATTTAATAATACATTATCCGATTCAATTAGTGTTACTTCAGGGGTTCCACAGGGTAGTCATCTCGGCCCGATTCTGTTCTTGTTGTTCATCAATGATATACCTTCTGTAATTAAGTTTTCAGAAATTTTATTATATGCGGATGATGTAAAACTTTTTAAATCATATACTTCTCATAACGAAAGGACTGAATTGCAATCGGATTTAAATAATTTAGTTACTTGGTGTCACAAAAATGATATGCCACTGAATCTTAAAAAATGTAAAACGATGTGCTTTTCCCGTAGAACTGTTGATCTTTCTCCCTATGTAATAAATAACTTCAGTTTAGAGCAAGTTTTTAGCTTTGTTGATTTAGGAGTTACTACGGACCCTTCTAATGTAAATTCAATTGTCTTAAAACCTAAAGGTGCTCTTAGCTTTGTTAAACGTTGGTCTAAAGAATTTAGTGATCCGTACATTACTTAAATTCTTTTTACAACATTGGTAAAGCCTATATTGGAGTATGGTTCCGTGGTATGGAATCCTTGCTATCAATCCCATTCTGATAAGCTTGAGTCCGTTCAAAAACAATTTTTACTTTTTGCTTTAGGCCACTTACATTGGGATTCAAGATTGAATCTTCCCCCGTATACTAGTCGTTTAAAACTTATAAATCTTCCCACACTCACTAGTCGCAGAGAAATGCTAGGTATAATATTCCTAGTAAAACTTCTGAATGGTTTAGTTTGTAGTTCATTCCTATTGTCTGATATTAAGTTTAATGTCCCATTGCGTTCAACTAGGCAGTTTAGACCATTACTTCTAAAATCTTCTAGAACAAATTTTGAGTTAAATGAACCATTCCGCCGAATATGTCAGGATTTTAATTCTCATTCCAGCACATTCGATCCATCTGACTCAATATTTAGCATCAAAAAAACTATTTTGTCTTCTCTTAATAAGTAATATTCAGAAATTTTTAACTTTTTGTTTTTATAAATTTTTAAATCTCAGCTTTTGAAATGTTTCTTTCTGTTGCTGGGCAGTTTGAGAACCGGACGCTTAAAAATCTCTTGCCTTTCTAGACTCGGCAAATTCCGCTCGTATGCGGACTGCGCCCCACGCGTCGGTTGGGTGGGAGGAGGGTTTGGGTTTATTATTATTGGAATATAGAAGGAGGAACGCAGTTATTATTTGCGGAACTCCCGACTCTCCAGATGCAGATTCACCAAACTCGTAGAGTTAGACCGTAATGGAATTTGAATCTCGAGCAATCCCAAATAGAGATAACATTACAATACACAACGACATTTTTTTCGTACGTTTATTCCACAACAAGCGACACTGACCTCCCAGATTTCGAAACTATAATGGCAGATAAATCCCCAGTAAAATGAGGCATAAGAGGAATTTGTAGATCTACGCAGTCTTCAGAAACATCGTGGGATTACTGTGAAAGCTCATGCTCTTCCGTGGTATCCTCCGAATACTCAGAGTATGATGGTGAAAGAAATGTGTGTTCCCCATATTCTAACACCCCGTACCCCCTAATTATATGTTGGAGCCATATGTAGCAACACCCACTATATCGCATAAAAGGATCCGAAAGCGACACTTGACTTTCCGTGATCCGAATTTGATTTTCGATCTGTCGGATATTTCCGATAACGAGAAACGACTGACCAGCAGCAAAAAAAGGGATGCTGGTATTGCAAATAATGGATCGATGGATTGGGTTAACGATAATAATTAAATGTGATAGTTATTAAATAATACTACATAGATGAATATGTTCATCAAGAAAAAATTACATAATGTAATAGTTCATAAAATAATTTTATTATTTTTTTATATTTATTTATTTAATTTGAAAACAAAATAAATAGTTTTAAATCGACTTTACATTTTTAATAGAACATTAATTGTAAAAACGTTTAAGGCATAAAAAATTTCGTCTACACTGACTTCGGCTGTTTCAAGAAAAGTCGATCGCTCGTAAGCTCGTATAATAGAAATCGTCATCACGGACGAAATGCAAACTCAATTACACAATCCGATATAGATATCATAATAGTAGAGATCGTTGGAGTCTTATAAATTGGAGTTCACTAGCGCCGAAATTCGCGCTATTTTAAAGTTTTCCTTAGTTAAAGGCAAATCCGCTAGAGAAACGTTCCGTGAGATTAATAGTGTTTTGGGAGATGGTTTCAGAGCGGGTGAAAACGACACCATGGATACGCTAGCCAGCGTAAGACCTGTGACGACGAATACCGATCAAATCATGAAAAACATCGAGTTAGACCGGCATGTGACATCTCGTGGCACCGCCCAGGAGATGGGAGTTAGTTACCAAACCATTTTAAACCATCTGCAGAAGGCTGAATACACAGAAAAGCTTGATGTTTGGGTGCCGCATGATTTTACACAAAAAAACCTTCCGGACCGAATCAACGTCTGCGACATGCTGCTGAAGCGGAACGAACTCGACCCATTTTTGAAGCGGATGGTGACTGACGACGAATCCACTATGAGCTGCCCCCATATGGCCATACGCTTAATTCTACCATCTACTGCGAACAACTGGACCGCTTGAAGCAGGCGATCGAGCAGAAGCGTCCAACAGGAAGAGTGTAGTGTTCCACCAAGTCAACGACAGACCACACACTTCGTTTATGACTCGTCAGAAGCTACGGGAGCTCGGATGGGAGGTTTTATCGCATCCACCATATAGACCGGACTTAGCGCCAAGTGATTATCACCTATTCCTGTCTATGGCGAACACCCTTGGTGGTGTAAAGTTGAACTCTAAAGAGGCTTGTGAAAAGTGATTTTCCGAGTTCTTCGCAAATAAGAAGAAGGCTTTTAAGGGGGCGTATTATGAAGTTGTCGTCTAGACGGAAACAGATTAACGAACGAAACGGCGCATATTTGATCCGATCACTGTAACACATGTTATATAGTATTAACTAAAAAGAAAAATATCGGAATGGAGATATTTTCCAACCTAATATAACAATGTCGCAACGTTGTATCCCGTTTTCGATGTATACTTTTAGGCTAATCTTAAACTAAAAACTTTACTATTTAGATTTGTTTTTTTTTCGCATTATTGAAATATAAGGGATGATAATAAACCGACATGGCACAAAGTCTCGGATTATTATTCCCGATCTCATCTTGTCGGTTTCTTCTCTATCTCTATAATAGTTCAAAATTATAAGCGCTATTCTGTATCTACTTGGGTTTTTGCTAACCTATTTGATGTGCATTAGTTGCTTGTTCGATTCGCCGCTCTCAAAGTTTTGGCTCCTTGAAGACAGCTACTATTTACTTACAATATTATCGGCAATTTGTCACTAGTATAACACAACACAAACAATATACAAATTCGAGGAAGGCAACAATAACAATGCAATACAAATTACAAATTGGTGTTGTCTGAAATCGAGTGGGGAGCGGGGCAAGTGTAACAATGCGGCACTGTTTACACTTGACAAATTTAGTAGAAAAGCAAACCGAACTTCACAGCCGACACTTATTGTTGTGGGCTGGAGAGCAGCTGTATGCCAGCAGGGAAATAACGTATGAAAAGAGTAAAGAGGACACACAATGTTGACAGCGCTGAGCACACTTGTTGCGCACTGTGGCGAGAGCTGTGCGCGGTGGTGGACTAGCAGACAGCAAAAGTGTGTATTGTCAACAATGGACATAATTACTTTTCGCTTGCTGTAAGTAAGCATCCTTTATACTCGTAGGATGTGTCCAAATAAATGGCGACTACAATTGGCACTCGCGCGTATATTTTGTTCTATAGCATTGCGTACTGTTGTTGTTGCAACCGAGTGTCCTCAGCGTGGAAGAATCCAAAATATTACGCATTCGTTGCACAGTTCGCTAAATGAGTTAGCGCACTAATGAAATGGAAGCCAAGCGAAGGCATTGCTGCAGAACTTCGAAGAAAGGAAGGAAGCCAAAAGAGCAGTGAAAATTTAATAAAAGTTCAGCAGGAAAACGATGCGTTTCAACTAACGGAAAGTAGTCTACACACAGGTGCACATGCATAGCGGCACAGGATGCAGAGCAATTGTCGTACTGGTGTGTGACAGTTGAAGTGAAGAACGGATAATTTTCCAAGTGACCAAGTGACAAATGAATAGCTGCTACAAATAACTCACGAAGATGGGCGCAGACAAGTGATAAGTGTTCGCAGAGCAGATCACACACTTGAGTCGGTCCTCAATGCAACTAGTCTATACGCTTGACAGCTAATAATTGGCGGTGACTTTGGTGTTTACAGGGTAACAAGAAACTTTGTCGTATTAAAACGTTTTTAAGATCTATGCGAAGTCAGCAATAGTCCGTTCAGTCAAGATTTAGCCTCACAAGGAAGAACTAATCTCAATTCCTTAGCCAAAGAGCATCTCAAGGTTTCTGAGCTTATTAACTAGGCCAACACTGGCGGTTACTTCGGCAATATTGTAGGATTTTCCAACTTTTTCGAGAACATTTTCATCTCAACCCTTTTCCATGATGGATTTCCCTCTCGATGATCATCTTTGGGTATTCCAACCTTCAAATGGCAATTAAAAAGTAAGGTAATCTCTCGACGAACAAAAACCAAACTCTACAAGTCCCTCATCATTTCCGTCTTGCTTTATGGACTGAAGCGTGAACGATATCAATATCCGATGAGACGGCACTAGGAGTTGCTAGACAAAGGTTTTGAGGACGATTTAAGGTTAAGGTTTAAAAGACCTTAAATCGCAACGGCGAATACCGCAGACGATGGAATGATGAGCGAGCTGTACGAGTTATTCGACGGCAGAGACATTATTCAGCCAACAAAAAGCGGATAAGCTGGCTAGGTCATGTTGTCCGAATGGACGAAAACATTCCAGTTTTGAAAGTATTCGATGCAGTTTTTGAAGGAAGACCTCCACGCCATTGGAAAGACAAGGTAATCTTATAAAAAAAAAAATAAATAATTTTTAAACTTCTTGAGTTTCTTGTTGACCGTAGGCAATAGCAATAAAAGTGGTAGCTCGTTACCAGATCATCGAAATTTGCTGATATATCGAGTATTACGCCGATTTAAAAAGTCTAAATACCTTTTGAAATAATATTTTTAAAAGTACCTTAAATGCAATAATGTCAAATTAAGATTCCAATTGACCTCGAATCAGTCAGCATCCGTTAGGTCAGCCCCTTTCCTTTTTGAATAAGAATCGACCATAAAACTCTTAACGTTGTTTACTTCGGTTTCGGTAACCAGAGGGTTTAAGATGAGTAGGTGATTAACCTTCTTTCCGTTTGAGGCCCTTTATTCCACCTACGAAATACGGGAAAAATATATCGTTATAACCTCTGAAAGTAGTTTCAGATACTCTTCCAGGTTTGTCACAGCATTTCCAGCTCTAGGCCTAACAATCTTTTATCCCTCATTCTAAATCCATAATGAACAATGCTTTAAGATTGTGTTGAGTACTTAATACATTCTACTCCCCTTCATAACGTGTTCATATGTAATGAAATATTGAAGAGCTTAGCAGAGAACTCAGCTTTCCAACTAGAGCTCGACAAAATAACTTCTTAAAACTATACATTTATATACCCAACATATTGCCACATATTCAGCGCAATATAGTTCTAAACTTGTAAACGAAAAATTTACTTAAAATAATTGGAAACACCCACTATAATAAACGAGCAAAAAAGCGTATGCTCGCGTGTCTGTGCAAAAGTGAGCACTTCAAAGTTTCCAGAGTAATATTTTTAATGCGAAACAAAAGAGGAAATTGAAAAGTGTTTCAATATTGCAGAAGATTGAGTGAAAGTGGAAGTGGAAGACGCTATAGCAAAGAATGCACTCAAGTAACTAAAAGTGCAATATATTTTATTTTACTTTTACTTGCAATTTCGTGGCAGCAAAATGAAGTCAAGACGGAAGCAGCTGCTGCTGCAGCTACGGCGCACATGCAGTGAGTACAACTCTATATACAGTCTATGTGTATATTTGACATGGGTCAATATATTGATATCGAAAGGAACATAAAAAGTATAAGCAAATGAAAATATTGAAGACATGCGGAAAGTAGAGTAGAAGAAGTGGAAGTATGAACCAACGGCACGCAGCAAAGTCGCCTTGAAGAAGTGATAATGCGCAGATCTTAAGTACTTACATGACAGGTCAATATGTAAACGCTATCATATATACATATCTATATAAATATTTCTTTATGTATAGGGTGCTCCAAAGATAGGTCCACTTGTAAACTCAAATTATTATAATTAAAAGATTAGTCGGCATATTGAGCGTCGGTTTCATATTATTCAGTCTTACGGTTTCAAATATCCGAGATCATTGTTTTAATGTCACCTTAAAGGTTTCATATCCAGTATAAAAATAGTTCACCCAGTCAGCGACAACACCCGTAAGATCTCAGCCTATACTGTAGTGCCAGAAACCTGATATATAACACCTCGCGACAGTTTATCCCTATACAGAAACACTCAGTTCGCCTTCAGAAGTTGCCAGGGAACTTTATATCACTGCAGATTCAATGAAAGGCTATCTTACTATTTAATTGGAAAGATATCATGATTCAATGTTAGGAAATTTCCCCACTTGATTATACCACCACCGGAGAATTAATTTCAGAAGGTTGGGCAACGCTGATATTAATCTCAAAGCAATATTTACAATATACCTGCAACTACATGCAACACCTTAAACATCTATACGAGTGGTTCGAAAATGGATGATGGAGTTGGTACAGGGATATACTGTCCGAAGTTAGGTATAAAGCAACATTTCAAACTGCTGGACCACTGCAGTATATTTCAGACAGAGGCCATAAAGGCATCGAGGGCAACGAAATCGTAGACGGGATTGCCAAGATTGGCAATATGATCGACATTGGCAAACCCATGCATTGTCTGTAGGACGACATTGACAGGTGCATGACGAAGAGAATCAAAGCACGATGGAAGGATCTACCGAGTTGCAAAGCCGAAAAGATCATGTGCAAAGGGTTAGATCGGAAATATTCAAGTTTCATACTAGCACTTGATAGAAAGGGCTGTAGTACCATGGATGGCATCTTACTTGTCACAGATCGGGACTTAGTTGGGGCTCTCAGATCGGCAGGAATGCAGAAAGTGTCCAGAGCAGAGCAACAAGGAAACCTTGGAGTATCTCTTGTGCGTTTGTCCTGTGGTTAAAATTTCGCGTCAAGCGCTGGCATCCTTAACGATGACTCCTACTCAGGGAATACGTGACGGCACTCCATCTGGTATCGCTAACGACCATAATTGGTCTAAGCGGACCCTGCTGGCCCACCAGACAAACTTAACCTAACTTATCTTCTCCATACCAAACTCGTCAGTCCCAATGAAGACACTATACTTATAATTAGATTCTCTATTGGGATGCTTCTCCTCTCTCAAAACTCCGCTGTTGGTCAACTCGAATATCACTCTCTTCGAAATTTCTAGGCACGAGTGAATGGATTCATCGTGCAAAGATTGAAGTTTTACTTCATAAATTGAAAATAAAGACTGGATTAATGGTCGACTATCTCTCTTCTTCAAAATTCCAGTCTCAAAAATAACAAATAACTGTCAGGAGGTATGACACCTTTTGAACGAATATTATATTTTGATTCAAGGTGTTGAACCACAGAACCATTTTGAAATGAAGAGAGAATATCTTCCATGACATTAGGAGACAATATGACATATTTTGTTGTACTCTATAGATAGAGGTTCAATAGAAAGAGATATTTGACTTATATTTAGGGATCAGAAGCCAAGCTTTGCTTAGTTCATTCAAAAAACACTGCTAGCAAAATACTGAGTTTACAGACCACCCTATATACCCTATATAGAAGCTCGATAATATGTCCATATGGTAACCACAAGGATGCTATGTAAAAATGTAAGCTTGTTGTCAGTGGCTGTCAGCGGACCAAAGTGTGAATCTGTACATATGTATGTTTGTAAGTAAATATACCGTTATGCGTGCCTGTAAAAATGCACTTAAGCGGCGGCACAAATTGATGGATGCACTGACGCTATGCGCCACTTAAATGCACATTCAAGCGGACAGTGAGCAGAAAAAGAAGAACAAACTCAAATTGGTGAACAAAAGGGAGCAAAAAAAATCCACAACAGTGTGCCTAAAAAGCAGTACGCCACCACATAACCGCCCCATTTGCTGCTTAGAGAGTTACGTGCGACACGGCGGCATACACTGGCGGAGTCACCTCACACGCCTGCAGTGTCCTTGCATGTCCTGTCGACAAGGCTTGTTATACCAGTGCTGTTTGTTGTAGTATGTGCGCGACATGCGGAAATATCTGTCCGTGAGTACATGAAAAATGAAACCAATATGTGTAAGTATATTTGTGGGTGATATGTTGGAATTGCGACAGAAAAAGTGATTGTAAAGCGTCAGCGGTAGGCGAGTGCCTCTGGTTTCATGAACATCGTTTTTGGCTTTGTTGTTTGACTTTTTGCAGTCAAACTTTTGTTTAATGTCCGTTGATGTTTTCGAAGTTTTTTGTTTTTTTTGCTTTCCATATTTATTTTTGAAACTGTTGAACGTCAAAAGTTTGCCCCAATGTTTTTGCCATTTTTTGGCAGTGTTGTAAATTTATTTGGGAGTGTCTTCTGACCCATTATGATGTGACATATTAACGCCTCTAACTTGAATGTGAAGTTTTTAGTAGAACAAATCAATAGATAACATTGAAAGTAAGTTGAAACTGACACAGTTTTTATAGAATGATATATTATATTACTACCGCCCCAACTTCTTCAATAAAACACAACAGTCAGGTAATATATCACTCTAGCGAAAGCGGACGTGCATTAAAGATTTTGATTATATTTCATTTGAAAGGCGATTTCGGTAGTGTCATAACCTACTGGATTGCTGCTCTATCACCCAAGTTGTAACCAATCATGCCATCCACGAATTTTCACTCCAATCTACTCAACTATTTCGAAGATTGAGCTTACTGGATGTATCGAGAAGAAAAACAAAATCTCAAAACAGTCTTTGGTAGGTCTTTTTAAACTTTTGCGGTCGTTCACTTTCAAAACTACTTCCATAAATAAACCAATTCAACTAAATATGGCTATTTCTAATCTAAAAATTTTGTCGGTTTCGAAAACTTTTGACAGCAAAGTGCTATCCAGAAGACGACTAGAATAATACGTCGAGATCTTTAATTCAAAGCGTACAAATTACAGCTTGTGCAAGAACTGAATCCGCTCGACCTTTCTTTCGCTCCATGGGTTCTTGAAAAGCTCCAGAAGATCCGACGTTTTCGAACCAAATTCTGTTGAGCGTTGTGGTCCATTTCTGGCTCAATGGGAATGTAAACAAAATTGTCGGATTTAGGATGGAGAGCTATCATTTCATCCAGAAAAACAATGGTTTGGTGTGTGGCCGGTGGGATCATCGGTCCACATTTCTTCAAAAAATATGCCGGTAAGAACGTAACCGTCAATGGCGACCACAACCGACTATTTTATGCCTGAAATTGAAGCTCGTGATCTCGTCGACATTTGGTTTCAACGAGACGGTGTCACTTCCCACAAATCGCAGCTATCAATGGATTTATTGAGTGAACACATCGGTGGGCAGATAATTTCACTATTGGGCCAGTCGAATGGCCACCAAGATCGTGTGATATCGCACCGTTATACTTTTTCCTGGGGGAAAAGCAGTCGCAGTGCTCGAACGAGTCATAGAGAATTGGATTAAATGGATAGATCATCTGAGACGTAGTCGCAGCCAACATTTCAAAGAGATAGTCTTAAAAAAATAAATGTCAAAGAATGTTCTTTCGATTGATAATAAGCATTGTCCATTAAATATGAATTTTTTGTGTTTTTTCCTTTTAAAAAGTAGGGAACCTCGAAATGAATCACACTTTAGTTTAGCGGTGGTAAGTGAGCAAACTTTGGTTGATCATTAGCGAAAAGAAAGTAAACCTTTCTATGGAGACAGATATCAGATTGTTATCCGACCTATAGTTGATCTATGGTCTTCTATACAATGACCAGAAGTGACTTCTACAGATTTACTTCTGGATGCGGAATAACGGCTTTGTTTCGAAGGCTATTAATATTATCAGAGCATAGTTTGTTAACGTATACAAAGATTGCTGGACAGAACCTTCTCTAACTGAAAACAATTATTGATTGGGCAATAGATATACCAAAAAGATAGTAGGGATAAGTATCTTCGGCACCTATAATTGAATTAAATTGATGGTATCCCTCATCCATATCCTCCATAATTAAAGCTTTCTTATATTTATTTGGAGTTTAGGTTATAACCGGGTTGCCATCTTGTTCGACTTTCTATATAACAATCAAATAATCATTACAAAAAATATTATTTATTCTTATTATACTTTAGAAATTAAAAAGACTTTAATAAAAAAATATAATAATATCTTATTCCGCCTTGTCACTTTAAAAATTTAAGAAATTGTTTGCAATTTCTGCTCATACGTACATATATCGATCAACATTTCTGTGTTGCCACATTTACATACATATATGCTAACGGAAGTCTCATAAATGTCATAGACAACTTGGCAGCTTTCAATATTCCTGCATACGCTTATCAGCAATAAGACAGTAATTGCCCGCAAAATATGGCTCACAACCATTATCACTTAACGAGAAGCAGTGAGCTTTGACGGTTTCTTAGAACTCTTCATACTTCAGTACACATTTACATTTGCTCAAACTCAGTGCTCAGTCTATGGAGAAATTTTTCCGCGGTTTGTGCTATCTCGCCACAACATTTTCACAAAATATCATACACCACTTAGAGAACGCACACTAAGCTGTCTCCTGACATTGGCTGCCTTCGTACACACACACACCAACACAACTGTAAATTGTATCTCCATTTTATTGTTCAATCCTCGTTGAACAATATTTAGCGTCTCGTGTAAGCCTTGTCATTACATTTGTCCCATTTTGTTAACAACAAATCACACACATCATCCCTGCTCACTCCGCAACAGCGTTGCATTAACGTCGTAATATAAATGTGAATATATTATTAGAGAATGAAAAATCGACTGTTTACTGAACTTTCGACCCGATGACTATGCAAACTGCATATTTACTCCTCATACTTGAGCGCACACACTCTCTCCCTGACTGGCATCCCTGGTGGCCTTTCAAATGCTTACTTCCCGCCGTTAAGGCCAACAAATGAAGCTGAAAATGCTCTCGCTAAAATATCATTTATCATATTTTCTGAAGTGGCAGCACGAAAAAAAAAACAAAATGAAATCCGCTGGAATTTTCAACATAAATAAACAGAGATTTGTGCTTCCAATGCTGTGGTAGATTGTTGCTGGCTGTAGACGTCAGTGATTGTGCTTACTACCGCCGCGTTTTGAACGGTTTTACGGCATATTTTCTTCTTTTCTCGCTTTAGCCTCTGGAACTTTGCGAATTCGTGTCTACTTGACTGCCTGTTGTTTTCCCAAGCCGGTAATTATCGTGATTCCAAATGTTAGTCGTCTGCGTGTTTGTGATTTTTAGTGTCTGAATGCCTCGTTTGTCTTGCTTTTCTCCACCAGTGTCTCTCCCTTGGCAGGTGGTCCATACACCTTCTGCTCATTTTTTATGTCACTTCCACCGCAGTTATGTATTTCTTTGTTTTGATATCATCTTTTAATGTCAGTGGTATTGTTTTTGGAGAAGGAGTGATAAAAATGTTGAGTCTAATTTTAAGTATAAATTATAGCATGATTATGGTCAAAACATATTTCTTTTTATAGACCTATTGGACAAGGAATATTTACACAAAGATAAATTTAAATAAAGATAAAGTTACCTCATAGATTCCCAATCAATTGATGACAAACTTCTTTTAGATATCATAACATTGATAATCAGGATTCATAAACGCCTTTTAAGTATGTGTTACTAAAAATTGTTGGACTAATTTTGCCTATAGACATCGTAGTATAATATTTCATCAGTCCAGCTAGCTTCGTAGGAAACAAGCTTGCATTTATAAATAAATTCAAATTTCTGGTAGGACTTCAATATATAGCTTTCATTTATTGAGGCATTGGGCCTCAATAGCTGGGGACTTTTTAGTCGAGGTAACCAAAAATATTTTATCCTAGGCCGGAGATAGAATTTTAGAATTTCCGGGTTGACATACCAATTGTAAGCTTGAGATAATGCTTTCTTATACGATCTCGCCTTTGAAAAACTATTTCAACAGACAGAATGGATCTGGTAGTTGTCGGCTTATCGTCCGCGACCACGATCTTTAGCTTCTTAGCTTCGTCCTTGGACTTCATTTTCTTCGCTGGTGCCTTCGGTTCGTCGAACGCTGTCTCTTTTCAGCAATGTGCTCCTCGATGTGAATATCAAATGCTGGGTCCAGGCATTGCACCAGTTACAAAATGCCCCCGGCCACTTTTGACCTCCTCTCTGACCGTTTGGTCACCGTTTCATCTCCTCTTCATTCAGGTGGGTCTTGCTTTCGAGTCAGTAACAAATCCCTACCGCCGCTAGGCTTCTTCCGGGGCCCTCTCTTGTTGCCAGAATTGGAACCCTCGTTCGGAGAGAAGAAGTTCTTCCTCTTTTTCGGTGTTTATGCTCACAGCGCTTTCTTGTTCCGAATATTAATGGATTGCGGCACCGCTGCGCAATAGAGCTGGCTTGGCAGTAACTTGTTCCCGTTGCAGGGAGGTGTATCCACTAGTGACACAGTTTAAAGGATCGCTGTGCGCTGTAGTAGCAGCCTCGTCTTCCACCGACGTTTTGATATCCTAGCTCGCTTTTTTCGTCTTTGGCGTCCATTTTCGTACCACATTGGTAATGGCCTATGTGCTCACGTCTCCATCGCCTTATGAAGTTGCATACAGAGCAATCCAACATAGGGGGGTGGATGGGGGAGTACATCAACTTTAGTTAGATGGCCTATACTGGCACTGCTTGAGACCACATCTGCTCTTCAAGTTGAAAAAAACAACAAGAGGATGACTTTACAAATATCACTCATCTTATCGAAACTTTTCAATCGCTCTCCTTACTTACGGTTATCACTTACATCCATCTGCCTCTTACTTCAAAAATTCGCTGTTCACTTATCAAACACAATTTTGACAAACTGTAATATTTACTGTAATTTCTATATATGTACTTAAATAATTCACTATGCACGTTTTAAACCGGAAACACTCCAGCCATTCTCATTCCGCCCACTCTTCGTAGTCCCACTCCAAGTTCATAGTTTTTGATTTATGTTTCATTTTGTTTACAATGACAATTTCCGTTTTTTGTTGTGGTTTTTGCGCTTGTTTTTGTTTTTGATAAATTGTCTATTAATTTGCGTGTTGCCAAAAGAATTCCTCCGCATGTCTGTCTGTGTGTAAAAAATCGCGCACGACACAGCGCAAATACATAGTCAGCAATAAAATACTAATATTTTATGATATATTGTCTATTAAATCTAATGCCACATACAGCCGAAAAGCGAGCGAGAGCTCAATAAAAAAGCGTGCTGCTACAAAAGTTTAATGGCGAAAGCGTAAAAAAACTCTCCAAAAAACATATGTCACATAAAAGAGCAACAAACCATGAAAAGCTCGTTTATTTTAGAGTCATAAATTTTTGTGGATACTTAGCGGCAGATATATTAGTCATTTTCGTAAATAAATTACTATGTGGTTAAATATTTTATGGCAGAAAAATGAAGTGGAATTCTCGTGTGGCCTCAATGCGCTCCGAATTGTATAGTTAATAGCAGTGATTTGAAAGTGTTTGTAATGTGGAATTGATGATGCAATAAAAATCATATCTTGGAAATAGCAAGCTCTGTAGATACTCCGTTGTCAACTGCAACGAAATTGTGTAGCGTAACGAAATTCCGTCACACTCTTAGTATACAAAATACATCATGGTTTTTGAAATGAAAAATTACTTATTTATTGTTGGGAGTAGCACTTGGATAATTTTAAAACAAAAATGTATAAGGTTGCCACCTTACCAAAAATTTTTAGTGAAACAAACTGATAGAATAATTAAACTCTACTAAATTTTAAATAAAATCAAGTAATTCAAGAAAATTAATTAATTAAAAAATATTTTAGAAAGAGTTGCCATATTTTTTAAAATTTGCTTAAATAAAAATAATAATTTTTCATAAACATAATACATTTTCACTGAAAATGTTTTTTAATATAATTTTGAAAGAAGTTGCCACTTATCTGAAATTTAAATTGATTAAAAAATTAAATACAACACTCGCCTGTTTAGGAAGTAAAGTGGCAGCATTAGGTGACGAAGACAACAATACGGTTACCAAATCGAAGTTTTAGGCCAGCTTCTAAGTTTGTCGATATTTGAAAACCTGATATTCGTAATAGTGCTGTTTAAAAGGATGATCCAATCCAAGGTTCCCTACTTTCCGATAACTCGGTCGAGCATTTCGACTGGTATCTGGCGAATGACACGCCTGATGTTTTGCTCCAAGGCCTTAACCGAAGACGGATTGTCCGAATAGTCTTTAGACTCAACAGGTAGACTCAAACTGTATGTTGTCACACGATCTTGGTGACCAATCGACCGGTCCAAAACGTAAAATTATCTTCTCACCGAAGTGTTCTCTCAATAAATCCATTGATTGATGCGTTATGTGGTCCGTTGGTAGGTCCGTCTTGTTCAAACCAAATGTCGCCAAGATCACGAGCTTCAATTTCAGGCATCAAATAGTCAATTATCACGGCGCGATAACGGTCGCCACTGACAGTCACGTTCTCACCGGCATCAATTTTGAAGAAATACGAACCGACGATTCTACCGGCCCATAAACCACACCAAACCGTTTTTTTTTTCTGAATGAAACTGCAGCTCTTGAATCTCTTCTGGTTGCTCCTCGTCCCAAATGCGGCATACCCATTGAGCCAGAAATGGGCCTCAACGCTGAACAGAATTTGGCTCGAAAATGTCGGATCTTTTTGGAACTTCAAGAGTCCGTAAAGCGAAACGATGTCGCTTGGGAAGGTCGGGCGGCTTCCGTTCAATTTAAGATCTCAAAGTAAAATGCTCCAAATCGCTCTATACGTCAGTCCGAGTTGCTATGAACGACCCCGAATCGACTCTCCAGGGTCTTCGTGTACACTCTGAGCTACGGTTGCTATATTTCTTCCCTGCTTGCGGTCAAATACTATCCAATAATGAATGCTGGCTTTCAAGATGGGTAGTGATTTTGCGAATAGTAAGCTCAGATTCAGGTAGGCTGTCATAAACCTTGAAAATCAATTAATTTCTAAATGTAGAAACTATGTAGAAGACTCTTGTCCGCAGTAAAAAAATAATAGCTAATGACTTCTATATAAATGTTTTACATATACATATGTATGTCTATATTGATCCCACATTTCTATATGCCTGAACAAATAAAAAAATATTTAAACTGTACTAAACCCCACACTCAATAATACCAACCAGCATGAAGCCAATAACGTACATTTTCACTCCAACAGCTTACCTCTCCTGGAACCGCCACACCATATCCGCTTACCGCAAACTTGCTCACCAACACGGTGTGCACCGTTACAAATTAATTCGTTTGCTTTCGCGGAAAGCGCGCTCTTGGTATGGCGCCACCACTACATCACCGCAAGAGCCAGCGAGAGCAGCAACTGCCGATTGCCAGCGATTGCTAGCAATTGTCATTGCGGTGCGCCAACAACGAATTTCACACCCAAACGGCAATAAAAAATGTTGAACTCGATTTATACTCCGACGCGATGGCGTTGCTGAAACAAAAGCAAGAAAGAACCGTTGGATTGCACACGAAGCCACAAAACCCCGAACAACTATTACCACCTGCAACTGGCGGTGAACTAATTTTTACAAGAGTGTAGCTGAGTTGATATAAATATGTATGAGTTGGTGGTCTACGATCTGTGTGCAACGGAAGTTGGTGGGGATACACGACATTTAATGGAAACTGAAAGTTTGAATGGGAATTTTCAGTCGCATATTTCACTGGTTTAACAGGAAATACAAATAAAACAAGGATCCAAAATCTCTCCAAGGCGGGAATAAAAAATAATGTTTATACTCTCCAGTATTAAATCTGTAGTGCCTGAAAGAGACACGACGATTGGACGTCAATACTTAGGGCTACATTGAAGTAGCGTCGAGTTCGGATCTCTACCAATCCACATAAAACTGTTAAAAGTAATAGGTTCTCTTGGCGAACTCTCCAAAAATCACTGTGACACTAACACACTGCGTCCAAGAGGGAGCTTTCGAAAATCAGACTAGAATAAGAAACTAAAAACAAAACAAAACAAAAAATATTTCACTTCCCATCGAAATTCCATATCTTCCTGAAGTGTACTTTACCTAACAAGCTTATGAGAACTCCAACTAGCTTTCCAGGCAATTTCCACATTTTCCGAATAAACCACAGAAAGACGGTCAATTTGGTCACTTTATTTCTACAAGTGGGCAGGCGCTACTTGAAAATTTGTTGGGAATGCCAAAATGGAAAAAACAAAAGAGAGGTAAAAAGTTACGAGTACACTTGAAAAAGTGTTGTGGCTTACAGCAGGTAACTAGCAACCAACTAGCATTAGCACAGGTGTCTATTGTGCTGTAAGCATGTACATAAATGTCACATGTGTGACCACAACGCAAGCGCTATAATCCGCCAGTAAAGCGACATGAAGTGCCACAGCAGCCACGGTGTTGCCAAGTTGGTGGAGCAATTGTGATTTAAGTTGCATTGCGGCCGGTAGCGCCATCTGTGGCGCTGATTAAGTTGTTCCACACAGTTTTTTTACCTTGCAGCACATATGTTGTTGTTTTAACCAGCGCTTGCAGCGCATTGCTTTCTTTTTATTTTTTTAATTTTATCTAGCACTTTCTTGCATTTTCATTCTTCCATTTGCCAAGCTTTATTTCTAATCATTTATTTGTTTTCATCGCGTCCTTGTAGACACTGTGTGAATATGCAAGCCGTCCTGGAGATATGTTTGTTGATAAACCCAGCACCACTAAAACAACCGCTACATCTGATTTTGTTTTCATCGTTTTTCGCCTTTGCATTTACTACACAGAAACCACATTTCCGTTGTGGGTAATCGCTTAACTTTGGCTGTGGCGCTCAAGCAGACTTCCCACGGCATCCGCCAACAGCTTAAGCTCCATTCTACACAGTTTATCTTTACTTTCACGGTAAACGAAAATGTTCGCGCGCATGCACACACACGATTTATGTACTCACACGACTTACAACGGCACTGCCAACACGTGTTAAGTCATGCCAGCGCTACTACTGTTACTTCTTACAAGTAAACACCCATCCCATCGCCAGACTCAACGCAATGCCACCGATGGGTTGTTATCACTGCTGGCTGAACATGTAAATACATGAGTATGTTCTTATACCCACATCCAAAATGTGGGCAAGAGGAACATGGGAACATGACCCTGTCTAGGTTAAGTTAACGGGTAGATCTCCGCAGCTCCAGAGAATCTCACTTAGGCAGATTCGACTGTCCTTTGTGACACCCAGAAAACTCGTGATCCGTCAGGAAAGAAAGCACCTTATGATACGACAGAGCGCTTGGACTCTATAATAAAGTTCTAAAGTCGGCTATTGTCGATTCCAGTCACTTCACTGGGTTCGTCGAAGATGTGTCCACCTAATTGCTTTAACCTAAGTCTGGCGAATGATGGACATTAATGGAGGAAGTGCTTGAATGATTCCTCTTCGCCTTTCTCCAAAACAGCTTTGGCAACTAGCGTCTGACTTGATCCCTAGCCTCACCGCGTATGTGCCCATTGAGCAATGACCAGTAAGTACATCAATGATTGCGGAGAGATGAGCCTCGCTACCGCACAGGTGCTGGTTGTTCTCCTGCGTTTGGCGAACTCACTGGAAGTCAGTGTGTCTAGCGCTCTAACACAAGTTTCCATGCGCCAATCTAGTTAGGGTACGCTCTCTTGCAAGCTGATCCGCTTTGCGGAGCTACTCCGCGATGACTGTCGGATTATAAAGCAGTTCGAAGCTACTGCGTTTGGCGAGCTCACTCGAAGTCAGTGTGTCCAGCGATCTAGCGCAAGTTTACATTCCGGCGTCAATCTAGCTAGGGTACCCTATCTTGCAAGCTGATCCGTTTTGCGGAGCTAATGCGCGGTGACTGGGTACCCACACAAGTCGGATTATAAAGTAGTTCGAAGCAACTGCGTTACGTTAACGATGTTAGGCACTCCCTCACTAGCTTAGAGCGTACTGTCATCGAATCCAAGGACAGTATTGCCGCTCTCCTATCAGAGTGACAGTTCCAACAGTTCCATAGACACTACCTCACGTATCACAAATGACTCTACTCAAAAATATGTTATTCAGCTTGAAAAGTACTTTCCTTCGGAGAGTAGTAAGAAGAGTAGTAGTAGAGAGTAAAAATTCAAAAAGGAACTGATCTAGAGTTCGAACATCTAATCATCGAACTCTCAGTGTCAAATATATTTAAAAGCCATTGTGTTAGAGAGATAGTATTAACTTCGTCCAATCTTTTCAATCTCAAGAGAACCTAGACGATCACGAGATAGTTTCTTAATTCCGGCTTCAGTCGTACTTAAGCCAACTTACTCTGCTTCAAACTGCTGCCAGATTGTGACCTACAAAGGCAAGGCAAGTATGCGATGAGATTGGCCCAATACCAAATCGGTAAATAGGCATAGGCTGCGAACTGGAAAATATTGAAGATTTTTCGGTTGCAAAAAGGAGAACAACAACAGCAATGTGCTTGTGCTATCAGTGCTTGGAGTGTTGAAAATATTTGTGGGCTCTGGCATATGAATGTGCAAAAAGGCGGTAGACGAACAATATTTGCTTATGACCTGGCAACTTATTCTCTTCTTCAACTCTTCGTTTTTGTTTTCACTCGGCGATTAGGCGTTAGAAATGCAAAAATTCATTTCTTGGCAATGTTTTCGTTTGTTCTGCTATGTGTGAGCGCTGCTATGTCGGCTTGTAACACTTAAGCTTTGTTAGAAAAGAAAACGAAAAAGCAATAAAGTGAATTGAGCGCCAAAAATAACAGTGAATTACTAAACTTCAGCGTCTAAATGTGTGCATTTGCAATTTTTTTTACATTTATTGATTTCCCGATTTGTTTTTTCTGTTTTTTTTTACATGAAATCAAATGTTTGTGTCACGCTCCACTTGGCGTCGTACGTCTGGGCGCGTTGATATATTTTTGCCTTAAGCTTGGCAAGCTTTCGGGCTTAGTTTGCAAGTTCTTTTGAATTTTTCGTACAATTTTTTTCTACTTAAAACTATATTTACCTCTTAATCTGTTATTGCAGCTCACACAGATTTTCTTGGTATTTCTACATGGTTTTGCTTTTTATTGTGTTGACTTACTCTTTTCGGTTTTCTGTAATAACAAATGAGTTTTTGGTTCGGAAAATCATTACCGTTATTTCTGCTAAAATTAACAACGTCCCATTAAAATATCGCATCCAGCTGACTTCCGAAAAGGTTTGGGAGCTATACAAATAATGGAGACCAAAACAGGTTCCATTTCCTAACTCTTTAGTTCTGCCTTGTGGAGTGACATAGTTCTATCTATTCTCTCATAAAATAATTCTTATCTCTCTCTTTGAGGAACATGCCAAGGAGGTTGAGCTTCCCTCTACTAGCAAAAAGCCAGTGGACGCGAAACCGCATACCACGCCTGTGACTAAGAACCATGATAGGTCCAGGTATCGGAGACGACCAAACCGGCAGCAATTCCGGCGGATGGTTGCCCAGGTGGTTTCGATGACGTCATGAGAGCCGGAATGAGTGAGGCCAGTGGCACTTCAGGCATCTGACTAAAGAAAAAACCCTAGTGAAGCCTGAGCTTCCAGGAAAGAGAGGTATTGACTCGGATAAGATCGTGGGTGACAGTGTTATGCCCCACACTTGTAAACAAGTTAACCTCAAAGTACCCGCGGCCGCTGAAATGCCGTTTAGAGGGCATATCACGCCGGAGGAGTCGGCCAACAAAGATTGGACAAGATTGAAATAGATCACACACCGCCGGCAAAACATCTGACTATGTCTTTGGTATACTGAAAGGCCGAGGGCATAAACACCTCGGCCTGGAGAGTGATTAGCTGTAGCGATGAGGAAGTAGCGTTCAGACTGTAGTCAGTTCGATAGACATGTTGGAACTGAACATTTATTTTTTATATTCTTTTTTAAAAAATGTTTAGATAGGGGAAACTCTTTTCAAATTTCTCTCAGGTGGTAACCCTCAGAAAGTTACTTTCAACTACAAGCTTTTACATTACTTTCTCCAACCGAAGCTCTGAATATTTTACTTTTACAAGCTCTTGTTATTCAAAATCGAGACGATGGTCCTTTACAACATTTTTTACTTTGTGACTATAGTAATTTTTCCTCTAATTATATGAAATTACAAAATTTAATTTTTGTCAATTTTTCGCTTGTCTTTCTGTTTCTAATGAGTCCTCCCTGTATTGCCCAAAATGTATACTACTAATCAGCTGACTTCCGAAAAGGTTTGGGAGCTATACAAATAATGGAGACCAAAACAGGTTCCATTTCCTAACTCTTTAGTTCTGCCTTGTGGAGTGACATAGTTCTATCTATTCTCTCATAAAATAATTCTTATCTCTCTCTTTGAGAAACATGCCAAGGAGATTGAGCTTCCCTCTACTAGCAAAAAGCCAGTGGACGCGAAACCGCAGACCACGCCTGTGACTAAGAACCGTGATAGGTCCAGGTATCGGAGACGACCAAACCGGCAGCAATTCCGGCGGATGGTTGCCCAGGTGGTTTCGATGACGTCATGACAGGCAAACACTTCAGGCATCTGACTAAAGAAAAAAAACCCTAGTGAAGCCTGAGCTTCCAGGAAAGAGAGGTATTGACTCGGATAAGATCGTGGGTAACAGTGTTATGCCCCACACTTGCAAACCAGTTAACCTCAAAGTATCCGCGGCCGCTGAAATGCTGTATAGAGGGCATATCACGCCGAAGGAGTCGGCCAACAAAGATTGGACAAGACCGGCACTCTGCACCGTGATGGAATAGAGCACACATCTGACTATGTCTTTGGTCTACTGAAAGGCCGAGGGCCTAAACACCTTGGCCTGGGCAGTGATTAGCTGTAGCGATGGCGTTTAGACTGTACTCAGCTCGATAGACATGTTGGAACTGAACATTTATTTTTTATATTCTTTAATAAAAAATATTTAAATAGGTGGCAACTCTTTTCAAGAAAAAAATTTCAACTACAAGCTTTTACATTGCTTTCTCCAACCTAAGCTCTGAATATTTTGCTTCGACGAGCTCATCTTATTCAAAATCGAGACGATGGCACTTTCCAACATTTTTTACTTTGTGACTATAGTAATTTTTCCTCTAATTATATGAAATTACAAAATTTAATTTTTGTCACTTTTTCGCTTGTCTTTCTGTTTCTAATGAGTCCACCCAGCATTGCCCAAAATGTATACTACTAATCAGCGCCACCACCACCACTTTACATATCACATGCTTAGCCAATGGCATTAGTGTCCACAAAATCATGAACATCTAACCACAATTGACCGCTAACCAAGTTGGCCAAGCACGATGTGCCGCCACGCTTCATGGATGACAAATTAACCAAATTTCAATTGACATTTTGTGCACTTAAGCGCAACCGCATGTGAATAGCGTGACAGGAGCAGTGACAGCGTTGCATTTTCCACTACATACCAACATATGTACGAATATAGTTTAATGTGTGTGTGAACATATATAGGATATATTTATGTATGTAGATGTGTAAACGTACATGTCATCTCAACTTGACAGTTTGGTTAGTTTTGTCTAATAGGCTTGAAAAGCTGCGGTCGTGATTGGCAAAATGTTGCCGTTGTTTTTGTCGATCAAGTTGAATTTGAAACATGACTTAGGATACATGAAGGCACCAGCAATTTTGTTTAAAGGTCTTAATGAATGTGGTATAAGTAATCACAATTAGGTTACGTGAATAGTCAGACCTCTGCATTTGCAGAAGATCCCACTTGTACAGTTATGATATCCTTTGTTATACCAAAACAACACAAAATATAGCAAAAAGACCTTCACGATTCGCAAAGCGTTTGGAATCTATTACAAAACTCTTTATTCGGCTAATGTCAATTCACTGCAAGGCATTTCAACCAGTCTGGCAAATGCTGGACATTGGAGAAGGAAATGCTTAGATGATTCAACCTCGCCTTCCTCCAAACAGCTCTGGCAACTTGCAACCGACAAGATCCCTAGTTTCGCCGCATGCCTGCAACTACCTTCGAGATGAAGCTTGCTAAGAGAAAGTAGTTCGAAGAACCTTTTACGCTCCACGTCGGGTAAAAAAGATGCAACTCCACAGGTGCTGGTTGTTGGACTGCCAATCCACCGCCATTCCGAAGTCGCTGTCCTCTCTTGCAAGCTTGTCCGCTTTGCCGTTACCAAGGATTCCGCGGTGACCGGGTGCCCACACAAGTCGGTTACCTAAGTAGGTAGAAGCTATTAATAAAGAAGTTAGACACCCTTTAACTGACTTAGAGCGCACTGTCATCGCTTTCAATCCTATTATTATTATCACTCTGCTGTCGAAGAGAATGCACACCTCTCTGAAGGACGCCACACTATGGAGCAGTACAGCTACCTTGATCCCAGACACAAGAGATGGGAGAAAGATGGTGTTAATTGAGAGCTTCCGATAGATGACTCCAGCTACCACCTTCCCTCCGCGCTTCGATTCATCCATATAGCCCTCGTAGGTATGTGCGCTGAGGAGAAACCACTGGGGAACGATTCCTCGGTGCAGTGCTGGAAGTAATGAGAGATGCAAGCAAATTGACGGGATATTTCAGAGTGCCCCTGTTTGTGACCATACACGTACCCAGGGTCCCTGAGTCTGATAGAAGAATAGCGCCATAAAACCTAGCATTTTTCAATAGCTCCTATACAACAATATAAGACTACCGAAGGCTGTCTCACCCTCTCCGCGATGTTTGGTTTCCATGAGAGCTTCCTATCTAAGATAAGCCTCAGGCATTTCACCCTATCCTCGGGTTGCATTGTTGAGGCGGGTTATTATTTTCTGGATGACCTTTTTTAAGGTATAAATACAGCTCTTGCTTGGCCACTACATAGTTGAAAGGAGATTTCATCCTATTGTTCATGTCAGCCACATCGAAATTTCATTGGTGTATGTCTATTACAATTCTGTTCTGTGAAAGTCAAACTACGAATCCAAATTTAACATCGATCTATTTCCTCTCCACAGTTCAAAGATCTTCTTGTAAATAACGCTGCATGAGTTCCTGAAGACTCTTCAGGTTATCATCTCTACATCTACCAGCATGTATCTCTCTTTTAAACAACGGCATTTTAAAATGCTTTTCACACAATTTCATCTTTTTTTTTTCATTTTTCACTGCTACTGAACTCCTTTCGAAATCTTGCCATTCACCCATATTTACTTGCCACAAAAGGCAACAAATGCATTTTATTTCTGTTGCCAACCAACAATACCACAGGGATTTCTCACAATTGATACGAAAATCGCATTTCAATTTGATTTGAGCAAACGAAGAGCAACAATGCATGCAATCATATGAAATACATGAAGACACATCGCCAACATGGCACCCATGCATATACACAGAGACTTGCATAAGAGTGTGTGAGCGATGAGCCAACGGGAGCCGCATGACCTGACTGAAAGTAACTCAACACTGAGTTAGCGTGTTGCCCGCAGACATATTTACTCTGTTTACGTTGATCCAACGGCAGGGACAACGAAGATGAATGGCGGGAGCGGGGAGGCAAACTTAAAATGCAGCCGGCAGCTGCACTTGTTGTGCCACCATCGCAGACTGAAACAGCGCTGTTGTCAGCGTTCCATGCTTTCGTTGAGTTCGGAGAAGTGATTTCCCGCCTTCGACACACACACACATCCGTACATCCGTCACGAATGCTGCATATGTTTCCCTGTGTGTGTGTGTGTTTGCGCAATCATATATTCTTCAATCGTCGCAAATAACAGTAAGCAAACAAACGAAATATGAAATGGCACGAAACGGCGCGAGCGAATGAGATGAAGGTGCGAGGTGCGGGTGCACCACCACTGACAGCATGGATGCATAAGATGGGTGTCAAGTAAATCAAGAGCTTACAAATGTACGCACACAAATGGTTGTGGGTATGCCGCGCTTTTCGTAAGCTGGGTAAAAATTAAATTTACCGTTGGTAATAAAAGCGCATGAAATTGGAGCGCTTCTTTATGCGCGAGCATGCCACATAGCGTGAAATTTTCGTGTTTCGACTGTATTGTGCCTTGCTTGCAACATTTTGTGCGCGAAATGATCAGCATGCCGGCTGTGTGGGTGTAGGTGAGATGAAAATCCAGCATGTGATATGTGCATATGACAGTAGGATGTGCGGATATTAAAAGTGTCAAATGTCTGAAGATATAAAAACATTCTTGAGGGAGCTGTGAGCTTTCCAAGTAATATTCCTTTCTTTCTTTCCTAAGGGCAATATTATTCTCTAAAGCACCTCTTATTTTATCGTATGGTGTGATTTCGACTTATGTTCTTACTAACACAAAAATATGTAATAAAACATTTAATCCACTGCAATTTAAAACCTTCGAGCGGATTCTGTATTGAAAACTATTCATAAGCCCATCCCAATCCCAGATTTCAAATTTAACAACTTTTTGAGTGGATTACAAAACAAGAACACAGGTATCACTCGGCTTTTTAGCACTGGTGAGTAGGTCATATTACAGGTAGAGCGAAAAGGTAAATTTAAAGTTTACTGTAATCACGCCCGAATTCAGGTAAAAATATTAGTAAAAACACGGACACTATCTGCCCCTTGCCCCTATTTAAGCCAGCGAAGATCCAAGAAAGTCATCAGTCATAAATCGAGCGCTTTCAGCAAAGGTCTTCAGAAGGATTCACTTGATTCTATATAAATGTAAATTTTAAATAGTTCCATACATATATCAAAATATTATATATCGCAAGTATCTGAAGAAGAGACGAAGCAAAGACTTTAAATATAATTAGAATACCAAAGTAATAGAAACCCGTAAAGTAATAGTAATGTCAAACTTCACAAATTCTCAAAACTCTCGAGCAATGAACACAAGTTGTCGAAGTAGGAGTTATAGTGTTGGCAACAAGCCGTACAATTCATCGCGAGGAACCACTTCATCGAACACAATGGATTATTCTAACACTGCGAACATTTCAAACAAACAACACTCTAAACGACCAAATCTACGTCAGAGAACTTATTCAGTAACTACCTCATCAACATCGTCATCATCTGGCTCAAGCGACATCGATAGCGGTGTTACTAATTCCCGCCTGAGGAATCAACTTCCTCAGTCACAACCATTCTTTGCACCCAGACTTGGCTCTGATTCGAATAGCGATGGTGGTTACCTGTGGGCTAATAAAGACAGGCGTAATAGTAATAATTATAGACAGCGCAATGAGCAGAGAATGTCCAACCAGTGGTCACGTGATTCATCTCAGTCTGGTAGCGGTAGCACCAGTAGCACAGAAAGTGGCGTTTTCTCTGGTGACAGCAGCGGTGGCGATATAAACCCAGTAAATAGTAGTAACGATCGCAAGAATTACCTAAATTTTCCTTCAAATCAACGTAATAGTAGGGGATTAAATAGATACCCGCCCGGAATGCCGATTCCAACTCCGGCTACTCACTTCGCCAGCAGCGAAAACTTTAATGCGCCGGCAGCTTCAAGCTTACCACAACCGCCACAGATTTGGCTATTTGGCAGGGCGGAGGCTCTGGTTAAAGAAGAGGAACTTGAGGAGGAGCGAATGCAAGAAAAGAATTTAAATACCTTCGACTATTATAATTTGAAGATGTTGCTCACCGTGGAAGCATAATTGTAATTTTGTAGAATTATTTTAATATATAGTTATAATATAAATGTATATAACACATATGTATATATTTAACACATATTTATATTCATGAAACCCTTAATTAATAAAAATTTAGTATATTTTAAAATAATGTTAGTGTTTTATTAAAAATTGATTTATTATGGTATATTTTATAAAGAAATTGGGAATACGGATTAAGTCTTGCAAATGATCTTAAAGATATGTATACCTCATCGATGAACCGATGATTATACTTGCTCTTAATTTTGCTAAGTTATTTCACATTTTAATCGAGATATACGATATAAAGCTCATCAGTAATAGTTTGAAAATCCTTTTTATCCCTTTCTGGCTCGGAGACACACTTTTCTTTAGAATATCTGAAAGTTTTATCGTCACTGTGATCATGATGTTCGATATCTGATATTTAAAAAGAACGATTTGACAATTCTTTGATGACCACCAAAGCAGTAAAGTACTGTCAAAAAAACTTTTATTGTCAATCTACAGAATTATATTAATTAAACTTTGCGAAAACGTTTCCGTATATTATTGTATGAATAT